>CM077674.1:206034159-208434159 GCA_039707655.1 Elymus sibiricus
GCGGAGCATCCTACGGACATCACCATGTCAAGAGTCCATTTGGCAAGTGACACGTGTGACATCTACTTCACATACACAAAGGTGAATCATCTCCTTTACACGTGTTCACTTGACCCCTTCGAGGATGGTATACTACTTGTTCATCCTACGGACTCTTGACATGGTGATGTCCGTAGGATGCTCCGCATCATCCCCTCCCCCTTGGAAAAGATCCGTCCTCAGATCGAAAACTAAATCACCATGGGAAAGAGATGGCGTCGCCGTGAAGAAGTGGACGATCACCAAGTACTCTTCATCTTGAAGTTCGAGATGGGCACTCTTCAATGTCGCACCGTCTTATGATTCCTTCAAAAGTAACAAGGACAAGAAGCACTTGGAAAAACAAATGTGGTTAGCGTCAGTGCAAAACCAAGCATTCAAGAGGTGATTCACCCAACAAGTGTCGTCATCATGCATATCATATGGTGTGACAAAGGATAGTGGCGTGTCATGTAGGCATGTCAATTGAGCACAATCAAATTCATCATGCGCAAAGGCAAGGAGCAATAGCAATCTATAGGACCAAGCATGTAAATGTGAGGTAGAGATGCAAATATGTGTGACAAGTGAACAAGCATCTACCTCAAGGTCATAGCAAGCATGCACAAAGCACTCAATAAACGGTCGATGGTAGGCATATGAATCATTCACAACACCAAAGAAGATGAGATGCAAGACAATCCAAGCATAATGTGCATATGGTGTAGTGAAGATAGGGTGGCACTCAACACAATAGAAAGAGAAAATGTTCATCATGTGTGAGGCAATGAAGTCAAGCATGTAGCAATCAATGGGACATGGCATATGTGAAGAAATGACATTGTTGCAACCAAGCATATGATAGGAGCAAGTAATGCACAAGTCGGATGCAACACACAAGGGATATATGTCATGAGGCATGGCAATGTGGCAATCATGAGTGAAAGTAATAGCTGTAACATGTGTGCAAAGTGTCATGGTGCAAGCAACACATGAAGTATGATCCATAATATTCATGCTCATGGTGTTGGGATTCTCACAAGAGAAGGATATCACCTCAAAAGCGTGTCCTTGTGCGTCCTTCACAATGCCGAAATGGTAGCAAATGCATTGTAGAAGCGCGTCGGTCGAAAGTGGCTCGCTGTCAAGAGCTCGAAGGGTCAACTCACGGGAGGTTGAAATTGGCATGATGTCGAAGGATCCTACACATGCAGACAAGAAAGCAAAGAACGTATGTGCATGGTAGATAAACACATC
Organism: Elymus sibiricus; assembly: GCA_039707655.1. Classification (NCBI taxonomy): domain Eukaryota; kingdom Viridiplantae; phylum Streptophyta; class Magnoliopsida; order Poales; family Poaceae; genus Elymus; species Elymus sibiricus. The sequence continues at coordinate 206,035,435 of CM077674.1, forward strand.
ATCCATCATGATGGTTCGCTTCTCTTGCACATGACCATTAGAAGCAAAAGTGCATGAATAATATGATGCAACAATCTTAATGTTCATGGCACTATGCATATGGTGCAAAGAGGTAAGACAAGCATGCTTCACATGAAAGATGTCAAAAGCTCCAATAATATGGGAGAAAGCTATCGGGGCGATCTCTTTATTAAGACTAAAATCATAGTGGCACTCAATACATGGCAAATCATCTAGCATGAGAGAGGCAACATATGGAGACATATGACAAGAAGCAATATCAATCATGTGCAAAGCATGGGAATAGGTGCTATCAACCACATGAAACGAGCAAGTATGAGTCATCGGTGATGCAACAAGGTTAGCAATCATGTCATGCAAACTAGTGGAGCGAAGATGCAACACACTAGAGGAAATCTTGGCAATCATGTCATGTGAACAAATAATAGACATAGACAATGCACATGACATATCGCAAGAAAGACAAGTAATGGGGTAAGCATCAATAGGATCATAGGCATGAATGAGAAATGGAACATGTCAAGAACAATCAATATCTCCACCAAACTTGCAAATACACATATAAGTACTAGAAGTATGGATCATGTGTAATGCAAAGCATGGGTCACCAAAGCATGTCATCCAAATGGAAATGAGCATATCATGCAAAGTGAACATGGCAATATGGGCATATAGAATATGTAATGGACAATAGCCCATAACCATGTGAGGGCCATGTAGAAGAAATGCGCGAAGGCTCATCACATAGAGGGCGGGTGGAGGGTAGGCACTCCATGGTGGCGCACATCTTCATTGCTCTCCAGAGCTCGTTTCATCAACTCGTGCGCTTGCAAGGTTGACGAGTAAGTGTGATGACCTACACAAGAAAGACACAAGCGAAAGAAAGTGTGTGCGTGGTAAATGTACACATCATCCATCATGATGTGTATGTGCACGTGAGAGTCAGCACAAAACAAGAATTTGAGGCATGGTATATGAACATGTCATCCATCATGAAAGAATAGTTGTTATGTATAACACGATGGGGACACAAATTGAGCATGCAAGTATATGGCACATCAATATCATTTTTATTCATGGGGAGCATATTGTGCACATAATTATGAGGATCATGCAATGGGTGGGAGTGATCAAAATCTCCTAAAATGTATGAGGAAACTATGGGGGTCTCCTCATGAGCAATAGCGGAAGCATAATGTGGAGAAAACGAACAACATCCAAAACAATGCATGTTCGAAGCTAGGTGGTCATGGCATGGCATATGTGATAAATTGCGCAAATGGTGTAAAGGAAGCATAGCAATATCATCACAAGAAAAACAAATTCCAATAACGATGGGCTTGTCATCTATGCCATAAGTGCAAATTGGGTTCATTTTAATGGCATATGCATAATTACTACGATGAGATTGCAAATTGGACATATTGTTGATCTCATGCATAGCATATGACAAGTTAAGTGGATTGTCAAACATGATGTGACCAAGAGAATTCACACAAGAAATCCTATGCAACATGGCATCACAACTAATAGACTCCTCATGGCAATCATCAAACTCATCATAAATGGGTAAATAATCGCATGGGGAAATCATACTAGTAAGAAGCGTGTCAATAGGAAGATCAACATCATGCATGCAATCAATGTCCACTAGTGGGACTAGCTCATCACCTTCACCTATGTTACCTTTGTCATTCCACTCATGTGGTGTAGGTGAGGTGGCAAAGACCAAATGGTGGTCATCGTCATCGTGATGGAACCATGTGGGGAGTGCATCATATTCCACCATGGCCATCGTCTTGTCCATAAGAGGGACGAAGTCGTCGAGGGAAGGCACGTCATCATATATGGGACCTAGCACCAAATGAGAAGACACAATAGAGGTAGAGGTTACGTTGTTAGAAATCGAAATGGCTTCACATGCCCTGTCAACTACCTCACTCTCTCTATGTGGTGGCTCACTCACTCCCTCAAAATAGGTGCACTCAAACTCACATATGGTGGAGTCACTCATCTCACTCAAGTAGTGGGGTTTGTGGCTCTCCTCACATGGGAATTGGGGCAACTCATCATATACGGGGCTAGTGGTGAACTCGCTCTCACTCTCAATATGGTGGCTCATGTCGCTCAACTCATCTCCAAACGCCACCATGGTCGAAGGGAAAATCTCATGGTCAACCATCTCGTCACCGTCACCGTGGATGAAGGCCGAAGATGGCACATCATCACTCTCGCCTCCAAAGATGGAAGCATCATCCTTGCTCGCCACCTTGTCGCTCGCCTCCAAATCTTGTTCCTTGAGAGGCTCCGTAGTCATAGTCGTCGCCGCGTCATCTTCAAAAAGAGTCATGGTAGACTCGGCATCGTGAATGCCACAAAGAGGGATGACGGTGAAGTCGAACGTTGGAGCGTCGTCTTGGAGCTCGTCGGGCTTGGACATCATGGTGGTACTATCCTCATGCTCGCCGTCTTGGAGCTTGGTCTTCGCGAAGTGTGCTTGGGGTGGAGAAGCCTTGGCCTTCATGTGTTCTTGTTCCGCCTTGAGAGCACCAAAGTAGATGTCATCGAGGGACTCGTAGTTGTCGAGGAAGATAGTCTTGGAGATGTCGTTGTTCAATCCCATCATGAAGTAGAACTTCATCCAAATGGGGTCGTCCACGCCGGCTCATCACAAGGCTTTCTTCATCTCCTGGAAGTACTCGTCGAGGGACTTGGATCCTTGGATGGTGTTCTCCAATTGGCGTTGAAGATGTTCCGTGTAGGTGAAAGGCACAAATTCTCGCCGCATCACTTTCTTCGTCTTGGGCCAACTCATGTTGAAGCTCCTCGAAGGTGTCACTACTAGAAAAAGGGCTATAGCTAATATAGACATTAGTGGCACACCATGTATGTGGTGCGCCACTGCTAAATAGCAGTGCGCATCACACATAGGTGCGCCACTAATGTCTATATTAGTAATGGCGCACCTGGTGTGTGGTGCGCCACTGCTAAGTTTCTCCTGGGCACACCCCCTCCCCAAACTTAACAGTGGCGCACCGTGGGTGTGGTGCGCCATTACTAGTGAAAACTAGTAATGGCGCACCACACCCACGGTGCGCCATTACTAGTTTTCGCACATGCCGAGCCCCACCCTGCCACCCACCGCACCACGCACATGCCCGGCCCCACCATGCGCTCTCACTTTCTCTTCTCAATCCTCTCCCACCGCTCCTCCTCTCCCCCGCCTGAGATCTCCCCACGAGATCGCCGAGGACGACGACCTGCCCCACGAGATCGCCGAGGACGACGACGAGGGGTACGTGACGGCCGCGTCCAGGGGCGGGAGCAGCACGGCCGTGTCCCGGAGGAGGGACGAGTTCGAGGGGCTCAAGGAGGAGGAGGAGGACGGCCCGCCTAGCCCCAGCAGCAGCGGCTACACCGGCGAGCGGGGCAGCAGCGTCGCCTCCAGCGCCGGCGCCGAGGACCCCGACCCCGCCCCGCCCCTTGCCCCCGGCGCCGAGGACTGGGCGCGCGGCAAGAAGCACGCCGACGAGGTCAGCCCAGCTCCACGCTCTGTCTTCTTGTCTCTTGAGCTACTTCAACCATCTAATCATGGATTATTCACCCCTCAATTCATTCTTCATTACTAGTAATTTGGATGCCGAGCGCTGGCATTATTAAGTAGCTTTAGCTTCACTCGTAAATGTATTTATGGATCTAAAAACTACCAAACTTGCACTACATAGTTTCCAAAATTTTCGTTTTCGGTGTCGTGGGTGGCATTCAAGTCAAGGTTGCATGCACCGATGTAGCTACTACCGTTGGAGGTGTAGGTGTTTGTGTCATCTGACCCTGAATGTGTTTCACCCATGACTGTTCCAGGATGATGGTTCAGCTTCATGGAGGAAGAGGAAGAAGCATTTCTTCATTCTGAGCAATTCCGGCAAGCCAATATACTCTAGGTAAGATCACTTCAGAAAGAGGAATTCATGATAGAGTTTATCTATCAGGAATTGCTGCAGTTTCTCAGGTAAAACCATAACATCACATTTCCTTCGTCTTGTTCCACTTCTAGGTATGGAGATGAGCACAGGTTAGCTGGGTTTTCTGCTACACTGCAAGCGATTGTTTCTTTTGTTGAGAACAGGTATGCCTTTCTGCTTTCGCTGATTGCAATGATTAGTGTCCTTAACCCTTTCCTTTGGGCTGTACTGAAATTTACTCTTGCTGTTTTTTCGTTTTTATCCAGTGGTGATCATATCAAATTTGTGAGAGCTGGAAAACATCAGGTCTGATGGCCCTCCTTGTCCAAATATACCCTGTTATTTTCATCTTACTTCTGAATGACAATGCACGCGCCTGAACAATCAGACACCACTAACATGGGCATTTCATCGGAAAGCCCTTTTATGTATTCTTTCCACGGATCCCATCTTAATACATTTTAGACTTTAGTGCTTAATTGAAATCTTATTGAACCATTCTACAGGAATCCTACTCACCCGGGCATTCTGATTGCCATCAATGATGCACTAATCTATAAGTCAGATGAAACTTACTAGCCAGAAGATTATGGCGAGGAAGCACTCTTTTGCACCCTTTGCAACACAGAGGTACTTAACATCAGCTCCAACCATAGTCTGGTAGCAGAATATATTGCTGAAAAACTGAGCTAGTTGCGTTCTTTTTAGATGGGCCAACAAGTAGCATACAACCAAGGAATGGTTTATATGCAACCTCAGGTGTTATCTTGAATATGCTTGATGATTTATTAGTCAGTTACGTAATATGGTCTGGACTTTATGTTTATTGATGTTAGCTAGCTAAGCTCTTTGCCAATACAATGAATTTTATCTTTCATTTTATGATCACATGCTTCTGTTCATATGGGGTATGTCATGCTGCTTTATTTGTCATGGTATTTCTTAGAAACTGTTTGAATCTTCGCCATGGAACTCTGTATGAATTTGTACCAGCAAGTTGTTGTGTAACTTGTACCATAAGCTGAACTTTTTTCTCTTATTGACAATCTAAAGGTTCTAACAGTTAGCTCTTTACTCCCGGCATTATCTAAAGCTTTAAAGGATGATGAACTCTTGTATCTCAGGCTACAGTTTAAGCTGCTTGAGCCTAGAGATGGAGTCATGACACTTGACAACTTTTGAACGGTGAGTTTATTATGCTTTTGCTGATAACTCTGTTTATTTTTGTCATCGAATGGTGCAATCTTTTAACATCAGTTCCTCCAACAATATGTAGTTTTAGTGATACATGAGTGCTGCTCTGAGTTGGTTGTTCTATTGGTTTTCAGCACATTTGAATTAGTTTCCTTCTCATCTATTTATATATGTTGTCTGTATCATGGAGCTTGACTAGAAAGGGGAGTTCTTAGTTATCCTTTCCGCGTGGGTTTGTATAATTGGTAGTTAAAGTTGGCTGATATCGTTCTTGTTTCTCTATCAGTTGGAACCACTTGCATATAGAAGTATGGACTTCAAAGAGTTCTGTGCTGCAGCTATCAGCCCTTACCAGCTTCAGGCTCTGGACAGGTGGGAAGATATTGCTGGAACATCTTTCCAGCACTTTGAACAGGAGGGGAACCGAGTCATATCTGTTGAGGAGTTGGCACAGGTATGTAGGATCACAATAATTTAACAGAGGATTTACCTCAGTTGAGACTTGCATCCTGAATTAAGAACCTAGAAAGGAATCATAATTTTGGGTTCTCCTATGCTGTAATGGTTAACCTGACCTCCCTTCCTTGTGTACAGGAACTAAATCATGCTCCAACACACTATTCCATCGTGCAAGATTGGATCAAGAGTGAAGTGAAGATAGTGGTGCTGGTGATGTGAATGAAGTGGTGGTGCTGGCTGTGGTGATAGTGTAGTGTAGAATAGGCTAGATAGGTTTTAGGATTTTCTATTTCTTTCCTTAGTTTGTAACTAGGTCAGATTACCAATGAACTGGGCGCGTGACAACTTTTTCCGGACGGAGGGAGTAGAACATTAGTTTTAGAATTTTCTTTTATTTCCTTGTAATTTTTCTTTTATTGGATACTTGTAAAGACATTTTAATATTCTTACTATAATAAAAATTATGATTCTATTTCATTTTTTGTTTTTAAATTATTTTTCCTTATAGGTTGTTTTCTGTAAATTTGGATTTTTTTTTGTTTTCCAAATACATTACTAGTGGCGCATTTCAGCCCTTATTAGTGGCGCACCTTCCTTTATTACTAGTGGCGCACCTATAAGGCTATTAGTGGCGCACCTAGAGGGAATACCAGTGGAGCACCTAAGGGTTAGTAATGGCGCACCAGAGGTGCGCCATTACTATCTGGATTACTAATGGCGCACCAGAGGTGCGCCATTACTATATGTTACTAGTGGCGTGTTAATAGTGGCGCACCTATAGTGCGCCATTACTAACGAAAATAGGTGCGCCACTAATAAGGCTTTTTCTAGTAGTGTGTGTGAAGCCACCATGTCGATGCGTAGTCGTGGAAGTTACTTGTGGCGCACTTCACTTGATTTTCGGAGGGGACTTGATGTGGCTTGAGGTAGTCATCCATCTTACGCTCCCACTCGAGATAATCCTCGGGTCTTGAGTCCCATAGAAAGGAATCTCATGGTCGATGTCGAAGTTGTAGTAGCTCATGGAAGTCGCGGACTTGAGCTTGGCGAGCTTCTCTTGAGCGTAATCTTGAGGTGCTTGTCGGCGAAGATGCCGCATGTCCAAAGGCGAAGATGCCTTGAAGTCGCTTGGCGAAGATGCCAAGGTAGATGGTGAAGTCGTACAGCGGTGGTTGGTGTTGAGCTCTTGACCTTCACATTCTTGTCATTGATCTTGTCGATGCCAATGTGATCTTGCCAGAGATGGTAGCTCGGAAGCATGTGCACTTGAGCATCTTATCAAAGATGAGGAAGACCTCTTGCCGGTCTTGATGAGGGCTTTTAGCTCCTCCATTTGAGCATCCATCCTGGCGTCCAAGTGGTTCTTCATAGCATCAAACTCGTCGTTGTTGTTGTAGACCGAAGGAGATGTGCTTTGCCTATCCATCACAAGCTTGAGCAAAAGTGAGTAGGAAATGAGATAAACAATACCAAGCTACCTTTTCCCAAAGTTGAGGATGTATCCCGCGTCACTCAATGTGAATTGAGATAATAGTGGAATTGATACCGGACTTGTTCACTCACACCTACAAGGTAAAGCTTATCGAGTGGCTTGGTTAGGACAAGTGGCACAAAATTCAAGCAAGTGTTAGTCAATGATATCGAAATTGTTGAGGAAGATCCACAAAATTGCAATGTAAAGCAAATAGATCAATAGCTATGATGGCACAAGGAAACACACACACGGATAGATAAGTGGGATCCGGGCAACCAAGGAATGAGCACAAAATGTGTTACCACGCAAAAAGCTCTTGTTGCACGGATACTAGAGAGACAATAGCTCGATTGCTCAAATGGGCTAGATACGCTTGTGCACCAACCTAAGCGAGCACTACTAGAAAAAAGGCTGTTAGTGGCGCACCAGTTTTTGCTATTAATGGCGCACTATAGGTGCGCCACTATTAACACGCCACTAGTAACAAATAGTAATGGCGCACCTCTGGTGCGCCATTAGTATCCCAGATAATAGTGGCGCACCACATAGTGCGTCATTACTATCTCAGGTAGTAATGGCGCACCACATGTGCGCCATTACTACCTTTTCAGGTGCGCCACTGGTAACTTTTTATTATTATTTTTTGTCGATTTTTTTTTGAATTTGGAAGCGGGAAAATAGTAATGGCGCACATTCTAACCCCCACGGTGCGCCATTACTATTTTGAATTTTGAATCTGGATCTGGATCGCGATTTTTTTGCCCTTTTTTTTGCTCGTTTTTTTTGCTCGTTTTTTTTGCTCGTTTTTTTGCACGATATTTTATCAAATTTTGTTCTCGTTTTTGGATCTTGTACGTTCTTTTGCCGGAGAGGAGTTCGCCGGAGAGGAGGGCCGAGGAGAGACCGTGAGGAGGAGAGGAGGGAGGAGGAGGAGGTCACCGGAGAGGAGCTCGCCTACATCGTCGGAGAGGAGGAGGAGGAGATCACCGGAGAGGAGCTCGCCTACATCGCCGGAGAGGAGGAGGAGGTCGCCGGAGAGGAGTTCACCGGAGAGGAGGGAGGAGAAACCGTGAGGGGAGGGGAGGAGAGGAGGGAGGAGGAGCTCACCGGAGAGGAGGGAGGAGGAGATCACCGGAGAGGAGAGAGGAGAAACCGTGAGGGGAGGGGAGGAGAGGAGGGAGGAGGAGGTCACCGGAGAGGAGGGAGGAGGAGGTCGCCGGAGAGGAAGAGGAGGTCGCCGGAGAGGAGTGGGAGGAGGTCACCGGAGAGGAGGAGGAGGAGGTCGCCGGAGAGGAGGAGGGGAGTATGGTGGAGGAGAGAAGGGGAGATGGAGTGGAGGAGATGGAGTGGAGGAGAGGTGGAGTGGAGGAGAAAAATGAAGAGGTAAGGAGGAGAGGACCCCGCCCAGCCATATATACGGCATAGTAATGGCGCACCGTGGGTAGGTGCGCCATTACTAACTTTTTTTTTTATTTTTTTTATTTTTTTTGAATTTTGAAGGCGGGAAGATAGTAATGGCGCACCTTGGGCAGGTGCGCCATTACTAACTTTTTTTTATTTTTTTGATATAGTTTGAATTTTGAAGGAAGATAGTAATGGCGCACCATGGGCAGGTGCGCCATTACTCAGTTTGATTTTTTTTGAATTTTTTGCCTCTCCAGTTCTTGAAAGCCTCGTAACTTTTTTTCTGTTAGGTTTTTGAGGATTCTAAAAATCTTCAACGGGGTTCCCCCAGTTGAATCCGGATATAACTTTTCGAGTAGATGATTTTTCATATAAACAACTTTTTCATCGGAGTTCGTATGCAAAAGTTATGCCCATTTTACAAATTCTCGAGAGATTTTGCAAAAAAGTCAAAAATTCATGTTTGTAAATTTTGCTAACAACTAGACCACATATCACATGGGAATCTTATTTTCTTTTATTTTTTTGACATTTCTATCATTTTCTTTTATTTTTTTTGAAACTGAAAAGGCGGTCCACCGGGGGGGGCATTTGGTGAATTTTGCTAACAACTAGACCACATATCACATGGGAATCTTATTTTCTTTTTATTTTTTTGACATTTCTATCATTTTCTTTTATTTTTTTTGAAACTGAAAAGGCGGTCCAAGGGGGGGTGCATTTGGTGAATTTTTTGGCCACCTCAGAAAGTTAGTAATGGCACACCTTTACAAAGTGCGCCATTACTCTGTCTATGACTGGGTCAACCCTTGGTCAAACATAGTAATGGCGCACTTTTCACCAGGTGCGCCATTACTATGTCAACTTACTAATGGCGCACCTATACAAAGTGCGCCATTACTATGTCCAGGATTGGGTCAAACCTTGGTCAAACATAGTAATGGCGCACTTTTCTCCTGGTGCGCCATTACTGTTTAGGTTACTAATGGCGCATCCAGACATTGTGCGCCATTACTATTTTGTAATGGCGCACCACGTGTACAGTGCGCCATTAGTGTCCATATTATCTATAGCCGTTTTTCTAGTAGTGGAGTAACCGTGCCGTCTTCAATCCAAGTATGCTATGTATGTATGCTCCAAGAGTATGTACTATCCAAGATGGCTCAATGCTATTTCTATTGCTTACAAGCTCTTTTGTATCTCCTCTTTTGCTTAAAAGCTTTTGCCTCTTTTTTTTTGTATGCTTTGCCACAATGCTTGATGCTCGAGGCAAGTATGATATGAGACAAGTATGTAAGATATGCACGGGAGAGACTTATGGCACAATGATGATAGCAAGATGATTGCACGCTAAATGTAGCTATGCGGCGTAAGCATATCACTAAGGTGCACAATGAGTGTGGCCCGACAATTCTCAACTCGCTAGTCTCGATGGGTAAGTGACGCAATAGGCTCAAGGTGATCAATGCAATGGCAAGGAAATGTACAATGATGTCGTTGAAGTTACCGTCGGTGGGTACTCGTTGTAAGCAAGGAGGGATGATGATAAAATGGACAATGTCGATGTCAAGTCCGTGGCGGTGATGAGTGGCGATGTAGAACCGTTCCTAATTAGCCGAAACACCTTAGAAAACGGAAAACCACAACGCAAAATCTCAAATGGCAAATGTCAAATGGTGGTAGTGGAAAGTGGTGGTGGTTTCGGAGTCGTCAAAGCGGAAGTGGAGTTGGTGGTTGATGAAGAAGTAACCGTCTCTAAGTAGCCGAAACACCTTAAGAGACTTGAATCACAACTCAAGCAACCACAAATGCAATGGGGATCAAAATGGGTTAGGTTGCGAAAGGCTATGTGTGGTATTGTGGATGATATGGTGGATGGCCTAAGCAAAGATGCAAAAATGCACAAAATTGGATGGAGTCAAATGATGGTGGTAGTATTTTTTTGGGATGGGGGATGTCAATAGCTACAAAACGAGCTAAAGAACGTCAAAATTGGACTCCGGATGAATTAGTTATGGTCAAAACGGTGAAACATGGGAGGCTGAAACTCCAGGGGTCGGACATCCGGGCGTGAGGCCGGATATCCGGGGCTGTATGTCTAGAAACTTGCGCGATTTTGCGCTCTAGGAGCCGAAAGTCCGGCCAGGGACCCAGATGTCCAGGCCGATGGCCCGGATGTCCGGCCCGACGATTCCAGATCGGGATTTGGACTTCGAAATTTGATTTGGGGCGGAAATTGATGATTTTGGGGGCAAAATTGATGGGGGGAAAAGAAATTTTTGGATGGATTTCGTGGTGGGGAAGCTAGATCCACTTGCCAAACAACAAAATCATGGATTAAACACAACAAAATCTCACAAGAACCAACAAAATGCAAAAAAATTGGTGAGGCTATTTTTGGTGGGGATTTTCGAAATTGGGCAAAAACAAAAAAAATTAGTCTAGAAAGAGGGGGGTAGGACTCCAAATTCGTGATCAACGTGGCTCATGATACCAAGATGATGTAGGGTGGAACCCTAATTGACGATCTTTCACGAATTGGAGGAGGTTCCTACGAAGAACACGAAGAACACGACGAACACGAGGGGAAAACGGGGAGAAATCACGAGAGGAAACACTCAAGAACAAGTCCAATCACACATCCACTAGACTAACAAACACACAAGATCACAAGGTACAAGAACAACAAAGGGAAATCGATACAAGATAGAGTTCATCCCAAATCCAAGAGGAGATGAGGTCTTGATGATTCACTTGGGGAATCCTTCTCCCTCAAGAGGTCTTGATGATCTAGGTAGATCCTTCTCTCTCTCACGAGGAATCCCACAAGGGGAGGTACATGAGCTCAGCTCTAATGTGTAGTTCTAATCTTAGCTAACCCTATAATGAGGAGGGGAAGGGGTATTTATAGTCTAGCCACGAAGTGGGAGGGGGAAAGAGAGATACATGGGCCTCGGGCCCTGTCCACGCGCGCAGGCGGCGCCGGATGTCCTGGCTGGGGACCGGATGTCCGGCCTCTCGGGAGGCGCCGGATGTCCGGGGCTCTGGCCGGATGTCCGGCCTGGAGATGCCCAACCTTCTATTGCCAGTCGCCAGATATCCGGGCACTGGCCAGATGTCCGGCTGCTGGTGTGACGCCGGATGTCCGGCCTCTGGCCCGGAAGTCCGGCCGCTGTAGCTTCCTGCAGCTCCGTTTCTTCCGTCTTTGCTTCCACGCGTCCCTCGCGGATGGTGTAGCCATTCCTTGGTGCTTGCACTCCTCCTCGTCATCCGTGAAGCTCCGACAATATCTATGCATGCAGGCGGGAGAAGTGTCATGTAGTATACCATCCTCGAAGGGGTCAAGTGAACACGTGTAAAGGAGATGATTCACCTTTGTGTATGTGAAGTAGATGTCGCACGTGTCACTTGCCAAACGGACTCTTGACATGGTGATGTCCGTAGGATGCTCTGCATCAAATCTGGTGGTTGAGCAACACATACTTCTTCCACAAGCTTACCATTGAGGAATGCACTTTTCACATCCATTTGATATAAGAGGATATCATGATGGTTAGCATATGCATGCAGTATACGAATGGCTTCAAGCCTAGCAATAGGTGCAAATGTCTCATCGAAATCAATACCCTCAACCTGTGTGTAGCCTTGACCTACAAGACGGGCCTTATTCCTCACCACTTGGCCATTTTCGTCTTGTTTGTTACGGTAGATCCATTTGGTGCCGATGACATTGTGCTTGCGTCGATCGGGACGCTTGACTAGCTCCCACACATTGTTGAGCTTGAATTGATGCAATTCCTCTTGCATCGCTTGAATCCATTCCGGCTCGAGAAATGCTTCATCAACTTTGGTGGGCTCTGAAACAGAGACAAACGCGTAATGCCCACAAAAGTTAGCCAAATGTGAAGCTCTTGAGCGAGTGAGGGGACCAGGTGCATTGATGTTGTCGAGGATCTTCTCAATCTGCACTTCATTTGTAACGCGTGGATGTACTAGATGAGGGCCTTGTTGTTTTTGCTGTGAAGAGTCCTCAGCATCATTTTCTTCAGGTTCAGCAGTTTCTTAATGACGAGGGATCACTACTTCTTCATCAGCTATTTCTTCACTGGGCACAATTTCACCAGTGCCCATAAGTTTGATAGATTCCTCAGGAGGCATTTCATCTTGCACAGGAGGCAGGTGCTCTCTTTGCTAGCCGTTAGTTTCATCGAACCGCACATCTATAGTTTCAACAACCTTCTTGTGATAGGTGTTGAAGACCCTGTAGGTGTGCGAGTCCTTTCCGTAACCAAGCATAAAACCTTCATGTGCTTTCGGTGCAAATTTAGAACTGTGATGAGGATCTCTAATCCAGCATTTAGCACCGAAGACTTTGAAATAACTCACATTGGGTTTCTTGTCAGTAATGAGCTCATATGAGGTCTTCTTGAAGAATTTGTGAAGATATACCCGGTTGATTATATGACATGCTGTGTCAATTGCTTCAGGCCAGAATCGACGAGGGGTCTTGTATTCATCGAGCATTGTGCGAGCCATCTCGATGAGTGTTCTATTCTTGTGCTCCATGACTCCATTCTGCTGAGGCATGTGGGGAGCAGAGAGCTCATGTGTGGTACCAAGTTCATCTAGATAGTCATCAAGTCCTGTATTCTTGAACTCGGTGCCGTTGTCACTCCTGATGTGCTTGATCTTGAGACCAAAATTCGTCATGGCCCAATTGGAGAATCGTCTGAAGACATCCTGAACTTCAGTCTTGAAGGAAATGATGTGCACCCAGGTGAATCGAGAGTAGTCGTCAACTATGACGAATCCGTAGAGAGATGCTGCATTGATTAGTGTGGCATAGTGGGTAGGGCCAAACAAATCAATATGAAGTAATTCAAAGGGACGAGTAGTGGTCATGATTGTCTTAGCCGCATGTTTGGATCTGGTCATCTTTCCAGACTCACAAGCACCACACAGATGATCTTTGACGCCTTCGACTCCAATGATGTGCTTCTTCTTGACGAATGTGCTTAGATTCCTCATGCAAGTGTGTTCAAGACGTCGATGCCATAGCCAACACTCTGAAGCTTTTGCCAGTAGACACGTGGCAGGCTGAGGACCTAGGGAGAAATCTACAATATCCAAATCACCTCTCCTAAAGCCTTCGAAGACTTTGGATTTGTCAGATTCCAACAGCACAATACATCTATATTTGCCAAAGATGACAATGATATCAAGATCACAAAGCATTGAGACAGACATGAGGTTGTATCCAAGGGACTCGACAAGCATCACCTTTTCCATGTGTCGATCCTTCATAGACGTCAGAGATCATCACGTCTATATGCCCCTTCATAGACGTCAGAGATCCTGTCCCAGATGATCTTTGCATTGCCCAGGTGATAGATGCGAGTGAACTCATCTTTGGTCAGACGAGAACAGATGAAGTATTTGGCCCGAGCATCAAGCTGAGTGTACTTGTGAATGTCATTAGCATTCGGCATCTTGCAGAGGTCGGTTAATCCCAGTTCAGTGACTGTCCATGGCCAAAAGACGCTTTCGCATCATGACCTTCCAGTATGGATAGTTCATGCCATTGCAGATGGGGCACACAGTGGATACCTTGATCAATTCTGCTATCGACATAACTAAAACTCCAGGTGGTTAAACCAAAATCACATAGAACAAGGGAGTACCTTGCTCTGATACCAATTGAGAGCGCAGGATAACTCACAGAGGGGGGTGAATGGGAGATTTTTTGAAATTCGTCAAACTCCAAAGATTTTGATGAAAATCAGAGTGACGAAATAGAAACAGAGATGAAACTAGTACGACACAGACACAGATAGCATGTATATGTAATACAAACAAGTGAAGAACATATAATCATACAAGCAGACATGCATAACGAAGATGAACTAAAGAAATGAAAAACAACATGATGAAAGTCTTCAATTCAAATTCATCAGAGACTAAGACACAGGTTCTTCAGCAGTGGAATTGCGTAAAGGTAAAGGGTGAGGAATTTGAAACCAGTTGGACTTGATGAAGACACAGCGATTTGGTAGACCAGTTCCAGTTGCTGTATCAACTATACATCTGGTTGAGGCGGCTGAGTTTTACCTCAGAGGACACTTAGCCCTCACCATATTCCTCTTGAGCTAAGGTCACTTAGGCCTCGCCTAATCACTCGTGGTAAGTCTTCAAGGTAGACTTCCAAAACCTTCACAGACTTCTACACCGGCACGCCACAATTACTCTTGGGTGCTCAGAACATGACACCTAACCGTCTAGAAGAATGACAGTCTTCAAAGGTAACAAGCGTCGGATCACACGGATCATCTTATTTGGTGATGCTCAATCACTTTGGCTCTGGTTGGGTTTTTCTTCACTTGGGTTCTCACAAAGTCATCGGAGGAAGGGTTGCTCTCAAATGACAAGTGTCAATCTCTCTCTGGAGCAGCCAACCAACTAGTGCTTGTGGGGGGCGGCTATTTATAGCCAGGGGGCAACCCGACATGAAATGTCATTAATGCCCTTCTCAGACATGATCGTTGTCAGGATAAGGATCCACTCGACAGCTGGCATGCGGCGCATCAACGGTTGGAAAATAGAACTCTCAATTTCGTTGGGGCACTCAATTTCCTCACGATAGGCAGATCGCACTGGCGAAATCCTAACTCCTCAGGCTGACCTAATTCGTCAACGACCAGAAGAACTGCGTCACTGTCGCTAGCAAATTCATCAGCTATTCCGGAGATTTTCAAAGGCTTCACTCGAAGCAGCTGTAATGTGTATCGGTTTGAGCATCGCTTTGTAGTATGATAAATGTTTCACCTAGACCCCCTTTAACAGTACGGTTTTTCCTATGACTCAAATAAGAAGGAAAGAAACTATGAAAACAATGTCTTCAAGATTCAAAGTCTTCACATTAATTTCTTCATAGGCCACACCAAATTCTTCACTGGAAGATATACATTTTTAGGGGTCGACTTCTGTGGTTAAACCAAGTCTTCAGGGACTGTTTTCACTTGTGTACACTCACAAACACATTAGTCCCTTAACCTATTTGTCTTCAATACTCCAACACCACTAAGGGGGCACTTGGTGCACTTACAGTAGGCGGCGGCAGCAGTTCGTTTTTTCACTCTTGGGGAACTGCCATCGCCAACGTACTGGGTAGGCGACAGCAGTTACTACCCACTCCTCCCTCGCCTGCTGCACGCCCGGCAGAACACGCCCCTCACCGCATTCAAACGCCTCCATTAAACCCATGTGGAAGCCGAGAAATCTATTCCGGCGACACGTCCGTTCACGAGTGGGTCGGCATTAAACACAACGCCGGGCAAGCTCCTCCCGTCTTCCGGCTATTTAAACGCCTCCATTGGCTCGTTGTATCAGTGCCATACATGCAAGCATTATTCTTACGACGCATGCAATCAGCTCTTTTGCCGCACTTTCACATAGACCAAGTTTGAACAGCTTGTTAGGGTTGCTATCTCCTGCATCATCATGCCGTGTTTCACAGCTTGCAAGATTCACACCCAACTCATAAGATTCCCATAATAAATACAACAAAGATGCCTATGCATCTCAATGATTCACAGATCAGAGCCAATAGTAACTTTACAACTAATGTGTACAAGTAAAGAAAAATCGATCGATGCTTCTCTCAGCACCAGCTCCATAAACCTAATTTATGTAAGCACTTGATTCAAGGATTTGCTGCAACACTGAAAGCACTGCCGTTTACAGGCACACATGTCAAACATTGGTAGATGAACATTTTCTGGGTCGCTGGTGGCATAAACACTACCAATATCTGCATAAGCGGGTCGCCAAGAACTTGTGGAATGCTTTCACCATCCCAACATTTGTAGCTGAGTAACCATGTTTGCACAGATAAATGAAAAAGCATGATTACTATAATATGGCACTAGTTGATGAAACATACACTAATAAATAGAAGCAACTTTATTTTCTTAATGGGAAAAGATTGTGATACAATAGCTTTATTAGAAAAATACAACAGTAGCATAGTCCCTGTATCTTGCCATGAAGGCAATTTCTTGAAAACTATGAACAACTTCAGTATGGCAGTATAAGGAAGGGCTTGAGTCATTCCAATCTCTTTTTTTGTGCAGTTCAACTAAAATTATGGTGCCCGCCGTGCTGCGAGGGAGAGAGGGGCCCTGCGCCGCCTTGACGGTAGGCCTGATAAACTCAACTAGTTCATTGCACATGCTATGTGATTGATGCAGTGCAAATCGACTGGATTCTCCCGGATACGCCTTCTGCAAGTTATCTACATTGGAAATGAAATGATAGCTAAGACAATATCTCTATTTTAACTGTATTATTACTTCATTTTATCAGTGGCACTAGCGGTGCCAAAACATTGCCTCAAATTATTAGTGGCATTAGATTAAGATGCAAAAACAATAGCATTATTGCTTTCTCATAGCAGTACCAAAATAGGAGCACAAGATCACTAGCTAAATGCAGAGTCAAAATGCAACTAAAAAGGAACATACCCCGTCATGGGAACCATAACTGCAGTCAAGGCCATTGTAGACGGGTTGACACCAGTCACTAACATGGATGATTCAATTCATGTGACCTTTTTGTGCAGTTCACCTAAAATGCAGCAATGTTTGCATCATGCAGCTAGCAAGAAGTACTTGGTCCCATGAGCTGGCAACTTCTTCTTCATTAGTTGCACTAAAATTGAGCAACATCAAGGTTGGCTGTCATGCTCGTGGAAGGTGCAACTATAATTTGCTTATCCTTTTGTGCAGTTCCACTAAAATCAAGCGCCATTGTGGTGACGGTGATGGCTAATCTTGCAAAGGCTAATAAACTGTTGCATGAGATTACCGGTAGAGTTGGAAGATGAGGTTACGAACTCCAATCACCCTTTGTGCAGTTCCACTAAAATTGAGAGATGTTACCCATGTGACATTTTAGTAGAACTGCACAAGACACTCTTTCGAAAAAAGTATTTTGTGCAGTTCACCAAAAGGTCACAATAGCAACGAGGTGAAATGGATATCCCTATCTGCACAAAAAGATAGAAAGTAAATAGTTACTGGTCAATAACAAGATATGAAACATACACGAAATGAAAAGAAGCATCTTCCTTATCTTCTTGGCAATCATGCAAGGACAGTAGAAATTTTTAAGTGGCAGCATTCTTCATATTACTGGAAGCATTATAATTAACAATGACAATCAAATATTCCATTACTTTAATGGTGGCATTGCTTAGTTTTACCAGCTACATAAGATTAACAGGAGCTAAAGAGTTGGTATAAGGGCATGGGACAGTGGGGACACCAGGACATACACCAGTGTAAAGAAGCAACTTACTTATCATAATGGGAAATATAGCAGGAGAGTACCATTTGTAAAACAATTTAATTGCATCATATTACTGGAGGCATTAGATTAACAGTAACATTGGTTAGAGATGTCATTACTTTAACAGTAGGATTGCTTCATTTTACAAGAGCCATTACATTAACAACAGCAAAAAGTTGGTATAAGGGCATGCGACAGTGGGCGCACCAGCACCATGTACCTACAAGGAGGCACAAGGTGGTGATGCTGAGTTTGTTGCCCCAAGCAACAAACATCCAATCAAGATCTGGGCTGGTCCCAAATTTTGTTCTCTTTAGCCACCTTTTACTATGTGAGGATAGCAAATCTAATCTTGGACATACTCTGTTGACTTGTCCTCCAGCCGCCACTTTCTTTCCTTTTTCAACCCATAATAGATTTGTTCCTTATCCAGTTTGTACTGCATTTTCCCTTTATTTCCCTTTTCAACCAGGAGACCGGTTGGGTAGCCAGTCTCTACTACTTTCCCTCCCCATTCTTTCCTCTTTGAAGCAAGTCCTAGATTCATGCTACAACTTTCCCCCATTCTTCCCTGTTTGAACCAAGTCCTAGATTCGATTGCATGAAGTAGCTTTACCTCTAATAATAGTAAAAATTTATGTGGATTTGGAACAACCGATGGAAGTAGAAAAAGATCCACATGCAGCCACGTGGGGAGCTGGGGCAGTAGAGCAGGGCCATTTTCGAAGGAAGTTATACCTAAGGGTCGTCGGGATGTGGCTAGGAGGGCGGCGGGAGGCCAGATCTGGACACAATACGGCAGGGAGGAAGAAGGGGTCGGAGGCCCTCCCGAGCCGACGTTGTGTTGGAGAGAACGACACGGGCCGCTGATCGGGACGTGTCGGCAGCTGTGGGTCTCCTCCCTCGCCGCCAACGACCACGTGAACCATGCACCTACACCCCTACCATGGCTGAGGGGATCCGGCCGGATCTGTGACCAGCGGTGAGCAGAGAGAGAGTGTGGCCACCGCTGTCTTGTTTAGATCTGGGGAGGATGAGAGAGTGAAGAGAGCAACCCTAGTAAAGCAAGCGCTGAGGCTCCTGCCTATATATATAGTGGAGTGATTTTCTTTTTCTCACCACAACAATCATTTCAATTTGTACACGTGACATTAAAGAAAAGAAACTCTCTATTTAACATGCTACTAAAGTGAAGCAAACTCCACGGCATCCAGGTTGCACTTTGTACGTACTAGTAGTATTGTTCACTTGTGGACCCCGACCCTCCATTCCTTGAACAAGTTCGAAATCTTTTGACTTTGAGATATCGATGGTACTGTTTGACCACATTGCATCAATGGACTAAGTAGTTTAAATTTGACGTAATGTGTGGCTTTTGCAATTCACATCTAAATGGGGGAACACCATACATTTTTTTATAACCACGCTATACGTATAAACACATGCATAGTTTACATTCTGAATCGCTAGCTAGAGCTTCAACTGTAGTATTTGTTTACAACATAAAGTGGAATCAATTTTTTGAATTCATGATCTTAGCATTTGCAAAAAAAATGTAAAGGGCCATCGATCTTTGTTCTACTTTTGAACATACTACAGTATATGCAACCCTTTTTTGAAAATGACCAGATCTATTATAAAAGTTCAGCAGGAGTACAAAGCATCTCAAACATAATAAAAATAACATCGAGATTCTGAGACCAGAGAACGACCTACTGCTGGCAGAACAAGCGGCTGACGCATATGTGTTGTTGCCATCCTACCTGAGCCGGCTTGACCTCATCGATGATAGCCGGGAACTCTTCGTGCACGTGCCCCTAAGGAGGAATGCCCCGGAGCCACATTCATCGTAATTGATCTGAAGCACCTAACTAATAAAACACAAAATTTCACCACATGACAAGAAACCCAAACCTCACCGCCCGAAGGAGACGGCATGAATCTACGCCGAAGGTCCATCGACTACTCCCGACAAGGATCGGAGCTCGAAAGACAAACTCAAAGAAGAAGTGTCGATCATTGTCGCGGCTATCCTATCGGTGCCGGCTTGACCTTTTTGATGGCAGTGGGGAAGTCTTCATGCAGATGCCCATAAGGACCAACGCCCGATAGTCGTAGTCGTCGTCGTTGAACCCTTGCATTGATCCAAAGCACTTGACACCTAATCTCGCCACATGACAATGCGCTGATGTTCCATCGACTATCTCTACACGGACGGACTCGAGGAGGATCAGAGCCTGAAATACAAACCCGTAGGAGAGGCGCCGCCATCCGACTGAGGGCTGCGCATGCGTGGACTAAGAACCCTAACGTAAACTACTGACGGGAGCGGAGGCACCGGGTTTTCCCTCCCCGCCACCGGTGGCCAGAGCGGCAGGAAGAGGGGAGGGGCGAATCCACGGGATCACCGGTGAAGCATGCAGGGGAGAGGTTGCCCTAGCTGCCTAGGGTCGGGGGAGTAGATTTGTATTAATGCCGAAAGTGGATTCGAATTTTATTGGTACTGTAATATATACTTGGTGCTCCTAGCTTTTTTTTAGATTTTTCAACAAATCTACAGCCCGTATGTTACCATCGCTCATCTCTCTTTTGTACTGTAGAAGCAACTCAGCCTGCCTAAAAAAAGTAACTCAGCCGACGCGCGGGTGCGGGCGAGTTTGCCTAAGGCGGTTTCACAACTGCGGTCCCACATGCGAGTGCCAACGCAAGATGACGCGCGTTCCATTCGGCGAGCGGCGTGCCGGACTGACCGTGCGGGTGCGACGCAAACGCGACGGGCGTGCTGTATATGTAGCACCTTTTTCTTTATGTTTTGCTCCATGGCGCAATCCATCGATACAAAATTATACTATTTAAAAGGCAAAGGTGGGGCTTTTCCCGCGTGGTAGGCGAGGCAGTTTCGCCAAGTCGGTTTGACAGAGAGGTGAGGGATTCAGGGAGTAGCGGATTCAACTTACTGCTGGAAAGGTGGGGCCGTGTGATTTGACAGCTCATTACTGCTGGAAAGATGGGGCCTGATACGTCCCAAACGTATCTACTTTTCCAAACACTTTTGCTCTGGTTTTGGACTCTAATTTGCATGGTTTGAATGGAACTAACCCGGACTGACGCTGTTTTCAGCAGAATTGCCATGGTGTTATTTTTGTGCAGAAATAAAAGTTCTCGGATGGACCTGAAAATATACGAAGAATTATTTCAGAACATATCAAAAATAATGGCGAAGAGATCTACTGGAGGGGGGTCACCCAGGAGCCACAAGCTCAGGGGGCGCGCCTACCCCCAGGGGACGCCCCCTAGGCTTGTGGGCCCCTGGCAGCTCCGTTTACCCTAATTCCAACGCTATAAGTACCTATTCGTCCAAAAAAATTAGAGAGAAAGAATCATCACATTTTACGATACGGAGCCGCCGCCATCTCCTGTTCTTCATCGGGAGGGCTGATCTAGAGTCCGTTCGGGGCTCCGAAGAGGGGGATTCGACGCCGTCATCATCATCAACCATCCTCCATCACCAATTTCATGATTCTCACCACCGGGCGTGAGTAATTTCTTCATAGGCTTGCTGGACGGTGATGGGTTGGATGAGATTTACCATGTAATCGACTAAATTTGTTAGGGCTTTGATCCCTAGTATCGACTATGTTCTGAGATTGATGTTGCTATGACTTTGCTATGCTTAATGCTTGTCACTAGGGCCCGAGTGCCATGATTTCAGATCTGAACCCTTTATGTTTTCATGAATATATTTGTGTTCTTGATCCTATCTTGCAAGTTATATGCACCTATTACGTGTTATGATCCGCATACCCCAAGGTGACAATAATTGGGATTCTTTCCGGTGATTACCGTAGTTTGAGGAGTTCATGTATTCACTATGTGTTAATGCTTTGTTCCAGTTCTCTATTAAAAGGAGGCCTTAATATCCCTTAGATTTCCTTATGGACCCCGCTGCCACGGGAGGGTAGGACAAAAGATGTCATGCAAGTTCTTACTATAAGCATGTATGACTATATATGGAATAGATGCCTACACTAATGCAGGCGACCGCTAACGCAACACATGAATTAGAGACCCCGCGAACAAACTATGTGTGATGCATGAATCGCAAACGGTGTCATAAAAAAACTGTCCCAAATAAGATGAACAGTTTGCGATGCCGGAGACATAAAAAATGATTCAGATTAGAGACGCGTGTGTGATACGTGGCATACAGTTGATCCATACGAACTGCTTGCGATAGGCCAAAACAACAAACATGGTCAGCCAGTTCGTGGTGTGTGTGATACACGGCATACAGTTCACTCGGATGAACTGTTTATGATTACGCAACACAACAGAAACGGGCAGCCAGTTCGAGGTGTGTGCGATACACGGCATAAAGTTCACTTGGATGAACTGCTTGTGATTACACAACACAACATAAAGTTCAGGAAGATCAAGGTGTGTGCGATATACGGCATGCGGTTCACTCGGATGAACTGTTTGCGATTACCCAACACAACAGAAATGGTTCAACTTAACAAGATGTGTGTGATACGCGGCAAACAGGTCAGTAATCCGAAATGTGTGGGAAGACGGATAACAACACGGACGATTCTTGCTAATAACCCTTGTGTGTTGTGGGCAACCGCTTGCTGGTAAACAATTGTCAGCGATTGATGAAGTCATCGCTGACGGGTTCCATAGTTTTATCCATGTGCGATGTGATTTGCTCAGTCTGCACAACATCAATGCTCTTTGTGTACAGAACATTATTATTTTGTGTGAATAGTGTGCTCTGTTGGGCACACGAGATATATGGATCACACCCGTGGGCAAGCAATGTGCGCGCACGCGTCGTGCTAGCTCGCGCTTCCTTCTATGCTAAGTTTCCATTAATTGATGGCGTTTTATGAACACGCCACCGTTTCCCGCCATTTCCCCATCGGTTTCCCACCGCCACCCAGTGATTGCGCATAAGCCTAGGTGGCGCGCGACACACCGAGGCACAAGCGTAGCCTATAGCCCCTCTAGCTACCTTTTGCAAGCATGCCAACCCACCGAAGCGCTGCCTCTGCCATGAACCTCCTTGATGAGGTAAACGAGCAGGCGCCACGGCCCGTCGAGGCCAAGAGCGTCCCCGGCAACGCGATGGACGACGCCGTGCTGCGCGTCATCGCCAGGGTTGAGCAGACCCTTGGCGGACGGTGCTTCAGCGTCACGGATCAAGAAAGGCAACTCAGCGCCGAGAGGCTGCAGCTCAACGCACAACATGATCGGTGGTGCCCCGCAGCACAAGACAGGCGCGTCCGCGCCGATAGGTTGCGGCTCACCGCACAGCGAGACCGATGGACCGCCGCAGAGCGAGAGCCGCGGTGCGCCGCACAGCAAGAGCGATTCCATCGGTGCTTGCCTGCTGTCGACAGGGCGTTGTAGCTGGCTACACGGCCCATTAGTAGCCCCATTCCTTGCCAGGAGTGGGTAGAGGCCGTCTGCGCCGTACTAGCACCAGAGGCCGGCCGCACCGTGCTTGCACCGGACGCAGGCCACGCCATTCGCATGGGTCGCACTGTTTGCCTTGTCTGTAGCCCTCTCGATGCCAATGCGCTGGTTGCTAGGCTCGAGTGCCTCCTTGGCCCAGGTGTCCACATAGGCGCAGTAGAGGAACATGGCCATCGCATCCTCGAACTGGTGATCTCCGATGAAATAGCCAACTTGGAGCTCGAGATCGCGCTCTAGATGTACCGCGAGCGTGCCAACCGCTTGGACGAACACCTACATGAGTTCAGCCAGAGGCAAGAGCTACCGTAGGCAGGGGTGGTGGTCATGGACGCGTGTTAATTTGTTGAGCCATTTCGACGTTGATCGCTATGTATTCCCAACAATCATAATATTGCTCTGTTTATTGCTCTGTTTCAATGTGTGTACTCTGTTTTCCGTTCTTACATATTGTTCTGTTTCAATGTGTATGTTTTCCATTTTGTACATGTGGGTGGTAAACAGCTAGATAGAAATTAGTATGAAAATGACAATATGTGATGGTACTTAACTGGGATCCCGTACTTAACTACTAAGTACAATGCATAAAATTGAAAATCAATAGTACTAAAACTAATAATCCCTCCTTATGCGGCTAGTATTCCGGCAGCCCCTCGCTAGCAACTCCCTGGTGCGCGGCGGCTTCCCAGCGCGGAGGAGTTCTCCGCTTCCTCCGCCTCGCAGCGCTTGACGTGCCGATCTGCCTCTTGCTGGCGGACACGCGCGAATGATCTTGCCATTTCGTTGGGCGCCCACCGGAGATCCTCGTCGGTAGCACGCTGGAGCTTATCGGCCCACCTCCACGCAGCGATGAGGCGCCTAGCGCCTTTGGCCTTCCTGGCGAAGTACCGGCCATCTTCGTACACCTTGTCCGCACGTCGACGTGCCCGCCGCCAAAGCTCTAGCTTCTCCTTTTCCCAGGCGGCCTCACGGGCTTCACAGGCCACCTGGTCCCTGGAGCGCTCCTCCGCCAACTCCTTCTTGAACACCACTTTCCTGGCTTTCTCAGCCGGCGGTAGTGCTTTCCACAGACAAAGATTGTACTGGCCCCAAAACCACTCCAAAGTTGGGGGTTCTGGCGCAACCTCATCTGATGGCGCGTAGAGGTCCTCCTCGTCGCTGCTCTGCACCTGGATGTCCTCGTGGGGTGGCACCTCCTCCTTGACGGGTGGGCAGATTGTCAGCGCCATGGCAGAGTTTTGTGAGAGAGGGGGGGCGAGCGAGGAGAGAATGTAGATGAGAATGCAGGCGGGATGACATGGGTGGGGTAGTATTTATTGGGTCCGGAATCTAGATCGACGGGAGCAGTAGAAGCACCGGTGGCCGGAATTTACGAGTACTATATCTTGAATTACACACGATTCACGCATCAAAATCTGTGTGTGAAATAAATCACTGACGGTTCCCAAGACTGAACCACGTCTGATTAATAACCCATGCCACTCACCTTCCAAACCTCGCGGCACGAAACAGAGTGCCAATCATGGGGGGCCCAGTTGTCTTGCCAGATATTTACATATTCTTTCCAAATGTTTTGCATGAATGCTTATTTCGTGTTACCATGATATTGTTGGAAAATGTATTACATAAATGATTTTTCCAACCCATGATGATATTCTGTTGCATGTACATGTAGTTCAAATTTGAATTACGGCCATTAAATGGTTAGAAACTCACTTAATGTCTTAAAAATGTCAAATAACCCCTGAAAATTTCCAAATTTTAACATGAAAGTTGTATTTGTGGATGTTAACAGTAGAAAAAAATGCCAAGCCATAAGAGGAAGCCAATGCCGGTTCATCATCAAACATGCATATTCTTCCCTGTCGGAACCACGAGTCTTCTGGTGACATGCTCCGATTTGTGAGAGGTGTGTGCCAAAACTTTTGTCAAAGTGGCCAATTCTTTTACTACTGCATCTTGGTACCATTTCATGACATCAAGCAAGGTTTCATGTATTTTGGATCATTTTTGAATTTTTTGGAATTTAAAAGCCATGGTTCTCACTCTTGTGTGCGATCCGTGACACCAATATGTTTGAACATTCCTTCCAATTTACTGCACACGGCATTAACTCGCACACAAGGACACAAATATGATTTTCCAACCCATTATGGTTTGCCGTTGCATGTACATGCAGTTCAAATTTGAATTACGGCCATTATATGGCTAGGAACTCACTTAATATCTTTAAAAAGTCAGATGAACCCTGAAAAAATCCAAATTTTAACATGACAGTTGTATCAGTGCATGTTTGTCATAGGAACCATTTGCGATGAAAATTCGCGGGTCTTTTTATGTCTTCCTCCATAAGCTTCGCCGAATTCGTCTGCTCAAGCGCTGTTCACCCCTGAATCCTCGAGACCCCGATACCCATTCCCCATCCCCTTCTTGCAAAGAATGATGCCGTGGAGATGCTTCGTGAGGGCCCGTACGGTCGACGAGTCCTCCCCGAGCGGCTCCGCCTCCGGCGAGAGCGTGGCCGCCTACGCCGAGAGCACGGCCGCATCCGCATTGAGCGTGGCCGCATCCGCCGAGAGGGCATCTGCGGCAGCCGGCAGGGCAGCTGCAGCAGCCAAGACGGCTACAACTGCTGCTGCGACGGCGGCTACAAAGGCCGAGAGTGCTCGAGCAGCCGTCCGTGCTGTGGAAGTCGCCCTGGCCCAGGTCGAGGCCATCCATGCCCAGGTCGAGGACGCCCACGCCAAGATATTCCAGGCCTCCTCGGAATCCAGCATGCACCCCACGTCCGAAAAGGCGGCGGAGATGCTTGTCGAAGATGTGGCGGCGAAGGCCATGGAGCCCCTGCTTCCTCATGAGATCGCCGAGCGGGAGCTGGAGATGCAGGAGGCGGCGGAGATCGAGGAGCGCCGGGAGGTGGAGTTGCGCGTGGCTAAGGAGGACGTAGAGAACCACTTGTCCGTCGAGGAATCGGTGGTGAAGTACCAACGTGAGCTCTGGCGCCGCCACTACTATGAGTACTACAACCTTGAGGGCGGCGCCGAAGACGAGGATGAGGACGACGACGTGGTCGACTTCAGCCCGGGAGACGCGGAGTCCACCAACGGCAGCATGTTGCCAGGACAAGTCATCGACATCCCATCTTACACCGGCGAGGCATAGGACGGCGGCGCGTTGGCGGCTTTGTTTAAATTATGCGTACTTAGACTTTGTTTATAATGATGTTCTTTTGTTAGAGCAATGTTTCGGTCAACTGGCTCTGTTTAAGTACTAAAATTGATCGATTCAGTAAGTGTGGTCCGTGTGCTGTAGTCTCTTTTGTGTACCCCCCCCCCAAATTAGCGAGTGATGTTAAATATGCAATGACGTGGATGAGCACTATACCCAGGGAAATTTCCACCAAAATTCGAGTTCTCAAACTCATTGCATGTGCGTAAAGCAGAAGAAATGTTTGCGATGCACACATATGTTCAAAGTGAAAGGTGTCTGATGACACTGCGCGCCAAGTTCCCTCCCCCCCCACCTTTCGAAATTTTTTGCCTACCGCCGAAATATCTAACTCTTTCTCCCCTTCCCACCCCTTTTTCTCCCCGACCATGAGCCACATTTCCCCTGTTTACTCCTTCCTTCCTTCCCAAGCTATAGCCGCTTCCTCGCTTGATTTCCTCACTCTCGCCGTCTCGCATCCGACCGCCGCGGACGCCATGGTCTTCTTTGACCTCTCCAGCGGTTCCTCCTCCTCGGACGAGTATGTCACCAGCCGGGTATGCCTCTCTCCTCTCTCTCGCCCCCCTAGGCTTAGGGTTCTGATTTGTAATAAAGGATTTTAACCGGGAGACCGATTTGAGCCATTTGTCCCTCTTGTAGCTCCCTAGGACCATCACTTGCAGGAATGGAGTGGGGTAGCTGAAGATCTGCCTGCTCGTTGTCAGCATGAATCTCCATGCGTGAAGTTAGTGGCTTTTTAATCTGTGGACAGTTGGAGGAAGTTTCTGGCATCTGCAGAGAAGGTTAGCCCCACTTTTGTTGTTACAAATCATTTGGTAGATGTGATTCAGACAGTGTCACTGTGCTATGTTAATATGGATGTGATTAAGACACTGTCAAAGTTTCTACCTAGTATCTAAAAATGTTGCCATCTCATCAGCGATGCCCTGAGAAAATTATTTGGCACCGCTTCAGCAGTTTGTGCACCCAACTTTGCTCCACACATCCGAGCAGCCAAGCAATAAAATACTAATACTTTATGGTAGGAAGGAACTAGGCATCGGAGCCACTAGGTGCTCTAGTTCCCTGAATTTTTCCTCTGGCAACGACTCGGCAGTGCAGGATACCGGTGCCAAATGTAGGAACATTTGATTTGACACCGGTTTTGGCCTACACAGTGGAGGGCCTTTATTGGTATTAGTTCTATGTTATTAAATTTGTGCATGTACATACCTGTTAGTACTCCCTCCATTCCACAATGTAGTGCGCCCGCGCTTCCCGAGATCTAAGTTTGACCATAAATTTAACCAATGAGACCGACTGCGGTAGGAGCAAAAATTATACCACTGAATTCGCTATTCCGATATGAATTCAGTGATATAATTTTTGCTCCCACCGCAGTCGGTCTCGTTGGTTAAATTTATGGTCAAACTTAGATCTCAGGAAACGCGGGTGCACTACATTGTGGAATGGAGGGAGTATTAATTTGATGGTATTGAAACACTGTCGCTGTGCTGTTGCAGTTATATTTTGCTTCCTCATAAAATGGTCAATTTGTTATTATAGTACCTGACTAAGAACTTAATTATAGCTTGTGATGTTCCTAAATTTGGTTGTTGTCTCAGTAGCAATTAATTCATTTGCACATTGAACTTTTTGAGAAGATATGTTATAATAAACGTGTTTCTGCAGTTTTTCAAAATATGTATGTGGTGATTTTCTATGTGGCTAGAAACCCATTTTCCCTACAACTGTAACTGATTTAGTTTTAAATATTATAGGATGAACGGAAGTGTTCTTACCTGGAGTGGGTTGATCAAGAGTGGCCACCGTCTTTGAAGATGTGCCTAGCAAAGCTCTGGAGCATGTTTGAGGAAGACAATAGAGATAGGCTTAGAGAAAATGTTGTCAACGCTGAAGAATATTTCAAGGTACTGGAAAAAAAGAGGAAGATGGAGAATGAGCTCAGATTTTTTAAATTAGACTTTGCTAAGATGGTGTTTGCGAAGGAGGAGGCACTTTCCCTTTCCCAGTTGGTCAGTGCAAAACAGGTTCTTACTGAACTAAAAGCAGAGGTGGAGAAGACTAATTTGGCTGATCATGCATCAGTCGATTAGGGAAATGAATATATTGTTCTAATATTGTGCTTATGAAGGTGAACTAGCTATATGTTGTATTATATTGTTTTCACTTACCTATCGTACTGTGATGTTATAATATATTTATGTGCCTGATATGAAATTGGCAAACAGTTGTTTGATATGAAATGTGATTTTGCTTAATACTGGAATTATTAATAGTAAACTAATAAACCTGTTAAATGGGTCATGGAACTTTACAAACGGTTCTAGCAGCAAAAGTGTGTGTGATATACTTGAATAACGCAAATGGTTTACGGAGGCAGAGCATGTGTGATCATTACACCTATCACAGATGAGGCTATATAGAAAACTGTGTGTAATGTAGATACGAGTGGAAACGTTTGTCTGGGATTCACTGTGTGGGATGTGCATACGAACGGAAACGGTTGGTTCGGATTCACTGTGTGGGATGTACATACGAACGGAAACATTTGTCTAGGATTCACTGTGTGGGATGTACATATGAATGGAAACGTTTGTCTGGGATTCACTGTGTGGGATGTACATACAAACGGAAATGATTCTGCCTGTATAATTGTATGCGATGGCTCGCCCAATCGCACACGAGCTCATTTTGCCCAACGTGTGTGACCGGAGGACCTACCCCCGACGGTTTCTGGGTCGTGTGGGAAGGACCCCCCTATCGCACACACAGGCAAGGCGATGGTTTAAAACTGCGTCGCTGAAAGGGGTTAAAAACCGTTTCTATAGCAGCTCGTTGTACCAGTGCTACATTACATTGATGAATTGGAGCTATTGTGTATCGCCCTAGGTTGTGACTGCTACATGATGAATGTCATCCAACATAATTATCCATCACCGATCCAATGCCTACGCTTTTCGCATATTGATCTTTGCTAAGTTACTTTCGTTGCTGCTGCTGTTACAATCACTACAAAACTGCTTCTGTTACTGCTACTATTACTATTGCTACTGTTACTACTGCTATCAAAACTATCATACTACTGTGCTACTAAATACTTTGTTGCAGATATTTGTTCTCCAGGTGTGGTTGAATTGACAACTCAACTACTAATACTCACAAATATTCTTTGGCTCCCCTTGTGTCGAATCAATAAATCTGGGTGGAATACTACCCACGAAAACTGTTGCGATCCCCTATACTTGTGGGTTATCAAGACCTTTTTCTGGCGCCGTTGCCGGGGAGCATAGCTCTATCTATTGAGTCACTTGGGATTTATATCTGTTGATCACTATGAAGTATCTGAAAGACGGTAAGACCAAGATCGTCCCCTCTATGACTAGAGGAGGTAAGGAATTGCCATCACACTCTGCACTTGATTCACCTTCTGTTTTGAGTAGGCTTGCAACACCACCACTTGCTACTCATTCTGATATGTCGCAAGTTATTGATGATACTACTTCTACTATGAATGATACTTATGATGATGCTAGTACTATGCTTGATAATACTGCGCCACTAGATGAATTTCTTGATGAACAACTTGCTAAAGCTAAAGAAATTGAGAATGCTAAAATTAATGAAACTTTTGAAAATTATGATTCACCTGTTATGCCTAGTCCTCCTACTAGAGTTGAAATGCCTAAGATACCTGATGGTTATGTTTTTGATGGACAGACAGCTAGGGCAATTCTTGCTTGTAATGATAGAGATGATGTTAGAAAATTGCTTGCTGAGTTGAAAGAAAAATCTACGAGGGAGAGAATGAAATATGATCCTAAGTTTTCTACATCTCCTGTATTTGTTACTGATAAGGATTATGAATTCTCTGTCGATCCTGAGTTAATTACTTTGGTTGAATCTGATCCTTTTCATGGTTATGAAACTGAAACTATTGTGGCACACCTTACTAAATTGAATGATATTGCCACCCTATTTGCTCATGAGGAAAAAAATTCGCTACTACTATATTCTTAAGTTGCTTCCTTTCTCATTAAAGGGTGATGCTAAGATATGGTTTAATACTCTTGCTCCTGGTTGTGTGCGTAGTCCCCAGGATATGATATATTACTTCTCTGAAAAATATTTTCCTGCTCATAAGAAACAAGCTACCTTATAGGAAATATTTAACTTTGTGCAATTGAAGAAGAGAATCTACCTCAAGCTTGGGGGAGGCTTCTCCAACTACTTAATGCTTTGCCTCATCATCCTCTTAAGAAGAAAGAAATATTTGATATCTTTTATAATGGAATAACCGATGCTTCTAGGGACTACCTAGATAGTTGTGCTGGTTGTGTTTTTAGGGAACGAACTATTGGACAGGCTGAAGAACTATTGAATAATATATTGAGAAATACCGATGATTGGACACTTCCTGAACCACCACCTCAGCCAACTCCGAAGAAAAGAGGTATTATATTCCTCAGTCCTAAAGATATACAAGAAGCTAAGAAATCTATGAAGGAAAAAGGTATTAAAGCTGAAGATGTTAAGAATCTGCCACCTATTGAAGAAATACATGGACTTGATATCCCGACACAGGTAGTAGAGGTAAATTCTCTTTGTAGATTCGATGAAAGTGATATTCCCTATAATAAGTCTGCTAGTCAATGCTTGGATGAATTTGATAACTACATTGTTAAGCAAGAGAATTTCAATATGTATGTTAGCAATCAATTAAAACGAAATGCCATCATGATTGATCGCTTGAGTGATTTGATGTTTAGAACTGCTAATGATGTTAAATGTTTATGCAAACATGCTTATATAGTTCAGACTCAGTTAGAACAAATTGCTAAATCACAAAATGATTTGCTTGATGAAATGAATAATAAAATGAATGATCATGCTGTTAGAGTTGTTACTAGAGGAGGTAGAATGACTCAGGCTCCTCTGTATCCTGAAGGTCATCCTAAAAGAATTGAACAAGTTTCCCAGAGAATTAACACTGATGCACCTAGTCCATCTAAGAAGAAAAAGAAAAAGAAAATTGATAGGACTTTGCATGCTTCTAGTGAACCTTAGATAGAAAAACCTCCTGAGAACCAAAATGATGTTTCTATTTCTGATGCTGAGACACAATCTGGTAATGAACATCCACCTAGTGATAATGATAATGATAATGATGTTCATGATGATACTCAACAAGATAATCATGTAGAAATAGAACCTGTTGTTGATCTTGATAACCCACCTCCTAAGAACAAAAGATATGATAAAAGAGAATTCGTTGCTAGAAAACATGGGAAAAAAAGAGAACCATGGGTTCAAAAATCCATGCCTTTTCCCACCAAACCATCTAAAAATAAGGATGATGAAGACTTTGAGCGCTTTGTTGAAATGCTTAGACCTGTCTTTTTGCGCACTCGCTTGATTGATATGTTGAAAATGTCTCCCTATGCTAAATACATGAAAGATATTGTCACTAATAAAAGGAAAATACCAGAAGCTGAAATGTCCACCATGCTTGCAAATTATTATTTTAAGGGTGGAGTACCTAAGAAGTTAGGAGATCCAGGAATACCTACTATACCATGCTCCATTAAAAGAAGTTATGTTAAAACTGCTTTATGTGATATGGGAGCCGGTGTTACTGTTATGCCTTTCTCTTTATATAGAAGACTTGATTTGAATAACCTTACACCTACTGAAATATCTTTGCAAATGACCGATAAGTCAACTGCTATACCTATTGGAATTTGTGAGGATGTGCCCGTTGTAGTTGCAAATGTTACTATCTTGACAGACTTTGTTATTCTTGATATGCCCAAGGACGACAACATGTTGATTATCCTTGGTAGACCTTTTCTGAACACTGCAGGGGCTGTTATTGATTGCAACAAAAGCAAGGTTACTTTTCATGTCAATGGTAATGAGCATACGGTTTATTTCCCGAAGAAACAAAGTTCGGAGAATGGTATCAATTGTATTGAAAAAGTTTCGACAATTACTATTGGAGGTTTCAAATTTCCTCTTCCTACTGTCAAAAAGAAATATGAAGTTCTTATTGTTTGGGAAATGCATATCCCCATTGAGGTAACTTAGTGCTATACGAAGATTCTTCGGTTTCATGCCATTCTGAAATAGTTTGTTAATAAGACTTGATCAACCTTATTAATGGATTATTTCTGAGGGGCATGTGGTCGATGAATTTAGTAAGCACAACTTTCTGTACCCACCTTTTGCTTTCTTTTATTTATAGTTGAATAAAGTAAAATGCCATGATTATCCTGTTTTCTGAATTTTCTGAGCAATAAAAAATGGCCCAAAAATAAAAGTTCTCAGAATGCCCTGAAAATTTAGTATGATTTTTTATGCAATATTTAAGAATTTTTGGCACTAAACACACCCCAGGGGGGTGCACCTGTGAGCTACAAGCTCACAGGGCGCGCCCACCCCTCCTGGGCGCGCCCAGCAGGTTTGTGGGTCCCACAGGGACCCACTCACTTATGCCAGCCACCCATCTCCTTCTTCTTCCTCCAGAAAAAATCAAATTTGTTCCCAAGCCCGTTCTCTTGCTCATTTTTCTGTGATTTTCGATCTCCTTGCTCGGAATTCCATTTCCAAAACTGTTTTGAGGAATTACTCCTTGGTATGTGACTCCTCCAATGCTCCAATTAGTTTTTGTTCTAGTGCTTTATACTATGCAAATTTTTGCTGCTGTGGTGACCATGTTTATGAGCTTGCATGTTGAATTTGTATGGTCCAAAGTATATTTGATGCATGATATAGCCTCTAGACACTTGTGGGAGTAGTTGCTATCAATTTTGTTGAGTTTCGTTCACTTTTATTTTGAGTCACTAAAAATTTCAGAAATTTTCGGAGGAAGAAAATGTTTAGGAAGATGTTCCATGGTGGTTCCTCGAGCAAGAGTGCCCCCAGGCCCGCAACACGCGAGCCGGATACCGAACTGCCACAGGAGGCCGCGGTGCTACCGTGCGAGTGGCCGTCGGATGCCTTCATGATTCAAGCCGGCATCAAGGAAGAGTTTGATATGTACATATGCAACGCCGATCTCACGGGCTTCTTGACAGATAAGTGCCCGCAATACTGTAATCTCACTGACTCTTTTGTGCGGAAATTCAAGTATGTATCCCAGCGCACTTCACATGATGTTATTTTCAACCTATATGAAAAGCCTTTCCGCATGTCTGTTGAAGAATTTAGTGAAGTTTGTAAAATTCCATTTTGGGGGACTTATAGTGAACCTCGTAAATCTGATTACAATGAATTTCTCATGAACATTACTAGGGGTGAGACTAGAGGCATTACAGAAGTTACTATGGGGAGCATTCATTTTCCTGCTATACATTATTTTGCTCTGTTCATTGGTAGATGCATTAATGGTAAACATGACCATAGTCATCTTTGCGCCCCTGACCTAAGCATTCTTAAGAGTGCGGTGCTGAGAGATAGACAATTTAACATGGGGGCTATTGTTGCACGTCATTTACATAATAAAGCCTTAGTTGGTGATTTCTTTGGTGGAATTTATGCCACTCGCTTAGCCACTTATCTTGGTGTACCCATAGAACGTAATGATACCCTGTTGCCACCGAGTTTTATTGATTATGATGCTATGGAATGCTACCAGTTCCTTTTGAGGGTGACCCCCCATTTAGATACAGGCTAATGTTTAACAGGCGTCGTGTTTTCCATGTTGTTTTGCCTGCTCCTGCCTTCTTCGATTTCCAGGGAAAATATAGACATTTCATACTTGAGGAGGAGGTTGAGGAGTACGAGAAGGTGGCAGAGACCGATCGCCTCAATGAGACAGCTCGCCAAGCTGTGGCAGCTGCACTCCGGTACAACCCGAACTACCATCATGGGCATTATCCATGCTAGGAGTGGCCGTAGACCAACTTAGGCCAAAAGCCTAAGCTTGGGGTAGTACGTATTTCTCACTGAGATTACATTCATGTACCACACATTCATTCCAGTTGTCGGTGTTCATCCTTTTTCATTGCATATCCATGTAGTTTTATTTTCATTTTCTTCTTGTGTGTTTCAAAAACTTTGAAAATCAAAAAACAATTAGTTGTAGTTTCTTCCTTGTTTAGTTAATTCGTAGTATTAAAAGAAAACCCAAAAAGATTTCTCGTTTCTTCTTTTACTTGTTGGGAGCTTTCCCATGTAAATAGTTTTTCACGTTTTCTCTTTTCCTTCGTTAATTTGCTTTCTTCAGAAAAACCAAAAACTCCAAAAATATTTCAGTGTGTTTCTCTGAATTTCTTTTCTTTTCGTTGAGTCGTCGCAAGGAGAAGACCACGATGAAAACGTTGAGTGGTTCTCATATGCTTTATTGTTGAACTAACAAAAATGCCACTATTACCTTGTATTCTCCTTTGAATAAATTTTTGCAAATTCCAGCTTAGTCCACGGCACTCTTACACTATTATTATTTTCATATCATTCGGTCGTGCAAGTGAAAGGCAATAATGATGATATTTGATGAAGCGATTGCGGTGAAGAAAAGATGGTATGAACTCTTCTTGTTTTTGTCTTTGTAAATATGTTTAGCTCAGTATTCATGATTCAGCATTATTATGAGTAAACATGTTTGTGATGACAATTAGAGATAATAGTTGCTCATGACATGCTTAAATAGCTAGGAGTGGATAATGATTTATCTTGAGTGTCAACATGCACTAAAATGGTTGTGATGTAGTATGTTAGCATGGTATCCTCCTCTGAGTAATTAGAGTGGCTTGACTTGGCGCATGTTCATACATGTAGTTGAATCAAAACCAACATAGCCTCCATGATATTTATGTTCAGGGTGTTGATATCCTACTCATGCTCGTGTTCCATGTTAATTATTCGCAATGCATGTCTATGACCGTTTTCACTCTCTACCTGGTCGCTTCTCAATCTACTTGCTAGCCTTCGCCTGTACTAAGCGGGAATACTGCTTGTGCATCCAAATCCTTAAACCAAAGTTGTTCCAGATGAGTCCACTATATCTACCTATATGCGGTATTACTCTGCCATTCCAAGTAAATTTGCATGTGCCACCTCTAAATATTCAAATGAACATCTGTTTTGTGAGCCCGTACCGCTCATGGAGCAACAGGGGGTGGTCAGTATCTTCCATGCTAAGTGGGTTATTCTCAGATGAGTGTTTATTCACTTGTTGTTGCACGAGAGAGGCTGGTAATTGGGATGCCCTGTCCTATGCTCAAAATCGAATTATATAATGCAAACAAACTCCCCCGAAAAGTTGTTGGTATGGAGAGCACCCGTGGATTCGGCTAACCATGGCTTGTGTTGGTATGGTGGAGGGGGAGTAAACTTTACCTTTCCGCTTGGGAACCGCCTATAATGTGTTTAGCATGGAAGATATTGAAAACTCTCGGTCGTAACATTGATAGGAAAAGCATACCTCTCAATATTATTTTAATCTCTGTTTTAAAGCTTCGAGCTCTGGCACCGCTGCAAATCCATGCTTTCCTCTGCGAAGGGCCTATCCATTTACTTTTATGTTATTCTACTTTTATTGTTAAGTCATCACCCTCTCATTTAAGCACCAGTTGGAGAGCACTATTGTCATTTTTATGCATTGAGTATAGTTAATGTTGGGTGTGACCATGACTGGATATCCTCTGCCCTGAATTACAATGTTTAGTCGCTGCTTGAACCTCAGAGGTGCTCTGCATTTATGTTTTGCGGTCTCAGAAAGGGCTAACGAGATACCATGTTGTCATATTATTTCATGATTGTTTTGACAAAGTGTTGGCATCCGAGATATCTTATTATTGCTCGCTAGTTGGTTATGTTATTGCCATGAGTAAATGTGAGACCTAAGTGTTATCATTCATGTGGTTAGTTCATAATCTTTGCTGAAAACTTGGATGCTAGTTAAGTATATATACAGACAACAAGAACAAAAGAGTTTGTAAAAGTTTTTCTTTGTCACTTTCAGTTTGTCAACTGAATTGCTTGAGGACAAGCAATGAGTTAAGCTTGGGGGAGTTGATACATCCCAAACGTATCTACTTTTCCAAACACTTTTGCTCTGGTTTTGGACTCTAATTTGCAAGATTTGAATGGAACTAACGCGGACTGAAGCTATTTTCAGCAGAATTGCCATGGTGTTATTTTTGTGCAGAAATAAAAGTTCTCGGATGGACCTGAAAATTTACGGACAATTATTTCAGAATATATAAAAAATACTGGCAAAGAGATCAACTGGAGGGGGTCCACCCAGGAGCCACAAGCTCAGGGGGTGCGCCCCCCAGGCTTGTGGGGCTCTGGCAGCTTCGTTTACCCTAATTACAACGCTATAAGTACCTATTCATCTAGAAAAAAATCAGAGAGAAAGAATCATCGTGTTTTACGATACGGAGTCGCCACCACCTCCTGTTCTTCATCGGGAGGGCTGATCTGGAGTTTGTTCGGGGCTCCGGAGAGGGGGATTCGACGCCGTTGTCATTATCAACTATCCTCCTTCACCTATTTCATGATGCTCACCACCGGGCATGAGTAATTTCTTCGTAGGCTTGCTGGACGGTGATGGGTTGATGAGATTTACCATGTGATCGAGTCAATTTGTTAGGGCTTTGATCCCTAGTATCCACTATGTTCTGAGATTGATGTTGCTATGACTTTGCTATGCTTAATGCTTGTCACAACGGCCCGAGTGCCATGATTTCAGATCTGAACCCTTTATGTTTTCATGAATATATTTGTGTTCTTGATCCTATCTTGCAAGTTATATGCACCTATTACGTGTTATGATCCGCATACCCCAAGGTGACAATAATTGGGATTCTTTTCGGTGATTACGTTAGTTTGAGGAGTTCATGTATTCACTATGTGTTAATGCTTTGGTCTGGTTCTCTATTAAAAGGAGGCCTTAATATCCCTTAGATTTCCTTATGGACCCCGCTGCCATAGAAGGGTAGGATAAAAGATGTCATGCAAGTTCTTACTATAAGCACGTATGACTATATATGGAATACATGCCTACATTACATTGATGAATTGGAGCTATTGTGTATCGCCCTAGGTTGTGACTGTTACATGATGAATGTCATGCAGCATAATTATCCATCACCAATCCAATGCCTATGCTTTTCGCATATTGATCTTTGCTAAGTTACTTTCGTTGCTGCTGCTGTTACAAGCACTACAAAACTGCTTCTATTACTGTTACTGTTACTATTGCTACTGTTACTACTGCTATCAAAACTATCATACTACTATGCTACTAAATACTTTGCTGCAGATATTTGTTCTCCAGGTGTGGTTGAATTGACAACTCAACTACTAATACTCACAAATATTCTTTGGCTCCCCTTGTATCGAATCAATAAATCTGGGTGAAATACTACCCGCGAAAACTGTTGCAATCCCCTATACTTGTGGGTTATCAGGGCCTTATGATTTGACTGCTCATTATAGTCATTATTACTGCCGCGCTACGACCAAGGTAAGTCTCCCCTTCCATTCCCCACTCTAATCTAGTGCATGACACGTCAACCTGGATGCTGGCTGTCCGACATGTCAGTGAAAGGAAGTATAATTGTTGCCGACGACCTAAGGAGGGGCAAAGAACCATGCGGTATACTGTAGTTTAGCACTGCAGTACTAGAATACGACGGAGGAGTGCGAAACACGGTAGCCCAGTGAACCAGCATGCGATATGGCGATAAAAAATAATGTACTACAGTCTAGCCTTTAGCATGTAATAAAAACATGCCACCGCTTCCTCCTCCTCCTCTCGGTTTATCGCCATCAGCCGAGCAAGAGCGTGGTCGCAGCTTTGCTAGTATAGTACATAGGATAGGATTCCATAGGAATTTTTTCTATGTAATATTTTGTACTCCTCTCCAACATTTTTTACAATTCCTTTGTTTTTCCTGTGGCGTTGAACACTCTTTGCTAATCCTATTGGATTTAGGTAGATATGCCACTCCAGTCCCATACTTTCCCCATTCCTGTATTTCAGTATCCTGGGAATCAAAGAGGCCTTAGACTGGTTTAGGTCCGGTCATTTTTTTCAATGAAATATGTCCAAAGTTTAATGAATGTGCTCCGGTTTCTATGAAAATCATCCGGTTTGCATGTAGTAATTCATTTGTTTATTCTTTTGCGGGGGGTTTGCACGTAATTCGTCCGGTTTGAAATGTACGTCGGCATGGTTGGATGGCCCACTCCCGCACCACTGTCTGCGGACTCGTCCCTACCGGTTGGCGCTCAGCATTGGAGATGCCCCGAGTCGTGCATGCACGTGGACCTAGATGCTCTATGTCCCACATGTCGGCGAAAGGAAGCACGTAGAAATATTTCCGACGACCGCGGAGCTGAGGAGTACATCTCATCAAGGAGGAAAAATGCGTGAAAAAATATACTATGAAGCATAGCTGCGGTTCGAACAGGAGACCTAAAGTGATGACAGGTATCGTTCGCACGCACCCAACTAGTGGTAGTACGTACGAGTACGGAGTGATCCTACTCTATCAACACGAGTCCCATCAGACAACGGCGTCTGTGGTACAGCTAGTTCTTCTCCCTCCTCGTTTCTCTCTTCTAATTCTAACTGAGTCGACACGCGGCAAGCGGGGTGGGGATTTGCCGATAGTCGGTTTGCTCAACTGCGGTTCCACATGACAGTGAAAATGCTAGACAACACGTGTTCCCTAGCTTGAGCGGCGTGCCGGACCGACCGTGGAGTACTCCTGTCTGTGTGGGGGTGCGACGCGAACGCGATAGGATTTTCCTTTTGAACTTGTAGAAATTGTAACATTTGTATTTATAATTTTGGTTATCGCGCCCATATATATACTATACTTTGGTAGGTTGGGTCATGCATCATACATAAATTATGATGTTGATGCAATAGGTACGTACTACCTCCGTCTTGGTTTGTTGGTCCCCTTTGTGCCAAATTTTGTCCATGCATTTAACTAACAAAATATTAATGCATGTCACCAAAAAATATATCGTTGGATTCATATTTGAACATAGTTTCCAATGATATTGTTTTTTGTGACATGCATTAACATATTGTTAGTTAAATCTGAAGTCAAAATTTGGCACAAAACACGAAGGTGACCAAT
Source organism: Elymus sibiricus (assembly GCA_039707655.1). NCBI lineage: Eukaryota > Viridiplantae > Streptophyta > Magnoliopsida > Poales > Poaceae > Elymus > Elymus sibiricus. The sequence goes on from CM077674.1 coordinate 206,075,100, forward strand.
AAACCAGGACGAAGACAGTGATAATATAATTAACGCCAAATGAGAGGAAGGGATCACACATGTCATTAATGACTATAATGATAATGCGATACAGTAACACATTAAGGCCATGACGTGATGCAGTGGTGGTTACAGGAGGCGAGAAGAAAGATGCATCCATCGACGACCTCCTCCTTCTCCGCGACTCAGTGCTCCGGCCCACCGACCGCCAGCTGAGGAGCAGCGGCTTTCGTGGCGAGGTCAACGTGCTTGTGAACAATGGCATCCAAGGCTTCTAGCCGGTCGAAGAAGGCCAACATCTTAGCGTCATCCCTGACCCTGTAGTGGCCTATATAGACGATTTCCTCGTAGACACGGTGTGTAGGTCGACGGTTTCTAGCTCGGCGAGGCACTGCGCGGCGAGCGCAGCCTCGAGGTGGACATTCTTCATCGCGACATCGGGCAGCTACAGGGCCACTAGTGCGTGAAAGAGGTTGTCACCATGGAGGCCGATGAGGGTGGCAGGCAATGAGGAGCCTGGGCGGGCGGGCTGGAGGAGTACGGCAAGGTTGTCCGCACGCTTCTTGACTGCGGTGAACTTGCGGATGGAGCGGACCATCATCTCGCCCATGTGAGAGGCGAAGCCGGCGTCGACGAGGGCTATGATGCTGGTGGTCGCCAGCACCATCTGGAAACACTGCTCGGTGCCGGACCACAGGCCGGCGTCGTGGATCATCTGGCACAGCCGCCTGCCGCTCGCGTCCATCGCCTCCATGTGTGGTTGTGGCTTCTGGTCACTTGGTCTTGGATTGGAGTGAGCAGTGTTGCGCAGACTAGATGCGTAGTACTAGTAGGTGCGTACGATTTGGTAGATGGATTGGACTAGAGGGGCGCCTTCGGGAAAATATCCAGCGATACCAGCCCTCACATGCTCCCATGATACCAACTTAAAAAATTTAAATTTGAACATTTCGAAAAATTCTAAAAAAAATCATGCATGTTTACAACAAATATGTCGACAAACCCTAAAAAATTCAGATCAAAATTCGAAATACACATGGAGAAAAAAATGACAAATTCAGACGTGAATGCTGTCATTTTTGCTTTTGTCTTCTTTTGACACTATTCATGGAATATTTGTCTTTTTTGTTTCTCGGTGTATATTTTGAATTTGGACTGAATTTTGTAGGGGATGTCTACATATATGTCATGAACATCCATGATTTTTTTTAGAATTGTTTGAAACATCTAAATTTGATTTTTTTTTAAGTTGGTAGCATGGGAGCATTTACGGGTTGGTATCACCTGATACTTCCCCGGGCGCCTTCATATGAGAGTGCAAACTATGTTGCATTCACATCGTGCTGGCTCCATTCTGCTTCTCCAATTAATTCCCCCTGCATGCTAATTGAATGAGGATGCATCATTGATCATTCAACGTTTTGGGAACCGCTACCCTCTCCCTCGTTGGCATTCAAGCCGTATCAATGTAAATGCGTGTCAAAAAGAGACTAGTGAATAGTTCGCCACGAGCGTATAACTAGTGATCGCCACAATAACCATAAGATCTGTATCCGACGGTGGCACCTATTGGATGCAAACAGCAATAAAAAAAGAAATGCCATGGCATTTTACAAAAATACCACACCATGCCCCACCCCTACACATGAAACTACCATGCGAGTGTTCGCAACTGCCACGTTCGGGTTGCCATGCTTAAAATCCGAACATTCAGGATTTATCATTTCCATATTAAAAAGGACACGCATTTGGCGCGCAGCTAGGTGTCCCTTCGGTGAGTGGCAGAAGCACAAGTCAGTGATGTGCCAAGCCGATGGGCGTCCCTTCGGTGAGTGGTGGGCTGGACCGAGCGTGTGTTGATGTGATGCGAATGCGACATGCTGTTAGTTCTCCGCCTCTTCATTTATATGCAGATTTCAGGTTTGGTTGTTTGTAGGGACTCCAATGGGCCTAATTGTAATAGTATTTTGTGGGGGTTTCTTTCAGCAAAGTTTCCCGGACACTTGTCATGTCCCGGTATTTCTGGTAGTTTCCACATGTATGTATTGAATTGTACTCCGTATTATTGTTTAATATAATATATGTGGTTCAAAAACAACTTATAACTTCTAAAGTGTAACACTTGGTTTGGCTCCTTTACGAGATCGGTCGATATAAATCCTGATTAGAAATGCGAGGGCGGGGTTTTCCCGCGCTGGAGGTGTGGGAGTTTTGTTTTGTTTTGAGTGCAACGGAGGCGTGGGATGTGGGGATTTGACCTACGGTTTGCATACGTTTGTTAGAGGCATACATGGGCCACCATTCTTGGAGGTCATCGTGGTGGAGCCACCCGAACCTCTCACACAGCAAAAAAAGAGGAGTGTATGAGGGAAGGAGTGCATGCGTGCGTGCACCTCTTCTCTTCGTGCATGTACTCGCTCCATTTTTAAATACAAAGGCCACCAATAGTAACTGTCGGGCCCATGGAACCCGGGGTATCCAGGCCTGTCTGCCTTTGGCCCAGGGCACAACACCTGGCATGGGCCCAGCAGGCCATCATCACCAAGCACCTCACTAGGGCTCCTCATGAGGCCTTGGCCTCCTGAGGCCCCCTCCTCAGGGAGCGGGCGAGCGAGGCTCAGCACCTCCACCAGCGACCTCGCGAGGCGACCTCCTGAGGTGGCCTCCCGAGGCCCTCCTCCCGAGGGCGCACGAGACGAAGGCCGTTCAGCGGAGCCGCGCGGTCTGGGGCCCATTAGGTGGGTGACGCGCGCGGCGACGAACGGCGACAGAGGCCGCGCCAGCAGGCCCGGATGAAGATGGTTTCCTCTTCGGTGTTAAGGGAGCAGGGCCAGATATCTACTCCCCAAAGCAGCCCCAAAGGTTGCCCGATCGGCGAAGGAAGACCAAGACGGCGGGCACGCAGGGCGGAGGTCATCACCGAGCCCACCGGTGCGTCATGGATCACGCTTTGGCAGGCGAAGACCGCCTTTAGTCAGGATAGCCTGAGCGCCTGTCCCCTTTCAAAACCCGCCAAGTGTGGTAGCCCTTCCCGCCTAAGTTTCAAGGGGGAAGAGGACCGATGCGGGTATAAGGGGGGCAGAGCTGTCATTGTAGAAGAGATCGATTCCGGTTTCCATCACCCTCGACCTTGTACTCTTTCTCTCGCACCAGAGCAATACCAACCAAGCAGGAGTAGTGTCTTACACCGCAAGGTGGCCCGAACCTGGGTAAACCGCTGAGTCCACGGTCCGTCCCTCGCTAGCGCTCTGTCGCCGTAGCCTCGTCGTCGCTTAGCCGTGGTAGGAGACGAAGTGGTAGAACGAGCTCACCCCAGTGTTCAAACCTTTGGGTCCCCGGAGCCCGACTTCCAACATTTGGCACGCCAGGTAGGGGTGCGCTACTGTTCTTCTGCTCCGCCCTCAGCTCCACCAACCCCATGGCCGACGCACATCGCGAGCGCGCCGAGCGCATGGCTGGCCGCGTGGCTCAGACGAAGCCAGTGGCCCGCGGCAATCGCCGCCGCCCCGAAGCGAAGGCTGCTGCCGCCACCAACCCTGCTGCCCGCGAGCAGCAGGACTCCTCCATGCACCCCTCCGTGCAGGCGAACGGCCACACCGCCACTGCCTCCTCCCTCGCCCACCGCAGACCGCCGAACCCGCAGGCCGCGCTGCTCATGGCGCGCGAGCTGCTCCGTTACCGTCCAGCTGACGCCGGCTACGACGCCTGGCTAGGTCACATCACTGAGCTCCTCAACGCCGCCGGGGACGCTCCGGCGCCTTCCCACTCGCTTCGCCCTCCGCCGTCTCGCGCTGGGGACCTGGCGCACGGCGCTCCCCCGCCGCCTCCTCTGCACGACGAGCACGGCGGGCCTCAGTGCGACACGCGGGCTTGCGAGCCGTCCCGTGGCGCATCCTCGCCGGACCAAGACGAGGCCAGCTGCCAGATCATTCGCCGCGCGCCCCCTGATACGCGTGTGCTCCTCGGGCGGCAGCGCCGGTGCCAGGACCAGGCCATTCAAGACGTCGCGGCGGCTGGGCGTGAAAACAGCGCCGCCCTCGCTGGTAGCCTCCCCTCAAGCGGTGTGGGCTGCCACGTCTTCACTCGCGAGCTGCGTCTCGTGGTCTGGCCCGCGAAGTTCAAGCCTGAGCTGCCTCCGCGCTACGACGGCACCCCCAACCTCGTAGAGTTCCTTCAGCTCTACGCACTGAGCGTCGAGGCAACGAACAATGATGACAAGGTCATGGCAAACTGGTTCCCCATGGCCCTCAAGGACGGCCCGCGCTCCTAGCTCATGAATCTCCCCGAGGCGTCCATCTCCTCATGGGCCGAGCTCTGCAGCCAGTTTGTCGCCAACTTCAAGGGCACACAGGACCGCTCCTTCACCATCAATGACCTGCGGCGTGTGTGGCAGCGCCCAGACGAGACCCTCCGCAAGTACATCCAGCGCTTCAGCCAGGTGCGCAACAAGATCCCGCACGCCTCCGACGCGGCCGTCATCTCTGCATTCTCTACCGGCGTCATGGACGTCAAGATGCGCGAGAAGCTCGCCAACAATGGTGAGCTCGACTCCATGGTAGAGCTGCTCGATCTCGCCGACAAGTGCGCCAAGGCTGAGGAAGGCCGCCTCTTCATCCACAACGACCCCGACGCGGCGCTCGACGCCGCCAAGGCCAAGAGCAAGGATGTCAAGCGCAAGTGTTCGGCTGTGCTCGCGGCGGAGCCCGAGCAGAAGCGCGGCCGTGACCGCGACGAGCCCAGGAAGGATAGTCGGCCGCTCTGCGCCTTCCACGACGTGCGCTCCCACAGCACCGAAGACTGTCAGGAGCTCAAGCTGCTCCGCGACAAGCGCCAAGGCCGCCGAGACGACCGCAATGGCCGTGGCGCCGGCCATGGAGGTGGCCGCGGCAGCAACCGTTGGGACAGCCGCAACGGCAGCGGCATCTTCCGCCAGGGTTGGCGCAACCAGCCTCGTGAGGCCGTCTGGCCCGACCAACCTCGTGAGGCAGACCCTCAGGGCAATGCCGCTCTTCCGCCGCTGCCGCCGCCACCCCGGTGGAACGACATCAACCGGCCTGATGAGGGCGCTGGGGGCTACCAGGAGCCTCGCGCGGTCGCCTGCATCCTTGGCGGGTCCCAAGCCCCCGCGTCCATCCGCCACTTCAAGCAGCTCTCTCGCGAGGTGTATGCCGCCCTCCCAAGGCCCGAGGCCACGCGACCCCTCAAGTGGTCGCAGTACGCCATCACCTTCGACTCCAAGGATCACCCCAAATCCACGGCCTCCACAGGCGCGCTCCCCATGCTGTGCACCCCCACCATCGACGGGGGCGCCGGCCTCAACGTGATCTCCATCGAGACCTTCGAGACGCTCCAGGTGCCCTACGACCAGCTGATGCCGACCAGGCCCTTCTCCGGAGTGACCGATGGCTTCACCATCTCTCTGGGGCAAGTGCGCCTCCCCGTCACCTTCGGCACCCGCAAGAACTACCACATCGAGCTCATCGACTTCGACATCGCGCACATCGGCCTGCCTGACAACGCCATCTTGGGCTACCCAGCTCTCACCAAGTTCATGGCGGCCACCCATCACGCCTACAACATCCTCAAGATTCCCGGCTACAGCGGCATCACCACCGTCACCTGTGACGAGAAGGACGCGGCCAACACCCTCGAGCGTGCCTACAAGGCCGCCGCGGTCGCGCACCCGGCCGACGAGGATGCGGCCGAGCCTCCTGAGGCCGCGCCAGCAAAGAAGAAGAAGCTATTCTCTTAGGACTGCGCCGAGACGAAGGTGTCGGTGGACGGCAGCGGCTCCGGCCCTGCCTTCACCATCGGCACAGGCCTCCCTCCTACATAGGAAAGCGTGCTCGTCACCTTCCTTCGGGCAAACTCGGATGTTTTTGCCTGGAAAGCATCTGACTTGTCCGGTGTGCCGAGGGAGGTGATCGAGCACCACTTAGCGGTGTGCCCCAATGCACGCCCCGTCAAGCAGAAAGCACGGCGCCAGGCGCCAGAGAAGGAAGATTTCATCGTCAAGGAAGTTCAGAAGCTCCAGGAAGCTGGGGTCGTTCGCGAGGTGCGCCATCCCGAATGGCTCGCGAACCCAGTCGTCGTTCCCAAGAAGGGCGGCAAGGAGCGCATGTGCGTTGACTTCACCAGCCTCAACAAGTTCTGCCCTCAAGATCCATTTCCGCTTCCCCGCATCGACCAGATCGTGGATTCCACCGCCGGGTGCGATTTGCTATGCTTTCTGGATGCCTTCTCAGGTTATCATCAGATCAAGATGGCGGCCGAAAATGTGGAGAGGACGGCCTTCATCACCCCCTGCGGCATATATTGTTACGTCTGCATGCCCTTCGGTTTAAGGAGCGCGGGTGCCACCTTCCAGCGGCTGATGCGCTTCACGCTGGGGCCTCAGATGGGGAGGAACGCGGAGGCCTACGTCGACGACATCGTAGTCTAGTCCTGTGAGGCTGGATCCCTCATCGCGGACCTCCAGAAACATTTGCTAACCTGCGCAAAGTCAATCTCAAGCTCAACCCAGAGAAGTGCGTCTTCGGAGTCCCCTCCGGAAGCTCCTCGGCTTCCTAGTCTTGCACCGCGTCATCGAGGCCAACCCAGAGAAGATCATGGCCATAAAGAACATGCGTCCTCCCCGGACCCTCAAGGAAATGCAGCGCTTGGCAGGATGTATGGCCTCCCTGGGGCATTTCATCTCCATGTTTGGCGAGCGTGGCCTGCCCTTCTTCAAGCTCCTAAGGTGGTCCGGCTCCTTGAAATGGACTCTTGAGGCAGACGCCGCCTTCAAAGCCCTCAATAGGTACCTCACGAGCCCGCCCATCATGGTCGCGCCGCGTTCTCGTGAGCCCTTGCTTCTGTACTTGGCGGCCACCCCCCAGACGGCTAGTGCGGTGCTGGTGGCAGTGCGGGAGGAGCGCGTCTGTACTAAGGAAAAACCTTCCGTGCCCCTTCGGGCTCATGAGCCCGCTGAGCCTCGTGAGGCCACTGATCCTCGTGAGCCTTCCGAGGCTCGCGAGCCTCCTGGGCCTCGTGAGGCCATCGATCTTCGTGAGCCTTCCAAGCCTCGCGAGCCTCCTGAGCCTCGTGAGAATCCCGAGCCTTCCAAGCTTGGTGAGGCGCCTGAAGAGCAAGCTGCCACAGCAACTATGTGCCTCGTCGAGCACCCCGTGTACTTCGTCAGCATCGTTCTAAGGGACGCGCGCGAGCGTTACCCCATGCAGCAGAAGCTCCTCCTCGCGCTCCTTGTCGCCTCCAGGAAGCTGCGCCGCTACTTCCAGGGTCACCCCATCAAGGTCATTTCTTCCTACCACTTGGAACAAGTTCTGCGCAGCCCCAACGCCGCCGGCCGCGTCGCCGAATGGAACATCGACCTGCAAGCCTTCTAGCTGGGATTCTCCACCACCAGAGTCATCAAAGGCACAGCCCTGGCCGACTTCGTGGCAGAATGGACGGACACATACGAAGAGGAGCCTCGCGAGGCCCAGTCCCTCCTGCCAGGGGACGAGGCGCCTGGCGGATGGACCGTGCACTTCGACGGTGCCTTCTCCCGACAGGGCGCGGGGGCTGGGGTCATGCTCACCTCGCCGACAGGGGATAGGCTCTACTACGCCATACAGCTCTGCTTCAGGTACACTGACAAGGTCTCCAACAACATCGCAGAGTATGAAGGCCTCATCGCCAGCCTCAAGGCCGCGTTCACCCTGGGCATCAAACGTTTGACCATCAAGGGCGATTCGCAACTCCTCGTCAACTTCTCCAACAAAAGCTACAAGCCCAAGGACGAGCACATGGCCGCTTACCAGGAAGAGGTACGTAAACTTGAGAAGCGTTTTCTTGGCCTAGAGCTGCAGCACGTCCCCCGCAGTGGCAACAAAGAAGCCGACGACATCGCCAAATGAGCATCTCGCCGCGAGCCTCAGAGCCCCGGCATCTTCGAGGAAAGGCTCCTCAAGCCATCAGCCACGCCTCCTGCCGCGAGCACAGCGCTCCTTCGCGAAGAACTCTCACCCGCGCCACCCTCGGGCGCGCCAGACTGCGGCCCGGCTTCAGGAGCCCGCCTGCTGCTGGCGCTGGAGCCTCAAGAAGACAGCTGGGCCACGGAGTTCAAGGCTTACATGCTTCGCGGCACCCTTCCGGAGGAAGACTCAGAAGCAGACCGCGTGGCCCAGCAGGCTGCCGCTTACTGCCTGCAAGATGGCGAGCTGTACCGTAGGCGCCCAAATGGCGTCTCGCTGCGGTGCATCTCTGAAGAGCAAGGGCGCGAGTTGCTAGCTGATATCCATGGAGGGGACTGCGGCCACCACTTCTCGTCACGCACCCTCGTCGGTAAGGTTTTCTGCAACGGCTTCTTCTGGCCCACTGCGCTGCGTGACGCTACCGCGCTGGTCCAAGCCTACGAGGCCTGCCAATTCCACGCCAAGCAGATCCACCAGCCGGCGCAGGGCCTCCAGACGATTCCCCTCTCATGGCCCTTCGCGGTCTGGGGGCTGGATATCCTGGGGCCCTTCCCTCGCGCGGCTGGCGGCTACCGCTATCTCTACGTCGCCATGGACAAGTTCACCAAGTGGGCAGAAGTCGAGCCGGTGCGCACCATCCCGGCAGGCTCCGCCGTCAAGTTCATCAAGGGCCTCGTGAGGCGCTTTGGGTTTCCCAACCGCATCATCACTGACAATGGCTCCCAGTTCACAAGCGGCCTCTTCATGTCCTACTGCGCCAGCCTCGGTACGCAGATCTGCTACGCCTCGGTGGCACACCCGCGAAGGAATGGTCAGGCCGAGCGTGCCAACGCCGAGGTCCTCAAGGGCCTCAAAACAAGGAGCTTCAAGAAGAAACTCGAGGCTTGTAGCAAGGGCTGGCTCGACGAGCTACAGTACGTGCTGTGGTCCATCTGCACGATAGCAAGCAAACCTACCGGCGAGACACCCTTCTTCCTCGTCTACGGCGCTGAGGCGGTCCTCCCATTGGAGCTTAAACACGGCTCCCCGCGAGTCCTTGCCTTCGACGAGGCGCGTCAGGAGGGCTCGTGGGAGATCGATCTGCTGCTCCTCGAGGAGGGCCGCCGTCAGGCCGCCCTTCGTGTCGCGAGGTACCAGCAGGCCCTGCGTCGCTACCACAGCCGCAGCATCCGCCCTCGTACTCTCGAGGTCGGCGACCTCATCCTACGTAGAATCCTCTCCAGAGAGGGGCTTCACAAACTCTCACCATTGTGGGAAGGCCCTTTCAGGGTTACTCATGTCTGCGGGCCCGGCTCAGCCCGGCTGGAGACGGAGGACGGAGTTCCTGTGCCTAATGCCTGGAACGTCCAACACCTCCACAAGTTCTACCCGTGACCCTCACGCGTACGAACGAAATGGGGCTGTACACGCCCCGGAGCCTCTCATTGCGTTCGCCTGATGGGCCCGTGAGAGCTCCCGCCCACGCCCATGTGGAAGCCCCATGCTCCGCGCTGGCGGAACGGTCAACCCGCGACCATACCCACACCCTTGTGGAAGCCCCATGCTCCGCGCTGGCGGAACTAACAACTGAGGGTGCCCGACGGGCTGCACCAGCCTCAAGCTGACCCATGCCGGACATGGCAGCACTCTTTTTCTCATTTCGATGTGTAACTGACGGCGCCCCACGGGTTGCCCCAACCTCAAGCTGACCCATGCTGGACACGGCAGCTGCATCTAGTTTTAGCTATGTAATGGGTTGCTATCTTACTTCAGTAAAGCTCAGTTTCTTACATGCCGTTTTGTTTTGTTCTTGCCTCACGAGCCTCGTGCGCTCACGACGTCCCTCATGAGCCTCACACGAGTGGGGGCTGGACACGGTGTCTGTGCTCGGGTCAGTCCCAGCAGCGTTGAAAAACCCAAGCAACCGGGCTCTGGCTCGCGGGTCTGCTCCCGTGCACGCCACCCCACCAAGGTCCTTGGTGTCTTGCCTCCTCGCGTAATGATCATGAGCGAATCGACGAGCATTAGCTGCTCCCCTGTCAATAAGTGCTCTGCATGCAGTCATCTCAGGAGCAGGTTCCCGGAAAGGCCTCTCGAGGATGCCTCGTGGGGTGTCCCCCTCAAGGCCTCAGGAAGCCAGCAAGCCCCGCCTCGGGAGCTAACCCTCGGCGGCCGTCTCTGCAGGGGATTTCGCGAGCAGAGCCCTCACGAGGCGTACCCTACAAGAGATGGCCCGCCAAACACTTCCTTGTGCAGAGCTAAGTCTCCCGCCTCGCGAGACGCCCTTGCCGTCACTCAAGCTCTCTCCCCTCGCGATCCCACTGGGTGCTAGTATTTGTCCTTCTGCGTAAGCCGCTTGCACGCCAAAGGGGGGCTCCCTGAGCATCGCGCCTCAGGAGCCCTCACTAGCTCCCGGTGCCCCTCACCTCCTGGCCTTGTCCCGGCATCGTGACCGGACATACCAGCGACGGCCGAGGCCCGCTCAGGGGCTGGGTCCTGATGGCGTAGAGCGCTGAGGCGAACAAAGAAAAAAAAACCAGCCTCACGAGAGGACTTCGGGAGGGAATGCATACATCCCGAATCACAAAAGCATTAAGCTGAGCATAGAAGATACTGTTTTCACGACCCCACGAGGGCTACATCGGTTCAATGCAGGAAAATAAAAAAAGAAAGGGCCTAGGCGAGGCGCCGTCTCCCCCAAGTCTCCAGCGCAGGCGCCACGCGCGTTCCCAAGAAGGCGCTGCGGGTGAGTGCAGCTCCGTCACCATGCGCGCGGTGCCCCTGCTCCGGAGTCGTCACCGCCCGCGCCTGGTCGGAGTCCTCGACCTCGCTCTTGACGCGGGGAGAGTCGCCATCGTTCCCACCCCGCCGGAGGCGCCACCGCTGGAGCTGTCATCCTCGCTGGAGGAGCCGCTGTAGCTGCCGTCCTCGCTCTCCGTGTAGCACTCCAGGCGGCTGCCGGAGAGCCCGAAGATGTTCATGAAGAGTGTGGCGGCCCCGTCGTACTTGAATTGGAGGACGTGCCCCCGCTTCAGGCCACGGGCGAGGGCAAACGACTTCCACCCCTGCCTCAAGAACATGAAGCCCGAAGGAGTGAGCTCCGTCGCCACCCAGGAGGGGCCGTTGCAGCAGCCGTCGGCCTGCACCCACAAGCCCAAGGGCGCGCGCTCCGCCATCGCCGCCACGAAGGAGTCCGGAAGACGGAGCCAGGTGCTGGGGCTGCGGTGCATGTTCACGATGAACTCGTGCGCCGCCTCCGCCGAGTGGCTCCCCGCCTGAGGAGGTAGCGCGGTTGCCCCACCGCGGCCACCTCGGCCCCGCGCGCCTCGCCCTCCGCGCCCGCGAGCGGCGCCCCTCCCGCGACTGCTGGGCCCGGCGCCGGCAGCCGTCGGGTAGTGCCCGCGCCCCCGGGGCGGAACCTGGGACGCGGCAGCGGAAGCACGGCCACGCCCTCTCCTCCTCGCCATTTTCGTGGCGGCTCTAGCAAGACGACAAAGGAAGCAGTAAGAAGGAGAAGACGGGTGGAGGACTTCAGCTCTCCCCTCTCCCTCTTTATCCCCTCGTCGCTTCGCCTTCACTGGCGTTGGGAATTTAAGCAACAGCAAGGCGCTGAGGAAGGCAATGATGGTCTCGCGTCGCCCACGGCGGACTTTATGTTAGCGCGGGCGGTTACCGAGGCGTCGTGGGAGAAGTGGAGGCGTCCCCAGTCACATCGTGTGCCATGCGTCGCGCCTGGCCGCAGGCGGTTAGGCCCCGCGCCGTTTCGGCCCCCTGTAGACGGGAACATGCGCGCCGCGGGCCTAAGGGCAACTGTTGGGCCCATGGAACCTGGGGTATCCAGGCCCATCTGCCTTTGGCCCAGGGCGCAACGCCTGCCGTGGGCCCAGCAGGCCATCATCACCAAGCACCTCACCATGGCTCCTCATGAGGCCTTGGCCTCCCGAGGCCCCCTCCTCAGGGAGCGGGCAAGCAAGGCTCAGCACTTCCACCAGCGGCCTCGCGAGGTCCTCTCGTGAGGCGACCTCCGGAGGTGGCCTCCCGAGGCCCCCCTCCCGAGGGCGCACGAGACGAAGGCCGTTCAGCGGAGCCGCGCGGTCTGGGGCCCATCACGTGCGTGACGCGCGCGGCGACGAGCGGCGATAAAGGCCGCGCCAGCAGGCGCGGATGAAGATGGTTTCCTCTTCGGTGTTAAGGGAGTAGGGCCATATATCTACTCCCCAAAGCAACCCCAAAGGTTGCCCGATTGGCGAAGGAAGACGAAGACGGCGGGCGCGCAGGGCGGAGGTCATCACCGAGCCCACCGACGCGTCATGGATCACGCTTTGGCAGGCGAAGACCGCCTTTAGTCAGGATAGCCTAAGCGCCTGTCCCCTTTCAAAACCCGCCAAGTGTGGCAGCCCTTCCTGCCTAAGTTTCAAGGAGGAAGAGGACCGATGCGGGTATAAGGGGGGCAGAGCTATCATTTTAGAAGAGATCGATTCCGGTTCCCATCACCCTCGACCTTGTACTCTTTCTCTCGCACCAGAGCAATACCAACCAAGCAGGAGTAGGGTCTTACACCGCAAGGTGGCCCGAACCTGGGTAAACCGCTGAGTCCATGGTCCGTCCCTCGCTAGCGCTCTCTCGCCGTAGCCTCACCGTCGCTTAGCCATGGTAGGAGACGAAGTGGTAGAACGAGCTCACCCCAGTGTTCGAACCTTTGGGCCCCAGAGCCCGACTTCCGACAGTAACCGAGGCAAAAATTGATGTTGTTGTTGCCTCATACTGGGAACCCATGATTTAATTACTCACATGCATGCAGTGGATGGTAATAACACTCTCAACTACTTCCTCCCTCACGTCCACTCAATTTCCTCTATACTTCGTCCTACCTCCGTCTTGATTTATTGGTCCCCTTTGTATTTTGTGCCAAATTTTGACCATGGATTTAATTAACAAAAATGGTAATGCATGTCACAAACAATAGTATCATTGAAAACTATGTCCAACGATTGAATTAACTTCATACAGTAGCAATTGTTCACTATAGTACTACTTGTACGACTACGCGTACTCCTATAAACATTGCGCTTGGCTCTTCGCCTCTTCGAGAAGTCTAACAATGATGGTACTTGCTACTTTTGAGCTGCGTTGGGATTTTCCCCGAAGAGGTGGGGAGATGTAGCACATTTGAGATAAGTATTTCCCTTAGTGAGAACCAAGGTCTCAATCCAGTAGGAGAATCACGCAAAGCCTCGTGAACAGCACCTACACACACAAAACCAAATACTTGCACCCAACGCGGGCAAGAGGGTTGTCAATCCCCTTGAAACTCGTTACTTGCAAGGATGAAATCTCGTAGTGGTAGATAGCTAAATTGCAAAAGAAAATAAAAGAAAGGAAATTGCAGAAAATAAATTTAGGTTTTCTTTTTATGATTAAAGTAGACCCGGGGGCCATAGTTTTCACTAGAGGCTTCTCTCTCAAACACATAGCATACGGTGGGTAGACAAATTACTATTGGGCAATTGATAGAAAAGCGCATAGTTATGACGGATTCATGGCAATGATCATGTATATAGGCATCACGTCCAAGACAAGTAGACCGACTCCTGCCTGCATCTACTACTATTACTCCACCCATCGACCGCTATCCAGCATGCATCTAGGGTATTAAGTTAATGAAAATAGAGTAATGCCTTAAGCAAGATGACATGATGTAGACAAACTAAACCCAATCAATATGAATAAACCCCATCGTTTTACCCTTAATGGCAACAATACAAATACGTGTCTTGTCCCTTTCTGTCACTGGGTGTCGGTGTACCAAGACATGGGTGCCTTAGTACCCTGACTTGTGCATAGGAAGTTGTAGCCTTCCTAACGGCAGGGCCTGCCGGAGGACTGTTACTTACAAGACTCAAAACTTGATTTACAAGACCATGAAGAAGACCTCCAGGCGGGTCATTTAGAAGTACTAGTTTAGTACTGAAGACCAAGACTCTGGTTGCCGGCAAGCGAAGACCCGGCAAGCTACTTGCCAGCAAGCGAAGGCCCGGCAAGCTCCGTGCCAGCAGGATCTTTCTGTCTCATTACTGCTCCACCTCATCATCAACCAGATAAGCACGTATTGGTAGGTGTTGAGCAGGCAAGCAGCCAGGCACAGCTGGTCAAGCCACGTGTCAGCACGCCACCTAAGGATTAGCTTTAATGACACCCGTCCCTGGGTCGTGTCAAGATAACACAAGGGCAGCTCGACAGGTGGTACAGAACCTTTGCCAAAGCCTCGCCGCCCCAGTGTAGCACCTAACAGTGCATTTAATGCTTTTGTCCTACCCCGTTAGAGATAGGCATGCTAATAGTGCAATCACTCTTCATACCCCGTAATTACCATCTTAGCCACTGTGGTGACCCCTTGGCCTATAAAAGGAGGCCCACGGCTACTGGTAGAGGGGTCGACCCTTAGCCCAACTACGCGTAGCTGCTGGATTTCCCGCACCTTGCCAGAAAAGTTGCGCTCCTTTGTACGTTGAGCTCAAAACACTATCAAACCACTAAACTAGGAATAGGGTTTTACGCCTCAGGGCGGCCCGAACCTGGATAAACCACCGTGTGCTCTTGCATCTACCGATCCTGCTCTTTGTACACGTCGACTCCCGTAGCCAAACCGCAAAGGGATCATTTTGATCCCATAGATCGTTGTTCTCCACGACATCTTTGTTGCGCTCCTTTGTACGTTGAGTTCAAAACACTATCAAACAAACAAACCAGGAGTAGGGTTTTACGCCTCAGGGCGGCCCGAACCTGGATAAACCACCGTGTGTTCTTGCATCTACCGATCCTGCTCTTTGTACACGTCGACTCCCATAGCCAAACCGCAAAGGGATCATTTTGATCCCATAGATTGTCGTTCTCCATGACATCTTTTGAAGTGTTCCTTGATGCGCCGCTCTTGGAGCACTTGGCGCTGTTCTTGGCGACCCCGCGGATCCGATGACGCCATGGACACCACGTCCTGGTCATCCGATCGGCGCGCTTGCCGCCGCAGTGGTTGTTGATGTGGAGGTGACTGCACCATTGGTGCAGCGTCTCCGGAACGGCCGCTAGTTGGTCCTGCCGGCGCCGTGGGTGGTCGGCATGACGGCCCCGCCTCTGGTGTCTTGCTGGGATCGGCAAAACTGATGAGACTCTGAATGGTGGCCCTCCATTCGTCTGTCTTGTCAGGAGTTGGCGGGAAATTTAACAGCATTTGAACATGCGCCATGGCTTCTGCCGCCGTGGTTGGCATGACGGGGAGCATGGAACGGGACAGCGTTTGACTCCTCGTAGAACCAGCAGGAAGCTCATCGCGTTCCTGTTGCCGTAGCACATGCTCACCAATGGGTTGGCATGGTGGTGGTGCCTGAACATTGTGAGGACGATGCTCAGGGTCGGCTTGACGTCGTCCAGGGCCGCCAGCACCGTGAGGGAGCATGTTGCGCCCATCTTGCGATGGTCGCGGTACACGTCCCTTCGCAGTGTTGTTGGACGTCGCCGCAGCTGGGTCTTGGCTGGCACCACTCTGGTCCATATTGCTATGGCGGCTACTGTCGCCGGAATGTCATGGGAGTTGGCCGTCTACGCCATCTCCGGTGTGGTGGCTACGCTCACAAGTGCGGTGAGGAAGCTGACTGCCTCTGCCGCCCGCGCCTCCTGCTCCACTGGCCCCAGCCGTGCCACCCGCACCGGCCGCTCCGCCAGCGCCGCCTGCGGACGCTTGTGAGGGTAGCTTGGAGATAGAAGGAGCCGTTGCGGCTCTAGCCTTCTTCTTGGGCGCCATCGACGAAAGTGACGAAGCTGGCACTCACACTACCAACACTGATTCGTAACACACGACCCCCAGTGTCATGCCCAATATGCGGGTCTATCCTCAAGGAACTCGGAAGTTCAACCAAGGATAGAAGCGCATATCGTAGACACTTCGCAAGGTGGATATCATTACAACATACCATGTACTAAATAGATGAGAACACCAGATAAAGGCTTACACTCGCCACAAGCTACATCATGAATACATCAATACATCAATACATAGCAATCATCATACAGAAGAGCAGGATCTGACTACGGATGTAATCAAATGAAAAAGAAGAACGACATCCACCCTGCTAATCCCAGGTAGCCAACCGGGAACCCATCTTATGATCGACGAAGAAGAAGAAGCAGAAGAATAACTCCAAATAGCACAAGCATCGCTCTCATGTCAAATCATCGCTTTACCTGTACCTGCACCTGTTGTTGTAGTAATCTGTGAGCCACGAGGACTCAGCAATCCCATAACCATGGGTAGCAAGACTATCAAAGCTCAAATGGGTATGGAAGGGTAAGGTGGTGAGGCTGTAGCAAACACTAAGCATTGTATGGTGGCTAACTTACGAGTACAAGAATAAGAAGAGTAACCTACGCATAACGGTCGCAAACTAATAATGATCAAGAAGTGATCCTGAACACCTACTTACGAGTCAAACATAACCCCACCGTGTTCTCTTCTCGAACTTCCTCGAAAAGAGACGATCACGGTTACGCACGCGGTTGGTGTGTTTTAATTAGGATTAGTGTCAAGTTTTCTACAACCGGAGGTTATAAATTTCCAAGTCGCCACATAACCGCGGGCATGGCTTCGCGAAAGATTTAACCCTGCTGGGGTGCTCCAAGTAGTCCATTATAAATTTCCACATGCATCTGATGGAACATCCTCACACCATGATAACACGATGCTTACGATAAGGAATCCCGGTGGACAAGCCACTCGTAAAAGGTAAAACTAAACCAGCAAGACCTCCCGACGTGTCGATGATCCCGATAGGAGCCACGTATCTCATTCTCAGGACATGGCGGATGAACACTACGTACGACAGCCATAAACCCGAGTTGCCCCAGGTGGCGCCGCAAGTGGCTCTAGTTTGGACCAGCACCATCAGCACTGGCCCACCTGAATTATGTGGAATTAAGAATCCACGGGTTCATGATGCCCTATGAGTTAATTAATTAATTTTAGTATTATTATGTTGGCAAATGTTAAAACCAATGTTGGGCCTTGCTGGACAAGTTTATCCTAAAACGAATGATCAGGGGGGTTCCCATATGCCCCACATATGTTAGAAGCGCTCATCAAGGAACATAACACCGGTATTACGAAAACAAGGGCGGCATGAGTGGAACAAAACACCAGGCAAAAGGCCGAGCCTTCCACCCATTACCAAGTATATAGATGCATTAATTAAATTAGAGATATTGTGATATCCCATGATATCCATGTCCCAACATGGAACAACCTGAAATAAACCATTTTAGCATGTCATTTAGCAATTTTAATGCAAACAACAATTTAAATTTTTTTAATTCAGAGCTACGGTGTACGAAACGCCAAGTGCCTCTACCGACAACCACGAACATCTATGGAACGTGTACGACTAGGAAACGTGTACCATTTCAATCGCAAGACCAAGACCGCCAAGGACCCGATGACTATAGGATGCGGCAAGTTCCTCTCCGTTGCCGTGTACCTCTACTTCCACTACCGTCGTCGTGGTTTTAGACAAGTTCGACAAGAACCTCTGAAGACCTCGGATTCGTCATGTTCCTCTCCGAACTGTGAACCACTACTTCCACTTCCATCAAACTTGATCCGCTCTGAAAATGCACGCTTCGAAGGTATAACCGCCGAGATGACCGCCCGTGAACGATGCATATGTTGTATGAAATGCTCGTGTCTGCACCGTGTCGGAATCGTTCTTGCACATCCCTCGCTTGCCATGCCACCGACACGTGGGAACCCGGTAACCGGGATCACCCCACCATCTCTTGCATGTTTCGCACATTCGCACGCTTGTTCCTCTTTTGCACCGGTATCTCAACGAGTTACCGGAACCGGAATGTTGCCGTGACACCATTTCCGTTTTCGTCGCCGTGGCACCCATTTCTTTCCGCCATGGCAACAAATGCCTCATATATTGATATATGCCTATGTTTTCATAAAATTGCATACAACTGGAATATGTCATTCTCATGCATGCTAAAAACATTTAAATTGTTGTTTGCATTAAAATTGCTAAATGACATGCTAAATTGGTTTATTTCATAGCTAATTAACCGTAGCTCCGAATTGAATAAATTATATATGTAACTTGTGTAGAAAAATGTGTAGATTAACATGGTGCACTTTATTTTCCTGTTTAACAAATATAAAATTGTGTTTTAGGGAGAACAGTACCAAATTTGAAAATTACATATGAGGATTTTCAGGAATTGTTTTGTGTTGTTTCCGGCTTCATTTAAATTGCCAAGATAGGTAGATTGACTATGCTTCATATCTTGCCATGTTTAACAACATTTAATCTTGTTGAGTACATAAACGGGGATGAACTAAATAATTGTTGTGGAGTTTTGTCAATATGCAACCCGTTGCATATTGAGCTTCACTTAATGTGTAGTATTTGAATTGTTGCACTTTGTCATGCCATGCCTCTTTAACCGAACATGCATCATACTTGGTTTTGCATCATACCATGTTTATGCTTCTGTGTTTACCATGTTGTTTGTTTCTTTCCGGTTGTGCTTCTTCTCGATAGTTCCCGGTAATGTTTCGGTGTGAGGATTCGTTCGACTACGCGTGTTCATCTACTTCATGGATTCGGTCTTCTTCCTTGCGGGATTTCCGGCAAGATGACCATTACCTTCGATATCATTACTATCTTTGCTTGCTAGTTGTCCCGATGCTATCGCTATGTCTCGCTACCTACCACTTGTTTGTCAGCCTCCCAAATTGCCCTGAAACAGCCTCTAACCTTCCACCATCCCAGCAAACCATTGTTTGGCTATGTTACCGCTTTGCTTAGCCCCTCTTATAGTGTTGCTAGTTGCAGGTGCAGTTTCAGGTTGTTCCATGTTGGGACATGGATATCATGGGATATCACAATATCTCTTATTTAATTAATGCATCTATATACTTGGTAATGGGTGGAAGGCTCGGCCTTTTGCCTGGTGTTTTGTTCCACTCATGCCGCCCTAGTTTCCATAATACTGGTGTCATGTTCCTTGACGAGCGCTTCTAACACATGTGGGGCATATGGGAACCCCCTGATCATTCGTTTTAGGATAAACTTATCCAGCAAGGCCCAACATTTCTTTTAACATTTGCCAACATAATAATACTGAAATTAATTAATTAACTCATAGGGTGTCATGAACCCGCGGATTCTTAATTCCACATAATCCAGGTGGGCCACTGCTGATGGTGCTGGTCCAAACTAGAGTCACTTGCGGCGCCACCTGGGGCAACTCGGGTTTATGGCTGTCGTATGTAGTGTTCATCCGTCGTGTCCTGAGAACGAGATACGCGGCTCCTATCGGGATCGTCGACACGTCGGGAGGTCTTGTCGGTTTAGTTTTACCTTTTAAGGGTGGCTTGTCCACCGGGATTCCTTATCGTAAGCATCGTGTTATCATGGTGTGAGGATGTTCCATCGGATGCGTGTGGTAATTTATAATGGACTACTTGGAGCACCCCTACAGGGTTAAATCTTTCTCGAAGCCGTGCCCGCGGTTATGTGGCGACTTGGAAATTTATAACCTCCGGTTGTAGAGAACTTGACACTAATCCTAATTAAAATACACCAACCGTGTGCGTAACCGTGATCATCTCTTTTCGAGGAAGTTCGAGAAGAGAACACGGTGGGGTTATGTTTGACTCGTAAGTAGGTGTTCAGGATCACTTCTTGATCATTATTAGTTTGCGACCGTTATGCGTAGTTTAGTCTTCTTATTCTTGTACTCGTAAGTTAGACACCATACAATGCTTAGTGCTTGCTGCAGCCTCACCACCTTACCCTTCCATACCCATTTAAGCTTTGATAGTCTTGCTACCCATGGTTATGGGATTGCTGAGTCCTCGTGGCTCACAAATTACTACAACAACAGGTGCAGGTATAGGTAAAGCGATGATTTGACGTGAGAGCTATGCTTGTGCTATTTGGAGTTCCTCTTCTACTTCTTCTTCTTCGTCGATCATAGGATGGGTTCCCGGTTGGCAGCCTGGGATTAGCAGGGTGGATGTCGTTCTTCTTTTTCGTTTGATTTCATCCGTAGTCGGATCCTGCTCTTCTATATGATGATTGCTATGTATTGATGTATCGGTGTATTCATATATGTTGTAGCTTGTGGCGAGTGTAAGCCTTTATCTGGTATTCTCATCTATTCAGTACATGGTATGTTGTAATGATGTCCACCTTGCGAAGCGTCTTCGATATGCGCTGCTATCCTTGGTGGAACTTCCGAGTTCCTTGAGGATAGACCCGCATATTGGGTGTGACACCCTGCCTGGCTCGCCAAAGATGTCGTGGAGAATGACCATCTATGGGATCAAAACGATCCCTTTGCGGTTTGGCAATGGATGTCGACGTGTACAAAGAGCAGGATCGGTAGATGCAAGAACACACGGTGGTTTATCGAGGAGTAGGGTTTTACACCTCAGGGTGTCCCGAACCTGGATAAACCATCATGTGTTCTTGCATCTACCGATCCTGCTCTTTGTACACGCCGACTCCTATAGCCAAACCGCAAAGGGATCGTTTTGATCCCATAGATCGTTGTTCTCCACGACACTGGGATATAGAACACCACAAGATTGAACCCATTACAAAGCACCTCTCCCACTGAAGATAAATCAATCTAGTTGGCCGAACCAAACGGATAGATCGGAGAGAAATACAAAGCTATCAAAATCATGCATAATAAAGTTCAGAAAAGACTCAATTACTTCTCATGAATAATCTGATCATAAACCCACAATTCATCGGATCCCAACAAACACACCGCAAAAGAAGATTACATCAAATAAAACTCCAAGAAGATCGAGGAGAACATTGTATTGAAGATCCAAGAGAGATATGAAGCCATCTAGCTACTAGCTATGGACCCATAGGTCTGTGGTAAACTACTCACACATCATCGGAGGGGTAGCAAGGTTGATGTAGAAGCCCTCCATGATCGATTCCCCCTCCGGCAGGGTGCTGAAAAAGGCCTCCAGATGGGATCGCGGAAAAACAGAAGCTTGCGGCAGCGGAAAAGTTATTCGAGGTGGTTCTCTGATGGTTTCCCAATATTTGAGAATTTATAGAAGTGGAATTAGGTCAAAAGGAGCCACAAGGGGCCCACAAGGCATCTTGGCGCGCCCCCTGGGGGCGCGTGGGGTTGCCTTGTCACCTCTTCGTGAGGCTTCTGGTCTCCTCCCAAAGCTTCTAGGGTCTCTTTTGTCCAGAAAAAAATCTTCAAAAAGTTTCGTAGCGTTTGGACTCCGTTTGGTACTGATTTCCTGAAAAACCAAAAACAAGTAGAAAACAGCAACTGACACTGGGCACTAAGTTAATAGGTTAGTCCCAAAAAATGATATAAGATAGCATATAATTGCATATAAAACATCCATGATTGATACTATAATAGCATGGAACAAAAAAAAATTATAAATACTATGGAGACGTATCAGCATCCCCAAGCTTAATTCCTACTCGTCCTCGAGTAGGTAAATGATAAAAACAGAATTTTTGATGTGGAATGCTACCTAACATCTTTATCATGTAATCTCTTTTTGGTATAAATATTAAGAAATGATGAATTAACAATATCAACATAATAATATCCATGAACATAAGAAGCATAATCATTAAACTTTCAAAATATACGATCCTTAACGAATGTTATTCCCAATCATTTTATCATGTTAGCATGGCATGACTCCGCCTTCACTGCATAAATATAAATCATGAGCACCCCGGTGTCAAACCAGGCAATTAGATCGTACTTCTAACGCACTTCAGCATTTTCAACTTCACGCAATACATGAGCGTGAGCCATGAATATAGCACAAGGTGGAATAGAATGCAGTGGTAGGGATTAATATGGAGAAGTCAAAAAGGAAGAAAATCTCGCATCAACTCGGCGGATCAACGGACTATGGAGATGTCCATCAATTGATATCAATGCGAGGAGTAGGGATTGCCATGCAACGGATGCACTAAGAGCTATAAGTGTATGAAAGCTCAAACTGAAACTAAGTGGGTGTGCATCCAACTTGTTTGATCATGAAGACTTCGGGCATTTGAGGAAGCCTATCATTGGAATATACAAGCCAAGTTTTATAACAAAAAATTCCCACTAGTATATGAAAGTGACAACTTAGGAGACTCTCTATATGAAAAACATGGTGCTACTCTGAAGCACAAGTGTGGTAAATGATAGTAACATTGCCCCTTCTCTCTTTTTCTCTCATTTTTTTGCTGGGCTCTTTTTAGCCTCTTGTTTTTCGTCCGGAGCCTCATCCCGATGTGTGGGGGAATCACAGTCTCCATCATCCTTTCCTCACTGGGACAATGCTCTAATAATGATGATCATCACACTTTTATTTACTTACAACTCAATATTATAACTCGATACTAGAACATTATGACTCTATATGAATGCCTCTGGCAGTGTACCAGGATGTGCAATGGTCTAGCGTAACATGTATAAAAAATGATGAACGGTGGCTGAGCCACAAATACTATGTCAGCCATATGATCATGCAAAGCAATATGATAATGAAGATGTATGTCATATAAACGGAACGGTGGAAGTTGCATGGCAATATATATCGGAATGGCTATGGAAACGTCATAATAGGTAGTTATGGTGGCTGTTTTAAAGAAGATATAAGGTGGCTTATGTGTGATAGAGCATATCATATCACAGGGTTTGGATGCACTGGCGAAGTTTGCACCGACTCTCGAGGTGAGAAAGGGCAATGCACGGTACTGAAGAGGCTAGCAAATTGCGGAAGGGTAGGAGTGCGTATAATCCATGGACTCACATTAGTCATAAAGAACTCACATAATTATTGCAAAGCCTATTAGCCCTCAAATCAAAGTACTACTAACATGCCCCTAGGGAGGAGGTTGGTAGGAGTTAACCATCGCGCACCCCCGATTGTAGCAGCACTCAAGGATTTCATTTCAGACATAAAAATGCTCGGACCTCCCCACCATGCCATAACCAACACTTAGATGAGAAGTCAATAACAAGCTTTAATACTGATATTTCTACTAACCAATGATCATGAACATATATCCTTTCATATTACGACATCAATATCATTAAACCACACGTTTCATATTTAGTGATCTACATGAAAGTTTTTATTATATCCCTCTTGAATACCTATCCTTTATGGACCTATCTTATAAACCGTGAAAATTGCCATTACTATTTATTAGACTCTCAAAAAGATTTAAGTGAAGCATGAGAGTACAACTATTTCTTTAAAATATAACCACCGCCGTGCTCTAAAAGATATAAGTGAAGCACTAGAGCAACTGCCTAGCTCAAAAGATATAAGTTGTAACACCCCCTGTCTTTATGCTACAGTGATCACCTATTGAGAATGCCAAGTGATCCTGATTAACTATGCTTGATCATCATTGCATCGTATCTCATTTCAAATTCCAATTCAACTTGCAATTCAAATTTAAAGTGGAAATAAAAGTTGTTCCAATTTGGAAATAAAAATGTTAATTAAATAGCAAATAATCTGTAATTAATTGTGTTCAGAAAGACAACATCACTAAAAATGCCTAAGTGACTCTATAAAACTAAAACAGTAGCAAACAGCAACGTTTAATAACATTTTATTTAGTAGAATTCCAAAATGAAATCATATTTCACCCAAACCAGTTTTTGGTGGTAGGTAATAATGACTGCAATATTTGGACCAGGTCACATATTTTTCATAAGTCAAACGATGGCCAGACAATTTGCAAAACAGAGTAAAGAAAAGAAATAGAAAAAGAAAAAGGAAAAGTCCTACCGCTTACTGGCGCACTGGGCCGTGAGTGTACAGTGGGGCCAGGCCCAGCCCACCACGGTCGTCGTCCTCCTCCGTGCGCTGTCGCGCGCGCGCGCCGACACGGCGACAGCCGCCGCGCTGTCACCCATCCAGCGGCTCCTCGGCAAGGTTAAGGCCTCCCCCGAGCCCCTCTCGTTCTCCCCGAAACCCTAGCGCCCTCATTCCCCTCCGTCTCGCTCGTCCTCCTCCTCCCCTGAAAACACCCGTACGGGCTCGTCGCCGTCCGCCGTCGCAGCCGTGGCCTCCGTGCTTCCCGAGCAGCCTCGCCGTGCCCGTCGGCTCCGCCTCGCTCGGCTACATCGACTGCGCCTCGCCATCGAGCTCGGGGAGGACCGCACAGACGGGATCGATCTCGGCTTCGTCTTCTCTTTTGTTGGCGATCTTCGTCGTCCCCGGCCTCCGTCTGCGCTCCAAATCCATCAAGGGCTTTTCTTAGCCGCTTGGTGAGCTCCTCTCTCCTTTCATTCCTCTTCTCACGCCGCGTACTTCGCCGTAGCTAGCTCGCCGCCTCGCCGCACTCTGTCCGCCGCGGGACCTCGCCGTCCGGCCACTTCTGGTCGTCCTCGCAGCCTCGCTTTAAGTCCATTGGATGAAGCGCTTCGCACTAGCTCGAGCGCGACCGAATGCACGCGCAAATACGCACCGCAGCCGCTCGTTCGTGAGCCATCCAAAAGCCGCCGCCGCCGTCGTCGACGTCCAGCCTCATTCCGACCACCGTAGCTAGCGCCGATAGGCTAGATCGACGCGGCTCGGAATGCTCGATCGATAGCAAGAAACGGCACTCGATTTGACCCACCGTCCGCAAAATCCGAGCTCGCCGGACTTGTCGCCGTCGCTCGGGCTCGCCAGAGAACTCCGGTGGCCGGCGCTGACTCGGCGTTCGCCGTGGCTCCGCGGGCCCCGCCCCCTGAGCCACTGACCACGGGCCCCACTGGGCCCAGTTGACCCAGTCAACGCTGACTGGGCTGGCCCAGTGAGACTGACGTGTGGGCCCCGCGAAATTAAACGTTTTTTTTAAATTAAATAAAGTTAATTAGGCTAATCAGTCACTGACAGTGCGGGCCCACTAGTTAATTAAGTAGTTTAATTAAATTAACCTCTGTCTAATTAGCACAGTCACTGACCAGTGGGAACCACTGGTCAGGTTTGACTGGTCAGCGAAACTGTTGACTGCTGACGTCATCACTACGTCATGCTGCCGTCACCTTTTACTATTCTGGATAATTCGGAATTTAATAAATAAAATAATTCCAGAAAATCACTAAAACTTTGAAAAATCATATAAAATAAACCATAACTCGGATGAAAATAATTTATATATGAAAAACGATCATAAAAATATGAAGAATCCGAATATGGCACCCACATACCTGTCACATCCCTCTAACATACCGAACATGGAACTTTTTGCCCGATTTCGATAAATGAATAGTGCATGACCTTAATAAAATAAATCCAAATAAATTCCTAAATTATCTAAATCAATTAAATAGACGTTATATCACATCTGCATATCATTGAGGCATGTCATACATCGATGTTGCATTTTGCCGTGAATTTATTGTTTCTTCCCCCTCTTCTCTTCCGTTAGACATCGAGACCGACGCCGCCCCGTAGGACTGCTACTCCGTCGACGATCCCTCTTTTGCCGCAGAGCAACCAGGCAAGCAAAACCCCCTTGATCATCCCTATATCGCATATTCCTTCTCCCCCGTGCTTGCATTAGAATTTGCTATTGCATTTGTTTGATCCTATTCTGACGCATAGCCTAATTTTGTAAACTGCTATTGATACCTTACCTGTTATCCTAAATGCTTAGTATAGGTTGGATGAATACCATCTGTGGCCCCACTACTTTGTCCTAGTTGCCCCGCTTAGTTACTAGTGCCCCGATCGAAGTGATCGACGGACTGAGACCAACACATCACCACACATTCCCCCAAGTTGCTCGACTCCGCAGAGCTAATATCGAGTGCCGAGGGTGACACCTCTTATCTCACTCCTGATGTTGCCTCTGTGTCACAGCTAGTTGGTCGTGGGTTACGAGGGTGATACCTCTTTCACCACCTCCGACGAAGCTTCTGTCGTGCAATCCCGCAAGTGTGAAACCATCGAGGGTGATTCCTCCTGGTTCTCCTTGACGGATTACATCGAGTAGGAATTCATAGAGGGTGATTCCTCGGATTCCCCCTTGATGTGATGAACACACGGATACCCTAATTTTACTACAGACCCCGGGAAAGTCGGGTCGACCCCGAGGGGTACCCGCGAGAGATGTGAAGTCGGGTTGACCGTGAGGGTACCTGCGAGATAATTACGAGGCGCGGTCGGGCAGGCAGAGACCGCCCTAGAGAGGGATGGGCCTGGCCCTTGTTGCACTTCCTCGAGATGGGACGACAGGAGTACTGATCGTCACCGCGAGCTCCTAATAATTCTCTAACGGATTTGGGTATTTGATCTGAGTGGGTCGTGGGCCCTAAACGCACTACCACCACGTGGGATAATGGTTATGGGACCCTCTACGTCGTATGTATCAGCCGAAAGCTCTGTCAGACGTCCAGTTCAGCATTGTGGGCCTGTCGGGCCAGTGCCATCCAGGATGAGGTGGTGCTCGTCCCGGCTCATCGCATAACGACCCAGAGTGCAAACGGCGATGGGCCCAAGACCCCTGAGCACTTAGGATGTAGACCGGCGGGGACCTCTCTGTTGAGCTTAGGTAGGACTACGTCATGTCGATTACCCGAGGCCGGGCATTACCCAGCAAGTGTGTCCGGCCAGATGTAATCGAGCGTGCTGGGTAACAGTAGTGCAGCCCTGCAGGGAAGTTATCTATTCGAATAGCCGTGTCCATGGTAACAGGACGCTCAGTGTTGTATCCCGATCTACTACTACTTGAACTGGATAACTGTTAAATAATTATAAGCTCCGGGATCGCTTTCTCGCAGGGAGTCGAGGAAGGATCTCCGGGCTTTGCTTCCACATGCTATTTAATTAATAATATGCTAATCTGCACTCTTCTTATGCTGCAAGATCCTGAAGATGCTAGTCTTCGATAGGCTAGGCTCTCTCTCTATTCTGGCATTCTACAGTCTAGTCCACATATACAACGTTTCTTTGACACCAATGCATAAGTAGAATAGTTATGATGTCAGTCTTGCGAAGACTTTGGATGAGTACTCACGGTTGCTTTGCTACTCTTTTCCCCTATACCCGTTTGCTGCGACCAGATGATGGATCCCAGGAGTCAGCTGCCCCAGTCGACGACTACTACGAGCCCTCTGGAGGTGCCTACTACTATGTGGAGACCGCCGACGACCAGGAGTAGTTTAGGAGGCTCCCAGGCAGGAGGCCTTGCCTCTTTCAATCAGTGTCGTTGTTTGTTTTCGTCTTCTTAAGGCAGATTTGTTTAACTTTGTGTCTGTACTCAGATACTGTTGTTGCTTCCGCTAACGCTTGATCTCGAGCTTTTCTATTCGAGCCCTCGAGGCCCCTGTCTTGTAATATTAAAGCTTGTATTATTTTATTTTTGTGTAGAGTTGTGTTGTGATATCTTCCCGTGAGTCCCTAGGCTTGATCGTGTGCATTTGCGTGTATGGTTAGTGCACGATTAGGCCGGGGGCGTCACAAGTTGGTATCAGAGCCGACTGCCTGTAGGAATCCCCCTTTCCAACTCCTTGGCCGAAGTTGAGTCTAGTCTTTCGAAAACTGTTTTACTAACATGGCTGTGTGGCTTACGGGCCCACGTCACCAAATGGGTGGTATAAGGATCTTTTATTCCTCTTCCTTACCTTGGGATTCTGCTCTCTCTTCTATTCTGGTTAAAATTTTACTAACTCTAACATTAGGTTCTCGTGATCACATCCACCCGTAGTTCTGAATTTACCCCCTTTTCTTCAAGATTGAGGGCCAGGTGCTGCTGCACAATGCCCACGGACCGCAGGATCCTTTTATCGAGGACACCCTGCGTTGTCATTTGCAGATTCCTCGCCCCAATAGTTTTCTTCGATGTTGATATAGCCTTTGCTATGTCCCGTTGTGGTAACCTCCATCGCGTGCCTGCGTGCTGCCTAGTATGTCTAGGTTGTTTCTCTCTTCCGAACTCATGCTGACAGCGTGTAATCGACTCCGTGTATGGAACTGTATGTCTTTAATGACTACTAATATGTATCTAATGCACTTCTTGTTCATGGATCATGTTACATCATGAATAACTCCTTACACATGCAGTTGTTCTTGCTAAACTGCCCCTGTTGATTTGGTAGGATGGCTAACGACCCTCCACCTCCACCTTATGTTGCCGCAATGATGCAACAGTTTGAGCTGAATCGTCAATTTATGACTGGAGTAATGGCTCAGTTTTCAACTCAGAATGCTCAGCAACAGTCTGCCCCAATAACTCTGCAAGAATTCATGCGTCTCAATCCGTCCACCTTCCGCAACTCGACTGATCCAATGGATGCTGATGATTGGCTCCATGACATTGCCTTTCAGATGGAGTCGGCTAATGTTGTCCCTGACAGTTACGTCACCTATGCGACGTATCACCTGAGCGGTTCAGCTGCTCAATGGTGGGAAAGCCACAGGCGTATGCTGCCTGCTGGGACAGCCACCACATGCATAGAATTTCAGTCAGCATTCCGTGCACGATACATTCCTCAAGGTCTGATGGACCAGAACAAGAAGGAATTCCGCAAACTCACTCAGGGCAAAATGACTGTGGATGAATATCAGAGGAAATTCCTTGAATTATTCCGCTATGCCGAAGATGACATCTGCACAGACGCTCGCAAGCAGGAGAAATTCCGTGAAGAACTGCATCCTGATATAAAGCTCGCACTTGCTGTTCATGAAGCTGCAGACTTTGCAACGCTTGTCAGCCAGTCTTTTCGAATTGAAACTGGTCTGACTGAATATCAGGAGTCACTCAAGTGCACTCGCGACGTTGGCTCGTCTTCGGGTCAGCCTGCTCAGAAGCGTCAAGTCTGGATTCCGCACAATGTACATCACCGACCAGCTCCAACACCAAGGCCGTCTTATGTTGCACCTCGTCTGCCGCTGCCGCCGAGACAACTAGCGATTCAGGGTGGACAGCCCAATACTATGGCTAGTCCCCATAATGATGGTTTATGCCGCAAGTGTGGTCAGCCAAGGCACCGTGCTGCCAGCTGGCGCCCGACCCAGAAGCAAAGTACAAGAGCTCGTCAGCCCAGAAACCTTAGTGCCAGGCCGCCTGCACTCGATCGTGGTCATGTTAATCATGTAAAGGTTGAAGAAGCTCGACGGGACCCCAGAATTGTGATGGGCACCCTACTAGTGAATTCAGTTCCAGCTACTGTTCTTTTTGATTCTGGAGCATCGCATTTTTCATTTCTGAAGCGTTTGCACGCAAGCAAGACTTGCCATTCGAAAACTTGTACCCTCCACTGGTGGTTAGCTCTTCGGGATCCAGATGGGATACCTCGATGATAGCCCACAACAACCACATTGAAATTGGAGGATTACAATTCACTGCTTCACTCATGGTTCTCAAGGTTTCTACCATAGATGTCATTCTGGGCATAAATTGGTTGGGTCCTCATCAAGCCCTGATTGACTGTGCTGCTGAATCAGTTCACCTCACTCATCCTTCTGGCCAGACAGTCAAATACTCAGCCCGAACAACTCAGGATGTCGAGAGCCAGATATATGCCCTGAATGCATTGAACGCTTCACCTCTTGAAGGAATTGAGAACGTTCCAGTCGTTCGCAATTTTTCGGACGTCTTTCCAGAAGAACTCCCAGGAATACCCCTGGTTAGAGCTGTCGAGTTCGCCATCGACTTGAAACCAGGCACCACTCCTATTGCCAAGCGCCCGTACAAGATGCCGCCAAATGAAATCCTTGAACTTAAGGAGGAAATCGACAAGTCACTTAAAAAGGGTTTCATACGCCCCAGTTCTTCTGCTTGGGGAGCACCTTCGCTCTTTGTTAAGAAGAAGGATGGAACAAATCGGTTAGTTCAAGATTACCGACCTATCAACCAGGCAACAATTCAGAACAAGTATCCGCTTCCCAGAATCAACGATCTGTATGATCAACTTGCTGGTTCCTCAGTACTCTCTAAACTTGATTTGAGGTTGGGATACCACCAGATCCGAGTTCGCAAAGAGGATATTCCGAAGACAGCCTTCGTTACTCGCTATGGATCATACGAGTACACTGTCATGTCCTTTGGCTTAACCAATGCTCCAGCAACGTTCTCTCGATTGATGAACTATATCTTCATGGACTACCTCGACAAATTCGTCGTGGTTTATTTAGATGATATCCTTACATTTTCCACGAACGAAGAAGAACACTCCGTACATCTTCGGCTTGTATTGGAGAAACTTCGAGAGCACCAACTTTCCAAGTGTGAATTCTGGTTATCTAAGGTGACTTATCTTGGTCACGTGATTTCCAAAGATGGCATTGCCGTTAACCCAGAATGAGTCCAGGCTATTCTTGACTGGACTCCCCCGAAGAATGTCAAGCAAGTCAGGAGTTTTCTCGGTCTCGCTAGCTATTGCCGCCGATTCATCAAGAACTTCTCCAAGATTGCTAAGCCACTGACTGATCTGCTCAACAAAGGTGTTAAATTTGAGTGGACTGAAAAATGCCAAGAAAGTTTTCAGACACTCAAAGATAAGTTGACATCTGCCCCAGTGCTAGGACCCCCTGATTCCCGCAAGGACTTTGTGATATATTGCGACGCCTCTCATCAAGGATTAGGCTGTGTCCTAATGCAAGAGCGCAAAGTAATTGCTTATGGCTCTCGTCAATTGCATCCTCACGAGGAAAATTATCCAGTACATGATCTCGAGCTTGCTGCGGTTATTTATGCCTTGAAGCTGTGGTGACATTACCTTCTCGGTAATCGTTGCGAGATATACATGGACCACCAAAGTCTGAAGTATCTGTACACCCAACCAGATCTGAACCTTCGTCAACAGAGATGGCTCGAGACAATAGCCGATTATGACATGAATATTTCTTATACCCCTGGCAAGGCTAATGTAATGGCCGATGCCTTGAGTCACAAGGCTTATTGCAACAACCTCATGGTTCAGGAAGCTTAACCTATGCTTTATGAAGAACTTCGCAAGTTGAATCTTCACATTGTTCCACATGGTCATCTCAATACCTTGGTTGTTGAATTTAGTCTCGACGATGACATTAAGCATATACAGAAGGCTGACTCTGAGGTCGAGAAAATTAAGCGAGATATCAAAATGGGAAAGCCCTTGTTCTTCACCATTGCTACTGATGGCGCCTTGTACTTCAAAAATCGCTTAGTGGTTCCTAGAACGGGACACCTGAATATGACCCCACGCATCATGAAAGAAGCTCATGATACGCCTCTTTCAATTCACCCTGACAGCACAAAGATGTACCAAGACATCCGACAGAGATATTGGTGGCCTGATATGAAGCGAGACATTGCTCGCTATGTTGCCGAGTGTGACGTTTGCCGTCACATCAAAGCAGAACATCAAAGGCCTGCTGGAACTCTGCAACCCCTTGAAATTCCTGAATGGAAATGGGACAAAGTTGAAATGGATTTCATTACTGGTTTTCCCAGATCACAGAAGGGTCATGATGCTATCTTTGTCATTATTAACCGATTCTCAAAGGTTGCTCACTTTCTACCTGTCAAGGACACAATCACTGCTAGTCAGTTAGCAGACTTGTATGTTTCCAGAATCGTGTCACTCCATGGTGTTCCGTTGGAGATCAGTTCAGATCGTGGCAGCCTCTTTACCTCCAGATTTTGGAACAGTTTCCAAGAAGCTATGGGAACTCATCTGTCCTTCAGCACCGCATTTCACCCTCAGTCTCAGGGACAAGTTGAACGAGTCAATCAAGTGCTTGAGGATATGCTTCGTGCGTGTGTCATCTCATTCGGTAAGAAATGGGAGGAATCTCTCCCATATGCCGAATTTTCATACAACAACAGCTGCCAAGCTAGTCTGAAGATGGCACCCTTTGAAGTTCTCTATGGACATAAGTGTCAAACCCCTATGAATTGGTCAGAAACTGGGGAACGATCAGTCGTCGGACCGGACATTATTCAACAAGCTGAAGAGCAAGTCCGCATTGTCCGTCAACATTTGAAAGCCGCTCAGTCTCGTCAAAAGAGCAACTATGACCGAAAGCACAAGGTAATGGTCTACCAGTCTGGCGAGCAAGCTTACCTTTGTGTCACTCCGATGAAGGGCACCCATCGATTCCGAATCAAGGGCAAGTTAGCTCCTCGCTACATCGGCCCATTCCGCATTCTCGCCCGTCGTGGAGAAGTGGCTTATCAATTGGAAGTGCCGCCAAACCTTTCTCAAGTGCACGATGTCTTTCACGTATCGCAACTTCGTCGCTGCTTCAAGGATCCTATCCGAGCAGTGGATCATGAAGTGCTTGAATTGCGAGAAGATCTATCGTATCAAGAGTATCAGATCCGCATTCTTGATCAAGCTGAACGTCGGACCCGTCGGAAGTCGATCAAGTTCCTTAAAGTTCAGTGGTCGCATCATTCTGAAGATGAAGCCACTTGGGAACGCGAGGATCGTCTTCGTGGAGAATACCCTGCTTTTTTTCAGCCTACCTCTTAATTCTCAGGACGACAATTCTTGTTAGAGGAGGAGAATTGTAACACCCCCTGTGTTTATGCTACAGTGATCACCTATTGAGAATGCCAAGTCATCCTGATTAACTATGCTTGATCATCATTGCATCATATCTCATTTCAAATTCCAATTCAACTTGCAATTCAAATTTAAAGTGGAAATAAAAGTTGTTCCAATTTGGAAATAAAAATGTTCATTAAATAGCAAATAATTTGTAATTAATTGTGTTCAGAAAGACAACATCACTAAAAATGCCTAAGTGACTCTATCAACCTAAAACAGTAGCAAACAGCAACGTTTAATAACATTTTATTTAGTAGAATTCCAAAATGAAATCATATTTCACCCAAACCAGTTTTTGGTGGTAGGTAATAATGCACTGCAATATTTGGACCAGGTCACATATTTTTCATAAGTCAAACGATGGCCAGACAATTTGCAAAACAGAGTAAAGAAAAGAAATAGAAAAAGAAAAAGGAAAAGTCCTACCGCTTATTGGCGCACTAGGCCGTGAGTGTACAGTGGGGCCAGGCCCAGCCCAGCACGGTCGTCGTCCTCCTCCGTGCGCTGTCGCGCGCGCGCGCCGACACGGTGACAGCCGCCATGCTGTCACCCATCCAGCGGCTCCCCGGCGAGGTTAAGGCCGCCAGCGAGCCCTTCTCGTTCTCCCCGAAACCCGAGCGCCCTCATTCCCCTCCCTCTCGCTCGTCCTCCTCCTCCCCCGAAAACACCCGTACGGGCTCGTCGCCATCCGCCGTCGCAGTCGTGGCCTCCGTGCTTCCCGAGCAGCCTCGTCGTGCCCGTCGGCTCTGCCTCGCTCGGCTACATCGACTGCGCCTCGCCATCGAGCTCAGGGAGGACCGCACAGACGGGATCGATCTCGGCTTCGTCTTCTCTATCGCCGGCGATCTTCGTCGTCCCCGGCCTCCGTCTGCGCTCCAAATCCGTCAAGGGCTTTTCTTAGCCGCTTGGTGAGCTCCTCCCTCCCTCCATTCCTCTCCTCGTGCCACGTACTTCGCCGTAGCTAGCTCACCGCCTCGCCGCACTCTGTCCGCCGCGGGACCTCGCCGTCCGCCCACTTCCGGTCATCCTCGCGACCTCGCTTTAAGTCCATTGGATGCGGCGCTTCGCACTAGCTCGAGCGCGACCGAATGCGTGCGCAAATACGCACCGTAGCCGCTCGTCCGTGACCCACCCGAAAGCCGCCGCCGCCGTCGTTGACGTCCAGCCTCATTCCGACCACCGTAGCTAGCGCCGATAGGCTAGATCGACGCGGCTCGGAATGCTTGATCGATAGCAAGAAACGGCGCTCGATTTGACCCACCGTGCGCGAAATCCGAGCTCACTGGACTTTTCGCCGTCGCTCGGGCTCGCCAGAGAACTCCGGTGGCCGGCGCTGACTCGTCGTCCGACGTAGCGCCATGGGCCCCGCCCCCTGAGCCACTGACCACGGGCCCCACTGGGCCCAGTTGACCCGGTCAACGCTCGGTGGGCTGGCCCAGTGAGACTGACGTGTGGGCCCCGCGAAATTAAACATTTTTTTAAATTAAATAAAGTTAATTAGGCTAATCAGTCACTGACAGTGCGGGCCCACCAGTTAATTAAGTAGTTTAATTAAATTAACCTCTGTCTAATTAGCATAGTCACTGACCAGTGGGACCCACTGGTCAGGTTTGACTGGTTAGCGAAACTGTTGACTGCTGACGTCATCACTACGTCATGCTGATGTCACCTTTTACTATTCTGGATAATTCAGAATTTAATAAATAAAATAATTCCAGAAAATCAATAAAACTTTGAAAAATCATATAAAATAAACCGTAACTCGGATGAAAATAATTTATATATGAAAAACGATCAGAAAAATATGAAGAATCCGAATATGCCACCCACATACCTGTCACGTCCCTCTAACATACCGAACATGACACTTTTTGCCCGATTTCGATAAATGAATAGTGCATGACCTTAATAAAATAAATACAAATAAATTCCTAAATAATCTAAATCAATTAAATAGACGTTATATCACATCTGCATATCATTTAGGCATGTCATACATCGCTGTTGCATTTTGCCGTGAATTTATTGTTTCTTCCCCCTCTTCTCTTCCGTTAGACATCGAGACCGACGCCGCCCCGCAGGACTGCTACTCCGTCGACGACCCCTCTTTTGCCGCAGAGCAACCAGGCAAGCAAAACCCCCCTGATCATCCCTATATCGCCTATTCCTTGTCCCCCGTGCTTGCATTAGAATTTGCTATTGCATTTGTTTGATCCTATTCTGACGCATAGCCTAATTTTGTAAACCGCTATTGATACCTTATCTGTTATCCCAAATCCTTAGTATAGGTGGGATGAATACCATCTGTGGCCCCACTACTTTGTCCTAGTTGCCCCGCTTAGTTACTAGTGCCCCGATCGAAGTGATCGACGAACTGAGACCAGCACATCACCACACATTCCCCCAAGTTGCTCGACTCCGCAGAGCTAATATCGAGTGCCGAGGGTGACACCTCTTATCTCACTCCTGATGTTGCCTCTATGTCACAGCTAGTTGGTCGTGGGTTACGAGGGTGATTCCTCTTTCACCAGCTCTGATGAAGCTTCTGACGTGCAACCCCGCAAGTGTGAAACAATCGAGGGTGATTCCTCCTGGTTCTCCTTGACGGATTACATCGAGTAGGAATTCATAGAGGGTGATTCCTCGGATTCCCCCTTGATGTGATGAACACACGGATACCCTACTTTTACTACAGACCCTGGGCAAAGTCGGGTCGACCCTGAGGGGTACCCGCGAGAGATGTGAAGTCGGGTTGACCGTGAGGGTACCCGCGAGATAATTACGAGACGCGGCCGGGCAGGCAGAGACCGCCCTTGAGAGGGATGGGCCTGGCCCTTGTTGCACTTCCTCGAGACGGGACGACAGGAGTGCTGATCATCACCGCGAGCTCCTAATAATTCGCTAACGGATTTGGGTATTTGATCTGAGTGGGTCGTTGGCCCTAAACGCACTACCACCACGTGGGATAATGGTTATGGGACCCTCTACGTCGTATGTATCAGCCGAAAGCTCTATCAGACATCCAGTTCAGCATTGTGGGCCTGTCGGGCCAGTGCCATCTAGGATGAGGTGGTGCTCGTCCCGGCTCGCATAATGACCCGGAGTGCAAAGGGCGATGGGCCCAAGACCCCTGAGCGCTTAGGATGTAGACCGGCGGGGACCTCTCTGTTGAGCCTAGGTAGGACTACGTCGTGTCGATTACCCAAGGCCGGGCATTGCCCAACAAGTGTGTCCGGCCAGATGTAATCGAGCGTGCTGGGTAACAGTAGTGCACCCCTGCAGGGAAGTTATCTATTCGAATAGCCGTGTCCACGGTAACAGACCGCTCAGTGTTGGATCCCGATCTACTACTACTTGAACTGGATAACTGTTAAATAATTATAAGCTCCGGGATCGCTTTCTCGCAGGGAGTCGAGGAAGGATCTCTGGGCTTTGCTTCCACATGCTTGTTAATTAGTAATATGCTAATCTGCACTCTTCTTATGCTGCAAGACCCTGAAGATGCTAGTCTTCGATAGGCTAGGCTCTCTCTCTATTCTGGCATTCTACAGTCTAGTCCACATATACAACCTTTCTTTGACACCGATGCATAAGTAGAATAGTTCTGATGTCAGTCTTGCGAGTACTTTGGATGAGTACTCATGGTTGCTTTGCTACTCTTTTCCCCTATACCCGTTTGCTGCGACCAGATGATGGATCCCAGGAGTCAGCTGCCCCAGTCGACGACTACTACTACCCCTCTGGAGGAGCCTACTACTACGTGGAGACCGCCGACGACCAGGAGTAGTTTAGGAGGCTCCCAGGCAGGAGGCCTTGCCTCTTTCGATCAGTGTCGTTGTTTGTTTTCGCCTTCTTAAGACAGATTTGTTTAACTTTGTGTCTGTACTCAGATACTGTTGTTGCTTCCGCTAACGCTTGATCTTGAGCTTTTGTATTCGAGCCCTCGAGGCCCCTGGCTTGTAATATTAAAGCTTGTATTATTTTATTTTTATGTAGAGTTGTGTTGTGATATCTTCCCATGAGTCCCTAGGCTTGATCGTGTGCATTTGCGTGTATGGTTAGTGCACGATTAAGTCGGGGGCGTCACATAAGTGAAGCACATAGAGTATTCTAACAAATAACGTTAAATGTGTGTCCCTCTCAAAAAGTGTGTTCATCAAAGATGATTGTGGCAAACTAAAAAGCAAATAAAGAAAAGAAAACTATAGCACAAGACGCTCCAAGCAATACACATATCATGTGATGAATAAAAATATAGTTCCAAGTGGTATACCGATAGATTGTAGACGAAAGAGGGGATGCCATCCGGGCCATCCCCAAGCTTAGACGCTTGGGTCTTCCTTGAATATTACCTTGGGGTGCCTTGGGCATCCCCAAACTTAGGGTCTTGCCACTCCTTATTCCTTCATCCATCGTGATCTCACCCAAAACTTGAAAACTACAGCACACAAAACTCAAAAGAAACTTCGTGAGATCCGTTAGTATAACAAACAAATCTTAAACTTTAGGTACTATTATAAATTGATTCATATTTAATTCTTGCATAATGCTACTTTACTCTAACTTCTCCATGACTTATACCCCCCGATATAATCCATAGCATCTTTAAAATAAGCAAACTATGCAATAGAAAACAGAATCTGTCTAAAACAGAATAGACTATAAAGATCTATTTTAAAACCATACTTCTGTAACTCAAAAAAATTCTGAAAAATAGGAAAACGTAAACAATTCACATACCAATACTATGTTAAAAATTCAGGATTTTATCTCGTTCCAGTATAGAACAGAAATTCCACAACTAAGTGCAAAACTTTCTGTTTTTCAAACAGCATCAATTATACTATCATCCAAATCATCCTAAAGGCATTACTTGGAACAAACACTAATTAAAAGATTAAAACACAATCATAACAGAAGATAAAATTGTGTGAAAGAAGAAAAATAAAAAATTGCAATAAAGATAAATATTGGGTTGCCTCCCAACAAGCGCCATTATTTTATGCCCCTAGCTAGGCATAATGCATTGTTTCAAGTATTATCATCCTTAGTTTCCAAATATTTCTTAATCAAATATTCCAAGACTTTTCTCATTAATTCTCTACTTTCATGCTCTTCTTTTCTAGTGGGGGAACTTAAATACTTGAAGGGAGTTTGTTCGGTGACTTTAACATTCATTACTTCGAACTCAGAATCATCACCATAAAGATCCTCATATAAAACATGTATCTCATCATCAATAGGATCTCTAGCCGTACTTTCAAACCATTCTTCATTAAAACCCTCATCAATTCCCTTAGTAATCCATTCAAATTTATCACAAGTATTATGGTACAAGGTTTTAATTACTTCAGCATAGAGAACTCTTCTCCTAATGTTTTCACTGTAAGCAAAAAAATCTTAAGATTCCAACCTACGTATAGTGTCTTTATCATGAATAATTTCTTCTATAGGAGGATGCTCAAAATCTATTTTATAAAAGGAAAAGATGTCCCTAGCTTCTCTGATTATATTATCAAATTCATGCATAAGGATGATGTTGTGGCGTACGACGATCTATGGGATGAAAACGATCCCTTTGCGATTCGGCTATGGGAATCGATGTGTACAAAGAGCAGGATCCGTAGATGCAAGAACACACAGTGGTTTATCTAGGTTCGGGCTGCCTCGAGGCGTAAAACCCTATTCCTGCTTTGGTGGTTTGACTGTGTTTGAGCTCAACGTACAGAGGAGTGCAACTTTTCTGGCAAGGTGCGCGGGAAATGCAGCGGCTATGCGTAATTGAGCTAACGGTCGACCCCTCTACCAGCAGCCATGGGCCTCCTGTTATAGGCCAAGGGGTTACCAGAGTGGCTAAGATGGTAATTACAGGGTATGAACAGTGATTGCACTATTAGCATGCCTATCTCTAACGGGGTAGTACAAAAGCATTAAATGCACCGTTAGGTGCTACGCTGGGGAGGTGAGTTCCGGCAAAGGTTCTGCACCACCTGTCCAGCTGCCCTTCTGTTATCTTGACACAACCCAGGGACGGGTGTTATTAAAGTTAACCTTTGGGTGGCGTGCTTACACGTGCCCTGACCAGCTATGCCTGGCTGCCTGCCCGCTTGACACCTATCAATGCCTGCTTATCTGGTTGATGATGAGGTGGAGCGGTAATGAGACAGAAAGAGCCTGCCGGCATGGAGCTTGCTGGCAAGGGTAATCTTAATCTTCAGTAGAGCACTGGTGCTTCTCGACGACCTATCTCGAGGTCTTCTTCATGTTCTTGAACCTTGACAGAAGTAATTTTCCAACAAGCCCTTGCCGTCGGGGAGGCTGCAACTGTCTGTGCATAAGTCAGGGTATGATAACACCCATGTTTTTATACACTGACAAGAGCCCCTGGGCCTAGGCCACACGCGTGTGCGAGGCGTCGTTGGGCTAGGTCCAAACGGATGCACAGACACATGTGGCATAGAATTACTGCCGCAATATTCGCTTTTACGATTTACCCACGACGCGCGTTGAATGCGGGACGTCGGAGAGGTGGAACGAAACAGCGAGTGGGGGAGTGCACCTGCAAAAGCGCATCCACGTCAGGTAGTAAAGAGCCAGCCCCTCGCGCCTTCCCCATAAAAATGTACTTGCGAAGGGGCGCTGCTCATCTACTCCCCTTCTTCCCCAATCTAGCAGCCGCTCTTGTCTTCAACCTCGCGCAAGAACAGAGTGTGCCGCTTGTGCACAGCCCTGCCCAACCACCGCTAAGCGTCCTCCCCCAGAACTCGCCATGGCGCCGAAGAGAGCCACAAAGCCCATTGATTCGGCGGCGGAGGAGAAGAAAGTCACTAAAGCAGCGTGGTAGTGGGCCAACGCCATTTTTCCACCGGCGCTCACGGAGGACGACCAGACGAGGAGGTATTCATATGTGTATGTGAGGAAGACGAAAGACCATGAGGCAACCGTGGTGCTCCCAGGATCCCTTCCTCCCGTGGGCGACCAATACCACTTCTTTGCAGGGTATTTTTATTGCGGACTATGCCCACCCTTTTCTGATTTCTTCGTAGAGGTGATGAACACCTTCGGGTTTAGATTGCTAAATTTCACACCCAACGCGGTTACCTGCTTATCGGTCTTCGTGCACTTGTGTGAGAATTTTGTGGGAATAGCCCCAAATGTTGCTCTGTTCTGGCACTTCTTCATTCCCTGGGTCGGGGATGACGCCCTTTTCGGCTATGTCACTTGGATTCCATGGGGAAATTTAAAGAAGCACTACTTGGACGGCAAGCTGCACATCAAGTTGAATGAGTGGCGGGCAGATTGGTGCTGGATATAGCAGCAGGACTTCCCAGCATTCTGTCACCTCAGAACTGAGAGGATTAAGAAAGCCGCTAACTGGAGCAATGTCGACCCCAATGACGCCAAGCTTGGAGTGGCACTGTACCAAATCCTTGCCCTTAAGGAGGCCGGCTTGACGATCAAGATGGTGGGAGCGGATTTCAGTCACAGCCGGATCGCCCCGCTACAGCACAGAGAAGGCCGGAAAGCATGGGATTACAAGAATCCTGCTGACACAATGCGTCTGCATCCAGGCCTCAACGACAACTTGACAGTAATGGAGCATTACAGGCTCATTTGCCAGCTCTTCAACAGGGGCTGCAACTTTCACCTGCCGGCAAAGGTGATCCCACTTTGCAACAATACCGCCAAGGCTTCCATCTTAGCAATGATGCCAGACTGTGACACCAAGATGGTTCTGAGCACTTGGAAAGTGCCCAGCAAGAAGCAAGTGGAAGACTGGCTTGCCGGCTTGAAAGAGGAGGACATCTGGGTCGAGGATGACATAGTTCACCCGACAAAGGATGATGAACAACACTTCCTTGTCGCTAGAGCTAAGGAGCTAAAGAAGGCAACTCGTTCCCGAGCGGCTAAGGGTGCTGGCAGTGGGGAACGCACCGAAAGCCAAGCCGAAGAGCAGGCCATGGCTCCGGGAACTACTGGAGGAGGCCACACTCAAGAACATGCCGAAGAGCATGTGGGCGAGGAAGACCAAGCCAAGGAATCTGAGGAAGAAGAGGAGCAACCCGAGGAATCTTCAGAGGAAGAGGAAGAGGAGGAGGCGCCTCGCCCTTCTCTTGCCAAAGTAAAGACCGACATCGCCAAGAAGCCTGCCAAGAAGAAGGCAGTGCACACCGAGCTGGCAAGTAAGGAGCTTGTCGGCATCAAGGCAGCGGCTGCAGCTTCCTGAGCTCAACCTTCCAGGCGCTAGCCTCCTCGCGGAGCCGCTTCCTGGCAACCAGCTTCACCAACCACAGAGGGTGAGGGTGCGTCTCAGCCCCTAGCTCCGTCAAGAGCCAAACGGGCCAGGAAGATGCCGCCACCACCTACACCTTCTGGCGCAGATGACATGGTGCACTAGGACCTATCTGTCCTTAGTGATCGTGATGAGGAGGAAGAGTAAGTGTGCCATCTTCATCCATCATTCTTACACTTATTTTGATATTGTTGTTGAACTAATCGTCTTGACTGTTCTGATCTTGCAGGGATGAGGTGCCCTTGGCGGAGAGGCAAAGGAAGAAGCCCAGAACTGCCGAAGAGGGTGAGGCGGCAACAGGCACAGACCAAGGCGTCACCTCGTCTGAGGTTGCCGGCTCGAGCCCCTCGTGTGAGGCTCACGTCCAATTCCCGCTAGCGAGCATCGTCATCGGGTCTTCTGCAATGGAGACCGATAAGGAGTCGGGAAGCAGCTAGCCAGAAGGAGAGCGCCAAGGAACGGATCCCTTGATAGCACCCTCAACCTCTGACCTGTCGCCAAGACCTTCACCAGCAAGGAGCGGCCCTCCTCTAGAGGAGCACCAAGAAGAGCTCCCCGCATCGAGGCCCCTCTGGCAACTAATGTTGCCGGAGACCGAGCGACGGCAACCGAGGTTGCCGGAGGAAGAACGGCATCCCCTCCACATGCTCACCAAGGTAAGTTCCTTTCCAGATGTAATCTTATCCTAGTCAATCCTTCTTTTTTGTTTTCGTGAACTTGTCCTGAAATTTTGATTTCATCTTGCACTTCGCTACTTTCCTGTCTTGTAGAACCAACCTCTCCGGAAGAGGGAGAAGTCTCTGTGGAGGAGATTGCAAAGAGCGCTGCTGATGAGGCCGCCAAGATCTCTGCCGAAGAGGCCGCAGTGTCCGCCACCGAGGAGACCAGGAAAACTCTTGAAGAGCCTGACAAACCCTCCGGCAGCACATCTGAGCCTATCATAAGAGACGCTGAGATGGGCGAGGCCAGCAGCGACAAGCCAAGCACTGACATCCATCTCAGTTGCACCTGAGACGCAAGCTCTGACGGGTCCCTTGGAACCTATCC
Organism: Elymus sibiricus; assembly: GCA_039707655.1. Lineage (NCBI taxonomy): Eukaryota > Viridiplantae > Streptophyta > Magnoliopsida > Poales > Poaceae > Elymus > Elymus sibiricus. Next base: position 206,116,968 of record CM077674.1, read on the forward strand.
ATCAGCAGCATGAATCCAGAGCCCCCAGCTCATCTGGTGCCGGGAACCTACTTTTGACGATGCAATCGCATAAATCTTGGCGTCTTTCTCCAGCCGCACAATGGTACCAGACAGCTCCGACGACAACGCTGCAGATCTTGCCTTCTTGGAGACGATGGTTGCCGGCTTCAAGGACTTGCAAGATCGTTACGGCAAGCGCTGGGGGAAGCTCCATGCACAGCAACAAGCCATGGAGCTGGCTGAACAGAAGCTAAAGTAGAAGGCGGAAGAGATCCACCGGTGGTACAATGAGAAGTCCCACAGCATCAGGAGGAAGGATGAAAGGCTTGCCGCTGCTAAGGAGAAAGCAGTGGCCTTGGATGGTAGGTTGGCGAAGCGCAAAACGCAGCTCATCGCCAAAGAAAAAGACCTTGCCACCCGAGAAGAAGCACTTGCCGCCAAGCTCCGCGGCAAGGATGAAGAAATCCAGACCCTGCTCGAGCAGTGAACCAGTGAGCTAGAGGAGAACCACAAGAAGGCCATCGAAACTCAAGCTCAGGTTCATGCTGACAAGCTCCTGGAGGCCGTCCAAGCTACAGAAACCGCTGAGGCCGCCAAGGTGGAGTCGGAATCCAAGGTGGCAAAGCATGAAGAAGACCTTGCTGGCAACAAGAAGGAACTCTTGACTCTCCAAGAGTCAGCGCAGAAGGCAACTCACACCTTGGGTGAGCTGCAAATGCAGCTGTTCGCCAAGAGTCAAGAACTTAGCCAGGCTGCCATTGCCCAGGAGGATCTGAACCTGAAGCTGTCCACTTTAAAAGAGCATCTCGAGGGCGCCAAGGCCAAGGAGAAAATCCCGTCTGAAGACCTTGAGAAGGAGAAAACTGCATTTGCTAATGATGTATATTCAACTGAAGGGCAACTTGCAGCTGTGGACCAACCACCTTGTAGAAGCCCCAGAGCAGCTCGCGCCTAGCTTGTCGTCATGGGCTTGATGGAATATAGCTACTCCCCCAATGACCAAGAAGCGGCAAGCGCCAGCTTCACTCTCTTCCTCGAGGGCCTTGTCGAGTGGTTGGAGAAGCATCACGAAGAGCGGTTCGCCTCCTTCGCCAAGGAGTCCCGCAAGCCTGCATGAGACATACTTTATAAGGTACTCGTCGAGCTTGTGTACCGCAACCCAGGCGTCGACCTCTCCGGTGCCTTCACGAGATTGCCAAAGAACGCCGACACCACAGCCGCCGACAAGATCGTCGCTCCAATAGCCGACAGGGTCGGCCAGGTTTCCAGGACTCAGGGTGGGGTTACCCATTGATCTTGTAGTCACACCTTGCCGCGAATGCGATCTTGTACAAGACAAGTTAATCTTAAGTTAGATCTGCACTGCATTTTGATGCAACTTGACTTGCATATTTTGGATGAATGTATGCTATTTCCTCTGTTTGATTTGGCCTGTGTATGTGTTACCCCCTACGCTTGCCGGAAACTTGCCGGTGCGCACATACTCATGACCAGCACTTGAGGACGGATCCTTAGCAGCTTGCCGGAGGTGCTGCCTTTCGGCAAGACACACTTATAGGTCTTGACACGACTACCTTACACTGATGAGCGGACTCGAAACAGGAGTAAGAGCTTGAGCAATCCTGACAAGGCTCCTTCGCTTGCAGTTTTCTCACTCAAAGACATAAATTGTTCAAGGGAAAGTAATTACAACAAAGAATTTTATTTCAAAGTTTTGCAACTTAAATTTTCTTTGCTACACTCCTCGTTGTGGATGATATCTTGAACATCATTTGGTATCCATACCGTCACTCCCCCGGGAAACTTCCACACAAGGAACACTTCATTCTTTTAAGAAAAAGAAAGAAGAGAAAAGAGGAGGCTGGAACCTTACGACAGTTTGTTAATCATCTCATGCAAGGAAAAATGTAGCACAACACCATATGCAACATAAATAAATAGGTACTTTGACAAGAGTTGCGAAACACTTAGCTTTTATTCACTTTGCACGGGGTCTGCGCCTGGCTTTGTACAAAGGATTACATGCCTTGCCAGCAAACTCGTACAAAAGAGGCTGTCGGGCAGCCCGGCAACCGCGTCTTATGGGTAAAACTTGCGAAGATGCTCAATGTTCCATGAGTTGAGCACAGGGGTGCCATCTTCAGTCTCTAGGCGGACTGCACTGGGCCTAGTGACTCGTATTACCCGGTAAGGGCCTTCCCACTTTGGTGTCACCTTGTTTGTGCCCTTCGTGGACTGAATCCGACGAAGAACAAGGTCGCCTTCCTCAAGGTTCCTGTTGTTAACTTTGCGGCTATGATAGCGGCGCAAATCTTGCTCACGAAAAGCAGCCCAGAAACGATACTCCTCCAGGAGCATGGCATCATCTTGCCGTAGGTCTTCTTGATCCTCCTCGTTGAAGGCCAAAACTCGAGGTGACCCGTATCTAAGTTCTATGGGGAGCACCACTTCTGCACCATATACAAGGGAGAAGGGCGTCTGGCCGGTGGCTCGACTTGGTGTCGTTCTGAGTGACCAAAGAATTGTCGGCAACTCTTCCACCCAGCGTCTTCCACACTAGTGCAGCTTGTCAAAAGTTCTGGTCCTGATACCACGTAGCACTTCTGCATTTGCCCTTTCCACCTATCGATTGCTCCTCGGGTGAGCAACGGAGGCGTAGCAGATCTTGTTTCCAAGTTCTTGACAGTATGCCGTGAAGGCGTGGCTTGTGAACTGGGTGCCGTTGTCGGTGATGATCCTGTTGGGTACACCGAAATGAGCAACCAATCCCTTGAGGAACTTGATAGCTGACTGTACCGTCACCTTTCTCACTGGCTCTACCTCAGGCCACTTTGTAAACTTGTCGATTGCAATGTACAAGAATTCAAAGCCCCTGGTAGCACGGGGGAAAGGGCCGACGATGTTGAGACCCCAGACCGAGAAAGGCCAGGAAAGAGGGATGGTTTGAAGAGCTTGAGCTGGTTGGTGTATGTCCTTGGGGTGGAACTGGCATGCTTCGCATCTGAGGCGTCTTGAATGGCTGTCGGCCAGTAGAATCCTTGACGGAATGCCTTGCCGACAAGCGCACCTAACCCAATATGAGAGCCACACATCCCTTCATGTATCTTTGCCAACAGCTTCTGTCCATCTTCCCAGCAAATGCACTTCAATTTCACCCCGTTTGGTCTCTTTCTGTACAAAGTGTCATCAACAAATTGGTACATTCTTGATTGACGGGCTACTCTTTCCGCTTCTTCTTGCTCATCGGGAAGCTCTCCTGTTTGAAGGTATTGGACGATTGGCTGCACCCATGCCGGAGCCTGTGGCTCGACGACAAGGACTAAAGGCACTTCTTCCTCTGCGGGAGCACTTGCTTCGACGGCAAGGATCTGACTTGCCAGAGGCTGCGGCTCACCAGCAAAGGGTGTTTTCTCGGTGGTATCCACTTTCTTGGCGGCTGCCGGTAGCTCTACCGGAATGTACCCACCAACGTCTTACTTTCTTTTCTTTGCCAGCCTTGATGGTGTAACGGATGGCTGAGTTAGTTGTAGCACAAAAGTTCCTGGCTCCACAGGAGATCTCTTGGCGGCAAGCTTTGACAGGTCATCGGCAATCTCATTCTCGGCACGAGGGACGTGCTCCATTTGCAGACCGTCAAGGTGCTCTTCCAACTTCCTCACTTCATCAACATAAGCCTCCATCAAGGGACTCTGGTAATCTTTATTAATCTGCCTCACCACAAGCTGCAAGTCGCCTCTGACAATCATCTTTCGAATACCAAGGTCGATTGCAATGCGCAGGTCGGCAAGCAATCCCTCGTACTCAGCAGTGTTGTTGGTGGCCTGCTCCCTAGGAAAATGCATCTGAACCACGTACTTGAGATGCTCTCCGGTGGGTTCAATAAGCAGCACACCGGCACCGGCGCCTTTCAGCGTGAAAGCATCATCAAAGTACATGATCCAATCGTCAACAGTTTCCTTGCAAGGGAGAGAGGTCTCTTGGATTTCCTCGTCTTGCATTGGGGTCCATTCTGCAATGAATTCCGCCAAAGCTCTGCTCTGAATTGTCGAGGTACTCTCAAACTTCAAGTCAAAGCTTGACAGCTCCAACGCCCACTCCACAATCCTGCCGGTGGCTTCGGGATTTCTCAGAATACGTTGCAAAGGAAGGCGAGTGACGACAGTGACTTGGTGTGGTTGAAAATAGTGGCGCGGCTTCCTTGAGGCCATGAGAAGGCCAAAGAGTAACTTCTGCACACCAGAATACCTTGACCTAGCCCCCTGCAGGAGAGAGCTAACAAAATAAACCGGGTGCTGCACCATCTTCTTCTTCTACACGACTCATTGATCTGGCTCGAGCTTGTTGGCACCTGACCTTGCCGGAGAAGATTCCGGCTTGTCGGCCTGTGGCTCAGCAGTTGCTGCCTCTTCTTCATCTGCCTCTCTTTCAGCCACAAGCGCATCCCTAACCACTTGATTCGTTGCTGCTAAGTATAGCAGCAACGGCTCTTGTGGCCTAGGTGCAACTAAGACTGGCGGAGTGGACAGGTACCCCTTCAAATCTTGGAGCCCGGCCTCTGCTTCCGGAGCCCACTTCACTGGACCTGCCTTTTTCAATATTTTGAAAAATGGCAAGGCACGCTCTGCTGATTTGGAGATGAACCTGCTAAGTGCGGCAACGCAACCGGCAAGACGCCTGACGTCCTTGACATGGTTTGATGCTTCGATTTGTTCTATTGCTTTGATCTTGTCGGGATTGGCTTCAATTCCTCTCTGAGACACAAAGAACCCGAGAAGCTTGTCGGCCGGAATTCCGAACACACACTTTTTGGGGTTGAGCTTCAAGTTGAGTTTGCGCAAGTTTGCAAATGTTTTTTCCAAATCCTGGATCAGTGTTGACTTGTCCTTGGTTTTGACCACAATATCATCCATGTAGGCTTCCACATTTCTGTGTAACTGGGCCTCAAAACCAATATGAACTGCTCTGGCAAATGTTGCCCCGGCACTCTTCAATCCAAAGGGCATGCGTATAAAGCAGTACGTGCCGCATGGAGTGATGAACTCCATTTTTTCCTCATCTTCCTTGGCCATACAAATCTGGAGATAACCAGAATAGGCGTCAAGAAAAGAGAGTAGTTCACAGCCGGCAGTGGAGTCCACGATCTGGTCGATGCGTGGCAAAGGAAAAGGGTCTTTCGGACAAACTTTATATATATCGGTGAAGTCGATACAAAGCCTCCATTTCCCATCCACCTTACGCACCACAATCGGATTAGCAAACCACATGGGGTGTAGCACTCCTCTGACCAGGCCTGCTGCTTCTAGCTTCTTGATTTCCTCGGCAATAAACTCTTGCCGCTCCAAGGCTTGCTTTCTAACCTTCTGCTTGACGGGTCTTGCATGAGGGCAGACGGCAAGGTGGTGCTCAATCACCTCCTTGGGAACACCGGGGATGTCAGATGCTTGCGAAGCAAACACACCGAGATTCACCCGCAGGAAGGTTTCCTATTTGTCACTAAGAGTGGCACTTATGGTGAAAGTGCCACTCGTTCCATCCTCCCTCGTAGAAACTTGCTTGGTCGCCGGCGCAGAGGCCTTGGCTTTCTTGCTCTTGCCGGTAGAGCTCTCTGGCATGTCCTCAATAGGCGTGGTGCACTCTGTGGTGTGCTTCCCGGAGTCCTTATCAGATGTCTTGCCTGTCTTCTTCTTCTTTCCCCCCCCGGGAGCTTTGCCGGTAGGAGCATGTACCTCTTCAGCAGATGCTGCCACCGCCTCCCGATAGAGCTAGTTGGCGCAAATGATTGCGTCTTTCTAGTTGGACTTGATGGTGAGAATACCCATTGGCCCTGGCATCTTGATGACATTGTAAGCATAGTGCGACGCAGCCATGAACTTTCCCAGCGCCGAGTGGCCTAGAATCCCATTGTATGGCAGCGGCATCTTGACAACGTCAAAGACAATCTTTTCCATCCTATAATTGAGCTCGCTGCCAAACATGACCGGCATTGTAATATGGCCTTTCGGCTTGTTCCTCCCTGGACTGATCCCTTGGAAAGTGCCTGTCTCCTCGAGATCCTTGTTGGGGATTTGCAGCCTCTTGATCACATGAGGGGAGATCAAGTTCAAGCCAGCCCCACCGTCAACTAGCATCTTTGTCACTTTGAGGTTGCAGATTGTTGGCGAAACCAACAACGGCAAGCACCCGACCACAGTGGTGCAGTCAGGGTGATCCTCAGCGTCAAAGACAATGGGCACGTGCGACCACTTGAGTGGCTTTTGTGATTCCATCGCCGACTCTGCTGCATTCACTTCGTAGACCCATTGCTTCAGTTGCCGGTGCGAGGAGTGGAAAGATGCGCCTCCGTCAACACACATGGCTTCCACTGCATTCTGGAACTCATTATCGGACTCCTCCTCATCCCCATCACCATCATCTCCTTTCTGGCCCTGAGCGGGCTTCTCCTTCGGCTGCATGGCCTTGCCGTGGTGGCCTCCGCGGGCACCACGGTTTTGCTTGCCGGACCCACCAGCACCATCTTGACCCTTCTCCTTGTCACGCTTCTCGTATTCTCGTTCCTGTTTATTGGCAAGCTGCTCCACTTGCAGGCACTCCTAGAGATCGTGGCCCTTGGTACGGTGAATCTTGCAATACGGGCCCTCGGTCTTCTCTCTGGCAGCGGCCTCATGGCTACAAGTGCAGACAATAGTCTCCTTGCTGCCGCTCTCAGCCTTTGGCTTCTTGCTGGGATTCTGCGACTCCTCAACTGCTAACACAGCCTTGCCTTTCCGCTTGCGATTGCGGTTCCGGCTTTTCTTCTTCGGGGTTGATGCATCGTTGTCTTCAGAATCCACTTCAGCACCAGCATCCTCCCCGGGAAGTCGCTTCCCCTCTTCAGCACGTGCACGGGCATATAGCTCATTGATGGTTCTGACCTTCTCGATGTTCATCTCTGATCGCTTTCTATGATTGTGCACATTCATGTGGAATGCGGCAACAACAGCTGCGGGATGAACATCAGGAATGTTGTGATGCACACAGCTGAACCTTTGTATGTACTTGCGGAGGGGTTCGCCATCTCTCTGGGGTATCACATGTAGATCGCTAGCCTGACCAGGGAGCTTGTGGCCACCCTGGTAAGCACCGACGAAGTGATGGCACAGATCCGACCAAGAAGAGATGGAGCCCTCTGGGAAGTTCATCAACCACAACCTGACATTGGGTTTGAGCGCCAACGGGAAGTAGTTGGCCAGTATCTTGTCGTCCTGCCCCCCGACAGCCTGCACCGCAATGGTGTAGATGCCAAGGAACTCTGACGGACTGAGCTTGCCGTCGTACTTGTCGGGCAGCTCTAGCTTGAAGGCACGGGTGGACGGCCAGACAACCTGCCACAGCTCATGAGTAAACACTGGGCAGCTTACCTCGTAAGGTAAGCACCCAGGGTACCATGGCGCAGGCGTGTCCGCTGCCGGCCCGGCACGGTCGTCTGATAGATGGCGTGCTTCCTAGCGCCGCTCGATCGTCGTATGGGCGTCTTCAACGCGCCTCTCTTGGAGCACTTGGCGCTGATCTTGGCGACCTCATGGATCCGATGACGCCTGATGACCCACAAGTATAGGGGATCAATCATAGTCCTTTCGATAAGTAAGAGTGTCGAACCCAACGAGGAGCAAAAGGAAATGACAAGCAGTTTTCAGCAAGGTATTCTTTGCAAGTACTAAAAGTAGCGGTAACAGATAGTTTTGATATCAAGATAATTCATAACAAGTAACAAGTAACAAGTATAATAAAGTGCAGCAAGGTGGGCCAATCCTTTTTGTAGAAAAGGACAAGCCGAAATGAACTCGTATAATAAGCAAAGCGTTCTCGAGGACACATGGGAATTTCATCTAGTCACTTTCATCATGTTTGTTTGATTCCCGTTCGCTACTTTGATAATTTGGTATGTGGGTGGACCGGTGCTTGGGTGCTGTTCTTACTTGAACAAGCCTCCCACTTATGATTACCCCCTCTTGCAAGCATCCGCAACTACGAAAGAAGAATTAAGATAACTCCAACCATAGCATGAAACATATGGATCCAAATCAGCCCCTTACGAAATAGCGCATAAACTAGGGTTTAAGCTTCTGTCACTCTAGCAACCCATCATCTAATTACTACTCCACAATGCCTTCCCTTAGGCCCAAAGATGTTGAAGTGTCATGTAGACGACGCTCACACGACACCACTAAAGGACGCAACAACATACATATCATCAAAATATCGAACGAATACCAAATTCTCATGATTACTTATGACAAGACTTCTCCCATGTCCTCAAGAACAAAAGTAACTACTCACAAATCATGTTCATGATCTAGATTAGAGAGGTATTGAATAGCATTAAGGATCTGAACATATAATCTTCCACCAAATAAACCAACCAGCATCAACTACAAGATGAAATCAACACTACTAGCAACCCACAGGTACCAATCTGAGGTTTTGAGACAAAGATTGAATACAAGAGATGAACTAGGGTTTGAGATGAGATGGTGCTGTTGAAGATGTTGATGAAGATTGGTCCTCCCACGATGAGAGGATCGTTGGTGATGTCGATGGCTTCGATTTCCCCCTCCCAGAGGGAAGTATCCCCGGCGGAATCGCTCCGCTGGAGAGCAAAATAGCTCCTGCCCAGGTTCCACCTCGAGACGGCGGCGCTTCATCCCAAAAGCCTCCTTTTATTTTTTCTAGGGCAAATGGCCTCATATAGCAGAAGGAGGGGGCCAGACGTCAGCTGTGGGCCCCACAAGGCACTAGGGCGCGCCCAGGGGGGTGGCCGCGCCCTACTGCCTTGTGGGCAGCTGGGGGGTCCCCTCTGTAAACTCTTTTCTCCAGTATTTTTTATATATTCAATAAAAAATCTCCGTGAAATTTCAGGTCAATTGGAGCTCTGTAGAATTGGTATCTCTGATATGGCTATTTCAGGTCCAGAATTCCAGCTGCCGGCATTCTCCCTCTTCATGTAAATCTTGCAAATTAAGAGAGAAAAGGCATAAGAATTGTACCATAAAGTGAAATAATGATCAAAAACATAATAAATAACAGTAGAAAATCATGATGCAAATTGGACGTATCAACTCCCCCAAGCTTAGACCTCGCTTGCCCTCAAGCGAAAAGTCAAAATCGATAATCATGACCACATGTTTAGAGAGAGAGACGTCGATAAAAATAAAATACGGACATGGAGCATCATGATATTTATTATAACAGCAATATGTCATCATAAAACTTCTCATGAAGAAGTGAAAATTCATTCACAAGTTAAAGTATGAACCATAAACCAAATTGAAAACTAACAAACTATGATCTCAGTCACTGAAGCAATTGCAATTCATCATATTATCAGAAAGAGTCTATGTAAGAGCTTTTTTTAGCAAGTTCACATACTCAACTGTCATTTAGTCTTCTATGATTGCTGACACTCACGGCATACTTATGGAGCAAAAGTTTCAGTCGAACACATAGAAAGATAGGGGCTTATAATTTCGCCTCCCAACGTATTTACCTCAAGGGTAATGTCAACAATAATAACTCATGATCACCTACATTCAACAAGATATATATGCATGGATCAATCCCCACCACATGATGTTTGGCAAAAGTGAAAATAAAAAGTAATAAAGAAGAATACTATTGACTCTTGCATGAAAGTAAATACATAAAGTAAAAGATAGGCCCTTCGCAGAGGGAAGCAGAGGTTGTCATGCGCTTTTGTTTTTGGACGCGCAAGCTCTTAATGTAAAGGAACGTCACTTTATATTGCCCCTTGTGATAGCGACCTTTATTATGCATTCTGTCGCTTTTATTGCTCCACCATCACAAGATCTTACAAAGCTTATTTTACCTTACAATAAAAGTTCATACATATTTAGGAGCAATTTTTATTGCTTTGCACCGATGACAACTTACTTGAAGGATCTTATTCAATCCATAGGTAGATATAATGGACTCTCATGGCATGAAACTGGGTTTAAGGGTTTTTGGATGCACAAGTAGTATCTCTACTTGGTGCGAATTTTTTGGCTAGCAAAGATAGGTGGCAAACACCACATGTTAGCGGATCCAAAACAATATAACTTCTATGCGAATGTAAGCAAACATAACCCATTACATTGTCTTCCTTGTCCAACGTCAACTAATTGACATAGAATATTTGATGGGGGCTCACAATCATAAAAGATGTCCAAGATAGTATATTTATATATGACACCTCCCTTGCTTTCTTAGTTTTTCATGAATTGCTATTATGACCAATGCTATGTTTGTCAACTTCCAACAAGTTTTATCAATTATACTTCTTTTATGTGAAGTTATCACTCCCCATGGGATTAGCATATGATCTTACTTTTTATTCTTTAATTCTAAGATTGGATCATCAAAAGCAAAACACTCAACTCAAACTAATCTTTATTATATACTTTCACACACGATTACATAGATAGATAGATCACACAGCAAGCACTCGAAACTAAATCATACTAAAACTTTATTCCTCTAAATCACGAAATAACAAAGGATCAAACTAAGATAGATAATGATAATGAGAAAGTGATGGTGATACGATACCGGGGCGCCTCCCCCAAGCTTGGCACAAGCCAAGGGGAGTGCCCATACCCATGCACTCAAGTTTCCTTCTTCGGTGATGGTGGTGATGAAGTGGTGAGCCTGTCCTTCAGCTTTAGTAGATACTCCAATTTACGGTTGATGCTCTGAAGGGTGATGTTTTGTTCTTCCAACAAAATAACTTCATGAGTGAGAGATGTATTCTGAGCACAAACTGTTTCAAAGACTCTTAGGGCTTCAATTACAGATGGGGAAAGATGGTCATAGAGGGGTTGAAGGATATCTCCCTTCTCTGCGGTCTCCTCCATGGGAGTAGCTTGCCCTCCTTCTGGGGCCTGGGTTTCCTCAACTTCCTCGACCTTGTCCTCCTTGCCATTGTCTTCCTCTCCCGACGACCACTCGTAGTAAACCTCGCTATAGGGGCGTTTGCCCGGCGATGGTTGCACAATCCGGTGCTTAGTGTGGAGTCTTCGAGGAGCCATGGCGATCTAGATCTGTTAGAAAAATAGCCCGAAACAAGAACAGAGAAGAAACTCGCGATGCGGTGGTCAAAACATATGGGAGTATATATAAAGAATTTTTATCTTGCAAAACAAGCAATACGGGAAGAAAACGGAGTCTGGAAGGCACACGCGGGGCCCATAAGGCACTAGGGCACGCCCAGGGGGTGGCCGCGCCCTACTACCTTGTGGGTAGCACATGGGTCCCCTCGGCTGCTTCTTATTTTTGTAATTTTTCTAATATTCCAAAACTAACAGAAATAATTTTTATGGAATTTTTGGAGTTGGTTTACTTACCGTATCACATACCTACCCCTTTACAGGATTCTGGGGCATTCCGGAAGGACTCATTGATGTGCTCTTCCGGTGTAATTGTTTCAATAATATTAGTTTCAAAATTAATACGAGTACCTAAAATATAGTGCTTAATTCTTTGCCCATTCACCACTCTCGGATTAGTGCCTTCGGAGTTGTTTATTTTGATGGCTCCGGAGCGATAAACTTCTTCGATGATATACGGTCCTTCCCATTTAGAGAGAAGTTTTCCTACAAAGAATCTCAAACGAGATTTGTATAATAGAACATGATTACCTACTTTGAATTCCCGTTTTTGAATTCTTTTATCATGCCATCTTTTAACTTTTTCTTTAAACAATTTGGCATTTTCATAAGCTTGGGCTCTCCATTCATCTAGCGAGCTAATATCAAATAACCTCTTTTCACCGGCAAGTTTAAAATCATAATTGAGTTCTTTAATTGCCCAATATGCTTTATGTTCTAACTCAAGAGGTAAATGACATGCTTTTCCATAAAACATTTTATAAGGAGACATACCCATAGGATTTTTATAAGCAGTTCTGTAAGCCCATAATGCTTCGTCAAGTTTCTTAGACCAGTTCTTTCTGGATCTATTAACAGTCTTTTGCAAAAATCAATTTTATTTCCCTAATAGTTAATTCAACTTGACCACTAGATTGAGGGTGATAGGGAGATGCAATTCTATGGTTAACATCATATTTAGCAAGCAACTTACGGAAAGCACCATGAATAAAATGTGAACCACCATCAGTCCTTAAATATCTAGGGACTCCAAATCTCGGGAAAATGACTTCTTTAAGCATTTTAATAGAAGTGTTATGATCAGCACTACTAGTTGGAATAGCTTCTACCCACTTAGTAACGTAATCAACAGCGACTAAAATATGAGTATACCCATTGGATTTAGGAAAAGGTCCCATATAATCAAAACCCCAAACATCAAATGGTTCAATAACGAGTGAATAATTCATAGGCATTTCCTGACGTCGACCAACATTACCAATTCTTTGACATTCATCACAAGAAAGGACAAACTTACGTGTATCCTTGAAAAGAGTAGGCCAATAAAAACCAGATTGTAATACCTTGTGTGCAGTTCGGTCCCCCGCATGATGTCCTCTATAGGCCTCGGAGTGACACTTACGTAGGATTTGTTCCAGTTCATGCTCAGGTACACAATGTCTAATAATATCATCTACTCCTTCCTTATATAGATGTGGGTCATCCCAAAAGTAATGTCTTAAATCAAAGAAAAACTTTTTCTTTTGTTGGTATGTAAAGCTGGGTGGTATGTATTTAGCAACAATGTAATTAGCATAGTCTGCATACCAAGGAGTATTACGAGAAGCATTTATCACAGCTAATTGTTCATCAGGAAAATCATCATTAATAGGAAGTGGGTCATCAAGAACATTTTCCATTCTAGACAAATTATCTGCTACGGGATTCTCAGCTCCCTTCCTATCAACAATATGCAAATCAAATTCGTGTAGCAGAAGAACCCATCTAATAAGTCTAGGCTTAGCATCTTTCTTTTCCATAAGGTATTTAATAGCAGCATGATCAGTGTGAACAGTAACCTTGGAATCAACAATATAAGATCTAAATTTATCACATGCAAACACAACTGCTAAAAATTCTTTCTCAATAGTAGCATAATTCCTTTGAGCGCTGTCTAGAGTTTTACTAGCATAATGGATAACATTTAATTTCTTATCAACTCTCTGTCCTAGAACAGCACCAATAGCATAATCACTAGCATCACACATAATTTCAAAAGGTAGGTTCCAATCAGGTGGTTGAACAATAGGTGCAAAAATTAAGGCTTTCTTAAGTATTTCAAAGGCTTCTACACAATCATCATCAAAAACAAATGGAACATCTTTTTGCAAGAGATTGGTAAGAGGTCTAGAAATTTTAGAGAAGTCTTTTATAAACCTTCTATAGAAACCAGCATGACCAAGGAAAATTCTTATACCTTTGATATCTTTAGGACACGGCATTTTCTCAATAGCATCAACCTTAGCTTTATCAACTTCAATACCTCTTTCAAAAAATTTATGCCAAAGGACTATTCCTTCATTAACCATAAAGTGGCACTTCTCCCAATTCAAGACAAGATTAGTTTCTTCACATCTCTGCAAAACTCGATCAAGGTTGCTTAAGCAATCATCAAAAGAAGCTCCGTAAACGGAGAAATCATCCATGAAAACCTCAACAATCTTTTCACAAAAGTTAGAGAATATAGTAGTCATACATCTTTGAAAGGTAGCAGGTGCATTACATAAACCAAAAGGCACACGACGATAAGCATAAGTTCCAAAAGGACAAGTAAAGGTGGTTTTCTCTTGATCTTCAGGTGATACAGGTATTTGAGAGAAACGAAAATAACCATCTAGGAAACAAAAGTGTGTATGCTTAGACAATCTTTCTAACATTTGATCAATAAAAGGCAAGGGGTAATGATCTTTTCTAGTAACTTTATTTAATTTTTTGAAATCAATAACCATCCTATAACCAGTTACAATTCTTTGTGGGTTGAGTTCATTTTTATCATTAGGAACAACGGTAATACCTCCCTTTTTAGGAACACAATGAACAGGACTTACCCATCTACTATCAGCTATGGGATAAATTATACCTACTTCCAGAAGCTTTAATATTTCAGTTCTTACCACATCCTTCATTTTAGGATTCAGCCTTCTTTGATGATCAACAACGGGTTTAGCATCTGGCTTCATTTGAATTTTATGCTGACATAAAGTGGGACTAATGCCCTAAAGATCATCAAGAGTATATCCAATAGCGGCATGGTGCTTCCTCAAAGTTTTAAGTAATCTCTTTTCTTCATGCTCTTAAAGGTTAGCACTAATAATAACGGGATATATCTTCTTTTCATCAAGATAAGCATATTTAAGAGTATTAGGTAATTGCTTCAATTCAAACACAGGATCACCCTTGGGTGGAGGTGGACCTTCCAAGGTTTTAACAGGCAGATTATGTTTAAGGATTGGTGCTTGTTTAAAGAATAATTCATCTATTTCATTTCTTTAACTCATATGCATGTCATTCTCATGCTCAAGCAAATATTGTTCTAGTGGATCAGTAGGAGGCACAGCAATAGAAGCAAGACCGATAATTTCATCCTTACTAGGCAATTCTTTATCATGAGGTTGTCTACGAAACTTAGAGAAATTAAACTCATGAGACATCTCACCAAAATTAACACTAACAATTTCAATAGTGCAATCAATCTTAGCATTAACAATATTCAAGAAGGGTATTTGATCCAAGAACAAGAAAATCAGTAGGGTATTTGATCTTACCACACAAGACTTCAACATCTCTAACAATCCCAAGTTGTGAAATAGTATCTCTGTTTGCAAGCTTAATAGTAACATCAATATCTTCAATTTCTACGGGTGCAATATCATTCATGACTTCGGTAACACCCCAAAAATTTAACCATGTTTTTATTAAGTAAAATTTGGCCAGAAATAAAATTTTGGAATTTTATTAGGTCTTTTATTATTTCAGAGTATTTTCTGTTTCTGTTTTCCAAAACTCTTCCCTCCATATAGAAATTTTTAAAAATATTGTGGGATTTAGTAGATCTCTTAAAACATTTCATTTATATTTTAATAACAGTAGGAATTATTTTCATAATAAAATTTTGCCCAAGATAATCATTTTTATAGCATTTTCAATTTTTGCAATGCTTCTGTTACACTACAACTATTTTAAATAATTCTCTAAAAATTCCACAAAAATGATGAGGGCTCATGTGATGCCTATAGATCACTTTTATGCAAAAACCCAACTTGGTCTTTTGAAATTTTTGAGTGAAACATCCTCTTCTCAATTCTGTTCCATTCTTGTGTTTCAACTACAACCTCAATTTTCCTTGCTCCAAAAATTCTGAAATTACTCCACCTTATAGTCGATCCAACCAAACCCTTAAGTCCAGAAGCCCACCTCCAACTTCATCATTTAAATCCACCAAATAATTCCCTCAAAATCTGGTCCAGAAATGAATTTCAGTAAAACTTGTACTTACAAGTTTTTCCTTTGGTCAAACCAACCATGCCATCCTCTTTACCATCTAAAGAGACACCATCCTGCCAAATCTCACTTCCAACAAGATCCCCTAAATAGCCCTAGCATTTTGTCAAGCAGCTTATGTGCATGACAGGAATTTTGCAAATTTCTAAGCTACATTTGGAACTTGCCCATATGGCCAAACCAGCATGTCCAGTAGTCTTTCCTTCCTTGTAAGCATCACCCCACCAAAAATTAGCTCAATTAGACTAGCCTAGGATGCACTGGCAATTCATCAAGCACATTTCGTGCACGTCCAGAGCGCGTGCATAGCGCTCGTTGTGCAGATTTTGGCATCAAGCTGCTGCTGCTTCTGCTGCTCCCCTCGCTCGTCCTGATCTTCTTCTGGATCAACAAGTCAACCCTAGTCCTCGCCGACACCCCACCCTAACCTCTTGCGCCGGCCACCGCCGTCCACAGCGACCAAACGCGCCGCCCGACGAATCCCTCCTCGCCACAGCTCTGCCAGCACCGCCTCTTGCTTAATTGCTAACGGTCGAGCTCATCCGCGGGCAGCCACCGTCCTCACCAACCCTGCTGACCCCTGCCACCGACCGCAACGGCCTCAACCACCGCCGTAATGGTCGCCGCCGTCGTGACTTCTCTGGGAAGCCACGGGAACCGACGTTCCCCGCCTATAAAAAGGGCCCCGAGCTCGCTCAGCTCCGGAACACCTCTCCTGCTCCCCTCTGCAAGCCACCCGGATAGCCAGACGGCCGGGAGAGGTCGTCTTCTTCCTCTCCGGTAGCTACGGCCACCGTCACATCCTCGACGATTCTGACGCCACCCGAGACTCCCCCTCTCCACTCTCTGCACCAGAAGCCCCCTCGCGGTCCCGCAAACCCATTCCCCCACCCAATTTTGCTTGGGAGCCACCGTGGGCGAAGACCCCGATTCGCCGTCGCCGGAGTTCCGCGGGAGAGCTCGCCGCTGACGGCTAGGTGGACCCCAGAGACCGTGCCGTACCTCACCACGATCGCCAGGAGTTCCTGAGCACGGCGGTGTGCTCCTCTCCCGGAGCCGTGCCTCCAATCGCTGGTGAGGCTCGCCAGAAGCCGCTCCTCCACTCGGTCAGAGGAGGGAGAGGCCGGATTGACCAGGGGCAAACCCGATAGGCGGGCCCCTCTATCAGTGACCCTGGCCGCACCGTTTCGACGGTTACGTGGAGGCGTAATTCCGAGGTTTATGCTTTCTTCTCTGGAAAGCGTATAACCAACAATACGCCTTCGACGTCGGCATCTTCTTCGCACAGCCGAACGGCTGGGCCCAGCCCAGTAGCGCCAGACGACTAAATCGCGCTCAGGCGCACTTCTGCCACTTTTCCTTTTTCATTTCCAGCAGATTTCAAATATTTTCACAGTGGCCATTCCAAATCCAAATCTGATGATTCAAATTTCTATATGCTCATAAAATCATGCTCTATTATTCTAGCTATGGTGAACATTTTTCCTAAGCTTTGTCTCTATTGGATCTTTTAAATAGTCCATTTCCTTAATTATCTCAGCTTAGAAAATTCCTAGGAAAATCATATGAACTCCAAATAATTTGATTCTTTTTCTAAAATACTTTATTTATCATCTAGTTTATTTTAGTATTTATTTCAAAATTTTCCCAACAACTTTTAGCACTGTTTTGGCTATATGTGGTAATTACAATATTTTTGAAAATAGGAAATGGAGGGAAGATAAAATTTTCAAAGTTGTGGAATGCACCCAACACTTCTGCATGCTCAAGGCAAGCATCTTGAACACTTGATATGGTGATTGCATGGTTAAATGTTTGCAAGAATAATTGGATCATGCATATGTTGAATTCAAATACAATTTGCATGCATGTAGTGTTGACATGTTTCCTCGTACCGTGCAATGTGTGCTTGTCATGACTAACTTGCAGGAGCAGGTGTAAGAGAAATACCGTTACCGGCAGAAGGGTGATCACGTCAGAGCATGATCATGCCTTGTTGGTTATGCATGTTGGGACATGCAAGGGCAGTGGCCCTGTTTTGGTGTTACTGTTGAAAGAACACTTTATTGTGCTAACCACTGCAGGAAAACTTAACCTCCTGAGTCGACCATAGATCGAGTCTTGTTCTGGTAACCCCCATACTTGTTCGTGTTGCCACTTGTCCCTGCCGCAGGTAGGGTATGGTTCAGTAAGTTGTTAACCCCTTTCCCGCACACACCGTACAGAGAGGCCATAGTGAAAGATACCATTGGCCCATGGTAGGCATGTCACTTGGTCCGGGGGCATGGGTGTCTTCGGTTGTAGCCGGAGAGGGGTAGCACCCCTGTTTGCGCGCCGATATAAATATTGTGATCCCATGCTATTGGAGGCCGTTGAATGAGGCCTTCCCACTTAGAGTTTTACTCTATCATTGCCTTGGGTGATTCCTGGCTTTGGTAAGTTAAAGCTGGTGCGTGCGGGTTAGGTGTGTTTTCAACCCAAAGACCGTAATGGGAATTAGCCAGCATCTCGGTGCTGACTAAAGAAATCCTTTACTTGTGGGTAAACAATACACCCTCTGCAGAGTTTTAAAACCTATTCGAATAGCCGTGTCTGCGGTTAAGGACTATAGTCTGGGTTGGTCAAGTGTCGGTCTTAGTGTCGGTCTTCGGAGGAAATAATTAATTTGAACATGAATTATTTTGCAGGATAATCATTGTCACCCTAATGCCATCATGTATAATTTTTTTTATCATAGATGCTACTGACATAAGTATTATTATTACTATGCATATTATTATGGACTAACCCGTTTCTCTTATTTTATTTCCTGAGTGTCTCAAGGGCTGGCTGGACTACCCCGGACACTCGGTTTTATTTCTTTTCAAGACCTCTCGTGGCGTCGCTTGAGTTCTCGGGCGGTCATGTCTCGCCCGATTCTCTTTTAGACACACGTTTGGCATTTCTTTTCAAGACCTCTCGTGGCATCGCTTGAGTTCTCGGGTTGCCCTGTCTCGCCCGATTCTCTTTTAGACACCCGCTTGGCATTTCTTTTCAAGACCTCCTGTGGCATCGCTTGAGTTCTCGGGCGGTCCTGTCTCGCCCGATTCTCTTTTAGACACCCGTTTGGCATTTCTTTTCAAGACCTCTCGTGGCGTCGCTTGAGTTCTCGGGCGGTCCTGTCTCGCCCGATTCTCTTTTAGACACCCATTTGGCATTTCTTTTCAAGACCTCTCGTGGCGTCGCTTGAGTGCTCGGGCGGTCCTGTCTCGCCCGATTCTCTTTTAGACACCCATTTGGCATTTCTCTTGGATACTCGGGCGGTCTTATCTCGCCCGATTCTCCACATTATATTTTCTTTTGGATTCTCGGGCGGTCCTGTCTTGCCCGATTATCCACTTTTAATTTTCTTGGTTTGTCACTAACATTTTATTTACTCATACTTCTGCACATGCTAATATTTATCATGCCATAATTTAATTTCAGCCAACATATGCATCTCATTTAGTCCAGCATGAGCATATGCATTCGGTATATCTTTTGTTCATTATGTTTGCGAGTACATTCAAACGTACTCACAGGCTTGTCCCTGACTATTTATTTGGCTAGGTCAGGATTTCAACTAGGAGTACTACATCGATGTCCATGCGGAGCCTAGGATAGCAGCCACACGGGATAGGAACTATCCAGGTCATCCGTTCCTATGGGAATGGAACCCCATCGACGTTGGAGAACCACGAGTCGCTTCCATCACCCGTCACTAGAAATCATTGTTGTATCGTTAGACCTTTATGGTCTTGTATACAATTCTTGTAATTGCTTGGTAATCTGTAACAAGGACGTGTCCACCAGTAACAGTAATCCTGGGCTGGTGACGACACGAGGGGTTAATTTCTGGGATATCATGTTCCGGAAATCCGGCCCCGACAACTTCTTGATAGAGAGTAAACGGAATAGCACTCACACTAGCACCAATATCACATAAACCATGATAGCAATGATCTCCAATTTTAACAGAAATAACAAGCATGCCAACTACAAGTTTATTTTTATCTTTAGGGTCTGGTTTAGCAATTCTAGTTGCTTCATCACAGAAATATGACACGTCCATCAATGTTATCAACCAAAAGATATTTAACCATTGCAACACTAGGTTCAACTTTAATTTGCTCAGAAGGTCTAGGTGCTTTAATTTTACTCTTATTGACTACAGTTGAAGCTTTAGCATGTTCTTTAATCCTAACAGGGAAAGGAGGTTTCTTAATATAAGCAGTAGGCACAACTGGATCAACATTGTAAACAATTGTTTCTTCTTTAATACTAACAAGTTCTTCTTTCAATTCAATAGGTGGATGATATTTAAACAATTTATCCTTAGGGAGATCAACATGAGCAGCAAAAGATTCACAAAAAGTAGCTACTATCTCAGAGTCAAGTCCATATTTAGTACTAAACTTATGAAAAGCATCAGTTTTGATAAAAGATTTAACACAATCAAACTCAAGATTTATACCTGACTCATTACCTTTGTTGATTTCCCAATCCTCATAATTGCGTTTAATTCTTTCAGGAAGGTCCCATCTGGATTCAATAGTTTTCTTCATAAAGGAACCAGCAGAAGAAGTATCGAGCATGGATTGATCATTATGAGAAAGCCGAGCATAAAAGTTTTGAAGGATTATTTCTCTTGAGAGCTCATGATTGGGGCATGTATGCAACATATACTTAAGCCTCCCCCAAGCTTGAGCAATACTTTGTCCTTCACGAGGCCAAAAATTATATATATAATTCTGATCACGATGAACCAAATGCATAGGATAAAATTTCTGGTGGAATTCCAGCTTCAACCGGTTCCAGTCCCATGTATCAGTATCATCACATAGCCTATACCATGTCAATGCCTTTCCCTCCAAAGATAAAGGGAATGCTTTCGTCTTAACTCCATCTTCGGATAAACCTGCAAGCTTAAACAATCCACAAATTTCATCCACATAGATCAAGTGCATATCGGGATGTACCATCCCATCTCCTGCATAAGGATTAGCCAGCAATTTGTGACGCCCCCAACTCAATCGTGCACTAATCATACACGCAAATGCGCACGATCAAGCCCATGGACTCACGGGAAGATATCACAACACAACTCTAGACACAAAATAAAATAATACAAGCTTTATATTACAAGCCAGGGGCCTCGAGGGCTCGAATACATAAGCTCCAGTTACACAAGCGTTAGCGGAAGCAACAATATCTGAGTACAGATATAACTAACAAGATTGCCTTAAGAAGGCTGAACAAAACAACGACATCTAGATCGAAAAGGCGTAGGCCTCCTGCCTGGGAGACTCCTATCTACTCCTGGTCGTCGGTCTCCACATAGTAGTAGGCTCCGTCGGGGTAGTAGTAGTTGTTGACGGGGTCAGCTGGCTTCGGGACTCCGTCATCTGATCGCAGCAATCGGGTATGGGAAAAAAGAGGTAGCAAAGCAACCGTGAGTACTCATCCAAAGTACTCGCAAGACTTACATCAGAACTATTCTACTTATGCATCGGTATCAATTGAAGGGGCTGTATCTGTGGACTACACTGCAGAAATGCCAGAATAGAGGGGAAAGCCTAGCCTATCAAAGACTAGCATCTTCAGCATCTTGCAGTATTAGAAGAGTGCAGATTATTAGCATAACATAAAGTAATAAGTATATAGTAGCAATGCCCAGAGATCCTTCCTCGACTCCCTGGGAGAAAGCAATCCCGGAGCTAATATTTTATTAAGTACACAAGTATCCATTTTAAGTTGTAGTAGATCAGGATACAACACTGAGCGTCCTGTTACCATGGACACAGCTGAAGGGGTGCACTACTGTTACCCAACACGCTTGATTAACTCTGGCCGGACACACTTTTCCGGGTCATGCCCAGCCTCGGCTGATCGACACGACGTAGTCCTACCTAGGCTCAGCAGAGAGGTCCCCGTCGGTCTACATCCTAAGTGCTTAGGGGTCTTGGGCCCATCGCCCTTTGCACTCCGGGTCATTGCGAGCAGGGCCAGCCTCACCATGTTGTGCCTGTGGGTATCTGCTATCAGCCATGCCGCAATGCTGAACTGGACGTTTGACAGAGCTTTCGGCTGATACATACGGTGCCGAGGGCCCCATTAAACCATTATCCCGCGTGGTGGTAGTGCGTATACACCAGTGGACAACTCAGATCAAATACCCAAATCCGTTAAGCATGTTATTAGTAACTCGCGGACACAAACAGGGCTCAAGGCTCACCTCCGACACCCTGTCGCACCGACTTGGTATCCCATGGACCAACGACCAGGAACCAGGCCCACCTCTCTCCTAGGTGGTCTCCACCTGCCCTGTCCTTCCGCCACAATAATCTCTCGCGGGTGCCCTCATGGCCAACCCGACTTCCCAAAGGACTAAGGTGAAGGTCAAAGTACTCGTGTGTCCATAACATCGTGGGGAACCCGAGGAATCACCCTCGATGGATTCCCACTCGATGTAACCGTCAAGGTGAACTTGGAGGAATCACCCTCAATGGGTTCACACTTGAGGGGCTACACGACAGAGGCATCATGGGAGGTGGTGAAAGAGGAATCACCCTCGGTAACCCACAACCGACTAGCTATGCTACAGAGTTATCATCAGGAGTGAGGTAGGAGGTATCACCCTCGGCACTCGATAGTAGCTCTGCAGAGTCGTACAATTAAGGGGGTTGGCGGTGCTGTGTTCGGTCTCTGTACATCGATCACGTTGATTGAAACATCCAGAAGCAAAGCATGGCAACACAGACAAGGGTGCGGGGTCACTGATGGATAACTAACCAACCTATACTAAGCATTTAGGATAGCAGGTAAGGTATCAACAGCAGTTACAAAAACAGGCTATGCATCAGAATAGGAGCAATCAAATACAGTAGAAAAATCTAATGCAAGCACGGGAGAGAAAGAATGGTCAATATAGGAATGCTCAAGGGGGTTTTGCTTGCCTGGAAGCTCTGCGGTGAAAGAGGGGTCGTCAACGACATAGTCGTACTCAGGAGCTGCGTCGGTCTTGGGTCAATCGGAGAGACGAGGGGGAAGAAACAATAAATATAAAGCAAAAAAATGCACATAGATGCATGACAAGGCAATAAGCTGTGCTGGGGTGAACTATCGCAGTGCTACTTGTTACAGACGGAGCGGGAAAATATCTGGGGATATTTTCCCGGCTTTAGGTGATGATCAGTATATGGATCCGGAGGGGAAGGTTCCATGTTCATCTAGTTAGGAGCGATGGTCAAGCATTTTAATCACATATTCGAATTTGTCTTATTTTTCTGATCATTTTTAATATATAAATTATTTTCATCCGAGTTACGGTTTATTTTATATGATTTTTCAAAGTTTTATTGATTTTCTGGATTTTATTTTAATTCGAAATTCATTTAATACAAATTGCTATGTGCACCCAGTGTACACCTAGCCAGGGAGGCTGACTGGTGGGCCTGGTCAACTACTAACTCAGCAGTTGACCGTGGACTGGTCAAAGGTGAACAGTAGCGGTGGGTCCCGCATGTCATACACAGTAGCTTTTAATTAGGGGTTTATTTAGATTGATTAATTAGACGGGACCCACATGTAAGTTGTTCATTAGACTAAACAATCCCTAAATTAACCTAACTAGTCCTACTGCTAATTAACAAGGGGCGGCCCTAAACACTAGCACACACACAGCACACACACACACGCAGAGCACACACACACACGCAACCACGGCCATGGCCAGCGTAGCAGCAGCAGCGAGCAGCGGCGGCGGCACAGCGCGGCAGCAGCGGAGCATCAGCGGCAGCAAGCAGTGGCAGCAAGTGGTAGCAGCAGCAGGTAGCAGCAGCAACCGCAAGCAGCAACACAACAGCTAGCCGCGGCAGCAGATGCAGGCGAGCAGTAGCAAGCAGTAGCAGCTAGCAGCAGCGGCACCTAGCGGCAGCAGCGGCTAGGAGCACTAAGCAGCGGCAGCATGGAACAACAGGACGGCAGCAGGAGCAGCAGAGCAAGCAGCGCAGTGGCACAACAGCAGCAGCGGCAGCAATCAGTAGAGCAGTAGACGCGCATGGCCACGGCAAGCTCGGGGACGGCTAACGATGACCGAATCGAAGCGGAGGAATGGGGAATCCGGGGGAGAAGCTCACTAGAGTCCATTGGCGTGCTCGGGGAGGGTCGGAATGGCGGTAATCGACGATGGACGATGAGAACGTACGCGACAAAGAAGAGCTCGATGGCGAGCGCACGGGCCACCCCGACTCGATTCGTTGCTCGGGATGGACGAAGTGGACCACGGCGGTTCTCCTGGATGTCTTCTCGCGGCGCGGGGAGCACGGTGGCCGCGGCATTGACGACGAGATGGCGAGCATGGCTCGGGCGAGTTCTAAATCGAACAGAGAGTGAACGAGGGGGAGAATGGGGATTACGGTTCGTCCCGGTGGGCGACGGCATGGCTATGTAGTCCATCCAGGCATCGGAAGGGCAGCCGTGTCGTGCATCCGTTGGAGAGGGAGGGGATCGCCCATGGAGGTGCTGACACGGGAGGAAGACAATGCTGTAGCGCTGGACTGGGCCGAGTGCACTGTGGGGTGCTGGGCCTTAAATGCACAGTACGGTTTTTTCCTCTTATTCTTTTTCTCTCTGTTTTCTGTTTTAGCAACTGATTTGTATTTAGTTGGATCACCAAAGGATTTTTGTTGCTTATGGAACTTGTCACATAATTCATACTCAACACTCTGGGGCTGCACAAAAAGTTATAGGTAATTTGGAAATGTTTAAGTATTTATTTATTTTGAAAAGGCCATTTTATTAGCTGTTGGACCACTTATTAATTTCCTAGGAATTTATTTGTGAGTCTAATGAAGTTGGTTTCAACTTGACAATTACTTAGTGAATATTTGAAAAATTATGAACACTTTAGTTTTTCAGTTTGAGGAAATAATAATTTGACTTGTATTTTGAATTTGAATTATTTATTTAATTGTATTTTAATTATGGAGAATATGCTATCATGGCACATTAGCTAGGTTAACAAAGTGGTTAGGATTTGGGGATGTTACAAATCTCCTCCACTACAAGAAATATCGTCCCAAGATTTAAGAGGTTGAGTAAAGGGGAAAGGTTTGGTTACGAAATTCTAACGAGTCTTCTCGGTCTTGGTTGCTCTTCTCGAAGAAGTTGATCCCTTTCGTTGATGTCTTCATTCCTCTACATCATTGCTTCACGACGAAGTTGTCATCATTCCTTCGGGATCTTCATCGTACTTACGAATAAGGTAAGAGGTAACTTGGCAATGAAGGAATTCTACAAGGGGTAATTATCTGAGGTTAACACAAGAGTGAAACACATAAGTATCTCTCGAGTTGGAACTCAAGAAATATATCGAGGTAAGTAATAGAAGGCATGAGAGGTTTCAAGTGGGCAAGCAATCATTTGATGCCCAACACAAGGTGTGAACGGGGTTCAGAGCAACGGGAATAAGTATTGCATCTGATACCAGAATAGATCATCTCTAGGAAGGTGGCTCGCGGAAATACATACGAAGCCAAGCACGAGGGATAACTTTGGAAACAGGGATGTATAGGGGAGTCAGGTTTCGATCCTGTGGAACGATGGTTAATGTGGATTAAAAGTTGGAAGGGCGGCGACATCTTGCATGGTCACGATAGCAAGGCATGTCAGAGGATAGCTTGTCAGCTATGTCGGCAACACATTGGTACCATGGGCGGGGAACAAAGAGAACCATTTTCCTGCTCGTTAAAACGAGGCGGACCAATAGGCAAGGTTCTCGTCCATCGGTGGTTACCGGAATGTCATCAACATTGGTAACAAGGTTTTATTTGGGGGTGTTGACTTAAGCAGGGAATTATCACTGCTCGGATAAAGGCTAGATTACAAGAAAGGTTAAATAGACCAATGAAAAGGAAAATGTGATTATCAAATTAAACAGACCAATGGAAAGGAAAAATTGCAGATAATCCAGCTCTCCGGGTGGATGTGAACATGAGAACCTAATGTTAGAGTTAGCAAAATCTTTAACCCGAATAGAAGAGAGATCAGAGTCCCAGAGTAAAGAAAAGGAATAAAAGATCCAAATCCCAACCATTGGCGACGTGGGCCCGTAAGCCACAAAGCCATGTTAGTAAAACAGTTTTTGGAGACTAGACTCAACTTCGGCCAAGGAGTTGGAAAGTGGGCTTCCTACAGGCAGTCGGCTCTGATACCAACTTGTGACGCCCCCGACTCAATCGTGCACTAATCATACACGCAAATGCGCACGATCAAGCCCAGGGACTCACGGGAAGATATCACAACACAACTCTAGATATAAAATAAAATAATACAAGCTTTATATTACAAGCCAGGGGACTCGAGGGCTCGAATACATAAGCTCGAGTTACACAAGCGTTAGCGGAAGCAACAATATCTGAGTACAGATATAACTAACAAGATTGCCTTAAGAAGACTGAGCAAAACAACGACATCTAGATCAAAAAGGCACAGGCATCCTGCCTGGGAGCCTCCTATCTACTCCTGGTCATCGGTCTCCATGTAGTAGTAGGCTCCATCAGGGTAGTAGTAGTTGTTGACGGGGTCAGCTGGCTTCGGGACTCCGTCATCTGATTGCGGCAATCGGGTATGGGGAAAAAGAGGTAGCAAAGCAATCGTGAGTACTCATCCAAAGTACTCGCAAGACTTACATCAGAACTATTCTACTTATGCGTCGGTATCAATTCAAGGGGCTGTATCTGTGGACTACACTGCAGAAATGCCAGAATAGAGGGGAAAGCCTAAGACTAGCATCTTCAGCGTCTTGCAGCATTAGAAGAGTGCAGATTAGTAGCATAACATATAGTAATAAGTATATAGTAGCAATGCCCAGAGATCCTTCCTCGACTCCCTGCGAGAAAGCAATCCCGGAGCTAATATTTTATTAAGTACACATGTATCCAGTTTAAGTTGTAGTAGATCAGGACACAACACTCAGCGTCATGTTATCGTGGACACGGCTATTCGAATAGATAACTTCCCTGCAGGGGTGCACTACTGTTACCCAACATGCTCGATTAACTCTGGCCGGACACACTTTTCCGGGTCATGCCCGGCCTCGGCTGATTGACACGACGTAGTCCTACCTAGGCTCAGCAGAGAGGTCCCCGCCGGTCTACATCCTAAGTGCTCAGGGGTCTTGGGCCCATCGCCCTTTGCACTCCGGGTCGTTGCGAGCAGGGCCAGCCTCACCACGTTGTGCCTGTGGGTATCTGCTGTCAGCCGTGCCGCAATGCTGAACTAGACATCAGACAGAGCTTTCGGCTGATACATACGATGCCGAGGGGCCCATTAAACCATAATCCGGCGTGGTGGTAGTGCGTATAGGCCAGTGGCCAACTCAGATCAAATACCCAAATCGTTAAGCGTGTTATTAGTAACTCACGGACATGAACAGGGCTCAAGGCTCACCCCCGACACCCTGTTGCACCGACTTGGTATCCCGCGGACCAACGACCAGGAACCAGGCCCACCTCTCTCCTAGGTGGTCTCCACCTGCCCTGTCGTTCCGCCACAATAATCTCTCATGCATGCCCTCATGGCCAACCCGACTTCCCAAAGGACTGAGGTGAAGGTCAATGTACCTGTGTGTCCATAACATCGTGGGGAACCCGAGGAATCACCCTCGATGGATTCCCACTCAATGTAACCGTCAAGATGAACTTGGAGGAATCACCCTCGATGGGTTCACACTTAAGGGGCTGCACGACAAAGGCATCATCGGAGGTGGTGAAAGAGGAATCACCCTCGGTAACCCACAACCGACTAGCTACGCTATAGAGTTATCATCAGGAGTGAGGTAGGAGGTATCACCCTCGGCACTCGATAGTAGCTCTGCAGAGTCATACAATTAAGGGGGTGTGTGGTGCTGTGTTCGGTCTCTGTACATCGATCACGTTGATCGAAACATCCAGAAGCAAAGCATGGCAACACAGACAAGGGTGTGGGGCCACTGATGGATCACTAACCAACCTATACTAAGCATTTAGGATAGCAGGTAAGGTATCAATAGCAGTTACAAAAATAGGCTATGCATTAGAATAGGAGCAATCAAATACAGTAGCAAAATCTAATGCAAGCACGGGAGAGAAAGAATGGGCGATATAGGAATGATCAAGGGGGTTTTGCTTGCCTGGAAGCTCTGCAGTGAAAGAGGGGTCGTCAACCACGTAGTCGTACTCAGGAGCTGCGTCGGTCTTGGGTCTACCGGAGAGAAGAGGGGGAAGAAACAATAAAAATGAAGCAAACAAATGCACACGGATGCATGACAAGGCAATAAGTTGTGCTGGGGTGAACTATCGCAGTGCTACTTGTTACAGACGGAGCGGGAAAATATCTAGGAATATTTTCCCGGCTTTAGGTGAGGATCGGTATATGGATCCGGAGGGGAAGGTTCCATGTTCATCTAGTTAGGAGTGATGGTCAAGCATTTTGATCACATATTCAGATTCGTCTTATTTTCTTGATCATTTTTCATATATAAATTATTTTCAACCGAGTTATGGTTTATTTTATATGATTTTTCAAAGATTTATTGATTATCTGGATTTTATTTTAATTTGAAATTCATTTAATACAAATTCCTATGTGCACCCAGTGTACACCCAGCCAGGGAGGCTGACTGGTGGGCCTGGTCAACTGCTGACTCAGCAGTTGACCGTGGACTGGTCAAAGGTGATTAGTAGCGGTGGGTCCCGCATATCATACACAGTAGCTTTTAATTAGGGGTTTATTTAGATTGATTAATTAGATGGGACCCACATGTCAGTTGTTCATTAGACTAAACAATCCCTAAATTAACCTAACTAATCCTACTCCTAATTAACAAGGGCCGGCCCTAAACACTAGCACACACACAGCACACACACACGCAGAGCACACACACACGCAGCCACGGCCATGGCTAGCGTAGCAGCATCAGCGGCAGCGGCATAGCGCGGCAGCAGCGGAGCATCAGCGGCAGCAAGCAATGGCAGCAAGTGGTAGTAGCTACAGGTAGCAGCAGCACAACAGCTGGCCGCGGCAGCAGCTGCAGGCGAGCAGCAACAAGCAGTAGCAGCTAGCGGCAGCAGCACCTAGCGGCAGTAGCGGCTAGGAGAACTAAGCAGCGGCAGCATGGAACAGCAGGGCAGCAGCAGGAGCAGCAGAAAAAGTAGCGCAGCGGCACAACAGCAGCAGTGGCAGCAATGAGCAGAGCAGCAGACGCACAAGGCCACGGCAAGCTCGGGGACAGCTAATGGCGACCGAATCGAAGCGAAGGAAGGGGGAATCCGGGGGAGAAGCTCACTGTGAGTCCATTGGCGTGCTCGGGGAGGGTCGGGGTGGACCAGAATGGCGGTAAGCGACGACGGACAACGATGACGTACGCGACAAAGAAGAGCTCGATGGCGAGCTTACGGGCCGCCCCGACTCGATTCGGTGCTCGGGATGGACGAAGTGGACGACGGCGGTTCTCTTGGATGTCTTCTCGCGGTGCAGGGAGCACGGTGGTCGCGGCATTGATGACGAGATGGCGAGCACGGCTCGGGCGAGTTCTAAATTGAACAGAGAGTGAACGAGGGGGAGAATGGGGATTAGGGTTCATCCCGGTGGGCGACGGCATGGCTATGTAGTCCATCCAGGCATCAGAAGGGCAGCCGTGTCGTGCATCTGTCGGAGAGGGAGGGGATCGACCATGGAGGTGCTGACACGGGAGGAAGACGATGTTGTAGCGCTGGACTGGGCCGAGTGCACTGTGGGGTGCTGGGCCTTAAGTGCACACTACGGTTTTTTCCTCTTATCCTTTTTCTCTCTGTTTTCTGTTTTAGCTACTGATTTGTATTTAGTTGGATCACCAAAGGATTTTTGTTGCTTATGGAACTTGTCACATAATTCATACTCAACACTCTGGGGCTGCACAAAAAGTTTTAGGTAATTTGGAAATGTTTAAGTATTTATTTATTTTGAAAAGTCCATTTTATTTGCTGTTGGACCACTTATTAATTTCCTAGGAATTTATTTGTGAGTCAAATGAAGTTGGTTTCAACTTGACAATTACTTAGTGAATATTTGAAAAATTATGAACACTTTAGTTTTGTAGTTTGAGGAAATAATAATTTGACTTGTATTTTGAATTTCAATTTGAGTTGAATTATTTATTTAATTGCATTTTAATTATGGAGAATGTGCTGTCATGGCACATTAGCTAGGTTAACAAAGTGGTTAGGATTTGGGGATGTTACACAATTTCTCTATCATACCCAAAGGAACTTCATAATAAATATTTTCAGTAGGTGCAGTAGGTTGAGGAGCAACTCTTTGTGCTTCCGGTCGAGGTGAAGATACCCCGAACAAACCCCTCAAAGGATTACTTTCCAAAGTGACAAGTAACAGTAAATTTCAGCACGTAATATAAATGTTTCCTTACCAAATTCCACTCACCAAAGGCGCTTCACTCCCCGACAACGGCGCCAGAAAAGAGTCTTGATGACCCATAAGTATAGGGGATCAATCGTAATCCTTTCGATAAGTATGAGTGTCGAACCCAACGAGGAGCAGAAGGAAATGACAAGCGGTTTTCAGCAAGGTATTTTCTGCAAGTACTGAAAGTAGCGGTAACAGATAGTTTTGATAGCAAGATAATTCATAACAAGTAAAAAGTAACAAGTATAATAAAGTGCAGCAAGGTGGCCCAATCCTTTTTGTAGCAAAGTACAAGCCGAAACGAACTTGTATAATAAGCAAAGCGTTCTCGAGAACACATGGGAATTTCATCTAGTCACTTTCATCATGTTTGTTTGATTCACGTTCGCTACTTTGATAATTTGGTATGTGGGTGGACCGGTGCTTGGGTGCTGTTCTTACTTGAACAAGCCTCCCACTAATGATTGCCCCCTCTCACAAGCATCTGCAACTACGAAAGAAGAATTAAGATAACTCTAACCATAGCATGAAACATATGGATCCAAATCAGCCCCTTACGGAATAGCGCATAAAATAGGGTTTAAGCTTCTGTCACTCTAGCAACCCATCATCTAATTACTACTCCACAATGCCTTCCCTTAGGACCAAAGATGGTGAAGTGTCATGTAGTCAACGTTCACATGACACCACTAAAGAAAGCAACAACATACATATCATCAAAATATCGAACGAATACCAAATTCACATGATTACTTATGACAAGACTTCTCCCATGTCCTCAAGAACAAAAGTAACTACTCACAAATCATGTTCATGTTCAAGATCAGAGAGGTATTAAATAGCATTAAGGATCTGAACATATAATCTTCCACCAAATAAACCAACTAGCATCAACTACAAGATGTAATCAACACTACTAGCAACCCACAGGTACCAATCTGAGGTTTTGAGACAAAGATTAAATACAAGAGATGAACTAGGGTTTGAGATGAGATGGTGCTGGCAAAGATATTGATGAAGAATGGTCCTCCCATGATGAGAGGATCATTGGTGATGTCGATGGCTTCGATTTCCCCCTCCCGGAGGGAAGTATCCCCGGCGGAATCGCTCTACCGAAGAGCAAAATAGCTCCTGCCCAGGTTCCACCTCGGGATGGCGGCGCTTTGTCCCAAAAGCCTCCTCTTTATTTTTTCTAGGGCAAATGGCCTCATATAGCAGAAGGAGGGGGCCAGACGCCAGATGTGGGCCCCACAAGGCACTAGGGCGCGCCTAGGGGGTGGCCGCGCCCTACTGCCTTGTGGGCAGCTGGGGGGTCCCCTCTGTAAACTCTTTTCTCCAGTATTTTTTATAAATTCAATAAAAAATCTCTGTGAAATTTCAAGTCAATTGGAGCTCTGTAGAATAGCTATCTCTGATATGGCTATTTCAGGTCCAGAATTCCAACTGCCGGCATTCTCGCTCTTCATGTAAATCTTGCAAATTAAGAGAGAAAAGGCATAAGAATTGTACCATAAAGTGAAATAATGATAAAACATAATAAATAACAGTAGAAAATCATGATGCAAATTGGACGTATCAACGCCATGGACACCACGTCCTGGTCATCCGATAGGCGAGCTTGCCGCCGCATTGGTTGCTGGCGCGGAGGTGACTGCCCCGTTGGCGCAGCATCTCCGACACGGCCGCCAGTTGGTCCTGCCAGCACCGTGGGTGGTCATCGTGAAGGCCCTGCCTCCGGTGTTTTGCCGGGATCGGCGAAGCTGATGAGACTCTGAATGTTGGCCCACCATTCGTCCAGCTTGTCAGGAGCTGGCGGGAAATTCAGCAGCATTTGAACCCGCGCCATGGCTTCTGCCGCCATGGTTGGCATGGCGGGAAGCATTGAACGGGACGGCGTTTGACTCCTGGAAGAACCAGAAGGAACTTCGCCACATACCTGATGCCGCGGCACATGCTCACTAGCGGGTTGGCGTGGTGGTGGTGGTGCCTGAACATCATGGGGACGACGCTCAGGGTCGGCTTGACGTCGTCCAGGGCCGCCAACACTGTGAGGGAGCATGTCGCGCCCATCTTGTGATGGTCGCAGTACATGTTCTTTCACAGCGTTGTTGGACCTCGCTGCCATTGGGTCTTGGCTGGCACCGCTCCGGTCCATATTGCTGTGGTGGCTACGGTGGCCAGAACGTCGTGGGAGTTGGCCGTCTACGCCATCTCTGGTGTGGTGGCTACGCTCACCAGTGCGGTGAGGAAGCTGACTACCTCTGCCGCCCGTGCCTCCTGCTCCACCCATCCCAGCCGTACCGCCCGCATCGGCCGCGCCACTGGCGCCACCTGCAGACGCCTGTGAGGGTAGCTTGGAGGTGGAAGGAGCCGTCACGGCTCCAGTCTTCTTCTTGGGCGCCATCGACGAGAGTGATGAAGATGGCACTCACACTACCAACACTGATTCGTAACACACGATCCCCTACCTGGCGCGCCAAAGATGTCGTGGCATATGGACGATCTATGGGTTCAAAACGATCCCTTTGTGATTCGGTTGTGGGAATCGACGTGCACAAAGAGCAGGATCGGTAGATGCAAGAACACAGTGGTTTATCCAGGTTCGGGCCACCCGAGTCGTAAAACCCTACTCCTGCTTTGGTGGTTTGATTGTGTTTGAGCTCAAATTACAGAGGAGTGCAACTTTTCCGGCAAGGTGCGCAGGAAATGCAGCGGCTACGCATAATTGAGCTACTGGTCTACCCCTCTACTAGTAGCCGTGGGCCTCCTTTTATAGGCCAAGGGGTTACCCCAGTGGCTAAGATGGTAATTACAGGGTATGAACAGTGATTGCACTGTTAGCATGCCTATCTCTAACGGGGTAGGACAAAAGCATTAAATGCATAGTTAGGTGCTACGCTGGGGAGGCGAGTTCCGGCAATGGTTCTACACCACCTGTCCAGCTTCCCTTCTATTATCTTGACACGACCCAGGGACGGGTGTCATTAAAGTTAACCTTTGGGTGGCATGCTTACACATGCCCTGACCAGCTATGCCTAGCTGCCTGCCCGCTCGACGCCTATCAATGCCTGCTTATCTGGTTGATGATGAGGTGGAGCGGTAATGAGACAGAAACTGCCTGCTGGCACGGAGCTTGCCGGGCCTTGGCCTTGCCGGTGCGGAGCTTGCCGGCAAGGGTAACCTTAATCTTCAGTAGAGCACTGGTGCTTCTCGACGACCTGTCTCGAGGCCTTCTTCATGGTCTTGAACCTTGACGGAAGTAATTTTCCAGCAAGCCCTTGCCGCCGGGGAGGCTGCAACTGTCTGTGTATAAGTCAGGGTATGATAACACCCATGTTTTTATACACCGACAGATGATGGTAGCAATCTTTTTAATTCTAGGATTATGGATATTGGGGAGTTCATAGAATATCTTTTGTAATGCGGGATGAGTATGCAAAAAATCGTTCTAACTTAACCACAAGCATAGCAATAGCATCCACATAGCAATTTGTTTTATCGACAATAGACCATTTAATTATCGGTATGACTCCCGCGCAATTAAAGAATTCTTGAATGGTACTTCTACCAATGATATTCCCGCTACCCACCTGATAGACTTTAGTTTTAAAAATGGTGGGAGCTTTGTTCTCAAGAGGATCTTGATTAATATCAAACGATTTAAATTTTTCCTCAAGAGATTCATTAGTACTATCTTCGCTAGCACTTTCCACAACAACTTTCTCGAACTCAGACATGATAGCAACTTCAAGCAAAGCAAGCAAACTAGCAAAGCAAAATATATTTTTTGTATTTTTATGAGAAGTGGGGGAGATGAAAACGAGAGGCAAATGCAAATAAAATGAAGAGCAAGTAGATTATAGTTTATGCGAAGGTACTTGATAGGTTTTGATGATGTCTCCCCAGCAACGGCGCCAGAAATTCATCCTGCTACTTTTGAGCTGCGTTGGGATTTTCCCCGAAGAGGAGGGGAGATGCAGCACAGTAGAGATAAGTATTTCCCTCAGTGAGAACCAAGGTATCAATCCAGTAGGAGAATCACGCAAAGCCTCGTGAATAGCACCTGCACACGCAAAACCAAATACTTGCACCCAACGCAGGTAAGAGGGTTGTCAATCCCCTTGAACTCGTTACTTGCAATGATTAAATCTCGTAGTGGTAGATAGATAAATTGCAAAAGAAAATAAAAGAAAGGAAATTGCAGCAAGTAAATTTAGGTTTTCTTTTTATTATTAAAGTAGACCCGGCGGCCATAGTTTTCACTAGAGGCTTCCTCGCGAACACATAGCATACGGTGGGTAGACAAATTACTGTTGGGCCATTGATAGAAAAGCGCATAGTTATGACAGATTCATGGCAATGATCATGTATATAGGCATCATGTCCGAGACAAGTAGACCAACTCCTGCCTGCATCTACTACTATTACTCCACCCATCGACCGCTATCCAGCATGCATCTAGGGTATTATGTTAATGAAAACGGAGTAACGCCTTAAGCAAGATGACATGATGTAGACAAAGTACACCCAATTAATATGAATAAACCCCATCATTTTACCCTTAATGGCAACAATACAAAGACGTGTCTTGTCCCTTTCTATCACTGGGATATAGAACACTGCAAGATTGAACCCATTACAAAGCACCTCTCCCACTGAAGATAAATCAGTCTAGTTGGCCAAACCAAATGGATAGATCGGAGAGAAATACAAAGCTATGAAAATCATGCATAATAAAGTTCAGAAAAGACTCAATTACTTCTCATGAATAATCTGATCATAAACCCACAATTCATCGGATCTCAACAAACACACCGCAAAAGAAGATTACATCGAATAGAACTCCAAGAAGATCAAGGAGAACATTGTATTGAAGATCAAAGAGAGATAAGAAGCCATCTAGCTACTAGCTATGGACCCGTAGGTCTGTGGTAAACTACTCACACATCATCAGAGGGGCAGCAAGGTTGATGTAGAAGCCCTCCGTGATCGATTCCCCCTCTGGCAGGGTGCCGGAAAAGGCCTCCAGATGGGATCGCGGAAGAACAGAAGCTTGCGGCGGCAGAAAAGTTATTCGAGGTGATTCTCTGATGGTTTCCCAATATTTGAGAATTTATAGAAGTGGAATTAGGTCAAAAGGAGCCACGAGGGGCCCACAAGGCATCTTGGCGCGCGCCCCTGGGGGCGCGTGGGGTTGCCTTGTCACCTCCTCGTGAGGCTTCTGGTGTCCTCCCGAAGCTTCTAGGGTCTCTTTTGTCTAGAAAAAATTGTCAAAAAGTTTTGTAGAGTTTGGACTCCGTTTGGTACTGATTTCCTGAAAACCAAAAACAAGCAAAAACAGCAACTGGCACTGGGCACTAAGTTAATACGTTAGTCCCAAAAAAATGATATAAAATAGCATATAATTGCATATAAAACATACAAGATTGATACTATAATAGCATGGAACAATCAAAAATTATAGATACGTTGGAGACGTATCAGTACTACAGTATATGCTTCTTGCAATCTGACACCGAATGAACTACAGCACGTCCACCGCGTGGGGGGAGGGAGAGCGTGTTGTAAGCAAAAGCGTCTCCTCGTCCTATGAGCCACCACGTGCATGGGCGAGGGAGAGGGTGTAGTAATCAAGCTTCTCCTTGTTGTACGAGTTGACATGACACATCAAAGCAGTACACTCGATTTACTCAAAAAGTTGTGTTTACCAATGCATTAATTACAATGCATGCATGCATGCCATGAGTTTCCTTTTGATCCTTGCATGTGTTGATTTAATACCCCAACCCTAAAGCGACAGATGGTGGTGCACGAGGAGGGTGAGATCATGCCGACGGAACAGGACCTGACGATGCAGGTCTTTATGGACCTCAGCATGCTCCACTCCCCTTCTGCCTCCGTCCCTTGAAGCCTCCGGTGTACAAGGTACGAATACATCTCATCCATTCGGCTGATCGAGCAAGGCGCGGGTTTCTTGATTGATGTCGTGTTCGATTGATTTGTGAAGTGCAAGGGAGGGCACCTGGCCTGCGCGGACTGTCGCGGCGAGCGCCCCGGAACCAGCGGCAGTGCCAGAAGTGCGAGCACGGCGGCTGGATGTGCGCAACATGGCGCTGGATGCCGTCCTCTCCTCGGCGAGGGTGGAGTGCCCACACAAAGGTTGTGGGCTCTATGTCACTTACCACAAGCTCGACGATCACCAGAGCGCGTGTCCGCTTGTGCCGTGCAAGTTCCTCGTGCCCGGCTGCGGCTATGAAGGCCTGCCACCGGCACTCCCCCACCACCTCAGCAGCGTGCACCCCATGCCCATGCACAAGATCCAGTACGGCAAGGTGCTCCAACTGCAGGTGCCGGTGTCGGAGCCACGGCGCTTGCTGTTCGCAGAGGAGGATGGCCGCATGTTTTTCATGGTCGGCGGCGCGCTCGGCATGGAATCGCCTATCGCCATGTCGCTCATCTGCATTAGAGCGAGGGCGTCCCCATCACTGGACTACGCGGCCAAGGTGTGGGCGAACGCTCCGCTGGGGGCGCCCATCGGCAGGACCGACACCGTCAAGGTGGAAATCGATGTGACAAGAAGCAAAGAGCCCGGCGCCATCGCCGTGGAGGAGCTGACCTTCTTGACAGTGCCGCCCAAGCTGCTGGCCGGGGCTGGGTCGTCGATGATGGTGTTCCTCCACATTCGGATTTACAAGCTCACCTCCTGAATGATTCCACATTGCCTTTTTGTTATCTTAGTAATATGCTAATGTAGGGTTAGTTTGTCTACTTTAGCTTAAGAAATGGTGGATTTTGGTGGTGATGCAGCAATTATTTCAACATCAGATCAGCAGTTGAAGTAATTTCCAATAGTCGAAGAGGTATTTTGTGTCTGTTGGATATAAGATCCTTTGGGTAAGAAGTAAACATAAATATAAGCTGCTTATATGTTTGTTTGTTAAGGAAGTGTTGCATACTTCTGTGAGTTGATGCGACACATCAAAGTAGTACTACTAGTACTCACTATAGTCCATACTGACTCCTTTTCGGTTTACAATATGGCTCAATTTGAAAATCTCTCTAACCAAGGTAGATGGTGACTGGTGGAATAAATTTGTTACGTATAGTAACTTTTTTTGAGATGCATTAATATTTTGTCAGTTAAATCTCTGGTCAAATTTGGGCTCAAAAAATGAAGAGGAAGAATAAACCAGGAAGGAGTAGTAAACAAAATTTGTTTGCCAAATATAATAAACAAACGAATTTATTTTGATTCCCAAAACGAGCCGCACCCGACTGCGCACCGGGCAGACCAAGCTCGTGTCGTGTTGGTGCTGTGTGCGGCATGCACATTAAGCAAAACCTCGCGCCTCCAGCTGAGCCTCCGTGTTTTAAACTTTTGAATCTCAAGGCGAAGGAGCAACATGAACCTTTGATAGAGCCAATCAGATGGTTGAGAACACTACGATTCATAGCTACAGATGCATGTGTGAGAGAGGACGAGTGCATGCGTGCACCTCTTCTCTTCGTGTACGACGTACTAAACCTAGAGTACAAGTGTATGTGTGTGGCATCGACCTAGAGAGCTAGAAATGGTGTATGCGAGAAGTCCCGAGAGACTCGTAAGCATAGGTGTGTGCGTGGGAAAGAGGGCGAGAGATGATATGTGTCGATGTAATGCATGTGAAAAAGAGACTAGTCAATAGTTTGCCACGAGAAAATTCCTGGCGAATGCCCCAATAACCATAAGATCTACAACCTACGGTGCCAGTTATTGGACGAAAACAACAGTAGAAAAAGAAATGGCATGGCATTGTACAAAACTGCCACACCACGCCTCTCCCCTACACATGAAACTGCCACGCAACCGTTCGCAACTACCAGTTTGCTAGAAATCCCGAAAGGCCGGGCTTTTGGCAGTAGACGGGGAGATTGGACTATTGGTCTGCTAACATGCGGCCGCACATGTCAGTGATGTACCAAGCCGACGCACGTCCCTTCGGTGAGCGGTGAGCTGGACCGACCGTGTGTTGTTGCGACAGAGGTGCGAAGCAAAGGTGACACACTGTAAGTTTACCGCCTAACTTGTACTAGTCTAACACTTGGTTTGGCTCCTTGACGAGATTGGTCAATAGAAATCCCGATTGGAAAGGGTAGGTCAGCATTTTTCCTGCGCGGGAGGCGTGGGAGTTTTTTTTTACAATGGGAAGGGTCCAGAAGGACCCGGCACTGCATTAGTCAAAGCGGTGGGCAGTAGTACTACGCTTGTCGGAGGTGTACATGGGCCCGCGTTCTCGGATGCGTATGTGGCGGAGCCGGACGCCCGCCAACCTCTCATAGCGATAGCGAGGAGACCACTGCTGGCTATTCCTATAATCAGTTTTGAAATTTTCAATCATTTACGTGTGTCTACAAATTCCTATAATCAGCCATTAATTTATGTTGATCCAATGGTCTAGGTGGCTGGGATTCGCATATACAAAAACTAATTGTACCGTGTTGTGTCTACAATCTTCTGGAACCAGCAGCACGTCACTGTGATCAATCCACACAAGAAGCTCGCAAGAACACCTCCACATGTGCCACGTGGCCTCATGGGTGCACCCCACATCATATTAATCATAACATATTGCTGAAAAAAAGAGACATTTTGTAGCGTGCCATTGGAATTCTAACTTACGTGCTTTGCACATACTAGAAGTACTAGTGCCACATCATCTAAAGCCTTTCTACACGCAGATTTCTTATACAAATGTGCTCCACCGTGTACCGGCGCATGTGTATGTGGGAAGGAGTGTGTGCGTGCACCTCTTCTCTTTCGAACACCTAGTGCGTGTGTCTGAGAGAGAGAGAGATGGTGTGTGCAAGAAATAACAGGAGATTCGTGAATTTACGTGTGTGGGTGAGGGAAATATAGAGGGAATATGTGTCAATGCAATTAGTGTGAAAGAGAGGCCTATATACATATATGTATGTGCATGCACTACAAAAAAAGACACATCCGTGACATTATGGCCTGAACGAAAACTTTTTCTGTCATGGTTGTGACACTTCTATAACAATAATTGTGACAAAAACACGTATCATCATAGATGTGGTGGGCTCCTACTTCTATGACAAAAAATTATGACAGAAAATGGGCTTTTCATCCTGGGCGGGCCGGAGACGCAGCCGCATGACATTCTTTGAGCTGTCCATGATGTAAAAAATCATGGTAGAAGTGAGGCCGAGGAAATTTTCGGGGAATTCCCGGTTACGGTGGGTGGTCGGGGCCGAGCGATGCAGTGTGGTTTGCGCATTTCTCTCGTACGCTCGCGTGTGTGCGAGGCGTTCGCTAACTGAACCCGAGCGAGGCATTCGCTTACTGAACCCGAGCGATCGCGCTAGCTACGTACTGAAGCCGATCGATCCCTTCGCTGCTAACTGAACCCGAGCGATTCCTTCGCTGCTAACTGAACCCGAGCGATTTCTTCGCTGCTAACTTAAGCCGGTCGAGCCCCCGTACGTGCGAGACGTAGCCGGTTGAGTTGCCTCTCGATGAACAGTGCCCGTTGCTGCCGCACGCACGATACGTAGAACGAGTAGAGACGCTCGATCGAGCCCCTTCCCCGAGACGTGGTGAGTTGACCTAACCGGTTGGTTGGCTATGGATGAACAGTTCCCGTTGCTGCCTCCCGCTCGTACGCCCCACACCAGCCGGTGGGTTGGCTGTGGATGAACAGTACCCTGGCCATGTGAAGGTGGTTGGCGCTGGATCAACAGGACCCCGAGGAGGCTAGCCGGTTGGGGGTGGTTGAACAGGACCCCATGGAGGCTGGATGAACAGTAGCCGGTGAGGGCTGGAGGAAGTCGACGGTGGATGAATAATAGCTGGTGGAGGCTGGAGGGAGGTCGACCGTGGATGAACAGTATCCCGTGGAGTCCCGTTTTGCGGTACGCCACACCCCTCCTGATGAACAGGACCCCCGTTTCGACCATAGGTAGTTGGGGAGAAGTCCGTTTCCTCCGTTTTGCGGTACGCCAGAGCCCTCCCGATCAACAGGACCTCGTTTCGACCGTAGGCACTTGAACAGAAGTCCATTTCCTCGGTTTTGCGGTACGCCAGACCCCCAGCCGATGAACAGGACCCCGTTTTGACCATAGGCGCTCGAACAGAAGGCCGTTTCCTCCGTTTTGTGGTATGCCAGACACCCAGCCGGTGGGGGGTCGATGAACAGTACCCCGTTACGGCTGTTCCTTCCAAGCCGGTTGGCTCCCGATGAACAGGACGCGTTCCGACCCTGTCGCTTGGCTCCCAATGAACACGATGTTGTTTCCTCCGTTCCGACCCAGCCGGTTGGCTGCCGATGAACAGGAGGTCATTGCTGCCGTCCGTAGCCTCTCTCCATGTACACGAGCGCTGGCCGTACGTATGCGCGAGTATGCGTTCGAGACCCTGCCCGTATATGTATGTACGTGGGCATATTTTTTGCTGTGAGGCTGTACGTACGTGTACACGATTTAGACGGGGCTGCCTGAACTGCTACGTCGGGGGCTCTACTATGACACGTGCCACTCCTTACACGCCCACGGTTCATCGTTGCAGAAAGACCGACCGACCAGTACGTACATACATGTTCGCGACCAGACAGATAACGCTACGTACGCTTCGACGGGGTGGGTCCCAGCTGTCAGGAAGGATAAGGAGGCACTTCCTTCCATGCGAAGACATAGCAGGTGGGTCCCAGCTATAAGGGGGGAATCATTTTTTTGCGCGTAATAAGGAGGCACTTCCTTGCATGCGAAAATGTATCTGGTGGGTCCAGCTGTCAGCCTCACCGCGTACAGTCCTCTTCAGATGGCTGCTGTTCATTGACCATGTTGACTACGCCGTGCCGAGAGCACCAAGGAGGTGGACGACGGCGAGGCCTAGGAAGGGAACGACGTGGAGCCGGGGAAGATGCGGCAGTGGATGCCCACGCGGAGGGGAGTACGAGGGTTGACTGGTTCGGCTGTGGTGTGAGGCTGCCATCGCCGGAGAATATCAGGGGATGTGGTTGAGTAGAGGGAAGGCCTGGCCAGCGGTGGAAGTAGGGTGGGACAGTGAGGCCTGCGCAGCAGCACAGCCGGCCACGGGAGGCAGGAGCAGGCGGTCCCACCGGCGCTGGTTTGGGCGGCTGGAGCAAGAAGATCAGAGATTGAAGAAGCACCACGGCCGTTGGATTAACATCCAACGGTCACCGCTGCTACAATCGTTTGTTGACTAAGTTGACAAAGCCCTGCGTACGCGTCAACTTAGTAGGCCCACAAGTCAGCCTCCAAATCTGGTGGGTCCCAGTTGTCATTGGGAGGAATCTTTTTTTCACTTAATAAAGAGGCACTTCCTTCCGTGCGAAGATATAGCTGGTGGGTCCCAGCTGTCAGGGGGAGGAATCATTTATTTTTCGCTTAATAAGGAGGTACTTCCTTGCTGCGAAGATGTAGTTGGTGGGTCCCGGATGTCGGGGGGACGAGTCATTTTTTTTGCGCGTAATAAGGAGGCACTTCTTTGCGTGCGAAGATGTAGCTGGTGGGTCCAAGCTGTCAGGGGGAGGAATCATTTTTCGTGGCATGCGACCATGGACCTCATGGGTCCCAGCTGTCTGCCTCTCCATGTATAGTCCTCTTCCGATGGTTGTCATTCGTTGACCGCATTGACGACGCCGTGCCGAGAGCACCAACGTGGTGGACGACGGCGAGGACCAGGAAGGGAACGACCTGGAGCCAGCGAAGACACAGTAGTGGATGCCCACGCTGAGGGGAGTACGAGGGTTGACTGGTTCGGCTGTGGTGTGAGGCCTGTGTTACCGGAGAATAACAAGAGGTGTGGGTGAGTAGAGGGATGGCCTAGCCAGCGGTGCGATAGTAGGAGTGGGCAGTGAGGGCTGCGCGGCAGCACAGCCGGCCATGGGAGCTAGCAGCAGGCGGTCCCGCCGGCGTTGGTTTAGGCGACTGGAGCAAGAAGATCAGAGATTGAAGAAGCAGCACGGCCGTTGGATGTTATCCAACGGTCACTGCCGCTAGAATCGTTTGTTGACTTTTTTTTTGAGAACTCCTCGTTTGTTGACTAATAAGTTCACATAGCCCTGTGTATGCGTCAATATAGTAAGCCCACAAGTCAGCCTCTAAATCTGTGGCAAACAGCATACAACCCATTTGCTATTATTCTTAATAATTTACAGCCCATTTGCTAATTCTTAAGGATTTTTTTAAGCCCATATTCTTTTTGTTAGCATTGCAGCCCATATTCTGGCCACGGTTAAAAAATTCAACGAAATTTTGCATATTACGATGGGGTCCGAACTGTTTTTAATCCCAAAATTTGGAGTCAGATTCAAACTAATTTAAAAAGTAATTTATATTAATTTAAATCCAATGGATTTTTCCCCGCAGAAAAATCAATGAAATTTAAAATCTTGAAATCCCAGAAAACCGTAATTTGAAACTAATTGCCGGTTTGCATTTTTTTTGAGTGGCTATTGCCGGTTTGCTGTGTTGTTCTTAAAATTTACAGCCCATTTCTTACTACTTATAGCCCATTTTCTGGGCAAACCCTGAATACATCCATCCTCGTCTTGAAAGATTTGCAGCCCAGCAGTGCTGAGAAAAGCAAGTAGACCTCGGTTGGGTATTCTTCAAAAAAAATTGAACTGGGCTAGCCATTTTTAGAAAGAGAAAAAAACAAGTGGGCTGGTCATGTGGTAAACAGAAAATAAAAGCCTGGGCTAGACGAGCTACAGCCCCTGCACAACCCAGTTGATACCCTGCTCCATCTCAAAAATAAAAAAACAACTGCGCGAGCTGCTGGGTCCCTGGTGTCAGTCGCTCGTTGGGCAATTCTCTCGCTTATTGACTACGTTGACAATGTCGTGGGACCCAGATGTCAAACCATTAGGAGGAAGCATTTTTTTTGGCTTGTAATAAGGAGGCACTTGCTTGCGTACTGCAATGACCCTCGTGGGTCCCTACTGTCATCCTCTCCACGTACAGTCATCTCCCGATTCATCTTCGTTGTTGACCATGTTGACAATGCTAGACGGCGGCGTCACGGCGAGAGAACCAAGGCGGAGGACGACAGCGAGGCCTCGGATGGGAACGACCAGGAGCCATGGAAGATGCGGCAGTGTAGTCACAGGTAGAGAGGAGTACGAGGGTTGATTGGTTCAATTGCGGGGTGGGGTTGACTTTCCCGGAGAATAACAGGAGATGTGTGGGCTGGATGGATGGCCTGCTAGAGTTTTAGGGTGCGATGGGGCGGTGATGCATGCGCGGCAGCGTAGCCAGCCATGGGAGGCGGGAGCAGGCGGTCCCGCCAGCGCTGGTTTGGTTTTGGTGGCTGGAGGAAGAAGAGACTGAAGAAACACGACAGACATTGGATGTCAATCCAACGGTCAACGTTGGCAGAATCGTTTGTTGACTAAGCCGACACCATGTTGCATACATTTTTCGCAAGAAAAGAAAAACTGGGCTCGTTCGCCAGATAACATTCCCGATACTGCCACCGTTTGATCTTGCGTCGCACCTAAAACTGCCAGGAAAATGCGTTCGTTTGCCATCCTCCTCCCAGGGAACGTTCGCCAGATAACATTCCAAAAAATCAAAGACTTGAGAAGGCGTATAGAACAAGCTAGTCCGGCAGTAAAGAGACGTTCCTGACTGTTAGAAAAGAGAGATACATGCTGTTGTAACTGGTTTGAATCCAAACCTAAACTATATATAGTGTTATACTACTCTGCAAGTAATGAAACTGACATATCCAACGTTCGCTTCTCCTCTTCTCTAGTTACTCTGCCTAGCTTCAGAAGCTCCGGCCGCAGCAACCATGTCCGCTGGCTCGTCCACCTGCTCTTCAGCAGGGAATCGAGCAAACAACCAGATGTGCGCGAAGTCGCCACCCGTACCACCACCTGTGGGTCTCATCACACCCCTGCCGACACACTCACCGCAGCCGGTTGCTCATCGCACCCCGCTGCCGTTGGTGTGGTACCACTGCTGCAAATCA
This sequence comes from Elymus sibiricus, assembly GCA_039707655.1. Classification (NCBI taxonomy): domain Eukaryota; kingdom Viridiplantae; phylum Streptophyta; class Magnoliopsida; order Poales; family Poaceae; genus Elymus; species Elymus sibiricus. Next base: position 206,160,888 of record CM077674.1, read on the forward strand.
TGCAGAGTCATCCGTCGCGTCTCAACTACAACCCTCAGCCCTGGCCGAGTCTTATACAAATGCCCAAATCATCGGGTAATATGGTCAAGTTGTTCGCCTGCTTTCAGTTGCTGAATTTTATTTTTTAAGAGTTTGGTTGATGATCTTCGAATTTGATTCGTGCGGAAAGGGAGGATTCTTGTGATTTGTATTTCTGGGAAGTTGCAGATGTGGGGGAATGGAGCTACGCGGATTATTTGGTTAGCCGACGAATCCCAATACCAGCAAGCTGGGGTGTTGGACAAGTAACTGAAGGAACGACAGAAGAGGAAAATGCAGAGCAGAATGTTAAAGACGATGCAGTTCATCAGATCATGGCCAATCAACAGCTGGTGAACAGCCTTGGCAGCAATGAGGAGATGAAAGAGCTTGTGAAGATAATGGGCAAGATCGTTGTGCTCTGTACGATGATTGTCTCTTTATTGGCAGTGTATGTAGCACTCGTGATGTATTCAGTGGCTCTGACATGAGCACTTTGCTGAAACTAGTAATGAATGAAACCTATTTAGCAGGCTGGGCGTCTAGCAAACTGCCATCAACTACATTTGCGGTTGTACAATCATCAAATACAAGTTTCACGACAAAATATGAGTACTCCTAAACAACAATGTCATCATGTTTCAGTCGTCATACAATCACCAAACACAAATCAACATACATAATAAGTGATGTTCTCACTGAACAACTACTTCATCAGGTTTTAGTTGTCATAGCAAACACAATTTAACATAGTAGATAATAAGTCATCTTCTCACAGGCAAATATGACAAAAGCAATCTAATCATCATCCGCAGCAGCAGCGTCAACATCTTCACCATGTGTGTCAGTCTGAATCATATTCCCCCCAGTGTCATCTTCTTCTTCAGCATCAATCTCCTCGAACATTGTCTTATTAATCAACTCATCTACTTCCACAGCCTGACAGGCAATCTTTTCTCTAGCCTTATTGATGTGATGGTCCGCAAACATATCATAAACATCTGTGGAATCCTCTACATCAGCAGCAGTGTAAGCATCATCTTGTTGTGCAACTTCATTAAACGAATTCCTCTGCTCAAACTTTTGCAATATTCTCCGGTCTTGGCTACGTGCATATGTGTATTCCAAGAAAAATATCTGTGTTGCTTGATTTGCCAAAATATAAGGCTCGTCGGTGCGGTACGCCGCCTTGACATTGATGGATTTGAAATAATCATCAGCTTTGGGTTTTGAGATCCTGGTAAACTGGTTATACCAACGACAGAAAAACAGAACCATGCACCGATGAGCCTCGAAATTAGAGATATACTGCAACTAAACAATGTCTTTTATGTTAGCATACATTTCAGTTGTCACTTTCTTGTGTGTATCCGTGCTCATGACGGCACTGTTTTGTGTCTTCATGCCTTCGTCGCGTGCAAGGGTGTTGTAGCGCACATCTCCAACAACACAAGATGCATAATGTCTTACCCGAGTATCAGGACCCATTGCTAGTGCGTAAAGGGTATCACTAACTGCCCGCCCCTCCTCCCGCATCTCCTTAACCTATGGTTAGAAAATAGACAAGCTGATCATCTTATGTACTTTACATATTAAAAAAACTAACAGTGCAATTCAATACACGGCTCTTCAACTATTTCGCAAATCCTTCCCTAACCCGTTTGTCAATGTTTCTTGGATTTTGTGCCAGTAACTCCTCTTCATACACGCTGCAGAATATAGTGATCGCGTCAAACATCTAAATATATAAGAATGTGCTGCAAGTTTAGTAGATTATGATGTATAAGCTGCAGTACTTAGCACTTACTCGATATAAGGTAGAATCTCAAGACAGTTATTCAACACATACCAAACCATTTTTTCCAAATCTTTAGGTTTGTCATCTTGTCAACTCTTCCCTATTACTCGAACAGCAGGATCGAAAACATTGAGCTGAGGATTTTTTTCGCCCACCTTTTTGCTAGGCTGATCAGCTGTTTCAATATATCTTGAGCAGAATGTCAACACTTTTGTACCAATGTAGGCCTCTGCAATGGAACCCTCAGGTCTAGCTCTGTTCCTAACATAGCCCTTGAAAGTGCCTAGCCGCCTTTCAATAGGGTACATCCATCCTTACTATACTGGACCTCTAAGTAATGCCTCATCAGGTAGATGAACAGCCAAATGCACCATCACATCAAAGAAGGCTGGAGGATATATCTTCTCAAGGTTGCATAGGATAGTTGGTATCCTCTCTTTAAGATGATTCACATCATCTATCATGATATTTCTACTGCAGAGTTTCCTGAAGAATTGTCCCAACTCTGCAACTGCTCTGTATAAGTCAGGGCAGCCCAATCCTCTAAGGAGAACAGGTAAAACCCTTTGAAGTAGGACGTGGCAGTTATGAGTTTTCAACCCTTGTACCTTGGTTCCATCTGCACTAATTCTCCTTTCAGGGTTGGAAGCAAATCCATGTGGGAATCTCACACGTGACAGGATCTTGCAGAATTCTTTTCTCTTTTGCTTGTCCAAGACGTACACGGCTGGTGCCATATCCCGTGATTCACCGTTAGCTTTCACCTGCAAATCAGAGCTGATAGCCAGGTGTGTCAAATCAATCCTAGATTTTAAGGTATCTTTTGTCTTTCCTTCAATATTAAGAAGTGTGCCGATAATGCTATCACATATATTTTTCTCGATGTGCATGACATCAAGATTATGCCTCAGATCCAAATCCTTCCAATACTCCAAGTCCCACAAAGTGGACCTGCGGGTAAACAACAATCTCTCTTTTGCCTTGCCACTCTTCCTTTTCCTGCTACCATCATCAGGATGGCTTCCTGGTGTAATATGCCTGACCTTCTCTAATTCCTCCTGCAACTCATCTCTGGTGATCCTCTCTGGTGCATCATGGTTTTCATGACTTGCATTGAACACAGGTTTTTGGTACTTTCTAAGACACAGCTTGTCCTTGTCAAGGAAATGGCGGTGTCCAATGTAACAGACCTTGCTAAGTATTGGGTATGACAGAGGATTCTTGTCACAGCGAACACATGCATTGTAACCATGTGTCGTTCGCCCTCACATAGTGCCCAAAGCCGGATAATCATGGATGCACCAAATTATAACAACACGAAGAATGAAATCAGCTGGTGGGCTGCTATATAGGTCTTGAATGAGAACTCCCCTCCCTAGCTTTTGAAGTTCCTCCACAACAGGCTCCAAGAATAAATCAAAATCCTTTCCAGGACTTTTTGGACCTGGGATGAGCAAGGCCATGATGTAGTTTGATTCTTTGGTGCAGACATTTGGCGGCATGTTGTAAGGGATAACAAGCACTGGCCACATGCTATATGTCATGCACTGGTGGCCTAATGGGTTGAATCCATCTGTAGCTAAGCCAAGTCTAATGTTTCTCGGCTCAGCAGCAAACTCTTCGTGTTTCAAATTGAAGCTTGTCCAGTCACTACCATGAGATGGATGGCTCATTACATTCCGATCTTTGTGCTCCTGGTTCCAAGAATGCCATAGTACATCCTCTCTTGTTTGAGCATCATGAAACAACCTCTGCAATCTTGATATAATTGGAAAATGTCTCAGATCCTTATGAGGAATCCTCTTCACAGCATCACCATCTTTCCATCTTGATGATTTGCATTTTGGGCATTCACTTAAGTTGGCATAATCCTTTCGGAACAGAACACAATTATTCTCGCAAACATGGATCATATCATATCCAATTCCAACCACACGGAGGAAATTCTTCATTTTACTGTAGGTGTGTGGCAGCTCCGACACAGCTGGGTAAGAAACGCGCAAAGCAGCCATCATCGCATCGAATGATTTGTTGGTCATCTGCTGATATGTCTTCACCTGAAGAAAGCTGACCATAGCTGAGAATACTGACAGCTTACAACCTGCGGTGACTGCCACGTTGCATTGGTCCAACATGTGGGCCCACCATTTTTCTTGTACAGGTGTAAGTTCTCGAAATGCGCGAGCATTTCATAGCATTGTTTCAATCTTGGTCAAAATCACTGGTTCTGCCGCCACCTCCACCTCCTCCTCTTCCTCCTGAGCATCAGGCAGATCAAGATGGTGATCTGCTGCTTCCACATAGTCAGTGACATTGATGTTCACAGCTTCACCATGATGAATGCACCTAGTATATGTGACTGACATCCCATACAAGTGTAGATGATTTTGCACAGTTGACTGGGGTCTTGAAACTGAATTCATACAACTGCTACACGGGCAGTGCACATCTGCGTTCGGACCACCGTACTCAGCTCTGATAAAGTTCATGAAGTTTTGAACCCCCTCGACATATGCAGGGGAGAATCATCGAGCAAAAGTTATCCAAGTCCTGTCCATCTGTTAGACATACAAATTAGTTCTTCTACTAGATATTACAAGAAAAACATATATGTTTCATTATAAAGTCCAGAAAAAATACCTAGGTTGATGTCTAAAGCTATGACAAGATATTTGGACAAGCAGATCTAAGTAACAAAATATATGTAAAGCTGATTCAGCAAACAGATTGAGTGCTAAATTATGGCAGGCTATTTCAGCAATCAATGAGGCCGAGCACACTGCCATCGAAGGCCATCTCAGCAACAAAGATTGAGTGTAAAACGGTGTCGAGCTATTTCACCTAACAGATTGGCTACTAGACCATGGCAATCTACTTCACAATACATACATGGTCCTAAAATATGGCAGGATATTTTAGCAACTAATCAGACGTGGCATGCCATCTCAGCAAAGCAGATTGAGTGCAGAATAGGGCAAGGTAGCTTTTTAGGCAGAGCATATTGAGTGTAAACTATTTCGGCAAGCAGTGAGATTGACAACATCTATCAGCTAACATCTAGCGCTACTCCGACATGCACGGGGTCTTAGTCTAGAATGCGCGTACCGTGGGAGAAGCTGACCGCCGTGCGTCTCCACAAGAACGTCGCCAGCGGTGTTGGCGCGGCTGGAGGACGGCAGTTTACGACAGCGTACTGTGGGATCGAGAGTATCGCCGTGCGTCCCCTCGAAGAACTGCGGTGCCGATGTATCGGCGCGACGGGGAGGGCTAGTTTGGCAGAGCGAATGGAGTGGAGGGGGGTGGGGGCAGGGAGGTTTGGGGAATATTATTCGCTACTTGGCCGAAGGGGAGTTGAATTTGGGATTGGGGGGAATTTTCACGCGGTGGGCGGGGGAGTTTGGCGAATGGTCGGTTTTTCCAATTGCGGTCCCATGTGTCAGTGAAGAGGCAAACCGAAGCGCGTTCCCTTTGGGTGAGCGGTGTGTAGGACCGACCGTGTGAGGGGTGCAATGCGACCGCGACAGGCGTGCTGTAAGTGTACCACCTTTTCCTTTCGAACTTGTAGAGCGTAACACTTGGTTTTGGTGCTTGGCGTGATCCATCGATACAAATCCTGACTAAAACGGCGCGGGCGGGTCTTTTCCCGCACGATATGCTAGGAGTTTGGCTTAGTTGGTTTGACAGACAGAGCGAGAGAAAGATGTGAAATGCGTGAATGTGTAGTGGACGTAATTTTGGAGGGCTTAAGAGAAATTGTGTATGTAAACCCTCTGTATTTATTTATTTCGCATATTAGCTTTGTCTCGGGTCAAACTTTCTAAACTTTGACCAAGTTTATACATACAAAAATAATGACAACCATAATACGAAGTAAATACGATTATAATCATTATTCAATATATTTTCATACAACATATGCTTTTATTGTGAAAGTTCATATAGTCGGATGAGATTCGTGCAAACACGGCAGATTTTCATTACATTTTGAACTTTTAGGACAAAAAAAGAAAGGAAACACGACCCTAAACCTATCCTACGGCGACGGCGTACGTCCACTTTCCTTTCTATTCTGCATCGGCGACCACGTCCTCCATCTGTCGTCTCCATGCACGCCGGCGAGGTTCAAGATCCGTGAAGTAAAGGTGCGGTCTCCGGCGAGGAAGAGTAGAACACGGGAGACGGACCGGCCCACTTGGGACACCATGACTACCGCCTCCCATGCCCTACTCATCCTCGGAGGATTCTGCGACCTCGGCGGTGTCGGTGGACGTGTGGTCGATGATGGACATGGATGGTCTGTCGCTGTTCACGTGCCATATATGCCCTTGAACGTTGGACAGCGGCATGTAGAACGCGCGGCTGGCGGTGCTCTTGTCCTCGGCCGCCGGCGCGGCCGGCGCTTGTGCAGCCGCATCCGCGTCCGGCAATGCCGGCATTGCGTTGCGAGCGGCGGGTTGAGCAAGGGCGGCGACCTCAAGCTTCATCTCCAAAGACAAGCTCTCCCACAGAGCGTTCCCACCCGCGGTCATGGTGGATGTGGTGCCAAGGAGGAGGATGTGCTCTGGTGTGGAGTTTAGCTGGGTGTTGCCGCCTTTAAGTAGCGCATACCGGTGGGGCCAAGAATCCGGGTGCGTCAATGAGTCGCCGGAGTTCGTACCTCGGGCGGCGAGCCTGCTTAATGGTGGCATGCGGACGGACGTAATGAATGCGGGCAGCTGGCGCTGGAGCGGGGGGGGGGGGGGGGGGAACGCACGCGGGTGAGGGACGAGGGTTTTTTGTGGGCCAGGGTAGTTAGCTGCGGGCGTGGCAACGTCGCAGATGCCCTTGCTCACAGGCGATCCCACATGTCAGTGACAAAGCAAGATGACCCGTGTTCCCTTGGGTCAGAAGAGCATGCGAGACCGACCGTCTAGGGGTGCGACGTGAACGCGATAGGGGTGCTGTCAGTGCACCGCCTTTTCATTTCAAACTTGTAAACCGTAACCCCTGTAGAGCATAAGACCGAAAGCATATAGTATGAAGTTGGCACCTCACCTATATCCAGCCTAGTAGCCCACATGTACAATAGTTATTCATACTAGCATATGTACTAGTATAATTAGTGTACCGCCGTTTCCTTTTCAACTCGTGAAGCGTAATGCTTTATTAAGTAGCCGGACAATGTGTGTTGCCTGTCTTTGTATGTATTTGAGGTGTGCTGATTGAGGTGTCCGGCTGTTTGAAGGAATAATTGAGGTGTGCCCGCTCCGTGCTCACATTTAGGTGTCCAACTTACCATGTTCCGGCTGTAGTAACTATACTATGTAAGTTGCTTGAAAAAATAGTTACCTAGGTCGGTTTTGTGAGCCATCCACTACATGTCGCTCCCCATCTTACTAGTGACAAACCCCTTCGGTTCATGACCCGACACATCTTGACGAGATCGATAGATGTGCAGAGATCGAGTGTGTGTCGTGCAAATCAAGGTTTTGGTGTGTGTCTACGATAGAAATGATCGTGTGAGGTGGAGAGTGGGGGGTGTTTGTGTGTACGCTAGTCGGTCATGTACCATCTAGCTATAGATCGATTAAAATAGGACTAGGGTGGGTCCGGAGATCGATCGATGGACCGATGTACATAGGGGTGTAGAGAAAGATGAATGTATGCTTAAAAAATATAGATGAAAGGCTTGGTTACAATTAATGCATGGTAGAGTGACCTAGGCGAGTGTCGAAGAGCGACCTGCTGAGCGAGATACAATCCCGATACCTCAAGAGGTCGATCATGTGTGACATGCACAAAGAGGAAGAGAGGTGCTATGCGCGTGTGTGTGCGAGAGATAGAGAGTGAGAGACCCTGAGATGAAACCGAGAGAGATCGAGTGGGTGTGTGATGTCTACTACACAACTTATTCTTGTAGACTCGTGTTGGGCCTCCAAGCGAAGAGTTTTGTAGGACAGTAGCAATTTTCCCTCAAGTGGATGACCTAAGGTTTATCAATCCATGGGAGGCATAGAATGAAGATGGTCTCTCTCAAACAACCCTGCAACCAAATACAAGAAATCTCTTGTGTCCCCAACACACCCAATACAATGGCAAATTGTATAGGTGCACTAGTTCGGCGAAGAGATGGTGATACAAGTGTAGTATGGATAGTAGATATAGGTTTTTGTAATCTGGAAATAAAAACATAGCAAGGTAGAAAGTGATAAAACGGAGCACAAACGGTATTGCAATGCTTGAAAACAAGGCCTAGGGTTCATACTTTCACTAGTGCAATCTCTCAACAGTGCTAACATAATTGGATCATATAACAATCCCTCAACGTGCGATAAAGAATCACTCCAAAGTTCCTATTAGTGGAGAACATAAGATAGAAATTGTTATAGGGTATGAAACCACCTCAAAGTTATCCTTTCCAGTCAATCTATTGAGCCATCCGTATAAGTGTCACAAACAACCCTAGAGTTCGTACTAAAATAACAGCATATGATACGCATCAACCAACTCTAATGTCACCTAGATACTCCAATGTCACCACAAGTATCCGTGAGTTGATTATTCGACATGCATCAAACAACTTCAGATTCATAATATTCAATCCAACACAAAGAACTTCAAAGAGTGCCCCAAGATTTCTACCGGAGAAAGTAGGACAAAAACATGAATCAACCCCTATGCATAGATTACCCCAATGTCACCACGGGAATCCGTGAGTTGACTGCCAAAACATACATCAAGTGAATCAATATAATACACCATTGTCACCACGGGTATTCATATGCAAGACATACATCAAGTGTTCTCAAATCCATAAAAGTATTCAATCCGATAATAGTGAAACCTCAAAGGTAAAAACTCAATTCATCACAACAAGATAGAGAGGGAGAAACACCATAAGATTGTGGCACCCCGGCTCAGAGAGACCGGAACACCCCGTATTCCAGCCCAGAGATCAAGTCTTCTGGAATACGGCACTGCTTGGCATAGAACAAACCAGCTCTTCATTGCGAATAAATGGTGTACAAGGGTCCGATATTACAAAGGTTACAGGGGCACGGCGACACTTCGCCTGCTAATGTGGCTCTATGCTAGCAGCGGAACATCTCATAGCGGAATAAATTTTAGCAGCTGAACAACGACGACGGTGATGAACTACACTCCGCAGGGACTCTGGCTGGGACGTATCCTAGAGCGCAACCTCGGGGTCCTCGACAAACAAGCAATCACGGCATCACCTGCAATCTGGCATGACACGCCAGGTGAGTACTTTGAATGTACTCGCAAGCTCACAGCAACCAAAGCAATCAAGACATACAACAGCATGGCATTTACAGGTTAATCATCAAAGATGAGCACTATATTACTAGAACAACATGAGCATGGTAACAACATGAGCATGGCAACAACATGAGCATGGCATGTGCATATAATTCATGATATGAACAGGATGACACTAGCACTAGCATGAGAGGGGAATCGACGTTTAAGGTCCCTTGGATCAACTTACTCTTGCCGGAGGTTATCTCATAACCACAAACTCACCATCGTGATCATCACATGACCACACGGAACTTGATCTCTACCTGTGATCATCGCATGACCACATAAAGATCAACCAACTTCTTTTCTCATCGAACCGGAGTTGTTTATTATTCAGATTATTATTTCTGTTGACCCATAGTGTGACCTACTATGAACTGTGTCCATATCCGAGGACGCGGCTATCGATAGTTTATACACTCTGCAGAGGTTAGTACACTGTACCCACAGTACGGAACTCATGGCCTCGTGCTCCCATTCGGGTGGACCAGCGACGTTCCGACAAAACCAATCTATTGCATGACACTCTCCCAGCCACTCCCGACAAACTCTCCTTTGGGCTATGTCCTGGGTCGCCCCGACGTCAACTCGTGACATCTGCCACCTCTGTGGCTGCCACCGTCGTGGCCCAACAAACAAACACGTCCCAAACAGGGACAACCGCGCGCAAACAACTCGGGCACAAGGCTTATGGCCGCCTACATGATCAGGGTAGCGCGCGCTCATAACCTTCCCTAGTTGGAGGCACCGGCGAGAGGCATGAGAATAGACCGCATTAGGGCCTCCCATAAGGCAAGTGTAGCTGCACTGGTTAGCTCGATTCGGTGGCACCATGACTCAGCCAACAGATTTGTTCAAGTTCGATTAATGTTAGGTTCAACTTGAATGGTGATGAGCTGAGCCACAGTAAAATAATATGACAATGCATATAAGCATGATATCAGTGCAACCATGGATGGGCAACATAACCTTTTAACAACATAGTATCAACAAAGATAAATCATTTATGCTACGGGATGCAAATGATCATGGCATAATGACGATCATGACTATCACAAGTATTTTCATATCAAACCGTAACTACTCATGTGAGCATAACATTATTACTAGCATCGGAAATAACTGCAAGAATAAAACATGAAAAGAATATCCTTAGCAATTAATCATATCGCTTACTAGATGAAAATGAACATGGCATAAGCAATGAGCATGGATTCACAAACATATTCGAAGCATTCACAAAAGAATTAAATGCGCAAACAGTTATTAAATATTCAAGTGGAAACCATGGCTACTGCAATGCCATCATGCAAGTGGCTGTTGTGGCTTGCCTGGGGATGGAGGATACACCAGGGAGAAGTGTGGAGACACGCGCGGAAAAATCGCCGGAAAAGTTTCCCTCTCGGAGGGGGCTGAATAAGGGCAGGGGCAAAATGGTCATTTTCAGAGTGTGACAACATCATGAATATGGTACCATCAGAACGGGCTCGATGAACTGAGATCGTGGGCTTTGGAATCACCTGATTCGGAGTTACGGTTGCGGAGTTACGGCCGTTCGTTCGTTAGGCAGAAATCGAATAAAAATCTGTTCTTTTCTGGCATTAACGGACGAACGCCCGCTATATAACCGTTTCGGCGCCGGCAGTTGAAAAACAGAAGGCGTATTTCTGTGAATACGTCTTCGCTGCGGGAACGCGTACTTTCAATTAGAACTGCACCTGATTACGCTTTTAGAACAAGAAGACGTTTTACCAGAGAGCACCCCACTTACTCTGCACGGGCCCAGGCCGCGAGCCACTTACAGGCAGGCCCCGCAGGCTCTCTCTCTCTCTCCTCTTCGTCCCTTCTTCAACCTCCCGATGGCTGCCCGTGGAACGGAGGGATGCCGCGCGCCGGCGACGATTCCCGGTGGCACGGACCACCTCCGGCCGAGGTCCGGCCACCGGAATGCTCAGGGGAGCGCGGCGCCTCCATCCATGTAGCGCACGGGCGCCGGGGCAACGGGAGTGAGGGCCACCTTAGGCAGGGTGGACGGCGGCTTCGGGCATGTTGGCGAGCTTGGCTCAGCCGAGGATAGGAGGAGTGGGATGACGGGGAGGCTTCGGGTTAGTCCGGAGGGAGTGCGGGTGAGGTCAGGAGGGAGGGAAGAGGCCGGCATTGCGCGAATTTAGGCCGAGGACGGCGACAGCCATGGCGACCGTGGGAGGTCAGGGGAGGTCCTCGGGCTCGATTGGGTGGTTGGGGCGACTGCTAGGAGAGAGGAGAGGCTGCTGGTGGTCTCGGGAGACCTCGGGGAGGGCTTATATAGCCAGGGCGTTGATGCCACAACCGGACGACGACGGGAGCTCGCGGTTGATGCTCTCTGGAACGACCGCGTGCACGCGCACACGCGCGCAGGGGGAGAGGGGTCTAGGGGAGGTGTATTCGGTGCAAAGTTGCCGCGGGGAAGGAAAAAGACAACAGCAAAGCGACGACGGCCGCGGGCATCACGAGACGGCGTGCTCGCCGGAGCGGAAAGAGGGGAGGAGGAGGGGTCCAGAGAGTACACGCGGACGCAGGAGAGTGGGGGCATTGCTGTGGACATGGTGCGGTGGCAGAAGCTCGGCGTTTGGGCGGCGGAAGAGGGACCCGAAGTCCAGAGCACGCTTTCGGCGTGCCAGACCGCGTGGTCACCGCGTGCACAGGCGCACGCGGTGCACTCTGGCCAATCAAACGATGTCTAGCGTGTTGTCTCTCTTAAGTGGGTCCTACTTGAGGTGATAGATCGAAGAAAAGCACTGTGGGTGGATGGGAGAGGTCGACTGAACTTTGCTGTTGCAAACTTAAGCAGGAAGTAGTGATCAAATGGGCTAGGTTAAGAGCAAACCAGAATGTCTCAGAGGTTTATGGTAGGAAGGACTATGATCCTGTGAATTTTGAGGTCATTTGGACAAGGTTAGAGTGCAGTTGCTTCACAACTGCAAAAATTTGGCCAGAATCTAGATCAGGAAGTAGCACTCACATAGTTGCTTGAATTGAGCTTAAAATTGGTGGATCATGATCATTTGGGCATATGAAGGTACCATAAAAATTTCATCCCAATTGGATGAATAAAAATGGTACTTCCTTCACAATGTTCCTCACTGGACAGAAACTTGGGGGAATTTTTCAGAGAAAATGGCTTGGCAAAATAATGTGAGTTTTGGCATGCTCACATTATATAATGACATTTAGGCCCTGGATTAATTTCAGAATTTTTGAAGCAATATAAAATATAGTTGCTTCACAAACTGAAATTGTGACTAGAAACCAAGATTGGATGGTGTGCTCACATAGATTATTGGGTGGAGATGAAATTTGTTGTAGAATCATTATTTGATCATATAAATGATGTCCCAAAATTTCAACTCATTTGGATAAGCCTAGCTAGTACTTCCTTCACAAAGCTTCTCTCTGGACAGAAACTTTGGAAATTTGCTGAGGAAGATTTACTAGGCAAATGAAGTTGAATTTTGGCATGTGGCAATAATTTGGATAGGAAAGAGTGCCCAAAAATTTTGAGGGCAATCAAGAAAAGATAAATACCACTTCCTTCACAAAGTGCCATTCTGGACAGAATGGAAAATGAATATTCCTTAATTATTTTTGAACTAGGCAGGGATGGATTTTGGCATATTTGTGGAAGATATGATCCAAATAATTTATGAGAATTTTGTGGGAATTTTGTGGAAGGAATAAATATAGGTTGCTTCACAACCTAAAGCAAACAGGGTTATTCCTTTAATAGAAAAAGGAATATTCCCAAGAAATAAGAATTGGAGTTGGGCTAAGATGGAAATGACATGACCTTGGGATAGATTTGAGAATGACAAGCCAGTTGGAAGTGGCAGGAGAGAAGATCTTCCCAGGTTTCAAGACCACATAGCCACGGAAAAAGAAATTCCAAATAAAAACTCGAAGAAATCCAAAAGAAAAAGAAAGGGCCAAAAATCGGGGTGTTACAAACCTACCCCCCTTACGATAAATCTCGTCCTCGAGATTTGATTGCTCAGGGAACCAGTATGAATATTCTGACTTAAGGAAACCGTTTCCAACTCGGGTATCCTTTTCCTTCATATGATGTTCCCACTGAATTGTATCTGACTGACTGTCTTGCTCTGGGGTGGTTTGCTTCACCGCATTCAACATTCTGACAGGTCTTCCTTCATATGTTCATCCTTACTCTGACTCCAATTCCTTTATGTCTGCTGGCTTATCTGATATTATCAAGGCTGGAATTTCCATAAGTCCGGGAGTGACTTCCATTCGACATGACATTCTTCTATCCAGCACCGATAGTAGTCAATGGAGTTGTGTACGCACTTCCTCGGTGGGCATGAAACATTTATCCCTTGAATCGGGTTACTCAAGTAGATGCATGTCCTCCGGGTTCCAAACAATGCTGAGAATCATAATCGTTCTCTTGATGGAACCTGACTGCATGTAGGTAGTTCTAAATCTTGCTGACTTCTTTGTCTCAGATCCGTACCGACAATTCAACTGTCACCTTAATTTGATGTCCTTACAAACAGAGTAGACCCCTTGGGTGTTGATTCATGGTGACCAATACGGAATCAGACTCTTGGGTATCTGTATCGTGTTGTTCGGGCCACGATTATCACACCTGTATTGCCGGTCTTGCAACTTCATTATTTCTCTTTTGTCCGAATCTTTTGCTGAAAGAGCTTGGCCATAAATATCTTTAATTCTTTGTATAACCATAGGTGCTGTCAGGTGCAATATTCCGGCAGTCATACCTTATGCTTATCCTTATCTTATGATCGCGCAACAGCGCTTAACTGGCAAGTTCATCATTTCTGAGTTTTAGCTGTGGGGCAATGATCATACGAACCTTTGCAAGAAATCGGCAAATAAATCAGTAGCCACCAGAGCGGTCTTTACAACTCGGATCTGGGACATTACTGAAATAACTCAACCATGGCCCACGACAGCTGAAAAGCAGCTCAGAGCATGAGACCGTGTTGATAAGAAGAATGTAGCAGTTCCCTAAGTCGGCCGAAGAACAACGCAGAGCATAGGGTCACTGCTACAAAAAGAAATTCAACAGCTGCCCGAGACGGCCGAAAAGCAGCTCAGAGCACGGCCAGTTGTTGAAAAGAGAAATATAAAGTCGGCATCCACCCTGGACGGCCGAAAGCAGCTCAGAACACAGGCGTGGTGCCGTTACCAGGAAAAGGTAAGCAAGGGTTCATCAGGATCATATACCAGGTTCACAGTTGCATGTATAGAGCTCACTGCTGTGGTCAATCATACATGGCAGTGACAGAGGTTAATGATATCACTTTCTCGGGTGTGAGGAAGCTGGCCTTGATATCCACTATCAGGATTGCAGTCCCAACGCTGTCTTGCTTCATAGCTTGTCAGGCATTGCATCACACTGAGGTGTATAACTGGCTTTCTTCCTCTTACATACTCATGGATTTGTTGGATTCTCACCGTGCTTGCATTATCGTACGAGTGACTTGCATGACCTTGGCAGCAGGTTCTCACTATATATGGAAGCATGTGTATCTGAGCATTTGGTTCCCAAGGCAGACACTTGTGTCTTGACTGATTCTTGCTTCTGACAAATTGTTGCGGATCTGATTCTTGGGATGCACTGCCATATGCTGCCAACTCACTATGTAATATCTTGTACCACTGTCGATGGTTGTTTGTAGTGTCTTACTGACGAAGACTGGATAGCTTCTGTTGGAAGCTATCGAGGGTAGCGTGCTGAAGAAGACTGGGTACCGTACCTCAGAAGCTTCTCCTTCTGGTTGCTTGCTAAGGAAGATTCGATGCCTTATGTTGGAAGCTTTCTGTGATGGCTTACCGAAGAAGCCAGAGTATCTTATGCTGGAAGTCATCCACATATCGTACTGAGGAAGATTGGGGAGCCTTGCATTATAAGCTTCCCTGGTAGCGTGCGGAGGATGATTGGATTGCTTACACCAGAAACTTTTCTTTCTGATATGCAAACTGAATGCCATATATATATACACCTTTGATATTCCTTTGACTGGAAATATACTGTGGTCTTGCACACAAATTGTCTTCCAGCTGGTTCATTGCGATTGTGATGATTGCACACTGAGTCAGTCTTGATGCTGATAGTTATTCCAGAATATCATTTTGTATTCATACCGAATATTCTCAATATAATGCAGTCGGCTGAGAGTTTCATAATGTTTAGCTGAGCTTCAAAATATTTGAACTCCTTACTGATTCTTCGAGTCTGGTGTCGGTTGATGAGCAACTTTCATAAGGGGAAAATAAGGTAACACCGAGGGCCCAAAGAAAGAAGCAAAAGAAATGAATCAAACAAAAGCACACACAGCATTAAGATTACATACAAGCAACACATTTTACTGCTATTCACCTCACTATGCATGCCTACTTAAGCACGCAATTCTTGAGGGAAACTCCGGTACTACGATCTAATATGCTGTGGCGGTGTGCACGAAGATGAATCAATGTGTGGAGAGGTTGGTGTAAGCAGAGCTACACCAAGCGTTGGCTCAGCACCGGTTGCATCTGGACCGGCTTAGAGATGAGGACGGACTCAGTGGTCATGTAGCGAGACACGGATGTCATGGCCACATCATCATCAAACGTACAGAAGGGAACCGTTCTCGTCCAGGGAATGGGTGGGATAGCGGTGGAAAACATGATTTGCTAGCATTGCCCTTTTCTGGTAACAAAGACCAGTG
Organism: Elymus sibiricus; assembly: GCA_039707655.1. NCBI lineage: Eukaryota > Viridiplantae > Streptophyta > Magnoliopsida > Poales > Poaceae > Elymus > Elymus sibiricus. The sequence goes on from CM077674.1 coordinate 206,176,737, forward strand.
AGGGTTGCCAAATGGCGGGTTGGATGGCAAGATTCGGGGTAGAAACATGTCTACCACCGAAATGATGGGTGTGGCTGAAAAGAATATATTGGTGCGATACCTGTGCATCAATCCTGCAAATGATCGACACCACAGAGTACCTCAGCATCACTCCGCTGGGACAGAGATGACACCAAACACCAACGAGCAAGTATGCAAAACTGGAGGGTGCAGGTAGTGGATCGAAGCCGATGCCACCTACACTCACAAGATCAATCGTTAGTGACAATATAATAAATCTATATGCATGCTATGCAACAAACAAGTGCAGCAATCAAATGCAGCAAACCGACTAGACTCTATACTACCAGTTTCTAACGCTCGCGCGGACTAGGGCGTCCTATAGCCAGACCTGCTCCGATACCAAGCCTTGTGGCACCCCGGCTCAGAGAGACCGAAACACCCCGTATTCCAGCCCAGAGATCAAGTCTTCTGGAATACGGCACTTCATGGCATAGAACAAACCAGCTCTTTATTACGAATAAATGGTGTACAAGGGTCCGATATTACAAAGGTTACAGGGGCACGGCGACACTTCGCCTGCTAAGGTGGCTCTATGCTAGCAGCGGAACATCTCATAGCGGAATAAATTCTAGCAGCGGAACAACGACGACGGTGATGAACTCAACTCCGCAGGGACTCTGGCTGGGACGTATCCTAGAGCGCAACCTCGGGGTCCTCGACAAACAAGCAATCACGGTATCACCTGCAATCTGGCATGACACGCCAGGTGAGTACTTTGAATGTACTCGCAAGCTCACAGCAACCAAAGCAATCAAGACATACAACAACATGGCATTTACAGGTTAATCATAAAAGATGAGCACTATATTACTAGAACAACATTAGCATGGTAACAGCATGAGCATGGCAACAACATGAGCATGGCAACAACATGAGCATGGTAACAGCATGAGCATGGCATGTGCAGATAATTCATGATATGAACAGGATGATACTAGCACTAGCATGAGAGGGGAATCGACGTTTAAGGTCCCTTGGACCAACTTACTCTTGCCGGAGGTTATCTCATAACCACAAACTCACCATCGTGATCATCACATGACCACACGGAACTTGATCTCTACCTGTGATCATCGCATGACCACATAAAGATCAACCAACTTCTTTTCTCATCGAACCGGAGTTGTTTATTATTCAGATTATTATTTCTGTTGACCCATAGTGTGACCTACTACGAACTGTGTCCATATCCGAGGACGCGGCTATCGATAGTTTATACACTCTGCAGAGGTTAGTACATTGTACCCACACTACGGAACTCATGGCCTCGTGCTCCCATTCGGGTGGACCAACGACGTTCCGACAAAACCAATCTATTGCATGACACTCTCCCGGCCACTCCCGACAAACTCCCCTTTGGGCTATGTCCTGGGTCGCCCCGATGTCAACTCGTGACATGTACCACCTCTGTGGCTGCCACCGTCGTGGCCCAACAAACAAACTCGTCCCAAACGGGGACAACCGCGCGCAAACAACTCGGACACAAGGCTTATGGCCGCCTACCTGATCAGGGTAGCGCGTGCTCATAACCTTCCCTAGTTGGAGGCACCGGCGAGAGGCATGACAATATACCGCATTAGGGCCTCCCATAAGGCAAGTGTGGCTGCACTGGTTAGCTCGATTCGATGGCACCATGACTCAGCCAACAGATTTGTTCAAGTTCGATTAATGTTAGGTTCAACTTGAATGGTGATGAGCTGAGCCACAGTAAAATAATATGACAATGCATATAAGCATGATATCAGTGCAACCATGGATGGGCAACATAACCTTTTAACAACATAGTATCAACAAAGATAAATCATTTATGCTACAGGATGCAAATGATCATGGCATAATGACGATCATGACTATCACAAGTATTTTCATATCAAACCGTAACTACTCATGTGAGCATAACATTATTACTAGCATCGGAAATAACTGCAAGAATAAAACATGAAAAGAATATCCTTAGCAATTAATCATATCGCTTACTAGATGAAAATGAACATGGCATAAGCAATGAGCATGGATTCACAAACATATTCGAAGCATTCACAAAAGAATTAAATGCGCAAACAGTTATTAAATATTCAAGTGGAAACCATGGCTACTGCAATGCCATCATGCAAGTGGCTGTTGTGGCTTGCCTGGGGATGGAGGATACACCGGGGAGAAGTGTGGAGACACGCGCGGAAAAATCGCCGGAAAAGTTTCCCTCTCGGAGGGGGCTGAATAAGGGCAGGGGCAAAATGGTCATTTTCAGAGTGTGACAACATCATGAATATGGTACCATCAGAACGGGCTCGATGAACTGAGATCGTGGGCTTTGGAATCACCTGATTCGGAGTTACGGTTGCGGAGTTACGGCCGTTCGTTCGTTAGGCAGAAATCGAATAAAAATCTGTTCTTTTCTGGCATTAACGGACGAACGCCCGCTATATAACCGTTTCGGCGCCGGCAGTTGAAAAACAGAAGGTGTATTTCTGTGAATACGTCTTCGCTGCGGGAACGCGTACTTTCAATTAGAACTGCACCTGATTACGCTTTTAGAACAAGAAGACGTTTTACCAGAGGGCGCCTCCACTTACTCTGCGCGGGCCCGGGCCGTGAGCCACTTATAGGCGGGCCCCGTAGGCTCTCTCTCTCTCCTCTTCATCCCTTCTTCAACCTCCCGATGGCTGCCCGTCGAACAGAGGGATGCCGCGCGCCGGCGACAATTCCCGGCGGCACGGACCACCGCCGGCCGAGGTCCGGCCACCGGAATGCTCAGGGGAGCGCGGCGCCTCCATCCATGTAGTGCACGGGCGCCGGGGCGACGGGAGTGAGGGCCACCTTAGGCAGGGTGGACGGCGGCTTCGGGCACGTTGGCGAGCTCGGCTCAGCCGAGGATAGGAGGAGTGGGATGACGGGGAGGCTTCGGGGTAGTCCGGAGGGAGTGCGGGTGAGGTCAGGAGGGAGAGAAGAGGCCGGCATTGCGCGAATTTAGGCCGAGGACGGCGATGGCCATGGTGACCGTGGGAGGTCAGGGGAGGTCCTCGGGCTCGATTGGGTGGTTGGGGCGACTGCTAGGAGAGAGGAGAGGCTGCTGGTGGTCTCGGGAGACCTCGGGGAGGGCTTATATAGCCGCGGCGTTGATGCCATAGCCGGACGACGACGGGAGCTCGCGGTTGATGCTCTCTGGCACGACCGCGTGCACGCGCGCACGCGCGGAGGGGGAGAGGGGTCTAGGGGAGGTGTATTCGGTGCAAAGTTGCCGCGGGGAAGGAAAAAGACAACGGCAAAGCGACAACGGCCGCGGGCATCCCGGGACGGCGTGCTCGCCGGAGCGGAAAGAGGGGAGGGGGAGGGGTCCAGAGAGTACACGCGGACGCAGGAGAGTGGGGGCATTGCTGTGGACATGGTGTGGTGGCGGAAGCTCGGCGTTTGCGCGGCAGAAGAGGGACCCGAAGTCCAGAGCATGCTTTCGGCGCGCTAGACCACGTGGTCACCGCGTGCACAGGCGCACGTGGTGCACTCTGGCCAATCAAACGATGTCTAGCGTGTTGTCTCTCTTAAGTGGGTCCTACCTGAGGTGATAGATCGAAGAAAAGCACTGTGGGTGGATGGGAGAGGTTGACTGAACTTTGCTGTTGCAAACTTAAGCAGGAAGTAGTGATCAAATGGGCTAGGTTAAGAGCAAACCAGAATGTCTCAGAGGTTTATGGTAGGAAGGACTATGATCCTGTGAATTTTGAGGTCATTTGGACAAGGTTAGAGTGCAGTTGCTTCACAACTGCAAAAATTTGGCCAGAATCTAGATCAGGAAGTAGCACTCACATAGGTGCTTGAATTGAGCTTAAAATTGGTGGATCATGATCATTTGGGCATATGAAGGTACCATAAAAATTTCATCCCAATTGGATGAATAAAAATGGTACTTCCTTCACAATGTTCCTCACTGAACAAAAACTTGGGGGAATTTTTCAGAGAAAATGGCTTGGCAAAATAATGTGATTTTTGGCATGCTCACATTATAAAAGGACATTTAGGCCCTGGATTAATTTCAGAATTTTTGAAGCAATATAAAATATAGTTCCTTCACAAACTGAAATTGTGACCAGAAACCAAGATTGGATGGTGTGCTCACAAAGATTGTTGTGTGGAGATGAAATTTGGTCTAGAGTCATTATTTGATCATATAAATGATCTCCCAAAATTTCAACTCATTTGGATAAGCCTAGCTAGTACTTCCTTCACAAAGCTTCTCTCTAGACAGAAACTTTGGAAATTTGCTGAGGAAGATTTACTAGGCAAATGAAGTTGAATTTTGTCATGTGGCAATAATTTGGATAGGAAAGAGTGCCCACAAATTTTGAGGGCAATCAAGAAAAGATAAATAGCACTTCCTTCACAAAGTGCCATTCTGGACAGAATGGAAAATGAATATTCCTGAATTATTTTTGAACTAGGCAGGGATGGATTTTGGCATATTTGTGGAAGATATGATCCAAATAATTTATGAGAATTTTGTGGGAATTTTGTGGAAGGCAGAAATATAGGTTGCTTCACAACCTAAAGCAAACATGGTTATTCCTTTAATAGAAAATGGAATATTCCCAAGAAATAAAAATTGGAGTTGGGCTAAGATGGAAATGACATACCTTGGGATAGATTTGAGAATGACAAGCCACTTGGAAGTGGCAGGAGAGAAGATCTTCCTAGGTTTCAAGACCACATAGCCACAGAAAAAGAAATTCCAAATAAAAATTCGAAGAAATCCAAAAGAAAAAGAAAGGGCCAAAAATCGGGGTGTTACAATGATCCAACTATATTAACAAAGCTCGCGGTACATCAAGATCATGCCAAATGAAGAACACGAGAGAGAGAGATCAAACACATAGCTACTAGTACATACCCTCAACCCCGAGGGTGAACTACTCCCTCCTCGTCATGGAGACCGCCGGGATGATGAAGATGGCCTCCGGTGATGATTCCCCCCTCCGGCAGGGTGCCGGAACAGGGCTCCAGATGGTATTTCTTCGGCACAGAGGCTTGCGCCGGCGGCATCGAGGTTCTAGGGTTATTTCTGGTGGTTTCTCTATTTATAGGATTTTTCAGCGTTGGAAACACACGAAGATGGGCTAAGATGGGCCCTCGAGGTACCACGGCGTGACTCCCCCCAGGGCGCGCCGTGATGGTTTGTGAGCACCTCGTGAGGCTTCTGGTCCTTCCACGAAGCTTTGGGGGTCTCTTTTGGTCCAAAAAAATCATCAAAAAGTTTCGTCCAATTCCGAGAACTTTTATTTCTGCACAAAAAACAACACCACGGTAGTTCTGCTGAAAACAGCGTCAATCCGGGTTAGTTCTAATCAAATCATACCAAAATCATATAGAATTGTTATAAACATGGCATGAATACTTCATAAATTACAGATACGTTGGAGACGTATTAGCATCCCCAAGCTTAATTCCTGCTCGTCCTCGAGTAGGTAAACGATAAAAGAAATAATTTATGAAGTGTGAATGCTAGCATAGTGCATAAGATTGATCAATGATAATTTCAATCACTTTTCCTAGCATCATAACATCAACTCTTTCTCATAAAACTCATCATGATAAAGTAGCAATCAATTCACATGTTATGGTCCGAACAATGCATTCTCTTGAAACTTAACAACCTATGTTCTTAGTCACCAAACAATTGCAATTCAACTTAATTTCAACAAAGTCTAAGTAAGAGCTCCACATACTCAATTATCATATAGTCTTCTATGATTGCTAGTACTCAAAGCATATTTTTAGAAGAAATGGCATCCATCGAACACAGAGAAACATATGGGCTTAGTGTTTCGCCTCCCAACTTATTTATCGTAGAGATAATTGTCAACAATAATAAACCATGATCAAATATATTTGACTGGCCATATATGCCTAGATCTTTCCCCACCACATGATACTTGCCAACTAGATAATAATTGAGGTTGAAATGAAAAGGAATACTATTGACTCTTGCATAAAAGTAAATACATAAAGTAAAAGATATGCCCTTCGCAGAGGGAAGCAGAGGTTGTCATGCACTTTTGATTTTTGGATTGCAAGCCCTTAATGCAAAGGAACGTCACGTTATATTGCCCCTTGTGATAGCAACCTTTATTATGCAGTCTGTCGCTTTTATTTCTTTACCATCACAAGTTCGTACAACGCTTATTTTCCCTTGCAATAAAAGATCATACATATTTTAGGAGCAATTTTTATTGCTTTTTGCACCGATGACAACTTACTTGAAGGATCTTATTCAATCCATAGGTAGATATGGTGGACACTCATGGCAAGAAACTGGGTTTAAGGGTTTTTGGATGCACAAGTAGTATCTCTACTTAGTACGAATTTTTGGCTAGCAAAAGTTCCTAAGCAAGCACCACATGTTAGAGGATCCATAACAATATAACTTCTATGCAAATATACCCAAACATAACTCATTACGTTGTCTTCCTGGTCCAACTTCAACTAATTTTCTCAAGTTTGAAAATAATTAATGGGTATTCACAATCATAAAAGATGTCCAAGATAATATATTTATATGTGAAAGTTCTGTTCCTTATACTAATCATTTATGAATTGCGTGTATGACCAATATTGTGATTGTCAAGCTTCAATAGATTTCACTTTCTAACCTAAATGTGAAACTACTACTAGACATGATACAAGCATATGAAGCACATATAATTTCAACTTTATGATATTCAATTCATTCAATAATTTACCATTAGGATATAAGTGAAGCACAAGAGTAAATGACAAACTACTCCAAAAAGATATAAGTGAAGATCATAGAGTAGTCAAACTATTAAGTAGCTATGTGAGGACTCTCTCTCATAAAAAAAATCAGATCTTAAGTATTTTATTCAAATATCAAACAAAACAAAATAAAATGACATTCCAAGAATAGCACATCTCATGCGAAGAAGCAAAAATTTATGCTCAACCGATACTAACCGACAATTGTTGAGGAAGAAAGGTGGGATGCCTACCGGGGAATCCCCAAGCTTAGATGCTTGAGACTTCTTGAAATATTATATTCAGATGCCTTGGGCATCCCCGAGCTTGAGCTTTTGTGTCTCCTTAATTCCTCTCATATCACGGTTTCCCTAAATCTTAAATACTTCATCCACATAAAACTCAACAAGAACTCGTGAGATAAGTTAGTATAAATCAACTCAAAACCTTAACATTCTCTACTATAGAAAATTACTAAAATTATAATTAAACATTGCATACTAAATGCCTCTGCATATTTAACACTCCTATCCACAAATAGAAACATTAAACAAGCAAACATGTCCAAACAATGCTACTATAACAGCAATCTACCAAAACAGAACAGTCTGAAAAAGGGTGAATAAGAATTCATACTTCCCTACCTCCAAAAATTTGAAAAATTACCACGTGACAGAGAACTCATGCATTCTTACTGTGTAAAAATTTCAGATCGTTATCATGTTCTGACTATTCAGGAATATTCTGGACATAACAGAAAACTTTCTGTTTTCAAACAGCGACACATGAACTTGCAAACTGAGCATGGTAAAGGCTAAACTTGGCATTTTGTTGAATTAAAAGATACAAACACATGGTTATTGATAACAGAAAGCAAACCCAAAAAAATAAAATGATGCTCCAAGCAAAACTCATATTATGTGACGAATAAAAATATAGCTCCAAGTGAGGTATACCGATAATGTTGAAGACGAAAGAGGGGATGCCTTCCGGGGCATCCCCAAGCTTAGACGCTTGAGTCTTCCTTGAGTATTACCTTGGCGTGCCTTGGGCATCCCCAATCTTAGGGTCTTGCTGCTCCTTATTCGCCTCATATCGATATCTCACGCAAAACTTGAAAACTTCAATCACACAAAACTTAACGGAACTTGTGAGATAGGTTAGTATGAAAATAAATCATTCACTTTGGTACTGTCAAGACAAGATTCATAATTGTTCTCACATAATACCTACTGTATTCTATCATTTCCACAATATATATTTCATAATATAAGCTATGGAAACAATAAAACAAGTAAACTATGCAATAAAAACAGAATCTGTCAAAAATAGAACAGCATGTAGTGGGCGAATTAAAAGGCATACTTCTGTATCTCCAAAAATTCTGAAAAATTAGGAAAACGTAAAATATTTGTAACCCAATACTGTGTAAAAATTTCAGAATTTTATCAAGTTCCAGTACAGAATAGAAATTCCAGCACTGGACGCAAAAGTTTCTGTTTTTGCACAGAATCAAGTCAACTATCATCCACACTACCCCAAAGACTTTACTTGGCACATTATTGAAAGAAAACATATAAAACATGATTACTACAGTATATTAATAATGTGGACACACAAAAACAGTAAGGATAAATATTGGGTTGTCTTCCAACAAGCGCTTTTCTTTAGTGCCTTTTTAGCTAGGCATGATGATTTCAATGATGCTCACATAAACGTAAAGAATTGAAACACAATGGGAGCATCATGAAGCATATGACTAGCATATTTAAGCCTAACCCACTTCCTATGCATAGGGATTTTGTGAGCAAACAATTTATGGGAGCAAGAATCAATTAGTATAGGAAGGCAAAACAAGTATAACTTCAAAACTTTCAACACGTAGAGAGGAAACTTGATATTATTGAGAAGCCTACAAGCATATGTTCCTCTCTCATAATAATGTTCAGTAGCATCATGAATGAATTCAACAATATATCCATCACACAAAGCATTCCTTTCATGATCCACAAGCATAGAATTTTTACTACTCTCCACATAAGCAAATTTCTTCTCACCAATAATAGTGGGAGCAAATTCAATGAAATAAATATCATGTGATACTTGATTGGCATAATCCAATTGAAAATTACAATCATGATGACAAGTTTCATGGTTATCACTATTCTTTATAGCATACATGTCATCACAATAATCATCATAGATAGCAACTTTGTTGTCATAATCAATTGAAACCTCTTCCAAAATAGTGGAATCATCATTAAATAAAGTCATGATCTCTCCAAATCCACTTTCATAGTTATTGCAATAAGGTTCAACACCCTCCAAAATAGTGGGATCACTACTACCTAGAGTTGACACTCTTCCAAACCCACTTTCATCAATATAATCATCATAAATAGGAGGCATGCTATTATCATAATAAATTTTCTCATCAAAACTTGGGGGACTAAAAATATCATCTTCATCAAACATAGCATCCCCAAGCTTATGGCTTTGCATATCATTACCATCATGGATATTCATAGAATTTGTACTAACAACATTGCAATCATGCTCATCATTCAAAGATTTTATGCCAAACATTTTATTAAATTCTTCTTCTAACACTTTGGCATAATTTTTCAATCCATCATTTTCAAGAAAGACATTATAAAGATGAAGCATATGAGGCAACCTCAATTCCATTTTTTGTAGTTTTCTTTTATAAACCAAACTAGTGATAAAACAAGAAACTAAAAGATTCAATTGCAAGATCTAAAGATATACCTTCAACCACTCACCTCACCGGCAACGGCGCCATAAAAGAGCTTGATGTCTACTACACAACTTGTTCTTGTAGACTCGTGTTGGGCCTCCAAGCGCAGAGTTTTGTAGGACAGTAGCAATTTTCCCTCAAGTGGATGACCTAAGGTTTATCAATCCGTGGGAGGCGTAGGATGAAGATGGTCTCTCTCAAACAACCATGCAACCAAATACAAGAAATCTCTTGTGTCCCCAACACACCCAATATAATGACAAATTGTATAGGTGCACTAGTTCGGCGAAGAGATGGTGATACAAGTGTAGTATGGATAGTAGATATAGGTTTTTGTAATCTGGAAATAAAAAAACAGCAAGGTAGGAAGTGATAAAACGGAGCACAAACGGTATTGCAATGCTTGAAAACAAGGCCTAGGGTTCATACTTTCACTAGTGCAATCTCTCAACAGTGCTAACATAATTGGATCATATAACAATCCCTCAACGTGCGATAAAGAATCACTCCAAAGTTCCTATTAGCGGAGAACATAAGATAGAAATTGTTGTAGGGTATGAAACCACCTCAAAGTTATCCTTTCCGATCAATCTATTGAGCCATCCCTATAAGTGTCACAAACAGCCCCAGAGTTTGTACTAAAATAACACCATATGATACACATCAACCAACTCTAATGTCACCTAGATACTCCAATGTCACCAGACGTATCCATGAGTTGATTATTCGACATGCATCAAACAACTTCAGATTCAAAATATTCAATCCAACACAAAGAACTTCAAAGAGTGCCCCAAGATTTCTACCAGAGAAAATAGAACGAAAACGTGCATCAAACCCTATGCATAGATTACCCCAATGTCACCTCGGGAATCCGCGAGTTGATTACCAAAACATACATCAAGTGAATCAATATAATACCCCATTGTCACCACGGGTATTCATATGCAAGACGTACATCAAGTGTTCTCAAATCCATAAAAGTACTCAATCCGATAATAGTGAAACCTCAAAGGTAAAAACTCAATTCATCACAACAAGATAGAGAGGGAGAAACACCATATGGTCCAACTATATTAACAAAGCTCGCGGTACATCAAGATCATGCCAAATCAAGAACACGAGAGAGAGAGAGATCAAACACATAGCTACTAGTACATACCCTCAGCCCCGAGGGTGAACTACTCCCTCCTCGTCATGGAGAACGCCGGGATGATGAAGATGGCCTCCGGTGATGATTCACCCCTTCTGCAGGGTGCCGAAATAGGGCTCTAAATGGTATTTCTTCGTTACAGAGGTTTGCGGCTATGGTGTCGAGGTTCTAGGGTTATTTCAGGTGGTTTCTCTATTTATAGGATTTTTCAGCGTTGGAATCACGCGAAGATGGCCTAAGATGGGCCCACGAGGTACCACGGCGCGTGAGGGTGTCCTGGACTAGGGGGTACTCGGGCTGCCGGCCTATGTCTCATAGGCCGGGCTGGTGGGCCGCTCTCTACTCGTCGATGGAAGGCTGGATTGTGGGAGACCCCGTGTATCAGAAGGAAACCTCCGAAGATTTGGCGTCTCCTCCAAGGAATAATTGGCGTGACCGGCATGTTTATCCCTTGATGGTAACCGACCATATGTAACCCTAGGACCTTCTGGTGTCTATATAAACCAGAAGGCTTAGTCCATAGAGGATCACCATATCCATTGCCTAGGGTTTAGCCCATCCGATCTCGAGGTAGATCAACTATGTAACCTTCATACAATGACATCAATACAATCTAGCAGGACGTAGGGTATTAACTCTTCGAGAGGGCCCAAACCTGGGGAAATCACCGTCTCTACGTTCTCTGTTACCCATTGATTCCTAGACCCATAGTTCGGATCCCCTACCCGAGATCTACCGGTTTTGGTATCGACATTGGTGCTTTCATTGAGAGTTCCGCCGTGGGTCACCAAGGATCAATGGCTCGCCTTCTCATCAGCGATGGAATCCGCAGCGGGGACATCTTCGTCCCCGGACAACTCTTCGCGTTCGGCAGCATTGTGCTGCACGCCGATCCGACCGGTCACCTTGACCGGGTTGGCAGCTTCGCCCCTGAGCAGGAAATCAAGTTCGGCAGCCTTGAGTACGTCACCGATGCTCAAGGCGATCTGGTCTTTACTAGGTTCTCGCCTTTACCCGAGGAGCCTACCAATCCCGAGGCCTCGACCTCGGATTCCCTCCCCGTCCCTATCCCCGGGCCGGGCCTCAGTTCGGATCTGGCCTTGAGTTCAGATCCAACCCCAGCGCCAGAAAACCAAGGGTCTCCCTTGGCCGAACACATTCACAGTATTGGCGCGCCGGAGCTCAACTCCGACGGATGCCTGAACGTGAATCCGGTTGACCTCTCGTTTTTAAGCGAGATGTTAGATCAGATCCAGAGGATGAATATCGCGGATGGCCCGTCCTCGGACAAGGAGCAGGTCGGACAGGAGGCCAGCCGCGGGGAATTTTGTGTCCCACCCACCACCCACTTGGTAGCCACTGTCGAAGACTTAACCGACCTGCTGGACTACGCCTCCGAGGAGGCTGATGACATGGATGAAGATATTGACGTCCCGCCCTATACGGCTCCTTCCCTTGCCACTTCCAACACCGGAAAGTGGACCGCCACCTCCACCTACGGCGTTTACATGGTCGATACCCCCAAGAAGGACGGCGACACGACTATGAAGGACGGCGACGGCCCCGCCGAGGAACCACCCAAACGCCGACGACGGCGAGCCAGAGGGCGAGGAAAGGGCAAGGAAAACAACACAGACACAAACAACACAGGAGAGAACGACACTCCGGATAACATGGGGGAGCTCGGCGACAACACCCCCGAGCAGCACCAAGACGCCCCTGAAGGGCATGAAGACCAGGGTGACCCCGAGGACCTCGAGGATTCCGAGGACAGCAATTACGTCCCTCCGTCCGAAGAGGAGGATAGCCTCGGACCCGAAGACTTCATCGTCCCAGAGGACCCCCTGGAGCAAGAGCAATTCAAATGGAACTCATCGCCACCACCCGAAGCTTGAAGAGGAAGCAACAACAGTTAAAAGCAGAACAAAATACGCTCAACGACAGATGGACGATGGTCTTAGCTGCTGAAGAGGGCCTTGACGATCAACGTCAGGGTCAATACAAGAGTTACCCACGGCGGCGCCTACTCCCAGAATTTGAGGATGAGGCCCTTGAGCCCATGCCTCCTAGACGAACTTACGCAAGCCAGCCCGACCGCCCCCTCGAGGATGGGATAGGCCGGCTGCGGAAACCAAACTCACACCCGTCCCCCCTCCGGGATGGGATAGGGCGGCCGAGGAAGCCGAATACCCACCCGCGCCTCCTCACCGAGCAGGCAAAGACCTGGTTCAACCGGACGACCGATACGATCTGCGCCGCGACCTGAATGCCCGAGGGATCCAGTCCAAATCCATCTATGGATCCACAGGATACGCGCCTGCTGGACGGGACGGATACCAAGCCTGGCGCGATAGGAACGACAGAGCTCGGGAGCAGCACCATGCCCAGATGACAACCGATCTTCGGCACGATGTGGCCCGGGCCAGGGGCGCCGCACACCCAATGTGTTTCACCGATGAGGTGATGCAGCTTCAGTTCCCCGAGGGGTTCAAACCCGTCAATATAGAATCCTACGATGGGACAAATTACCCAGCCGTGTGGATTGAAGATTTCCTTCTCCACATTCATATGGCCCGAGGAGATGATCTCCACGCCATTAAGTACTTACCGTTGAAACTCAAGGGACCAGCAAGGCATTTGCTGAATAGCCTACCCGAAAACTCCATCGGGAGCTGGGAGGAGCTCGACAATGCATTCCGAGCTAACTTTCAAGGCACCTATGTTCGGCCACCGGACGCCGATGACCTAAGCCATGTCATTCAGCAGCCCGGGGAGTCAGCCCGGCAATTCTGGAACCAGTGCTTGACCAAGAAGAACCAGATCGTCGACTGTCCGGATGCCGAAGCAATTGCGGCATTCAAACACAGTATCTGGGACGAGTGGCTCGCCCGCCAGCTCGGCGAGGACAAGCCGAGAACAATGTCGTCCCTTACCTCCCTAATGACCCGCTTTTGCGCGGGTGAGGATAGCTGGTTAGCTCGTCGAAGCAACCACCCTGAAGACCCCGGCACTTCAGAGGCCCGGGACGGAAACGGGAAACCCCGACGCAATAAGAACAATAAGCGCCAGCACTCAAACAACGGCGGTGAAGCCGGTGATGCAGCAGTAAACGCCGGATTTAGCGGCTCAAAATCGGGACCCCGAGAAAAACCCTCTAAAGGGAACTGGGATGGCCCGTCTGTGCTGGATAGAATATTAGATAGGGCCTGATAGATTCACAGCACCCCGGATAAGCCCGCCAACCATACCAACCATAACTGTTGGGTAGTCAAACAGGCCGGCAAGGTCACAGCCGAAGAACAGGGAAAGGGCCCCCGCAGCAAGGATGACGACGAACCTCGCGGACCAAACAACGGAGGCCAAAAGCAGTTCCCTTCAGAGGTCAAAACCGTGAACATGATCTACGTCACGCATATACCGAAGAAGGAGCAGAAACGCGCTCTTCGGGATGTCTACGCCTTAGAGCCGGTAGCCCCGAAATTCAACTCGTGGTCGGCTTGTCCGATCACTTTCGACCGTCGAGACCATCCGACCAGTATACGCCATGGAGGAACGGCGGCTCTGGTGCTCGACCCCATCGTGGACGGATTTCACCTCACCAGAGTCCTTATGGACGGAGGTAGCAGCCTCAACCTGATTTACTTAGATACAGTGAGGAAAATGGGGATCGACCCGTTAAGGATCAAACCCAGCAACACCACCTTTAAAGGTGTAATCCCAGGTGTCGAGGCACGCTGCTCGGGATCCGTGACATTGGAAGTTGTCTTCGGCTCGCCCGATAACTTCCGCACCGAGGACTTGATCTTCGATATTGTCCCCTTCCGCAGCGGTTACCACGCACTCCGCGGCCGGACTGCGTTCGCCCGCTTCAATGCCGTCCCACACTATGCATACCTGAAGCTCAAGATGCCAGGACCAAAGGGCGTTATCACCATCAACGGTAATACCGACCGCTCGCTCCGAACAGAGGAACACACGGTGGCTCTAGCCGCCGAAGTCCAAGCCGCCAAAGAGGCGTCGCAAGCCCAGTCCACTGCCAAGACACTGGACGCACGCAAGCGCTCCCAAGCTGCAGCCTCGGTCCTGGAGCACTCCCATGCTCACCCCAAATAAGGGTACGCGCCCCACAGCACGGCCCACCTAGTCGTGAAATACGTACCTCGAGTGCACAATTTCGCGCTCAAAATTCCATGGGCAGTTGTGGGGACACATGAAACAAAGGCCGAGAGCTTGGTTCGACCGAGCAATGGCCAACAGATGTCTTCGAATCAACATCGACAACGGGCACCATCTAGGGCCTGATCAGCGTCAAACTGATATACCACGGCGACTTCTCAAAACCCTTCCCCAAGGGCTCGTCTGCCGAATATTACTACTTCCGCCGAACATACAGTCGACAGCTTCGCTCACACGGAAGCTTCTTAAAGAGCAAAGGCGCAGACGTGCAGCAGGGCGTAGTAGGGACGCCAAACCACTCATGAAGGCCCTGTGTAAACCTTTACTCTAATGTATTTATTTCTTCAAAAGTATCTATCAAAGTTACTTCAGCAATCCGGATTGTACGGTTGGACGTCACATATTCAAAGGAAATAAAGACCATTTTTTCACTGGTAATTGTGCAGTCATTCGCGTTGCATATTCCTTTCTGCTTTTTTAGGCCGAAGTAAACTATTACGATACCTCCCCTTTTTAGTAACCGGCTAATAGATTGGGGGCTCGAACATAAATCTTGCCTCAAACTTTATCCCGGCACCTACTTTTATTTTATGTGCTCGGCGTCATGGATATTGCACTATATGAATCAGTTCCGAATTGTGTCTTTGGTCAATAGTTGGGTTGCCCACCTCCTGTGTTTACCCTCTTACGTTCCGCACTGTTCGGCTAAGAGGGTAAAAGGAGAACCACTGCTATTGTACTTCTAGCTAGCCTGGTTAAGTACCTCAGTGGAGAAAGCCGAAAACTGACTGTCACAATAAAGCGAGAACTGGTCGGCTATCCAATGACTCGTGTCAAACCTAAAATCGTTGGAGGTTAGTCCATGTTAAACGAAGGGTTCTCTGTTACAGAAACCATGTGATGATGGTATCAACCGCGGCACGTTCGAATATCACAAACACTGGGGCCTAGTCACCAGCCCCCGCAGTCAAGCTCCTATGGCTAAGTGAAAGCACTAAAACTGCATAGTCTGATTGCCTGGTTTTCTGTACATATGACCGCCTCCGGGAACCGAGATGTCGGCTAAGGGTTCAAGTATTACGAGAAAACACCCCATGCAGTATCTGCAAAGGGGCTGAAGCTGATGACCGGTAACTTTCAGTTTAAAAACGGCTGCACAAGAGTCAAAATTAACATAAGCAGGCACTATATTCACAGCTAACAACTTGCATAAGAATAAAACAAAACTTTCAATTCCTTGGCTACAAGGAAACTAAATCTACTCATAAATTACATCTTTCGAGCACTGGGCCTCTATTGCCCGAGCACCATCCATCACGATGGGAAAATATTGCTCAGGGCACCTATGCTCCTTCCCAGGGGGTGGAGGTCCGGTGGCCATCTCGGCTGGCTTGATCTTCGGCCAGTGCACCATTGTCTTGCCGAAGGCCATCCGAGCTCCTTCAATGCACGTGGAGCACTTCCAAGCATCAATTCGGGGCAAGGCGTAGTACAGCCTCTCCACCAACCCAAAATAGCTACTCGGCAGCGGCTCTGAAGGCCACAGCTTGACGCAGAGGTCCTTCATCACGGGCTCCGCCATCCGATGCTGCTCCATTAGCTGCTTCATCTAGTTGTTAAGGAGGGGAAGGTGTTCGGGCGCTTGAAATTGCGCCCAAAACATCCTTTGTTCGGTCCAACCCTCCTGGGCGGCGAAGAACCTCGCTGCATCAGCCGCACTCCTCGGGAGGTCTGCAAAGGCGCCTGCGGAACGCCACACCCGCATGAGCAAAGCGAACCTGTTACCTCCAAAGACACTTTGCAGAAAATATGGCTTACCATCCACAATAAGCTTCACTTGGCGGAGTTCCTCCTGGTAGCCGCACGCCTCTGTCCGCACTTCCTTGGCCACCGACCCCTGTCAGGTTAGCTCGGCGGCCTGCTCTTTATTCTTCTGCTCCAGAGCCTCACACTTTGTGACGGCATCCGCGAGCTATTGTTGCACTTCCGCCACTCTGGCTTCGTACTTCTGACTAGCGGTTTTCACCGTTGTCAGTTTGGCAGCTGATTGTTCGGCTGCCGACCTCTGCTCCGGCGCTTCTAGCTAAGCCATCCTTAGCGCGGCCTTGAGGTTCTCGACCTCCGCGGCGGTAGGTGTAGTCATATCCACTGATTCCGGTTAGGCTACTTTAAACCTAACTTAACAAAAATGCAACAGGTGTAGTAAATACTGCAGTTCGGACTTACCTTGCGCCTCGTTGAACCTCCTGTTCACCAGGCTGAGGTCGTCCTCGGAGCTTTTGAGCTTCCGATTCAGCTCGGCCAACTCCTCGGCGTTGACGGCTGCTGCCGAAGACGACGCCGGCGCATCACTCTACGCACATTAGTATCTGAGATATTGATTTTTGATCCTCCGCCCGGCTTTCATCAAGCCAGCCAGAGTCTCGGGGGCTACTGTGTATGAGGCTACACATTTGTACAAAAGAAATTCTTTAAGGGAAAACATTACTTGGCTCACCTTGAAGCCTGTGAGAAGGCCATTAAAAGCCTCCTTCAGTCCGCTATCTGTCGGGCCCATGGAACCCGGGGTATCCAGACCCGTCTGCCTTTGGCCCAAGGTGCAATGCCTGGCGTGGGCCCTGCAGGCCATCATCACCAAGCACCTTACCAGGGCTCCTCATGAGGCCTTGGCCTCCCGAGGCCCCCTCCTCAGGGAGCGGGCGAGCGAGGCTCAGCACCTCCGCCATCGGCCTCGCAAGGTCCTCTCGCGAGGCGACCTCCTGAGGTGGCCTCCCGAGGCCCCCTCCCGAGGGCGCCCGAGACGAAGGCCGTTCAGCGGAGCCGCGCGGTCTAGGGCCCATCACGTGGGTGACGCGCGCGGCGACGAGCGGCGACAGAGGCCGCGCCAGCAGGCACGGATGAAGATGGTTTCCTCTTTTGTGTTAAGGGAGCAAGGCCAGATACCTAGTCCCCAAAGCGACCACAAAGGTTGCCCGATCGGCGAAGGAAGACCAAGACGGCGGGCGCGCAGGGCAGAGGTCATCACCGAGCCCACCGGTGCATCATGGATCACGCTTTGGCAGGCGAAGACCGCCTTTAGTCAGGATAGCCTGAGCGTCTGTCCCCTTTCAAAACCCGCCAAGTGTGGCAGCCCTTCCCGCCTAAGTTTCACGGTGGAAGAGGACCGATGCGCGTATAAGGGGGGCAGAGCAGCCATTGTAGAGAGGACTCCGGTTCCCATCGCCCTCAACCTTGTACTCTCTCTCTCGCACCAGAGCAATACCAACCAAGCAGGAGTAGGGTCTTACACCGCAAGTTGGCCCGAACCTGGGTAAACCGCTGAGTCCACGGTCTGTCCCTCGCTAGCACGCTCTCGCCGTAGCCTCGCCGTCGCTTAGCTGTGGTAGGAGACGAAGTGGTGGAACGAGCTCACCCCAGTGTTCGAACCTTTGGGTCACCGGGGCCCGATTTCCGACATTTGGCGCGCCAGGTAGGGGTGCGCTACTGTTCTTCCGCTCCGCCCTCTGCACCACCAACCCCATGGCCGACGCACGTCGCGAGCGCGCCGAGCGCAGGGCTGGCCACGTGGCTCAGACGGAGCCAGTGGCCCGTGGCAATCGCCGCCGCCCCGAAGCCGAGGCTGCTACCGCCGCCGACCCTGCTGCCCGCGAGCAGCAGGACTCCTCCCTGCACCCCTCCATGCAGGCGAACGGCCACACCGCCACTGCCTCCTCCCTCGCCCCCCGCGGGCCGCCGAACCAGAAGGCCGCGCTGCTCCTGGCGCGCGAGCTGCTCCGTTACCGTCCAGCTGACGCCGGCTACGACGCCTGGCTAGGTCGCATCGCCGAGCTCGTCAACGCCGCCGGGGATGGTCCGGCGCCTTCCCACTCGCTTCGCCCTCCGTCGTCTCGCGCAGGGGACCTGGTGCACGGCGCTCCCATGCCGCCTCCTCTGCGCGATGAGCACGGCGGGCCTCAGCGCAGCGCGCGGGCTCGCGAGCCGTCCCGCGGTGCGTCCTCGCCGGACCGAGACGAGGCCAGCTGCCAGATAATTCGTCGCGCGCCCCCTCACGTGCGTGTGCTCCTCGAGCGGCAGCGCCGGCGCCAGGACCAGGCCGTTCAAGACGTTGCGGCGGCTGGGCGTCAAAACCGCGCCGCCCTCGCTGGCGGCGTCCCCTCAAGCGGCGTGGGCTGCTGTGCCTTCACTCGTGAGCTGCGTCGCGTGGTCTGGCCCGTGAAGTTCAAGCCTGAGCTTCCTCCACGCTACGACGGCACCCCCAACCCCTCGGCGTTCCTTCAGCTCTACGCGCTGAGCGTCGAGGCGGCGAACGGCGAGGACAAGGTCACGGCAAACTGGTTCCCCATGGCCCTCAAGTACGGCCCGCGCTCCTGGCTCATGAACCTCCCCGAGGCGTCCATCTCCTCATGGGCCGAGCTCTGCAGCCAGTTTGTCGCCAACTTCAAGGGCACACAGGACTGCTCCCTCACCATCAACGACCTACGGCGTGTGCGGCAGCGCCCGGACGAGACCCTCTGCAAGTACATCCAGCGCTTCAGCCAGGTGCGCAACAAGATCCCGCGCGCCTCCGACGCGGCCGTCATCTCTGCATTCTCCACCGGCGTCATGGACGTCAAGATGCGCGAGAATCTCGCCATCAACGGTGATCTCGAATCCGTGGTAGAGCTGCTCGATCTCGCCGACAAGTGCGCCAAGGCTGAGGAAGGCCGCCTCTTCATCCACAACGACCCCGACGCGGTGCTCGACGCCGCCAAGGCCAAGGGCAAGGACGTCAAGCGCAAGGGCCCTGCTGTGCTCGCGGCGGAGCCCGAGCAGAAGCGCGGACGTGACTGCGACGAGCCCAGGAAGGACGGTCGGCCGCTCTGCGCCTTCCACAACGTGCGCTCCCACAGCACCGAAGACTGTCAGGAGCTCAAGCTGCTCCGGCCGCTCTTCCGCCGCTGCCGCCGCCACCCCAGAGGAACGACGTCAACCGGCCTGATGAGGGCGCTGGGGGCTACCAGGAGCCTCGGTTGGTTGCCTGCATCCTTGGCGGGTCCCAAGCCCCCGCGTCCATCCGCCACTTCAACTAGCTCTCTCGCGAGGTGTATGCCGCCCTCCCAAGGCCCGAGGCCGCGCGACCCCTCAAGTGGTCGCAGTACGCCATCACCTTCGACTCCAAGGACCACCCCAAATCCACGGCCTCCGCAGGCACGCTCCCCATGCTGTGCACCCCCACCATCAGCAACGTTGCGGTCACCAAGACCCTCATCGACACGGGCGCCGGCCTCAACGTGATCTCCATCGAGACCTTCGATACGCTCCAGGTGCCCTACGACCAGCTGATGCTGACCAGGCCCTTCTCCGGAGTGACCGATGGCTCCACCATCCCTCTAGGGCAAGTGCGCCTCCCTGTCACCTTCGGCACCCGGAAGAACTACCACACCGAGCTCATCGACTTCGACGTCGTGCACATCGGCCTGCCTTACAATGCCATCTTGGGCTACCCAGCTCTCACCAAGTTCATGGCGGCCACCCATCACGCCTACAACGTCCTCAAGATGCCCGGCTGCAGCGGCATCATCACCGTCACCTGTGACGAGAAGGACGTGGCCAGCACCCTCGAGCGTGCCTACAAGGCCGCCGCGGTCGCGCACCCGGCCGAAGAGGATGCGGCCGAGCCTCCTGAGGCCGCGCCCGCGAAGAAGAGGCAGCTATTCTCTCAGGACCGCGCCGAGGCGAAGAAGGTGTCGGTGGACGGCAGCGGCTCCGGCCCTGCCTTCACCATCGGCACAGGCCTCCCTCCTGCATAGGAAAGCGCGCTCGTCACCTTCCTTCGGGCAAACTCGGATGTTTTCGCCTGGAAAGCATCTGACTTGTCCGGTGTGCCGAGGGAGGTGATCGAGCACCACTTAGTGGTGTGCCCCAATGCACGCCCCGTCAAGCAGAAAGCACGGCGCCAGGCGCCAGAGAAGCAAGATTTCATCGTCAAGGAAGTTCAGAAGCTCCAGTAAGCTAGGGTCGTTCGCGAGGTGCGCCATCCCGAATGGCTCACCAACCCAGTCGTCGTCCCCAAGAAGGGCGGCAAGGAGCGCATGTGCGCTGACTTCACCAGCCTCAACAAGTTCTGCCCTCAAGATCCATTTCTGCTCCCCCGCATCGACCAGATCGTGGATTCCACCGCCGGGTGCGATTTGCTATGATTCCTGGACGCCTTCTCAGGCTATCATCTGATCAAGATAGCGGTCGAAGATGTGGAGAGGACGGCCTTCATCACCCCCTGCGGCATATATTGTTACGTCTGCATGCCCTTTGGTTTAAGGAGAGCGGGCGCCACCTTCCAGCGGCTAATGCGCATCACGCTGGGGCCTCAGATGGGGAGGAACGCGGAGGCCAACGTCGACGACATCGTAGTCAAGTCTCGTGAGGCTGGATCCCTCATCGCGGACCTCCAGGAAACTTTTGCCAACCTGCGCAAAGTCAATGTCAAGCTCAACCCGGAGAAGTGCGTCTTCGGAGTCCCCTCCGGCAAGCTCCTCGGCTTCCTAGTCTCGCACCGTGGCATCGAGGCCAACCCAGAGAAGATCAAGGCCATCGAGAAAATGCGTCCTCCCCGGACACTCAAGGAAATGCAGCGCTTGGCAGGATGTATGGCCTCCCTGGGGCATTTCATCTCCAGGTTTGGCAAGCAAGACCTGCCCTTCTTGAAGCTCCTAAAGAGGCCCGGCTCCTTCAAATGGACTCCTGAGGCAGACGCCGCCTTCGAAGCCCTCAAGGGGTACCTCACGAGCCTGCCCATCATGGTCGCGTCGCGTTCTCGCGAGCTCTTGCTTCTGTACTTGGCGGCCACCCCCTAGACGGCCAGCGCCGCGCTGGTGGCGGTGCGGGAGGAGCGCGTCTGTACTAAGGAAAAACCCTCCGTGCCCCCTCGGGCTCATGAGCCCGCTGAGCCTCGTGAGGCCACCGATCCTCGTGAGCCTTCCGAGCCTCGCGAGCCTCCTGAGCCTCGGGAGGCCACCGATCCTCGTGAGCCTTCCGAGCCTCGCGAGCCTCCTGAGCCTCGTGAGAATCCCGAGCCTTCCAAACCTCGCGAGGCGCCTGAAGAGCAAGCTGCCACAGCAACTACGCACCTCGTCGAGCACCCCGTGTACTTCGTCAGCACCGTGCTAAGGGACGCGCGCGAGCGTTACCCCATGCAGCAGAAGCTCCTCCTCGCGCTCCTCGTCGCCTCCAGGAAGCTGCGCCACTACTTCCAGGGTCACCCCATCAAGGTCATTTCTTCCTACCCCTTGGAGCAAGTTCTGCGTAGCCCCAACGCCGTCGGCCGCATCGCCGAATGGAACATAGAGCTGCAAGCCTTCCTGCTGGAATTCTCCACCACCAGAGTCATCAAAGGCGCGGCCCTGGCCGACTTCGTGGCAGAATGGACGGACACATACGAGGAGGAGCCTTGTGAGGCCCAGTCCCTCCTGCCAGTGGACGAGGCGCCTGGCGGCTGGACCATGCACTTCGACGGCGCCTTCTCCCGACAGGGCGCGGGGGCTTGGGTCATGCTCACCTCGCCGACAGGGGATAGGCTCTACTACACCATACAGCTCTGCTTCAGGCACACCGACAAGGTCTCCAACAACATCGCAGAGTATGAGGGCCTCATCGCCGGCCTCAAGGCCGCTTTCGCCCTGGGCATCAAACGTCTGACCATCAAGGGCGATTCGCAACTCCTCGTCAACTTCTCCACCAAAAGCTACAAGCCCAAGGACGAGCACATGGCCGCCTACCTGGAAGAGGTACATAAACTTGAGAAGCGTTTTCTTGGCCTGGAGCTCCAGCACGTCCCCCGTAGTGGCAACAAAGAAGCCGAAGACATCGCCAAATGAGCATCTCGCCGCGAGCCTCAGAGCCCCAGCGTCTTCGAGGAAAGGCTCCTCAAGCCATCAGCCGCGCCTCCTGCCGCGAGCACGGCGCTCCTTCGCGAAGAACTCCCGCCCGCGCCACCCACGGGCGCGCCAGACTGTGGCCCGGCTTCAGGAGCCCGCCTGCTGCTCGCGCTGCAGCGTCAAGAAGACAGCTAGGCCATGGAGTTTAAGGCTTACTTGCTTCGCGGCACCCTTCCGGAGAAAGACTCAGAAGCAAAGCGCGTGGCCCGGCAGGCCGCCGCTTACTGCCTGCAAGATGGTGAGCTGTACCGCAGGCGCCCAAATGGCGTCTCACTGCGGTGCATCTCTGAAGAGCAAGGGTGCGAGTAGCTAGCTGATATCCATGGAGGGGACTGCGGCCACCACTCCTCGTCACGCACCCTCGTCGGCAAGGTTTTCCACAGCGGCTTCTACTGGCCCACTGCGCTGCGTGACGCTACCGAGCTGGTCCAAGCCTGCGAGACCTGCCAATTCCACGCCAAGCAGATCCACCAGCTGGCGCAGGGCCTCCAGATGATTCCCCTCTCATGGCACTTCGCGGTCTGGGGGCTGGATATCCTAGGGCCCTTCCCTCGCGCAGCTGGCGGTTACCGCTATCTCTACGTCGCCATCGACAAGTTCACCAAGTGGGCAGAAGTCGAGCCGGTGCATACCATCCCGGCAGCCTCCACCGTCAAGTTCATCAAGGGCCTCGTGAGCTGCTTTGGGGTTCCCAACCGCATCATCACTGACAATGCCTCCCAGTTCACAAGCGGCCTCTTCAAGTCCTACTGCGCCATCCTTGGTACGCATATCTGCTACGCCTCGGTGGCACACCCGCGAAGCAATGGTCAGGCCGAGCGTGCCAACGCCGAGGTCCTCAAGGGCCTCAAAACAAGGTGCTTCAAGAAGAAACTCGAGGCTTGCGGCAAGGGCTGGCTCGACGAGCTACAGTCCGTGCTGTGGTTCATCCGCACGACAGGAAGCAAGCCTACCGGCGAGACACCCTTCTTCCTCGTCTACGGCGCTGAGGCGGTCCTCCCATTGGAGCATAAGCACGGCTCCCCGCGATTCCTTGCCTTCGACGAGGCACGTCAGGAGGGCTCGCGGGAGATCGATCTGCTGCTCCTCGAGGAGGGCCGCCGTCAGGTCGCCCTTCGTACCGCGAGGTACCAGCAGGCCCTGCGTCGCTACCACAGCCGCAGCATCCGCCCTCGTACTCTCGAGGTCGGCGACCTCGTCCTATGCAGAATCCTCTCTAGAGAGGGGCTTCAAAAACTCTCACCTATGTCGGAAGGCACTTTCAGGGTTACTCAGGTGTCCAGGCCCGGCTCAGACCGGCTGGAGACGGAGGACGGAGTTCCTGTGCCTAACGCGTGGAACATCCAACACCTCCGCAAGTTCTACCCGTGACCCTCACGCGTACGAACAAAATGGGGCTGTACATGCCCCGGAGCCTCTCATTGTGTTCGCCTGATGGGCCTCCGAGAGCTCCCGCCCACGCCCAAGTGGAAGCCCCATGCTTCGCGCTGGCGGAACGGTCGACCCGCGATCATACCCATGCCCAACTGGAAGCCCCATGCTCCATGCTGGGGACGGAGGAAGGAGTTTCAGCGTATGACGCGCGGAACGTCCGACCCCTCCGCAAGTTCTGCTCGTGGCCCCCATGAGTACGAACGAAACAGGGCTGTACACGCCCCGGGGACTCTCATTGTGTAATCCTGATGAGCCCGCGAGAGCTCCAACCCATGCCCAAGTGGAAGCCCCATGCTCCGCGCTGGCGGAACGATCGAGCCGCGATCATGCCCACGCCCAAGTGGCAGCCCCATGCTCCGCGCTGGTGGAACAATCAGCTGAGGGCGCCCCACGGGCTGCACCAACCTCAAGCTGACCCGTGCCGGACATGGCAGCCGCATCTCCTACTGGTTGTGTAATCAACCTTATCATTTCGTCAGTTCTTTGATGGCGAGCCGTGCACGCTCATAGCGTCCCTCCTGAGCTTGACGCGAACGGGGGATGGACACGGTGCCTGTGCTCAGGTCAGTCCCAGCAGCGCTAAAAAACCCAAGTGATCAAGCTCTGGCTCGCGGGCCAGCTCCCGTGCACGTCACCTCACCAAGGTCCTTGGTGTCTCATATTCTCGCATGATAGGTACGGTGCCTGTGCTCGGGTATGTCCCTGCAGCGCCGCTAAACCCAAGTGATCGAGCTCTGGCTCACGGGCCTAATCCCATGCACGCCACCACACCAAGGTCCTCGGTGCCTTATCTTCTCGCGTGACGCCCATGAGTGGGTCAGCGAGCGCGCGCGGCTCCCCCATCGCGAGACCTTGCGCCTTGCGATTGTCTCAGTAGCAGGTCACATGGAAGGCCTCGCGAGCGTGCTTCGCGAGGTAACCCGGCGGCAGGATGCCCCCCGGAGCCTCAGGAGGCCTCAGGAGCACGGCTTCCGGAGCCAAGCCCGACAGAGCCACGCCAGCCGGAGGCCTCGTGAGCGGAGACCTCGCGAGGCACACGCTACAAGTGGCGGCTCGCCCGACGCCGCCCCCCCTAAAAAGCTAAGTATCATAAACACCTCGCGAGCTGTTTTCACCGCCCCTCAAGCTCTCCTCTCACCGCTGCCGCGCTGAGCGCTGAGTTTCCTTCTTCTGCGCGAGCCGCTTGCACGTCAAAGGGGGGCTTCTTGAGCATCGCGCCTCAGGAGCTCTTACCCCCTCGCAGTGCCCTACACCTCCTGGCCTTGTCCAGGCATCGTGACCGGACATACCAGCGACGGCTGTAGCCCGCCCGAGGGCTGGGTCCTGACGACGTAGAGTGACACGACAAGCAAAGAAAAGGAGATAAGCCTCGCGAGGTGGTCTCGTGAGCCGCTCTCGTTGTTTTTCAAGCTCTCTCTTTCTTTTTGCGATCTCACCGAGCGCCCACGTTTTCTCTTTCGCGCAAGCCGCTTGCACGCCAAAGGGGGGCTTCCTGGGCATCGCGCCCCAGGAGCCCTTACTAGCTCCTGGGCCCCTCACCTCCTGGCCTTGTCCAGGCATCGTGACCGGACATACCAGCGACGGCTGTAGGCCCGCTCGGGGGCTGAGTCCTGACGGCGTAGAGCACCAAGGCAAACAAGAAAGAAAAGTGAGGCCTCACGAGAGGACTTCAAGAGGAAATAAGCATGCATTACAGCAAGTCATAAGATACTTAATTCAAAGGACATCGTTTTTCCTCATGCCATCAGAGGCTACATTGACTTGTTACAGGAATAAAAGGAAGAAGGGTGCCCTCAGCGCCGCCTCGCCTTCAATATGCACAAGGAATCAAGGCGGAACACACGGGTGAGGCAATGATGGCCCTGTGCCGAGCGCGAACAGGCTTTATGTCAGCCTGGGCAGTTGCCGAGGCGTCGCGGGGAAATGGAGGCGCCTTCCATCGCATCGTGCGCCACACGTCGCGCCTGGCCCGCAGGCGGTTAGGGCCCACGCCGTTTCGCCCCCTTGGGCGGGAACATGCACGCCACGGGCCCGGGGGCTACTGTCGGGGTTGTGGAACCCGGGGTACCACGACCCGTCTGCCCGCGGCCCAGGGCGCAGCACCTGGCGGAGGCCCAGATAGGCAGCCCACCAACGGGCGCCCCAGAGCAAAGTCACCTCACGAGGCTCCGGCCTCCCGATGGCTCCGGCCTCCCGAGGACCCCTCCTCAGGGAGCGGGCAAGCAGGACTCAGCAGCGGCTCCACCCGAGGCCCCCTCACGATGCCACCTCACGAGGCCCCCACATGAGGCCCCTCACGAGGCGGTCTCCCCGAGGCTGCCTCCCGAGGCATCCTCCCAATGGCTTACAAGGCAAGGAAGATCCGGCTTAGTCGCGCGGTCTCTGCCCACCACGTGGGTGAGGCGCGCGGCAACGAAAGGCGACAAAAGCCGCGCCAGCAGGCGCGGATGAAGATGTTTTCCTCTTTTGTGTTAAGGGAGCAGGGCCAGCTATCCCCTCTCCAAAGCAACCCCAAAGGTTGCCCGATCGGCGAAGGAAGACCAAGACGACGGGCGCGCAGGGCGGAGGTCATCACCGAGCCCACCGGTGCGTCATGGATCATGCTTTGGCAGGCGATGACCACCTTTAGTCAGGATAGCCGGAGCGCTTGTCCCCTTTCAAAATCGCCAAGTGTGGCAACCCTTCCCGCCTGAGCTTTGAGGGGGAAGAGGACCAAGGCCGATATAAAAGGGCAGTGCAGCCACCATAGGAAAAAGGATCGTCTTCAACCTTGTACGCGAGAACTCTCTTGCCCACAATAATCCCAAACACAAGCAGGAGTAGGGTCTTTCACCGCAAGGTGGCCCGAACCTGGGTAAACCGCTGAGTCTTTTCCCCATCCCTCGCTAGCGCGCTCTCGCCGTAGCTTAGCCGTGGTAGGAGACGAAGCGGTAGAACGAGCTCACCCCAGTGTTCGAACCTTTGGGTCCCCGGAGCCCGACTTCCGACAAGCGCTGGAGCTCAAGGAATGGGGAAGGCAATGGCAAAGGCAGAGATGGGAGCGTGCGAAGGAAATGGAGACCATTCCCCTTTCATGGGCTATAAACCCACGGCCCCTTTACTGCGCCGCAGTCCTCGCCATTTCCCCATGTAACC
The DNA here is from genome assembly GCA_039707655.1 of Elymus sibiricus. Classification (NCBI taxonomy): domain Eukaryota; kingdom Viridiplantae; phylum Streptophyta; class Magnoliopsida; order Poales; family Poaceae; genus Elymus; species Elymus sibiricus. Next base: position 206,204,110 of record CM077674.1, read on the forward strand.
GTTCCATCATGCGCGCATGGGGCGGGGCAGATTATTGAACATATCCCTTAAAACCAGGGCACGATCTCCATATCGATGGGACGTGCCAATGAAAAAACCGCCTCGAACCGCAGATCGAGTTTTTCATAAAACAACTCGTGGTCGTGGCGCATTGTGACCCTTCGGTAAAAAGTTGTCGGATGGGGGTACTGTTCATACCAAGGTAACTAGCCTTCGAGGCTAAGTTATCGATACCCCTTAGCGACCGAAGTGTATTTCGGGGCATGTGCGGCCAAGCAACACTTAAAGACTCGACTCAGAGGAGATACAGGCCGGTCATTGATATCACAGAAGGAAGTGAACTGGTCCACAAAGCCGATGGTGGTCGGCGTCTACCTCGGCTTCAAAGACTAGTTCGGGGGCTACTGAGGGTGTCCCGGACTAGGGGGTACTCGGGCTGCTAGCCTATCTCTCGTAGGCCGGGCTAGTGGGCCGCTCTCTACTCGTCGATGGAAGGCTGGATTGTGGGCGACCCCGTGTATCAGAAGGAAACCTCCGAAGATTTGGCGTCTCCTCCAAGGAATAATTGGCGTGACAGGCATGTCTATCCCCTAATGGTAACCGACAATATGTAACCCTAGGACCTTTTGGTGTCTATATAAACCAGAAGGCTTCGTCCATAGAGGATCACCATATCCATTGCCTAGGGTTTAGCCCATCCGATCTCGAGGTAGATCAACTCTGTAACCTTCATACAATCACATCAATACAATCTAGCAGGACGTAGGGTATTACCTCTTCGAGAGGGCCCGAACCTGGGTAAATCACCGTCTCTACGTTCTCTGTTACCCATTGATTCCTAGACCCACAGTTCGGATCCCCAACCCGAGATCTGCCAGTTTTGGTACCGACAGCGCGACCCCACCAGGGCGCGCCGTGATGGCTTGTGAGCACCTCGTGAGGCTTCTGGTCCTTCCACGAAGCTTCGGGGGTATCTTTTGGTCCAAAAAAAATCATCAAAAAGTTTTGTCCAATTCCGAGAACTTTTATTTCTGCACAAAAAACAACACCACGGTAGTTCTGCTGAAAACAGTGTCAGTCCGGGTTAGTTCTAATCAAATCATACCAAAACCATATAGAATTGTTATAAACATGGCATGAATACTTCATAAATTATAGATACATTGGAGACGTATCGGTGTGCAATACAGAGAGAGCGTGCGTCAAAGAAAAAAACCGTGACAACACTCTATGTTGGGTGTGTGAGACACATTATGCATAAGAAGACACTTGGTACTTGAATCCAACTTAAAAAAAGTTTCAAATATTAGAATTCAACCTAAAGTGGATTCAAATATTTGAAACGGTGATCATAGCATTTGCAAATCATATATAAAGGGCATTCAATCTTCGGTTCGCTTTTCAACTTACAATATACCATGCACAAGCACGTATATAAATTTGTATTCAAACAAAAAATTGTTTGCAATTTGTATTCAAACATGTGAATGTTTGTTCTCGCACACGCGCTTGCTACTAGGATTTTGCCACGTCTAGCCAGTCCAATAGCAGTAGGAGTACTAGTACTAGTAGTATTACTACCTTTGTTTTTCGTGCCAAATTTTGACCATAATTTCAACTCAATTTTTTAATGCATGTCATCAAAAATTATATCGTTTGATTCGTATTTGAACATAGTTTCCAATGATATTATTTTCGATGACATGCATTAATATTATTTTAGTTAAATCTAAGGTCAAAATTTGACACAAAATACAAAGGGGACCAATAAACTAGGACGGAGGCCTCTGCACTAGAGTATGGAGTGCTTATTAACACATGGCCCACCTTACACTCTCAACAAATTTCTTGGAATCCATGCTACAATCTCTGCCTCCTCGTCTCTCTCTTCTAGTGTGTTTTTTTAATCAATCGTCTCTCTCTTCTAAATTTAGCCGACGCGGGCGGGGGATGGGGAGATGGAGGGGGAAGTTTGCCTACCGTCGGTATGGTCTCAACTGCGGTCCCGCAAGTGAGCGAAAACGCAAGATGAAGCGTGTTCCATTCGGTGAGCAATGTGCCGGACCGACCGTGTCGGGGTGCAACGCGAACGTGACAAGTGTGATGTACACCGTCAGTTCCTTTTGAACTTCCATACTGCTTTTTTTGTAATGGCTATCGCGCGCGCGCGGGTGTCGGAGCGCATGATTTCCGACCGGCTGGGCTTGGCCTAATTAAGTAAGTTCATCAGGGTGTATTATTGATAATTAAGGAAAGGGCGGGCAAGTAGCTAGCGTAGAATATCGGGGGTTAACTTCACAAGTTTAAAATGAGGAAAAGGAACAATCACAGCACGCCTGTCGCGTTCGCATCAGACCAGCACACGGTCGACCTACCCCGCCGCTCAACGCCAACCGGCTTGGCATTTCACTGGCATGTGGGAACGCATGTTAGCAATCCAACCATGGGCCAAACTAGCCCGCCCTGCCATCGCCATTTTCTCCACGCGCGTGGTTCGGCCAAAATTTTCGTAAGGTGACTTATCCACCTGGACGGAGGGAGAAACCGCATGTGATCAAACCAAACTCAGCCATCCAATCACTGACACCTAATTTTCGTTGATACATTATGTTTATAAGGCCGATTTATTAAATATAAATATGTTTTTACACAGCAAATGATCCCTAAGAACAACAACATAAAGAAAAACTATCACTGCTCATGGAACGAGCTGGCCTCGTCGTCTTTGGCTGCCGGCGCGAACCAGCCAGAGCTGCCGACGTGTGTCTCCGCGGCGTCGTTGTCCTCGGCCTCCAGCTAGTCGTTCACGTGGAGCGTGATGGCGCTCTGCACGAATGCGAGCACCGCCCGATTCACATCCACGATGTTCAGTTCCGCCTGCAGGAGGGCCTCAATGGCAGCGGCATCCGCATGCTCCGCGTCGATTTGAGACTCCGCCGCACGGTTCAAGTCCATGACGTTCGGTTCCGCCTGCAGGAGGGCCTCGATGGCAGCGGCATCCACGCGCTCCGCGTCAAGTTGAGCCTCCGCCGCCCGGTTCATGACCACGACATCCTGTTCCGCCTGCAGGAGGGCATCGATGGCAGCGGCATCCGCAAGCTCCGCATTGAGTTGAGCCTCCGCCGCCCGGTTCACGACCATGACATCCGGTTCCGCCTGCAGGAGGGCCTCGATGGCAGCGGCATCCGCGCGCTCCGTGTCGAGTTGAGCCTCCGCCGCCCGGTTCACGACCACGACATCCGGTTCTGCCTGCAGGAGGGCCTCAATGGCAACGGCATCCACGCGCTCCCTGTCGGGTTGAGCCTCCGCCGCCCGGTGCTTCTTTAGGATCAACAGGTTGAACCGCTGGTCCGCCTGCACCATGGGGGACCCGGACGCCGGGACGAAATTGACGTCCATCGTCTCCTTCGCCGCGGGGGGCTTCTGCGCCGCGACCTCCGCCATGAACATTGGATCGACTTCCTCCTCGGAGCTCGGCTCCAGAGGACTCGGGGATTGGCCCGCCACAAAGCGATCTTGGGAACGGAGGTCTGTGGCACATACCGCCACCACGATTTCTGTGCAGCGCTCCGGCGTCAACATCTTGTAGTACGTGATCTTGCTGCGCACCATGGCTATTCGGCGAACTAGGGGATGGCTGATGTAGGCTAGGGGATCGAAAGGTGGGAGAATGGGCTGGGAGGTGGGGTTTTGGGGCAGGGGTTACCGGCCGGCAAGTAGCTGGCGTAGGCTGAGCAGCGAAGATTCCAGTGTGAATAGTGGTACCAATGACGACCGGTCATTCGGTTTTGACGCTGCAGAGTTTGCAAAGCCGGATGGGTGGAACCTGGAGAGTTGTGGGCTGGGATGGGACCAAACGTCCGGACCTCCCCACCAGTTCAGTCTGTGGGATTTGATTTTTTTAGATGATGTAGGTGGGATTCGTATCCGAAAAGACTCTTCCGCGATCGCACGTGCCAACGCACGGATCCCCTTCTCGCAACCTCAATCAACTTCCGACCAAGTCTGTTTCTTTCCGAATTAATAACTGCAGCCATTTCCATGTATTTACAGTGGCCCCACCTCCTCCTTTGACGATACAAGCAACACATCGTTGCATGCACGTTGGCCCACTATACTTTCCATTTAATCCTCGCCTGGTGAATGTGCATGGACCTTTCCATCCCGAATTAATCGCCCCCCCCCCCCCCCCGCTGATTTTTACTTGGGTGGGGCCCACCCTTTCCTTAATTATCAATAATACACCCTGATGAACTTACTTAATTAGGACAAGCCCAGCCGGTCGGAAATCGTGCGCTCCGACGTGCGCGCGTATCCAAAAAAATTGTGAAGATAACACTTGGTTCCTTGCCTTCGCACGATACATCGATGGAAATCCCGATTATAATGACGCAGAATTTTCTACTAAATCCCATAAAAAGGCGTCCTCTTCGCCCCTCCGGCCGCAATCATCGCGCTAATCATATACTTTCTATTTGACTTCCTTCCCCTCCGGCGAAGTGCGTTCGACGGAGCGCACCATTGAGGCAGACGACGGTCATGTCGTTCGGAAGTTCCGCCTAAGCCGAGACAACCGCCTTCTTTGCATCCAGGAAGTCCGTAGGAGACAGCAACTGTCGTGTCACCGTGACCGTTGGAAGCGACGTGACCATGTCGTTCGAGCTCGAGCTGCCGCAAGGGGACTCGAACGTGACCGTGTACCCTTACACGGGCAACGGTTTACTGTCGGAAAGGCTCTTCCTCGTCGGGACCCGTCCAGTCTGTGCAACCAATGAAAATGCCGGCGTGTAGTTCGGGGCTGACTCTTCTCATCGATCTACATCCCAACAAAATAGAGTGGGAGACGGTCGTCCCCGACGGCGTTGTGAGGAAGATAGTCCAGGAGGCGAATCGCCGGCAGTTGCATCAACGAGGAGGGTGTGACTTCAGTTCGACATGAAGGTGGACCGGCGTCATGTTGTTACCCTGCCGGCGCTACGTTCGTGGAGAAGCTTCTTGGCGAGGAAGGTGCTGGGACGTGCCCGGCATGTCTCGCACACACCATCAAACAAGTAGTACAGTAGTACCGCTTATCTAGGCTTTCGCCGGCCTATTGATGCACATACGAGAATTTTAAAATCATATAATGCTCTATGTACGTTTGGTCTTGTCACTAATAAGTACTAGTACTATATTTGCAACCATTGAGTAACTGGTACTAGTTGGTGAATGTTGCATAGTCGTGGATGTCCGAGCTAAATTTGAAACACAGTCACGATCAAACGAGATGTTACCATTGGGCTCAACCACTCCACCAGTCGGAATCACCTTGGCCTATTTGATTTGCCGGATCCTCAAAACGCAGGAATCGCAAATATATAGGATTGTTCTCTTTGGATGGGAATGGCTTGGATTGGAGTATAGGATTAGGATTGTGTGTTTGATGTCATAGGAAAGACAGATGAATTTTTAAAATACTCCTAGGTTGGAGTAGATGCGGGATTTCCTATATTATTAAATGTAGCAAAATAGCTTCGTCCGTCCAGCTTACTACGGGAAAGGTTGTTTGTGGAAGAAGACGATGGAGAAGCGGATTCAGCGAAGAGTGAAATTATGGTTGCTTCGCATGTGACTTTGTGATTTGACGCCTCATTGCTTTGTGATTTGTGATAGTAGAAGGGAGTAGACTCTGTGCTCTATGCATGCATCCATGCAAGGGAGAAAGAGGAGAGAGGTTGCATTTTTTATTCCTTCAATCAATTTGGCATCGGCGCACCACCGAGTTCCGGTTCCCTCTTTTTTTGGCTTCCGCAACACCCTCCACAATGGTTCCCATCGATGCCAAAAGCTATTTTACCATTTGGCTACACATTGTGGATGCCCTTAAGCGTACCATTTGGTTAAAGAGGAGGTGCTTTTGCCACGCGAAAGGCAGGGGAGGTTGGCCTCATGGTTTGCTAACATGCGGTCCCACGTGTCAGTGATGTACCAAGTCGATCCGCGTCCCACATGACTACATGAGGCAGAACAATGGCAGAAGCAACTTCAGTGAGGAGTGAAAGGATGGTTGCTTCGTCCCTCCAACATATACTGCGGGAAAGCTGCAGCTTTGTGATTTGACACCTCATTGCTCATTACTACTGCGGTGCCACGACCGGGGTGCGTCCCCCTGCTGCTCTACACTGTTATTTGGTGGATGGCACATGGACCCGGATGCTGGATGTCCCACATGTCGGCGAAAGGGAGTAGAACATTTATGAAAGCGAGCGCTCCACTCTTACGATGGAGGAGTACAAGACACGGCGGCCTAGTGAACTGTAACTTGTACTGTACTATACTACCTCCGTCCCGATTTATTGGTCCTCTTTGAATTTTGTGCCAAACTTTGACCTTATATTTAACTAACAAAATGTTAATGCATGTCACAAAAAATAATATCATTGAAAACTATGTTCAAATAGGAATCCAACGATATAATTTTTGGTGACATGCACTAACATTTTGTTAATTAAATCTATGGTCAAAATTAAGCACAAAATATGAAGGAGACCAATAAACCAGGACGGAGGTAGTACTACTATAGTAAGTACTATGTGGTAGTCTTGTACAATACTACTGTAGTAAGTACTATGTGGTAGTCTTGTACTACTACTCTTATACCACTTGGTTTTGCTGTTTCGCGCGATCCATCGATACAAACCCGATTAAACAGGTGAGGGCGGGTCTTTTCCCGCGTGGTAGGCAGGGTAGTTTGGCATAGTCGGTTTAACAGAGAGACCAAGAGAAAGATGTGAAATGCTTGAATGTGTAGTGGGCCCTTTTTTTGTGTCATGTGTGTGTGTGATCGGACCTTTCAGATCACTAGATGATACTAGCCATACATTTCAACACAATTTTAATGTATGCAACATGAATAATTGAAGTAACAATATGAGATCTAAAACTTAAAATACATATGATTTATTGTCTTAGAGTATAGTAGTACTGTATTGCATAGTTGTTAGATATAACATGCGAGAACATGTAGGGACGTATTTTCGAGGGCCTACCGAGAGAAATTCGGCATAAAGTGGGTTCAAATATTTGTATTTGTCATCATAGCATTTGTACCTCATATCTAGGGTTTATACGGTAGACGTGAATGTTGGAAATATGCCCTAGAGGCAATAATAAATTGGTTATTATCATATTTCCTTGTTCATGATAAATGTTTATTATTCATGCTAGAATTGTATTGATCGGAAACTTAAATACATGTGTGAATACATAGACAACGCCGTGTCCCTAGTGAGCCTCTACTAGACTAGCTCGTTGATCAAAGATGGTTAAGGTTTACTAACCATAGACATGAGTTGTCATTTGGTAATGGGATCACATCATTGGGAGAATGATGTGATGGACAAGACCCAATCGTAAGCTTAGCATCAGATCGTTTAGTTATTTGCTACAGCTTTCTTCATGTCAAGTATCTGTTCCTTCGACTATGAGATCATGCTACTCCCGGATACTGGAGGAATGCCTTGTGTGCTATCAAACGTCACCTCGTAACTGGGTGATCATAAAGGTGCTCTACTGGTATCTCCGAAGGTGTTTGTTGGGTTGCATGGATCGAGACTGGGATTTGTCACTCCGTATGACGGAGAGATATCTCTCGGCCCTCTCGGTAATACAACATCGTAAAGAGCTTGCAAGCAATGTGGCTAATGAGTTAGTCACAGGATCTTGTATTACGGAACGAGTAAAGAGACTTGCCGGTAACGAGATTGAACTAGGTGTGGAGATACTGACGATTGAATCTCGGGCAAGTAACATATCGCTGGACAAAGGGAATTGCATACGGGATTACCCGAATCCTCAACATCGTGGTTTAACCATTAAAGATCTTCGTTGAATATGTAGGAATCAATATGGGCATCCAGGTCCCGCTATTGGTTATTGATCGGAGAGGAGTCTCGGTCATGTCTGCATGTTCCCGAACCCGTAGGGTCGCACGCTTAACGTTCGGTAGCGCTAGGGTAGTAATGATATATTAACAGTGGAAAGTCCGAAGGTTGTTCAGAGTCCCGGATGGGATCCAGGATATCATGAGGAGCTCCGGAATGGTCTGGAGGTAAAGATTTATATATAGGAAGTCATATTTTAGGTTCCGGAAAAAGTTCGGTTTTTTCGGTATTGTACCGGGAAGCTTCGAGAAGGTTTCGGAGGGTTCCAGAAGTGTCCGGAAGACCACGGAGGGTCCACATGGACTCTAAGGGGGGCGCACCAGCCCTTCATGGGCCAGGCAAAGCAGCCCCCTTGGCCCATGCGGCTGCCCCAAAGGATAAGATCAAATCCCTTTAAATTAGGAGATAAGATGGAAAGAGGAGGCTTTACTTGGGAAAGGGAATTACTATTCATGTGGTACTGTTCATGCATGTACTATTTATGTGGTACTGTTCACGCGGCGCTATTCCTCCTCCTCCAAGTTTCCTCCTCTATATATAGTGGGGAGGGGCGCAGGCAAAGCACCCTTCGACCCTTGGCCGCCCCCTCCCTCTCTTCCTCCTCCACGTTCCGTCAGTGCTTGGCGAAGCCCTGCCGGATTTCCGCTGCCACCACCACCACCTCGCCATCGTGCTGGTTCTGATCTCATCTACCTCCTTCCTCTCTCTTGCTGGATCAAGAAGGACAGGATGCCATCGAGCTGAATGTGTGCTAATCTCGGAGGTGCCGTCCGTTCGGCACTAAATCGGATTGGATCGCGATTGGATCGTGAAGAGTACGACTACATCAACCGCGTTATGACACTAACGCTTTCGGTCTACAAGGTTATGTAGACACACTCCCCTCTCGTTGCTATGCGTCTCGTAGATTAGATCTTGGGTGTTCGTAGGAAAAGTTTTGATTTTCATGCAACGTTCCCCATCAGTGGCATCATGAGCCAGGTCTATGCGTAGATGCATTTGCACGAGTAGAACACAAAGAAGTTGTGGGCGTTGATGTTCAAATTGCTTACTTTCTTTGTCTTATTTGGATTCAACGGTATTGTGGGATGAAGCGGCTCGGACCAACCTTATTTGTCCACACACAAGAGACCGGTTCCACTGACTGACATGCAACTTGTATTGCATAAAAGTGGCTTTGCGGGTGTCTGTCTCTCCCACTTTAGTTGAATCTGATTTGACGAGGGCGGTCCTTGTAGAAGGTTAAAAGGCAACTTGTATATCACCATTGTGGTTTTGCATAGATAAGAATGGTTCTTATAGTTTGCCCTAGCAGCCACGTAAAAATTGCAACAACAAAGTAGAGGACGTCTAACTTGTTTTTGCAGGTCATGTTGTGATGTGGTATGGCCAAAACGTGATGTGATATTTGTTGATGTATGAGATGATCATGTTTATAATAGGTTCATGACTTGCATGTCGATGAGTACGGCAACCGGCAAGAGCCATAGGGTTGTCTTTAATTTATTGTATGACCTGCGTGTCAATCATTAAACGCCATGTAATTGCTTTACTTTATCACTATGCGTTAGCAATAGTTATAGAAGCAATAGTTGGCGAGACAACCACATGACAACACGATGATGGAGATCATGATGATGGAGATCATGGTGTCATGCCGGTGACAATGGAGATCATGCCGGTGCTTTGGAGATGGAGATCAAAAGCACAAGATGATGATGGCCATATCATGTCACATATTGATTGCATGTGATGTTTATATTTTTATGCATCTTATTTTGCTTAGGACGACGGTAGCATTATAAGATGATCCCTTCACTTAATTTCAAGATAAAAGTGTTCTCCCTAAGTATGCACCATTGTGAAAGTTCGTCGTTTCGAAGCACCACGTGATGATCGGGTGTGATAAACTCTACGTTCACATACAACGGGTGTAAGCCAGTTTTACACATGCAGAATACTTGGGTTAAACTTGACGAGCCTAGCATGTACAGACATGGCCTCGGAACACAGGAGACTGAAAGTTCGAACATGAGTCATATAGTAGATATGATCAACATGGAGATGTTCACCATTGATGACTGCCCCATCTCACGTGATGATCGGACATGGGTCAGTTGATGTGGATCATGTAACACTTGGACAACTTGAGGGATGTCGATTTAAGTGGAAGTTCTTTAGTAATTTGATTAGAAGAACCAATTATCATGAACTTAGTCTAATTGTCTTTGCAAATTAATGTTGTATATCAATGGCCCGCGTTGTAGTTCCCCTGAATTTTAATGCGTTCCTAGAGAAAGCTAAGTTGAAAGATGATGGAAGCAACTATGCGGACTGGGTCCGTAACTTGAGGATTATCCTCATTGCTGCACAGAAGGCTTATGTCCTTCATGCACCGCTAGGTGCCGCAACCCATCCAGCATCGTCTGTGGATGTTGTGAACATCTGGCAGGCACGTTCTGATGACTACTCGATAGTTCAGTGCGCCATGCTTTACGGCTTAGAATCGGGGCTGCAAAGACGTTTTGAGCACCACGGAGCATATGAGATGTTCCAGGAGCTGAAATTGGTATTTCAATCTCATGCCCGGGTCAAGAGGTATGACACCTCCGACAAGTTCTTTAGCTGTAAGATGGAGGAGAACAGCTCCGTTAGTGAGCACGTACTCAAAATGTCTGGGTACTATAATCGCTTGAATCAGTTGGGAGTTAATCTTCCGGATGAACTAGCGAATGACAGAGTTCTCCAGTCACTGCCACAGAGCTACAAAGGCTTCGTAATGAACTATAATATGCAAGGGATGGAGAAAACGATCCCTGAGCTCTTCGCCATGCTTAAGGCCACGGAGGTAGAAATCAAGAAAGAGCATCAAGTGTTGATAGTCAATAGGACCACCAGTTTCAAGAAGAAAGGCAAGGGAAAGAAAGGGAACTTCAAGAAGAACGGCAAGCAAGTTGCCGCTCCCATGAAGAAACACAAGGCTGGACCCAAACCTGAGACTGAGTGCTTCTATTGCAAGGGGAATGGTCACTGGAAGCGGAACTGCCCCAAGTACTTGGCAGATAAGAAGGCTGAAAACGTTAACAAAGATATATATGATATACATGTTATTGATGTGTATCTTACTAGTGCTCGTAGTAGTGCCTAGGTATTTGATACTGGTTCGGTTGCTAATATTTGTAACTCGAAACAGGAGCTGCGGAATAAACGGAGACTAGCTAAGGACGAGGTGACGATGCGCATCGGAAATGGTTCCAAGGTTGATATGATAGCCGTCGGCACGCTCCCTCTATGTTTACCTTCGGGATTAGTTTTAAACCTGAATAATTGTTATTTGGTGCCTACGTTAAGCATGAACATTATATCTGGATCTTGTTTATTGCGAGACGGTTATTCATTAAGTCAGAGAATAATGGTTGTTCTATCTATATGGATAATATCTTTTATGGTCATGCACCCCTTGTGAATGGTTTATTCTTGTTGAATTTCGATCGTAGTGATACACATATTCATAATATTGATGCCAAAAGATGCAAAGTTAATAATGATAGTACCACATATTTGTGGCACTGCCGCTTAGGTCATATTGGTGTAAAGCGCATGAAGAAACTCCATGCTGATGGACTTTTGGAATCTCTTGATTATGAATCATTTGAGACATGTGAACCATGCCTCATGGGTAAGATGACTAAAACTCCGTTCTCCGGAACAATGGAGCGAGCTAGTGACTTATTGGAAATAATACATACCGATGTATGCGGTCCGATGAGCGTTGAAGCACGCGGTGGATATCGTTATTTTCTTACCTTCACAGATGATTTGAGTAGATATGGGTATATTTACTTACTGAAACACAAGTCTGAAACATTTCAAAAGTTCAAGGAAATTCAGAGTGAAGTGGAGAATCATCGTAACAACAAAATAAAGTTTCTGCGATCTGATTGTGGAGGTGAATATTTGAGTTACGAGTTTGGTATGCATTTAAGACAATGTGGAATTGTTTCGCAGCTCACGCCACCTGGAACACCACATCGTAATGGTGTGTCCAAACGTCATAATCGTACTCTATTGGATATAGTGCATTCTATGATGTCTCTTACCGATTTGCCACTATCGTTTTGGGGTTATGCATTAGAGACAGCCACATTCACTTTAAATAGGGCACCGTCTAAATTCGCTGAGACGACACCGTATGAGTTGTGGTTTGGCAAGAAACCTAAGCTGTTGTTTCTTAAAGTTTGGGGATGCGACGCTTATGTCAAGAGGCTTCAGCCTGATAAGCTCGAACCCAAAGCGGAGAAGTGCGTCTTCATAGGATACCCTAAAGAGACCATTGGGTATACCTTCTACCACAGATCTGAGGGCAAGATCTTTGTTGCCAAGAATGGGTCCTTTCTAGAAAAGGAGTTTCTCTCAAAAGAAGTGAGTGGGAGGAAAGTAGAACTTGATGAGGTTATTGTACCTTCTCTCGAATTGGAAGGTAGCACATCACAGAAAGCAGTTCCCGTGATTCCTACACTAACCGAAGAGGAAGCTAATGATGATGATCATGAAACTTCGGATCAAGTTACTACTGAACTTCGTAGGTCGACTAGGGTACGTTCCGCACCAAAGTAGTACGGTAATCCTGTCCTGGAAGTCATGTTGTTAGACAACGGTGAACCTATGAACTATGAAGAAGCTATGATGAGCCCGGATTCCAACAAATGGCTTGAGGCCATGAAATCCGAGATAGGATCCATGTATGAGAACAAAGTATGGACTTTGGTGGACTTGCCCGATGATCGGCAAGCCATTGACATTAAATGGATCTTTAAGAAGAAGACAGACGCTGATGGTAATGTCACCGTCTATAAAGCTCAACTTGTCGCAAAGGGTTTCCGACAAATTCAAGGGGTTGACTACGATGAGACTTTCTCACCCGTAGCGAAGCTTAAGTCTGTTAGAATTATGTTAGCAATTGCCGCATTTTATGATTATGAGATCTGGCAGATGGACGTCAAAACAACGTTCCTTAACGGGTTTCTTAAGGAAGAGTTGTATATGATGCAACCAGAAGGTTTTGTCGATCCTAAAGGTGCTAACAAAGTATGCGAGCTCCATCGATCCATCTATGGACTGGTGCAAGCATCTCGGAGTTATAATATACGCTTTGATGAGGTGATCAAAGCTTTTGCTTTTATACAAACTTACGGAGAAGCTTGTATTTACAAGAAAGTGAGTGGGAGCTCTGTAGCATTTCTAATACTATATGTGGATGAGATATTATTGATTGGAAATGATATAGAATTTCTGGACAGCATAAAGGGTTATTTGAACAAGAGTTTTTCAATGAAAGACCTGGGTGAAGCTGTTTACATATTGGGCATCAAGATCTACAAAGATAGATCAAGACGCCTGATAGGACTTTCACAAAGCATATACACCTTGATAAGATTTTGAAGAAGTTCAAAATGGACCTGTCGAAGAAAGGGTTCTTGCCTGTGTTGCAAGGTGTGAAGTTGAGTAAGACCCAAAGCCCGACCACGGCAGAAGAAAGAGAAAGGTTGAAAGTTATCCCCTATGCCTCGGCCATAGGCTCTATAATGTATGCCACGCTGTGTACCAGACCTGATGTGTGCCTTGCCATAAGTTTGGTAGGGAGGTAGCAAAGTGATCCAGGAGTAGATCACTGGACAGCGGTCAAAATTATCCTTAGGTACCTAAAGAGGACTTAGGAAATGTTTCTCGGTTATGGAGGCGATAAAGAGTTCGTCGTAAAGTGTTACGTCGATGTAAGCTTTGACACCGATCCGGATGACTCTGAGTCCCAAACCGGATACGTATAGTGGAGCAGTCATTGGGAATAGCTCCAAGTGGAGCATGGTAGCAACATCTACAGAATGACATAGAGATTTGCAAAGTACATACGGATATGAATGTGGCAGACCCGTTGACTAAAACCTCTCTCACAAACAAAACATTATCAAACCCCAGAACTCATTGGGTGTTAATCACATAGCGATGTGAACTAGATTATTGACTCTAGTGCAAGTGGGAGACTATTGGAAATATGCCCTAGAGGCAATAATAAATTGGTTATTATCACATTTCCTTCTTCATGATAAATGTTTATTATTCATGCTAGAATTGTATTGATCGGAAACTTAAATACATGTGTGAATACATAGACAACACCGTGTCCCTAGTGAGCCTCTACTCGACTAGCTCGTTGATCAAAGATGGTTAAGGTTTCCTAACCATAGACAGGAGTTGTCATTTGATAACGGGATCACATCATTGGGAGAATGATGTGATGGACAAGACCCAACCGTAAGCTTAGCATCAGATCGTTTAGTTATTTGCTACAGCTTTCTTCATGTAAAGTATCTGTTCCTTCAACCATGAGATCATGCTACTCCTGGATACCGGAGGAATGCCTTGCGTGCTATCAAACGTCACCTCGTAACTGGGTTATCACAAAGGTGCTCTACAGGTATCTCCGAAGGTGTTTGTTGGGTTGCATGGATCGAGACTGGGATTTGTCACTCCGTATGACGGAGAGATATCTCTGGCCCCTCTCGGTAATACAACATCGTAAAGAGCTTGCAAGCAATTTGGCTAATGAGTTAGTCACGGGATCTTGTATTACGAAACGAGTAAAGAGACTTTCCGGTAACGAGATTGAACTAGGTATGGAGATACCGACGATCGAATCTCGGGCAAGTAACATATCGCTGGACAAAGGGAATTGCATACGGGATTACCCGAATCCTCGACATCGTGGTTCAACCGATAAAGATCGTCGTTGAATATGTAGGAATCAATATGGGCATCTAGGTCCCGCTATTGGTTATTGACCGGAGAGGAGTCTCGGTCATGTCTGCATGTTCCTGAACCTGTAGGGTCGCACTCTTAACGTTCGGTAGCGCTAGGGTAGTAATGAGATATTAACAGTGGAAAGTCCGAAGGTTGTTCGGAGTCTCAGATGGGATCCAGGATATCACGAGGAGCTCCGGAATGGTCCGGAGGTAAACATTTATGTATGGGAAGTCATATTTTGGGTTCCGGGAAAAGTTCGGTTTTTTCGGTATTGTACCGGGAAGCTTCCAGAAGGTTCCGAAGGGTTCCGGAGGTGTCCGGAAGTCCACGGAGGGTCCACATGGACTCTAAAGGGGGTGCACCAGCCCTTCATGGTCCAGGCGTAGTAGCCCCCTTGGCCCATGCGGCTACCCCAAAGGATAAGATCAAATCCCTTTAAATTAGAAGATAAGATGGAAAGAGGAGGCTTTACTTAGGAAAGGGAATTACTATTCACATGTACTGTTCACGTGTGTACTGTTCACGTGGTACTGTTCACGCGGCACTATTCCTTCTCCTCCAAGTTTCCTCCTCTATATATAGTGGGGAGGGGCGCGGGGAAGCACCCTTCGACCCTTGGTCGCCCCCTCCCTCTCTTCCTCCTCCACGTTCCGTTAGTGCTTGGCGAAGCCCTGCCGGATTTCCGCTGCCACCACCACCACCTCGCCGTCGTGCTGGTTCCGATCTCATCTACCTCCTTCCCCTCTCTTGTTGGATCAAGAAGAAGAGGACGCCATCGAGCTGAACATGTGCTAATCTCGGAGGTGCCGGCCGTTTGGCACTAGATCGGATTGGATCGTGATTGGATCGTGAAGAGTATGACTACATCAACCACGTTATGACGCTAATGCTTTCGGTCTACAAGGGTATGTAGACGCACTCCTCTCTTGTTGCTATGCGTCTCCTTTATTAGATCTTCGGTGTTCATAGCAAATTTTTTGATTTTCATGCAACGTTCCCCATCAGTGAATGCTTGTTCGCTCTTGCCAAACCAGTACAACAATATTGGGGTGGCGTGCGCCAATATAGGCTTGGGAGGTTGGCCTAGTCGGCTCCACGGAGAGAGCAAGAGAAGAGATAAATACACTAGCGGTCACTGTATTTGAAGCGAAAGCATAACACGGTCACCGGACTTCAGAATACGCTCATTAGGGTCACTATATACGTTTGACGGTGATTATATGGTCACTCGCTCACCGTTCAGCATCGTATTGCACTCTGTTGACTGGCCAAATAGTCTACGTGGCACTATGTTGACTGGTTAAATTTGCCACGTTCCTTGTGGGTCCCACCTATCAGTTGGCAAAGGAACGAGATAAGATAAACATAAATTTACGCAGGCGCGACAAGACTTGAACCCTTGCGCGCGAACCACCTGGCTGTGTATGTGTGTGTCAGGGCCTGATGTGTGTGCATGCACGTGTAGGTTGAGCACTTGAGCGTGAGCGTGTGTGTTGGACGTGTGGTGAGTGCATGCATGCGTGCGTGCATGCGTGTCTGCATGTGTGCGTGTGTGCGTGTGAGTGCTGCATGCATGCAGTTCGTGTGCATGCGTGCGTGTGTGTATAATCACCACACTAGATCATGTGTATTAAAAGAACCAGTCAACCAGCACAGCATACCAATACAAGGCCACCTTGTCCGCGCCACTTCGAATCTCTTCTACTAGTGAAACCCACCGTGCAATATTTTATTTTCGTTTGTTTACATTCTTATACCCGCTGACAGGTGGGCCCTATGGTAGTGAGATAATGAGCGCTGATGATGCAACACTAGATGCACCACGTGGACTGTTTAACTAGTCAACTAATCGTGTCTTCAACAAATACAGAGCTCTACGGTGAGTCTGTGACTGTATAACAACCACAAAACGTATATGGTGACCATAGTGAGTGTATTGTGAGGTCCAGTGATCGTATCGTGCTTTCACTTCAAATACAGTGATCGTTGGTGTATATCTCGCGAGAGAGAGATGGAACATGCATGAATGTGATGGGGCGTACTTTTAGAGGGCCTAGAGATAGTTTGTGTGCGTACGTGAAAGAGGCGTAGAAAGGGGGGCGATGGGGAGAGAGAGATAGATGCTCTTCATTTCTCTTTATTATGACTAACTTCATAGTATAAAAATATAAGCATTCACAATGCGGAATAAATATCATTGGATGCACCATGCAATTAACTTTCGTACTCCATATAACTTTGCAATATTGTATAGATGTACATTTTATAAAATAAATTTTGGCCACACTTTGCGTAGTTCTAATTCAAAAGGAATCTTGTATGTGAAGTAAACGTGAACAAAGGTCTTTTTAGATCGATGGAGCACATGATAAGATGCAACATGTGTGAATGTGTAGTTTACGTATTTGGCAAGGCCTGGAGAGGGTATGTGTATGTATTCGAGAGAGACGCAGATAGAGGGGGTGTGTGTGCAATGAGAGATAGATAGCACGAGAAATGAGAGAGGTCTAGAGAGATAGAGACAAATAAGATATGTCTCGATGAGAGATGGTCTTGAGTGTGCGTATGCAAGGGAGAAGGGGAGAGAGACATGAGCAGAAATAGTGTGTGGAGTGTGTGTGTCTGGTATGCATGTGTGGGTGTGACAAGATACCGAGACCTAGGGGTAGGGGTGTGTGAGCTAGGTCTGGTGGGCCGAGGTGAGGCCCCGGGTCGGTTTCGTCCTGCGCCACATTGGTCCGCCCGTGACACATTATACGGAGACCCCTGGAGGACTAGTCGCACAAGACAAAGAAACCAGAGCCGGGAAGGACTTTGTGTCCACCGACAATGCCGACTAGGAATTGTAACCCTAGGCCCCAGGTATGTTTATACAACCCCGAGGCCTAGTCTGTCGATAGCATGCATACACAGAATCCCTTGGTATTCACGTAGTGTACTCTGTACACACCCTAGTCATAAATATACATGACCGGGGGTAGGGTATTTCCTGGATCGCAAGGGCCCGAACTAAGGTAAATCCTTGTCTCTTATTACCATGCATCCAACCTAGCTGTAAGGGATATCCTACTGAATGCTCTGCTGGAATCATATTCGTCAAGTAGTAACAGAGGTGGAGATCGACAATGCGTACGAGATAGGCCTAAGCGTCCGGGAGACACGTAGGCAGGTATATGTATAGAGAAAAGGGTTGATGTAGATCGTCCATGCCTATGCGTGTGAAAGAGTTCTTGTGACAGAGACTAGTGAAAGGAGTCGTAGATAGTTGTGAGATAGAGGGAGGGAGGGTGATATATGTGACACCCCAATTTTTGGCCCAATCTTTTTCTTTTGGATTTCTTTGGATTTTTATTTGGAATTTCTTTTCTGTGGCTCTGTGGTCTTGAAACCTGGGAAGATCATCTCTTCTTCCTCTCCCAAGTGGCTGGTCACTCTCAAATCCTTCCCAAGGCCATGTCATTTCCATCTTAGCTCAACCCCAATATTTATTTCATGCGAATATTCCTTTTTCTATTAAAGGAATAACCCTGTTGGCTCTAGGTTGTGAAGCAACCTATATTTCTGTCTTGCCTAAAATTCCCACAAAATTCTCAAAATTCCTTTGGACCATATGAACCTTGGATATGTAAAAATATTCAATATTCCATGCTCATGGTGAGCACACCATCCAATCTTTGTTTCTGGTCAGAAATTCAGTTTGTGAAGCAACTATAATTTATATGGCTTCATAAATTCTGAAATTTTACCAGGACATTCCCCCATCTATATAACTTCCTTCCCCCAAATTTGGGCTCATTTTATCTATCCAATATTTCTCAATAATTTCCCAAGTTTCTGTCCAGAGGAAAGCATTGTGAAGGAAGTACCATTTTGGCATGTCCAAATGGTATGAAATTTTTACAGTTCCTTCTTATGTCTAAATCATCATGCTCTACCAAGTTTCATATCAATCCAACACTCTATGTGAGTGGAGCTTCAAGATCTAGTTTCTGGACTAGATATGCAGTTGTGAAGCAACTATGATAAATCTTGGTCCAAATCCTTTCATATTTCAAAGTATTGTAGTCCTTCCTACCCTAGACCTCAGTGACATATTGTTTCTCCAGTTACCCCTCCCATTTTACCACAGCTTCTAGCCCAAGTTTGTTGCAGGAAACTTTGGCTGATGTATCCCATCAGCACAGAGTTGCTTTCTTCGAGCCATCACTTCATAGGGGTCCCATTTGGGATGGACTACACGGTAGACATGGTCTGGGCGGCCCAAAAGCCCCGTGTGTGCCAGTGCACGTGGTGACCACGCGGTCTGGCGTGCCAAAGGCGTGCTCTGGGCATTGGGACCCTCGGCAACCGCCCAAACTCCATGGTCTCGCCACCGCGGCATGTCCACAGAGTTGCCCGACCTCTCTTGCATCCACGCGCCCCCTCTGGACCCGTCTCCCCCTCCTCCTTCCTCCCCGGTGCGCCACGCCGCACCGCGTGCCCGTGGCCGTCGATGACTTCTCCGTGGCTTCTTCTTCCCCAAGTTCTCCCGAAGCCACAGCTGGCCTCTCCACTCCCCGTGGACCCTCCCGACGTCTTCCCCCTTCCTTCGCATGGCCTAGAGCTCCAGTGCCATCGCCATTTGCCTCCGCGGCGGCATTCAGCTCGGGCATCTTGCCCTGGCTACATATAGCCCTCCCGAGACCCATCGAGCACTCACACCTCCTCTCCTCCATCCTAGCTACCTCCCCAACTTCTCATTTGAGCCCCGAAGCCCCTCCTCCTCGCCCACGACCGCCATTGCCAACGCCAGCCTCTGCTCAAATTAGAGCGAGCCAAGCCATCCCTCACCCTCCTGACCTCACCAGAGGAACTCCCTGGCCATGGCGGAGCCCCACCGCTCTTCACCTCCTCCTCTGGTGCCCCGTGGTCGCGAGGCCAGCGTTGCCCGATGCCACCGTCCACCGCGGATGCCACCCCGCTAGGCTCAGCGCTCCCCGGCGATTGCACCACCCAGGGGAGGGTGCGCCTCGATCCCCTGAACCTTCCGGCAAGTCGGGCGCCGCGGGTGGTGGCCGGAGTCGCAGGCAAGCCTCGCCGGACTCCGTCCGTTCCTCGACCGAGCGCAGGGACAGGAGGTAGAAGATGACGACCCCACCCCAGCTGGCTAGTGGGCCCGGCAGCCCCACCAGTCAGCCTAACAGGGGCATTGACCCGGCCCGCTGACGTGGATTAGTGGAAGCGTATTCCGCGGAATACGTTTTCCGCGATCAAAAACGCCTTCGGTCACGACTGCGGGAAGGAATGCGCTTTCCCTATTCTGAAGACACATTTCCCAGAATGCACTTTCTATTTAAACCAGCCGGCCAAAATCCTTAAATAGGGGGCGTTCGTCCGTTAAGAGCAGAAATGGACAATTTTTATTTCTTTTTCTGCCTAACGAACGAACGGTCGTATCCCCGCAATCGTAACTCCGAAGCAGGTGATTCTAAAGCCCACGTTCTCTGTTCATTGAGCCCGTTCCGTTGGTATCATTTTCAGGATGTTTTCACACTGTTAAAATGACCATTTTGCCCTTGCACTTATTCAGCCCCTTCCGAGGGAGAAACTTTTCTGGCAAAATATTTCCGCGAGCTCCTCGCGCTTCTTCCTAGTGAATCCTTCATCCCCAGGCAAGCCACAACAGCCACTTGCATGATGGCCTTGCAGTAGCCATGGTTTCCACTTGAATATTTAAATAATTGTTTGCTCATTTAATGATTTTGTTAATGCTTCGAATATGCTTGTGAATCCATGTTCTGGTGCATATATGATTCTTTTACATTGGTATTATTATTATTACTATTATTATTATTATTATGATCAATTCTTGTATGCAGCGAATCTAAAGAGGGGAGCGAGTCTTGAAAAATTGAAAATATTTGGTCTCAAGAGTCATGATTGGCACATATGGCTTGAGCGGGTAATGCCGGTGATGTTGCGTGGCTTTATCCCTGAGGATGAATGGCTAGTACTGGCAGAGCTGAGCTATTTCTTCCATGTTCTTTGTGCGAAAGAACTATCGCCTGCGGTGATAGATGACATGGAAAAGTTGGCGCCGGAGTTGCTCTGCAAGTTAGAGAAGATCTTTCCACCGGGCTTCTTTAATCCAATGCAGCATTTGATTTTACATCTCCCGACCGAGGCAAGATTGGGGGGGCCCGTGCAAAATCGTTGGTGCTATGCAACTGAGAGGATGCAGAAGACGCTTCGAGCAAAATGTAAAAATAAACGTAGAATTGAAGCATCGATGGCCGAGGCATTCATTACTATGGAGGCGGCAAACTTCGTGACAACACACTACGAAGCCAAAAATCGTCATTTGCATAATCCGAAACCTTGGTACAATGCTGGAAACCCTAAAAAAGGTGGATCCAACCTCATCCTATTCAAAGGGAAGCTCGCGCCAGCCGGTGCTTCGAAACCAATAGAGTTGAATGTCGAAGAATGGCGGACCATTTCGTTGTATATCTTCAACAACCTAACAGAAGTGCGGCCGTACATCGAGTAAGTTGTCGGTACATTGTTTCGCAACTTCTAATTATTCCTTTGAACTGCTCTTATTCCCGGATATTTGATACAGTCAAGGGTCAGCTTGCACAGCTAGGATTGAGCTGGGAGCACTACTTGGCTGCCCAGGCCCCGCCGGACCACATGATCGACGGTGTCTTGTGCCACACGATTGCCGAGATGGTGATCAGAAGCTTTTGGGTAATTTCTCCTTTGCACAATTAAAAATTAACAATAGCTAGTTATTTTACTAATCAGTGTTGTCTCGTTTGATTGCAGACCTTCTACAGGTGTGAGGAGGGATACGAGGAGGAGGCGGCACAGGTTATCGATAGCGAGTGCATGCGCCTACTACAAAACTTACGGCACGAGGCTCGACCGTAGGCTGTTCGAGACTACTATGCCACGCGTGGTATTAAGAAGGACAAGGCGTCGTGCCGGGCTAAGTTTCTGAAGAAGGATCAGTACATGAAGGTAATTAACTATTCATAAGGCATTGTACTGAGTTTCCTTGATTTGATTCATAGGCGTAGCGCTCAACTTTCTCTTTACTAACTTAGGTGCCCCCGAGATGGTGTGCGGATAAGATGGATTGTTGGGAGGCGTTGGTGGATGAGTGGTGCACAGGCCGCTGGCGAGCCGTCCACGACAATGCCAAGGACCGGCGTGCTCAAATGGTTGGTGTGCCACACCATCAAGGCAGTGCCAACTTATTTCAGTTCGGGCAAAACTGGGTATGTGGTTTGCTTCATGATTCATGCAATTCATTCTTCATGCTAGCTTGAGCCCTTTACTAATACTTTGTTCCTCTCTTTTAGGCGGGACACAATAACTCAGAGGTGCCAGAGGTTTACGACCTCTATGCCATGGCCCATACTGCCTCGTACAAGAAGGTCAAGGCATTCTCTGAGGCTGACCTCGATAATCCAGGGAACTTCAATAACATCTCCTCCCACCACAAGCTCGTGAGGTACAGAGATGAGGGGACGGCGAGGAAAGGGGAGGACTTTAACCCGAGCCAGCATCCCTTTGATCCAGAGCTGGTGATGATATCTGGTGGCGGGAGGCCCCATGGCTCGATAGCCATTGGAGATGGACTTATACGTTGTCCTCACACTCTCCCGGAGATCAAGGCGCGCCAAACGAGCTCCTGTCCTGAGATAAGGCCCCGTCCACGGCCAGTCGATCTCGCCATCGAGGTAAGTTATACGGACTCAGATATCTTTCCTCCATTACATTATGTGTGTGCCCATCCATGATTAAAATGCTAACGAGGAGTGGTGTTGCAGGCTGCTCTTCATAAAGAAAGAGAGAGAGACAACCCAGGCGCTTCTGGAGGAGAGGGACCGGCTGGCGGTGGAGAGGGAACGGCTGGCGGAGGAGAAGACGGCTAGGTTGTTGGAGGAGGAGAGGGCACGGAATGATGCGTCTCACCGGGCCATGTACGAGCTCCTCGTGGTAAGTTTCTTATGCATATAAGCCAAATCATGCACGTAATATATTCGTTTCATTACTAACCTATATGACTGACTCGTCAAAACCAAATGTGCAGTCTATGTGCGAGATGACCGGTCAGACCCCTCCACCGATGCCGGTCATTACTAGAGCGGGAACGGTGAGTTTCATTTGAATGGTCATTAGTTACAAGTCTTAACATTTGAGTGTCATCATGCTAACGAGACTTTGCAAATGATCTTTGGTGTAGCATAACTCCGAAGGCGCATCGCACAACCCTTCTCCAGGTCAAACCGGCCCGACGAACCCCGATGCTTGACCTCCGGTAAGTTTTCTCTATTATGCCACATACTTAGCTTATTTTCCCCAAAAAAGACATACTTATCTAGCTAATTATCCTCCAAAATGACATAATTAGCTTATTTAGTCCATTTATGACATAATTAGCTTATTCGTTGCAAAAATGGCATAATAACCTTGGTTACCTCATAAATGTCATATACTTAGCTTATTATCCTCCAAAATGACATAATTACCTAAGTTAGCTCTAAAATGACCTATACTTACCTAATTTAGCTAAAAATGGCATAATTACCTAGGTTAGCACAAAAATGACCTATACTTACCTTATTTTCCTAGGTTAGCACAAAAATGGCATACTTACCTAGGTTAGCTCTAAAATGACACAAATAAGGAATAAGATGAAGAAAAACAAGGAAGAGGAGAAAAAGAAGGAATAGAAGAAGAAGAAGAAGAAGAACAAGAAGAAGAAGACTAGAATAAGAAGAAGAAGAAGAAGAAGAAAAGGAAGAAGAATAAGAAGAAGAAGACTAGAAGAAGAAGAAGAAGAAGAAGAAGACATACTTAGCTAATTATCCTCCAAAATGACATAATTAGCTTATTTAGTCCATTTCTTCTTCTTCTTCTTCTTCTTCTTCTTCTTCTTCTAGTCTTCTTCTTCTTCTTCTTCTTCTTAGCTTATTTTCCCCAAAAAAGACATACTTAGCTAATTATCCTCCAAAATGACATAATTAGCTTATTTAGTCCATTTATGACATAATTAGCTTATTCGTTTCAAAAATGGCATAATAACCTTGGTAACCTCATAAATGTCATATACTTAGCTTATTTTCCTCCAAAATGACACAATAAGCTTAGTTAGGTTAAAAATGGCATAATTACCTAGGTTAGCTCTAAAATGACACAAACAAGCAATAAGAAGAAGAAAAACAAGAGGACAAAAAGAAAGAGAAGAAAAACTCTTCTTCTTCTTCTTCTTCTTCTTCTTCTTATTCTTCTTCTTGTTCTTGTTCTTCTTCTTCTAGTCTTCTTCTTTTTCTTCTTCTTCTTCTAGTCTTCTTCTTCTAACTTTCTTATTTCCCATTTTGCAGATTTGATTCACTTCACGGAACCTTGCATTGATGGAGTGCTTGTGTTTACTTTTTGTTTTGATTTTGTATCCATGAACAATGTGAAACTTGCTACCTATTGATGAAACTATTGTAATATGGTGAAACTTGCACATTTTGTTTTGGTATATCTGTTGGATAATCATATCCATATGGCAGGGATATAGTTTCTTATGTGTTGGATATCATATATTTGCTGTGAAAATGTTTGGATATAACAAAAAACAGAATAAAAAGGGGCAATACAGGCACTTTGCCGTCTGCCAGCGGACGGCAAAGGTGCCACGTGGCAGCAACCTGTGCAACCTGGGAGTACTGGGTCTGACCCATTTGGTCATTATACCGTCCGCTGGCAGACGGCAAAGGCGAGTGGTTCTTTGCCGTCCACAAGCAGACGGCGAAGAAAAAGAGCGGCAGACGGCAAAGAGCGTGGAGGAGTGATGTTATGCCACGGGTCTGCTGACGTCAGGAAGCAGACGGCAAAGGGGAGAGCACGTTTGCCGTCCGCCGGCACACGGCAAAGTCTCCCGTTAGCCACCGAATGTGGCTAACGTCTATTCTTTGCCGTCCACTTTCGTTGCCGTCTGCTTGGCCAGGAAAGCTGACGGCAAAGGTCTTTGCCGTCCGTTGTACGAATGCAGACGGTAAAGAAGCTCATTACCGTAGCTTCCAGTGCCGGAAACG
Source organism: Elymus sibiricus (assembly GCA_039707655.1). Classification (NCBI taxonomy): domain Eukaryota; kingdom Viridiplantae; phylum Streptophyta; class Magnoliopsida; order Poales; family Poaceae; genus Elymus; species Elymus sibiricus. Next base: position 206,228,909 of record CM077674.1, read on the forward strand.
TTTGCCGTCTGCGGCAGACGGCAAAGACCTTTGCCGTCCGCTTTCTGGTCCTTTGCCGTCTGCCAAGGCAGACGGCAAATCAACTGATTCCTGTAGTGAACGTGGGAAATTCATATACCAATACTGTGTAAAAAATTCAGAAGGTTTTGACGTTACAGTACAGAAACAAAATTCCAGCACTGGACGCAAAACTTTCTGTTTTCAAACAGCCTCAATTATATTATCTTCCAAATCATCCCAAAGGCTTTACTTGGCACAAACACTAATTAAAAACACAAAAACACTATCATACCAGTAGCATGATAGTAAAAACACAAAATAACAGAAACTTATAACAAAAATTTATTTTATTCATTGGATTGCCTCCCAACAAGCGCTATTGTTTATAGCCGTTAAGATAAGCTTCAGATTTTATTGATGCTCATATGAAAGATAAAAATTGAAACACAAAGAGAGCATCATGTGAAAAACATATTTAAGCCTAGCATACTTCCTATGCATAGGCATTTTATGAGCAAACAAATTATCAAGGCAAGCAATTTCTAGCATATGCAAAGGAGAAGAATAAAACATTGATGATTTCAAGATAACGAGAGGTAATTTAGTAATACGAAAATTTCTACAATCATATTTTCCTCTCTCATAATAATTACATGTAGGATCATAATCAAATTCAACAATATAGCTATCATGTAAAATATTCTCATCATGATCCACATGCATAAAAATTTTATTATCTTCCAAAATAGTGGGATTATCATCAACGAAAGTTATGACCTCTCCAAACCCACTTTTATCAAAAAATTCATAAGATTGATAATTCTCCAAAATAGTGGGATCATTATTACCTAAGGTTGACGCTCTTCCAAACCCACTTTTAATTGTGTTGCAAATTTTATTATCAATAACATATTCATCATGAGGCTTAAATAAATTTTCAAGATCATAAAAAGCATTATCACCCCAATCATGATCATTGCAATAAGTAGTGGTCATGACAAAATTATCATCCCCAAGCTTGTGGTTTTGCATATCATTAGCACAATTGACACTAATAGAATTTATAGTAACATAATTGCAATCATGCTTTTCGTTCAAGGGGCTATCAAGTATGGGTGTTATAGCAATAATTTCATTTTTAACATAAGGAACTATAGCAAGTTCATCTCTATAAGCATCTTCAATATTGGCAACGTGGCCATAAGAATAACTAGCATCATGTTCATCAAGAGGGGATATTTCAATCGAATAATCGGAATCATGATTATCTATTGATTCTTGTGTATCATTATTCTCTTCCAAAGCAGTAGACATTCTCTCAATAAATTCAATAACATAGGCATTAGATGCATAATTTTCATAGCAATACTTAAGTATGGCAAAGTTTTCAGATTTGTAGAGAGTAATATCATACTTCATAAGCACCCTTAAAAGCAACAAATTCTTCAATTTGTTCGATATCATAGTAACTATAAACACCTTCTTCATAAGAAGATAAGATTTCATTATCATTGAACTGACATAGGCAGGGAAGGTGTTTTTTAGGGTTCTTAGAGCAACAAGTAAAATCATAAATTTCACATAGATTCCGAGCATAGCATAGCTAACAATTTATTTGACGCCATAAGAGTCTCCCTTTTTTAGACAAACGGTGACGCACAAAATGAGCATGCTCCTTTAAAGATTTTCCCTCAACTAAACTAGTTGGGGTCTCAGCACGAGCAATAATGGATCAAAGATGATTCAAGTAGTAAACTTTAAGTGAATCCATAGTATCTTATATTTTTACTTTTAGTTTCTGTTCTTGTGTGTTCGACATGAAGGCAATAAAAGCAAGCAAGTAAAGAGGCAAACAAGAAAAAGGCAAATGAACAATATTTTTGTATTTTTCTAAAAACGTTTTAGAAGTGGGGGAGATGAAAACGAGAGGCAAATGGCAAATAAAGTAAATGCAAGGAGATGAGAGTTTATGCAAAGGTACTTGATAGATGTTGATGATGTCTCCCCAGCAACGGCGCCAGAAATTCTTCCTGCTACTTGTAGCTTGCGTTGGTATTTCCCCGAAGAGGAAGGGATGATGCAGCACAGTAGAGATAAGTATTTCCCTCAGTTATGAAACCAAGGTTATCGAACCAGTAGGAGAATCACACAACACCTCGTTAGTAGCACCTGGACACAAACAACAAATCCTTGCACCCAACGCAAACAAGGGGTTGTCAATCCCTTGGCGGTAAGATTGCAAGATTAAATTGTATATGATAGATTGATAGATTGAAACAAAAATACAAAATAAAATAAATAAAAGAAAATGGCAGCAATATTTTTAGGATTTTTGTAATATGAGATAGATAGACCCGGGGGGCATAGTTTTCACTAGAGGCTTCTCTCGAGAAAATAGCATACGGTGGGTAGACAAATTACTGTTGGGCAATTGATAGAAAAGCAAATAATCCTGATGATATCCAAGGCAATGATCATGTATATAGGCATCACGTCCAAGATTAGTAGACCGACTCCTGCATGCATCTACTACTATTACTCCACACATCGACCGCTATCCAGCATGCATCTAGTGTATTAAGTCCAATAAAGAACGGAGTAATGCCTTAAGAACGATGACATGATGTAGACAAGATAAACTCACGTATGAATAAACCCCATCTTTTTACCCTTAGTAGCAATGATACATACGTGTCATGTCCCTTTCTGTCACTGGGATTGAGCACCGCAAGATCGAACCCACTACAAAGCACCTCTTCCCATGGCAAGATAAATCAATCTAGTTGGCCAAACCAAATCAATAGATTAGAGAAGAAATACGAGGCTATAATAATCATGCATAAAAGAGTGCAGCAAAGACTCAAATAATTTCATGGATAATCTAATCATAAACTCACAATTCATCGGATCCCAACAAACACACCACAAAAAGTGATTACATCGGATAGAACTCCAAGAACATCAAGGAGAACATTGTATTCAAGATCAAAAAGAGCGAAGAAGCCATCTAGCTACTGCCTATGGACCCGAAGGTCTGTGGTAAACTACTCACGTATCATCGAAAGGGCAGCAAGGTTGATGTAGAGCCCCTCCATGATCGATTCCCCCTCTGGCAGATTACCGGAGAAGGACCCCAGATGGGATCTCTCTGGAACAGAAACTTGCGGCGGCGGAAAAAGTATTTCGTGGACTCCCCTGAGGGTTTCTGATTTTTTCTGAATTTATAGTGGAAGAATTAGGTCAAACGGAGCCCTGTGGGACCCACGAGGCACGAGGGCGCGCCTGCCCCCCCCAGGCACGCCCTGGTGGCTCGTGGGGCCTACCAGGGTCTTCTGGCCTCCTCCCGAAGCTTCTAGTGTTTATCTTGCCCAATAAAAAATCTCCAAAAAGTTTCGTGGCATTTGGACTTCGTTTGGTATTGATTTTCTGTAAAACAAAAACAGGGCAGAAAACAGCAACTGGCACTAGGCACTAAGTTAATAGGTTAGTCTCCAAAAATGATATATAATTGCTGTAAATGATTATAAAAACATCCAAGATTGATAATATAATAGCATGGAACAATCAAAAATTATAGATACGTTGGAGACGTATCAATAGACTACTCATATCAATAAGGAATTCCTTCTTTGCCGGGAGCCTATTCGGAAAGAACTCCCAAGTTAAGCGTGCTAAGCTTCGAGTAATTTCAGGATGGGTGACCGACTGGGAAGTTGTTCCCGGGTGCACACGAGTGAGGACAAAGTGCGCAGGAAAGACTAGTATTGATCTGTGGGGCCAGTCTAGATCCCGCCAGGAGTAACGACCACCGGCGGGTGTGTCCGGGGCGTTACAATGATGGACCACAACAATGAGCTCTATACAAGTACATGTGAACCTGGTATATTTCCTATGACACGGGTCATGAAAAAAGCTAAGGTATGATTGCCGAAATATTGCACCTGACAGCACCTGTGGTCACACGAAGAATTAAGGGTATATAAGGCCAAGTTCTTTCGGCAAAAGATTTAGAAAAAGAGAACAATAATGAAGGAGCAAGACCAGCAATACAGGTACGATAATTGCTGCATGAACAACAAGGTACGGATACCCAAGACAGTCTGATTCTGTATCGATCACCATGAATATACACCCAAGGGGTCTACTCTATTTGTAAGGACTTCGTATCAAGGTAACCCGCTTGTCCAACTGTATATGCTCAGAATTGTCAGTATCGAATATCCAAGTCTGTCATGTCAGACCAAAGGCCAGCGACTGTGTTAAAGCATCGCACGGCCTACTATCCACATATGGATATACTGACAGAATGAGTAATCAGAATGTTGAACAACAAACTCGGATCATGTGCTCTCACATATGGTACCCAGTGAAATGATAGCCTGTCATAAACAAGATTCTTCCGCTAGAACCACCGTCAGTCAAGTCTCTAGAAGCTATTGCTATAAGTTATTACTCCTTTATACTGGTCATGACAGGTGACAGATGAATCATCGGTACGGATTTGAGACAAAGAAGTCAGCCAGGATGATTCAGAACTCCCCACAAGTAGTCAGATTCCGCCAAGGGAATGGTCATGATTCTCAGCATTGTTTCGAACCCGAAGGATATGCATCTACTTGAGTAACCTGATGCAAGGATTAAATGTTTCATGTCCACCAAGGAAATTTGTTCACAACTCCATTCAGTACTATGAGTGTTGGATAGACGAATGTCACGTCAATGGGGAAATCACTCCCAGACTTATGGAAAGATGACATATTCCAGTCATGATAATATATCAGATAAGCCAACAGACATGAAAGAATTGGAACCAGTGTAAAGTTGAACATATGAGGGAAGACCTATCAGAATGTGACTACGGTGAAGCAAACCACCCCAGAGTAAGTCGGTCAGGTCATATGAAATTTAGTGGGAACATTATATAAAGGAAAAGGATACCCGACATGGAAACAGTTTCCTTAAGTCAGAATATTCATACTTGTTACCTGAGCAACCAAATCTCCAGGACGAGATTTTTGTAAGGGGGGTAGGTTTGTGACACCCTGATTTTTGGCCCTTTCTTTTTCTTTTGGATTTCTTTGAATTTTTATTTGGAATTTCTTTTCTGTGGCTCTGTGGTCTTGAAACCTGGGAAGATCATCTCTTCTTCCTCTCCCTAGTGGCTTGTCACTCTCAAATCCTTCCCAAGGCCATGTCATTTCCACCCTAGCTCAACCCCAATATTTATTTCTTGGGAATATTCCTTTTTCTATTAAAGAAATAACCCTGTTTGCTCTAGGTTGTGAAGCAACCTATATTTCTGTCTTGCCTAAAAATCCCACAAAATTCTCAAAATTCCTTTGGACCATATGGACCTTGGATATGTAAAAATACTCAAGATTCCATGCTCATGGTGAGCACACCATCCAATCTTTGTTTCTGGTCAGAAATTCAGTTTGTGAAGCAACTATAATTTATATGGCTTCATAAATTCTGAAATTTTACCAGGACATTCTCTCATCTATATAACTTCCCTCCCCCAACTTTGGGCTCATTTTATCTATCCAATATTTCTCAATAATTTCCCCACGTTTCTGTCCAGAGGAAAGCAATGTGAAGGAAGTACCATTTTGGCATGTCCAAATGGTATGAAATTTTTGCAGTGCCTTCTTATGTATAAATCATCATGCTCTACCAAGTTTCATATCAATCCAACACTCTATGTGAGTGCAGCTTCAAGATCTAGTTTCTTGACCAGATATGCAGTTGTGAAGCAACTATGATAAATCTTGGTCCAAATCCTTTCATATTTCACGGTATTGTAGTCCTTCCTACCCTAGACCTCAGGGACATATAATTTCTGCAGTTACCCATCCCATTTTACCACAGCTTCTAGCCCAAGTTTGCTGCAGGAAACTTTGGCTGATGTATCCCATCAGCACAGAGTTGCTTTCTTTGAGCCATCACTTCATAGGGGTCCCTTTTGGGATGGACTACACACTAGACATGGTCTGGGCGGCCCAAATGCCATGGTCTCGCCACCGCAGCTTGTCCACAGAGTTGCCCGACCTCTCCTGCATCCACGCGCCCCCTCTGGACCCCTCTCCCCCTCCTCCTTCCTCCCCGGTGCGCCACGCCACATCGCGGGCCCGGCCGTCGTCGTCTTCTCCCTGGCTTCTTCTTCCCCGAGCTCTCCCGAAGCCACAGCTGGCCTCTCCAGTCCCCGTGTACCCTCCCGACATCTTCCCCCCTTCCTCCGCATGGCCTAGAGCTGCAGTACCATCGCCATTCGCCTCCACGGCGGCATCCGGCCCCGGCATCTTGCCCCGGCTACAAATAGCTTTCCCGAGACCCCTCGAGCACTCACACCTCCTCTCCTCCATCCTAGCCACCTCCCCAACTTCTCATTTGAGCCCCGGAGCCCCTCCTCCTCGCCCACGGCCGCCACTGGCACCGCTGGCCTCTGCTCAAATTAGAGCGAGCCGAGCCACCCCTCTCCCTCCATACCTCACCAGAGGAACCCCCTGGCCATGGTGGAGCCCCACCGCTCTTCACCTCCTCCTCTGGTGCCCCGTGGTCTGGAGGCCAGGGTCGCCCGACACCGCCGTCCGCCGCGGATGCCACCCCACTAGGCTCAGCGCTCCTCGGCGATTGCGCCACCCAGGGGATGGTGTGCCTCGATCCCCTGAACCTTCCGGTAGGCCGGGCGCCGCGGGTGGTGGCCGGAGTCGCCGGCAAGCCTCGCCGGACTCCGTCCCTTATTCGGCCCAACGCAGGGACAGGACGTAGAAGACGACGACCCCCCCCCCCACCAGCTGGCGAGATGGCCCGGTGGGCACACCGGTCAGCCTAATAGGGGCGTTGACCCGGCCCACTGACGTGGATTAGTGGAAGCGTATTCCGCGGAATACGTTTTCCGCGATCGAAAACTCCTTCGGTCACGACTGCTGGCAGGAAGGCGCTTTCCCAATTCTGAAGATGCATTTCCCAGAATGCGCTTTCTATTTAACCCCGCTGGCTGAAATCCTTAAATAGCGGGCGTTCGTCCGTTAAGAGCAGAAATGGACAGTTTTTATTTCTGTTTCTGCCTAACGAATGAACGGTCGTATCGCCGCAACCGTAACTCCGAATCAGGTGATTTTGGAGCCCACATTCTCTGTTCATCGAGCACATTCCGTTGGTATCATTTTCAGGATGTTTTCACAATGTGAAAATGACCATTTTGCCCTTGCCCTTATTCAGCCCCTTCCGAGGGAGAAACTTTTCTGGCAAATTATTTCCGCCAGCTCCTCGTGCTTCTTCCCGGTGAATCCTTCATCCCCAGGCAAGCCACAACAGCCACTTGCATGATGGCCTTGCAGTAGACATGGTTTCCACTTGAATATTTAAATAATTGTTTGCTCATTTAATGATTTTGTTAATGCTTCCAATATGCTTGTGAATCCATGTCCATGCTTATGCCATGTTCTAGTGCATATATGATTCTTTTCCATTGGTATTATTATTATTATTATTATTATTATTATTATTATTATCAAAATTGTTCCTGATGCTAGTGATAATCATGATATACTCATGTGAATTGTTATGTTTTGTAATACTTGTGAGATTCATGATCATCGCTATGCCATGCTCATTTGCATCTAGTAAACTAAATGATTTATTGTTGTTGATGTTAATATTCATATGCTAAATTATTATGTTACCCGTCCATGCTGATGTTGATATCATGCTCTTATGCATGATTATTTCATCATGTTATTCTGCTATGGCTCAGCTCATCACCAATCAAGTTAACCCTGAAATTAATCAAACTTGAACAAATCTGTTGGCTGAGTCATGGTGCCATCGAATCGAGCTCACTAGTGCAACCACACTTGCCTGGATGGGGAGGCCCTAATTCGGTCTATTGTCATGCCTCTCGCCGGTACCTCCAACTAGGGAAGGTTATGTGCGCGCGCTAGTCTGATCAGGTAGGCGGCCATAATCTTGTGTGCCCGAGTTGTATGGATCCAGAGTCCCCGTTTGGGACATTTTTTATTTTGGCCACGACGATGGCAGCCATAAAGGTGGCGGATGTCACGAGTAGACATCGGGGCCACCCATGACATAGTCCAAAGGGGAGTTTGTCGGAGTGGCCGGGAGAGTGTCATGCAATAGATTGGTTTTGTCGGAATGTCGTTGGTCCACCCGAATGGGAGCACGAGGCCATGAGTTCCGTGGTGTGGGTACAGTGTACTAACCTCTGTAGAGTGTATAATCTATTGATAGCCGCATCATCGGTCATGGACACAGTTCGTAGTAGGTCACACTATGGGTCAACAATAGTAATAACCTGAATAATAAACAACCCCGGTTCCATGAGAAAAGAAGTTGGTTGATCTCTATGTGGTCATGCGATGATCACAGGTAGAGATCAAGCTCCTTGTGGTCATGTGATGATCATGATGGTATAGTTGATACCGAGCTTGGTTGATCCTGAGGTGATCGTGTGATGTTCACGACGGTAAGTTTGTTACATATAGTGGTTACGAGATAACCTCTGAGAAGAGTAAGTTGGTCCAAGGGACCTTAAACATCGACCCCCTCTCTGATGCTAGTGCTAGTATCATCATGTTCATATCCGGATTAACATGTACATGCCATGCTCATCTCATACTGTTCAAGTTGTATCATGCTCATCAATTAACCTGTAAATGCCATGTTGTTGGTTGTCTTGATTGCTTTGGTTGCTATGAGCTTGCGAGTACATTCAAAGTACTCACCTGGCATGTCATGCCAGATTGCAGGTGATGTCGTGATTGATTGCTTGTCGAGGATCCCGAGTTTGCGCTCTAGGACGTGTCCCAGCCAGAGTCCCTGCGGAGTGGAGTCCATCACCGTCGTCGTTGTCCTCCTGCTAGAAGCTATTCTGCTATGAGATGTTTCGCTGCAAGCATAGAGCTACCTTAGCGGGCATAGTGTTGCCGTGCCGATGTAATCTTTTGTAATACTCGAACCCTTGTACCCCTATTATTTGTATAAGAGATGATTTGTTCGATGCCAAGCAGTGCCGTATTCCAGAAGACTTGATCTCTGGGCTGGAATACAGTGTGTTCCGGTTCCTCTGAGCCGGGGTGCCACAATATATATAGACATCGTGTGTGCGAGAGACACCTCAGGAGAGAGTGTGAGGATGTGCGAGAGAGAAGGCCGATGGATATACAGCGTGTGCGCGTATGTGTGAGAGAGAAAGATAACACGTGTGTGAGGAGGGTACGCGTAAAAGACTGATGTACACATCAATTTAAAATATAAAATTGTATCATATTTGGATTGGATCATGATATTTGCGATTCGCATATGAAACGATCATTGGTGTATCAAACATCCATATTCTGTTGAATTTGAGCATGTGTATGGTATCATTCGACATAATTGATCCATAGAGTCAGTATTTTGAAATCCAGGCAATGCATGGCTTTAGCAATTCAAATATAAACGTGATTATAGTTTATGTTGTGTGTGTAAAGCACATTATACATACAAAAGATACATAGTGAACATTCTAAATAGCTAGCTAGGAACTAGCATACATTTGAAATCAACTTAAGGTGGTTTCAAATATTCGAATTCAATATGAAGTGCATTCAATTATTTGAATTCGAGGTCAAGCCATTTGTAAATCATACCTAAATTAAGGGTGCATCAATCTTTGCTTTGCTTTTGTACATAATAACATATAGTCATGTACAAAATACATTCCAATTTACCACCTACATTCCAAAATAATAGTACTTATAGGATTTTCAAGAGTCAAAATTTCAAAAGAAGCACATAATTTAATGAGGTTTTCAATTATACAAGGTCAAATTCAACGAGGTCTATTAAGGTCAATCCTAATAGTTCAAGAGTACTGTAAACGTGAATGCTTCTGGTTCAAAATTTTGAACGAAGCGCTAAAAGAGCCTCTCCTCGCCCGAAACCGCGCGAGACCAATGTTTGGTAGAAGGAAATTACCGTCGTAACTCTAATCCGTGAAGCCTATCGGCCCGACGTCCAGAAGTCTAAACCGGGGTAGGTTTGTAACTTCACCGAGACGCCACACAACCGCCTCCGAAAAACATTCATATACCGCGGGTGCCAAAATGCCAATGCGCTCGGCTGAAATCACTCCCAGCCACTATTTTGGACACGTGAGATTACCATCCTACCCCCGACCCGCTGCATGTCCGAAATTTTAGATGGGGGCAATGTTTGTAACTTTCCCCAAATTTCAAACAAGCGTGTCCCGGAAACATGGTTCCCCCTTAGCTTCCCCCTCCCCCGTCTGATTCCCCATTCATACTTCGTCGGCGCCAAAACTCCCTCTGCACCAACCGCGAAACCCCAGCCTCCTCCGTCCGCCACCCCATCGCATCAATCCACCGCCGCCCTCCTCCATCACGCCGGAGCCGATACCCCGACGTCGTCGTCCACCGCAACCTCAACCGCAGCGCCCTCCAGGACTTAGCAGTTGAAGCCGAGGCAGAGCTGTCTCCACGACACGGACGTGTGTCATACCCGAGCCACTTCAACCCCTCCGTCCTGCGCCTCACCACTGTTGCTCCAACGTCGCAACCATCCACCGCAACGGAGCTATTCCCGCTACGCCGTCGTTCGCCACCTCGGATCTGCTTCTCCGCCACCGACAGAGGGCCACCGCACCACACTCAACAACTTGGCCATGGGTGCATCCAAGGCTCCACCGTCCTCCACAAAATTTGATTTCCAGCGAACCACAAGAAGATCGTCGAAAAATCATAAGGAGGACACAGCATGGCAAGCCAATATTGGTACTCCTCTTCCCGTATTCTTGCAAATCTTACATGTCTGCTCACACGGTATTCATCCCACAAAGGAAACTAGTTGACCACTTCTTACTGCACATTCTTCCTGATACTAGATGTTCCAAGTAACTCGCGATGCACAAGGTTTCCCCCCATTTACTATTTCACTTTAGCTAGAGGTTCGTCGCCTGCCTGGATTTCAATTCAGTGTCAGTTGATTCCCAATTAAAGGAAGCACCACCCGCGGAGGCGCGTGGAGCACCTAGTCCGCATGTTCGTCGGGGAATCAGTGCCTCAGTGTCTATCTTAGAGGTGTGTGTGGCGCAGGAGCTGCTGGCGCCCGATCTAGAGGTCCGTCGGCTTAAAGGGACGGCCGGGGGGTGATACGTCTCCAACGTATATATAATTTTTGCTTGTTCCATGCTGTTATATTATCAATCTTGGATGTTTTTATATGCATTTACGGCAATTATATATCATTTTTGGAGACTAACCTATTAACTTAGTGCCTAGTGCCAGTTGCTGTTTTCTGCCCTGTTTCTGTTTTACAAAATATCAATACCAAATGAAGTCCAAATGCCATGAAACTTTTTGGAGATTTTTTTTTGGACAAGATAAACACTAGAAGCTTTGGGAGGAGGCCAGAAGCCCCAAGGGGTGTCCACGAGGCACCAGGGCGCGCCTGGGGGGAGGGGGCAGGCGCCCCCTGGTACCTCATGGGGCCCACTGAGCTCCGTTTGACCTAATTCTTCCACTATAAATTCCCAAAAAATCAGAAACCCTCAGGGGAGTCCACGAAATACTTTTTCCTCTGCCACAAGTTTCTGTTCTTGAGAGATCCCATCTGGGGTCCTTCTCCGGTAATCTGCTGGAGGGGGAATCGATCACGGAGGGGCTCTACATCAACCTTGCTGCCCTTCCGATGATGCGTGAGTAGTTTACCACAGATCTTCGGGTCCATAGTTAGTAGCTCGATGGCTTCTTCTCTCTTTTTGATCTTCAATACAATGTTTTCCTCGATGTTCTTGGAGTTCTATCCGATGTAATCACTTTTTGCGGTGCGTTTGTTGGGATCCGATGAATTGTGAGTTTATGATCAGATTATCCATGAATATATTTGAGTCTTTGCTGCACTCTTTTATGTATGATTATTATAGCCTCGTATTTCTTCTCCGATCTATTGATTTGGTTTGGCCAACTAGATTGATTTATCTTGCCATGGGAAGAGGTGCATTGTAATGGGTTCGATCTTGCGGTGCTCAATCCTAGTGACAGAAAGGGACATGACACGTATGTATCATTTCTATTAAGGGTAAAAAGATGGGGTTAATTCATACGTGAGTTTATCTTGTCTACATCATGTCATCGTTCTAAAGGCGTTACTCCATTCTTTATTGACTTAATACACTAGATCCATGCTGATAGCGGTCGATGTGTGGAGTAATAGTAGTAGATGCAGGCAGGAGTTGATCTACTTGTCTCGGACGTGATGCCTATATACATGATCATTGCCTTGGATATCGTCATGATTATTTGCTTTTCTATCAATTGCCCAACAGTAATTTGTCTACCCACCGTATGCTATTTTCTCGAGAGAAGCCTCTAGTGAAAACTATGGCCCCCGGGTCTATCTAAATCATATACTAAAACCCTAAAAATACTTGCTGCAATTTTATCTTATTTATTTTATTTTGTATTTTTGTTTTTATCTATCTATCTATCACATACAATTTAATCTTGCACCTTACCGCCGAGGGATTGACAACCCCTTGATTGCGTTGGGTGCAAGGATTTGTTGTTTGTGTGCAGGTGCTGCTAACGAGGTGTTGCGTGATTCTCCTACTGGATTGATAACCTTGGTTTCATAACTGGGGGAAATACTTACTCTATTGTGCTGCATCATCCCTTCCTCTTCCGGGAAATACCAACGCAAGCTACAAGTAGCAGGAAGAATTTCTGGCGCCGTTGCCGGGGAGACATCATCAAAATCTATCAAGTACCTTCGCATAAACTCTCATCTCCTTGCATTTACTTTATTTGGATTTGCCTCTCGTTTTCATCTCCCCCACTTCTAAAAAGTTTTTACAAAAATACAAAAATATTTTCTGTTTGTTTTTTTATTGTTTGCTTGCTTGTTATCTTGTTTGCGTAGTCACGATGTCTCAAGAAAATACAAAATTGTGTGATTTTTCCAATACTAATAATAATGATTTTATTAGTACACCAATTGCTCCTCCCTCTGCTAGTGTGGAGACTTGTGATATTAATGTCGCTTTGCTAAATCTTGTTATGAAAGAACAATTTTCTGGTAGCCCTAATGAAGATGTTGCATCCCATCTTAACACTTTCATAGAATTGTGTGATATGCAAAAGAAAAAAGATGTGGATAATGATATTATGAAATTAAAACTATTCCCATTCTCATTATGGGATCGTGCAAAAATTTGGTTTTCATCTTTACCATGAAATAGTATCGATTCTTGGGATAGGTGTAAAGATGCTTTCATTACTAAGTATTTTCCTCCCGCGAAAATTATTTCACTTAGAAATCAAATTATGAATTTTAAGCAACTTGATCATGAACATGTTGCCCAATCTTGGGAGAAGATGAAATTAATGATAAGAAATTTCCCTACTCATGGTTTAAATTTATGGATGATCATACAAAAAATTTATGCGGGATTAAATTTTGTCTCTAGAAATCTTTTAGATTCCGCCGCGGGTGGTACTTTTATGGAAATTACTTTGGGAGAAGCTACTAAATTTCTTGATAATATTATGGCAAATTATTCAGAATGGCATACTGAAAGAGTTCCTACTAGTAAAAAAGTGAATTCTATTGAAGAAATTAATACTTTGAATGATAAAGTTGATGCGCTTATGAAATTGGTTGCTAGCAAAAATGCTCCTATTGATCCTAGTGATGTGCCTCTATCCACTTTGATTGAGCAAAATAATGATCCCATAGATGTGAATTTTGTCTCGCGAAACAATTTTAATAACAATGCTTATAGAGGTAATTTCAACGCTAGACCGTTTCCTGGAAATTCCTCTAATAATTATGGCAATCCTTATGGTAATTCTTATAATAATAATAGGATGCCCTCTAATCTTGAAAGTAATATTAAAGAATTTATTAATTCTCAAAAAGTTTTCAACGCTACGATAGAAGAAAAATTGAGTAAACTTGATGATATGTCTAGGAGCATTGATAGAATTATTCATGATGTGGAAAATCTTAAGAGTAAAATTTTGTCACCTAAAATTGATATTAGTGAATCAATTAAAGCTTTATATGTCTCCATGGATGAGAGCAAGAAAAGAATCGCTATGCTAAAAGCTAAACGAGAATTTTTAGAAAAGGCGATTCCTCCCGGTTTCTATCGTAGTAATGATGAGGATATTAAAATGATTGGTGTTTCATCTATTGATTCTTTGTTTAGCAATATTAAACTTGATAAAAAGGGGACTGAAGAAGAGTCAACTTTAGTTAATGAGCGTCCCCCTAATTCGGAGGGTGAAAATCTTGATAAGAAAATTGATAAAAGTGGGTTTGGAGAGGTAAAAACTTTAAATAGCGATGTGCCCACTCTCTTGCACTACAACGATTTTAATAATAATAATTGTTCTTTGATTGAGTGCATTTCTTTGTTACAATCCATGTTAAATTCACCCAACGCGTATGAGCAAAACAAGGGTTTTACTAAACACATCGTAGAAGCAATGATGAATGCATTAGAAGAAAAGCTAGAACTAGAAATTTCAATTCCTAGAAAATTATATGATGAATGAGAACCCACCATTAAAGTAAAAATTAAAAATTATGAGTGCAATGCTTTATGTGATTTGGGTGCTAGCGTTTCCACGATTCCAAAATCTCTATGTGATGTGCTAGGTTTTACCAATATAGATGAATGCTCTCTTAATTTGCATCTTGCGGATTCTACTATTAAAAAGCCTTTGGGAAAAATTAATGATGTTCTTATTCTTGCAAATAGGAACTATGTGCCCGTTTATTTTATTGTACTTGACATTGAATGCAATCCTTCATGCCCCATAATACTTGGTATACCGTTCTTACAAACTATAGGTGCCGTTATTGATATGAAAGAAGGGAATATAAAATTTCAGTTACCACTAAAGAAGGGTATGGAACATTTCCCTAGGAAGAAAATTAAAGCACCATATGAATCCATTATGAGGGCCACTTATGGAATCAACTTGAAGGATGACAATACTTGAAATTATGCTTTATGCCTAGCTAGGGGCATAAAACAATAGCTTGTTGGGAGGCAACCCAATGAATAAAATAAATATTTACTTTTTGTTTCTGTTATTGTGTGTTTTCACTTTTATGCTACTGTTATGATTGTGTTTTTATGTTTTTAATTAGTGTTTGTGCCAAGTAAAACCTTTGGTATGATTTGGAAGATAGTATAATTGATGCTGTTTGGAAAACAGAAAGTTTTGCATCCAGTGCTGGAATGTTTGTTCTGTACTGGTGTGTCAGAAAAATCTGAACTTTTTACACAGTATTGGTAGGTGAATTTAACACGTTGTCCTAATTTTTCAGAATTTTTGGAGTTACAGAAGTATGGCTTTTAAATAGATTGCTACAGACTGTTCTGTTTTTGACAGATTCTGTTTTTGATGTGTTGCTTGCTTATTTTGATGAAACTGTGGATTGTGTCGGGGGGTATAAGCAATGGGGAAGTTAGAATACAGTAGGTATAATGCAAAAATAAAATATGAATGGGTTTTCAAGAGTACTTAAAGTAGTGATTTATTTTGTTATACTAACGAATCTCACGAAGGTTTTGTTGAGTTTTGTGTGATTGAAGTTTTCAAGTTTTGGGTGAGATCACGATGGATGAAGGAATAAGGGGTAGCAAAAGCCTAAGCTTGGGGATGCCCGAGGCACACCAAGGTAATATTCAAGGAAGACTCAAGCATCTAAGTTTGGGGATGCCCCGGAAGGCATCCCCTCTTTCTTCTACCAACCATTGTTAATTTTACTTGGAGCTATATTTTTATTCGTCACATGATATGTGTTTTGCTTGGAGCGTCTTGTATTATATGAGTCTTTGCTTTGTTTGCTTTTTAGTTTGTCACAATCATCCTTGCTGAACACACCTATTTTGAGAGAGCCACACGATCATCATAATTTGTTAGAATACTCTATGTGCTTCACTTAAATTTTTTGAGCTAGGCAGTTGCTCTAGTGCTTCACTTAAATCTTTTTGAGCACGGCGGTGGCTATATTTTGAAGAAATAAACTCTCATGCTTCACTTATATTATTTTGAGAGTTGATTAAAATTTTGAAGAAATAAACTCTCATGCTTCACTTATATTATTTTGAGAGTTGATTGAAATGTTGAAGAAATAGATTCTCATGCTTCACTTATATTATTTTGAGAATTGGTAAGATTGAAATTTTGAAGAAATATTTGCACTCTCATGCTTCACTTAAATCTTTTTGAGAGTTGATGAAAGTAACGGTAATTTGCACAAGATATGAATTTAGTCCCAAAGTGATGAATATTCAAGAGGGATATAATAAAAACTTTCATATAGATCATTGGATATGATAAGTGTGATTCCTTGCAATAGTTTTCGATATGGAAATGATAATATGTGAGTCATGTTAGTGAGTAATTGTGATTTAGTAAGAATATTAGTGTTAAGGTTTGTGATTCCCTATGCATGCAAGTTAAGTCAATAGTTATGCAAAGAAATTATATCCTACTTATGGTGCATTATTCGGTGTTAGTTATGTTCAATACATGTTTATGACCGTTTTGGTTTTTTGGTTGGTTGCTTCTCAATCTTTTGCTAGCCTTCATTTGTACTAAGCGGAAATACTGCTTGTGCATCCAAAATCCTTAAACCCAGTTGTGCCAAATGAGTCCACTATATCTACCTATATGCGGTATTTCAATGCCGTTCCAAGTAAATTTGTGTGTGCCAACTCTAATTTTCAAAATAATTTTTCTGTTTTGTGTGCCTGTACCACTCATGAGGCGGAAGGGGGTGGCCAATATTTTCCATGCTAGGTGTGTTATTCTCATGATGAGTGTTTATTCACTTGTCATTGCACAAGCGAGTGGCTGGTAATAGGGATGCCCAGTCCCACAATGGAATCAAAAATTAATAACAACAAAATTCCTTGGAAAGTGATGGTATAGAGGGCACCCGTGGATACGGCTAGCCATGGATTATGAAAGAATGGTGGAAAGGAAATAAACTTTACTTTCTGTTTGTGAACCGCCTATGATGTATCTAGCATGGAAGATATTGGGAATTCTCGTTCGTTTTCGTTCACAGGAAAAGCATGCCTCTCAAAATATTTGTATCTCTCTAATTTAAGCTTTGAGCTCTGGCACATTTGACAAATCTCTACTTCCCTCTGCGAAGGGCCTATCTATTTACTTTTATGCAATTTTATTTTTCTTGAGTCTCCATCTTCTCTTATAAAGCACCAACTAGAGAGCACTATTGTCATACTTGTGCATTGGATGTAGCTAATATTTGAGTGTGTTTCATGAATGGATCAATGATTGAGCATAATGCGCTAGGGATAACTTTCTTTAGCATTGATATTTTGAAGGACATGGTTGCTTGTTAATATGCTTGAGTATTTATATCTTCATGTCAAATTATAGACTATTGCTTTGAATCATTCAAGTCCAATGTCCATGCTATAAAAGAAAAGAATATATGATGAATATGATAGGCAGCATTCCACATCAAAAATTCTGTTTTTATCATTTACCTACTCGAGGACGAGCAGGAATTAAGCTTGGGGATGCTGATACGTCTCCAACGTATCTATAATTTTTGATTGTTCCATGCTGTTATATTATCAATCTTGGATGTTTTTATATGCATTTACAGCAATTATATATCATTTTTGGAGACTAACCTATTAACTTAGTGCCCAGTGCCAGTTGTTGTTTTCTGCCCTGTTTTTGTTTTACAGAATATCAATACCAAATGAAGTCCAAATGCCACGAAACTTTTTGGAGATTTTTTTCTGGACAAGATAAACACTAGAAGCTTCGGGAGGAGGCCAGAAGCCCCAAGGGGTGCCCACAAGGCACCAGGGCACACCTGGGGGGGCGGCAGGCGCGCCCTGGTACCTCATGGGGCCCACAGAGCTCCGTTTGACCTAATTCTTCCACTATAAATTCCCAAAAAAAATCAGAAACCCTCTGGGGAGTCCACGAAATACTTTTTCCACCGCCGCAAGTTTCTGTTCTCGAGAGATCCCATCAGGGGTCCTTCTCCAGTAATCTACCGGAGGGGGAATCGATCACGGAGGGGCTCTACATCAACCTTGCTGCCCTTCCGATGATGCGTGAGTAGTTTACCACAGACCTTCGGGTCCATAGTTAGTAGCTAGATGGCTTCTTCTCTCTTTTTGATCTTCAATACAATGTTCTCCTCGATGTTCTTGGAGTTCTATCCGATGTAATCACTTTTTGCGGTGTGTTTGTTGGGATCCGTTGAATTGTGAGTTATGATCAGATTATCCATGAATATATTTGAGTCTTTGCTGCACTCTTTTATGCATGATTAGTATAGCCTCGTATTTCTTCTCTGATCTATTGATTTGGTTTGGCCAACTAGATTGATTTATCTTGCCATGGGAAGAGGTGCTTTGTAGTGGGTTTGATCTTGCGATGCTCAATCCCAGTGACAGAAAGGGACATGACACGTATGTATCGGTGCTATTAAGGGTAAAAATATGGGGTTTATTCATACATGAGTTTATATTGTCTACATCATGTCATCGTTCTTAAGGCGTTACTCCGTTCTTTATTGACTTAATACACTAGATGCATGCTGGATAGCGGTCGATGTGTGGAGTAATAGTAGTAGATGCAGGCAGGAGTCGGTCTACTTGTCTCGGACGTGATGCCTATATACATGATCATTGCCTTGGATATCATCATGATTATTTGCTTCTCTATCAATTTCCCAACAGTAATTTGTCTACCCACCGTATGCTATTTTCTTGAGAGAAGCCTCTAGAGAAAACTATGGCCCCCGGGTCTATCTAAATCATATACTAAAACACTAAAAATACTTGCTGCAATTTTATCTTATTTATTTTATTTTATATTTTTGTTTCAATCTATCTATCTATCACATAAAATTTAATCTTGCAACTTACTGCCGAGGGATTGGCAACCCCTTGATTGCGTTGGGTGCAAGGATTTGTTGTTTGTGTGCAGGTGCTGCTAACGAGGTGTTGCATGATTCTCCTACTGGATTGAAAATCTTGGTTTCATAACTGAGGGAAATACTTACTCTACTGTGCTGCATCATCCCTTCCTCTTCGGGGAAATACCAACGCAAGCTACAAGTAGCAGGGGGCACTGCCAAGCACGGCGGTGGGGTGAGGTCGAGGGGAGGGTGGGGTGGCAAAGGTAGGGGTGTTGGGGAACGCTGCATGGGAAACAAAAAATTTCCTACGCACACGCAAGATCTATCAATGGTGATGAGCATCTACGAGAGGGAGAGTGAATCTACATACCCTTGTAGATCGCTAAGCGGAAGCGTTAAGAAACGCGGTTGATGTAGTCGAACGTCTCCGCGATCCAAATCGCAAGTCGTCCCTCGAACCGATCACGAACTAGTGCCGAATGGACGGCACCTCCGCGTTCAACACACGTACGGCTTGATGACGCCTTCACCTCCTCGATCCAGCGAGCGATGGTTAAGTAGTAGATGAGTTCCAGCAGCACGACGGCGTGGTGATGGTGGTGAGGAACAATCTCTGCAGGGCTTCGCCAAGCGCTACGGAGATTATGACGTACGAACTAGAGGGTTAGGGTTGCCGCACACGGCTTGGGGAAATCTTGATGTGTTCCGGGTGCTAGCCCTGCCCCTCTATTTATATGTTGAGCCCTGGGGTCGAAACTTGGAGAAAGAGCCTCCTCAAAGTCGGTTTGGCCCGCAAGGCAAGAGTCCTGCTCGGACTCCAGGACCAGACGCCAGGGTCCTCGGCGTCTGGCCCCAGACGCCAGGGTCCCTGGCGTCTGGCCCCTGGCCTCCGCAAAACTTCCTTTTGCACCTTCCTAAAGTCTCGTGGGCTTTACCCCTTGGCCCAAATAAAGTGTTCTCGTACCCGAACATTTCGGGAAACATCCGAAACTCCTTCCGGTGAATTCCGGAACCCTTCCGGAGACCAAACACTATTATCCCATATATCAATCTTTACCTCCGGACTATTCCAGAGCTCCTCGTCATGTCCGGGATCTCATCCGGGACTCCGAACAACTTTCGGTCACCAACAACTCAACTATACTTATATCGTCACCAAACGTTAAGTGTGTAGACCCTGCGGGTTCGAGAACTATGTAGACATGACCGAGACACCTCTACGGTCAATAACCAATAGCGGGACCTGGATGCCCATATTGGCTAATACATATTCTACGAAGATCTTTATCGGTCGAACCTCTATGTCAAGGATTCAGTTAATCCCGTATGATGTTCCCTTTGTTCTTCGGTATGTTACTTGCCCGAGATTCGATCGTCGGTATCTCTATACCTAGTTCAATCTCGTTACCGGCAAGTCTCTTTACTCGTTCCGTAATACAAGATCTCGTGGCTAACACTTTAGTCACATTGCTTGCAAGGCTCATTGTGATGTTGTATTACCGAGTGGGCCCTGAGATACTTCTCCGTCACACGGAGTAACAAATCCCAGTCTTGATCCATGCCAACCCAACAGACATCCTCGGAGATACCTGTAGAGCACCTTTATAGTCACCCAGTTACGTTGCGACGTTTGATACACACAAGGTACTCCTCCGATGTCAGGGAGTTGCATGATCTCATGGTCATAGGAACAGATACTTGACATGCAGAAAACAATAGCAATAAACTGACACGATCATATGCTACGTTTACAGTTTGGGTCTTGTCCATCACATCATTCTCCTAATGATGTGATCCCATTATCAAATGACATCTCATGTCCATGGCTAGGAAACCTTCACCATCTTTTGATCAACGAGCTAGTTAACTAGAGGCATACTAGGGACACAGTGTTGTCTATGTACCCACACATGTATTTGAGTTTCCAATCAATACAATTATAGCATGGATAATAAACGATTATCATGAACAAGGAAATATGATAATAACCAATTTATTATTGCCTCTAGGGCATATTTCCAACAGTCTCCCACTTGCACTAGAGTCAATAATCTAGTTCACATCACCATGTGACTTACATTGTTATGAATCTAACACCCAATGAGTTCTGGGGTTCGATCAGATCATGCTTTGCATGTGAGAGAGGTCTTTAGTCAACGGGTCTGCGACATTCAGATCCGTGTGTACTTTGCAAATCTCTATGTCATACTGTAGACACTTCTACCACACTCCACTTGGAGCTATTCCAAATGGCTGCTCCACTATATGTATCCTGACTACTATTCAGAGTCGTCCGGATAGGTGTCAAAGCTTGCATCGACGTAACCCTTTACGACGAACTCTTTATCACCTCCATAATCGAGAAATATTTCCTTAGTCCTCTAGTTACTAAGGATAATCTTGACCGCTGTCCAATGATCCACTCCTGGATCACTCTTGTACCCCTTGACAGAATCATGGCAAGGCACACATCAGGTGCGGTACACAGCATGGCATACTATACAGAGCCTATGGATAAGGCATAGGGGACGACCTTCGTCCTTTCTCTTTCTTCTGCCATGGTCGAGCTTTGAGTCTCACTCAACTCCACACCTTACAAATCAGGCAAGAACTCTTTCTTTGACTGATCCATTTTGAACTCTTTCAAAATCTTGTCAAGGTATGTACTCATTGAAAGTCTTATCAGACGTCTTGATCTATCTCTATAGATCTTGATGCCTAATATTTAAGTAACTTCATTCCAGGTCTTCCTTTGAAAAACTCCTTTCAAACGACCCTTTATGCTTTCCAGAAATTCTACATTATTTCCGATCAACAATATGTCAACCACATATACTTATCAGAAATTCTATAGTGCTCCCACTCACTTTATTGTAAATACAAGTTTCTCATAAACTTTGTATAGACTCAAAAACTTTGATCACCTCATCAAAGCGTATATTCCAACTCCTAGATGCTTGCTCCCGTCCATAGAAGGATCGCTGGAGTTTGCATACATTTTAGCATCCTTAGGACTGACAAAACCTTCCGGTTGTATCATATACAACCTTTCCTCACGGATACCGTTAAGGAAACGATGTTTTGACATCCATCTGCCAGATTTCATAATTGAAAAATGTAGCAACTGCTAACATAATTCCAACAGACTTTAGCATCGCTACGGGTGAGAAAGTCTCATCGTAGTCAACTCCTTGAACTTGTGAAAAACCCTTTGCCACAAGTCGAGCTTTATAGACGGTGACATTACCGTCCACGTTCGTCTTCCTCTTAAAAAAATCCATTTGATCTGAATGCCCTTACGCCCTTCAGGTAATACTTCCAAAGCCCATACTTTGTTTTCTTACATGGATCCCATCTCGGATGTCATGGCCTCTAACCATTTCTCGGAATCCGGGCCCATCATCGCTTCTTCATAGCTCGTAGGTTCATCGTTGTTCAACAACATGACCTCTAAGACAGGGTTGCCGTACCACTCAGGAGTAGTACGCGTCCTTGTCGACCCACGAGGTTCGATAGTAACTTGATCCGAAGTTTCATGATCATCATCATTAACTTCCTCTTCAACTAACGTAGGCTCCACAGAAACAACTTTCTGCGCTGCGCTACTCTTTGGTTGAAACAAAGGTTCAACAACCTCATCAAGTTCTATCTTCCTCCCACTCAATCTTTCGAAAGAAACTTTTTCTCGAGAAAGGACCCGTTTTAGCAACAAACACTTTGTGCTTGGATCTGAGATAGAAGGTTTACCCAACTGTTACGTTAGAGTATTCTATGAAGATGCATTTGTCCGCTTTGGGTTCGAGCTCATCAGGTTGAAAACCTTTTCCACATAAGCGTCGCAGCCCCAAACATTAAGAAATGACGGCTTAGGTTTCTGCCAAACCAAAATTCATACGGTGTCATCTCAACGGACTTAGATGGTGCCCCTTTTCAAAGTGAATGTAGTTCTCTCTAATGCATAACCCCAAAACGATAGTGGCAAATCGATAAGAGACATCATAGTTCGCACCATATCTAATAGAGCACAACTATGACGTTCGGACACACCATCACACTATGGTGTTCCAGGTGGCGTGAGTTGTGAAACAACTTCCACATTGTCTTAAGTTATATACCAAACTCGTAACTCAGATATTTACCTCCACGATCATATCGTAGACATTTTTATCTTCTTGTCACGATGATCTCAAACTTCACTCTGAACTTTTCAAACGATTCAGACTTGTGTTTCATTAAGTAAATATACACTATATCTACTCAAATCATCAGTGAAGGTAAGAAAATAACGATATCCACCGCCCACTACAAAACTCACCGGACCGCATACATCAACATGTATCATTTCCAATAAGTCAATTGCCCGCTCCATCATACCGGAAAACGGGGTTTTAGTCATCTTGCCCATGAGGCATGGTCCGCATGTCTCAACCGATTCGAAATCGAATGAGTCCAAAGATCCATCAGCATGGAGTTTCTTCATGCGTTTTACACCAATATGACATTTAGCGGCAGTGCCACAAGTATGTGGTACTATCATTATTAACTTTGTATCTTTTGGCATCAATATTATGAACATGTGTATCACTACGATCAAGATTCAATAAACCACTCTTATTGGGTGCATGACCATTGAAGGTATTATTCATGTGAACAGAATAACCATTATTCTCTAACTGCAATGAATAACCGTATTGCAATAAACTTGATCTAATCACGTTCATGCTTAACGCAAACACCAAATAACATTTATTTAGGTTCATCACTAATCCCAAAGGTAGAGAGAGCGCGCGATGGTGATCACATCAACCTTGGAAACACTTCCAACACTCATCGTCACCTCACCCTTAGCCTCCGTTTATTCTGTAGCTTTTATTTCGAGTTACCAACACTTAGCAACCGAACCGGTATCTAATACCCAGGTGCTACTAGGAGTACTAGTAAGGTACACATCAATAACACGTATATCAAATATACTTCTGTCGACGTTGCCAACCTTCTTATCTACCAAGCATCTAGGGTTGTTCCACTTCAGCAACCGTTCTCCTCATAATAGAAGCACTCAGTCTCGGGTTTGGGTTCAACCTTGGGTTTCTTTACTGGAGCAGCAACTGGCTTGCCATCCATGAAGTATCCCTCCTTGCCCTTGCCCTTCTTGAAACTAGTGGTTTTACTAACCATCAACACTTGATGCTCCTTCTTGATTTCTACCTTCGCGGGGTCAAACATCGCGAATAGCTCAGGGATCATTATTTCCATCTCTGGCCTTTTATAGTTCATCACGAAGCTCTAGTAGCTTAGTGACAGTGACTTGGAGAACTATATCAATCACTATCTTATCTGGAAGATCAACTCCCACACGATTCAAGCGATTGTAGCACCCAGTCAATCTGAGCACATGCTCAACGATTGAGCTATTCTCCATCATCTCGCAGGCAAAGAATCTTGTTGGAGGTCTCATACCTCTCAACACGGGCACGAGCCTGAGATCCCAATTTCAGCTCTTAGAACATCTCATATGTTCCGTGACGTTCAAAACGTTTTGGAGCCTCAATTCTAAGCCGTAATGCATGACGCACTGAACTATTAAGTAGTCATCGGAACATGCCTGTCAGATGTTCACAACATCTACAGACGACGCTTGAGGGGGTGGCGCACCGAGCGGTGCATTAAGGACATAAGCCTTCTGTGCAGCAATGAGGACAATCCTCAGATCACGGACCCAGTCCGCATTATTGCTACCATCATCTTTCAACTCTATTTCTCTAGGAACATATAAAAATTCAAGGGAGCTACAGCGCGAGCTAGTAATCTACAACATAATTTGCAAAGACATTTTGACTATGTTCATGATAATGAGTTTAGTTAATCATATTACTTAAAAACTCCCACTCAAATTGACATCCCTCCGGTCATTCGAGTGTCACATGATCCAAATCCACCAACTCAAGTCCGATCATCACGTGAGTTGAGGTGGTTTCAATGGTGAACATCTTCATGTTGATCATATCTACTATATGACTCATGTTCGACCTTTTGGTCTCTTGTGTTCCGAGGCCATGTCTGTACATGCTAGGCTCGTCAAGTTTAACCCGAATGTTCCGCAAGTGCAACATGGCTTACACCCGTTGTATGTGAACGTAGAGTCTATCACACCCGATCATCACGGCATGTCTCGAAACGACGAACTTTCGCAACGGTGCACACTCGGGGAGAACACAATTTATCTTGAAATTTAAGTGAGGGATCACCTTATAATGCTACCGTCGTCCTAAGCAAAATAAGATGCATAAAAGGATTAACATCACATGCAAATCATAAGTGACATGATATGGCCATGAACTCGTGCTTTTGATCTCCATCTCCAAAGCACCGGCATGATCTCCATCGTCACCGGCATGACACCATGATCTCCATCATCTTGATCTCCATCAATGTGTCGCCATGAGGTTGTCGCGCCGACTGTTGCTTCCACGACTATTGCTAACGTTTAGCGATAAAGTAAAGCATTACATAGCGCTTAATGATTGACACGCAGGTCATACAATAATTAAAGACAACTCTATGGCTCCTGCCAGTTGCCGTACTCATCGACATGCAAGTCGTGATATTCTATACAACACATGATCATCTCATACATCACATATATCTCATCATGTAATTGGCCATATCACATCACAACATACCCTGCAAAAACAAGTTAGACGTCCTCTAATTGTTGTTGCAAATTTTACGTGGCTGCTACGGGTTTGCAAGAACCGTTCTTACCTACGCAAAACCACAACGTGGTGTAGTGATTGCTTTTTGATCTTCTAAAAGAACCCTCTTCATTGAAATTGATTCAACTAAAGTGAGAGAGACAGACACCCGCTAGCCATCTTTATGCAACGAAGGTACATGTCAGTTGAAGGAACCTGTCTCGCGTAAGCGTACGCGTAATGTCGGTCCGGGCCGCTTCATCTCACAATACCGCCGAATCAAGTATCAACTAGTAACGGCAAGCAATATGTATACACCCACGCCCACAACTCGTTTGTGTTCTACTCGAGATCTCATCTACGCATAGACCTAGCTCTGATACCACTGTTGGGGAACGTTGCATGGGAAACAAAAAATTTCCTACGCACACGCAAGATCTATCCATGGTGACGAGCATCTATGAGAGGGAGAGTGAATCTACATACCCTTGTAGATCGCTAAGCGGAAGCGTTAAGAAACGCGGTTGATGTAGTCGAACGTCTCCGCGATCCAAATCGCAAGTCGTCCCTCGAACCGATCACGAACTAGTGCCGAACGGACGGCACCTCCGCGTTCAACACACGTACGGCTTGATGACGCCTTCACCTCCTCGATCCAGCGAGCGATGGTGAAGTAGTAGATGAGTTCATGCAGCACGACGGCGTGGTGATGGTGGTGAGGAACAATCTCTGCAAGGCTTCGCCAAGCGCTACGGAGATTATGACGTAGGAACTAGAGGGTTAGGGTTGCCGCACACGGCTTGGGGAAATCTTGATGTGTTCCGGGTGCTAGCCCTGCCCCTCTATTTATATGTTGAGCCCTGGGGTCGAAACTTGGAGAAAGAGCCTCCTCAAAGTCGGTTTGGCCCGCAAGGCAAGAGTCCTGCTCGGACTCCAGGACCAGACGCCAGGGTCCTCGGCGTCTGGCCCCAGACGCCAGGGTCCCTGGCGTCTGGCCCCTGGCCTCCGCAAAACTTTCTTTTGCACCTTCCTAAAGCCTCGTGGGCTTTACCCCTTGGCCCAAATAAAGTGTTCTCATACCCGAACATTTCGGGAAACATCCGAAACTCCTTCCGGTGAAATCCGGAACCCTTCCGGAGACCAAACACTATTATCCCATATATCAATCTTTACCTCCGGACTATTCCAGAGCTCCTCGTCATGTCCGGGATCTCATCCGGGACTCCGAACAACTTTCGGTCACCAACAACTCAACTATACTTATATCGTCACCAAACGTTAAGTGTGTAGACCCTGCGGGTTCGAGAACTATGTAGACATGACCGAGACACCTCTACGGTCAATAACCAATAGCGGGACCTGGATGCCCATATTGGCTACTACATATTCTACGAAGATCTTTATCGGTCGAACCTCTATGTCAAGGATTCAGTTAATCCCGTATGCTGTTCCCTTTGTTCTTCGGTATGTTACTTGCCCGAGATTCAATCGTCGGTATCTCTATACCTAGTTCAATCTCGTTACCGGCAAGTCTCTTTACTCGTTCCGTAATACAAGATCTCGTGGCTAACACTTTAGTCACATTGCTTGCAAGGCTCATTGTGATGTTGTATTACCGAGTGGGCCCTGAGATACCTCTTCGTCACACGGAGTAACAAATCCCAGTCTTGATCCATGCCAACCCAACAGACATCCTCGGAGATACCTGTAGAGAACCTTTATAGTCACTCAGTTACGTTGCGACGTTTGATACACACAAGGTACTCCTCCGATGTCAGGGAGTTGCATGATCTCATGGTCATAGGAACAGATACATGACATGCAGAAAACAATAGCAATAAACTGACACGATCATATGCTACGTTTACAGTTTGGGTCTTGTCCATCACATCATTCTCCTAATGATGTGAGCCCGTTATCAAATGACATCTCATGTCCATGGCTAGGAAACCTTCACCATCTTTTGATCAACGAGCTAGTTAACTAGAGGCATACTAGGGACACAGTGTTGTCTATGTACCCACACATGTATTTGAGTTTCCAATCAATACAATTATAGCATGGATAATAAACGATTATCATGAACAAGGAAATATGATAATAACCAATTTATTATTGCCTCTAGGGCATATTTCCAACAAGGGGTCTAGGCCGGTGGTCGCGGGCGGTTCGAGGAAGATCATCAACAGTGACTGGCAGGAGGTAGATGAAGGCCATCTGCCCGTTCCTTGTAGATCGGACGGTGCAGAAAAAATCGACTAACCTATTTGTTTTCAGTCGATTGTTATTTTCATACGACCACATGTGGTGGTTTGCTGGAGGATTACCTGCACTTCCCAGCCATCCCTGTGCTCATATTTCCAAAGCCTAGAATCTAATTTCATGTGCCATGCATGTTGTAGAGCTATCATATGTCTACCGTCAATTTTTTTAACCCACCAGCTATCTGATACTTTTACACTGCACTACTTGTGCACAAACTACACCCAACGCAAGTATTCTAAAAAGAAAACACAGTTGTCGCTCTTGTCTGCATCAAGGATTGGAAAGACGCGGTTTGACGCTCTAAAGAAGAGTGTAGTGTCATTCGATGAAGACTGTCAACGTAGCTCTGTAGTTGATGACCCCATTCGCCATATACTAGCATCGCAGGTGCTTGCTTTAACTTCATGGTGTCATATGTGGTTGCATATTGCATATGGTGTCTACCTTGTATATTGCTTCTAAATTGGTTAAATTGCATCTGCTTAGCCATATATTGTGAATATGACATGCCTTCCTGTTTTTGGTACATACTACATATGTCTATTAACCATGTTCTTACATCAAACTAATGTTCTTGTGTATCCCTCATCAATCACTTATGATGAGACAGTCAGACAGGTGGGTTAGTGTGAGACGCGCTACTCTTTTAAAGAGTGCAGTGTCATCCTCCCCACATGATTCTCAACAAACAGCAAGGCTAGATGAAGATAGTCAACGTAGCTCTGTAGTTGGTGACCGCATTTCCCCTACACCACCATCACAGGTGCTTGCTCTAACTTGGCAGTGTGATATGTGGTTGCATGTTGCATATGGTGTCTAGCTTGTAATTCTTCTAATTTGGTTAAATTGCATCTGCTATTCTGCTTAGTTTACACATTATACCTATTAATGTGACATGCCTTCCTGTTTTTGGTACATACTACATCTGTCTATTAACAATGTCCTTACATAAAACTACTGTTCTTGTGTATCCCGCATCAATCACTTATGACGAGACACCTTTAGTATATGCCGCTTGATATTTGTTGCATCTTGCATATGATTTATAGCATGTACCGCGTCTAATTTGTTGAAATGCCATTTATTATGAGACGCTTTTAACTTGGCAGAGTCATATTGGTTGCATCTTTCATGTGGTGTCTACCTTGCATTGCTTCTAATTTGTTGAAATGGCTTCTGCTTAGTTTACACAAATAGGTGTGAATATGCCATGCCGTCCTATTTTTCGTACATATTGCATCCTTGTATCATGTGTTTGCCTTACATCCAAGTAGTGTTCATCAGTATCATGCATGAATGAGTTCTGAAGAGTGTTTTTACTCCTTTTTCTTGTCGTTTGACTTGACAATGCAAAATCAATAAAGCGGAAGGAAATTAGCAAGGCAGTGGATGATGGTGCTCCTTCCGACCAACTGAAATGGAGGGCCTCCACAGATTCTACTCTGTTATCCTCCAAACAAGATTTGCAAGACAACACATGCATAGACAGTCAACGTAGTTGTGTTGATGGTGAGCACATCTCCCCTACCCAACCATCACAGGTGCTCGCTCTAACTTGGCACTGTTATATGTGGTTGCATGTTACGTATGATGTCTAGCTTGTATTGCTTCTAATTTTGTTGAATTGCATCTGCTTAGTTTACACATTATACTTGTGAATAAGACACGTGTTCCTGTTTCTAGAACATACAATATCTGTCTATCACGCCATGTTCTTACATCAAAGTACTACTGTTGTGTAACCTGCAACAATCACTTATCATAAGCCACATTTAACTTGGGAGTGTGATATAGGTTGCATCTTGCATTGTTTTCTAGCTTGTACTGCTTCTAATTTTTTGAAATGGCACTTATGACGAGACAGTTTTAACTCGGTAGAGTCACATTCATTGCATCTTTCATACGGTGTCTAGCTTTCATTGCTTGTAATTTGTTGAAATGCCTACTGCTTAGTTTACACATAATAGGTGTGAATATGCAATGCTGTCCTTTTTTCTTACATATTCAATCCTCCTGACATGAAAGTAGTGTTCGTCAGCATCATGCATCAATGAGTTCTGAAAAGCGAATTTTATTCATTTTTCTTGTGGGTTTGACTTGACAAGGCAAAAAAATAAGAGAGGGGAAGGAAAAAAGTAAGGCAGGGGCTGATGGTGGTCATCTGGCGCCACCGGTAAGGAGGCGCTCTAGAGATTCTGCTACTACTGCTAGTGCAGTAGAAGTTCCAAGTAAATATGATGTGCCCAACAACCCTACTCCAGCATCCCAGGTGCTTTCTCTAGCTTGGCAGTGTGATATTTGCTTGCATGTTGCATATGGTGTCTAGCTTGTATTGCTTCTAATTTGATTAAATTGCATCTGCTTAGTTTACACATTATACATGTTAACTTGCCATGTCTTCCATTTTTTTGCATATATTACATCTGTCTATTACATGTTCTAACATCAAAATACTGTTCGTGTCTATCCTACATCAATCACAAATGATGAAACACCTTTAACTTGGTAGTGTGATATTGTTTGGATCTTGCATATGATTTATTGCTTGTACTGCTTGACATTTGTTTAAATGCCACTTATGACGAGACACTATTAACTTGGCAGAGTGATATTTGTAGCATCTTTCATATGATGTCTAGCTTCCATTGCATTGCTTCTAATTTATTGAAAAGCCTTCTACTTAGTTTAAGCATCATAGGTCTGATTATCTCATGTCGTCCTGTTTTTCGTACATATTACATCCTCCTATCATGCGGTTGTCTAACATCAAAGGTTAGTTTGTCTGAATCACACATCAATTAGTTCAGAAGAACTAAATTTTTATTCCTTTTTCTCGTGGGTTTGACTTGACATGGAAAAAAGAGAGGAAGGTACACAGAATGGTAGGGGATGGTGTTACTACTCGGGAGGCCCGGAAACGGAAGCGGAACAGCTCTGCAGATTCTGCTGGTATTGATAGTGCAAGAGAAGGTCGAAGTCCATCGGATAAATGTACAAACACAGTATCCCCTGCCACACCACCTGCAAAACGTACCAAAGACAAATGAACCAAACAAGCAACGACAGCCCTAGTGGTTGCAGCACCTTCTTCCACAGTACCAACATGTGCACGACTTACTCGTGCGTCCACTCTGCTAGCGGCAAGTTCCGAAGCTCCTTTGCCACCTGACACTACTTCCGAAGCACTCTTGGCACAAGAGGACTTGGCAAGATCAGATGAACCTGGTGAGCTTCAACACCAAGATGGTAGTTGATAGAGTCAAGTTATAGTTACATGCTTCTTTATATGTAGTCTTTAACGAACTCTTTATATGTAGTCTCACAGTTTGATGTACACTAACACTTCTCATGTTCGTTGTTGAACTAGCATCTAGGCGCAAGAGGAAACAGACATCAGGGATAATGCTCGACAGGTTAACTAAATCTAAAGGAGGAACAATGGAGATCCATTTTGAGTCAGGTTTAAAAAGGCCACGTGATGCTACAGAGTCAGCCAAATTAGTATCAGAGGTAGCCGTTGCTGTTAGGTGTCATGCATGTATCCTCCCAACATGGATTCAGTACAGTAATGACAAAGACGAAATCCAGTTTAACACCTTCCTCGACCATTTATCTGTAAGTATGGTTATTTATGGAACTTAGTAATATCGTCTTGCTCTGTCCCATACTTTCTATGTTGCTGGTAATGAGAGTCCTATAATTTGAACAGTTGAGGTTCAAGTTGGATCAGCAAGATGATGCAACCAGACAGGCATCCACTCATGTTTTCAAGTCTGCTCTGCGACAGTATCGGTATAATCTGAGGAAAACTCACTTTGAAGGCAAGGCTAACAATGAACTTGCCCAAATATC
Source organism: Elymus sibiricus (assembly GCA_039707655.1). NCBI lineage: Eukaryota > Viridiplantae > Streptophyta > Magnoliopsida > Poales > Poaceae > Elymus > Elymus sibiricus. The sequence continues at coordinate 206,260,678 of CM077674.1, forward strand.
TCCAGTGGAAAATATAATGGATGAAGACTGGACAGCCCTTGTTAAACACTGGTCTGATCCAAAGTATCAAGTATGTTATATAGATGTGATCAGATCACATGTTGAACTCCTATTTATGCATGTCCCTCACAAATCTATCTTCTTCTAGGTGAACTGTTCAAAGAACAAGGCCAACCATATGAAAGTGAAATTCCAACAGTCGACAGGATCTCGTAGCTATATTGCACACTGCGAGGCTCTGGTAACTAGCTGTTGTTTCACTCTTTTGGCTGTGCCATATTATCAGATCTATATTGACTTGTTCCAAATGCAGAGGAAAGCCCGCAAGGACCAAAAAGAACCTGAACCAAATGCGGTGGAAATCTTCAAGGACTGTCACACCAGCAAGACGAAGGGCATGACTACACTAGTCAAAGCCGTTGTAGTAAGTCATTAATCCTCAGGCCCTTTGAACTACTGTTACTCTGACTTGTGGTGCATTGAACTGCATGGTTTGCAGCCAATGTCTATTAGTCTTTTCAATTTTATACACAGTTGTCTGAACGTATCATTGCACTTTACAAGGTTTAAAAGAGAGGAACGATGTTCCATTGCTCTTGATCTGTAATCTAGTTTTGTGCTGCACACAATGTTACAATTGCCTGTTTGTCTGATCTCAGTAGTTTTGTGATATGAATGATGTCATACTATGCTCACCGTATTATAAACTTTGTCTCTTTATCTTAGATGTCAATACAATGTGAAGAAATAGACAATACATTAGCCATGGTATATGGTCATATGTTTGGAACCTGGTTTTATTATGTACTTTGTAGTAAAATACAACTAATATTTTACACGGGTTCACCAAAATAAGTTCTGTATATAAACCAAAGCTATTCTGGTTGGTTTTGTTGCCTCATTAATAACTTCTGTTCTGGTACTACTATTGTACAAACTCAACTTTTCAGCAAGCAATGGAACAAATGGTGGAACCACAACAACCTCCTGAAAGTGATGAGGCAACCATAACCACAATGTCACCTCTTGTTGCAGTGGGTCAGTATCTCTCCACTAACAGTGACAAAAGCACCTTCCTGCGTAACACTGGGTTGGTTGTTAAGGCAACCTCGTCCAAACTGCCTCATGAACAAGATCTGCCAGCTCGACAGAATGATATATCTGTGCTCCAGACACAAGTCCAATCCCTAACAGAGACCCTTTGTGAAACAAGAATAGCCATTGTTCGATGTCGTCAAGATATGCATGGTTTTGAAACCAGACTATCAGACATTTGCTATGTTGTTCAGGAGCCTAGGAGAAATGACAGCGAAGTTTATGGTCCTCCATCAGACACTATAGCATGAAAACGTACCAGTCAGGTCAAATCATCCGAGCTTCTGAACTTCTGATGGTGCATTTACTTTTATGCCAACCCTCCTTTTGTTATATGGCTGTAATTTGTTTTGTTGTGTTACAAAATTTGTTCTTAACGGACAGCGACCGGCTGAAGAAAACAACAAGCAATTTTTGTATAGTGTAGGGTGTTCCCTATATTTGCACGGGTGGCAAACTTTGATGCCCAGTGGATGTAATGTGTGCAATCGCCATAATAGCCTAGCGTTAGTTGCTTGCTTATTTATTTCCTCATAGTCATCTGTTTCCTCGGTTTGTTAGTGGCCGCAATAACCATGGGCCACATACGGCCCGTGGTAACCATGGGCTTGCTACCTGCTGTAGTGCCCATGGGCCATCTGCGGGCCGTAGGATCCGTGGGCCAAAAGCGGACCGCATTAGGGGCTGTAAACGGGCCATAGTGGGAATGGTCCGTTTAAGGGCCCGTAGCATAACGGGCCGTTAACAGGCCGAAAATCATCACAGGCTTAATTCTATCGACAGTCATAACGGGTCGTTAATGGGCCGGAATACATGCAGGGCTGAAAATGGCCCAATGGGTTAACAGACCACAAACGGGCCGATTGTAACCACGGGCTGAATCTGGCTCATTAGCATAATAGGCCAGTAAGGGACCGTAAGTAATCGAGGGCCAGAAATGAGCCCAAGATTTTATGGGCCTTTAGAAGGCTGAAAGAAATCATGGGCTGGAAACGGCCCAACTGAATCATGGGCCTTTAATGGGCTCAAAGCCGTTTACTTTTCATGATGGGCCAGAATCACCACGGGCTGTCAATGGGCCCAGAGAAACAAAAGGCCTAATATGGGCCGAAATAAGTCACAGGCCATAGATGGGCCGAAAGTGACAATGGGCTGAAATCATAAGGCACGACCCACATGGCGCTAGTGGGCCGAATTTTGAAAGGCCTTAACGGGCCGTGAGTACCCGGGCCGTAAATGGGCTGTATGCGAACATGCCGTTAACAGGCTTTCCTTGGGCCGGCCCGCTTACTTTTGACCAAGTCAAGCGGGCGCCTTTTTAACGTAAATGGGCCACTATTGGGCCGTGCCACGTGTCGACGTATCACAGGTGTCCCGCGTCCAATGAATGGATGACATCTGTCCCAACGTTGAGCTGACACATGGTTCCGCTGGCGAATGGGAAATTTACACGTGGAAAATCGTCATTGGTCAGGGCTGCTAACGGGTTATCGGATCCAAACCGGCACCCGATAGCTTAACGGTGACCCGTTACGGTGGATGCCACATGTCGGTCACCCTTGACGAAAACACTTCCATGACGCGATATTTCTCGTCATGGAAGTGGACACTTCCATGATGATAATTTCAGTATTGTCATGGAACACTTCTACGACAGCACAGGTATGACTATCATGATTCTGTTATAAAATTGTCACGGATGTACATGCATGACAGAAAACTTGACCTACTGTGACAAAGACGTATCATCACGAAAGTGTTTTTTTTGTAGTGATGGGGGTGATATGCGAGAAGGGAGGGGAGGGGTCATCTGCGTGAGATATCGATAGAGACAGATAGAGGGAAGAACTCTACGAGCGTACAAGCACTGGGAAAGGGGGGTGCTTGAAGATGGTGTGAGAGGCCAACTGGACGGAGACTGGGAAGGAGTGTACAAGTGCGAGATCGATAATTAAAGAGAGGGGGCGAGAACGTGCGCGGTTTCTCACGTCTGAGAGATGAAGCGGAAGGCATGGATGATGAGAGGGGAGACAATGTGTGTGTGGTAGCTAGGCAGTCCTATATAGATAAGTAGATTGATCGGTGTGTATGTGGGAAAGAGGGCGAGACCTAACTAGAGATATAGATCGATCGGTTTGTGTGGAAAACAGGGAAAGACCTAGTTATATATAGAGAGAAAGGAATACCGATCGGTGCACATGCATGTGAGCGATAAAGTAGGCCTGAAGTGACGAAGAGAGGGAGGTGCGTGTGTGTGGGGGGTGCGAGAGAGTCCTACTAGTTAGAGGTAATGTACGAGTGCGAGATCGATAATAAGAGATGAGAGGGGCGAGAGCGTGTGTGTGTGTGTGTGTGCTGGAGGGGGGGTGCGAGAGCCCTACTAGTTTGAGGGAGTGTACGAGTGCGAGATCTATAATAAGAGATGAGGGGGTGAGAGAGCACGCGCAAGTGCGCGCGTGTGTGTATGCGTGCGTGCGTGCGCGCGCCTCAGAGTTGGGGCGTGAGGCATTGATGGTGAGTGGGGCGAAGGGACTGTGTGTATATGTGTGTGTGGTAGGCAGACCTGCTAGCTAGAGGAGTATATGGATCGGTGTGTGTGGGAAAGAGAGGGTGATGGAGAGACCTAGCTTGAGATATCATGGAAGACCGACCTGGAGAAAGAGATTGTGTGTGTGCGATGGATAATGCCGAGTGGGAGTGTGTGTGCATGCATGCATAAGAGAAAGTTAGTGGTACAACTATAAAGAGAAGACGATTTTGTGGGTGTAAAAGACTTGGTGAGATCATAATCAATATAAAAGTGAATTCAAATATTTGAATAAGAGATCACGATGTTTGAAACCCATGCATGCATGAATATAATGGAGATATGTGTGGTGTGGTTTTGAATCGAGCATGCTATACTATATACACACCGAACAAGGCCAAATTGATTTGAATTTGAGATACCATTGGCAGGCATCGTTTGACCACATTTCATCCATGCATGGACATAACTATTCAAATTGGAAATAATGGGTGGCATTCGCAGCTAACATCTAAATGTTGTGTGTGTGTGTGTGTGTGTGTGTGCGTGTTGTGCGTGTTAAACACATTATACATATCAAACATCGTTTAGATTCCGAACATCCAGCTAAAGCATACATGTACTATGATTTGAATTCAACATAAAATGGATACACATATTTGAATTCGAGATCATATGGTACATGTAGTTCATATTTAAATGGGAATTTACTACTATATTCATGTCGTGTGTTGTGAAGATAATATTTAGATGATGGTATAACTAACCTGACAACAATACCATTCAAATATGGAAAATGGACTCAAATTTAGTCCATATGACGGTATGAATTTTTTTTGTTGTTCAGGGAAGTACGAATTGATTTGGTACCGTACACGTTAAGCTTGTTCTCTCGAATTTTTAAGTTGTCCGTTGTTTTTTTTGAATGGCATTTGTAGTAATTCATATAGTAAAATGGGACATGACTCTCTCTTGTGTGGTGCGAATTGTTTTTTGTTTATGTTTTTTTTGTACATGTTAAGTTTGTTCTCCTGAAATTTTAAGCTGCGCCTTGTTATCCCGAAATTTCAAGCTATCTCTTTGTCTCTTGTGCTGCGAAAACGCCATGTTATTCCGAAATTTCAACGCACGCGAAAACTCCCTCCTCCTCCGAAATAGGTCGCGCTGCCCAGACACACGAAATCCCCCTTCTATCCCTCAGGAGAAAATGGCGCCTGGACGTCCCATGGTCAAAATGGGTGGGGGTACTTTCGTAACTTACCCCACATTTTGGACAAGCGCGTCCCTAAGCCATGGTTCACCCCTCCCATCACCTCTGTTCCCCCCATTCGTACACCGAGGCCGCCAAAACTCGTGAAACCCCATCCAACTCCGTCCGCCACCCGACCGCCGCCCAGCCAGAGCCTCTTCCCCAATGACGTCGTCCACCGCAACAGCTCGACGTTCCTCATCCACCGCACCAGATGAGGATCCGTCGTCGATCTCGTCGTCCCGCCAGTTCAGCTGCCCCGTCCTCCACCTCCAAGGAGCTGCCTCGACGTTTGCCTCGTCTATGGCGCCACCTCCATTCCCACAGTGTCGTGTTCACCTGCCCCACCGGAACCGCAGCACCCTCACTGATTCCTCGGATGAAGTCGAGGCCTAGTCGGCCGAACCAAAGAGGTTCTACACTAATCGCTGCATTTTCTCCTTGATTCGATCTCACGAGGCTGCTGGTGCTCGATCCCAAGCCGCCATGGCGTGGCTCCATGGACGGCGGCGTCGTCGGCCACTTCCTCCATGGCGTCTCTCCCCACATGATATTGCTCCCTCCGTGGGGACGTCCACACCAGCAGGAAGTGCTACTGCTGCTCCGGCTCTTGCTGGCCCTGCTACAGCTACTCCGGCTCTCGCTCGTGCTGCTGCTCTGTTCTTGCTCTCGGTTGCGCTACTGCTCTACTCTTGCTCTTGCTCATGCTACTGCTCTGCTCTTGCTCGCGCTGCTGCTGCACGAGCAGCTGCTCCGGCTGTCGCTCATGCTCCTACTGCTGCTGCTACCCGAGCTGCTGCTCCGGCTCTCACACGCGCTGCTGCTGCTACGTGACCAGCTGCCCTGGCTGCTCTCTGGTAGTACGTTCCCTACTGGAGCAGCTACCAATTTAGATCACTGCTTCTCTGCTAATAGTGCTCGAGCGGCCAAAACTACTAGTGCACTGCTTCTCTGCTACTAGTGCGTTCAGTTTCAATAGTAAAATTTAGTTTCGACAGCAAAGTTCAGTTTCGACAGTAGACTTCAATTTTGACTGTAAAATTCAGTTTTGATAGTTAAATTCAGTTTTGATAGTTAAATTTAGTTTTGATAGTTAAGTTCAGAGATGACAATAAAAGCCATGGCGCGGCTGCTGTATTTTACATCTAGCACTTTGTGGTGATGTATTCTACATCATCTATTGGAGATGCTATTAGAATCCCACTTCAGGTTAACGTTGTCTGTCTTGTCCTTCTTCAGCCTCGCCGTCATGCACCTCACCGCAGGTGCTGCAAGGATGAAACCATCCATCACAGCAGAGCAGTACCCTCGGCTCCATCTCTAGACGCCGAAGATCTTCTTCCCCGCCTCCGACAACCACAACAGCCACAACATCCTCAGGGACCAACCCAATGATGCTGATATTGACATGGCTTCGCCAAAGAGGTTGTAGACTTGTCCCATCGCTTTTTTACTGTACATGTAGTATATATTGTCCATATGAGCTAATTTTTTCTAGAGTACAACACATCACATGTACTATATATTGAAAACATTTGGTTTCTTTTCAAAAAATAACCAGTTCATGCAGGACAACAAGACCCACGGAGCACACGTAGTAATGAGAAATACGAATAGTTTCTCCCATATGACAAGTAGTGAGGTACTAGGCAAGTTAGCTATCCATGATGGACTCTCTCGAAAGCCATCATTATTTATTTCTGCGCGTTGGAGCTGTGCATGTGTAGATGGGCCTGGGAGTTGAGCTAGCGGGGCAGTGGGTTGGGTCCAAAGTAGTAGAAGTAGTACAAAAACATTTCTGGAGAATAGGCTTCAGCCTGTTGAAGCCTGCCTACTAGAATCGCTACTGGTAGAAAGGAAAAGTGAAGGAAAAACATAGGAATTAGAAATTTCCTATGGTACTGTCGTGGGAAACGACTATCTATGGGATCGAACAGGTCCCTTTGGGATTCGGCTCAGGGGACAAGCATGGGACAAAAAGAAGATTTTTAGTAGGTGCAAGAACACGCGGGGGGATTTATCCAGGTTCGGGCCGCTATGAGCGTAAAACCCTACTCCTGCTCTATGTTTGATCGTGTATGAACTCTGGTTACAGGGAGCGCAGTTTTCCGGCAAGGTGCACGGGAAAATGCACCTACGGCGTGTAATTGAGTTGGGTGTCGACTGTTCTACCTATAGCCGTGGGCCTCCTTTTATAGGCCAAGGGGTTACCATAATGGCTAATACGGTCATTACAAAGTATGAACAGTGACTTGCACCGTCATCACGTCTATCTTCCAACGGGGTAAGACAAACGCATCTAATGCACCGTTAGGTGCTACGTTGGGGATGCGAGGCCTTGGGCAAAAGATCTGTACCACCGGTCCTGGCGCCCTCCTGTAATCTTGACAGGTCATAGGAACGGGTGTCATTAAAGTTAATCTTGGCGTGGCGTGCTGACACGTGCTTTGGCCGGCTATGTTGATTGCCTGCCCGCTCGACACCTAGCATACGAGCCTGTCTGGTCGATGGTGAGGTGGAGCAGTAACGGGACAGAACAAGCCTGCTGACATGGAGCTTGCCGGGCCTTGCTTGCCGGCAAGGGGGCTTGCCGGCAACCATAACCTTGGTCTTCACCTTGCCGGGGCGGAGCTTGCCGGCAAGGGGGCTTGCCGGCAACCATAACCTTGGTATTCACCTTGCCGGGGCGGAGCTTGCCGGCAAGGGCAGCGTCGATCTTCAGTACGAGAATAGTACTTCTCGATGACCTACCTGGATGTCTTCTTCATAGTCTTGGTGTTGAGTTGTAGTTACCCTCTGTCAAAACCCTTGCCGGAAGGGAGGCTACAACTACCTGTGCACAAGTCTGGGTACGAAGGCACCCATGTCTTAGTACACCGACAGGAGCCCCTGGGCCTGGGCCACACGCGCATGCGAGGTGTTGTTGGGCTAGGCCCAAACAGTGCACAGGCGATGCGTGGCAGTGGATAACTATTGTCATCTTCTCTTTTACCGCACCTGCCCACGATGCGCATTAAACGCGCGCGTGGGAGAGGTGGAGCGAAGCGGCGGCGGGAGGTGGTGCGCCTGAAAAGCGCAGCCACGTAGGACGGAAAAGAGCCAGCCCCCGTGCCTTCCCCATAAAAAAGGAAACCGCGAAGGGCGCTGCTCATTTACCCCCTCTTCCCAATCTAGCCAGTTCGCCGTCGTCTTCAACCTTGCACAGAAGCAGAGCGCGCCCCCTGCTTCTGCCGCCGCACAAGAGTAGAGCACGCCCTTTGCTTCCGCCGGTGCGCAACGCAGCTTCGCCCCCCCCCCCCCCCCACACACACATCTTGCTATGGCACCGAAGAGAGGCGTAAAGGCCCCAAGTTCGGCAGCGGGTGAGAAGAAAGCCGCCAAGGCTGCACAATGGCGGGACCATGCTGTTTTCCCGCCGACGCTTACAATAGACGATCTGGCGAGTGACAACGCATATGTGTACGCGAGTGAAACGAAAGATCATGAAGCCACAGTGGTGCTTCCTGGATCTCTTCCTCCTATTGACGACCAATTCCACTTCTTCGCTGGGTACTTCTATTGTGGTATGTGTCTGCCCTTCTCCGCTTTCTTTGTTGAGGTGATGAACGCCTTCGGGCTCAGGCTGCTTGATTTCACACCCAATGCGGTCACCTGCCTGGCAACTTTCGTCCATCTGTGCGAGAACTTTGTGGGAATAGCCCCAAATGTAACTCTGTTCCGGCATTTCTTCATCCCTCGGGTCGAAAAGGACGCTCTTTCTGGTAGCGTCACCTGGGTCCCAACGGGAAATTCGAAGAGGTACTACTTGGACGGCAAGCTTCACTCCAGATGGGACGAGTGGCGGGCTGATTGGTGCTAGGTCAAGCAGCAAGATTTTCCAGTCTTTTGCCATCTCAGGACCAAGATGGTTGTGAAGCCTGATAGCTGGAACTACGTTGACCCCAGTGATGCCAAACTGGGAGTGGCGCTGCGCCGAATCTTTGCTCTAAACGAGGCCGGCTTGACGATTGAGAAGGTGGGAGCAGATTTCATTCGCCGCCGGATCGCCCCACTGCAGCACAGAAAAGGCTGGCAAGCATGGGATTACCAGGGCCCCACTGACCCGATGCATCTGCATCAAGGTCCTGATAACAACTTGGCGATGATGGGGCACTATCTGCTCATCTACCGGATTTTCAACAAGGGTTGCGACCTCGACTTGCTAGTGAAGGTGATCCCATTGTGCAACAACACCGCCAAGGCTTCTATTCTGGCATGGATGCTAGACTGTGACACCCGGATGGTTCTGAGCACGAGGAAGGAGCCCAGCTAAAAAGATGTGGATAACTGGTTTGCTGGCCTAGTGGAGGAGGCCATTGGAGTCGAGGAAAACATGATGCACCCAACGAAGGATAACCGGAAAGAGTTCCTCGTGGCGAGGGCTAGCGAGTCCAAGAAGACAAAAGTAACTCATCCTCGGCCAACGAAGGACCAGGCCAAAAAGCGGGACGCAACTCCGGAGATCAGTGGAGGAGGCCATTCCCAAGAGAATGCTGAAGGGCATGCTGAAGAGTATGTTGGTGAAGAGGAGCGGGCTGAGGAATCCGAGGAGGGGGAGGAAGAAGAGGAGCAACCCGAAGGATCTTCTGGCGAGGAGGAGATGGAAGAGGAAGAAGAACCACCTTGCCCTCCTCCTGCCAAGGGAAAGATGACTGTTGCCAAGAAAACTGCCCGCAAGGGAGAAGTGCACACCGAGTCGGCAAGACAAGAGCTTGCCGGCGTCAAGGTGGCAGCCGCAACCCTTCGGGCGCAACCTTCCCGGCAACTGCCTTCCCGCGTCGTTGTCCCCCGTAGACCCATCCTACCAATCATGGAGGGGGCGGGCACTTCACAGCCCCTAGCCACCCCGAAGCGTCCCAGGAGCCCACCGCCATCTTCCGCAGCTGCGGGGACCGAGGAGACAGTTCATTACGACCTGTCTGTCCTAAGTGACCCCGACGAGGACAAAGAGTAAGCATCTCCATCCCCGTGTGTTTTTAATTGTCCAGACTCTGTTGCTTGAGCTGATCTTTTTCCTTGTCCTGATCTTGTAGGGACGAAGTGCCACTGGCGAAGAGGCTCAGGACCACTCGGGAAGGCGGGATGACAACTGGCACCGATCAAGGCGCAATTTCTCTGGAAGTTGCCGGCTCGAGCCCCCCACACGAGGCACATGCGTAGTTTCCGCTGGCGAGCAACATCGTCGGGTCTTCTGCAATGGAGACCGACAAGGGGTTGGAAAGTAGCCAGCCGGAAGGAGGGCGCCAACGGATAGACCTCTTGACGGCACCCTCGACTCCCAGGCCGTCGCCAAGATCTTCACCGGCAAGAGGTGGCCCTCCTCCAGAGGAGCCCCAAGAAGGGCTCATCTATGCGGAGGTCCCTCCGGCAACCGATGTTGCCGGGGACCAGGCGTCGGCAACCGAGGTTGCCGGAGGAAGGATGACATCCCCTCCACGTGCTCGTCAAGGTAACCTTCTTTCCAAATGTACTTGATCCATTCCAATGTTTCTTTTTTGTTTTCTTGAACTTGATCTGAACTTCAAATTTTTCTCCCCTCCGCTCCTTCTTCACCCCATAGAGTCAGCTCCTCCGGAGGGGAGGGAGACACCCGTGGGGAAAAAAAGCTAGGAGCGTGATACGTCTTCAACGTATCTATAATTTATGAAGTATTCATGCCATGTTCATTATAGTTTTGTATGATTTTGGTGCACTTTTATATGACTTTTATATGATTTTTATGGACTAACATATTGACCTAGTGCCCAGTGCCAGTTGCTATTTTTTGCTTGTTTTTGGTTTTCCATAAAATCAATATCAAACGAAGTCCAAATGCAGCGAACTTTTTGACGATTTTTTCTGGAAGGAAATAGACCCAGAAAGCTTCGGAGGAGCAGCAGAAGAGCCATAGGGGCTCCACGAGCCACCTGGGCGCGCCTGCCCCCCCCCCCCCCCCCGGCGTGCCGTGGTGCCTCGTGGGCCCCCTGTGGCCCCTCTTTGCGTGATTCCAACGCTAAAAAATCATATATATTCAGAAACCCCCGAAAGTTAACCAAGATGAGTTTTTATGCCGCTGCAAGCCTCTGTACCTCCACGATCTCATCTACAGCCCTTTCCCGGCACCCTGCCGGAGGGGAGAAAGCATCGTCGGAGGCCATCTTCATCATCCCGGCGGTCTCCATGATGAGGAGGGAGTAGTTCACCCTCGGGGCTGAGGGTTTGTACCAGTAGCTATGTGTTTTATCTCTCTCTCTCGTGTTCTTGATTTGGCACGATCTTGATGTATCGCGAGCTTTGTTAATATAGTTGGATCATATGGTGTTTCTTCCCCCTCTATCTTTGTTGTGATGAATCAAATCTTTTTCCCTTTGAGGTTTTGTTATTGTCGGATTGAATATTCAGATTTGAGAACACTTGATGTATGTCTTGCATATGAATACCCGTGGTGACAATGGGGTATTATATTGATTCACTTGATGTATGTTTTGGCACTCAACTCGCGGATTCCCGAGGTGACATTGGGGTACTCTATGCATAGGTGTTGATGCACGTTTTCATTATCTTTTCTCCGATAGAAACTTTGGGGTACTCCTTGAAGTTCTTTGTGTGGATTGAAATTATGATTATGAAGTTGTTTGACGCATATCGTATAATCAACTCATGGATACTTGTGGTGACATTGGAGTATCTAGGTGACATTAGAGTTGGTTGATATGTATCATATGGTGTTATTTAGTATGAACTCTAGGGCTGTTTGTGACACTTATAGGAATAGCTTAATAGATCGATCGGAAATGATAACTTTGAGGTGGTTTCGTACCCTACAAACAATTTCTATCTTATGTTCTCCGCTAATATGAACTTGGGAGTGATTCTTTTTCGCACGTTGAGGGATGATTATATGATCCAATTATGTTAGCGTTGTTGAGAGATTGCACTAGTGAAAGTATGAACCCTAGGCCTTGTTTCTAAGCATTGCAATACAATTTATGCTCACTTTTGTTACTTGCTACCTTGCTGTTTTTTATTGTTCGCATTACAAAAACCTATATCTACTATCCATACTACACCTGTATCACCATCTCTTCGCCGAACTAGTGCACCTATACAATTTACCATTGTATTGGGTGTGTTGGGGACACAAGAGACTCTTTGTTATCTGGTTGCAGGGTTTTTTGAGAGATACCATCTTCATCCTGTGCCTCCCACGGATTGATATACCTTAGGTCATCCACTTGAGGGAAAATTGCTACTGTCTTTCAAACCTCTGCGCTTGGAGGCCCAACACGAGTCTACAAGAATAAGTTGTGTATTAGACATCAAGCTCTTTTCTGGCACCATTGCCGGGGAGGTGAGTGCTTGAAGGTATATCTTTAGATCTTGCAATCGAATCTTTTAGTTTCTTGTTTTATCACTAGTTTGGTTTATAAAAGAAAACTACAAAAAAAAGATGGAATTGAGGTTGCCTCATATTATTCGTCTTTATAATGTTTTTCTTGAAAATGATGGATAGGAAAATTGTGCTCAATTAATAGAAGAAGAATTCAATAAAATGTTTGGCATAAAATCTTTGACTGATGAACATGATTGCAATGTTGCTAGTATGAATTCTTTGAATATCCATGATGCTTATGATATGCAAAGCTACAAGCTTGGGGATGCTATGTTTGATGAAGATGATACTTTTAGCCCCCAGTTTTGATGAGAAAATTTATTATGATGATAGCACGCCTCCTATTTATGATGATTATATTTATGAAAGTGGATTTGGAGATGTCATGACTTTATTTAATGATGAATCCACTATTTTGGAAGAAGTTTCAATTGATTGTGACAAAAAAGTTGCTATCTATGATGATTATTATGATGACATGTATGCTATAAATAATAATGATAACTATGAAACTTGTCATCATGATTTTAATTTTTAATTGGATTATGCCAATCAAGTATCACATGATAACTATTTTGTTGAGTTTGCTCCCACTACTATTCACGAGAATAATTTTGCTTATGTGGAGAGTAATAAAATTTCTATGCTTGTAGATCATGAAAAGAATGATTTGGGTGATGGATATATTGTTGAATTTATTCATGATGCTACTGAAAATTATTATGAGAGAGGGTCATATGCTTGTAGGTGTTGCAATAATATCAAGTTTCCTCTCTATGTGTTGAAAGTTTTGAAGTCATGCTTGTTTTGCCTTCCCATGCTAGTTGATTCTTGCTCCCACAAATTGTTTGCTCACAAAATCCCTATGCATAGGAAGTGGGTTAGGCTTAAATGTGCTTGTCATATGATTCATGATGCTCTCTATATGTTCCAATTCTTTATTCTTATGCGAGCATCATTGAAATCATGATGCCTAGCTAAAAAGGCATTAAAGAAAAGCGCTTGTTGGAAGATAACCCAATACTTATACCTTCTGTTTTTTGTGTGTGTTCACATGATTAATATACTGTAGTAATCATGTTTTATATTTTTTTTATTTCAATAATGTGCCAAGTAAAGCCTTTGAGATAGTGTGGATGCTTGTTGATTTGATTCTGTGCAAAAACAAAAACTTTTGCGACCAGTGCTGGAATTTCTATTCTGTACTGGAGTGCGAGAAAATTATGAAATTTTTACACAGTATTGGTTTGCAAAATTTTTACGTTTTCCTAATTATTTAGAATTTTTGGAGGTACAGAAGTATGGTTTTTAAATCGCTTAATACACTCTGTTCTGTTTTTGACAGATTCTGTTTTCGATGCATAGTTTACTTGTTTTAGTGTTTCCATAGCTTATATTGAGTAATAAAGTTTTCAAGTTTTGGGTGAGATATCGATATGAGGAGAATAAGGAGCGGCAAGCCCCTAAGCTTGGGGATGCCCAAGGTAATATTCAAGGAACACACAAGCAACTAAGCTTGGGGATGCCCCGGAAGGCATCCCCTCTTTCGTCTTCAACACTATCGGTAACCTCACTCAGAGCTATATTTTTATTCGTCATATAATATGAGTTTTGCTTGGAGCGTCATTTTCTTCTGTTGATATTTCCTTGCTGTTATCAATAATCATGTTTTGTATATTTTAGTTCAATAAAATGCCAATTATAGCCTTTACCATGCCCAGTTTGCAAGTTCATGTGTTGCTTTTTAAAAACAGAAAGTTTTCTGTTATCTCCAGAATATTCCTGAATAGTAAGAACAGGATAAAAATATGAAATTTTTAAACAGTAAGCATGCATGAGTTCTCTTTCACGTGGTAATTTTTCAGAATTTTTGGAGTTAGGGAAGTATGGATTCTTATTCATCCTTTACAGACTGTTCTGTTTTGGCAGATTGTTGTTATAGTTGCATTGTTTCATATGTTTGCGTGTTTAATGTTTCTATTTGTGAATAGGAGTATTAAATATGAAGAGGCATTTAGTATGCAATGTTTAATTATAATTTTTGTGATTTGCTACAGTAGAGAATGTTAGGGTTTTGAGTTGATTTATACTAACTTATCTCACGAGTTCTTGTTGAGTTTTGTGTGGATGAAGTTTTTAAGATTTAGGAGAAGCCATGATATGAGAGGAATTAAGGAGACACAAGAGCTCAAGCTTGGGGATGCCCAAGGCATCCCAAATTAATATTTCAAGAAGTCTCAAGCATCTAAGCTTGGGGATGCCCCGGTAGGCATCCCACCTTTCTTCATCAACAATTATCGGTCAGTTTTGGTTGAGCCTAAGTTTTTGCTTCTTCACATGATATGTGCTATTCTTGGAATGTCATTTTATTTTGTTTTTCTTGCTGTTTGAATAAAATAATAAGATCTGAAAATTTTAAATGAGAGAGAGTCCTCACATAGCTACCTATTTACTTAACTACTCATTTGATCTTCACTTATATCTTTTTGGAGTAGTTTATCATTTATTCTTGTGCTTCACTTATATCCTATGAGTAAATTCTGAAAGAATTGAATATCATAAAGTTGAAATTATATGTGCTTCATATGCTTGTATCATGTCTAGTAGTAGCTTCACATTTGGTTTAGAAAGTGAAATCTATTGAAGCTTGACAATCACAATATTGGTCATACAAGCAATTCATGAATGATTAGTATAAGGAAGAGAACTTTCACATATAAATATATTATCTTGGACATCATTTATGATTGTGAATACCCATTAATTATTTTCAAACTTGAGCAAATTAGTTGAAGTTGGACAAGGAAGACAACGTAATGAGTTATGTTTGGGTATATTTTCATAGAAGTTATATTGTTATGGATCCTCCAACATGTGGTGCTTGCTTAGGATCTTTTGCTAGCCAAAAATTCGTACTAAGTAGAGATACTACTTGTGCATCCAAAAACCCTTAAACCCAGTTTCTTGCCATGAGTGTCCACCATACCTACCTATGCATTGAATAAGATCCTTCAAGTAAGTTGTCATCGGTGCAAAAAGCAATAAAAATTGCTCCTAAATATGTATGATCTTTTATTGTAAGGGAAAATAAGCGTTGTACGAACTTGTGATGGTAAAGAAATAAAAGCGACGGACTGGATAATAAAGGTTGCTATCACAAGGGGAAATATAACGTGACGTTCCTTTGCATTAAGGGCTTGTGCATCCAAAAATAAAAAGTGCATGACAACCTGTGCTTCCCTCTGCGAAGGGCCTATCTATTACTTTTATGCATTTACTTTTATGAATTTACCTTTATGCAAGAGTCAATAAGTATTCATTCTCATTTCAACCTTAATTATTCTCTAGTTGGCAAGCATCATGTGGTGGGGAAAGATCCAGGCACATATGGCCAGTCAAATATATTTGATCATGAATTATTATTGTTGACAATTATGTCTATGATAAATAAGTTGGGAGGCGAAACACTAAGCCCCTATCCTTCTCTATGTTCGATGGATGCCATTTGTTCTAAAAATATGCTTTCAGTACTAGCAATCATAGAAGACTATATGATAATTGAGTATGTGGATCTCTTACTTAGACTTTGTTGAAATTAAGTTGAATTGCAATTGTTTGGTGACTAAGAACATAGGTTGTTAAGTTTCAAGAGATTGCATTGTTTGAACCATAACATGTGAATAGATTGCTACTTTATCATGATGAGTTTTATGAGAAAGAGTTGCTGTTATGATGCTAGGAAAAGTGATTGCAATTATTATTGATCAAACTTATGCACTATGCTAGCATTCACACTGCATACATTATTTCTTTTATCATTTACCTACTCGAGGACGAGCAGGAATTAAGCTTGGGGATGCTGATACGTCTCTAACGTATCTATAATTTATGAAGTATTCATGCCATGTTTATTATAGTTTTTTATGATTTTGGTGCACTTTTATATGACTTTTATATGATTTTTATGGACTAACATATTGACCTAGTGCCCAGTGCCAGTTGCTGTTTTCTGCTTGTTTTTGGTTTTCCAGAAAATCCATATCAAACGAAGTCCAAATGCAGCGAAACTTTTTGACGATTTTTTCTGGAAGGAAACAGACCCAGGAAGCTTCGAAGGAGCAATAGAAGAGCCACAGGGGCTCCACGAGCCACCTGGGCGCGCCTGCCCCCCTCCCCCCCAGGCGCGCCCTAGTGCCTCGTGGGCCCCCTGTGGCCCCTCTTTAAGTGATTCCAACGCTGAAAATCATATATATTCAAAACCACCCGAAAGTTAACCTAGATGAGTTTTTACGCCGCCGCAAGCCTCTGTACCTCCACGATCTCATCTACAGCCCTTTTCCGGCACCCTGCAGAAGGAGGGAAAGCATCGCCGGAGGCCATCTTCATCATCCCAGCGGTCTCCATGACGAGGAGGGAGTAGTTCACTCTCAGGGCTGAGGGTTTGTACCAGTAGCTATGTGTTTTATCCCTCTCTCTCTCATGTTCTTGATTTGGCACGATCTTGATGTATCGCGAGCTTTGTTAATATAGTTGGATCATATGGTGTTTCTTCCCCCTCTATCTTTGTTGTGATGAATCGAATCTTTTCCCTTTGAGGTTTCGTTATTGTCAGATTGAATATTCAGATTTGAGAACACTTGATGTATGTCTTGCATATGAATACCCGTGGTGACAATGGGGTATTATATTGATTCACTTGATGTATGTTTTGGCACTCAACTCGCGGATTCCCGAGGTGACATTGGGGTAATCTATGCATAGGGGTTGATGCACGCTTTCATTATCTTTTCTCCGATAGAAACTTTGGGGTGCTCCTTGAAGTTCTTTGTCTGGATTGAATATTATGATTATGAAGTTGTTTGATGCATATCCTATAATCAACTCACAGATACTTGTGGTGACATTGGAGTATCTAGGTGACATTAGAGTTGGTTGATGTGTATCATATAGTGTTATTTTAGTACGAACTCTAGGGCTGTTTGTGACACTTATAGGAATAGCTCAATAGATCAATCAGAAAGGATAACTTTGAGGTAGTTTTGTACCCTACAAACAATTTCTATCTTATGTTCTCCGCTAATAGGAAATTGGGAGTGACTCTTTATCGCACGTTGAGGGATGATTATGTGATCCAATTATGTTAGCATTGTTGAGAGATTGCACTAGTGAAAGTATGAACCCTAGGCCTTGTTTCTAAGCATTGCAATACTATTTATGCTCACTTTTGTTACTTGCTACCCTGCTGTTTTTTATTGTTCGCATTACAAAAACCTATATCTACTATCCATACTATACTTGTATCTCCATCTCTTCGCCGAACTAGTGCACCTATACAATTTACCATTGTATTGGGTGTGTTGGGGACACAAGAGACTCTTTGTTATTTGGTTGCAGGGTTGTTTGAGAGATACCATCTTCATCCTACGCCTCCCATGGATTGATAAACCTTAGGTCATCCACTTGAAGGAAAATTGCTACTATCCTACAAACCTCTATGCTTGGAGGCCCAACACGAGTCTACAAGAATAAGTTGTGTAGTAGACATCAGAGCGCCGCCAATGAGGCTGCCAGGATTCCCGGCATGGAGGCCGTTGCATCTGCCGCCGAGGAGGCAAGGAGAACTCCTGAAGAAACTGTCCAGCCCCTTGGCGGCGCATCTGGGCTTGCCATTAAAGATGCTGAGATGGGAGAGGCCGGCACCGATAGGTCAAGTGCCGTCCCTCATCCCAGTGCATCCGAGGCGCAGGCCCTGATCAGCCTTCCGGAGTCTGTTCATCAGCAACCGGAGTCTGAGGCCCCCAGCTCATCTGGTGCTGGGGAGCCTACTTTTGATGAAGCCATTGCGGAGATCTTGGCGCCCCTCTCCAGCAGTGTCGTAGCATCAGATGGCTCTGATGACAATGCCGCGGATCTTGCCTTCCTGACGGCGATGGCTAGTGGCCTCAAGGATGTGCAAGACCGCTACGGCAGACGCTAGAATAGACTGCACGCACAACAGCAAACCGTAGGGCTGGCCGAGCAGAAACCATGGAAGAAGGCGGAAGAACTCCGTGCCTGGCATAACAGCCAATTCCATGGCCTTAGGAGGCAAGAAGAGAAGCTTGACGCTGCCAAGGAAAATGCAACGGCTCTGTATGGCAAGTTAGCGAAGCGTGAAGTACAGCTTGCCGCTAAAGAAAAAGACCTTGCCGCCCGAGAAGAAGCTCTTGCTGCCAAGCAACGCGGCAAGGACGAGGAGATCCAGACTCTACTCACGCAGCGGACCCAAGAACTAGAGGAGGGCCACAAACAGGCCATCGAGACTCAAGCTCAGGCTCACGCCACCAAGCTCTTGGAGGCCGTCAAGATCGCGGAGGGCGCTGAGGCTGCCAAGGCAGAGTTGGAGTCCAAGGTATCGAAGCTTGAAGAGGAGCTCGTCACCAAAGCCCAAGAACTCTTGACCATCAACAACTCCTTGGCAGACCTCAAATCAAAGCTCAGGACTCAGGAGGAGGATCTGGAGGCTGGCAGGGAGAAAGAGAAGAAGCTACTGGAGGGCTGGGAAAAAGATAAGGCTGAGCATGCCAATGCTGCAAACTCTTTCAAGGAGCACAGGAAAGCTATGGATCTGTGGACTGGTCGCCTTGTCGATGTTGCCGAGCATCTCGCTGCTCAGGTGAGCGTCATGGACAAGGAGGAACATCGCTTCATAGTTGGCGAGCATGACTCCAGAAGCGCCAGCCTCTCCCTCTTCTTCGACGGACTCCTTGAGATATTGAAGAAACATCATGAGAACAGATCCGCCAGCTTTGCCAACGAGTCTCGGAAGTTTTGCATTGAGGTCGTCTCCAAGATGCTAGTCAAGATTATCTGCCGGAATCCTGACGTCGACGTCTCCAAGGCCTTCAAGACCTTGCCGCTGGGGACGGACACCACAGCTGCTGAAAGAGCCATCATTCCCCTTATCAACAAGATCAATCAGATCCTGAGGACTGAGGGTGATCGAAGGGATTAGCCTCCCTTGTCGTTCTTTGTTGCAAATGTAGTTTATGCACAAGACAAATTTATCTTAAGTCAGACTGCACTTGGCCTTGATGTATTATAACTTATGTTTTAGATGGATGTATGTGCGCTATTCTCATTATTCCATTCCGTCTGTGCATGATTTTTGTACCCTACGCTTGCCGGAAACTTGCCGGTGCGCACACCCTTGCCGCGAGTGCTAGAGGAACTGGTCCTCAGTAGCTTGCCGGAAGTGCCACCGCCGGCAAGGTCACGCTTGACGATCACAACGCGGCTGCTTAGGTTGCTGAGCGGACTCGAAGCAAAGTAAGAGCGCAGTTAATCACAACAAGGTTCCTTAGCGTGCAAGTTTCTCATACAAAGGCCAAAATCGTTCAAGGAGAGTCACAACTACAACAAAGAATTTATTTCAAAGTTTTGCAACTTAGCTCGTTCCTTGTTGTACTTCTTGTCGTAGGGCGATATCTTGAACACGTCCTTTGGTATCCATACTGTCACTCCCCCCGGGAAACTTGTACGCGAGGAAACCTTCCTTCCTTTAAGAAAAAGAAAGAAACGAAAAGAGGAGGTTGGAACCTCGGCGGTTCGTTAATCACCTTATGCAAGGGAAAATGTAACACAAGACTGCCTGCAACACATAAATATATATGTACTTGACAAAGAATTGTGAAACATCTAACTTTTGTTTATTATGCACGGGATCTGCGCCCGGCTTTATACAAAGGATTACATGCCTTGACGGCAAAGTTGTACAAAAGAGGTTGTCGGGCAGCCCGGCAACCGCGCCTTATGGGTAAAACTTACGAAGATGCTCAACATTTCATGAGTTTAGCACCGGAGTGCCATCTTCGGTCTCTAGGTGGACTGTGCTGGGCCTAGTGACTCTTATTACCCGGTAAGGGCCCCCCCACTTTGGCGTCAACTTGTTTTTTACCCTTCGTGGATCGAATCCGATGAGGAACAAGGTCCCTGGCATTCACTTTGCGGCTAAAGTAGCAGCACAAAGCTTGCTGGCACCGTGCAGGCACGGGCAGCAGCCTGGGAACGATCTTCCTCAAGGAGCGTGGCATCGTCATGCCGCAGCTCATCTTGGACCTCCTCATTGAAGGCCAAGACTCGAGGTGAGCCATATTTGAGTTCCGTGGGGAGTATTACTTCTGCACCAAGGCTTGCTTCCTGACCTTCTGCTTGACGGGTCTCGCATGAGGGCAGACAGCAAGGTGGTGCACACTGGCATTCACCCGTAGGAAGGGAACGAGCTCGACTCCCTATTTGTCGACGAGAGTGGCACTTTCAGAAAAAGTACCACTCATCATATGCCCCTTCGCAGAAACTTGTTTGGTCGTGGACGCGGAAGCCTTGGATTTCTTGCTCTTGCCGGTAGAGCTCTCTGGTGTGTCCTCGACAGGCATGCTACACTCTGACGTGCGCTTCCCGGAGTCCTTCCCAGAGGCCTTGTGTCAGGACCCTGATACTAAGTCACACCGATCTAGCATAGGACACATCATATCAGTTTGCGGCCTCACGCATGGTAACCCACGGCTGTCGCCTTTACCTGGGTCGGGACCGTTTGCGCCTTTTGGCTCACGTATATGATTGTGTCGCTATCATCCATATGACAGGGAACCCGGGACGACATGACTAGTCATAAACCAAGGCGGCACAAACTTACAGGGACAGGCATACATGACCCAGCAATGCACGTGTCGGTCATCAACGTATGAACCCAAGTCGTAGACACAAAGTATGTCTTTAAGAGGCTCCAAGGAGCCATACATAGCATGATATTACAACCATGGGTCTCATGACCCAACATACAAAGTCATACAAGCAACAAGCGGAAGCATAAACCTGTCTGAGTACAGACAGCTGAAAAGAAAGTAGGCTAGAAAGCATGTCTGTCTACAAGACCCTCCATAGGAGCCAGACCTCTGTCTGGGATTCCCAAGGTAATTGGTCAACATCGAACTTGTCATTGAAAGCACTAGTGAGACTAACGTCTCCTCTGCAAAAACATAGATAAGCAACCATGAGTACAAAGGTACTCAGCAAGACTTACATCAGAACTATCTACATATGCATCAGTATCAACAATGGGGTTGTGGAGTTTAACTGCAGCAAGCCAGCTTTGACTCAGTGGCTATCCTGTACTACGACTACCAGTATTTTCCTTGAGGTGAGAAAGCGCACACGAGTCCACATATTCACCATAAAAATACACCACTATGGATCCGCTCCCGTCTCCCTACGAGATGGCCATCCATAGCACTCACACTGTGACGCCCCCGAATCAATCATGCACTAATCATACACACAAATGCGCACAATCAAGCACAGGGACTCACGGGAAGATATCACAACACAACTCTAGACACAAAATAAAATAATACAAGCTTTACATTACAAGCCAGGGGCCTCGAGGGCTCGAATACATAATCTCAATTACAAGCGTTAGCGGAAGCAACAAATATATCTGAGAACAGACACAAAGGTTAAACAAGCCTGCGTTAAGAAGGCTGAGTAAAACAATGACATCTAATCGAAAAGGCGCAGGCCTTCTGCCTGGGAGCCTCCTATCTACCCTTGATCGTCGGTCTCCACATAGTAGTAAGCTCCACCAGGGTAGTAGTAGTCGTCGGCGGGATCTGCTGGCTTCGGGACTCCGCCATCTGGTCGCAGCAATCGGGTAGGGGGGAAAAGGGTAGCAAAGCAACCATGAGTACTCATCCAAAGTACTCGCAAGACTTACATCAAAACTATGCTAAGTATGCATCGGTTTCAAAGGGAATGGCTGTATTTGTGGACTAGACTGCAGAAATGCCAGAATAGGGGGAAAAAGCCTGGCCTATCAAAGACTAGCATCTTTCAGCGTCTTGCAGCATTAGAAGAGTGCAGAGTAGCCGCATTACATAAAGTAACAGGCATGTAGTATCAAAGCCTAGAGATCCTTCCTCGACTCCCTGCGAGAAAGAGATCCCGGAGCTTACAATTAAAGTAACTTGTATCCAGTTCAAGTTGTAGTAGATCAGGATACAACACTGAGCGTCCTGTTACCGTGGACACGACTATTCGAATAGATAACTTCCCTGCAGGGGTGCACTACTGTTACCAAACACGCTCGATTAACTCCGGCCGGACACACTTTTCTGGGTCATGCCCGGCCTCGGCTGATCGACACGATGTAGTCCTACCTAGGCTTAGCAGAGAGGTCCCCGCCGGTCTACGTCCTAAGTGCTCAGGGGTCTTGGGCCCATCGCCCTTTGCACTCTGGGTCGTTGCGAGCAGGGCGATCCAAGCACCACCTCTGGGGTGCCGACCCGGCTGTGCCGCAATGCTGAAGTGGATGTCTGACAGAGCTTTCGGCTGATACATACAGCGTCGAGGGCCCCATTAAACCATTATCCCGCGTGGTGGTAGTGCGTATAGGCCAGTGGCCAACTCAGATCAATACCCAAATCCGTTAGTGCATTATTTAATTTTAGTGACGGCTGTCGGGACAAGTCCGGAGCTACCACCACAACCTGGGTGGTACCGCTAAACAGCCAGCCGCCACAGTAACTCTCGCGGGTGCTCTCCGGGCCCGCCCGACTTTCATATGTATCTCTCGCGAGTACCCCTCGGGGTCGACCCGTCTTCAACAAGGGACTGAAATAAATGCCGGGTAACCGTGTGTCCATACATCAAGGGGAAATCCAAGGAATCACCCTCGATGGATTCCCACTCGATGTATCTGTCAAGGTGAACCTGAAGGAATCACCCTCGACGGGTTCACACTTGAGTGGTTGCACGACAGAGGCTTCATCGGAGGTGGTGAAAGAGGAATCACCCTCGGTAACCCACAACCGACTAGCTACGCTACAGAGATATCATCAGGAGTGAGGTAGGAGGTATCACCCTCGGTACTCGATAGTTGCCCTGTAGAGTCGTACAACTAAGGGGGTGTGCGGTGCTGTGTTCAGTCTCTGTACATCGATCACACTGACCGAGTCTCCGGTGGTGTAGCATGGCAACAAGGACAAGGGTGTGGGGCCATTGATGGATCACTAATCAACCTATACTAAGCATTTTAGGACAACAGGTAAAGTATCAACAGTAGGTTACAAAATCAGGCAATGCATCAGAATAGGAGCAATCAAATATGGTAGCAAATTCTAATGCAAGCACGGGGGAGAAGGAATAGGTGATATAGGAATCATCAAGGGGGTTTGCTTGCCTGGAAGCTTTGCTGTAAAAGAGGGGTCGTTGGTGATGTAGTCGATCACAGGGGCATCGTCGGTCTCGGAGTTTACCAGAGAGAAGAGGGGGAAGAAATAAATAAATACAAGCATACAAATGCAATCACTATGCATGACATGCCTAAACGATGTGCAGAGGTGATATAATGCATCTCTAAATATCCTAGATGTTTTAGGAATTTATTTGGAATTATTTTACCACAACCATGCACTATTCATTTATCGGAAATAGGCAAAAAGTTCCATGTTCATCTACTTAGAGGGTTCTAACATGAGTGCAGATGACATATTCGGATTCGTTAGATTTTTTTGATCGTTTTTCATATATAAATTATTTTCATCCGAGTTATGGTTTATTTTAAATGATTTTTCAAAGTTTTAATCATTTTCTGGAATTTTTGGAATTAAATTTAAATTCGAAATTAAAATAGGAAAATGCTATGGGTCCACAGAAGTGTACCCAGAAATATGCATCTGTGGCTGACAGTGGGCCCAGTCAACTGCACAGTCAGCAGTTGACTGGTCAACGTTGACTGGTCAATGGGCCCAGGGGGACCCACCTGTCATTGACTTGGGCTAGCCCAGTCAGCAGGTTGACTGGTCAACTGGGTCTAGTGGGACCCAGCTGTCAGCCACAGTTATTTTAAAAGAGTTTAGTTTATGCTAACTGATTTAATTAGCTAGCGGGCCCGGCCGGTCAGTGAGCCAGTTAAATAGTGGGTTAACTTAATTAAGTGTGATTAGCCACTAATATAATTTCTGACGGCTGGGCCCCATGCTACAATGACGGCGGCACTTGAACAGTGGCAGAGCGTGCGCCAGAGCGCTCCAGAGCATGCGCAGCGCGCCTGGGCGGCTCGGGTGGCCGGCGGACTTCGAGCACAGGCGACTACCGGCGACGCGGAGATGTCTAGGGGGGCGCTGGAACTGCGGCGAGGTCAGCGGTGGCACTGGAGCATCGCGGGGAGCACCAGAGCTGGTGCTGCAACGGCGACCCGCGGCGAACAGAGCCGGTCATGCTCGGGCGTCTCGTTACGGGATGCCAACGAGCGAGCGTGGCACCCAGCGGGCTCTACGGAGCACAGGGAGCACGCCCATGTGCTCGGTTCGTCCGGCAAGGCCTACTGTGGTGGCGAGCTACGCGGCGCGGCGGCGACGGGCGGCGCTGCACGGGATCGAGGCTAGGGGACGCACGCGGCGTAATGGGAAGAGGGAGGAGGTGCGCTGGCTCACCCTGGAGCTGGTGGCGTGCTCAGACGCTACGGGGAAGCACTGGGGCGGCGGATCGACGCGTTTGAACGGCGACGGCCGGAGGCACGAGACAGCGCGGATCCGTCGTTGTAGTGGCCCCTGGCTCGAATGGCGTGGTGCGGGAGAGGTAGTCGAGGCCGGCGCGTCTCCTGGACAAGTCTAGGCGACGAGGGGTGGCCGGTGGCTACGACGGTGAGTCGGCGCGGCGACGGCAGCGGCGGGTGCGTACTGTGGGGAAGAGGGCGAGCAGGAGAGAGAGGGGAGAGGGGCTAGGGTTGCCTGGGGGGCTCGGGACAGTCCTTATCCCCACGGGGCACCGTCGGATGGTCGACAGCGGCTGCATCCGTGCATGGACGGCTGCGCGCGCATCGGCCAGCGCCATGGCTGGCTCTGGCGGGAGGTTAGGGGAAAGGCCAGCCAGGTGGGCTGGGCCTGGTACAGTTGAAGTGATGGGACAGGTGCACAGGAGATTTTCCCCATTTTCTTTTCTGGAAATTAACTAGCTACTGTTTTGCATTTTATTTTTGCACCAAAAGACTTTTGTAAAATATGAGACTTGGCCACATAAATACAATGCATTATTTAGGAGCTGTCCACAAGGTTTGGGAATTTTTGAAGCTCATTTGAATTTTGGTTAAATGCAATTGGGCTAAAAGGTGCTGGTGGTCCACTAAAATGGTTGCTAGGGTCAATTTGGGAACTCAAATGATGTTGACTATATTTTTAATATTGCCTTGGGATTATTTGCAATATTATGAACTATTTTGTTTAATTATTTGAAGAAGTTTTTATTTGACTTACATTTTAAATTTGAATTTGACTTTGATTATTTCCTAGATGTAATTTATTTAGGATGACCATGATGACATGGCAATTTAATTAGCTTAATGACAGGGTTAAGATCTGGGGATGTTACACACACTTATCTTGCGCATTTTAGAGTATCCATTTCAACTTGTCTATGAACAATGTAAGCTTCCAAGTAGTCCATATCCACGGACGCGGCTATTCGAATAGATCATATTACCCTGCAGGGGTATACTTCTTCACACACGCTTTCCCCACTTACCGCCATGTACATGTCATGTATCTCGGCAACCTTCAAGCGGAAGCCTCGCGAGGGTGTCGGTCATGACCTGACTAACCACACAAGTCTCTAGTCCAGGTTTATCGCCTATTTGAGTTCCATCCGCAAGGAAGTCCGGCCGAGGTTCCACTATGGCCCCAAACGATGTGTGCAGGGTTCCCAAGCCCACCAAACGGGTGCCTTGGTACACCGTGCGACAGTGTTTATACCACATCTTAGCCCACCCCAAGGGTCAGCGCTACGCACGGCCGCCAACACATATCCTACAAACACCAGAAACTAGTTGCGACTCCTGGACAGAGATCAAGGCGGTTAATAAGTCGAGAGAGCTTGGAGCGCCCGGAGCCCAATGTGTGGTAGTAACTGTTCTTGGATCACAAACATGGAACTCAGTTCCTGAGAACGGTCCCAATGAGACAACCCACCATGTACTCCTACATGGCCTCTCATCGCTACCTTTACCAAAACGTGTTCACACACTTAGCTCTCATCAGTAGGACATGTTCACATCCATTCCAATTCATCGCCCAGATGGATCAGACCTGACACAACTCTAGGCAATAGCAAGCATTACAAGCAAGCATGGATGAGTAGGCACAACATGGCTCAAGCAATTCCTACTCATGCTAGTGGGTTTTACTATTTCCTATGGCAAAGACAGGTCATGCAGAGGAATGGGTTCATCTACTGCAACATGTAATAGTTGAATCGTTGTTGTCCTAATGCAGTAAAAGAGAGCAAGAGCGAGAGAGTGGGATTGTATCGGAATGCTCAATGGGGGTTTGCTTGCCTGGCACTTCTCAAGATAGTATTGTGTCTTCATCAGTGATATCGATCTCAACGTCGGAACAACGTCTACTGAGAGGGAACCACACTGGCAAACAAGGAACAACATTCAATTCACGGAGATGAAACAATATGATGCATGATCATGACATGGCAACATGTTGATGATTTGGGCTAGTGCAACTAGCAGCAATTTAAATGAAGTTGGTTTGAACCCAAGGTTCAAATTCAAACTCCATATAAGACATTTCAAATGCCATTTATTCAAATTGTCATGTACAGCAACTTTAAGTTGTTCAAACCTGCATGAAAATGCCATAAACAGATTCTTTATATTTTTTGATAATTTTTCATATATAATTTATTTCATTCTGAGCTACGGTTGATTTTATATGATTTTTTGAAGTTTATACTATTTTCTGGAATTTCCTGGATTATTATTAATCCAGAAAATCAATAATGACATCAGCATGATGACAGCACTGCATCAGCAGGTCGACGGGGTTGACCCAGGTCAAACCTGACTAGTGCGACCCACTGGTCAGTGACACAGTGGCTAATTCCTGCTAATCCCGCGTTGACCCAGCTTTGACTGACTGTGGGGCCCGTTGTCAGTGTCTTTGGAGGTTAACTAATTGGTGATTAGGGCTAATTAAGCCAGTGCCATGTCATCTAATCCGGCGGCTAATCGCCGGCGCTAGGCAGACACGGCAGCGCTCCTCGTCCGGCCATCTCCGGCCACGAGAGCTTGCGCGGCTGGGTGCGTTCGAGAGCGGCAGCTGCGGCACTTCGGGTGGTGGCCGTGGCGAGTGCTGGGGTGGGCTGTGGCTTCGGCAGCGGCGAGCGAAGCGGCGGCCGGAGCTCGGCTCCGTGGGAGCGCGGCGTTGCAGTGCGCGACGGAGCAGGCTGGGGTGCGGGTTAGGTTCCTAGTGATGCCAGGAGCACGTCCACGTGCTCTGACATGATTTTTGTCCACTGTAATGGCGGCGGCGAGCTCACGGGTGCGGCGGCTAGCGCGGTTAGAGCAAGCTCGCGAGTGAGAGGATGGTAAGGGAAGGAAGAGGGCTCACAGTGGTTCCAACGGTGCAGACGGCGAGCTCGGGGAAGGTCCGGAGCAAGCGGGGTGGGGAAAGGGATCTCCGACAGCCGAGGAGGACGAAGAAGTCGGCGACGGCGTTGCGGGGCTCGTCCGGTCACGTGGCTCGGCGGAGATGGCGTAGGGGTCGACGATGGAGCTCTTGGACAGCTCGAGGCAGCACGGGGAGAACGGTGGACGTGGGGTTCACGGCGACGAGCTCGCGCGGCTCTCAGCCATGGCGACGGGGAGCGAGAGAGAGGGCGAGGGGGAGAGTGAGGTGGTCGGACGGATCGGGACGGCAGCAGCGAGGCGACTCTCATTGCGAACATGGCCAGGGGAGGCCAGGCAGGCAGCTGGCGTGGCAGCACGGCCGTGTGCGCGCGTCGGCCACACGCCCGGCCGACTGGCGCTAGGAGGACGAAGCCCCTTGTGGGCTGGGTCGTCTAGCTGGCCGCGCCAGGTAAGTGGCCCAGTGGCCTTTCTCTCTCTCTCTCTCTCTTTTCTATTTTGTTTCTGTTTTTTTCTATTTTGTTTTTCTGTTTTTGATTTAGCAAAAATACTAAACCATTTCATAAAATCCTGAAATAACTTGTGGGCAGTTTTGAAATAGTTTCCAACAGCCCTCAACTGTTTTCAGTATTATTTGGAGCATTTAAGATAATTATAGCAATTAAATGCTCCAATTCAAATACATTATGGCTTAATTCAAAAATCCAGAAATGTTCCAAAAATGTGTGCATCATTTTTAGCAGAGGTTTGCACCTTTTCCAAAAATGATGAACGTTTCTGAAGGGCATTTTGGATTCATTGAAAATATTTTTATTTTGATCATAGTTGATATTCATTTGGTTCATGGGTTTATCAGTCCCCATTTCAAATTCATTTTAATTTAAACATGATGCATGGATGCAGATGCAACTAATTACAAGCAATTTCTAGGGCTGTGACAGCTCACCCCCACTAAACAAGAATCTCGTCCCGAGATTCAAGCGTAGGGTAGGCGGAAGGGAACACAGAACCGACAGAGTCTTCATGATCCAAGTTGCAATTCCCAAGGATGTTGATCTGTTGCATCATTTTGATCTTGACGTCTTTGCCTTCGAGAGCTTTACCCAACACGATGACGGAAGAAAGAAACTCTACAGGAATCGATCCCCTCGAAGATCGAGCAACTCAAGACCAACTCATGGAATGAGACATAATAACATCTCTCGAGCTGAGACACAAAACACACAACGAGAGAGACGGAAAGAAACAGATGTTGAAGGTTCAATTTGGTAAGCAACAGTTCCATGCTTAGGTAAGATGGTGCACGGTTTCAACGTAGCGAGTAGTTAATTGCCATGATTCCATGACGGGGCACCCTAGGGAAGGTGACTAATAGAATTATTCCCTTAAGTGGCAAAAAGAATTACTTTTGATACATAGATCATTGAAACTCTCTATATCAGCCTAAGGCAAATCACAAACGATCGTTTGAAGGAATTTGAAAGAGTGGCATACTCAGCCTAGAATGGATGATGTGGCTACCTTGTTGAAGACAACGCAATGGATGATATTTGCTTATCATCGGAAATGGATGGGACCCATGGTAAGCCCACTTTTGAAGATGATCCTGAACAACAATTACTGAGAAGGGCAGCCCATGGGAAAATGGCACAATTGCGAGTGCAAGCTAGGAACAGAATGCAAATGCTGGGAATGATTCTAGTAACTGGGGAGAATGCTCAACAGTATAGAGAGATTCCACTATTTAAATGGCTATAGAATAATCGGAAAAAATGAGGCACATTCCAACTAATGCCGATGATAAAACCTAGTGCCTGAGCGTGCTCTCAAGAACTTGAGCATTTCCATATTCATCAGGGTTTTAGCAACATCTATGCCAAGATCCTGGTACACTTCATACTACCATGATGAATAGTGATGGAGGATGCAGATGCAAAGGAAGACAACACATTCTCAGATTTCACCCTGGCTAAGCCTAGAGAACGAAATCTGAATGATCGACCGAGAGACATTTAGCACTCCGCTTCTAATGTTCTCCTTGATGTACTAGCGTAACCCAACTATAGATACTGTTTTGGTATCTAGAACATCAAGTAAAGGTCGGACTTCGGGAACACCAAGAATCCATAAGGATCAACTTCGAGGATAAGTCATAAAGAATCCTTATGGGAAGGTGGCTAATGTTACTGATACAAGATATTGTAATAACAGGTCTTCCGGCTAGGTGTGTTAGCCACAACATCCACTTTACCCGGTTACAGAGAGACCAGTATTATAATTTTTGGGAGATGTTTCAACCATTGTATCTGCCTGAGATTCAGATCTGATTGGTGTCAGGATATTTCAGACTCAGCATGTCTGAAAAGAAAGTTTGCAACACAAATCGAAGAGATGACGTTGCGAGATTCTCGGGAAATGAATTACGGAAGTAAGCTCCACATGGAAGTCTTACCACAAAACACTACCGAGTTCTGGTTTGGAACCATCATCGAGGATAACGAAGTCCTTGCATAAGTCATATGATTAGCTCTTATGAAGGAAGTTCTTCTCCTTGAACAATTCAATCAGTGGCTTGGTGTGCTAGGGAATACATATGGGATGAAGATGATCAGTCTATCAGACCATAGAATACTTCGCACAAGCATAACTGACTTGGGATGGTTCTAGCGGAAGCAAAAAACAAGCTCTCTCGAATTCACGGTGGCAACTTACATCAGATACACGTGAACTAGAGGTAGTCACTTCTTTCATCCAAACATATACCGCATGAACGAAACACAGAGGTAATGCTTACACAAGTTTCTAACACTAGACTCAATGTCATCATGAGTTATGGAGGAGATGAAGATGTTGTCGATGGGCTCAACAACAAATTATCGAGATTTCCATAAAGATGGAATTCCACAACTATGTGAACAAACTGATAGCATTGGTCAGACCAAAAAGAATATAATGATGTATTACAAAAAACGTTGGTTCTGATTTGATTTGACGATAGCCCATACTCAAATCAAAGATTGGATAAGACAATAGATCCAACAACGGATCATGAAGATCAATCGATGAAGATATCATCTTTGTTCAACGCACACACACAAGTTTGATCAAGCTTTATCTTCCAACTCTCCAAGATGTTGTTTAGCTTAACCAACTAGCTCAGGGGGTATCCAACACAGATTCTTGGAGAAGTGGTGGTTTATCGGGAAACCAACTTGATCACGAACTCAACATAACGGTCAGGGGACAACCTGGTGATACTTCCAAGAAGATATTCAGAAAATCACGAACCACCAATATGTTACTAAGCTCGAGAACAATCTTGCTTTTCAGGGCAAGACGAAATGATCAAACAGCGAAATATTGACACAATACAAACTCATTGATCAAAAAGTGCACCAAGAAATATGGACTAGGTAGCACGATCAATCTTAGAATGATGATTCGATAACCAGCATGCTAAGAATGAAATTAATGTCCATTAACTTCCAAACAACAAGGTTGCTAGGAGTATCAATTTCACACATCATGGTTCACATGTCGGCATTCCGGTTACATTAACACGGAAACCGAGGAATGGATAATGATGGTGAGAAGTATCATGGTATCAAGAGTTCATAGGAGGTTGTGCAATTCCCATGACATTCTTGACATAAAGATGGTAATACTTCAAGGTAGAACAGAACAAAAGCTCGATTGCCATTTTGATCTGTGGAATACAACTGCTTTCACCCAATCCTCAAAATGGATAAGGTGCTGGAGTTTGTTTCTCCTAGACATTCAAAAAAAGAATGGCTTGACGGACCACAAGAATAACAAGCATCCATAACACGAACGCAAGACATACTCTTGACTATCAATTAATAGACGAAGATCGAAACACAGTGAAGAGGGACAACTCAACGGAACATATGATTTTCTGAGTTTTGGATGCATAGGTTAGCATGTCAAACAAGGCTCAACATATTTCTTCCGAATAACACATGCAGAAGATAGGATTGGCAGAATCACAATTATAGAATGGAGAACTCATCAAGAGCACTCTTGTTGTGATCTTTTGGTTCAAACGAAATTCTGCCTAGGATGGTTCATGGTATTTGGAAGAATGATATACCACGGACCTCGAGGACTATCACAAAGGTACTAATATCCTAAAGGAACGAGCAACACTATCAACACAAAGTAAGTAGAATGAATCTGGGTTCAGGAACCCAGAAATGGAATACCTTCTAACAAAATAACATCACGAGATGCTTTCGAGAATGGTGGCCAAAATCATCACACTGGGAACACAAAACATGACTAGATTACCGGGTGGTCCTCTAAGATATCCTAGTTTCCAGATAGCTTCGACAAATATGTCGAGGCAACGGAGTACCTCAACTCGGCGATTAGTGTGGTTAATCTGGCCAAAAAGAACACCGGGAACAGGGTGGAAAGATTTGCAAATGCATCAGATTGTTTAGAAACCTGGGACAACTCGGACAGCATAACGGCTGTACGGCATGAAAAATGAAACAACATGCAAGACAAATGGCAACATAGCAATTGAATCGTATGGAAACACCGATCCAAGAAGACAACACCTTTCCTATAAGTCTGTAGCATAGTAACTCGTCATCCTGGTAGGTAGATGAGAAGCCTAGTTCTTAAACCCCATAGAAAAGAAGAGGGTGACTCAGAATTAGAGGGACAGAAGGATAAGGAGTAAAAGAGCCTTACGTTCCCTTCCACAATCAATTCCCTTATATAACTAAAGCATTTCTAGACTCGACATCGTTCAATTTGGGTTGGTAATCCTATAGGCAGTCAGGCTCTGATACCAAAGCTGTCAGGACCCCGATCCTAAGTCACACCGATCTAGCATAGGACACATCATATCACTTTGCGTCCTCACGTACGGTAACCCACGGCTACCGGATTTACCTGGGCCGGGACCATTTGCGTCTTTTGGCTCACGTATATGTTTGTGTCGCTAGCATCCATATGATAGAGAACCCGGGCCGACCTGACTAGTCGTAAACCAAGGTGGCACAAACTTACAGGGATAGGCATACATGACCCATCAATGCACGTGTCGGTCATCAACATATGAACCTAAGTCGTAGCAAGCTACAAGGACTTAAAGGAACACCGCGTGACATTTCCCCGTAGGGACAGACACAGGAGCAAACAAGGACACATGCCGGTCAATCCATGTGTTCCGGATGGAAGCACTAGGAGGCATTTCCCCATAAGGAAGGCTACCAAGAATAAACAACTAGGTGTCGGATCCCACACATACCAAAGCATTTCAATAACATACACACAATATGCTCGATATGTGTAGATACAACATGGCATCACAACATAACTCTACGACTCAAAGTATTTCTTGAAGAGGCTCCAAGGAGCCATACATAGCACGATATTACAACCATGGGTCTCTTGACCCAACATACAAAGTCATACAAGCAACAAGCGGAAGCATAAACCTGTCTGAGTACAGACAGTTGAAAAGAAAGTAGGCTAGAAAGCATGTCTATCTACAAGACCCTCCATAGGATCCAGACCTCCGTCTGGGATTCCCAAGCTAATTGGTCAACATCGAACTTGTCGTTGAAAGCACTAGTGAGACTAACGTCTCCTCTGCAACCGTGAGTACAAAGGTACTCAGCAAGACTTACATGAGAACTATCTACATATGCATCAGTATCAACAATGGGGTTGTGGAGTTTAACTGCAGCAAGCCAGCTTTGACTCAGTGGCTATCCTGTACTAGGACTACCAGTATTTTCCTTGAGGTGAGAAAACACACACGAGTCCACATATTCACCATAACAATACACCACTATGGATCCGCTCCCGTCTCCCTACGAGATGGCCATCCATAGCACTCACACTTATCTTGCGCATTTTAGAGTATCCATTTCAACTTATCTATGAACAATGTAAGCTTCCAAGTAGTCCATATCCGCGGACACGGCTATTCGAATAGATCATATTACCCTGCAGGGGTGTACTTCTTCACACACGTGTTCCCCACTTACCGCCATGTACACGTCATGTACCTCGGCAACCTTCAAGCGGAAGCCTGGCGAGGGTGTCGGCCACGACCTGACTAACCACACAAGTCTCTAGTCCAGGTTTATCGCCTATTTGAGTTCCATACGCAGTGTCTATACCGCATCATAGCCCACCCCTAGGGTCAGCGCTACGCACGGCCGCCAACACATATCCTACAAACACCAAAAACTAGTTGCGACTCCTGGACAGAGATCAAGGCAGTTAATCAGTCAAGAGAGCTTGGAGCGCCCGGACCCCAATGTGTGGTGTAACTGTTCTTGGATCACAAACATGGAACTCAGTTCCTGAGAACGGTCCCAATGAGACAGCCCACCATGTACTCCTACATGGCCTCTCATTGCTACCTTTACCAAAACGTGTTCACACACTTAGCTCTCATCAGTAGGACATGTTCACATCCATTCCACTTCATCGCCTAGATGGATCAGACCTGACACAACTCTAGGCAATAGCAAGCATAATAAGAAAGCATGGATGAGTAGGCACAACATGGCTCAAGCAATTCCTACTCATGCTAGTGGGTTTTACTATTTACTATGGCAAAGACAGGTCATGCAGAGGAATGGGTTCATCTACCGCAACATGTAATAGTTGAATCGTTGTTCTCCTAATGCAGTAAAAAAGAGCAAGAGCGAGAGAGTGGGATTGTATCGGAATGCTCAATGGGGGCTTACTTGCCTGGCACTTCTGAAGATAGCATTGTGTCGTCATCAGTGACATTGATCTCAACGTCAGAACAATGTCTATCGAGAGGGAACAACACCGGCAAACAAGGAACAACATTCAATTCACGGAGATGCAACAATATGATGCATGATCATGACATGGCAACATACTGATGATTTGGGCTAATGCAACTAGCAGCAATTTAAATGAAGTTGGTTTGAACCCAAGGTTCAAATTCAAACTCCAGATAAGACATTTCAAATGCCATTTATTCAAATTGTTATGTACAGCAACTTTAAGTTGTTCAACCATGCATGAAAATGCCATAAACAGATTCTTCATGTTTTTTGAGAATTTTTCATATATAATTTATTTCATTCTGAGCTATGGTTGATTTTATATGATTTTTTGAAGCTTATACTATTTTCTGGAATTTTCTGGATTATTTTTAATCCAAAAAATCATTAATGATGTCAACATGAAGACAGCACTGCGTTAGCAGGTCAATGGGGTTGACCCAGGTCAAACCTGACTAGTGGGACCCACTGGTCAGTGACACAGTGGCTAATTCCTGCTAATCCCGCGTTGACCCAGCTTTGACTCGCTGTGGGTCCCGCTGTCAATGTCTCTGGAGGTTAACTAATTGGTGATTAGTGCTAATTAAGACAGTGCCACATCATCTAATCCGGCAGCTAATCGCCGGCGCTAAGCAGACGCGGTGGGGCTCCTCGTCCGGCCATCTCCGACCACGAGAGCTTGCGCGGCTGGGTGCGTTCGAGAGCGGCTGCCGCGTCGCTTCGGGTGGTGGTCGTGGCCAGTGCTGGGGTGGGCTGTGGCGTCGGCAGTGGCGAGCGAAGTGGCGGCCGGAGCTCGGCTCCGTGCGAGCGCGGCGTTGCAATGTGCAAGGGAGCAGGCTGGGGTGCGGGTTAGGTTCCTAGTGATGCCAGGAGCACATCCATGTGCTCGGACGTGATTTTGTCCACTGTAACGACGGTGGCGACATGGACGCTGGCGGCGAGCTCACGGGTGCGGCGGCTAGCGCGGTTAGAGCACGCGCGCAAGCGAGAGGATGGTGAGGGAAGGAAAAGGGCTCACGGTGGTTCCAACGGTGCAGACGGCGAGCTCGGGGAAGGGCCGGAGCGAGCGGGGTGGCGAGGGGGATCTTCGGCGGCGGAGGAGGAAGAAGAAGTCAGCGATGGCATTGCGGGGCTCGTCCGATCGCGTGGCTCGGTGGAGACGGCGTAGGGGTCGACGGCGGAGCTCTTGGACAGCTCGAGGTAGCACGGGGAGAACGGTGGACGCGGGGTTCACGGCGATGATCTTGCGTGGCTCTCGGCCATGGCGACGGGGAGCGAGGGAGAGGGCGAGGGGGAGAGTGAGGTGGTTGAATGGATCGGGACGGCAGTGGCGAGGTGACTCGCGTCGCGAATGTGGCCAGGGGAGGCCAGGCAGGCAGGTGGCGTGGCAGCACAGCCGTGCATGCGCGTCGGCCACACGCCCGGCCGACTGGCGCTAGGAGGATGAAGCCCCTGGTGGGCTGGGCCATCCAGCTGGTCGCGCCAGGTAAGTGGCCCAGTGGCCTTTCTCTCTCTCTCTCTCTCTCTCTCTCTCTCTCTCTCGCTCGCTCTTCTATTTTGTTTCTGTTTTTTTCTATTTTGTTTTTCTGTTTTTGATTTAGCAAAAATACTAAACCATTTCATAAAATCCTGAAATAACTTGTGGGCACTTTTGAAATAGTTTCCAATAGCCCTCAACTGTTTTCAATATTATTTGGAGCATTTAAGATAATTATAGCAATTAAATGCTCTAATTCAAATACATTATGGCTTAATTCAAAAATCCAGAAATGTTCCAAAAATGTGTGCATCATTTTTAGCAGAGGTTTGCACCTTTTAAAAAATGATGAACTTTTCTGAAGGGCATTTTGGATTCATTGAAAATATTTTTATTTTGATCCTAGTTGAAATTCATTTGGTGCTAGGGTTTATCGGTCCCCATTTCAAATTCATTTTAATTTAAACATGATGCATGGAGATGCAGATGCAACTAATTAGAAGCAATTTCTAGGGCTGTGACATCTTGTCGGTCTTATTCTTCTTTCCTCCCCCTGGAGCTTTGATGGCAGGGGAAAGTGCCTCGATGGCATCCCCTACTGCTGCCTCCCAGTAGAGCTTGTTAACACAGATGATTGCATCCTTGTAGTTTGACTTGATGGTGAGGACCCCCATCGGCCCCGGCATCTTGATGACGTTGTATGCATAGTGCGACGCGGCCATAAACTTTGCCAGGGCTGGGCGGCCCAGAATCCCATTGTACGACAGCGGCATCTTGACGACGTCGAAGGTAATCTTCTCCGTCCGATGGTTGAGCTCGCTGCCGAACGTGACCGGTAATATGACTTGGCCCTTCGGCTTGTTCCTCCCCGGACTGATCCCTTGGAAACTACATGTCTCCTCGAGATCCTTGTCGGGGATCTGCAGCCTCTTGATCACATCTGGGAGATCAAGTTCAAGCCTGCCCCACCGTCAACCAGCATCTTCATCACCTTGAGGTTGCGAATTGTTGGTGAGACCAACAACGGCAAACACCCGACCGCAGTGGTGCGATCAGGGTGGTCCTCAGCGTCAAAGACGATGGGCAAGTGTGACCACTTGAGTGGCTTCTGTGCCTCCATCACCGGCTCTGCTGCATTGACTTCATGGATCCACTGCTTTAGTTGCGGTGCGAGGAGTGCAAAGATGCGCTTCCATCAACACACATGGCATCCACCGCATTTTGGAACTCCTTGCCGGACCCGCCTCCGTCCACGGCGCCCTCTGCAGCCACCATGGTCTTGCTTGCCGGACCCACCAGCACCATCTTGGGCCTTCTCCTTGTCACGCTTCTCGTATTCTTGCTTCTACTTTTTGGCAAGTTGCTCTACTTGCCGGCATTGTTGGAGATCGTGGCCCTTGGTGCGGTGGATCTTGCAGTACGGCCCGCTGGTCTTGCTGGCCTTTTCGCATGCCGCAGCTTCCCGGCAAGCATCGCACTCGGCAATCCTCCTTGCCGGGGATGTCTGCCTTCGGCTTCTTGGTGGTGTTGGTGTCGCCGGAGCTCTCGACGGCCAGTACAGTGTTGTTCTTGCGCTTTCTGTTGCGCTTCCTACTCTTTTTCCATGGGGTTGATGCGTCGTCATCCTCAAAGTCGATGTCTGCACCAGCATCTTCCCCTAGGAGTCGCCTCCCTTCCTCAGCACGTGCACACCTATCCGCCAAGGCGTATAGATCATTGATAGTTTTGACTTGCTCGACATTCATCTCTGACCACATCCTGCGGTTGCGCACATTCGTGTGGAATGTGGCAACAACAGCTGCAGGATGGATGTTGGGGATGTTGTGATGCACACGGCTGAACCGTTGTATGTACTTGCAGAGGTTCTCTCCATCCCATTGGGGAATCACCTGCAAATCGCTGGGCTGACCTGGGAGCTTGTGGCCACCCTGGTAAGCGCCAACAAAATGATGGCATAGATCCGCCCAAGAAGAAATGGAGCCCTCATGCAAGTTCATCAACCACGTCCTGACGTTGGGCCGAAGCGTAAACGGGAAGTAGTTGGCAAGTACATTATCGTCCCATCCGCCGGCAGCCTCCACCGCGATGGTGTAGATGCCAAGGAAATCGGCTCGGTTGAGCGTGCCGTCGTACTTGTCGGGCAGTTCTGGCTTGAAGGCACGGGTGGACGGCCAGCGAACTTGTCGCAGCTCACGAGTAAATGCTAGGCACCCCACATCGTAGGGCAAGTACCCAACGGCTACTAGAGCGAGCACGTTCACTGCCGGCCTGGCACGATCGTCAGATTGACGGCGTGCTTCCCGGCGCCGCTCGATCTTCGTGCGGGCATCCTTATCGCACCGCTCGTGGAGCACTTGATGCTGATCTTTGCAGCACCGCGGATCCGACGAAGCCATAGACAGCACGTCATGGTCGTCTGATCGGCGGGCCAGTCGCTGTGACGGTGGGGGGTGCTGAGGCGACTGCACCGTTTGCACGGCGTCTCCGGCAAGGTAGTCGGAGGGTCCCGCCAGCATGGTGGGTGGTCGCTGTTAGGGCCCCACATCTTGTGTTTTGCCGGGATCGGTAAAACTGATGATACTCTGAATGGTGGCTCTCCATTCGTCCATCTTGTCTGGGCTTGGCAGGAAGTTCAAAAGTATTTGAACCCGCGCCATGGCCTCTGCCGCTGTGGTTGGCATGGCTGGGAGCACAGAACTAGGCGTCGCTCGACTCCTGGTGGAGCCAGAAGGAGCTTCGTTACGTCCATGCCGCCGCGGCTCATGCTCGCCAACAGGTAGATGCGGTGGTGGCGGTGGCGCTCCGTGAGCAATCAGAAGTTGCTGCACAGGGATCCCGCCTTGCAGTCATCTGGAACCGCCAGCAACGTGGGGGAGCGTGTCGTGCCCATCTTGTGATGGTCGCGGTGTACGCCTTCCCGCGCCGTTGTTGGACGTTGCTGCTACATTCTGGGATGTTGCGGTGGCTGGGTTCTGGGTCGCAGCAGTATGAACTATATTACTATGATGACTGCACTCACCAGAATGTCTTGGAAGTTGATCGGCTGCGACGTCGCCAGTCCTGTGGCTAGGCTTAGCAACGTGGCGAGGGTCCAGGGCACCCGCACCACTTGCGCCTCCTGCTCAGCCCGTCCCAACCGTAGCGCCCGCGCCGCCTGCGGCCGCCTGCGGCCATCTGGGATGGTGGCTTGGACGCAGTAGGAGCCTTCGTGACTCCACTGTTCTTCTTCGGCGCCATCGACGAAGACGATGAAGTTGGTACTCACACTACCAAAAAACTAATTTGTGACACACAATCCCCCTACCTGGCGCGCCAAAGATGTCGTGGGAAACGACTATCTATGGGACCGAACAGGTCCCTTTGCGATTCGGCTCAGGGGACATGCATGGGACAAAGAGCAGATTTTTAGTAGGTCCAAGATTATGCGGGGGATTTATCCAGGTTCCGGCCGCTATGAGCGTAAAACCCTACTCCTGCTCTGTGTTTGATCGTGTATGAACTCTGGTTACAGGGAGTGCAGTTTTCCGGCAAGGTGCACGGGAAAATGCAGCTACGGCGTGTAATTGAGCTGGGTATCGACCGTTCTACCTGTAGCCGTGGGCCTCCTTTTATAGGCCAGGGGGTTACCACAATGGCTAATACGGTCATTACAGAGTATGAACAGTGACTTGCACCATCATCACGTCTATCTTCCAACGGGGTAAGACAAATGCATTTAATGCACCGTTAGGGCTACGTTGGGGAGGCGAGGCCTTGGGCAATAGATCTGTACCACTGGTGCTGGCGTCCTCCTGTAATCTCGACACGTCCCAAGGACGGGTGTCATTAAATTTAATCTTGGCGTGGCATGCTGACACGTGCTTTGGCTGGCTTTGTTGACTGCCTGCCCGCTCGACACCTAGCATACGAGCCTATCTGGTCGATGGTGAGGTGGAGCGGTAATGGGACAGAACAAGCCTGCTGGCACGGAGCTTGCCGGGCCTTGCTTGCCGGCAAGGGGGCTTGCTGGCAACCATAACCTTGGTCTTCACCTTGCCGGGGCGGAGATTGCCGGCAAGGGCAGCGTCAATCTTCAGTACGAGAATAGTACTTCTCGATGACCTGCCTTGAGGTCTTCTTCACGGTCTTGGTGTTGAGTCTTGAGTCATAGTTACCCTCTGTCAAAACCCTTACTGGAAGGGAGGCTACAACTACCTGTGCACAAGTTTGGGTACGAAGGCACCCATGTCTTAGTACACCCACAGGTACTACTATTCATGCATTTGGTTAAATGGAATGGAGCAAGGCAAAACTGGAGGATTTTTTCCTTTAGTGTCTGTTTCAAAGAAAAATCGTAGGAATTTTAATATCCACTTGGCCCTCCTTTTCAAGTTCCTATTCATGAAGAACAAGACTAAGTGATAGTAGCATAATAGCA
Source organism: Elymus sibiricus (assembly GCA_039707655.1). Taxonomy (NCBI): domain Eukaryota; kingdom Viridiplantae; phylum Streptophyta; class Magnoliopsida; order Poales; family Poaceae; genus Elymus; species Elymus sibiricus. The sequence goes on from CM077674.1 coordinate 206,301,108, forward strand.
TTATAACTATACATTTTCATGTGGTTTGACTTTAATTTGACCATGCTACTTTGCATTCCTATGATCTTCCAAACACCCAGATGGACAGAAATCCTGTGTTTGCAAGTGCTCTGTTTTGCACGTGCATTCCTATCCTATCCCTGTGTTGTTTGTATCCTCCAATTCAAATGAGCCCTTACAGAATTACTTATGTTATAGATAGGTGTCAAAGAAAACTTTGTGTGGTTTGTCCTGCTCCTGCCGCGCCATCGTCCGCCCCAGCTGAGCTGCTGCAACGACGGAAGTGTCCACCGTAGCAGAGATCCCCCCTCTAAACCGTCTTTCGCCGCCTCAGATCTTCTTCCCCGCCACCGGCAGCCACCACAACTGCATTAGCATCATCAACTGAGCAGATAACCTTCAGGACTACACGGGTCCGCAAGAGAGGTTGCACTCTTTCGTGTCTGCTTACGTTATGCACCGCTTAATATTACCTGCTACTTTATCGTCCTGTAAACCTCTTAGACTCCGAGTCAGGTCCAAACTAAGGCTCAAACTTGAGTTTTTAAATGGTTGTGGGGTACATATCGGGGAAGCAACGAATAGTATCTCTGTCTACTATCTGCTTAATCTCGGGTGTCTACTATGTGTTTCATGTTGGGTGGGAAACAAACAGTGAAGGAGCCATTACCTGTATTTTTTAACTGAAGCTATTATCTGCCTGGGTCTATCCACTGGTTGCTACCATCACTCTTGATTTTTGCATGCATTCCTTACATAATCTTACTATGTTTTATTCCTATGCATGTCAGTTATTGTACACAATGGTACTGAACATGTAGAGCAAAAGAGAAGAGCCTTGCATGGCAATATAATGTCATGCAGACGTCGCTCCATGGTGGCTGCAATGGCAGCCCCCCCTCGCCCCATTCCAGATTGTAATCCAGATGAAGATAACTGTTCAGAGGGGGATTCAGAGGGAGCAGACCACTCCTATTTACCCCTTGAGGTCCTTGCTCTAACATGGCATGCTGATGTTGGTCATATCATGCATATGGCGCCTTGCATTGCTTACTTTATACATCATATATGTCATTTTCTTAGTTTAGACATAGTTTGTGTGAAGGCCATCTGTTTAGTTTCTATATCATATATGTGAATTATGCAATGCCATCTTGTTTAGCCAGGCATCATATATGTGAATTATGCAATCCCATCCTGTTTAGCCAGTCATCATATATGTGAATTATATCATGCCATCCTTTTTTTCATTACATATTACATTTGTCAACAATGTTAGTACATTCAACTACTCTTCCCGTGCATCAGCCATTTGACACGGTGAAGGAAAAATCTGGAGTGAAAACAAGGTCTTCATAGCAGACAGTGCTATCTGACGAAGTGCATATCTTGTCCGTTACAGATAGCTCCTCAGAGGAGGATTCAGAGACAGATGACCAGTCGTATCCCCCCCCTGAGGTGTATGCTCTAACTTGGCAGGGTTATATTGCTCATATCATGCATATGGTGTCTTGCATTGCTATGTCCTTTGATTAGTTTATACATGCTTTGTGTGAATGCCACCTGTTTAGATTCTATATCACATATGTGAATTATGCAACGCCATCTTGTTGCAAGGCATTATATATGTGATTTATGCAATGCCATGCTGTTTAGCCAGGCATCATATATGTGAATTAAATCAAGGCATCCTTTTTTTGTATTATGTATTCCATTTATCGACAATGTTTGTATATTCAACTACTCTTCCTGTGCATCAGCCATTTGTATCGGTGATGGAAAAATCTGGAGTGAAAACAAGGTCTTTAGAGCAGACAATGCTACCTGCTGAAGTAGATATCTTGCTGGTTACAGATAGCTCCTCAAAGGAAGATTCAGAGACAGATGACCAGTCCTATTTTCCCCCTGAGGGGTATGCTCAAATTTGGCAGGGTTATATTACCCATATCATGCATATGGTGTCTTGCATTGCTTAGTTTAGACATCATATACACAATATTGAATGCCATCTGCTTAGTTTAGACATCATATATGAGAATGCCATCTACTTACTTGCTTAGTATATAAATCATATATGTGAATTACATCATGCCATCATGTTTACATAGACAGCATTTATGTGAATTATGGCATGCCAACCTATTTAATAGAGACATCATATAGTTATATCATGTCATCCTGTTTACATAGTCATCAGATTTTGAATTATGTCATTCTATCATGTTTAGTTAGCGATCATATATGTGAAATTGCGTCATGCTATCCTGTTTAGTTAGCCATTATAAATGTGAAATTGTGTCATCCTATCCTATTTGGTTAGACAACATATATGTGAATTATTTCATGCCCTCTTTTATTCCCCACTATCCATTGCACTTGTCTATCATACAATGTGTGTACATTCAATTACTTTTCTTGTTTATCAGCCATTTGAATTGGAGGGGTGATGGCAGTATCTAAGGGAGTAAAAACACGGTCTTCAGAAAAGAAAGTGCTACCCGTCGATGCAGATAGAACCACGGTTGTACGTGCCCAAGAACCAGCCCCACCACACATAACCCAGACTCTCGCAGATTATACCCCTACCCCGTTGGATAGAGAACCAGCTACAACCCATCTAACCCCAACCCCAGCAGATAGTAACCCAGTTCAGTTGACACAACACCATCTCCACCATAGAGCACCCAAACACGAGTAGTTAGTAAGGCAATTGCAGTGCCCAAAGCACAAGGACCACCACTGTGAACCCCAACTCAACGCTTAAAGCAGAAGAACAACTGTTCTCAGGTCAGATTCCGTAGCTATGGTGCATACTTCTTTGCTCTTGCATCACTGCATTTACTCATACCAACTAATTTCAAATTTGAAGGATCCAATTGAAACTCCAATGGTGCAACAGGTATGTAATAAACCTGTTTGTTTAACTGGTTTGCTGTTGTAACTTCTTGCTCTATGTTGATTTTAGTTCAATTGTATAAACAGTTCTATTCTCATGTCATGCACATTACAAGTGGTTACAAGTGTTGTTAGTGCTGTGTAGTTTCCCACAATTATATTCTGTCTATGCTGCTTTGTCTTAAACAGATATGATTTGAACTTTGTCTCTATCTTGATTTGGCAACATAAACTAGGATGATATAGACAATACAGTGACAATAGTACATAGATATATGTTTGTTTCATGTTGTTATTATGTACTACCTTGCAATAGAAGACAAATTAGTATAATCCTGTCCACCTTACTACTGAACTGGTTTACCAAAATGAGTTTCATATACTACATGCTAAACCTGTGATGTGTCTGCTTGTTCCTCTTTTAGAATGCCGACAGAATATTGGAGAAGAGTACCCCATTATGCAATGGTGAAGGAAGTAATGCAGATAACATTCAAGGTAGTGAGACAACCTTGTTTGTCTCCATGAAAGCTGATAAAAACTATCTTGAAGATAGTGAGACAACCCCAAAGTCATGTCTTGATGTAGTGTTCGAGTTACTGGCTGTCGGCCTAGTGGGAACCAGGGTACCACAGGCCATCTGCCTGCGGCCCAGGAAGCAACGCCTGGTGAAGGCCCAAGAGGCGGCCCAGCCATGGGCGCCGCGGAGCAAGACACCTCGCGAGGCACCAGCCTCACGAGGATCCTCTCCACAAGGAGCGGACCCACCAAAGACAACGGCAGTAGTAGGAAGCCTCGTGAGGCCCCCTCACAAGGCAACCTCCCGAGGCAGCATCCTGAGGCAGCCTCGCGTAGCCACCCGAGCAGAGCGCCGCTTGGCGCCGGCCTCGTGGTCACGTGCTCACCACATGGGTGACGCCCCCGCGCAAGACGAAGACAACGACAGGGGCCGTACCAACAGGTGCGGCCAGAGGAGGTTTCCTCTTTGGTGATAAAGAGGCAGAGCCAGCTGCCCTCCCACAAACCAAGTCCCAAAGTTTGCCTGTTTGGTGCAAGAAGACCAAGACGACGAAGCGCGCCAGGGCATATGTCATCGCCGAGCCCACCTGCGTGTCATGGATAGCGTCTTTGCAGGCGAAGACCACCTTTTGTCAGGATAAGACTGGGCGCCTGTCCCCCTCCAAAACCGCCCTTGTGTGGCTACCCTTCACGCCAACATTTTTGGGGGAAGAGGACCAGGGAGGCTATAAAAGGGGCAGTGCTGCCACTGTAGAGGGGGATCGATTCCATCTTCTTCTACCCTTGTACGCGAGAACTCTCTATCCACAGCATTCCCAAACACAAGCAGGAGTAGGGTTTTACACCGCACGGTGGCCCGAACCTGGGTATCTCTCGCGTCCCTGCCGTGCCTTGTGTGTGTGCGCACTCCCGTTGTGCTCCGCTTGCCGTAGCCTCGCCGTGGTCACTGTAGGGTAGTTAGGCAGCAAGCTAGCCCCCAGAGTTCGAACCAGGGTCCCCGGAACCCTTCTTCCGACATTTGGCGCGCTAGGTAGGGGGCTGCTTCCGCTCCTTCCACTTTGACATCGCCATGGCCGATGCTCGACGCGAGCGCGCTCTCCTCAGGGCGGCCAGGGTGGCCCAGACGGAGTCCATCGCCAACGACAACCGTTGCCGCCGTGCCCATGCCACCACCGATCCCACGGCTGGTGAGGAGCAGGCCTCCTCCCTCCACCCGTCCGTGCAGCCACCTCCTCGCACCGCCATGGCATCCTCGCTCGCCCGCCGGGACCAGCCGAACCCGCAGGCCGCGCTGCTCATGGCGCATGAGCTGCTGCGCTACCGCCCCACCGAGGCCGGCTATGACTCCTGGCTCGCGCGCATCACCGAGCTCGTCAACACCACCAGAGACGTCTCGACGCCCTCCCACTCTCTTCCACCTCCGTCGCCGCGTGGCACGGAGGCAGAGCACGACGTGCCCCCTCCACCTCCTCCACTCGGCGACGCGAGCCAGCGCCACGACGTGCATGCACGGGAGGCATCCCGCGGCATGTCCTCACCGGACCACGACGACTACAGTTGCTAGATCGTCCGACGCGCGCCGCCAGACGCGTGCGTGATCCTCGGGCAGCAGCGCCAGCGTCAAGACCGCACCATCTAAGACGTCGCCGTAGCCGGGCGCAAGAACCGTGCCACTCTCGCCGGGGGCGTCGCCTCCAGCAGCGGGGGCTGCCGCGCCTTCACTCGCGAGCTGCGCCGCGTGCTGTGGCCTATGAAGTTCAAGCCGGACCTGCCTCCCTGCTACGAAGACACCCCCAACCCCATGGAGTTCCTACATATCTACACTTTGAGCATCGAGGCCACGGGAGGTGACGACAAGGTCATGGCGAACTGGTTCCCCATGGCCCTCAACGACGCCCCACGCTCTTGGCTCATGAACCTCCCCGAACCGTCCATCTCTTCTTGGTCCGAACTATGCCGGCAGTTCATTGCTAACTTCAAGGGCACGCACGAGCGCCCCCTCACGCTCAATGACCTGCGCGCCGTGCACCAGCGGCCTGACGAGACTCTCCGCAAGTACATCCAGCGCTTCAGCCAAGTGCGCAATAAGATCCCACGCGCTTCCGACTCCGCGATCATCTCAGCGTTCTCCTCCGGTGTCACGAACGTCCGGATGCGCGAGAAGCTCACCATCAACGATAAGCTCGACACCGCGGTTGAGTTGTTTGACCTCGCTGACAGGTGTGCCAAGGCTGAAGAGGGCCACCTCTTCGCCCACAATGATCCAGACGTGGCTCCCGATGCCACCAAGGCCAAAAGCAAGGATGCCAAGCGCAAGGGCCCCGCCGTGCTCGCAGCGGAGCTTGAGCAGAAGAGTGGCCACGACCGCAATGAGCCCAAGAAGGATGGTCGCCCCTTCTACGCCTACCACGGCATGCACTCCCACAGCACCGAAGAATGACACGGTCTCAAACTGCTTCGCGAGAGCCGCCAGGATGGGCGCGGAAATCGCAACGACCGCGTCGCTGGCCACGGAGGTAGCCGCAACAGCAACCACTGGGGGGACCACAACTATGGCAGCAACAACTTCCGGCAGGGCTGGTGCGACCAGTCTCGGCAGGCCAATCCTCAAGCGAGCGCCGCCTTAACGCCACTGCCGCCGCCGCCTGGCAGGAACAATGGCAGCCAGCCTGACGAGAACGCTGGGGGCTACTAGGAGCCTCGCAGAGTGGCGTGCATCCTCGGCGGGTCCCAGGCTCCCTCATCCAACCGCCACATCAAGCAGTTCTCTCGCGAGGTGAATGCGGCCCTCCCGAGGCCCGAGGCCTCTCAGCCCCTCAAGTGGTCACATTACGCAATCTCCTTCGACTCCACGGACCACCCCAAGTCCACGATGGCTGTGGGCACCGTCCCCATGTTGTTCACGCCCACGATCAACAAAGTTGCCGTCACCAAGACGCTTGTCGATGGTGGCGCAGGCCTCAACGTGATCTCCATCGAGACCTTCGAGAAGCTCCAAGTGCCCTACGAGCGCCTGATGCCGACGAGGCCCTTCTCAGGTGTGACCGACGGCTCCACCTTGCCTCTGGGGCAAGTGTGCCTCCCTGTCACCTTCGGCACCCGCAATAACTACCACACAGAGCTCATCGACTTTGACGTGGCACACATCGGCCTACCCTACAATGCCATCTTGGTCTACCCTACGCTCTCCAAGTTCATGGCGGTGACCCACCACGCCTACAACGTCCTCAAGATGCCGGGCTGCAGCGGCATCATCACCGTCCACTGCGACGAGAAAGATGCAGTGTGCTCCCTCGAGCGCGCCTACAAGGCTGCCGCTACCATGTATCCTACCGACGAGGACGACGTCGAGCCTCCCGAGGCCACACCCACAAAGAAGAAGTAGCTGTTCTCTCAGGCACGCATCGAGACAAAGAAGGTGTCAGTGGATGGCAGTGGCTCCGGGCCCGCCTTCACCATTGGCAACGGCCTCGATCCCAAATAGGAAGATGCGCTCGTCGCCTTCCTCCGGGCAAATGTTGATGTGTTCGCATGGACAGCATCAGATTTGTCCGGTGTGCCGAGGGAGGTGATCGAGCACCACTTAGCGGTGTGCCCCAATGCGCGCCCCGTCAAGCAAAAGGCACGGTACCTAGTGCCTGAGAAGCAAGAGTTCATCGTCCAAGAAGTCCAGAAACTGCAAGAGGCAGGAGTCATCCACGAGGTGCGCCATCCCGAATGGCTCACCAACCCTGTCATCATCCCCAAGCACGGCGGCGAGAGTCGAATGTGCGTCGACTTCACCAGCCTCAACAAGGCCTGCCCCCAAGACCCCTTCCTGCTGCCGCGGATCGACCAGATCGTGGACTCCACCACTGGGTGCGAGTTGCGTTGCTTTCTGGATGCCTTCTCAGGCTACCACCAGATCAAGATGGCAATAGAAGACGAAGAGAGGACGGCCTTCATCACCCCCTGCAGGACATACTACTACATCTGCATGCCCTTCGGCTTGAGGAGTCCGGGGGCTACCTTCCAGAGGCTGATGCATATCGCCTTGGGGCCCCAGATGGGAAGAAATGCGGAGGCCTACGTCGACGACATCGTCGTGAAGAGCTGCAAGTCATGCTCCCTCATCACAGACCTCGAAGAAACCTTTGCCAACCTATGCAAGGTCAACCTCAAGCTCAACCCTGCCAAGTGCGTCTTCGGGGTCCCTTCCAGCAAGCTCCATGGCTTCTTGGTCTCCCACCGCGGCATCGAAGCCAACACCGAGAAGATCAAAGCCATCGAGCGGATGCGGCCTCCCCGGAACCTCAGAGAAATGCAGCGCCCCGTGGGATGCATGGCCTCGCTTAGGCGTTTCATCTCCAAGTTCGGCGAAAGAGTCCTACCGTTCTTCAAGCTCATGAAGAGATCAGGCCCCTTCAAGTGGACTCCTGAGGCTGACGCAGCCTTCGAGGACCTCAAGAAGTACCTGACGAGCCCTCCCGTCATGCTGGCCTCGCGCCCCCGCGAGCCTCTGCTCCTATACTTGGAAGCCACCCCCCAAACGGCCAGGGCAGCCCTTGTGGCAGAGCGAGAACAGCCTGCTTGCGCCAATAAGAGGCCTACCGCGCCAGCACCTCCCGAGGTTGTGCCTGCACCTCTCGAGGCCGCGCTCGCGCCAGAGCCTCCCGAGGCCGCGCCCGCACCAGCACCTCCTGAAGTCACGTCGGCACCTGCCGAGAGCCCTCCTTGCGAGGCCCCTAACGAGCCGCCTCCCAAGCCTCCTGGAGAACAAGCTACCATGCCTACAACTACGCGCCTCGTTGAGCACCCCGTGTACTTCGTCAGCACGGTGCTACGGGATGCGCGCGAGCGGTACCCTATGCAGCAGAAGCTCCTCTTCACGCTCCTCATCACCTCCAGGAAGCTGCGCCACTACATCCAGGGCCATCCCATCAAGGTGATCACGTCTTACCCACTGGAGCAAGTCCTACATAGCCCCAATACCACAGGCCACGTCGCTGAGTGGAACATCGAGGTGCAGGCCTTCGAGCTGGAATTCTGCACCACGCGGACGATCAAGGGCGCAGCCTTAGCAGACTTCATGGTGGAATGGACTGATCCACACCAAGAGGAGCCTCAAGAAGATGAATTTCTCTTTCCTGGAGAGGAAGCCCCTGGCGGCTGGACCATGCACTTCAACGGCACATTCTCCCGGCAGGGCGCGGGGGCTGGCATTGTCCTCACCTCTCCGGCAGGAGCCAAGCTCTACTACACAGTACAACTCTGCTTCAGGCATGATGACAAGGTATCCAACAACATCGCGGAGTATGTGGGCCACATCGCCGGACTCAAGGCTGCCTCTACTCTCGGCATCAAGCGCATCCTCATCAAGGGAGACTCGCAGCTCCTCGTCAGCTTCTCCAACAAAAGCTACAAGCCCAAGGACAAGCACATGGCTGCCTATCTAGAAGAGGTCCGTAGGCTCGACAAGTGCTTCCTTGGCATGGAGCTCCAGCACGTTCCTCGCGGCAGCAACAAGGAAGCAGATGATATTGCCAAGCGGGCATCTCGCCGCAAGCCTCAAAAGCCCGGCGTCTTTGAGGAAAGGCTCCTGAGGCCATCAGCCGCACCACCCACTGCAAGCAACATGGAGCCTCATGAGGAGCTCCCTCCTGCACCGCCCACAGGCACGCCAGACTGTGGCACGACCTCAGGCACTCCCTGCTGCTCGTGCTAGAGCCACAAGCTGATAGCTAGGCCAACGAATTCAAGGCCTATCTGGAGGACGGTACCCTCCCAGAGAAGGACTCAGAGGCCGAGCACGTGGCCCGCCAGGCCACAGCTTACTGCTTGAGGGATGGCGATCTCTACCGCAGGCGCCCCAATGGTGTCGCGCTGTGGTGCATCTCAGAAGAGCAAGGGCGTGAGCTGCTTGCCGACATACATGGTGCAGATTGCGGCCACCACTCTTCATCGCTCACGCTCGCCGGCAAGGTATTCTGTAGTGGCTTCTACTGGCCCACCATGATTATGGACGCCGCTGAGCTAGTCCAGTCCTGCAAAGCCTACCAATTCCACGCCAAGGAAATCCACCAGCCGGTGCAGGGCCTCCAGACCATTCGCCTCTCATGACCCTTCATGGTCTGGGGGCTGGATATTCTGGGCCCTTTCCCTCGCGTAGCTGGCGGCTACCGCTACCGCTATGTCGCCATCGCCAAGTTCACCAAATGGGCGAAAGTGGAGCCAGTTTGCACCATCCCAGTAGGCTCAGCCGTCAAGTTCATCAAGGGCCTCTTGAGCCGCTTTGGCGTCCCGAACCGCATCATCACTGACAACAGCTCACAGTTCACCAGCGGCCTCTTCAAGTCATACTGCGCCAAACTTGGCATGCAGATCTGCTACGCCTCCGTGGCGCACCAGCGAAGCAATGGCCATGCCGAGCGTGCTAACGCTGAGGTCCTCAAGGGCCTCAAGACACGAAGCTTCAAGAAAAAGCTCGACACCTGCGGCAAGGGCTGGCTCAATGAACTCTACTCCGTGCTACGGTTGATCCGCACGACAGCAACCAAGCCTACCGGTGAAACACCCTTCTTCCTCGTCAACGGGGAGGAAGCGGTCCTTCCTCATGAGCTCAAGCACGGGTCCCCGCGAGTCCTCACTTCGACGAGGCTCACCAGGATGGCCCGTGGGAAGCTGATCTGCTCCTCCTCGAGGAGACACGTCACCAGGCCACCATCTGTGTCGCCCGGTATCAGCAGGGGGCTACATTGCTAGCACAGCCGCAACATACGCCCCCGCACTCTTGAAGCTGGCGATCTTGTCCTGCAAAGGATCCTCTCCGGAGAAGGACTCCACAAGCTCTCGCCCATGTGGGAAGGCCTGTTCAGGTTCATGCACGTTTCCCGGCCTGGCACAACATGGCTGGAGATGGAGGAGGGTGTTTCGGTGCCAAACACATGGAACATCCAACACCTTCGCAAGTTCTACCCATAACGTCATGGGCACGAACAAAATGGAGCTGTACACGCTCCGGAGCCTCTTTGTGCGGTGCTTGCTGAGGCCGCGAGAGCTCCCGCCCATAACCCAGTGGAAGCCCCATGCTCAGACATGGTGGAATGATCGAACTGAGGGCGCCACCTGGCTACACCATCCTCAAGCTGACCCGTGTCCGTCACGGCAGCCTCATCTTTTTGGTTGTGTAATGGAACCTATTTTTATGCAGCAGTAACGCTTTTATTTCCTAAGTATTATGTGTTTTTGGTAAGCAATTTACTTTAGGAGGCTGTGCGCACTCACGATCTCTCTCCTGCATATCATGCGAGCGGGGGCTGCACACGGTGCCTGTGCTTGGGCCAGGCCCAACAGCACCGTTAAACCCAAGTGACTGAGCTCTAGCTCGCGGGCCTGCTCCCGTGCACGTCACCTCACCAAGGTCTTGGGTACTTCGTCTCCTCGCGTGACACCCACGAGTAAGCTAGCGAGTGCGCGCCGCTACACTGCTTGCAAAACTTGTCGAGGTGAGTTGTCACAAGAACAAAGCACGCAGAAGGCATCACGAACGCCGCCTCACGAAGTGACCCATGGCGCGTCGCCTCTTCAAGAAGCCCACAGGAAGCCTCACGAGGTGACCTAGGGCGGCCATCCCCACCAAGTGCCAACGGGAGGCTTCAGGAGCGAACGCCTCGCCAGGCACTACCCCACATGCCATGGCACACCAAGCTGCACCTCGCGGAGAAAGCTAAGTCTAAATGCATTGCAACTTCTTCCTTAGCGCCCCTCAAGCTCTCTCTTCCTCACAACCTCACCGGGCGCTATCGTTTTCTCCTTTGCACAAGCCGCTTGCATGTCAAAGGGGGGCTTCCTGAGCTTACAAGCGACAGTCGTAGTACGCTCGGGGGCTGGGTCCTAGCGACATAGAGCACCAAGGCAAACAAAAAGGAAAAATAAGCCTCGCGAGGAGGCCTCACGAAGAGCAAAAATGACAACATCGCATTAAGTGCTTAGCTCAATCATACAAATCATGTCTTCACGCCCCGACGGGGCTACATCTACTTGGATACAGGGCAAAAGGAAAAGAAGGGGCCTAAGAGGATGAGGCGCCGTCGCCGCCGTCGTCGTCACCTTCATCGTCGCTAGCCTCACTGGAGCTCTCGCTACCGCGGGAGAACTTCCGGACCAGGGCCGACACATGATCCTCCACCTCCTTCGCAAGCCCGTCATGAAGCTCCAGAGGGATGGGGGCCATCACCCTGTCAAAGTCAAAGGAGACGTCGGGGCGGAAGATGTTGCTGAAGGTCCGTGTTGCTGCCTGGCTGAGGAGACTGCGGCACTCATCCTCGATAATGCCATTCATCCGCTTGGCTCCGTCCTCTAGCTTTAGCACAAGCTTGGTGAAGAAGTCCAAGTAGTCGGCATCATTATCCTCGAGGGGGCCCGTGAGCCTCTCGTGGAAGATGGCAGCTAGGGCACCGCGGGCACGGCTCGAGAGGGCAAGGTACATCTTGGCGCGCTCGTGCTGATGCCCCCGCGCCTGAGCCGCCTCGTCCTTGGCCTTCTCGACAATGTCGGAGACGCTGCCCAACTGTGCTTGGAGAGAGGCCAGCTCCCCCTCAGCATCGGCCTTGGCCTTCAGCGCGAGCTTCCTGCTGCCCTCCGCCTCCTTCAACAGCTCCTTAAGGCCAGAGATCTCCGCCCGGAGCTCCCCGCGCTTCTGGATGAAGCAGTCCTCCTGAAGCTTCAGCTTCTTGGCATAATCCACAGCAAGCGCCTCATGATCCCTCTTGGTCTTCGTGTCGGTGTCCGCCTAGATCTTCTTCTCTTTCTTCTCCAGCTAAGCATTGGCCTTGGCCATGCGCCGGTCGTAGGAAGCCTGGGTGGCCGCAACCTGGCGGTCCAGCGTCAGCAGGCACTCGTGCTCCACGTCCTGCTCACCAGGCATCCTTGTGAGCTCCCGCTCGCAAATCTCGGCGTCTACCTCACGGGCCGCAAGGGCTTCCTCATGCTTGGCGAGCTCGTTCTCGCGGGAGGCAAGTTGCCCCTCGCGGTCTGCGGCGGCATTCTCCCGCGCCTGGAGCTCCAGGGCCCTGGCGACGGCCCATTCTCGGAGCACCTTTTCTTCAGCCTCCACCGCTTCGCACCGCCTGTCGGCCTCGTCGGCCTCCCTGACGGTGTTCTCGAAGATTTCCTTGGTGTCTCGGGCGGCCTTCTCGCGCTTCTCCCGCGCGGCTGCGTCTTGCCGGCGCCCTAGTTTGATGGCCACGTCAAGCTAGCGCCAGCCCTCCGCGAGGCGCAGGCGCTCGTTTGCGAGGCACGCCTCCTCCACCTGAAGGTCTGCCTCGAGGGTGTCCAGCGCCGCCCTGGCGCCCTGCAGGGCCCCGCGTTTGAGTACGGCGCTGCCGCTCACGAGCTGCTGGGTCCAGCCCCTATGTGGCTCGGTGCCGCCCTCTGCTGTCATGGCCCGCGAGGGCCCGGCGCCGGTGTCCCTCCAGGCCTCCGAGTCCGCGCTCCCCGTGGAAGCCGCGTCCCCTGTTAGAAGAGGTGACCTCATTGTCTCCTCCTCTTCAGCCTGCCGCGCCGGCGCACTCCGCGGGCTCGACATGCCCACGCCGGGAGCCTCGCGCACCGGCGACCACTGGGGGCTCGTCGAGGCGCCTTCAGTGGCTTCAGCTTCCTTGGCGGGGGTAGAGCTCGGCGGGGGAGTTGGCTCTTCAGCCTCCGCCATCGCCGCATCGCCCCCCGCGCCAGACACCTTAGAAGGCACGACCCCTCCTCCACAGGCCTCCAACAGAGGTTCGTTCACCCCGGCCGGCGGTGGCAAGTCCGCGCTAGGCTTGGGAGGAGTCACCTGCTCCTCCTCCACCTCCGCGCGCCCCTCTCAGCCTCGGGGCGTCAGGTGGTTTCTTCACGCTCCTCGACGCCTGCGGTGGACGCCGAGGCCCCCTTCGAGCTGGGGGTCCTCTTCTTCATCTTCGTGGGCTCCCTGCATGATGCAAGGGCTCAGGCCGGGCCTTAGGAGGCGGAAAACAAGATACAAGACTCGAGGCAAGAAGGAAAAGAGCAAGGCGGGGTGACTTACTCGTCGTTAGGAACCCACTTCCTCTTCTTCAACTTCGGTGGTGGGTGGCTGCCGCTGCCGCTCCCGTGTGGCTCGCCCGCGCCGCCTCCGGAGGCCTCCGCGCGGGTGTTGCCAAGGTCCCACTCTGCCGGGCCAGGGCCGGTCTCCTCCGCGGGCATCTCGGTGGCCTCGTCGCCGGTGCCGGTCTTCTCAGCAGGAGGCACGATAGCCGCGTCGCTGGCGCCGGTCCGCCCTGCGAGGGGCGCGTCAGCCTCCGCGCTGGTGCTTCCTTCACCTACCGTGCGCGTGGGCCTGGAGGGCGCGATCACGTCGCTCGTTGTCGTCATCGTTGTCGCCGAGCTCGGCCAGCAGTTGGCGGCGGGTTCGCAGGGCCACCGCACCGTCGCTCTCCTCTGCGGCGCTTGCCGAGGCGTCGGCATCGTCGCGGCCTCCTGAGTCGGGCAGCACCACAAACGGGTTGTCGCGAGGACCTTCGTGGCCCTCCGGGATCAGGCCCCACTGATCGAAGCACGGCATCTCCTCGACCAGCTCAGCCCTGTTCTTGTAGCGGTACAGGGGGAACCCTTCCTTGAGTGGGGCCTCCGCGTCCTCGCCAAGAAAGAGGTGCATGACCTCATCAACCACCTCCAGCCTTAGGTTGTCGACGCTCAGCCTCATCGAGTCCTCGAGGCCGGTGATGGCCCACATTGGGCGGGAGCGCTTCTGGAGTGGAGTGATGCGCCAGCGCAGGATCTCCTTGGCGACCATCACCCCCGTGAGCTTCACGGCCTTCAGCTCGTCCATCCTATCCCAGAGCGGTGCCAGCCTCTCGTCGCTGAGCTTTACGTGCTCCCATCCAGAGCTCTTCACGGTAGGATCTATCGGTATCATCAGCAGGGGGCTGTGCTGACGCGCGTCCATGTAGACCCAGCACTGCCTGTAGCCCTCCACCTTCTTGGTGATCTTCATGGAGATGATGTCATCCGCCGTCCCTTCGATGCTGCAGAATGAGGCGCACCCCGAGGGCTGGTTCGCCACAGACAGCCGCATGTTGTAGAAGTGGCGGAAGGGGGCCACAGAGGGCATCACGCCCAGGAAGGCCTCGCAGAGGTAGGCGAAGATGGCGAGGAGGAGGATGGAGTTTGGCTGGAGGTGGAGAGCGTGGATCTGGTATTGGGCGAGGATGGCGCAGAAGAAACCTGAGAAGGGCGGTACCTGGCCAGCAAAGATGGTGTGGAGGTTGAACGGGATGGTCGTCGCGTCCAAGTCCTGCGGCGAGTGACAGCCTGGCCAGATACGCATTGCCTTCCACTCATTATGGTCACTGGTGGTCGTCGGGATCACCTTGTCCATCCCCTCCCGGTTGACGATGGTGGAGCGCAGCAGGGCCGGCTCCAAGGCCGCCATGGTCAGGGCCGCGGCCGCCGCCTTGCCTCTCTTGCCGGCGGGTGCCATGGGTGCGCGAGGAAGTTTGGGAGGCGAGAGGAGGAAGAGGATGCGAGGAGTTGGGCGCAAGGAGGACGAGGGGTGCGAAGGAAGGCAATGATGGCCCTGCGCCCCGCGTGGGTCAGCTTTATGGCCGCGCGGGCGGTTACCCAGGCGTTGTGGGGGAAGTGGGGGCGTCCCATGTCCCATCGTGCACCACGCGTCCCTGCCTAGGCCTGGCAGTCTGTTTAGGCCCCGTGCGTTTCGCTCCCAACGGGCGGGAGCGTGCGCATCACGGGCCCGGGGGCTACTGTCGGCCCAGTGGGAACAAGGGTACCACGGGCCGTCTGCCTACGGCCCAGGAAGCAATGCCTGGCGAAGGCCCAATAGGCAGCCCAGCCATGGGCGCTGCGAAGCAAGACACCTGGCGAGGCACCGGCCTCACGAGGATCCTCTCCACAAGGAGCGGACCCACCAAAGACATCGGCAGCAACAGGAAGCCTCGGGAGGCGACCTCTCGAGGCAGCCTCGCAAAGCCACCCGAGCAGAGCGCCGCTTGGCGCCGGCCTCGCGGTCACGTGCCCACCACGTGGGTGATGCCCCCGCACAAGACGAACACAGCGACAGGGGCCGTACCAGCAGGTGCGGCCAGAGGAGGTTTCCTCTTTGGTGATAAAGAGGCAGAGCCAGCTGCCCTCCCACAAAGCAAGTCCCAAAGTTTGCCTGTTCGGTGCAAGAAGACCAAGACGACGAAGCGTACCTAGGCATATGTCATCGCTGAGCCCACCTGCACGTCATGGATAGCGTCTTTGTAGGCGAAGACCACCTTTTGTCAAGATAAGATTGGGTGCATGTCCCCCTCCAAAACCGCCCTTGTGTGGCTACCCTTCCCGCCAACATTTTTAGGGGAAGAGGACCAGGGCGGCTATAAAAGGGGCAGTGCTGCCATCGTAGAGGGGGATCGATTCCATCTTCCTCTACCCTTGTACCCGAGAACTCTCTATCCATAGCAATCCCAAACACAAGCAGGAGTAGGGTTTTACACCGCCTGGTGGCCCGAACCTGGGTAGCTCTCGCGTCCCTGCCGTGCCCTATGTGTGTGCATGCTCCCGTCATGCTCCGCTCACCGTAGCCTCACCGTGGTCACCGTCGGGTAGTTAGGTAGCAAGCTAGCCCCCAGAGTTCGAACCAGGGTCCCAGGAGCCCTTCTTCCGACACTGGCCACTACCGCTGCCACAAGCTCTTCGAACTCACTGCCTGAATCAGTTAGGCTTCTTGAGTCTCAACTACAAGCTGAAAGACATTGATCAGCTGTGCTACAACAAGAGGCCGAAGGACTAAGGAAGTCCCTGCAAAATTCAGATGCATACTTTCTAGTGCAACAACAAGAGTTGGAAGATTTTAGCACCAAACAAGTGAATGCTAATAAGATTTCCAAGCTTCTTGCCAGCATGGTGGGTACACAGGATATTGTTTCTTGAGCTCTTCTGAAGTGGTTTCAGTTCTGGACTTGTTTTGCTGCCGCATTAATTTGCACTGGTGGCCAACTTAGACGCCCAGTGTATGTAATATGCTGGTATGTTATTCTCTATATTTGCACTGGTGGCGAACTTTGATGCCCGGTGAATGTATTATGTGTAATAGACGTAATAGCTTAGCGTTGGTTGCTTGCTTATTTATTTCTTTGAATTCATGTTTATTTATTTGCTTGTAGCCACTGCAGTTATTTTTCCTCGCTTTACTAGTGGCTGCAATAACCATGGGCGTGCTACCTGTCGTAGTGACCATTGGCCTCCTACGGGTCGTAGGATCCATGGGCCACACATGGGCCATACTATTCGTGGGCCAAAACTGGACCGCAATATGGACCGTAAGTGGGCCAAAATCAGAACCACCCGTTTATGGGGCCAGACCAAAGTGGGTCGTTAAACAGGCCGGAAGACAGCACAGGCTTAATTCTATCGACAAGCATAATGGGTCCTTAATGGGCCGGAATACATGACGGGCTGAAAACGGCCCAATGGGTTAACGGGCCACAAACGGGCCGATTGTAACCATGGGCTGAAGTTGGCCCATTAGCAGAACAGGCCAGTAATGGACCATAAGTAATCGAGGGCCGGAAATGAGCCCAAGAATTTATGGGCCCTTAGAAGGCCGAAAGGTAACACGGGCTGGAAACGGCCCAACTGAATCATGGTCCATTTATGGGTCCAAAGCCATTTACTATTCATTACGGGCCAGAATCACCATGGGTCGTTAAAGGGCCCAGAGATACAAAAGGCCTCATATGAGCCGAAAGACGTCAGGGCCATACATGGGCCGAAAGTGACAATGGGCTAGAATCGTATGGGACAGCCCACATGACACTACTGTGCCGAATTCGGAAAGGCCATAACGGGCCGTGAGTACCCGGGCCGTAAATGGCTATACGCGAACATGCCATTAACAGGCTTTCCATGGGCCGGCACCCTAACTCTTGACCAAGTAAAACGGGCCGGCCTTTTTAACCTAAATGGGCCACCGTTGGGCCATGCCACGTGTCACTGTTCCATAGGCGCGTATCGTCCAGTGGATGGATGACATCTGTTGTGACGACGAGCTGACACGTGGTTCCATTGGCGAATGAGAATTTTACACGTGGAAAATCGCCATTGCTCAGGGCTATTAACAGGTTATCGAATCCAAACTGGAACTCGATATCTTAACGGCGACCCGTTACGGTGGATGCCACGTGTCGGTTACCCTTGACAAAAACACTTCCATGACGCACCATTTATTGTTATAGAAGTGGACACTTTCGTGATGATAATTTCAGTATTGTCATGGAACACTTCTACGACAACACAGCTATGACTATCTTGATTCTGTCATAAAATCGTCATAGATGTACATGCATGACAGAAAACATGACCTACTTTGACAAACACGTATCATCACGGAAGTGTTTTTTTTGTAGTGTCAATCCGGGTGGCATGATGGTGAACTCAAAGGTACCGAACTTGGTTGTAAAGCCGTCTTGTATATGTCTTGTTCCTTAATCCTTATCTGGTAATATCCATGCTGCAAGTCGATTCGGGAAAATACTCTTGCGTCCTTTAGTGGTGTGAATAAGTTGGCAATCTTTGGCGGGTACATCTCGGGTTTAACCGTACACCTATTCAGGTTGTGTAGTTTACCTGTAGCTCTCCATGGTTCTCTGCCTCTTTTTGTATGACCACTGGTGCCCTCCATGGTGACCTACTTGGACGAATAAATCCCTTCAATTGCATCTCGTCCAATATTGTTCGGAGTTGGGTCATCTCTACGGGGGTCATGCCGGGGTGAGATGAGCTCGAGGGCTTGATTCCTGGCTTTACTTCAACGACAAACTCTACTGATCGAGGTAGTGGCCTTGTTGGTGGTTTGTCAGCGAAGATGTCTGGAAACTCGCACACGACAGGGATGGCGTAAATTTCCAATGCTATGTCTATCTCGGTGAATGCCCTTCTATCGGTACCGTGACAAAATGAGTCACGTACCCAACCGTGCACTCCACGGTCGCTCCTGGATCAAGCTCAAGAAGATAGAAGAGCTATGTGCCACTATCCTCCTCAATGGTAGTATGCAGATCTTCATGAAGAAGAACATCAACAAGAAGACATATCGAGCAAAGCATGGGCCCGGTGGTGGCATGCAAATCTTTGTGCAAAGGGATCTGCGTGCCCCTCCAGCGCTCCCAAGCTCCAACAAATATCAATCCAAGGCGTCCGGCAATGACCGCCGGCCAAGACCCGGGAACGATCCCACCCGGCAATGGCTGTCCACAGCTAGAGCGCACTCAGCCAGCCTTCGACTGCAAGCTACCGCCTCACCTATGCATGGCGTAGCAGTTCTGTGCTCGCAGGGCTCTCACACCACGTGACCGGTGGGCAGGCGCGCCAGGCGATGGACAAGACGCAAGGGGTGATTCACTCACCCACGCCGCTGCATGGTGCACACCTGTGCCGAGACATGTCATGCCTCCAGCAGGTGCCACCAAGGTCTGTGTTGATAAGAAAGGGGTCTGTTCCCAAAAGATAGAAGACGATGATACATCATCACTCATTTAATGCATCCACCTACCTGGTCGGATCTAGACTACTTCCTTAGCCTCGAAGCCACCTGTGGTACCCCTTGAGTATAAAAGGAGGGTCAGGCAGTAGGAGAAGGAAGAGGAGAAAAAAGCAAGCCAATTAGACGGTCGAACACTTGTTATAACAACAGTAGGGTTACACTGTCCTTTTCGTTCCTGGGAAGGCTTTGTAGCTCTAATCCACCCATCAAAACACACAAAAAGCAGGAGTAGGGTATTACGCACCATGCGGCCTGAACCTGGGTAAATCCTTGTGTCCATTGTGCATACTTTGGTAGTGTAGGTCCGTGCCTTCGTGCCCCAATCCCGAACTAGCAAAAGGACACCTTCGGTCCACGGTGTCACGCGTGTGTTCTGCACACGCATCCTGACACCTTCCTTGGGGGTATTCTGACCTTTGGGCCTACGGTGCTTGGTAGTAGCCTGGCTGGGCGGGTGGTTGCGTCTCATTCAGTCCTCTTGCAACCTCAGGGTGACTTGATCCTCCTATCAGTTCCAGGAGTTGGTTGGTGGTCGCTTCTAGTTGCGAGGGAAATGGAGAGATTCCTGGCTCTCTTCCTACCGGACTATCTGCACTGAACTCCGAGGGAATCTCATGGCAGTTGAGGTTCCCCATCCTGTATCCATTCCAATTTGAATATTGGCTCGTCGTTCATTAGTAAGGGTGGGGGGGGCACCGAAAATCACCAAGCACGAAAGAAAGCCAAATAACATTGCATAAATAAACTCATAGCCAAGTGCTTTTACACGGGTTGAGACAGGATGTTCTATAAGCAAACTAATTGTTTCTATGATGATGACATGCAAGGGGCTTCCTACTACTCCTAGTGCGGGGTTAACCGGAGGTGGAGGTGTGCGGGTGGTGTTGGGGATGGGTCTAGTGGGGGCTATGGCTCTTGGCCTAGTCACGGCGGTTCTTGGCCTAGTTGGAGGTGGTGGTGTGGGGGTGGTGCTGAGGGCTGAAGCAAGGGCCCTTTGGTTGAGGTTGGTTTCTCTCACCAGCCAGGTGAGTAGGCTATATTTGGCAATCATGTAGTGTGACATTCGTGCTGCGGCGGCGTTGTCTTCCTTACGAATAGACGGGAACATTACACCCCGCCTATCTGGGGCTAGGATGGGGTAGAAGCGAAAGGAGGGATGCTCTCGTATTCGGCTCCTCTCGATTGAGGTCGATAATGGCTGCTTGGGCTGTGCGTTGGACTGCTAGTTCCGGAGTGGAAGTAGGTGGGCCGAGGAATTGGTACGTGTGGCTGCACCCGGCCAAGCTGAACACTAGCTAGTTGTACACTTGTGTGGCACTCGTTGACCAAGTCCGTTAGCGGTGCCTGGTACACAAGGTACCGAGGCGCTTCTCCACTGGGCTAGAAGCAGCACCGAATACTATTAAGTAGGTGCAGGAAGTCGCAGGGGTCGGGTTCCGGTGTGTAGGCCATGAGGGTGGCGGCCATCTACAGTCAACATGGTGAAATATTAGGGTTAGTGTATCAAATGGTTAGCTAGGATGTTGTGCACAATCAAATGCAACTAATTACCTAGACCCTCTATCGGCTCTCGACTCTAGGTTCTTTCTAGCTAGCGTGTCCTGCAGTCAGTGCGGCTCTGATACCAAGTCTTGTGACATCCCGATTCAGAGAACCGGAGGCCCTCGTGTTTCAGCCCAGATATCCATGTCTTCTGGAACACGACTATAGCTTGGTACAGAATAACCACGATTTAATAGAGTACTCAAATGGTACACAAAGTTATGATACAATACTCTTGCTTAGCAAGGTAATACAATCGGAGCAGTAGTGCTTGGTTATTGTGCTACGTTCTAGTGACTAACGAAACACTAGAAGTGGGGGGGGGGTATGACACAGCGGAAGGCGGGACACTGGTGGGGCTCCAATCCAAAGGGACACTACTGGGACACAATCTAGCTCTCGCTCTCGATGTCCTTCTATGGAGCTTCTCCTGCATCTGGCATGATAAGCCAGGTGAGTACTTTGAATGTACTTGCTAGCTCACAAACAAACCAAAAGCAAGCAAGCAAGCAAGACCAAGGTAAACAAGCATAGCAACAAAGTAAAGACTTGCATAAGTAAAACTAGCATAACTACTGCATGAATTTTAATCTACTCGTTTAACATCCCATGAACCTCTTGTGGCATGATCCTTGATCACCCAGCTTACCAAGGGAACTACTTGTCAATTATAACTATCAACACTAAAGTAAATGAAATTGGGTGCCTGGTCAAAATAGTGTGACTTAACACGAACGATGTCCCATTGCCGGGGGCTCGGCTATTCCAATAGTTTCAACACACACTCTCTGCAGAGGTTGTACACTTTACCCACACCATGGACTATTAGTCCTGCAAACCTCACTCATAGCATGGCCCTCTAACCGTATATCCGACCACCTACAGGCTAGCCCTAGGAGAAAGGATCTGGGTCCTCGCCACTGATTCCCCTCGGGAATCTATCAACTTTTCTATGCACATCTACCAACCCAGGCTCTCTTAACTAGACGACAACTTCCCGGCCAGCTTCCCTCTTTGGAGACACGTGAAAGAAACATAACTACAAATGAAATAGGGCCCTCCCATTTAGGCAAATGTGGCTGTACCAAGGAGGTTCGGTTCCGTGGCACCTGGATTGACCGGTTATCAAAGTCGGGGCATGAAGGAGGTATTCTATGATAATCCTACTCTAATCAACCTAGCTCAAACCATACTTCTCTCAAATCTAAGTACTTGGAGGAAACTACTATCGTAAGTAAAGTCTTTCCCCGAAGGTTCTCCTTGTTGCTACAATTTCTATTTGTTATGGTTTATGTGATGGAAAGTAATTACTGGGTTCATCGCGAATACTAGTTCAAGTAACCGAGGTAAAAGAGTTAAATGTCTCTACTACTCTACTGGTGTTCTACCACATTTCTCCACTAAGCTCTACTAAGGCAAATCATTAGTGCACAAATAGCAAAGTAAATACAAACAAAAATAACTGATATTATGCAAGTTGGAACCCGTGGCCTTGCAAATGCCTTCAAGCAAATGGATGAAGTGTGTTTCTTTGAACAAGTGGAGGGTCACAAAAGTCCTGGTCTTAACCTCCTGAATTATTTCTCACTGGAAATAATTTCCAAAGCATTTTCAGTAAAGAGCAAATCAACAAAACCCTATCCAGAAATTCTAGAAAGCTCAAATAAATCTCAAATTTCGCCAACAGAAAGGAAATTAAATCATAAAAATAATGCAAAAAGAATAAATTGATTTGGACTTATAGTTTAGGAGTTATTCATGGTCAAAGTTGAGTCAACAGAAGTAATTCAAATGATTTTAACTAAAAATTAGAAAATCCCAGAACGTGCCACGTCGAAGGAATATTTTGGAAATACGCCACGGCCAGAGTACCGCTTCGAGACTTAAGTGAGTCACTGACGGGTGGGGTCCACCCATCAGGTTCTTCTTTTAAAACCCAGCCGAGGCGTGGGGGAACTCTGGTGAGGGCTCACCGACGAGGAGAGAGGGCGGCGGCTTGTCGTGGGAAACGACTATCTATGGGACTGAACGGGTCCCTTTGTGATTCGACTCAGGGGACATGCATGGGACAAAGAGCATATTTTTAGTACGTGCAAGAACACGCGGGGGATTTATCCAGGTTCAGGCCGCTATGAGCGTAAAACCCTACTCTTGCTCTGTGTTTGATCATTTATGAACTCTGGTTACAGGGAGCGCAGTTTTTCGGCAAGGTGCACGGGAAAATGCAGCTACGGCGTGTAATTGAACTGGGTGTCGACCGTTCTACCTGTAGCCGTGGGCCTCCTTTTATAGGCCAAGGGGTTACCACATTGGCTAACATGGTCATTACAGAGTATGAACAGTGATTTGCACCGTCACCACGTCTATCTTCCAACGGGGTAAGACAAACGCATTTAATGCACCGTTAGGGACTGGTGTAAAAGATATGTACCACCGGTCCTGGTGCCCTTCTGTAATCTCGACACATCCCAGGGACAGGTGTCATTAAAGTTAATCTTGGCGTGGCGTGCTGACACGTCCCTTGGCTGGGTATGTTGACTGCCTGCCCGCTTGACACCTAGCATACGAGCCTATCTGGTCGATGGTGAGGTGGAGCGGTAATGAGATAGAACAAGCCTGTTGGCATGGAGCTTGCCGGGCCTTGCTTGCCAGCAAGGGGGCTTGCCGGTAACCATAACCTTGATCTTCACCTTGCCGGGGCAGAGCTTGCCGGCAAGGGCAGCATCGATCTTCAGTATGAGAATAGTACTTCTCAATGACCTGCCTTGAGGTCTTCTTCACGGTCTTGGTGTTGAGTCTTGAGTTGTAGTTATCCTCTGTCAAGCCCTTGCCGGACGGGAGGCTACAACCGCCTGTCCACAAGTGTGGGTACGAGGGCACCCATGTCTTAGTACATCGACAGGAGCCCCTGGGCCTGGGCCACACGTGCATGCGAGGTGTCGTTGGGCTAGGCCCAAACAGTGCATAGGCGGCGCATGGCAGAGGATAAATGTTGTACTATTCTCTTTTACCGCACCGCCCATGATGCGCATTGAATGCGGGCGTGGGAGAGGTGGAGCGGAACGGCAGCGGGAGGTGGTGCGCCTGAAAAGTGTGGCCACGTAGGACAGAAAAGAGCCAGCCCCCGTGCCTTCCCCTAAAAAAGGAAACCGCGAGGGGCACTGCTCATTTACCCGCCTTCTTCCTAATCTAGCTAGTTCGCCGCCGTCTTCAACCTCGCATCAGAGCGCCTTTCTCTTCCACCACCGCATTGCACCCCCCGCCGGCTTCTGAATCCGTCCACCTTGCGTAGCCATGGCGCCCAAGAGGAGTCAGAATAAACCAGGGAAGGCGGCTGACCCTGATGTGGATGTGGGGGAAACGGAGTGGGCGGCGCTGCGGAGGTGCAACATCATCCTCAAGCCGGTGCTGGAGGAGCATGACCTGGTGGAGTGGTATGCAATCATGTGGGGGAAGGACACTAAAGCCCACTCCACGCCTGATAAGCTTACTTCTATTGTGGGCTCATCCCTCCATTCTCTGAGTTCTTCTATGAGATCATGTACACGTACGGGTTCCACCTCTTAGATTTCACACCGAATGCCATGACCTGTCTGGCTGTTTTCGCGCATTTATGCGAAAACTTTGTTGGAGTAATGCCCAGCGCAGCTCTGTTCCACCACTATTTCATGCCCTGCATTGAGGTAGACAACCTATCCGGCCGTATTGTTTGGATTCCTAGGGACGGGGACGCTTATCTCCCTGGGCTGTTTGACCAGGAATGGAGCGAATGGCGCGGAGATTGGTGATAGAAAAAGGACGACAGGTTCCCTGACTTCTGCAAGCCCAGAACGAAGAAGGTGAAACGTGTCAAGAGCTAGGACCACTTTGACGACAAGGATGCCCAGCTCAAAATCGCCACGACCCGCATTCTCCGCCTCAGGGCCGCCGGCCTCACCATCCAGATGGTGGGGGCCGACTTCCTTCGCCGCCGTATTGCCCCTCTTCAGAATAGAGGAAGGCCTACTTGGGATTACCAGAATGCGGCCGACATCATGTAGGTGAACACAGGGCTTCACACCAACCTGATGGTGAAGCAGCATGTGGCTCTCTGCGGCATGCTCTTTCGTGCTGGTGGTAAGTTTAACTGGCCGGCAGGCATGGTGCCGCTGTGCAACAACTCCGCCAAGGATGATATCATCGCCATGATGCCATCTTGCAATGCCCAAGGTGTCGAGGGGAGTTGGCAAGCACCACCCGAAGATGCGGTGAGAAGATGGTTCGATACAGTGGTGGAGAAGCCTATCCGAGAGGAGAAGGACTTCTACCGTGACACCACTCAGGTGGAGCTGGAGCATATTGCCAGGAGAGCGGCAGAGGCAAAGGTGGCTAGGGATGCCAGCGGCTCCGGCTCTGTGGCATCCAATGCTGAGGATGGGAATGAGGAAGGGCTGGCAAGCGAGTCGCTAGAAGAGTCTGCCGGGAGGCAAGAGCAACTTGCCGGAGGTCAGAGTAAAGAGGCTGCTGAGGGGTAGGCGCTCAAGGAGCCCCATGCTCCAGCAAGGAGGACTCATGTCCTCCGGAGAGCCGTTTCTGGAGAGCCCTCGGGTGAGGAGGTTGTCGATGGGGAGGCGACCGGTGAGGTTGCCAGGCGACGAGGGACTCAACGCCAAACCCCTCAACAGCAGCGAAAGCGGCATACTTCTTCAAAGAGTACAGCCGTGCCAGCGGCCGGAGTGGCCGGGTCGTATCGTCCTGCTGCGCCTGTTGCAACTAAACGGGCCATGACTTCTTCCTCGCCGCCTTCCTCCAGCAGCAGGCCCGAAGGCTTGTATGATCTCTCCATCCTTAGCAATGAAGAGGAGGAAGAGGAGTATATATCCCCAATTTCCTTCATTCAATTCTTGATTTCTTGCCTATGTTAACCTAACTTGCTTCGCCTTGCCTTGGTTGATAGTGACAGGGAAACCCTGGCGCAAAGGATGGCCAAGAGGCCGAGGACCAGAGCAGAAGAGGAGCCAGCAACAAGCATGGCGCCGGATGACAACGTCTCGGAAACCAGCCCCCACCGCAGCCCCCAGCGTGAGGCCACTATTCACTTTCCTTTGGTGAGCATGGGTATTGAGATGTTCACTGCTGACATCAGCACGGGAGCAGGAGAAGAGCGTCTCGAGAAGGCCCGGAAGCTGATCCAACTGGGACGTCTCCATCAACCGCTCCCCCGGCAAGCGGTTCTCCGGCAAGGACCTCCACAGACGAGGCCGTTCGCACTGATGATGTGCCGGCAACCGTGGCCCCCGGCAACCAGGAGACGAAAACCAAAGTTGCCAGGGAGGAGATTATCCCCCCTCAACAGCCTCAGTCTGGTACGTCTTCTACGGTCGAGTAGCTTTTTCTTTTGACCTTCTCTTTCTTTTTTGTTTTCTTGAACTTGATTTGAGTCTTGATTTCCTCTCCTCCCCATCCTTTCAGATTTACCTTTATCTGACGATATGGATGTCGATTCCACCATCAAGGAGATCATGAAGGATGCTGCCAACAAAGCTAGCAATATTGCTGCCGATGAGGCCATCAGGATGACTGACGAGGAGACCGCCAAGGCTGCTCACGAAGAGGCTACCGCGGGCGCTGCTGAGGAAGGCGGTAATCAGAACATCGAGGCCACTGAAGATATTCCTGTCTCAGGAGCGCCAAGCGCTAACTTGGCTAGGAGGGCGATCTTGGCCGGCAAGGCGGTTGCCGACGACCACCCCTCGACATATGAAGAACCCTTCTCAAGAAGATACTTGAAAATTGGCGACAACCTGTTCATCAACCTTCCTGGGACGTCAAGCATCGGGGTGCCCATGGAGGGAGAGATCTTCGACGGCGAGGGCCTTACTGCTGCCGGACCTGAGGTCGTTGATGAGCTGCCTGCCAACATCAACGAGACCAAGGAGCACCAACTCCTCAAAGCCATAAGCGAGAACTTCCAAAAACTCTAGGTGTGCCACCGCGACTGCACGGATAACTTGGACTCCAGGACGGCCGTCCTTGACAAGGCGGAGGATGATTTCAAGAGACACGTCGAAGAAACGCAGATTTGGTATGCGGAATGCCTCCAAGACCTCTATGAATGTCAAACTCAGCTCGCCAAGGCCCAGGAGAAGTTCATTCTGGAGAAGGCTGATGCCGAGAAGGCACAGGAGGAGGCTGCACGGAGGATGGCAGCGGAGGAGGCAAAGTTGAATGAGCACAGGGTCGGCCTTGACACTCATGAGGAAGAGCTTGCCGGTCGTGAAGCCGGGCTTGCTGCTATGCTTCATGGCAAGGACAATGAGATCCAGGCTCTCCTTGCCCAACAAACCCAGGAACTAAGGCAGAAGCACAAAGAGGCTATTGAGGCTCAAGCCGCAGAGCATGCCGACAAGATCAAGGAGGCCATCAATGCTGCCGGAGTTGCAGAGGTCGCCAAGATCAAACTGGAAAACAAAGTGCGAGCACTCAAAGCAAACCTTGCTGCCAACGACAAAGAGATCTTGGCTCTCAAAGCAGATGCGGAGAAGGCAGTCTACACTCTGGCGGAGCTACAAACTTCGGTATCCACCAAGAACCAAGAGCATGCCAAGGCCAAGGATACGATTGAAGATCATGAGCTGAAGCTAAACACCTTGGGGCTGTCTCTTGACCAAACCAAAAAGCGTGAGAAGACCTTGACAAAGGAACTTCAGGATGAGAAGTCAAAACTCGCAAGCGCCGCAACTTCCTTGAACAAGCTCAAGGACGCCTACAGGCTTTGGGCCGATCGGCTTGTGGTCGCCGCGGAGAATATTTCCGTTAATCTACGCGCCCTGGGCTTGTCGGAATACCACTACTCCACCGTCGAAGGGGACACCACCAGTGCCAGGCTTGCTTTCTTTTTCAAAAGCTTGGGTGAGGTGCTGAAGAAACACCACGAGGCTCGAGCTATATACCTTGCCAACGAGTCCCGCAGGCTTTGCCGGGATGTCCTCTTCAAGATGCTCAGGAAAGTGGTGTACCGAAACCCAAACATCGACCTTTCCAAGGTCTTCGTGAGCCTGCCCAAGGATGTTGGTACCAGGGCCGTTGATGAGCTTGTTGCGCCCATCGCCGATAGGGTTAGCCAAATTCCCAAGAAGGAGGGCGAGGTCACGAGCTAGGCTCGCCACCTTACTTTGTCGCGTGTAAGACCATGCAAAAGACATGTTTATCTTAAGTCAGACTGCACTTGGCCTTGACGTACTATAACTTGTCTTTTAGATGGATGTATGTGCGCTATTCTCCTTATTTCACTCTATCTTTGCATGATTTTTGTACCCTACGCTTTGCCTAAAACTTGCCGGTGTGCACACCCTTGCCGTGAGCGCTGGAGGAGCGGGTCCTCAGCAGCTTGCCGGAAGTGCCACTGCCAGCAAGGTCATGCTTGACGGTCACAACACGGCTGCATAGGTTGCTGAGCAGACTCGAAGCAAAGTAAGAGCGCAGTTGATCATGACAAGATTCCTTAGCGTGCAGGTTTCTCATACAAAGGCCAAAGTCGTTCAAGGAGAATCACAACTACAACAAAGAATTTACTTCAAAGTTTTGCAACTTAGCTCATTCCTTGTTGTACTTCTTGCCGTAGGTTGATATCTTGAACGCGTCCTTTGGTATCCATACCGTCACTCCCCCCGAGAAACTTGTACGAGAGGAATCCTTCCTTCCTTTAAGAAAAAGAAAGAGTAGAAAAGAGCAGGCTGGAACCTTGATGGTTCATTAATCATCTTATGCAAGGGAAAATGTAACACAAGACTGCCTGCAACACATAAACATATATGTACTTGACAAAGAATTGTGAAACATCTAACTTTTATTTATTATGCATGGGATCTGCGTCTAGCTTTGTACAAAGGATTACATGCCTTGATGGCAAACTTGTACAAAAGAGGTTGCCGGGCAGCCCGGCAACCGCGCCTTATGGGTAAAACTTATGAAGATGCTCAATATTTCATGAGTTTAGCACCGGAGTGCCATCTTCGGTCTCTAGGTGGACTATGCCAGTCCTATGACTCGTATTACCCGGTAAGGGCCTTCCCACTTTGGCGTCAACTTGTTTTTTACCCTTCGTGGATCGAATATGACGAGGACCAAGGTCGCCTTTCTCAAGGTCCCTGGCATTCACTTTGCGGCTAAAGTAGCGGCGCAAGGCTTGCTGGCACTGTGCAGGCACGGGCAGCAGCCTGGGAATGATCTTCCTCAAGGAGCATGGCATCGTCATGCCGCAGCTCATCTTGGTCCTCCTCATTGAAGGCCAAGACTCGAGGTGACCCGTATTTGAGTTCCGTGGGGAGTATTACTTCTGCACCAAGGCTTGCTTCCTGACCTTCTGCTTGATGGGTCTCGCATGAGGGTAGACAGCAAGGTGGTGCTTAGTTGCCCTCCTAAGAACTTCGGGGATGTCAGGTGCTTGCCGGGCAAGCACACTGGCATTCACCTGTAGGAAGGCAACGAGTTTGACTCCCTACTTGTCGCCGAGAGTGGCACTTTCAGAAAAAGTACCACTCATCCTATCCCCCTTCGTAGAAACTTGTTTGGTCGTGGACGCGGAAGCCTTGGCTTTCTTGTTCTTGCCGGTAGAGCTCTCTGGTGTGTCCTCGACAGCCATGCTGCACTCTGAAGTGCGCTTCCCGGAGTCCTTCCCAGAGGTCTTGCCGGTCCTCTTCTTCTTTCTTTCCCCTGGAGCTTTGACGGCAGGGGCGAGTGCCTCGATGGCAGCCGCTGCCGCGCCTCCCGGTAGAGCTTGTCGGTACAGATGATTGCGTCTTGTAGTTTGACTTGATGGTGAGGACCCTCAGCCCCGGCATCTTGATGACGTTGTACGCATAGTGCGACGTGGCCATAAACTTTGCCAGGGCTGGGCGGCCCAGAATCCCATTGTACGGCAGTGGCATCTTGACGACGTCGAAGGTAATCATCTCCGTCCGATAGTTGAGCTCGCTACCGAATGTGACCGGCAACATGACTTGGCCCTTCGGCTTGTTCCTCCCCGGATTAATCCCTTGGAAACTGCCTGTCTCCTCGAGATCCTTATCAGGGATCTGCAGCCTCTTGATCACATCTGGGAAGATCAAGTTCAAGCCTGCCCCACCGTCAACTAGCATCTTTGTCACCTTAAGGTTGCGAATTGTTGGTGAGAGCAACAACGGCAAACACCCGACCATAGTGGTGCGATCAGGGTGGTCCTCGGCGTCAAAGATGATGGGCGAGTGTGACCACTTGAGTGTCTTTTGTGCCTCCATCACCGGCTCAGCTGCATTGACTTTGCGGATCCACTACTTTAGTTGCCGGTGCGAGGAGTGCAAAGATGCGCCTCCGTCAACACACATGGCATCCACCGCATTTTGGAACTCCTTGCCGGAATCGCCTCCATCCTCATCACTATCATCCTCTTCTTTCTGGCCGTGAGGAGCCTTCCCTTTTGGCTGCTTGGCCTTGCCACGGTGCCCTCCGCGGCCACCATGGTCTTGCTTGCCGGACCCACCAGCACCATCTTGGGCCTTCTCCATGTCACGCTTCTCGTAATCTTCCTTCTGCTTTTCGGCAAGTTGCTCTACTTGCCGGCATTGTTGGAGATCGTGGCCCTTGGTGCCGTGGATCTTGTAGTACGGCCCGCCAGTCTTGACGGCCTTCTCACCTGCCGCAGCTTCCCGGCAAGCATCACACCCGGCAACCTCCTTGCTGGGGATGTATGCCTTCGGCTTCTTGGGGGCGTTAGTTGTTGGAAATATGCCCTAGAGGCAATAATAAATTGGTTATTATTATATTTCCTTGTTCATGATAATCGTTTATTATCCATGCTATAATTGTATTGATTGGAAACTCAAATACATGTGTGGGTACATAGACAACACTGTGTCCCTAGTAAGCCTCTAGTTGACTAGCTTGTTGATCAAAGATGGTTAAGGTTTCCTAGCCATGGACATGAGATGTCATTTGATAACGGGATCACATCATTAGGAGAATGATGTGATGGACAAGACCCAAACTGTAAACGTAGCATTTGATCGTGTCAGTTTATTGCTATTGTTTTCTGCATGTCAAGTATCTGTTCCTTTGACCATGAGATCATGCAACTCACTGACACCGGAGGAATACCTTGTGTGTATCAAACGTCGCAACGTAACTGGGTGACTATAAAGGTGCTCTACAGGTATCTCCGAGGGTGTCTGTTGGGTTGGCATGGATCAAGACTGGGATTTGTTACTCCGTATGACGGAGAGGTATCTCAGGGCCCACTCGGTAATACAACATCACAATGAGCCTTGCAAGCAATGTGACTAAAGTGTTAGCCACGAGATCTTGTATTACGGAACGAGTAAAGAGACTTGCCGGTAACGAGATTGAACTAGGTATAGTGATACCGACGATCGAATCTCGGGCAAGTAACATACCGAAGAACAAAGGGAACAGCATACGGGATTAACTGAATCCTTGACATAGAGGTTCGACCGATAAAGATCTTCGTAGAATATGTAGGAGCCAATATGGGCATCCAGGTCCCGCTATTGGTTATTGGCCGTAGAGGTGTCTCGGTCATGTCTACATAGTTCTCGAACCCGCAGGGTCTACACACTTAACGTTTGGTGACGATTAGTATAATTGAGTTATTATGTTGGTGACCGAAAGTTGTTCGGAGTCCCGGATAAGATCCCGGACATGACGAGGATCTCCGGAATAGTCCGGAGGTAAAGATTGATATATGTGATAATAGTGTTTTGATCTCTGGAAGGGTTCCGGAGTTCACCGGAAGGGGTTCCGGATATTTACCGAAGTGTTCGGGTGCAGCAACACTTTATATGAGCCAAAGGGATAAAGCCCACAAGGTATTGGAAAGTGCAAAAGTAGTTTTGCTGCCGCGTAAGCGGTACTACCGCTTGGTGAAGCGGTACTACCGCCGGAGCGGTACTACCGCTTGTGTGAAGCGGTACTACCGCCCGAGCGGTACTACCGCTTGTGTGAAGCGGTACTACCGCTTGTGCGCGGCTGTGCACGGTTCGGCAGGGATCCGAGTTGGACTCTTTCCCTGCGGGCCAAACCGACCTTGTGCGGGCAAAACCGACCTGGAGGAGGCTTTTACTCCAAGTTTAGACCCCAAGGCTCAACATATAAATAGAGGGGCAGGGCTAGCACACGGGACACATTAAGATTTCCCCAAGCCGTGTGCGGCAACCCTAACCCTCTAGTTCCTCCGTCATAATCTCCGTAGTGCTTGGCGAAGCCCTGCAGAGATTGTTCCTCACCACCATCACCACGCCGTCGTGCTGCTGGAACTCAACCACTACTTCATCATCGCTCGCTGGATCGAGGAGGTGAAGGCGTCATCAAGCCGTACGTGTGTTGAACGCGGAGGTGCCGTCCGTTCGGCACTAGATCGGAAGGATCGTGATTGGATCGCGGGATGCTCGGCGATTTGGATCGCGAAGACGTTCGACTACATCAACCGCGTTTATTAACGCTTCCGCTTAGCGATCTACAAGGGTATGTAGATTCACTCTCCCTCTCGTAGATGCTCATCACCATGGATAGATCTTGTGTGTGCGTAGGAAAATTTTTGTTTCCCATGCAACGTTCCCCAACATTAGTGTCGCCGAAGCTCTCGGCGGCCAGTACAGTCTTGTTCTTGCGATTTCTGTTGCGCTTCCTACTCTTTTTCTGCGGGGTCGATGCGTCGTCATCCTCGGAATCGACGTCTGCACCAGCATCTTCCCCTGGGAGTCGCCTCCCTTCCTCAGCACGTGCACACCTATCCGCCAAGGCGTATAGATCGTTAATGGTTTTGACTTGCTCGACATTTATCTCTGACCGCATCCTGCGGTTGCGCACATTTGTGTGGAACGCGGCAACAACAGCTACGGGATGGATGTCGGGGATGTTGTGATGCACACGACTAAACCGTTGTATGTACTTGCGGAGGTTCTGTCTATCCCTTTGGGGAATCACCTACATATTGCTGGGCTGACCTGGGAGCTTGTGGCCACCCTGGTAAGTGCCAACGAAATGATGGCATAGATCCGCCCAAGAAGAAATGGAGCCCTCAGGCAAGTTCATCAACCACGACCTGATGTTGGGCCGAAGCACCAACGGGAAGTAGTTGGCGAGTACTTTCTCGTCCTGTCCCCCGGTAGCCTCCTCCACGATGGTGTAGATGCCAAGGAACTCTGCTGGGTTGAGTGTGTCATCATACTTGTCGGGCAGCTCCGGCTTAAAGGCACGGGCGGACGGCCAGCGAACTTGCCGCAGCTCACTAGTAAATGTTGGGCACCCCATGTCATAGGGCAAGTACCCAGCGGCACTGGAGCGAGCACGTTCACTATCGGCCTGGCACAGTCGTCGGATTGACGGCGTGCTTCCCGGCACCGCTCGATCTACGTGCGGGTGTCTTCATCGCACCGCTCGCGGAGTACTTGGCGCTGATCTTGGCGGCACCGCGGATCCGACAAGGCCACAGATAGCACGTCATGGTCGTCTGATCGGCGGGCCGGCCGTTGTGACGGTGGGGAGTGCCGAGGTGACTGCACCGTTCATGCGGTGTCTCCGGCAAGGTAGTCGGAGTGTCCCACCAGCATGGTGGGTGGTCGCCGCGAGAGCCCCACGTCTTGTGTTTTGCCGGGATCGGCAAAACTGATGAGACTCTGAATGGTGGCTCTCCATTCGTCCATCTTGTCTGGGCTTGGCGGGAAGTTCAAAAGTATTTGAACCCGTGCCATGGCCTCTGCCGCCGTGGTTGGCATGGCTAGGAGCACAGAACGAGGCGTCGCTCGACTCCTGGCATAGCTAGAAGGAGCTTCGCTACGTCCGTGCCGCGGAGGCTCATGCTCGCCAACAGGCGGACGCGGTGGTGGCGGTGGCGCTCCGTGAGCAATCGGAAGTCGCTGCACGGGGATCCCGCCTTACGGTCGTCTGGAACCACCAGCAACATGGGGGGAGCGTGTCTTGCCCATCTTGCGATGTTATAGCAGCTGGTTTCTGGGTCGCAGCAGTATGAACTATATTACTATGATGACTGCGCTCACCAGAATGTCTTGGAAGTTGACCGGCTGCGATGTCATCGGTTCTGTGGCTAGGCTCAGCAACGTGGCGGGGGTGCTGGGCACCCACACCACTTGCGCCTACTGCTCCACCTGTCCCAACCATAGCGCTCGCGCCGGCTGCACCGCCTGCGTCGCCTGCGGCCGCCTGGGAAGGTGGCTTGGACGCGGTTGGAGCCTTTGTGGCTCCACTCTTCTTCTTCGGCGCCATCGACGAAGATGATGAAGTTGGTACTCACACTTCCAAAAAAACTGATTTGTGACACACAATCCCCCTGCCTGGCACGCCAAAGATGTCGTGGGAAACGACTATCTATGGGACCGAACGGGTCCCTTTGCGATTCGGCTCAGGGGACATGCATGGCACAAAGAGCAGCTTTTTAGTAGGTGCAAGAACACGCGGGGGATTTATCCAGGTCCAGGCCGCTATGAGCGTAAAACCCTACTCCTGCTCTGTGTTTGATCGTGTATGAACTCCGGTTACAGGGCGCGCAGTTTTCCGGCAAGGTGCACGGGAAAATGCAGCTACGGCGTGTAATTGAACTAGGTGTCGACCGTTCTACCTGTAGCCGTGGGCCTCCTTTTATAGGCCAAGGGGTTACCACAATGGCTAATACGATCATTACAGACTATGAACAGTGATTTGCACCGTCACCACGTCTATCTCCCAACGGGGTAAGACAAACGCATTTAATGCACCGTTAGGTGCTACGTTGGGGAGGCAAGGCTTTGGGTAAAAGATATGTACCATAGGTCCTGGCGCCCTTCTGTAATCTTGACACGTCCCAGGGACGGGTGTCATTAAAGTTAATCTTGGCGTGCCGTGCTGACACATGCCTTGGCCGGCTATGTTGACTGCCTGCCCGCTCGACACCTAGCATACGAGCCTATCTGGTCTATGGTGAGGTGGAGCGGTAACGGCACAGAACAAGCCTGTTGACACGGAGCTTGCCGGGCCTTGCTTGCCGGCAAGGGGGCTTGCCGGCAACCATAACCTTGGTCTTCACCTTGCCGGGGCGGAGCTTGCCGGGGCGGACCCTGCCTTGAGGTCTTCTTCAAGGTCTTGGTGTTGAGTCTTGAGTCGTAGTTATCCTCTGTCAAGCCCTTGCCGGACGGGAGGCTACAACCGCCTGTGCACAAGTCTGGGTACGAGGGCACCCATGTCTTAGTACACCGACACGGCTCGAGTTAGTTGGCCCACTGGAATGAGGGCTCTCCGGTGAGTTTTCTCGTACCCATGGCTTCATCGGAGGTGGTCGGACGGCGATGTTCCCTTCCTCGTGGGCGGCGCTGGTCTTCATGTGAGCTCAAACTCTGGCGAGGAGGCTTCAATCGAGCCGGCTCAAAGGTTGGGCTTGGCCAGGGGAGTGAGGCAAAGCCAGTGGTGGTGGTGGCTGGGCTCGGGGAGCCATGGGTGGAGCGAATCAAGCTATGCTTACCGACGGCAGAGCTTTGCCATGGAGAAGGTCGGGAGGCGCGATAGCACAAGGGTGTCGACCGGTAATGGTAAGGGGAAGAAGAGAGGTGGTGCGAGTTGGAATGGAGGTCGGGGGTCTCCTTTTATAGGCCGGGAGGAGGAAGGGGCCCTGGCGCCATCGCAATTTGTTCTGACGGCCAGCCGGGCCTGCGCCGGCCTATGGCTAGCTTGGCCGGGGCTCGGGTGAGCGTTAGGAGGTCAGGAGGAAGCTGCTGTCGGAAGTCGGGCTCCGGGGACCCAAAGGTTCGAACACTGGGGTGAGCTCGTTCTACCACTTCGTCTCCTACCACAGCTAAGCAACGGCGAGGCTACGGCGAGAGCGCGCTAGCGAGGGACGGACCGTGGACTCAGCGGTTTACCCAGGTTCAGGCCACCTTGCGGTGTAAGACCCTACTCCTGCTTGGTTGGTATTGCTCTGGTGCGAGAGAGAGAGAGTACAAGGTCGAGGGTGATGGGAACCGGGGATCGTCCTCTTCTACAATGGCTGCCCTACCCCCCTTATACCCGCATCGGTCCTCTTCCCCCTTGAAACTTAGGCGGGAAGGGCTGCCACACTTGGCGGGTTTTGAAAGGGGACATGCGCTCAGGCTATCCTGACTAGAGGCGGTCTTCGCCTGCCAAAGCATGATCCATGACGTGCCGGTGGGCTTGGTGATGACCTCCGCCCTGCGCGCCCGCCGTCTTGGTCTTCCTTCGCCAATCGGGCAACCTTTGGGGTTGCTTTGGGGAGTAGGTATCTGGCCCTGCTCTCTTAACACAAAAGAGGAAACCATCTTCATCCGCGCCTGCTGGCGCAGCCTCTGTCGCTGCTCGTCGCCGCGCGCGTCACCCACGTGATGGGCCCCAGAGCGCGCGGCTCCGCTGAACGGCCTTCGTCTCGTGCGTCCTCGGGAGGGGGCCTCGGGAGGCCACCTCAGGAGGTCGCCTCGCGAGAGGACCTCGCGAGGCCGCTGGTGGAGGTGCTGAGCCTCGCTCGCCCGTTCCCTGAGGATGGGGCCTCGGGAGGCCAAGGCCTCATAAGGAGCTCTGGTGAGGTGCTTGGTGATGACGGCCTGCTGCGCCCACGCTAGGCGTTGCGCCCTGGGCCAAAGGCAGATGGGCCTGGATACCCCGGGTTCCATGGGCCCGACAGTAGCCCCCGGGCCCGCGGCACGCACGTTCCCGCCTACAGGGGGGCGAAACGGCGCGGGCCCTAACCGCCTGCGGCCAGGCGCGACGCGTGGCGCACGATGCGACTGGGGACGCCTCCACTTCTCCCACGACGTCTCGGTAACCGCCCGCGCTGACATAAAGTCCACCGCGGGCGACGCGAGACCATCATTGCCTTCCTTAGGGCCTCCCTGTTGCTTCAATTCCCAATGCCGGAGAAGGCGGAGCACCGAGGGGAGCTCCGCGCCGAGTGTAAAGAGGGAGAGGGGAGAGCTGAAGTCCTCCACCCATCTTCTCCTTCCTCCTGCTTCCTCTGTTGTCTTGCTAGAGCCGCCACGGAAATGGCGATGGGGAGAGGGCGTGGCCATGCTTCCGCTGTCGCATCCCAGGTTCCGCCCCGTAGGTGCGGGCACTCCCCGACGGCTGTCAGCGCCGGGCCCAGCAGTCGCGGGAGCTGCACCGCTCGCGGGCGCGAAGGGCGAGGCGCGTGGGGCCGAGGCGGGGCAACCGCGCTACCTCCTCAGTCGGGGAGCCACTCGGCGGAGGCGGCGCACAAGTTCATCGTGAACATGCACCGCAGACCCTGCACCTGGCTCCGGCTTCCAGACTCCTTCGCGGCGGTTATGGCGGAGCGCGCGCCCTTGGGCTTGTGGGTGCAGGCCGACGGCTGCTGCAACGGCCCCTCCTGGGTGGCGACGGAGCTCACTCCTTTGGGCTTCATGTTCTTGAGGCAGGGGTGGAAGTCGTTCCCCCTCGCCCGCAGCCTGAAGCGGGGGCACGTCCTCGGATTCAAGTACGACGGGGCCGCCACACTCTTCGTGAAGATCTTCGGGCTCTCCGGCAGCCGCCTGGAGTGCTGCGCGGAGAGCGAGGACGGCAGCTATAGCGGATCCTCCAGCGAGGACGACAGCTCCAGTGGTGCCGCCTCCGGCGGGGGTGGGAACGACGGCGACTCCCCCCGCGTCAAGAGCGAGGACAAGGACTCCGACTAGGCGCGGGCGGCAACGACTCCGGAGCAGGGGCACCGCGCGCACGGTGACGGAGCCGTGCTCACCCGCAGCGCCTTCTTGGGAACACGCGCGGCGCCTGTGCTGGAATCTTGGGGGAGACGGCACCTCGCATAGGCCCTTTCCTTTTTTTATTTTCCTGCATTGAACCGATGTAGCCCCGCGGGGTCGTGAAAACAGTATTTTCTATGCTCAGCTTAATGCTTTTGTGATTCGGGATGTATGCATTCCCTCCCGAAGTCATCTCGTGAGGCTGGTTTTTTTTCTTTGTTCGCCTGAGCGCTCTACGCCGTCAGGACCCAGCCCTCGAGCGGGCCTCGGCCATCGCTGGTATGTCAGGTCGCGATGCCTGGACAATGCCAGGAGGCGAGGGGCACCGGGAGCCAGTGAGGGCTCCTGAGGCGCGATGCTCGGAGAGCCCACCTTCGACGCGCAAGCGGCTTGTGCCAAGAGGAAAACTGGCGCTCGTGAGGCCGCCGGAAGGGAAGGCTTAAGAGGCGGCGAGAGCGGCTCGCGAGGCGGGAGACTTAGCTCTGCACAAGGAATTGTTCGGCAGGCCATCTCTTGTAGGGTACGCCTTGTGAGGGCTCCACTCGCGAAATCCCCTGCAGAGACGGCCGCCGAGGGTTAGGTCCCGAGGCGGGGCCTGCTGGCTTCCTGAGGCCTTGAGGGGGCCACCCCGCGAGGCATCCTCGCGAGGCCTTTCCGGGAACCTGCTCCTAAGATGACTGCATGCAGAGCACTTATTGACAGGGGAGCAGCGCACGATCATCGATTCGCTCATGATCATTACGCGAGGAGACAAGACACCAAGGACCTTGGTCGGGTGGCGTGCACGGGAGCAGACCCGCGAGCCAGAGCCCGGTTGCTTGGGTTTTTCAGCGCTGCTGGGACTGACCCGAGCACAGATGCCGTATCCAGCCCCCACTCGTGTGAGGCT
Source organism: Elymus sibiricus (assembly GCA_039707655.1). NCBI lineage: Eukaryota > Viridiplantae > Streptophyta > Magnoliopsida > Poales > Poaceae > Elymus > Elymus sibiricus. Next base: position 206,339,221 of record CM077674.1, read on the forward strand.
CATGAGGGACGTCGTGAGCGCGCGAGGCTCACGAGGCAAGAACAAAACAAAACAGCATGTAAGAAACCAAGCTTTACTGAAGTAAGATAGCAACCCATTACATAGCTAGAACTAGATGCGGTTGCCGTGTCCGGCACGGGTCAGCTTGAGGTTGGTGCAACCCATGGGGCGCCCTCAGGTACACATCGAAATGAGAAAAAGAGTGTTGCCGTGTCCGGCATGGGTCAGCTTGAGGCTGGTGCAGCCCGTGGGGCACCCTCAGTTGATTGTTCCGCCAGCGTGGAGCATGGGGCTTCCACAAGGGTGTGGGTATGGTCACGGGTCGACCGTTCCGCCAGCGTGGAGCATGGGGCTTCCACTTGGGCGTGGGCGGGAGCTCTTGTGGGCCCATCAGGCGAACGCAATACGAGGCTCCGGGGCGTGTACAGCCCCATTTCGTTCATACGCGTGAGGGTCACGGGTAGAACTTGCGGAGGTGTTGGATGTTCCAGGCGTTAGGCATAGGAACTCCGTCCTCTGTCTCCAGCCGGGCGGAGCCGGGCCTGGAGACATGAGTAACCCTGAAAGGGCCTTCCCACATAGGTGAGAGTTTGAGAAGCCCCTCTCTGGAGAGGATTCTGCGTAGGACGAGGTCGCCGACCTCGAGAGTACGAGGGCGGATGCTGCGGCTGTGGTAGCGACGCAGGGCCTGCTGGTACCTCGCGGCAGGAAGGGTGGCCTAACGGTCTCCCGCGAGCCCTTCTGACGCGCCTCGTCGAAGGCAAGGACTCGCGGGAAGCCGTGCTTAAGCTCCAATGGGAGGACCGCCTCAGCGCCGTAGATGAGGGAGAAGGGTGTCACACCGGTAGGCTTGCTTGCTGTCGTGCGGATGGACCACAGCACGAACTGTAGCTCGTCGAGCTAGCCCTAGCCGCAAGCCTTGAGTTTCTTCTTGAAGCTCCTTGTTTTGAGGCCCTTGAGGACCTCGGCGTTGGCACGCTCGGCCTGACCATTGCTTCGCGGGTGTGCCACCGAGGCGTAGCAGATCTGTGTACCGAGGCTGGCGCAGTAGGACTTGAAGAGGCCGCTTGTGAACTGGGAGCCATTGTCAGTGATGATGCGGTTGGGAACCCCAAAGCAGCTCACGAGGCCCTTGATGAACTTGACGGCGGAGCCTGCCGGGATGGTGCGCACCGGCTCGACTTCTGCCCACTTGGTGAACTTGTCGATGGCGACGTAGAGATAGCGGTAGCCGCCAGCCGCGCGAGGGAAGGGCCCCAGGATATCCAGCCCCCAGGCCGCGAAGGGCCATGAGAGGGGAATCGTCTAGAAGCCCTACGCCGGCTGGTGGATCTGCTTGGCGTGGAATTGGCAGGCCTCGTAGGCTTGGACCAGCGCGGTAGCGTCATGCAGCGCAGTGGGCCAGTAGAAGCCGCTGCGGAAAACCTTGTCGACGAGGATGCATGACGAGGATTGGTGGCTGTAGTTCCCTCCATGGATATCAGCTAGCAACTCGCGCCCTTGCTCTTCAGAGATGCACAGCAGCGAGACGCCATTTGGGCGCCTGCGGTACAGCTTGCCATCTTGCAGGCAGTAAGCGGCGGCCTGCCGGGCCACACGCTCTGCTTCTGAGTCTTCCTTCGGAAGGGTGCCGCGAAGCAAGTAAGCCTTGAACTCCGCGGCCCAGCTGTCTTCTTGAGGCTCCAGCGCCAGCAGCAGGCGGGCTCCTGAAGCCGGGCCGCAGTCTGGCGCGCCCGTGGGTGGCGCGGGCGGGAGTTCTTTGCGTAGCAGCACCGTGCTCGCGGCAGGAGGCGCGGCTGATGGCTTGAGGAGCCTTTCCTCGAAGACGCCGGGCCTCTGAGGCTCGCGGCGAGATGCTCGTTTGGCGATGTCGTCGGCTTCTTTCTTCCCACTGCGGGGGACGTGCTGCAGCTCCAGGCCAAGAAAACGCTTCTCAAGTTTACGTACCTCTTCCAGGTAGGCGGCCATGTGCTCGTCCTTGGGCTTGTAGCTTTTGTTGGAGAAGTTGACGAGGAGTTTGATGCCCAGGGCGAATGCGGCCTTGAGGCCGGCGATGAGGCCTTCATACTCTACGATGTTGTTGGAGACCTTGTCGGTGTGCCTGAAGCAGAGCTGTACGGCATAGTAGAGCCTATCCCCTGTCGGCGAGGTGAGCATGAACCCAGCCCCCGCGCCCTGTCGGAAGAAGGCGCCGTCGAAGTGCATGGTCCAGCCGCCAGGCGCCTCGTCCCCTGGCAGGAGGAACTGGGCCTCGCGAGGCTCCTCTTCGTATGTGTCCGTCCATTCTGCCACAAAGTCGGCCAGGGCCGTGCCTTTGATGACTCTGGTGGTGGATAATTCCAGCTGGAAGGCTTGCAGCTCAATGTTCCATTCGGCGACGCGGCCGGCGGCGTTGGGGCTGCGCAGAACTTGCTCCAAGGGGTAGGAAGAAATGACCTTGATGGGGTGACTCTGGAAGTAGTGGTGCAGCTTCCTGGAGGCGACGAGGAGCACGAGGAGGAGCTTCTGCTGCATGGGGTAACGCTCGCGCGCGTACCTTAGCACGGTGCTGACGAAGTACACGGGGTGCTCGACGAGGCGTGTAGTTGCTGTGGCAGCTTGCTCTTCAAGCACCTCGCGAGGCTTGGAAGGCTCGGGATTCTCACGAGGTGCAGGAGGCTTGCGAGGCTCGGAAGGCTCACGAGGATCGATAGCCTCACGAAGCCCAGGAGGCTCGCGAGGCTCGGAAGGCTCACGAGGATCGGTGGCCTCACGAGGCTCAGCGGGCTCATGAGCCCGAAGGGGCGCAAAAGGTTTTTCCTTAGTATAGACGCTCTCCTCCCGCACCGCCACCAGCGCCGCGCTGGCCGTCTGGGGGGTGGCCGCCAACTACAGAAGCAAGGGCTCGCGAGAACGCAGCGCGACCATGATGGGCGGGCTCGTGAGGTACCTCTTGAGGGCTTCGAAGGCGGCGTCTGCCTCAGGAGTCCATTTGAAGGAGCCGGACCTCTTTAGGAGCTTGAAGAAGGGCAGGGCTTGCTCGCCAAACTAGGAGATGAAACGCCCCAGGGAGGCCATACATCCTGCCAAGCGCTGCATTTCCTTGAGGGTCCGGGGAGGACGCATTTTCTCTATGGCCTTGATCTTCTCTAGGTTGGCCTCGATGCCGCGGTGCGAGACTAGGAAGCCGAGGAGCTTGCCGGAGGCGACTCCGAAGAGGCACTTCTCCGGGTTGAGCTTGAGATTGACTTTGCGCAGGTTGGCAAATGTTTCCTGGAGGTCCGCGATGAGGGATCCAGCCTCACGAGACTTGACTACGATGTCATCAACGTAGGCCTCCGTGTTCCTCCCCATCTGAGGCCCCAGCGTGATGCGCATTAGCCGCTGAAAGGTGGCGCCCGCGCTCCTTAAGCCGAAGGGCATGCAGACGTAACAATATATGCCACAGGGGGTGATGAAGGCCGTCCTCTCCACATCTTCGGCCTCCATCTTGATCTAGTGATAGCCTGAGAAGGCATCCAGGAAGCATAGCAAATCGCACCCGGCGGTGGAATCCACGATCTGGTCGATGCGGGGCAGCGGAAATGGATCTTGAGGGCATAACTTGTTGAGGCTGGTGAAGTCAACGCACATGCGCTCCTTGCCGCCCTTCTTGGGAACGACGACTGGGTTGGCGAGCCATTCGGGATGGCGCACCTCGCGAATGACCCCAGCTTCCTGGAGCTTCTGAACTTCCTTGATGATGAAATCTTTCTTCTCTGGCGCCTGGTGCCGTCCTTTCTGCTTGACAGGGCGTGCACTGGGGCACACCGCTAAGTGGTGCTCGATCACCTCCCTCGGCACACCGGACAAGTCAGATGCTTTCCAGGCGAAAACATCCGAGTTTGCCCGGAGGAAGGTGACGAGCGTGCTTTCCTATACAGGAGGGAGGCCTGTGCCGATGGTGAAGGCAGGGCCGGAGCCGCTGCCGTCAACCGACACCTTCTTCGCCCCGGCGCGGTCCTGAGAGAACAGCTGCTTCTTCTTTGCGGGCGCGGGCTCAGGAGGCTCGGCCGCGTCCTTGTCGGCCGGGTGCATGACCGCGGTGGCCTTGTAGGCATGCTCGAGGGTGCTGGCCGCGTCCTTCTCGTCACAGGCGACGGTGATGATGCCGCTGCAGCCGGGCATCTTGAGGACGTTGTAGGCATGATGGGTGGCCGCCATGAACTTGGTGAGAGCTGGGTAGCCCAAGATGGCGTTGTAAGGCAGGCTGATGTGCGTGACATCGAAGTCGATGAGCTCGGTGTGGTAGTTCTTACGAGTGCCGAAGGTGACGGGGAGGCGCACTTGCCCCAGAGGGATGGTGGAGCCATCGGTCACTCCGGAGAAGGGCCTGGTCGGCGTCAGCTGGTCGTAGGGCACCTGGTGCGTCTCGAAGGTCTCAATGAAGATCACGTTGAGGCCGACGCCCCCGTCGATGAGGGTCTTGGTGACAGCAACGTTGCTGATGGTGGGGGTGCACAGCATGGGGAGCGCGCTTGCGGAGGCTGTGGATTTGGGGTGGTCCTTGGAGTCGAAGGTGATGGTGTACTGCGACCACTTGAGGGGTCGCGCGGCCTCGGGCTCTGGGAGGGCGGCATACACCTCGCGAGAGAGCTGCTTGAAGTGGCGGATGGACGTGGGGGCTTGGGACCCGCCAAGGATGCAGGCGACCGCGCGAGGCTCCTGGTAGCCCCCAGCGCCCTCATCAGGCCGGTTGACGTCGTTCCTCCGGGGTGGCGGCGGCAGCGACGGAAGAGCGGTATTGCCCTGAGCGTCTGCCTCACAAGGCTGGTCGTGCCAGACGGCCTCACGAAGCTGGTCGCGCCAACCCTTGTGGAAGTTGCCGCTGCCGTTGCGGCTGTCCCAACGGTTGCTGCCCGGCCACCTCCACGGCCGGCGCCGCGGCCATTGCGGTTGCCTCGGCGGCCTTGGCGCTCGTCGTGGAGCAGCTTGAGCTCCTGATTGTCTTCGGTGCTATGGGAGCGCACGTTGTGGAAGGCGCAGAGCGGCCGACTGTCCTTCCTGGGCTCGTCGCGGTCACGGCCGCGCTTCTGCTCTGGCTCCGCCGCGAGCACAGCCAGACCCTTGCGCTTGACGTCCTTGCTCTTGGCCTTGGCGGTGTCAAGCGCCGCGTCGGGGTCGTTGTGGATGAAGAGGCGGCCTTCCTCAGCCTTGGCGCACTTGTCGGCGAGATCGAGCAGCTCTACCACGGAGTTGAGCTCACCATTGATGGCGAGCTTCTTGAGCATCTTGACATCCATGACGCCGGTGGAGAATGCAGAGATGACGGCCACGTCAGAGGTGCGCAGGATCTTGTTGCGCACCTGGCTGAAGTGCTGGATGTACTTGCGGACGGTCTCGTCTGGGCGCTGCCGCACACACCGCAGGTTGTTGATGGTGAGGGAGCGGTCCTGTGTGCCCTTGAAGTTGGTGACAAACTGGCTGCAGAGCTCGGCCCTTGAGGAGATGGACGCCTCGGGGAGATTCATGAGCCAGGAGCACGGGCAGTCCTTGAGGGCCATGGGGAACCAGTTTGCCATGACCTTGTCGTCGCCGTTCGCCGCCTCGACGATCAACACGTAGAGCTGAAGGAACTCTGCGGGGTTGGGGGTGCCGTCGTAGAACGGAGGCAGCTCAGGCTTGAACTTCGCGGGCCAGACCACGCGACGCAGCTCGCGAGTGAAGGCGCTGCAGCCCACGCCGCTTGAGGGGACGCCGCCAGCGAGGGCGGCGCCGTTTTGACGCCCAGCCGCCGCGACGTCTTGAACGGCCTGGTCCTGGCGCCGGCGCAGCTGCTTGAGGAGCACACGCGCATCAAGGGGCGCGCGCCGAATGATCTGGCAGCTAGCCTCGTCTCGGTCCGGTGAGGACGCGCCGCGGGATGGCACGCGAGCCCGCGCGCCGCGCTGAGGCCTGCCGTGCTCGTCGCGCAGAGGAGGCGGCGGGGGAGCGTCGTGCGCCAAGTCCCCAGCGCGAGACGGCGGAGGGCGAAGCGAGCGGGAAGGCGCCGGAGCGTCCCCGGCGGCGTTGACGAGCTCGGCGATGCAACCTAGCCAAGCGTCGTAGCCGGCGTCAGCTGGACGGTAACGGAGCAGCTCGCGCGCCATGAGCAGCGCGGCCTGTGGGTTCGGCGACCCGCGATGGGCGAGGGAGGAGGCAGTGGCGGTGTGGCCGTTCGCCTGCACGGAGGGGTGTAGGGAGGAGTCGTGCTGCTCGCGGGCAGCGGGGTCGGTGGCGGCAGCAGCCTCGGCTTCGGGGCGGCGGCGATTGCCGCGGGCCACTGGCTCCATCTGAGCCACGCGGCCAGCCCTGCGCTCGGCACAATCGCGACGTGCGTCGGCCATGGGGTTGGTGGAGCAGAGGGCGGAGCGGAAGAACAGTAGCGCACCCCTACCTAGCGCGCCAAAATTTCGGAAGTTGGGCTCCGGGGACCCAAAGGTTCGAACACTGGGGTGAGCTCGTTCTACCACTTCGTCTCCTACCACGGCTAAGCGACGGTGAGGCTACGGTGAGAGCGCGCTAGCGAGGGACGGACCGTGGACTCAGCGGTTTACCAAGGTTCGGGCCACCTTGCGGTGTAAGACCCTACTCCTGCTTGGTTAGTATTGCTCTGGTGCGAGAGAGAGAGAGTACAAGGTCGAGGGTGATGGGAACCAGGGATCGTCCTCTTCTACAATGGCTGCCCTGCCACCCTTATACCCACATCGGTCCTCTTCACCCCTTGAAACTTAGGCGGGAAGGGCTGCCACACTTGGCGGGTTTTAAAAGGGGACAGGCGCTCAGGCTATCCTGAAAAAAGGCGGTCTTCGCCTGCCAAAAGCGTGATCCATGACGCGCCGGTGGGCTCCGTGATGACCTCCGCCCTGCGCGCCCACCGTCTTCGTCTTCCTTCGCCGATCGAGCAACCTTTGGGGTTGCTTTGGGGAGTAGGTATCTGGCCCTGCTCTCTTAACACAAAAGAGGAAACCATCTTCATCCGCGCCTGCTGGCGCTGCCTCTGTCGCCACTCGTCGCCGCGCGCGTCACCCACGTGATGGGCCCCAGACCGCGCGGCTCGGCTGAACGGCCTTCGTCTCGTGCGTCCTCAGGAGGGGGCCTCGGGAGGCCACCTCAGGAGGTCGCCTCGCGAGAGGACCTCGCGAGGCCGCTGGTGGAGGTGCTGAGCCTCGCTCGCCTCCCTGAGGATGGGGCCTCGGGAGGCCAAGGCCTCATGAGGAGCCCTGGTGAGGTGCTTGGTGATGACGGCGTGCTGGGCCCACGCCAGGCGTTGCGCCCTGGGCCAATGGCAGACGGGCCTGGATACCCCGGGTTCCATGGGCCCGACAGCCGCCAAGGGTATCTGTGCCGGCCAACGTGTCACAAACCCGCGCGAGTCACGGGCACGCTCGGCGGAGGGTGTCGGCCAGGGTGGCATGGGCTGGAGGTTGGGGAGGGTTGGGACGCGTGCGGGAGAGGCGGCGCGTGGCGCTGAGCGCCGGGGATGTGTTGTGGTGAAGTGGCCGCGTGGCCAGTGACTGGGCACGGTGCGGTGGCCGTGTGGCCATTGACTGGGCGCGGCACAGTGCGCGCTCTGGCATGCCAGGCCCATTTTCACCAGACCAGTGGGCGCCTAGGTGGCCCTGGCTAGATTTGGCCGTGTCTGGTAGCTAGGGGAAGGGGTGTAGATGCTAAGTGTGGCTGCAGTTGGGTCCCAGGGTGTCTGAGCTGCCAGCTGGATCATCTAGAAGTTTCTGACAACAAGGTGTTTGTGTTGTACTGAGAGAGGGGTGAGTGGTGGTTAGAGATGATTTTTGGGTGAGTGCTTTTAGTCACTAAGGTTATTATCATCACCAAGTTTGAGCCATAACAGAACAAGCATTAGGGTACTTGGTATTCAACTTAGGGTTAGGTAATGTGTTTTGATGATGAGGGGCTCAAATGAAAAAGTGCCAGGGGGTCTTGAGTTTATTTTTGGTTGTCTAAGGGTCTAAACAATTTATGAGAATTGTTTGGGCATTTTCAGAAGAGTGTAGGAGGGGGTTGCTTCACAACTTAAGGCACTTTGCTATTATTCATGTCTGAAAAAGAATAATTCTCTAAGGAAAATAAAACTAAAGAGAGGGTTACCTAGAAAGTGCTAGGTTACTGAACTAGTCAGTAGATGAGTATTGGTTGTTGGCTAAAATTAGGTGGTTTAGTTTGTTAACTCCAGAAGTAATGATTCAGAAAAACTCAGAGGCAGAAAATCAACTGAAAATTCAAATGCAGAAACCAGAAAAAGAAAGGGGGCAAAATTCAGGGTGTTACAATGGCAATGGCAACGGAGGACGCCACGATCCCTGCACCACTAGCATCATCATCATCATCATCATTGGAGTTGTACTCTTTGAGAGCCACCAAACACTTTTGAGGCACCTTCTTCGTGAAGTTGTTTTTGCTTGGGAAAGTCTTGGACTTGTCCTTGCGAATGAGCTTGCCTCCATTGTCTTCCCTCTTCTCATAGGGGGAATCCACAACGAAGAGACTCACATTGCCAAAATTGTAGCAAGTCCTCACACATTGACTCTTGCCCTTGGAGCCACTTGAGTTGTTCTTGGAGTAGTTGGGCTTGGAGTTTCTCTTGTTGCCCCAAAATTGCCTTAACGCAAGAGCCATGTGCTCGTGGTAAGCATATTTGGTGTCTTTAGGGCAACACTCTTCTTCATCCTCTTCTTCCTATTCTGGAATTCCCCTGGCCTTGAAAGCAAGGTTGGGCTTCTTTGACCGTTGAACATGAGCTAGTGTGTTGTCGGTGGTCTTGTTCAAGATGTTCATTGCAGCAAACTCATCCAACACATCACTTGAGGACAAGGTGTGGAAGTACGGTCTTTGACGGATCACGGAGGACGTGCTCTTGTTGAAAGGCATGATGTCCATGAGGAATTTGCGCTTGACCCAATTGTCATCCATGTCCTTGATCCCATGATCTCGGAGTGAGACTGCAAGAGTAGTCAATCTCCGGTAAATCTCACGAGGATCATCATCTTCATTCATCACAAACTCATCGGCCTCATCAAGCACAACCTAAAAGTTGGAGCGTCGAATGCTTGAGCTTCCTTTGTACAAGGAGTTGATGTGCTCCCATGCATCTTTGGCAATAGTGAATCAGAGCAAGTGAGGAAGCTCTACGGGAGGCATTGCGGCTTGAGGGATGAACAAGGCAGAGTGATTGAGTTGATTGTCCACCTCTTCTCACTACAAAAAAAAACACTTCTGTGATGATACATCTTTGTCACAGTAGGTCAAGTTTTCTATCATGCATGTACATCTGTGATGATTTTATGACAGAATCAAGATAGTCATACATGTGCTGTCGTAGAAGTGTTCCATGACATTACTGAAATTATCATCATGGAAGTGTCCACTTCCATGACAATAAATGTCGTGTCATGGAAGTGTTTTCATCAAGGGTAACCGACATGTGGCATCCACCGTAACGGGTCACTGTTAAGCTATTGGGTGTGGGTTTGGATTCGATAACCCGTTATCATCCCGGACCAATGGCGATTTTCCACGTGTAAAATTCTCATTTGCCAACGGAACCACGTGTCAGCTCGCCATTGGGAAAGATGTCATCCATTCATTGGAAGAGAGACGCCTATGATACGTCGACACGTGGCACGGCCCAATAGTGGCCCATTTAGGTTAAAAAGGCCGGCCCATTTGACTTGGTCAAAAGTTAGCGGGCCGGCCCATGGAAAGCCTGTTAACAGCATGTTCGCATATGGCCCATTTACGGCCCGGGTACTCACGGCCCGATATGGCCTTTCAATATTCGGCCCAGCAGCGTCATGTGGGCCATCCTATATGATTCCAGCCCATTGTCACTTTTGGCCCATCTATGGCTGGTGACGTCTTTTGACCCATATGAGGCCTTTTGTACCTCTGGGCCCATTGACGGCCCGTGGTGATTCTGGCCCATCATGAACAGTAAACTGCTTTGAGCCCATTAACGGCCCATCATTTAGTTGGGCCCTTTCCAGCCCATGTTTCCTTTCGGCCTTCTAAGGGCCCATAAATTCTTGGGCTCATTTCCGGCCCTCGATTACTTACGGTCCGTTACTGGCCTGTTATGCTAATGGGCCAAATTCTGCCCATTGTAACAATCGGTCCATTTCTGGCCCATTAACCCGTTGGGCTGTTTTCATCCTGTCCTGTAATCTAGCCCATTAACGACCCGTCATGCGTCTTGATAGAATTAAGCTTGTTGTCATGCATACAACCATCTATGCGGCCATCTAGCCCCTTTGCGGTTCGGCTAGGGGAATGCGCACTCACAAAGAGCAGAATCAACAGCAAATGCAAAGGATTTACCCAGGTTCGGGACACCGAGAGGTGTAAAACCCTACTCCTGCTATGTGTATTGGAAGTGTTTGAGCTCAAGTACAAGGAGCGCTTCTTGCCGGCAAGGCGCAGGAAGAGCAGCTACGGATGCAAAATGAGCAAAGTATCGACCCTTGTAAAGGTTGCCTTGGCCCTCCTTTTATAGCTCCAGGGGTAACCACAGTGGCAAAACAGTCATGACATGTTGATTTGATAGCAAACAGTGCTATCATACCTAACTATGCCGGATTAGGACAAACGCATTTATTGCGTCGTTAGGTGTTGTGTGGAGGAGGGGCCCCGGCAAGGTTCCTGCACCGCTCGCCCAACTACCTCCTATTATCTTGACACGCCTTCTGGACTGGTGTCATTAAAGGTAATCCTCCTTCCAGCATGCTGCCACATGCCCCGACAGTCTTCACCAAACTGCCTGCCCGCTCGACACCTCACAGATTAGTGACCAGCTGCTTGGTGAGGTGGAGCGGTGAGGAGCTGGTAAATGCTTGCCGGTACGGAGCTTGCCGGGCCTTGATCTTGCCGGCTTGTGCCTTGCCAGCGAACGATGATTCTATCTTCAGCACTTAGCCAAGTGCTTGCTTGACGCTTGGTCTTGATGTTAATGGTCTTCGGCAAGCCCTGGCCGTCAAGACTGCTACCACTGCTTGTGCATAAGTAAGGGTATAAAATACCCATGTTTTATACACCGACAGGAGCCCCCGGGCCTGGGCCACACGCGCGTCTGACGCGTCGTTGGGCTAGGCCCAAACAATGTACAGACACGTGGTAGGAAACTACCACCGTAAAATCCTGTGATGGTGATTTTCTGTCGCACGCCCATGTCGCGCATTAAATGCGGGTCGCAGGAGTGGTGGACTGGAGCGACAGTTTGTGGTAGTGCGCCTGCAAAAGTGCTGCCATGTTGGACAGTAAAGAGCCAGCCCCTCGTGCCTTCCCCATAAAAAGGTAACCGCGAGGAGGCGCTGCTCAGTCACATCGCCCTTCGCTGCATCTTCTTCCTTCTCTCGCCAAAGCAGATCTCGCCATCGCCGCCGCCACCGGCTTACGCCTCTTCCACCTCGAATCTTTCCTCCCAAGCCCTCATGACGCCCAAGAAGGCTGATACGGAGGGGAAGAAACCCGCCAAGCCCGTCGACCCCAAAGCAGAGAAGCGGAAGGCGGACTTGGAGAAGCGGCGGAGGGAGAACACGGTTTTCTCACCGTCGGCCTTGGACAAGAACACGTTGATCTCAAGGTATGCTTATATGTGGGGAAGGGACACCCAAGACAATAAGGCACCAGTAGTGCTCCTTGCTGACACCAAGGTTGCCGGAGAAGCGTACCCGTTCTTCTGTGCGTTCTTCTACTACGGCCTGGTGCCCCCATACTCAGATTTCTTCATCGAGCTGATGTACACCTTTGGGTTCAGACTGCTGGATTTTACTCCGAATGCAATGACCTGCATGGCAGTCTTCGCCCATTTATGCAAAAAAATTGTCGGAGTCGTCCCCAATGTCGACCTCTTCCACCATTTCTTCATTCCCCGCATTGAAGGTGATGCGCTCTCCGGCAGTGTGACTTGGATTCCCCGGGCCAAATCTAAGGGAAAATATCTTGCCGGACTATTGCATCTGAAATGGGAGGAATGGCGGGCAGAATGGTGCTGGATCAAGGAGAAGGACTTCCACAACTTCTTCTTGCCGCGCACGGAGAAGATCGACCACGGCAAGAATTGGAGTGATCTTGGTGCCAGCGACAAGAAGCTTGGGCCGGCACTGAACCGCATTGCCCGCCTCCAGTCTACTGGGCTGACCATTGAGATGGTGGGAGCTGATTTCCTTTGGCAACGCATCGCGCCGCTGCAGAAGAGGCAAAGGTACACCTAGGAGTACAAGAACGCCGGGGACATCATGAGAATATACCCAGGGCTAGCCAATAACTTGACGGTTATGCAGCACATCAGCCTCTGCCACCAGCTCTTCAGGGTCTCCGGCAAGTTTTGCCTGGCAGACAAAGTCATGCCACTGCACATTAATTCTGCCAAAGATTCTATCTTGGAGATGATGCCAGCATGCACTGCTCGAGGAGTCGAAGCTGACTGGGAGCTGCCTTCACTCGAAGACGAAATGACCTGGGCTTCCAATCTGACGAAGAGGCCTACTCGAGAAGAGAAGGACCTTATCCAAGCCACCCAAGATGAAGAGTTGGCATACATCGCTTACAGGGCCGAAGAGGCCTTGAAGGCTGGCAAGGCCAGCGGTTCCTGGGCTACGATAACTGAGGAGGAGGAAGAGACCCCCGAAGAAGAAGTTGCCGAAGAGCACCAGGAGGAGCCTGCCGGGGAAGAGGTTGCCGGTGAAGCCGAAGAAGGAGGAGATCTTCAAGGCCCGAAGAAGAAAGCACGCGTTCTTCAGAAGGCGTCCAGCCAGGTGCGACCTTCTTCGTCAGGGGCTGGCCCTACTGTGAAGAAGATGACCACCAGAACTGGCCAGCAGCAAGAAGTGCGCCGGCAATTGACTCAGCGTCCTCGAGCTCAACGTCCACCACTCCAGCAGGGAGTTGCTGGTGAAGTTGAGTCTTCTCAACAGGCATCTTCGCCTCCACCGGCAATCAAGAGAGCTAGGGAGTCACCTCCGCCGGTGAGATATGACCTCTCCATTCTCAGCGAGTCTGAAGACAAAGAGTAAGAATAATCATTTATCTTCATCAAATCTTGATCTTTGTCTTGACTGTCATTTGACTTGACTTCCTTTGTCTTTGCAGGGATACAGAACTGCTCGTTCACAGGGCGAAGCGAACGAAAGGTCCAATAGAGCACAAACCCACTGCAAGTGCTGGGAAGGGGCCACATCTGCTGATACCATCGTCGTTAGCCCCCAGCCCAGCCCCCTGCGTGAAGTTGTGGTGCAATTCCCGCTCGCAGGCACCGGCACTGAAGTTCCTCTTCCTGAGCCCAACAAAGAGATAGGAGGAGGCCGCCAAGAGGAAGAGCGCCAAGAGGCAGATCCTGCTGTGGTTCCTCCATCAACCATCGTCCCAGAGAGCGCTTCTCCGATAAGGGCCTCCGCTGATGAGCCCGCCCGCACCGAAATTGTCCCGGCAAGCGAGGCTGCCGGAGACCGTGCGGCGGCAACTGAAGTTGCCGGGGAAGGAAACACCCTTCATCAACGAACACCAACTGGTAATCCATTTGTCCTTAAGCACTTGTCCAAAAATTTTGTTTTCTTGAACTTGACTTGTAAACTAAATCACTTTTTGCTCTCGCTTCCGCTCCATCTTGCAGATCCAACTTCTCTTGAAGAGGCAGAAATCCTTGCAGACATGGCAGAAATTGCTAAGAGCACTGCAGATGAAGCCGCCAAGATCCCTGTTGAAGAGGCCGCCAAATCTGCTGCTGAGGAGGCAAAGGAAGTTACCGGAGAGCTGGGGAAGTCTCCTGGCAACACGTCTGCCCCCGTCCAAGCAAGCACAAATATGGTGGTAGTTGTTGCTGACAAGCCAGATCCTGCCGCTCAACCAGCTGTGCCAGCTATCCAAGTTCTGGCAGACACCTTGACGCTTGCCGCTCCTCAATAGGAACCTGGAGCCCCCAGTTCATCAAGCACCGGAGGGCCAAACTTTGACGAAGAAATTGCCCAGATCCTCGCCTCCATCCCCAAAAGTACCCTTGAAACTGATAATGCTACCGATAGCACAGCAGATCTCTCCTTCCTAGAAACCATGGCTGCTGGTTTTAAGGATGTGCAAGAACGCTATGGTAAGCGATGGGACAAGCTTCAAGCATAACACATAGCTCTGGAGGTGGTCGAAGAGAAACTGAAGAAGAAGGCGGAGGATATCCGCACTTGGTACAACAGTCAATCCCACAATCTGAGGAGGCAGGAGGAAAAACTTGCCACCGCCCAGGAGAAGGCGACAGCTTTGGACGGCAAGCTGGCAGAGCGCGAGGCGCAGCTCAATGCCCGCGAAAAGAATCTTGCCGCGCAAGAAGAGGCCCTTGCCGCCAAACTTCATGGCAAAGATGAAGAGATATAAAAGCTCCTTCAGCAATGGACCCAAGAGCTGGAGAAGAACCACAAGTAATCTATCGAAACCCAAGCTCGGGAGAGTGCCGCCAAGCTCAAGGAAGTTACAGATAACGCTGCTGCTGCTGTCACTACTAAGGCAGATTTAGAGATCCAGGTGAACAAGCTGGAGGAAGATCTTGCCACCAATAGTAAAGAGATCGAGGCCCTCAAAGGTGAAGCACAGAAGGCAACTCATATCCTAGGGGAGCTGTAGACGCAGCTAGCATCAAAGAACCAAGATCTAGATACAACCGGCAAAGCAATGGAAGATCTGAAATCCAAACTTATCACCCTGGAGAAGGATCTTGAGGCCGCCAAAGAAAGGGAGGTAATCTTGACGGAGAAGCTTGACGCAGAAGAAACCTCCCAGGAAGATGCTGAGAACAAATTCACGGAGCTGCGTGAGGTGCTCTCCCTCTGGACGAGCAGGCTTGTTGACATAGCTGAACGCATAACCTTCCAACTTGCCGTCATGGCCATGAGGAGCTGGAGCTTCACCGTTAACGACAAGGAGACCGCCAGTGCCAGATTGACCAAGTTCTTCCAAGACCTCATCGATTCCTTGAAGAATTATCATGAAGACAGGTCCGCTTCATTTCCTGATGAATCCCGCATGTTTGGCCGCGATGTCCTTTACAAGGAGCTCGTCACGATCGCCTACTGGAACCCCGACGTTGACCTCTCCGGGATATTCAGGTGCCTTCCGAAGAACACCGATATCACAGCCATCGACAAGGTTGTCGCCCCACTAGCCGACAAGGTCCTTCTTGTTCCCCGGCACGAAGGCGAGCTCCAGAACTAACCTTGTCACTGCATTTGCCTCCAGAGCTATCATGTAAAAGATACATTTAATCTTAAGTTAGATCTGCACTGTGCTTGAGATGTAATGCAACTTAAGCTGTTCTGGGATGACTATATGCTATTTTCCTTGTCTTATCCTGCCTTTGTATGAATTGTATGCCCTACGCTTGCCGGTGCGCACACTCTTGTCGCGAGCGCTTGAGGACGGATCCTTAGCAGCCTGCCAGAAGTGCCGCTGCCGGCAAGTTTTACCCTTGTCGGTTCCAACGCAGCTGCTCAAGTTGTTGAGTGGACTCGAAACAAAGTAAGAGCGTGATTGGTCATGGTAAGGTTCCTCAGCATGCAGGTTTCTCACACAAAGACAGAAATCGTTCAAGGAAGATTGCAAATACAACCAAGAAATTATTTCAAAGTTTTTCAACTTAGGTCTTTTCTTTGTCGTGCTTCTTGTTACAAAATGATCACTTGAACATCATTTGGTGACATCCACACCATCATTCCCCCCCCCCCACCCCGGGAAACTTGCATGCGAGGGAACCTTCTGTCCTTTTGAGAAAAAGATAGAAGAGAAAAAAAAGTGGATGGATGCCTTGAAGGCTCATTAATCATTTCATACAAGGCAAAGTATAACACAACATCACATGTAACCATACATAAGTGGAAATGTATTTAACAAAGAGTTGTGAAACACTTAGTTTTATTTCACTTATGCACAGGATCTGCACCTGCCTTTGCACATAGGGTTACATGTCTGCCGACAAGGCTTGTACAAAAGGTGTTGCCGGTGGTCCCGACAACTACACCTTATGGATAGAACTTTCGAAGATGCTCAATGTTCCATGAGTTTTGCACTGGGATGCCATCTTCGGTCTCCAGATGGACTGCGCCAGGTCTGGTGACTCGCACTACCCGATAAGGGCCCTCCCACTTTGGCATTAACTGGTTGGATCCCTTGGCGGACTGAACGCGCCGAAGAGCAAGATTGCCTTCCTCAAGGCTTCGAGCGTGTACTTTGCGGCTATGATAGCGGCGCAAAGCTTGCTGGTAGCGTGTAGCTCGCACAGCAGCACGAAGACGATCCTCCTCAAGGAGCATGGCATCATCTTGCCACAGTTGCTCTTGCTGTGCTTCATCGTAAGAAAGCACTCGAGGTGACACGTATGTGAGTTCCGTGGGGAGCACCGCCTCTGCACCATAGACTATGGAGAAGGGTGTTTGGCCGGTAGCTCGATTTGGTGTCGTCCTGAGTGACCAAAGAACTGCCGGCAACTCATCAATCCAGCGCCTTCCGCACTTGTGCAACTTGTCAAAAGTTCTCGTCTTGAGGCCTCACAGCACTTCAGCATTTGCCCTTTCCGCTTGGCCATTGCTTCTCGAGTGACCAATGGATGCAAAACAAATCTTGCTTCCAAGGTCTTAGATGTACTGCATGAAGGCGCGGCTCGTGAATTGTGTGCCATTGTCTGTGATGATTCTGTTAGGAACTCCAAAATGGCAAACTAATCCTTTAAAGAACTTGACGGCTGACTGTTCTATCACCTTCCTCACTGGCTCTACTTCTGGCCATTTTGTGAACTTGTCGATTGAAACGTACAAGAACTCAAAGCCCCTGGTAGCACGGGGGAAGGGCCCAAGATATCGAGCCCCCAGACCGAGAAGGGCCCGGAGAGTGGAATTGTTTGAAGGGCTTGTGCTGGCTGATGGATATTCTTTCAATGGAACTGGCATGCTTCACACTTGGTTACCACCTCAGTTGCATCCTGGAGAGCAGTGGGCCAATAAAAACCTTGCCGGAAAGCTTTGCCGACAAGAGCCCTTGATCCTATGTGAGAGCCACATATGCCTCCATGTATTTCCGCCAACAGCTTTAGTCCATCTTCCCGGCAAATTGTCAAGCCCATTTCTGGGATAAATCACAGAATGGCCTCAAGTCACACCAGCCCCAAGATCAGAACAACTGGTGGACTTCCTTGATACAGATATCCAGTACATACATAATATTACACAGGGTTGAGTCAGAGTGCTCAACAATTATTACAAACTTGCCAATATACTACGGTGGTGGAATAAAACAATGGTTTGGTGGTAGTACAACACTGATACAATAAAATAAGGTCACGCGTCGATGTGAGGCTTGGCTATTTTATTGGTGTAGCGGAAACACAGCGGATGATACATGTGGTAGACTCCAAGATCACAGGTTGATTAACTAGGACACCTCTAAGCGTTGGGCTCGATAGCATACTCTTCCTCCACAAGCTCGTCTTCCTCCAGGTCTGGCCAAATTAACAAGCCAGGGACAAGCCTATGAGTACGTTGGAATGTACTCGCAAATATTATGAACAAAAGATATACCGAATGCATATGCTTATGCTGGATTAAATGATATGCATATGTTGGCTGAAATTAAATTATGGCATGATAAATATTAGCATGTGTAGAAGAATTAGTAAATAAAATTTTAGTGACAAACAAAGAAAGTTAATGGAAAATCGGGCGAGACAGGACCGCCCGAGAATCCAAAAGAAAAAATAACGTGGAGAATCGAGCGAGACAAGACCGCCCGAGAATCCAAGAGAAATGCCAAATGGGTGTCTAAATGCGACGCCTCGAGAGGTCTTGAAAAGAAAAACTCTAAGTCGGGAAGACCATCGTCTCGACTAGCATGGGATCACTATTCATATGCACGGATTACAAGGGGTGCCCCCTCTCGGCCCAGCCGGATACACCCATGCCCCCTGACCTGATGACTGGCATTAGTCCATGGCCGTGGAAACCCTCATCATGGCCCTCTATGTGGTGTGTACACGGACAGGGGTTAGCAACTTACTAAACCGTACTTCCCTCGCGGGAAGACCCGTGGTAGCACAGTGTTTAGCTAGGTGTGATGGAACAATACTCGATCTAGGTCGACTCAGGAGGTGTTGTTATTAAGATTGGCATGTCTCACATGCCACAGTGATACCGTCATGTCATAACATGACCGTGCTCACCAGCACGTCCAAGACAGGAGCTGCACACCTAGGTCTCACAGCTTTCATCCATGTCAGATACTTGAGTGGAAGGCAAGTAATGCAAAGTTGATATGACCATGCATGCATGCACTTGTGATATACTACACATACGATGCAACTCCAAACCGATGCAACCATGCATGTAATTCACCATATCCCAAGTTCAAAAATGCTTGCCTTGATCAAAGTAGTCAGAAAGTGATCCCTCGAAATTCCCGGCAAAGATCCCCTCTTCTTTTTCTGGAAAATACAAATTCAAATTAAAATTAAAATTTTTGCAACAGTAACAAAAGTTGTCTCAAAATATTTTCAAATAAATACTAAAAAAACTAGAGTGTAAAATAAGAATTTCAAAAAAAGAATCAACTCAAACAGAGTTGTGGTTAAAAAGTTATTAAACTATTAAAACAAGGGGCTTTTCTGCAAAACTGCAGGTCCCTGTATGGTTGAAACAGAAAACGCTTCAGGCAAAATACGCTTTCCAGCGCAGAAAGCGTAACCAGGCGGAATACGCTTTCCTTTTAAACATAGAAAAAAGAAAACGCTGACGGGTGGGGTCCACCTATCAGGTTTAAATTTAAACGCGCTTCGCGCGCGTGTACAGAGGAGTGCGGCGATCACCGGCGACGATCGCCGGGGTTCCAGAGGGTGGCGATGGTCGGAACATGCTCGGGGTGGAACTCCGCGTCGGTGGGTGGTGGTGGTGGTCGCCGGCGAGAACCGGAACGACGGCGACGTCGTCTCCGGCGGACGGCGGCGTCGGGTAAGATTGGATCTCGCCGGGGAGGGCTCCGATTGTGGAATTTAAGTGCGGGATCGATGAGTGGTTGCACTAGAGGGCTACTGGCAAAATTTGAGTGGTGGAGGTGGCCTAACGGCGTCGTGCTGATCGGGGAGAGTGGCGGCGGATCGGTGGTCGGAGAGGAAGAAGATGACCTCCTCGTGGTCAGTTGACAGCAGTGAACAGTACGCCTACCATGTGTATGATGAAATGACAGAGAGCTCTAGGGATTTTAGGAATTTGTGGTAATTATTGTGGTAAGGTGTTGAAGCATATAAGAGAGTTTGGCTAAGTTTCAGAATTTTTGGAGCTATTTAAATTGGGTTTTGATCATGGAGTTTGAATCTGGTCCAAATTTGAACTGGATAGAATTTGAAAATTTTGAACTATGGAACCCAAAGTTTTTGGTGAAATGGGTTGTGGGTACTGCCTAGTAGCTAGGATAATTTTTGTGGGTGCAGAAGAATTATAAAAAATATGGTTCCTTTGTAAACCAAAAGAAACTAGGATAAATATAAATTCCAACTTTGGAATTTTTTTGTGGAGAGGAAAAATATTGGACACTGTCCTAGAATGTGAGAATGACTTGAGGGATAATTTAGAAGTGACAGAAAAATTATTGGAGGAATTTAGAAGTGTTTGAAAGGGGCAAAATGATCATTTTCATGAAATAATTTTATTTATTCCAAAAACTTTTCTAAAGAGAAAAATATTTTTGATCTTTCAAAAATAATTACCCAATTAATAAACCATCCAAATCAGAACCATTTAAAATTTTGAAACTAATTAAAAATAAAAAATGATTTCCAAAACAGAAGAAGCAGAAGAAGAAAATGGCCATAATAATTCAAAGTATTTTATTTTAAAGAAAAGATTTGAAAATCCAAAGAAAATATTTTGGGGTGTTACAACACCTACCCCCCTTAAGAAAAATCTCGTCCCCGAGATTTCAGCTGTCCCTCAAACAGGTACGGATATTCAGTCCTCAGGTGATCCTCTCTTTCCCATGTTGCTTCTTCCTCGGTGTTATTACTCCACTGAACTTTGTAAAAATTTATCACGCTCTATCGGGTTCTCCGTTCAGACTCCTCCAAAAAATTTATAGGACGTTCCCTATATGTAAGATCTGGTTGGATATGCAGGTCTTGATGTTGGACTTGCTTTTGTGGGTTACTGACACATCTCCTTAGTTGTGACACATGAAATACATCATGAACATCTGATAATTCTGCTGGTAGCTCTAGTTCGTAGGCAACCTTGCCTCTCCTTGCAATTATTCTGAATGGTCCAATAAACCTCGGTGCCAATTTTCCTTTGACCTTGAATCTCTATAGCCCCCTCATTGGGGATACTCTGAGGTACACATATTCGTCAGGTTCAAAACTGATCTGGCGGTGTTTCTGGTCATAGTAGCTCTTCTGACGGCTCTGAGCTGCTTTCAGTCTGTCTCGGATAAGTTTCATTTTTGCTTCTGCTTCTTTGAGAACCTCCGGGCCGAAGATTCGGCTATCTCTGGTCTCAGACCAATTGAGTGGGGTACGGCATCTCCGTCTGTATAGGGCTTCGAAGGGTGACATTTTTAAACTGGCTTGATAACTGTTGTTGTATGAAAATTCCGCATATGGCAAACTCTCTTCCCAGCTGGCTCCATAGGTAAGCACACATGCTCTCAGCATGTCCTCTAATATTTGATTTACCCGTTCAGTCTGTCCTCCTGTCTGTGGGTGATATGCTATGCTGAATACCAGTTGGGTCCCTAAGGCCTGCTGCAGGTGATCCCAAAACCTAGAGACAAACTAAGTGCCTCTGTCAGAGACTATGGTCTTGGGTACTCTGTGTAAGCAAACAATTCGGGAGAGGTATAACCTAGCAAGCCTCTGTGTTGAGTATGTGGTTTTTACCGGAATGAAATGTGCCACCTTGGTTAATAAATCTGTGATAACCCAGATAGCATCATTTCCATGTCGTGACCTCGGTAATCCAACAATAAAATCCATTCCTATTTCATCCCACTTCCATTCAGGTACTCTGAGTGGCTATAATAATCCTGCTGGCCTCTGGTGTTCTGCTTTTATACGCTGACATGAGTCACACCGTGCAACATATACAGCTATGTCCCTTTTCATCCCGTGCCACCAAAAAATTTCCTGTAGATCCTTGTACATCTTGGTTCCTCCTGGGTGAATGGAGTATGGGGTGGTATGAGCTTCTGCCAAAATTTGTTGCTTTAGTTCTTCCTTATTGGGCACGCACAGCCTTTTTCCGTATCATAGGATTCCCTATTCATCCATGGTAAATTCGGAGGCCTTGCCTGAATTTACTTTCTTTTTAATTCCTTTGATGCTGGGGTGTCCTTTCTGAGCTTCTTTGATCTAATCCTCCAGTGTTGATTTCACTTCTAAACGGGCAATGGTTCCTTCTGTGACTAGAACCATATTAAGTTTGGCAAATTCCTGGTTGAACTGGTGCTGTGAGAATTGCACACTGTCACTGCCGGTGCATGGATTTCGGCTGAGGGCGTCTGCCACAACATTTGCTTTAACATGGGTGGTAATGAATTCCCACATCATAATCCTTAATTAACTCAAGCCATCGTCGCTGTCGCAAATTTAATTCTGGCTGGGTGAAGATATACTTGAGACTTTTATGATCAGTGTATTTCTCACATCGATTACCAAGAAGGTAATGTCGCCATTCCTTGAGTGCGTGTATTACCGCTGCTAACTCCAAATCATGGGTAGGGTAATTTTCTTCATGTCGCCGTAGCTGTCTTGAAGCATATGCTATGACCTTTCCTTCTTGCATTAATACACATCCAAGTCCCTTCCTGGAAGCGTCACAATATATTTCAAAATTCTTGTGCACATCTGGCACAATCAGAACAGGTGCCATGGTCAACCTTTTCTTTAATTCCTGGAAACTTTTCTCGCAAGCTTCGGTCCATTCAAACTTTTTATCTTTCTTGAGTAGCTGAGTCATGGGTTTGGCTATGGTGGAGAATCCTTCGATAAATCGTCGGTAGTAGCCAGCCAAACCAAGAAAACTTCTAACCTCAGTCATGTTGGTGGGTTGCTTCCACCCTAAGACATCCTTTACTTTGCTTGGGTCCACTGCTATCCCATCCTGTGTCAGTACATGTTCCAGAAAACCAACTTCTCGTAACCAAAATTCACATTTGCTGAATTTGGCATATAGTTGATTTTTCCGTAATTCTTCCAGGACTATCCGAAGATGTTGCTCATGTTCTTCTGGCTCTTGGAATAAATAAGTATATCATCGATGAATACAACCACGAACTTGTACAAATATTTCATGAAGACCTTGTTCATGAGGTGTACAAAATAAGCAGGAGCGTTGGTTAATCCGAAAGGAATCACTGTGAACTCATATAACCCGTATCTGGTGGTATAGGCAGTCTTGGGTATATCTGATGATCGGATTCTTATTTGATGGTAGCCTGATCTCAGGTCTATTTTTTGAGAAAACCTTGGCTTCTGCCAGTTGGTCGAACAGGTCATTGATTCTTGGCAGTGGATATTTATTTTTGATGGTAACCATATTGAGTGCCCTGTAGTCAATACATAACCTCAAGGTCCCATCCTTTTTCTTAGCAAATAAAACCGGTGATCCCCATGGTGATGAGCTGGGTCGAACATAACCTTTTTCCATTAATTCCTTAATTTGTTTCTTCAGCTCAACCAATTCTGTCGGAGCCATTCGGTAAGGCTTCTTGTAAATGGGTGCCGTCCCGGGTGCTAGTTCAATAACGAACTCAATTTCACGATCAGTTGGCATGCCTGGTAGCTCCTCCGGAAATACATCGGGGTATTCGCATACCACCGGAACCTTGCTTAATTCTGTCATGTCCACTTGATTTAATTTTCCTTGCAAGGTAGAAATCTTCCTTGTGCCAAATTTTATTGTCTCCCCTTGACAATTAGTGAGAGTCACTGTACAGTTGTAGCAGTCTATAAAACCTTTATTCGTGGTCAACCAGTCCATTCCCAAAATAACATCCAGATCGACTGCTTCTAGTACAATGAGATTGGCTAGAAACTTCATTCCTTTGATTTCAATATTCACATCCTTGCAGTACCATTGTGTGCTTTGCTTCAATCCCGGGGACTGAATAACCATTGAATTTTGCAAAGGCGAAAAAGAAAACTGATTCTCTGAAGCAAATCTTTTGGAAATGCATGAATGGGAAGCTCCAGAATCAAATAAGACTATAGCATTAATTGTGTTGACAGGGAACGTACCAAACACGATGTCCGGTGCGTTTGCACATCCTCAAATGTCACGTGATTCACCTGTCCCTTCCTTTGATTGTTGTTGGGGTTGCAGCGTCGTGGGGCTGCGTTGGTGTTGCGGCCATTGTTGTTGAGCTTCGGGACATTATTCCCCTGCTTTGGGCATTGCCTGGCATAATGCCCCTCTTCTCCACATGCATAACAAGTAATGCTTGGACGGAACGTTGCATCCTTGGTCCTGTTGTTGAAGGTGCTGCGGCTCTGTAGCGATCGTGGTGTTGGAACTATTGGTCAGGGTGCCACAGGCCTCTGAAATTCATTCTGGGGCCTGTTGTTGCGAACCTGTACTGACTGGGTCATACGGCGTTTGCGAATTTCATTCATGTTGCGGTGCTCGTTCTCCAGTATAATCGCCTTGTCTACTAGTGTCTTGAAATCTGGAAAGGTGTGGACCACCAGTTGGCACTTCAGAGATGGAACAAGCCCATCAAGAAATTTCTCCATCCTTTTGCTTTCCGTCATGTACTCATCGTTTGTGTACCGGGCCAGCTGAGTAAACTGGTCCAGGTACTGAGTTACCATGGTACCTCGTTGCTTGAGATCCTCAAATTCCCTTTTCTTCAATTTCATAATACTGTTGGGGATATGTGCGCCCCGAAAGTTTTCCTTGAACTGTTCCCATGTCATATTTACTCCATTGGGATGAGTGTGGCATATATTTTCCCACCATGATGCTGCTGTCCCAAAAAAATAGTGCAGAGCATATAGCACTTTTTCCTGGTCCGTACACTGAGCTATAACCAATTTCCTTTCCATATCACGCAACCAATCGTCTGCCTCCAGAGGTTTGTCTGTGTCAGAAAATACAGTTGGATTGGTCCTCTGGAGCTCAGATAATTTTGATCTAAACTAATGTTGTCCTTGGTGATTTCCCATATTTATTAAGTGCTGCATCATTTCCTGGTGCTGCTACTGGCTTTGCTCATACAAATGGCATACTTGTGAAAATGCTGAATCGTTGCTCTGCTGACTTGTCTGTCCTTGTGTGAAATTATTTCCCATTTGTGCAAAGTTGTCCTCTGGCGGACTGGGCATGGAACGTGTCCAGGGACGATGCATTTTCTTTCTGGGGTATTTGTGCAACACCGATGAGAAAAGAAATTATAAAGGAAGGAAATAAATTTTTAAAAGACTGAAAATAATTTCCCTCCCAAAAATTTAAGTGCATGGACGTAACAGGTTATAATACACATGCAGATTTAATTATACAAGCAGGATTAATTATACATGCAATATTTAGTTATACATGCATGGTTTAATTATACCACATGCTCGCCATAGCCGTATACTACATGACCACTTATTTAAACTAGTGCACTACTCCGTCCACAAAGCATGCTGCGGTCCAAGTCTACTACTCGCCATCTTAACAAAAAGAAAAGAAACAGAAAATAAATATTTTACAATTGCGCTCTCATAAAAGACAACTGCGGTGCTGACGTCCAGTCTGCTCTCACGGGGTGTCTGGAACGTCGTAGGCCCTACTGAGGGTAAGTCCCAGACAAGGTGCTGAAGACTCGACCTCCTCCTCCTCCTCGGGGATGGTCTCCAGTCGGGCAGCTGTCGATGCCATGCCTGCTCGTGGTGGCACTGTGCTCATAGGCGGTGATGCTCTAACTAGAGTGGGTGCAGCCAAGAGACTAGCCTCATCACTCGGGGATGAGCGTCAAATCGTGGAACAAGTAGGAGGATCATATGGTGGAGTCGGAATGTGAGGAGCGCGTGGTGACGGGGAATGGAACTCACTCCTGCGAGGAATCCTCGCACGAGCCAAGTCCATCCGTGCAGCGAGATGGTCGTCCACCAGTGAGGTGAAGACTGACTCCAGAGCCATGATGTACTAAACAAGGGGCTCGATCGCCTCGTCCCTTTCCCCCGCGGTGCAGGAGAGAGCATAGTGACTAATGTATGGAACATGGCATGGAAGGTAGTGATAGGGACGTGTCTGCATGACTGGAAGGATGTCCCTAAGACGAGCGATGGCCTCACGGGCAGCCATATGGACAGCATGCCTCTCAGAGGGCATGACTCTCCCCACAAAGTGATAGTTGCGATATGACAAGGCACTTCCACCCCGAATATATACCGAGGCCTGGTACATAGTCAGAGTGTCTATGATCCTGTCGGGGAAAACGGTGTACTCCGGACGGCTCGGAAATCTCATCGCATCTCTAGCGATGACGGCGAGAAGACGGGAAAATCCCGCAGGCTCGTTGGCGAAAATCTGGGACGGACAGCTGTCGCCAGACATCTACAGCAGTAGACAAAAATCCAAATAATCATTTCATAAGTATATGATGACCAAGGAAAATTGTTACAATGCATGAGATGCATGCTAAAAATGTTAGTACTGACTCTATCACTAGCGTTCGTGCCTAGGGCTTCCTATAGTCAGCCTAGCTCTGATACCAAAGTTTGTCAGGCCCATTTCTGGGATAAATCACAGAATAGCCTCAAGTCACACTAGCCCCAAGATCAGAACAACTGGTGGACTTCCTTGATACAGATATCCAGTACATACATAATATTACACAGGGTTGAGTCAGAGTGCTCAACAATTATTACAAACTTGCCAATATACAATGGTGGTGGAATAAAACAGTGGTGTGGTGGTAGTACAACACTGGTACAATAAAATAAAGTCAAGCGTCAGTGTGAGGCTTGGCTATTTTATTGGTGTAGCGGAAACACAGCGGATGATACATGTGGTAGACTCCAAGATCACAGGATGATGACTGGGACACCTCTAAGCGTCGGGCTCACTAGCTAACTCTTTCTCCACAAGCTTGTCTTCCTCCAGGTCTGGCCAAATTAACAAGCCAGGGACAAGCCTATGAGTACGTTGGAATGTACTCGCAAACATTATGAACAAAAGATATACCGAATGCATATGCTTATGCTGGATTAAATGATATGCATATGTTGGCTGAAATTAAATTATGGCATGATAAATATTAGCATGTGCAGAAGAATTAGTAAATAAAATTTTAGTGACAAACAAAGAAAGTTAATGGAAAATCGGGCGAGACAGGACCGCCCGAGAATCCAAAAGAAAAAATAACGTGGAGAATCGGGCGAGACAAGACCGCCCGAGAATCCAAGAGAAATGCCAAATGGGTGTCTAAATGCGACACCTCGAGAGGTCTTGAAAAGAAATGCCAAACGGGTGTCTAAAAGCGACGCCTCGAGAGGTCCTGAAAAGGAATGCCAAACGGGTGTCTAAAAGCGACGCCACGAGAGGTCTTGAAAATAAATGAGTATCCCGGGTAGTCTAGCCAGCCCATGAGATACTCAGAAAATAAAATAAAATGAGTGTCCCGGGTAGTCTAGCCAGCCCATGAGACACTCAGAAAATAAAATAAAATGAGTGTCCCGGGTAGTCTCGCCATCCCATGAGACACTCAGAAAATAAAATAAAATGAGTGTCTCGGGTAGTCTAGCCAGCCCATGAGACACTCAGAAAATAAAATAAAATGACAGGGTTAGTCCATAATAATTTTCATATCATCAATAATATTCATGACAATATTAGTAGTAGCAATAATTATCCTGCAAAATAATTCATTCTCAATTTAATTATTTCCTCCGAAGAACGACACTTGACCCTTCCCAGCTAACGTCCTTGACCGAGGACACGGCTATTCGAATAGATATAACTCTGCAGAGGGTGTACTCTTTACCCACGTGTATGAGATTTCTTTAGTCAGCACCGTGACGCTGGCTAATTCCCATTACGATCTTTGGGTTGAAAGCACACCTGACCAGCACACACTAGATTAACTTTCCGGATGCCAGGAATCACCCAAAGCACCGTTCAAGAAAAACTCTAAGTCGGGAAGACCATCGTCTCGACTAGCATGGGATCACTATTCATATGCGCGGATTACAAGGGGTGCCCCCCTCTCGGCCCAGCCGGATACACCCATGCCCCCTAACCTGATGACTGGCATTAGTCCATGGCCGTGGAAACCCTCATCATGGCCCTCTATGTGGTGTGTACACGGACAGGGGTTAGCAACTTACTAAACCGTACTTCCCTCGCGGGAAGACCCATGGCAGCACGGTGTTTAGCTAGGTGTGACAGAACAAGACTCGATCTAGGTCGACTCAGGAGGTGTTGTTATTAAGACTGGCATGTCTCACATGCCGCCGTGACACCGTCGTGTCATAACGTGACCGTGATCACCAGCACGTCCAAGACAGGAGCTGCACTCCTGGGTCTCACAGCTTTCATCCATGTCAGATACTTGAGTGGAAGGCAAGTAATGCAAAGTTGATATGACCATGCATGCATGCACTTGTGATATACTACACATACGATGCAACTCCAAACCGATGCAACCATGCATGTAATTCACCATATCCCAAGTTCAAAAATGCTTGCCTTGATCAAAGTAGTCAGAAAGTGATCCCTCGAAATTCCCGGTAAAGTTCCCCTCTTCTTTTTCTGGAAATACAAATTCAAATTAAAATTAAAAAATTTGCAACAGTACTAAAAGTTGTCTCAAAATATTTTCAAATAAATACTAAAGAAAACTAGAGTGAAAAATAAGAATTTCAAAAAGAGAATCAACTCAAACAGAGTTGTGGTTAAAAAGTTATTAAACATTTAAAACCAGCGGCTTTTCTACAAAATTGTAGGTCCCTGTGCAGTTTAAACAGAAAACACTTCGGGCAGAATATGCTTTCCAGCGCAGAAAGCGTAACCAGGCGGAATACGCTTTCCTCTTACCCACATGTATGAGATTTCTTTAGGCAGCAACGTGACGCTCGCTAATTCCCATTACGATCTTTGGGTTGAAAATACACCTGACCAGCACACACCAGATTAACTTTCCGGATGCTAGGAATCACCCAAAGCACCGTTCAAGAAAAACTCTAAGTCGGGAAGACCATCGTCTCGACTAGCATGGGATCACTATTCATACGCGCGGATTACAAGGGGTGCCCCCCTCTCGGCCCAGCCGGATACACCCATGCCCCCTGACCTGATGACTGGCATTAGTCCATGGCCGTGGAAACCCTCATCGTGGCCCTCCATGTGGTGTGTACACGGATAGGGGTTAGCAACTTACTAAACCGTACTTCCCTCGCGGTTAGACCCGTCGCAGCACGGTGTTTAGTTAGGTGTGACGGAACAAGACACGGTCTAGGTCGACTCAGGAGGTGTTGTTATTAAGACTGGCATGTCTTACATGCCGCAGTGACACCGTCGTGTCATAACGTGACCGTGATCACCAGCACGTCCAAGACAGGAGCTGCACTCCTGGGTCTCACAGCTTTCATCCATGTTAGATACTTGAGTGGAAGGCAAGTAATGCAAAGTTGATATGACCATGCATGCATGCACTTGTGATATACTACACATACGATGCAACTCCAAACCGATGCAACCATGCATGTAATTCACCATATCCCAAGTTCGAAAATGCTTGCCTTGATCAAACTAGTCAGAAAGTGATCCCTCGATATTCCCGGTAAAGGTCCCCTCTTCTTTTTCTGGAAATACAAATTCAATTTCAAATTAAAAATTTTGCAACAGTACCAAAAGTTGTCTCAAAATATTTTCAAATAAATACTAAAAAAACTAGCGTGAAAAATAAGAATTTCAAAAAAAGAATCAACTCAAACAGAGTTGTGGTTAAAAAGTTATTAAACATTTAAAACCAGGGGCTTTTCTACAAAACTGCAGGTCCCTGTGCGGTTTAAACAGAAAACACTTCGGGCAGAATACGCTTTCCAGCGCAGAAAGCGTAACCAGGTGGAATACGCTTTCCTTTTACCCACGTGTATGAGATTTCTTTAGTCAGCACCGTGACGCTGGCTAATTCCCATTACGATCTTTGGGTTGAAAACACACCTGACCAGCACACACCAGATTAACTTTCCGGATGCCAGGAATCACCCAAAGCACCGTTCAAGAAAAACTCTAAGTCGGGAAGACCATCGTCTCGACTAGCATGGGATCACTATTCATACGCGCGGATTACAAGGGGTGCCCCCCTCTCGGCCCAGCCGGATACACCCATGCCCCCTGACCTGATGACTGGCATTAGTCCATGGTCGTGGAAACCCTCATCATGGCCCTCTATGTGGTGTGTACATAGACAGGGGTTAGCAACTTACTAAACCGTACTTCCCTCGCGGGAAGACCCGTGGCAGCACGGTGTTTAGCTAGGCGTGACGGAACAAGACTCGATCTAGGTCGACTCAGGAGGTGTTGTTATTAAGACTGGCATGTCTCACATGCCGCAGTGACACCGTCATGTCATAACGTGACCGTGATCACCAGCACGTCCAAGACAGGAGCTGCACTCCTGGGTCTCATAGGTTTCATCCATATCAGATACTTGAGTGAAAGGCAAGTAATGCAAAGTTGATATGACCATGCATGCATGCACTTGTGATATACTACACATACGATGCAACTCCAAACCGTTGCAACCATGCATGTAATTCACCATATCCCAAGTTCAAAAACGCTTGCCTTGATCAAAGTAGTCAGAGAGTGATCCCTCGAAATTCCCGGTAAAGTTCCCCTCTTCTTTTTCTGGAAATACAAATTCAAATTCAAATTAATTTTTTTGCAAAAGTACCAAAAGTTGTCTCAAAATATTTTCAAATAAATACTAAAAAAAACTAGAGTGAACAATAACAATTTCAAAAAAAGAATCAACTCAAATAGAGTTGTGGTTAAAAAGTTATTAAACTTTTAAAACCAGGGGCTTTTCTGCAAAACTGCAGGTCCCTGTGCGGTTTAAACAGAAAACGCTTCGGGCAGAATACGCTTTCCGGCGCAGAAAGCGTAACCAGGCGGAATACGCTTTCCTCTTACCCACGTGTATGAGATTTCTTTAGTCAGCACCGTGACGCTGGCTAATTCCCATTACGATCTTTGGGTTGAAAACACACCTGACCAGCACACACCAGATTAACTTTCCGGATGCCAGGAATCACCCAAATCACCGTTCAAGAAAAACTCTAAGTCAGGAAGACCATCATCTTGACTAGCATGGGATCACTATTCATACGCGCGGATTACAAGGGGTGCCCCCCTGTCGGCCCAGCCGGATACACCCATGCCCCCTGACCTGATGACTGGCATTAGTCCATGGCCGTGGAAACCCTCATCATGGCCCTATATGTGATGTGTACACGGACAGGGGTTTACAACTTACTAAACTGTACTTCCCTCGCGGGAAGACCCGTGGCAGCACGGTGTTTAGCTAGGTGTGACAGAACAAGACTTGATCTAGGTCGACTCAGGAGGTGTTGTTATTAAGACTGGCATGTCTCACATGCCGCAGTGACACCATCGTGTCATAACATGACCGTGATCACCAGCACGTCCAAGACAGGAGCTGCACTCCTGGGTCTCACAGCTTTCATGCATGTCAGATACTTGAGTGGAAGGCAAGTAATGCAAAGTTGATATGACCATGCATTCATGCACTTGTGATATACTACACATACGATGCAACTCCAAACCGATGCAACCATGCATGTAATTCACCATATCCCAAGTTCAAAAATGCTTGCCTTGATCAAAGTAGTCAGAAAGTGATCCCTCAAAATTCCCGGTAAAGTTCCCCTCTTCTTTTTCTGGAAAATACAAATTAAAATTAAAATTAAAATTTTTGCAATAGTACCAAAAGTTGGCTCAAAATATTTTCAAATAAATACTAAAAAAACTAGAGTGAAAAATAAGAATTTCAAAAAAAGAATCAACTCAAACAGAGTTGTGGTTAAAAAGTTATTAAACTTTTAAAACCGGGGGCTTTTCTGCAAAACTGCGGGTCCCTGTGCGGTTTAAACAGAAAACGCTTCGGGCAGAATACGCTTTCCAGCGCAGAAAGCGTAACCGGGCAGAATACACTTTCCTCTTACCCACGTGTATGAGATTTCTTTAGTCAGCACCGTGACGCTGGCCAATTCCCATTACGATCTTTGGGTTGAAAACACACCTGACCAGCACACACCAGATTAACTTTCCGGATGCCAGGAATCACCCAAAGCACCGTTCAAGAAAAACTCTAAGTCGGGAAGACCATCGTCTCAACTAGCATGGGATCACTATTCATACGCGCGGATTACAAGGGGTGCCCCCCTCTCGGCCCAGCCGGATACACCCATGCCCCCTGACCTGATGACTGGCATTAGTCCATGGTAGTGGAAACCCTCATCATGGCCCTCTATGTGGTGTGTACACGGACAGGGGTTAGCAACTTAATAAACCGTACATCCCTCGCGGGAAGACCCGTGGCAGCACGGTGTTTAGCTAGGTGTGACGGAACAAGACTCGATCTAGGTCGACTCAGGAGGTGTTGTTATTAAGACTGGCATGTCTCACATGCCGCAGTGACACCGTCGTGTCATAACGTGACCGTGATCACCAGCACGTCCAAGATAGGAGCTACACTCCTGGGTCTCACAGCTTTCATCCATGTCAGATACTTGAGTGGAAGGCAAGTAATGCAAAGTTGATATGACCATGCATGCATGCACTTGTGATATACTACACATACGATGCAACTCCAAACCGATGCAACCATGCATGTAATTCACCATATCCCAAGTTCAAAAATGCTTGCCTTGATCAAAGTAGTCAGAAAGTGATCCCTCAAAATTCCCGGTAAAGTCCCCCTCTTCTTTTTCTGGAAAATACAAATTCAAATTTAAATTAAAATTTTTGCAGCAGTACCAAAAGTTGTCTCAAAATATTTTCAAATAAATACTAAAAAAACTAGAGTGAAAAATAAGAATTTCAAAAGAAGAATCAACTCAAACAGAGTTGTCGTTAAAAAGTTATTAAACTTTTAAAACTAGGGGCTTTTCTGCAAAACTGCAGGTCCCTGTGTGGTTTAAACAGAAAACGCTTCGGGCAGAATACGCTTTCCAGCGCAGAAAGCGTAACCAGGCGGAATAGCTTTCGTTTTAAACACACAAAAAAGAAAACGCTGACGGGTCGGGTCCACCCGTCAGGTTTAAAGTTAAACGCGCTTCGCGTGCATGTACAGAGGAGTGCGGCGATCACCGGCGACGATAGCCGGGGTTCCAGAGGGTGGCGATGGTCGGAACATGCTCGGGGTGGAACTCCGCGTCGGTGGGTGGTGGTGGTGGTCGCCGGCGAGCACCGGAATGACGGCGAGGTCGTCTCCGACGGACGGCGGCGTCGGGTAAGATTGGATCTCACCGGGGAGGGCTCTGGTTGTGGAATTGAAGTGTGGGATCGATGAGTGGTTGCACTAGAGGGCTACTGGCAAAATTTGAGCGGTGGAGGTGGCCTAACGGCGTCGTGCTAATCGGGGAGGGTGGCGGCGGATCGGTGGTCGGAGAGGAAGAAGATGACCTCCGCGAGGTCGGTTGGGTGCGTGGGAAGTCGATTGAGATGGTGTGGAGGTGGTGGAGCTGCTCAGCGAGGCTCGGGGAGGCCTTTTATAGGCGATCTGAGGATGGCCGAGGCGGACTGGATTACGCCGGAGTTAATCCGGCCGACGATGCTAGCTAGGGGCGGTGGTCAAGGACGGCGAGTGATAAGAGAGGATGACGGAGTACTCCAGAAGCATCAGCGCGGACGGAGGGGAGTTCTATCCGTTCCCTCCACGGATAGGCTTGGTACGGCCATGGCGGACGCCATCCAACTCCGGCGACTGACAACGGGCCCTGGGTGGCTTGGTCGGTGCTCCCGTGTCACGGAGGAGGTGCCGCGTGGAAAGAGAGGTCGGTTGGGTGGGGCGGCTATTGAATGCTCGTCGGTGGCCGTGGTGGTTCTCCGGTCCGCCATGGATGAGCACGGTGGCCGTTGCACCGGCTTGCCAATAGCTCATCGGCGATGAGAGGCTGGGGAGTGGGCCAGGGGTCGAGGCATTGATGAGCAACGGTGACGCCGTGGAGGAGAAGGAAGGTGAGGGGTGCACGGCATTGATCGCCCCTGCCTCTAAACAAATTCAATGAACTGAATTTTTGACAACAGTGAACAGTACGCCTACCATGTGTATGATGAAATGACAGAGAGCTCTAGGTATTTTAGGAATTTGTGGTAATTTTTGTGGTAAGGTGTTGAAGCATATAAGAGAGTCTGGCAAAGTTTCAGAATTTTTGGAGCTATTTAAATTGGGTTTTGATCATGGAATTTGAATCTGGTCCAAATTTGAACTGGATAGGATTTGAAAATTTTGAACTGTGGAACCCAAAGTTTTTGGTGAAATGGGTTGTGGGTACTGCCTAGTAGCTAGGATAATTTTTGTGGGTGCAGAAGAATTATAAAAAATATGGTTCCTTTGTAAACCAAAGAAACTAGGATATATATAAATTGGAACTTTGGAATTTATTTAAAATGGGAGAAATATTTTTGTGGAGAGGAAAAATATTGGACACTGTCCTAGAATGTGTGAATGACTTGAGGGCTAATTTAGAAATGACAGAAAAATTATTGGAGGAATTTAGAAGTGTTTGGAAGGGATAAAATGATCATTTTCATGAAATAATTTTATTTATTCCAAAAACTTTTCTAAAGAGAAAAATATTTTTGATCTTTCAAAAATAATTAACCAACTAATAAACCATCCAAATCAGAACCATTTAAAATTTTGAAACCCAATTAAAAATAAAAAATGATTTCCAGAACAGAAGAAGCAGAAGAAGAAAATGGCCATAATAATTCAAAGTATTTTATTTTAAAGAAAAGATTTGAAAATCCAAAGAAAATATTTTGGGGTGTTACACAAATGCACCTCAATTTCACCCCTTTTGGCCTTTTTCTGTGCAGAATGCTGTCAACAAACTGATACATACTTGACTGTCGGCTTCTTCTTGATAATCGGGAAGTTCTCCTATTTGAAGGAAGTGGACGATTTGTTGTGCCCATGCCGGAGCCTGTGGCTCGACGATGAGGACTTAAGGCATTTCTTCGGCTGCGGGAGCGCTTGCCTCGATGGCAAGAACCTGAGGTTCTGCGCGAGGCCGCTGCTCACCGGCAAGCGTGTTGTTACCGGCAACTTCTTTGCCAGTGGCTTCTGGAAGCTCTGCCGGGAAATACTTACCAGTGTTCAACTTTCATCTTTTGCTTGCCTACATTGATGGTGTGAC
Organism: Elymus sibiricus; assembly: GCA_039707655.1. Classification (NCBI taxonomy): domain Eukaryota; kingdom Viridiplantae; phylum Streptophyta; class Magnoliopsida; order Poales; family Poaceae; genus Elymus; species Elymus sibiricus. The sequence continues at coordinate 206,373,620 of CM077674.1, forward strand.
AGATGGCTGAGTTAAATGGAGCACAAAAGTTCCCGGTTCCACGTGAAGCTTTTGGGCAGCACACTTTGACAAATGATCAGCAATGCTGTTTTCTGCACGAGGGACGTGCTCTGTTTGCAGTCCGTCAAAGTGTTCTTCCAATTTCCTCACTTCTTCCACATAAGCTTCCATCAATGGGCTCTGATAATCTTTGTTAACTTCCTTGACAACGAGCTGCGAGTCTCCACGGACGATCAACTTTCTGATTCCAAGGTCTATTGTGATCCCGAGACCGACAAGGAGCCCTTCATACTCAGCAGTGTTGTTTGTAACCTTCTCCCTGGGAAAGTGCATTTGTACCACATACTTGAGGTGCTCTCCGGTGGGCGCGACAAGCAGCACTCCGGCACCGGCGCCTTGCAGTGAGAAGGCACCGTCAAAGTACATGATCCATCCTTTGGTTGCTTCTTTGCCAGGAAGAGCAGTTTCTTGGATCTCCTCGTCGAGCGTTGGTGTCCATTCGGCAATGAACTCCGCCAAAGCTCTACTCTGAATGGTTGTAGTACTTTCAAACTTAAGTGCAAAACTTGACAGCTCCAACGACCACTCCACTATCCTGCCAGTTGCATGTGGATTTCTCAAAATTGGCTGCAACGGAAAACGAGTGACGACGGTAATGTCATGTGCTTGGAAGTAATGGCGCAACTTTCTCGGGACCATGAGAAGGCCGAAAAGCAGCTTCTGCACACCAGAGTATCTTGTAAAAGGGAACTAACAAAATACACAGGGCGTTGCACCATCTTCTTCTTCGGCACCATTTGTTGGTTTACTACATTTGCTTGGGCTGATTCTGACTTGTCGGCACCAGACTCTGCCGGAGAAGATTTCGGTTCTCATTATCTGTTTCTCTCTCTGCCACTAATGCAGCACTGACCACTTGATTTGTTGTTGCCAAATATAGCAGCAACAGCTCTTGTGGTTTAGGCACAACTAGTGTTGGCGAAGAGGAGAGGTACCTCTTCAAATCTTGCAGCACGGCCTCCGCTTCCGGAGTCCATTTCATTGGACTTGCCTTTTTCAAGATTTTGAAAAATGGCAAGGCGCGCTCAGCAGGTTTGGAGATGAACCTGCATAATGCAGCAATACAGCCAACAAGTTGTCGCACATCCTTGACGCGCTTGGGTGCTTCAATTTGCTCAATGGCTTTGATCTTGTCAGGATTAGCTTCAATTCCACGTTGAGATACAAAGAACCCGAGAAGCTTGCCGGATGGAACGCCAAAAACGCACTTCTCGGGGTTGAGCTTCAAATTTATTCTGTGCAAGTTTGCAAATGTTTCTTCTAAGTCTTGAATGAGGGTTGATTTGTCCTTGGTTTGGACCACTATATCATCCATATATGCTTCCACATTCCTGTGCAACTGGGGCTCAAAATCAATCTGGACTGCTCTTGCAAATGTTGAACCAGCACTTTTTAGTCCGAAAAGCATACGCACAAAGAAGTATGTGCCACATGGAGTAATAAATGCGGTCTTCTCCTCATCCTCCTTGGCCATGAAGATCTGATGGTAACCAGAGTATGCATCAAGAAAGGAGAGTAAATCACAGCCGGCAGTAGAGTCAACAATTTGATCAATATGCGGTAAAGGGAAAGGATCCTTTGGACATGCTTTGTTCATACCCGTGTAGTCAATACAAAGTCTCCACTTTCCATTTGCTTTTCGTAGGACAACTGGATTTGCCAACCATGTTGGATGTAGTACACCTGTAATTAAACCAGCTGCTTCTAACTTCTTTATTTCTTCGGCGATAAACTGTTGCCGTTCCAAAGCTTGCTTCCCGACCTTCTGCTTGACGGGCCGAGCATGGGGACAGACGGCAAGGTGGTGCTCAATTACCTCCTTGGGAACACCGGGGATGTTAGATGGTTGCCATGCAAACACATCGACATTCGCCCACAGGAAGGCAATGAGCGCGCTTTCCTATTTGCTGTCAAGAGCGAAACTGACGGTGAAAGTACCGCCAGTGCCGTCCTCCTTTGCTGGCACCTTCTTGGTTGCTGGTGGAGTAGCCATGGATTTCTTGGCGGTAGAGCTTTCTGGCACGTCATCAACAGGTGCGCAGCACTCCGAAGAGGTGCGCTTCCCGAAAGACTTGTCAGAGGTCTTGCCGCTCTTCTTGTTTTTCTTTTTGTTGGCGGGAGCGGGCGCCTTAGCGGCGGATGCTGCAACCGCTTCTCTGTAAAGCTTGTCAACGCAAATCACTCCATCTTTCTTGTCGGAGTTGATGGTGATGACCCCCATCGGCCCTGGCATTTTGAGAGTCTTATAGGCATAATGGGACGCTGCCATGAACTTTGCCAAAGCTGGGCGACCAAGAATTCCATTGTAAGGCAGAGGAATCTTAACCATGTCAAATACAATCTTCTCAGTTCTGTAATTCAATTCCCCACCAAATGTCACCGGTAGAGTGATCTTCCCCTTTGGTTGGCTCCTTCCCGGATTGACCCCCTGAAATGTGCCTGTTTGCTGGAGATCTTCATCAGGAATTTGTAACCTCTTGATGACTTCTGGTGAAATCAAATTCAGGCCGGCCCCAGCATCAACCAACATTTTCATGACTTGGAGGTTGCGTATCGTTGGTGAGACCAATAACGGAAAGCACCCGACCGCAGTTGTGCGATCAGGGTGATCCTCCGCATCAAAAATGATGGGTGTGTGGGACCAGTTGAACGGCTTCTGAGCACCCACTGCCGGTTCTGCCTCATTAACCTCACGCGCCCATAGCTTGAGTTGGCGGTGAGAGGAGTGCAAAGATGCACCCCCGTCAATGCACATGACTTCGGTTGCTTTCTGGAATTCTCGTTCGCTGGACTCATCTTCGTCCTCGTCATCATCCTCATCATCATCTTCTTCTTTCTTGTCTTGGCCTTGAGCAGGCTTCTCCTTTTGCTGCTTGGCCTTGCCGCGGCGACCTCCTCAGCCACCACAGCCCCTCTTGCCAGATCTGCCAGCACCATCTTGGCCTTTCTCCTTATCGTGCTTTTCATATTCAGCCTTTTGTTTCTCAGCAAGTTGCTCAACCTGCCGGCACTCTTGGAGATCATGGCCTTTTGTGCGGTGAATCTTGCAGTATGGCCCATCGGACTTGCCAGTCTTCTCGCCAGCTGCGGCTTCCTGGCAATCAGCGCATGCAGCAACTTCCTTGCTGGAGCTCTCGGTCCTAGCTTTCTTCGCGGCATTGGAGTTGCCGAAACCTTCGACAGCCATAACAGTCTTGCCTTTGCGCTTCCTGTTGCGCTTTTAGCCCTTTTTCTTCAGGGTGACGGCGTCGTCATCCTCTGAATCAACCTCAGCGCCAGCATCCTCCCAAGGAAGTCTCCTCCCTTCTTCAGCCCGTGCACATTTATCCGCCAACATATACAACTCATTGACGGTTTTTGGTAATCTGATATTCAACTTCTCTCGCATCTTTCGATTGCGCACATTCGTGTGAAAGGCAGCAATCACAGCTGCGGGGTGCACATCAGGGATGTTACAGTGTACACGGCTGAACCTCTGAATATATTTCTGTAGGGACTCGCCATCTCTTTGTGGGATCACTTGCAAGTCGCTGTGATGACCAGGAGCCTTGTGGCCTCCGGTAAAAGCACCAATGAACTCGTTGCATAGATCTGACCATGAAGAAATGGAATCCTCCGGCAAGTTCATCAGCCAAGATCTCACATTGGGTTTGAGCGCCAATGGAAAATAGTTGGCGAGAATCTTTTCATCTCTTCCTCCGGCAGCTTGCACAGTGATTGTGTAAATGCCCAAGAATTCTGCCGGGTTAAGCTTGCCGTCATATTTTTCTGGCAACTCTGGCTTGAAGGCCCGGGCTGACGGCCAGCGGACTTGCCACAGCTCACGAGTGAAGGCTGGGCATCCCACCTCGTAAGGTAGATACCCGCCAACCCCGGGCGCAGGCTCATCAACAACTGGACCATTGCCCACATCAGATTGATGGCGTACTTCCCGGCGCCGTTCAATGGTGGTGCAAGCATCTTCTGCCCGCCTATCTTGCAGCACTCGACGCTGATCTTGGCGCGCTTGCGGATCCGAAGAAGCCATTGACATCTCATCAGGCTCAACGGACAGGTGAGTTTGTCGCGGCTGCCGGTGTTGTTGCTGTGGGGGTGACTGCACCATTTGCGCCGCTCCTCCGACATGGCCATCGGTTGGTGCCATCACCAGACGCCATGAAGGTCCTGCCTGCTATGAGCTGTTGGCTTCGAACCCGATGAGGCTCTGGATGGTGGCTCTTCACTCATCCATCTTGTCAGCAGCCGAAGGGAAGTTCAATAGCATATGTGCTCGCGCCATGGCCTCTGCTGCCGTAGCTGGCATGGCTGGGAGCGAAGAACGAGATGTCGCTCGACTCCTGGCAGAACCAGCAGGAGTGCCACCACGATCTTGCTGCCATGGCTCATACCCAGCAGTGGGCTGACGCGGTGGAGGTGGTGCCTAAAGATCTTGTGGCTAATCAACAGGTGTCTTGCCATGCGGATGTTGTCATCCGGAATCGCCAGCGCCGTTCGGATTCGCGTCGCGCCCATCTTGCGATGGTCACGATGTGCGTCCTGAAGCGGTATCCTTAGACACCACCGCGGCTGGGTCTTGACTTGCGCCAGTCTGGATGGTGTTACTCCGGTGGCTTCGTTCGCCGGTGCATCGAGGAGGCGGGAGTTGGTCATTCGTACCGCCTGCACCGTTGTGGCTCCGGTCGTCAGACTGACGAGGAAGTTGCTGGTTGTTGTTGTGTGCTCCGCCTGCTCCGCCGGTGCTAGCTACGCCACCTGCGCCGCCTGCGCCGGTGACTCCTTCCATGCCACCTGCGCCGGCTGCGCCTCCTGCACCACTTGCGTCGGCGGGATCATCTCCACCGTGTGTGTGCGTCTGCGACGGAGGCTTGGATGTCGATGGAGCCGCTGCGGATGCGCCCTTCTTCTTGGGTGCCATCAAAGATGATGGAGATGAAGTAACGCACAAACTGTTGATTCAGGTTCGTGCAAGCGATCCCCCTACCTGGCGCGCCAAAGATATCGTGCGTACGACCATCTATGGGGCCATCTAGCCCCTTTGCGGTTCGGCTAGGGGAATGCGCAAGCACAAAGAGCAGAATCAACAGCAAACGCAAAGGATTTACCCAAGTTCGGGCCACTGAGAGGTGTAAAACCCTACTCCTACTATGTGTATTGGAAGTGTTTGAGCTCAAGTACAAGGAGCGCTTCTTGCTGGCAAGGCGCAGGAAGAGCAGCTATGCATGCAAAATGAGCAAAGCATCGACCCTTGTAAAGGTTGCCTTGGCCCTCCTTTTATAGCTCAAGGGGTAACCATAGTGGCAAAACAGTCATTACATGTTGATTTGATAGCAAACAGTGCTATCATACCTAACTCTGCCGGATTAGGACAAATGCATTTATTACGCTGTTAGGTGTCCTGTTGAGGAGGGGCCCCGGCAAGGTTCCTGCACCGCTCGCCCAGCCACCTCCTATTATCTTGACACGCCTTCTGGACGGGTGTCATTAAAGGTAATCCTCCTTCCAGCATTCTGCCACGTGCCCTGACAGTCTTCACCAAACTACCTGCCCGCTCGACACCTCACAGATTAGCGACCAGCTGCTTGGTGAGGTGGAGCAGTGAGGAGCTAGTAAAGGCTTGCCAGTATAGAGCTTTCCGGGCCTTGATCTTGCCGGCTCGCGCCTTGTCGGCGAATGATGATTCTATCTTCAGCACTTAGCCAAGTGCTTCCTTGACGCTTGGTCTTGATGTTAATGGTTTTCGGCAAGCCCTGGCCGTCGAGACTGCTACCACTGCCTTTGCATAAGTCAGGGTATAAAATACCCATGTTTTATACACTGACACCTGTGTTGTCTTCCGGCCTGTTAACGGCCCGTTATGGTCTGGGCCCATGAACGGACGGTTTTGATTTTGGCCCTTTTACGGTCCATATTGCAGTCCGGTTTTGGCCCACGAACAGTACGGCCCATGGATCCTACAGCGCGTAGGAGGCCCATGGATCCTACGGCCCGTAGGAGGCCCATGAATCCTATGGCCCGTTGGAGGGCCATGGATCCTACAGCCCGTAGGAGGCCCATGGTTACCATGGCCCGTATGTGGCCCATGGTTATTGCGGCCACTATCAAACCGAGGAAAAAGAACTGCAGTGACTAAAAGCAAACAAATAAACAAGACTATAAGTAAATAAATAAGCAAGCAACTAATGCTAGGCTATTATGGCGATTACAGACATTACATCCAATGGGCATCAAAGTTTGCCACCAGTGCAAATAAAGGGAACAACAAAGCAGCATATTACATACAATGGACGTCTAAATTGACCACCAGTGCAAATAAATGTGTCCGCAAAATAAGTCCAGAACTGAAACAACTTCAGAAGATCTCAAGAAACATTATCCTGGTATCCACCATGCTGGCAATAAGCTTAGCAAGCTTATTAGTTTTCTCTTGTTTGGCGCTAAAATCCTCCAACGTTTGCTATTGCACCAGAAAGTATGCATCTGAATTCTGGAGGGACATCCTCAGTCCTTTGGCTTCTTGTCATAGCACTGCTGATCGATGTCTTTCAGCTTGTAGTTGAGACTCAAGAAACCGAACTGATTCAGACAGCGAGTTCAAAGAGCTTGTGCCAGCGGTAGTGGCTAGTAAGTCGAACACTACATCAAGACAGGACTTTGGGGTTGTCTCACTATCTTCAAGATAGTTTTCCTTATCTGTTTTATCAGCTTTGTTGGAGACCAACAAGGCTGTCTCACTATCTTCAGCCTTATCTTCATTACTTCCTTTACCATTGCTTAATGTGGTACTCTTCTCTAATATTCTGTCAGCATTCTAAAAGAAGAAACAAGCAGACACATAACAGGTTTAGCATGTAGTATATGAAACTCATTTTGGTGAACCAGTTCAGTAGTAAGGTGGACAGGATTAAACTATCAAGTCTTCTATTGCAAAGTAGTACATTATAAAAGCATCAAACAAACATATATCTATGTGCTATGGTCACTGCATTGTCTTGCCAAATCAAAATAGAGACACAATTCAAATCATATCAGTTCAAGACAAAGTAGCATTGAAAGAATATAAGTGTGGGAAACTACACGGCACCACAAGATTTCATATGGGTACCACGGGTATACATGTACAGCTAACAACACTATTGGCTCTATTTTGATGGTAGTAATGTGCATGATATGAGAAGACAACTGTCTACACAATTGAAATTGAAATCAACATAGAGCAATTTAGAAGAGCAAACCAGTTAAAGAAACATGTTTAAACATACCTGTTGTGCCATTGGAGTTTCGATTGGATTCTTCAATTTAAAAATTAGTTGGTATGAGTAAATACAGTGATACAAGAGCAAAGCAGTATGCACCATAGCTATGGAATCTTATCTGAGAACAGTTGTTCTTCAGGTTTATGCACTTGTTCTACAAGAATAGAGTATAGTAAGACGCAAGCATTCAGTACTTCAAAATGAAATATGATCTCATAGACCCTACCAGATTCTTGGGTCTGGACCAATACAGAACAAGGCATTCCCAGTCATCGTCTCGTAAATGTGTCTTCAGAGAAAGTAAGGGAATTTGATGAGTTTCCTTGCCAGTGAAGTATGTTTTTTCATGTAATTCCGATACTGCCGCAAAGCATTCTTCAAGATAGCACAAGTATTAGCACAGGTTAGCTCATCCTGAGTTTCAAAATCGGTCATTCTCTACACAGAAAAATGGGAACATTTGATGTGTTATAACCAGCAGGGAGGTAGAAAGTATGGGACAAAGCAAAGTAAGTGCCATGAATACTTACACATAACTCCTGGAGGAACACCTGCAACTGGCTTTTTCCTTCATCTTGAGTATAATATTTCCATGATGGGAAGATACACACATAGGATTTAAAAACATCAAATGCGATAGACGCTAAACTACGGATGACTGGTTGTGCTTTGTCCACAGGAATAGGTGCACTAACTGGTGGAGTTGGGGTTTGCCGTGGTAGTCCTGGAGCTTTGGGCACTAGAGCTGCCTTACTAACTGCTCTTATTTGGGAGCTCTGTGGTGGAGATGGTGTTGTGTCAACTGGAACTGGGTTACTATCTGTTCGGGTTGGGGTTAGATTGGGTCAAGCTGGTTCTCTATCCATCAGAGTAGGCGTATAATCTGCGAGAGTCTGGGTTATGTGTGGTAGGGCTGGTTCTTGTGCAAGTACAACCGGGGTGCTATCTCCATCGACAAGTAGCACTGTTTTATTTGAAGACTGTGTTTTTACTCCGCTAGACACTGCCATCACCCCCTCCAATTCAAATGGATGATAAACAAGAAAAGCAGTTGAATGTATAGACCTTGTATGAGAGACAGATGCAATAGATAGTGAGGAAAAAAGAGGGCATGAAATAGTTCACATATATGTTGTTTAACTAAACAGGATAGCATGACATAATTTCACATATATGATGTCTATCTAAACAGTATGGCATGACACAATTCAAAGATATGATGACTAACTAAAAAGGATGGCATGAGATAATTATATGATTTCTTTAGTAAATAGGTTCGCATGACATAATTCAAATACATGTTATCTAAGTAAACAGGATGGCATGATATAATTCACATATGTGATTTATATACTAAGCAGATGGCATTCACATATATGATGTCTAAACTATGCAATGCAAGACACCATATGCATGATACGAGCAGTATAACCCTGCCAAGTTAGAGCTTACACCTCGGGGGGGGGGGGAATAGGATTGGTCATCTGTCTTTGAATCCTCCTCTGAGGAGCTATCTGGACCCAGCAAGAGATCTGCTTCGACAGGTAGCACTGTCTGCTTTGAAGACCTTGTTTTCACTCCAAAAAAAATTCATCACCCACTCAAATGGCTGATTCACAGGAAGAGTAGTGGGATGTACAAACATTGTTGACAAATGGAAATGTAATGAAAAAAGGAATGGCAAGATATAATTCAAATATAGGATGCTTGGTTAAACAGGATGGCATTGCATATTTCACGTATATTATGGCTGGCTAAAAAAGATGGCATTGCATAATTCACAAATATGATATAGAAACTAAACAAGTGGCATTACAAAACATGTCTAACTAAGCAGATGACATATATGATGTTGAAAGTAAGCAAAGCAAGGCACCATATGCATGATATGACCAACATCATCATGCCAAGTTAGAGCAAACACCTCAGGGGGTAAATAGGAGTGGTCAGCTCCCTCTAATTCCACCTCTGAATAGCTATCTTCCTCTGGATTACAATCTGGAGGAGGGGGTGGGGTTGCCATTGCACCCACCATGGAGCGATGTCTACATGACAATGTATTGTCTCACAAGACTCTTCTGTTTTTCTCTACATGTTCAGCATGACTGTGTACAAGAACTGACATGCATACAAAAAAAATATAGTGAGATTACGTAAGGAGAGCATGCAGAAATCTAGAGTGATGGTAACAACCAGTGGATAGATTCAAAAATAATGATAGCAGGCAAATGATAGCTTAATTTAATAAAAAGGCAGATGATGGCTGCTTTACTGTTTGTTTCCCACCCAAGATGAATGACATAGTAGATACCCTAGATGAACCAGATAGTAGATAGAGATACTATTCATTGCTGCCTCGATATGTGCCCCACAAGCATTTTAAAACTCAAGTTTGAACATTAATTTGGACCTGACTTGGAGTCTAAGAGATGAACAGGATGATAAACTAGGAGGTAATATTAAGAAATGCATAAAGTAAGCAGAAACAAAAGAGTGCGACCTCTCTTGCGGACCCGTGTACTCCTAAGGTTCATCTACTGAGTCGATGATGGTGATGCAGTTGTGGTGGCTGCCGGTGACGGGGAAGGAGATCTGAGGCGGCGAAAGATGGTCAGGAGTTGTGATGTCTGGTATGGTGGATGCTTCTGTCGATGGAGCAACTCAGGTGAGGTGGACGATGACACGATAGGAGCAGGACAAACCACACAAAGTTTTCTTCGACACCTATCTGTAACTGAAGTAATTCTATAAGGGTTCCTTTGGCTTGCAGGATTCTAAAAATGCAGGGATAGGAAAAACACCGGAATAGGATAGGAATGCATGTGGAAAACAGAGCATTTGTAAACACAGGATTTCTTTCAACTAGGGTGTTCGGTTCACAGGAATTGGAAGAACACGGGAATGCAAAGAAACATGGCCAAATTAAAGTGAAACCACCTGAAAATGTGTACAGTTAGAATGTTATTATGCCACTAATGCACTTAGTCTTTTTTTCATGCATAGGATTTTGATAAGTAGGTCCAGGTGGATGTTAAATTTTCTGTGTTTTTTCTTTGGAACAGACACGAAAGGAAAAAATCCTTCAGTTTTGTATTGCTCCATTCCTTTCAACCAAATGCATGAATAATTGAATAGTAGAGTACCATAGGAAAATTCCTATTGCTATGTTTTTCCTTCTGTTTTTCCTTTGAACCAAAATAGCCCTAAGGGATCGACATGAATGTAGAGTAAAAAGTGATGCGACAAGTGTACAACCTCTTTGGCGTAGCCGTGTCGACCAGCATCATTGGGTCGGTCGCTGAAGATGTTGTGGCCGAGGTGGCTGTCGGAGCTGGGGAAGAAGATCTAAGGCGTCTGTAGACGGCGTCGAGGGTACTGCTCTGTTGTGATGGATGGTTCCATCGTTGGAGCAGCTCCGGTGAGCTGTACAACGTCGAGGTTGAAGCAGTACAAGATAGACATCGTTAATCTGAAGTGGGATTCTAATACCATCTCCAATAGATGATGTAAAATACATCACCAAAAAGTGTTATCTATAAAATTTACATCACCAAAAAAAGCACCCAACTCCAACAGATGATGTAAAAACTGTTGACTCTGAACTTAACTGTCAAAACTGAATTTAACTGTCGAAACTGACTGTTACTGTCGAAACTGAATGCACTAGTAGCAGAGAAGCACTTCACTGGTAGTTTAGGCCTCTCGAGCACTAGTAGCAGAGAAGCACTGATCTAAATCAGCAGCCACTCGACAGGGAACGCATTAGCAGATAGCAGCCGGAGCAGCAGCACGAACGAGAGCCAGAGCAGCAACTCGTGTAGCTGCAGCAGCCCGTGTACCAGCATCAGCAGTGCGAGCGAGAGCAAGAGCAGAGCAGCAGCACGAGCAAGAGCAAGAGCAAAGCAGCAACGCGAGCGAGAGCCGGAGCACCAACAACAGCTCCGGCTAGTATGGACCCAGCAGCCGAGGGAGCCTCGCAATGGGGGAGAGCCGCCGTGGAGGATGTCGCCGGCGGCGCCAGCGTCGAGGGAGCCGCGCCATGGAGGAGCGGGATCGAGCACCGGCGGCGTCCTAAGGTCGAGTGAAGGAGAAGATGCGATGAGTGTACAACCTCTTTGGTGGCGCCGAGTAGGCCTCGGCTTCATTCGAGGAGTCGGTGAGGATGCTGCGATTCCGATGGGGCAGGTTAAGGCGGTGCTGTGGGAATGGAGCAGCCGCGATAGACGAGGCAATCATCGGAGCAGCTCCTTGGAGGTGGAGGACGGAACGGGTGAACCGGCGGGATGACGAGATTGACGATGGATCCTCATCCGGTGCGGTGGATGAGTGACGTCGAGCTGTTGCGGTGGACGACGTCGTCAGGGAAGAGGCTCCGGCTGGGCGGTGGTGGGGTGGCAGACGGAGGAGGGTGGGGTTTCCCGGCTGGTGGAGAGAGGTTTTGGCGGCCTCGGTTTTTGAATGGGGAAAAGCAGGGGATGGGAGGGGGAACCATGACTTAGGGACGCGCTTGTACGAAATGTAAGGTAATTTTCAAAAGTACCCCCACCAATTTGAACTAGCGGCTCTTTCCGCTCGGGGCTAGAACGGGGATTTCGCGTGTCGGGATGTCGCAGGAGGAGGGAGTTTTCATGCGCATTGTAATTTCGAGATTGCAAGGCGCGGGTTGAGAATGAGGGAGTTTCCAGAGCACAAATAGACAAAGAGATATCTTGAAATTTCGGCATAATTAGGCGCGGGTTGAAATTTCGGGACAAGGCTAACTTGTACGGTACCATATCAATTCGCACTTCCCTCAACCAAAAAAAAAATCAATTCGCACCACACAAGAGAGGGTCTTGTCCCGTTTTACTGTATGAATTACTACAAATGTCATTCAAAACTTTGAATCCATGTTATGTTCAATTAAAATATTTCGCTAGGTGTATAATGCATGTAACCTATTCAAATGAATATTTTAGTGTATTCCAAATGTATATACTACCACTGCAATATGAACTAAATTTGAATTCGTTTCACTATTTGAATAAGAATCTACAATCATGATTGTTGTCAAGTTAAACCATCATCTGTATATTATCTTCACAACACACCACATGATTATTGTCAAGTTAGATATGAACTATGTGTACTATATGAACTCGAATTCAAAATTTTGAATCCACTTTATGCTGATTTCAAATAATAGTACATTTCAGGCTCTAGCTAGATCTTCATAATCTAAACCATGTTTCATATGTATAATGTGTTTATCACACAATGTATAGTGCCCCGCCCCCTACGCCTACAAGTACTTAGCTGTGAGCTACAAAAGCCACACATTATCACAAATTCAAATAAATGTGAGATTGTTTGATATATATATATATAGGGTGGGTCTATTCTACCAACCCCGTTAAGACCTTATTCTACCAACACCTGGGCTTATTCTGCCAACCCCCGACCCACCTCACCTTCTTCCCCCGCGTCACACCCCAATTCCTGTCCACCTTCTTCCCCGCGTCACATCCCCGATCCCCTTCCACCTTCCCCAGATGCCAGCCCCGCAACCCCCTCCTCCACCACCATAGTACCCCAACCCCCCTGCAACCCCCTCCCTCCCACCAACGGCGCCATCCCCACCCAGCCTCCTCCCCCCGACGCCCCACTCTCCTCCCGGGGCGGCGCCTCCGTGCGGCCTCCTCCCAAGCCGGCCTGGTGGATGGCCGCCGTGGTGATATCCCCGAACGGCCAACAACTGCCGCCGCCCAACCTCCTCCTTCTCCGCGCCGGAGCGCCACCGGGCCACCGTGCTCAGTGCGTCCCCCAAAGCACCACCTCCTATCCGCCGGCCACCCCCATGGCACCCTGGATCCCGCCGCCCCCATCTCCCTCGCCACCCCGCCCCAACCTCCCTCCAACCCGGCGACCCTGGATCCCGCCGCTCAGGCCCCTCCGCCCGCAACCTCCCTCCGGCTCCACCTTCTCCCCTCCTCTGGCGGTGGATCCAACCTGCCGCGCCCCGGCAAGCAGCTCCCCTGCAACCCCCTCAGCCAGATCCATCTCCACCTTCCCCCCTCCTCTGCCTGCTAGCCATGACGGGGAGCTCAGCCTCAGAAAGGAAGGAACACGAGCGGCGCCGCCGGCGAATCCCCAACTCCCACAGCAGTAGCTCCCCCCCCCCGACGCGGCGTGCAGTTCGCCGGTCCATAGCGTGCTGTTCGCCGGCCGCATTCCGGCGAGCTGCAGCAGGTGGTTGCCGACTGGATGGGCGTCACTGGGAGGGCGCCAGCTGCTACGGCGCCACATCCTGCTGACCCCATCTCCTTCTCTCCGTGCAGCTCGGCGGCGTGCCAAGTGCAGTTCGCTGCTCCTCTGCATGTGGTTAACCGGAGCACGGGCTCCACCAAGGAGATTCCTGTTAATTTTTGTTGCAAAATTCATATGTTTGTGCTCTGAAAATGGTTCACGGCCGATGGTTATGCAGTTCTCTTGTGCGTCCACTGCGATTCGACGGCCATGGACATGCAGTTCATCCGCCGGTTGGTTCTTTGCTTTTTTTAGTTTCATTCACCTGATGCAGATGAGAAGGTCGCTGAATCCATCAGTCAGAGTGGATTTCAGTTCAGTTTCAATTCGATTTCAGGGCTGTTGTGCAAAAAGTTCAGGGACAAAAAAAATTGTTGGATGGAAACTGATGCAGTTCGTGGCGAGATCGACCATGCCCTGCAGACAAGATGCCCCTCCACCCCTTGCAGTGCAGGCATCCTGGGCTTGCAGTGCGCTGGGCACGCAATGCGATTCGGCCCGCGTGGCCGTGAAGTTGGATTTTGGATGTGCACTTGACTACTCGTGCGGTTCACTAACGCGGTGCAGTGCACATGTGCTGTTTTAGATATGTTTTTTGCATCGTCTGCAATTTACTCAAGAAGTTCACTTTGTTGTTGGATGTGCAAGAAAATAAACACAATTATAGAAATTATGCAGTTCGTCGGCGCACTGGAGCCCGGTGTAAACATCTTTTGTGCTTCGGTGTAAACCTCTTTTATGCTTTTATCTACTGCTCTTCCCTCTCTACTGCTCTTCTCTCGCTAATTTGTTTGCTCTCTGAACTGCAGCACAAGGGAGATTGAACGGGCTGCAGATTGGGGGTTCAGCTGCCGCTGCGTCCAGCAGTCCAACCCAGTCGCCCCAGGCCGTCCAGCGACCTGTCGGGCTGTGGTATCCCGCTGCAATTTAGCGAGCAACAGTAGCGACCGTACTCTCCAACCGCCCCATGTGTGTGTCTCCTCTCTCTCACCCATACTTGCAGCATGTATGCCATGGATTTTGTGAATGGAAAAAAATCCCTCTGTAATTCTCTCGATTCCAATAATTATTTCAGATTGTGATAGGCATGCATTTGAATTTTGGTAAGCACGTGTGATCTGCTGCCCATAACCTCTTTGTTGTTATGTTTCTGAGAATTGGACAATCTTTTTAGTTTTATTTTCACAATAACTAGTCCTAGCTAAGTATATATTGATGCATCCAGAGGTACTAATGTATTAAATCTAGCAAATTAGGATTTTAACTCCTTTGATAATGATGCTGAAATTTACATTGAGCATGAACACTAAAATGGCAGAGGATTCGCTATTGGCACTGCAACTTATTTCCCATAATATTTTACTGAACCTTGAGTAAATATTTCTAGCTTTTCCTTAACAAAGTTCATGCAAAATAACTGAGTTGTATTACAGCTGGCTTTGAAATATAGTAGGAACTGAAAATGGGAAGGTGCATGCAACCAATTAAGGATGCTTCTTTTATTAACCCTGTAATTCTGAACATATTCTGCATTCTGATTTGTCTTTTGTCCATTCTGCTCCGCTGTTGTTCTGTTCTTCCGCTTGCTATAAATAAAAGAAATATATAAGTTCACCTTACAAAAGCTTAGTGGTTCAAAATGTGAAAGAAAAATGAAAAAAGTTCATTGGCTTTTGTGTTGTGTGACTTTAAGAGTTCAAAGTACATAAGAACATAAGTCCACTCTGCAAAAACAACAGTACACACATAAGAATATAAATCCTCCCAAAAAGTTCATTTACGAGCATCTTCTGCTCATCCACGAGCGGTGCTCCTCCCTGCGGCTGTTGCTCATCCATGAGCGGGGCTCCCCAGGATCCCATCGGCGACTGTCCGTCGATGGTGGCTCTCGACACTGTTTCCTTAACGCTGCTACAATTCTGAACTTATTGTTGAGTCGTACTAGTACTGATGAAATGGGAAGCACGTGTCACATGAATCCTCAATTGAAATGAGATGGAAGGTTGCACCTCCAGCCTACCAAAACCCACCATGTTGTCAGTTCAAAAGTCCTAGGGTGTACCTACAGAATTCTGAAAATGTGACTACAGAATAGTTTTCTTGTGCTACTATATCGTCAGTTCAAATTGTACCGAAGATACAGTCCTAGGTGTGTTGCGGTGCGTGCTTAATTGGTAATTGGTGTGTGTAGGGTACGGCCGGCGAGCGAGAAGGCGGCAAGTGTACCACGGCGAGCAACGAGACAGAGGTATGAAGCAGATGTGCGTGGTGAGCTGCTAATGCACTTGTGCGGCAGCTGCCTGCGTGTTTCTGTTTCGTTTGCCTGAGAGTGTTTTTGCCTGTGTTGTCGTGTGCTTGTGTGTTAGATTTGGAGTGTGAGATCCATATTGCATTCTTCAAAAAACAAAAGGTATGGTCATGTTAAGAAAAGTCCAGAAAAATAGTTCAAGATCTTCACTTATTTTTTGTAAAACAGAGACATCTGGAACGGAGCAACTAGCAGTTCGACAAAAATAAATGTTGCTATTTTGCTTAGTTCATGTGTAAGTTAAAGTGTTTAGCCCCATATAAAGTTCAGAGAAAAACCATTATGTTGCTTATTGCTCAGTTCGTGTGTAACCATTGGAGGAGTTCAAAAAATCAGAACTCATGCGGTTTCATAAATTTATGGGTGGAAGGATGTGTCATTTGCCGTCAGTACTCTGGTTGTAGACGCTGTTTAAGTAGATTTAATTTTTATAGTACTAAGTTATGTTAGATGAAAATTGATTTTTGTCTTCTTGGCTATGCAGGCCTTATGTTGCCTCTCATCGAATAGCTTTATTTGAAGTTCCATTTTGCCAGCAAGTGTATGGTTAGATTCTCTTGAAATGTTATAAAAGCCACAAGTGCTGTAGTGGTGCCGCCACACCTCTGGTTTTTCTTTGGTATATTTTTCATATGACCTGCACTAGTTCTTCAGTGCGTGATTCGACAAAAAGACCATCAGTTCAATTAGTAAATTACTAAATTCTTTTTCCAGTTCAGTTCAATTACTAAATTTAGTTAAGTATAATTCTCGTTATAGTTCCAGTTCAGTTCAATAGTTATAGTTTTAGTTTAATTTAGTTTAGTGCAATTACAAGCTGATACGCGTGCTGCTGTAGTATTTTTGAGACCTTCCTGTAATTTTTCCTCTCAATTTTTGTTAGCTGATGTGATGCGTAGAAACATCACCTCCACACCCCTTCCATTCATCTATATTTCTGTGTTTTGTAGTAATGACATCCATGGTGAACAGATAAACTTCACAATTTGTTTCTCAGGAGAAATCCACGTAAATGAATAGGAGGAGGTGGTCATGTGTGTGAATCGACAAAGTTCACATAAACGTCCTGGAGCTGCTGGATCCTTTAGAGCTTACTGACTGAAGCGTTTATATTCCATGTGCTTTTCAGTTTATCTTACCTGTGCTTTTCACTTCAGTGTGTAGAAAGCTTGAGGAAATCCACAAATATTATGTGTGCAATGTATTGTTCTTATCCTCATGAGAATTGGTCCTAATTTTGGACACTGTTTTTTGCACACACAAAAGAAAGTTTAAGAAGAAATCATGTCCCATAGTTCATGTATTACCATCAGGGGAGTTTCAAAAAACCAGAACACAAGTACTTCATAATTTTCTGTTACGAGGAAATTGAGTTAAAAAAAAAGAAACACATGAAAAAAATAAGTATGAAAAAAGACAACAACAAAAACTCATGCGGTTCACTTTGGATAGTGTCGCGGTTCACTTGGGCACAATATGAAGTGCGGAAATATGTTAGGGAGATGACAAAAACTCACGCGGTTCACTTTCGGTAGTGTCGCGGTTCACTTACTCCCAACGTGTGAGAAAAATTACGTCTCACAAAAAAGAAACCATGCAGTTCGCTTGCACGTCTGATGCAGTGCGGTTTTCAGTCTGAAGCAGTGCGGTTTTCTATCCGATGCGGTTCACTCGTCGATTTTGGTGTCGCGAAAAACAGAGTGTCTGCATTTCGTTAATTTCAAAACTGCTTTTAAACCGTAAGGAATTAGAGAGGGTGTTCTACATGAAAAAGTTGCGTCTCATCGATATCTTTCCAACGGCGTATCATTTGAATCATTCCGACCAGCGGTTTGTATAAATTCGTGAAAAACGGCCGCTGCCATCCGTCTTCCGCCGCACCATTATCAAAATTAGTTTAAATCCGTAAGGAATTTTAAAATTATTTCTACATATGAAAGTTGCGCCTCGTCCGTAACTTTCCAACGGCGTATCACACGCCTCATTTCGACAAACGGTTAAAAAACTGGAGAAAAAACAGTACCGAAAAATTGCAAAAATTTGAAAAAACAGAATTCCGCGATTTAATAAATTTAAAACTGCTCTTAAACTATAAGGAATTAGAGAAAGTAATATATACGAAAAAGTTGCGCCTCGACGATATCTTTCCAACGGCGTGCTTCATTCCGACGAGCGGTTTGCGAAAATACGCTCGCCGTCACTCGTCAGGCGCCCACCGTTTTCGAAACTGCTCTTAAACCGCGAGGAATCTCGAAAAAATTTCAACATGGCGAAGTTGCGCCTAATACATAGCTTTCCAACAGTATATTACACGCCTCATTCCGACAAACGGTTTAAAAACTGAAGCGAAAACAGTACCGAAAAAGTCGCGTACAGTTTTTTCGACGAGAAGTTCACTCGTCTCAGTACTGCAGTGCGTTTGCTTCAGAAAGTGCAGTGCCCTCGCGTTGAGCGTGCAGTTTGGAAGTGTGGGCAGAATAACTATTCTGCCAATATTGACAGAATAGACCGACTATATATATATATATATATATATATAGACCGACTATATGGAAAATGCATTCTACCACTAAGGGGTAACTACCCCCATGTTTACTCCCGTCCGATCTCATCAAGGGTGGCCGTTGATTTTCTTAATGGGTTGCGGGTCTGAGGAAAACTAAGTGCCCGATTCATTGGTTAGCCGGCCTGTCTTCCGATTTTCTTGGCTCTTATCTTTTATTGGTCTTTGTTGTATATACATAACCGATCGGATAAGGATGTACGTCAAACGAATCAGATCTGGACGGAAATTAATAATCCCAGTTCTGTTTCTCTCTCTCTCCCTCTTTCTCTCCTCTCGATGCAATAACTGGATTGGATCGACGAAAATTACCAAAAGAGAGCGAGATACTCAATTACGTGATTCTTTTCCGTCCATGTGTCTTGCTAATTGGTTTCCCCTTCTTCACGGCCAACAATGCCTCACGGTACCGCGAGGTGCTCGTTCAACTGATGGGCTTGACATGTTCCTTCTGCTCTCTCTATCTCATTGGTGCTGCAAAAAACTACTACCATATTTGGTCACAGGCATCGCCGGTTGGATTGGTAGCATGCATGGACGTTTGAAGGTATTGACTGATTTTTTATTTTTATTTTTTATACGAATAAAGGTATTGATTGATTAGGCAGGCAAGATGAGTAACTAAGTGCTAACTGGTGTCTTGTTTTATGATATTGTTTTCAAATCTATAGTCGTAGGTGTTTCAACTACTCCGTACATGTTATACGGCAGAATGATCATGCCCGGCATCCCAAGATGGAGAAGGCGCTATTGATTTCCTTGGAAACGACCACGTATATACGGCGGCGCACGGCCAACTTGTGACTGCACTGGCATGGGACGGTTGTACACACGATCGATTGGTTCCTGCTCCAGGTGCGGTGGGCAGCGACGTTTTACGGCGGCACACGGCGATGACAACAATATACGGCTGGATCAATGTTAATGAATACATGATAACATGGATGGATGGCGGACGCCCATGATGCATGGCTGACATCACGTTTGCATGCATCATCTACGTACTAGATCTTGTACTTTATACAGATGAATCAAGTATAGAAGTATATAATAAATATACTCGTTTTGAAATAAAGGCTGTACATATTTCATATTTTTCTCAGAATGGCTTAAATTTGTATCGCAGCCGCCGTCAATTTATTTTGTTCTCACCGGAGGCCGGCCATGGGCGTATATACACCTTTTTATGATACACTCCATAAATTATATTATATACTGGATTTTTGAAATACTCCATACTTTTTTTTTGCGGGTGATACTTCATACTTTCTTAACAGAATACAACATGATACATACTCCTACTTTCTTAAAAGGAAAATACTCCATGCTTTCTTAACAGAATACAACATACTGCATACTCCATACTTTCTTAAAAGGAAAATACTCCATGCTTTTTTAACAAAATACAACATACTACATACTCCATACTTTCTTGAATGGAAAATACTCCATACTACCCTACCCATTTTTAACAAAAATTACGATCATATTCTGACTAAAGATTTTCCATCCAGCAGGAGTAATAGGCGTCACGCCCACACATCCAATAAACAATTTGATCCACGTACGTAGCCTAGAATTGAGGAAGTTGTTGAACAACTTGCCGGATTATTTAATAATAAAACTAAATTAGTTGCTCTTATTGGATTCCATTGAACCCGTTAGCCAGATCCATCTATCCAGTTGGCTTGGTGCTACGTAGAGTGTGGACACGTGGAGATCAGCTAGCTAGGTAGTTACCATCCTGTGAGTTTTGTATGTTATATGTAGTATCTGTTAAAACTGAGAGTATATACGTGTAGTATGTAGTATATAAGAATATTTGGATAGTACATATTCTACTTTTTAGGTAGTATGTACTATTTTTTGTAGTATATTGTTTTATACGTACATATATAATGGTATTTTCAAAATATACAAAAAACTATGGACTCACATGCAATTTTTTTTCTATAACCTGCTTTGAAATATCTTAGATATAGTATACGAACATATTTAAAATGATAATGTATATATAGTATAACATGTTCATAACCACACCATGTGTATCACCATTATATTCATGCATGCATGGGTTTAAAACAGTATGATCTCTTATTCAAATATCGGAATCCACTTTTGTAATGAATTATGATCTCTGTTAGTCTTTTACACCCACACAATCCTCTTCTCTTTGTCGCTAGCACTAACTTTCTCTCGTACATGCACACGCCCTCCTAGCCCTCCCCCTCCCTCAGCATTCTCTCCGTCGCGCACATTCGTTATTTTTCTTTAGGTAATTCTCCCATGGTCTCTATAGGTCTCCCCAGCTCCTTCTTTCCGTCACACACCGATCGATATACCTCTCTAGCCAGGTCTGCCTACCACATACACACACTTTCCCTCTTCTCCTCTCACCGTCCATGCCCCCATCTCTCATAGGGTCCCACACACATGCACACTCTCGCCCCTCTTTTCATCGATCTCGCACTCACACACTCCTCCACCTCTCTATATAGTAGGTCTCTCGCACCACCTCCTAGCCGCATCCCTCTCTCTCTATCCGTCTCTCCGAGCCTTATTTGCCTCTAACACATGCATGTATACCGATCGATCTCCCTCTGTACATATAGCTAGGTCGACTATAACTCTTTTTCACCACGCACCGATCGATCTACCTCACTAGATAAGTCTCTCCCTTTCTCTGACACGACGATTGCTCTACCTATCTAGTTAGGTCTGCTTACCACAGACATATCGCCCCCCCTCATCATCCATGCATGCCTCCCGACTCGTCTCTCACACGCACGCGCACACGCAGACACACATCCCCTCTCTTATTGATATTGCAGTCGTACCCTCCATTTGTCTAGTAGGCCTCTCCCACCATCTCCGAGAAGCAACTCCACCACCACCCATCCGGCACTCTAGCTCTGTCTCTCTCCCAACCTTATTCCTCTCCTACACATATGTATGGATGCCAATCGATCTCCCTCAACACATAGCTAGGTCTCTCCTTCTCCACACATATACCAGTCAATCCACCTCTCTAGTTAGGTCTCTACCTCCCGCCCCCCCACACACAAACACCGATAGTTGAACGCTCTAGTTAGGTCTCCCTGCCACACACAAACTGCACATGTCCCCTCTCACATTCCAGTAGGCCAGCCACCCTATATCTATGATGCGCGCACACATAATTTCGCTGGCTCTATTTATCGATCTCGCACCCATACACCTTAATCCCTCTCTCCAATTCTATCGATATCTCACGCCAATGATCCCTCCCCTCTCTTCTCATGGATTGCCCCCTCTATATATGATATATCTAGGCCTCTGTTTCACACACATTGCATATGTTACATTTTTTTGAGATATCATCGACTCATATTCCCTGTCTATCTCTCACGCACACAAATACACTTACGAAATGACCCCCCCAAAAAACACTCACGAATGCACTCACCATCTCTCTCTAGGTTTGTATCTCTCTCACACACACACCCACATAGGTGGGGTACGTCTTGGGGAACGTTGCATGGGAAACAAAAATTTTCCTACGCACACACAAGATCTATCCATGGTGATGAGCATCTACGAGAGGGAGAGTGAATCTACATACCCTTGTAGATCGCTAAGCGGAAGCGTTTAAGAAACGCGGTTGATGTAGTCGAACGTCTCCGCGATCCAAATCGCAAGTCGTCCCTCGATCCGATCACGAACTAGCGCCGAACGGACGGCACCTCCGCGTTCAACACACGTACGGCTTGATGACGCCTTCACCTCCTCGATCCAGCGAGCGATGGTGAAGTAGTGGTTGAGTTCCTAGCAGCACGACGGCGTGGTGATGGTGGTGAGGAACAATCTCTGCAGGGCTTCGCCAAGCACTACGGAGATTATGACGGAGGAACTAGAGGGTTAGGGTTGCCGCACACGGCTTGGGGAAATCTTGATGTGTCCCGTGTGCTAGCCCTGCCCCTCTATTTATATGTTGAGCCTTGGGGTCTAAACTTGGAGTAAAAGCCTCCTCCGGGTCGGTTTTGCCCGCACAAGGTCGGTTTGGCCCGCAGGGAAAGAGTCCAACTCGGATCCCTGCCGAACCGTGCACAGCCGCGCACAAGCGGTAGTACCGCTTCACACAAGCGGTAGTACCGCTTGGGCGGTAGTACCGCTTCACACAAGTGGTAGTACCGCTCGGGCGGTAGTACCGCTTCACACAAGCGGTAGTACCGCTCCGGCGGTAGTACCGCTTCACAAAGCGGTAGTACCGCTTACGCGGCAGCAAAACTACTTTTGCACTTTCCAATACCTTGTGGGCTTTATCCCTTTGGCTCATATAAAGTGTTGCTGCACCCGAACACTTCGGTAAACATCCGGAACCCCTTCCGGTGAACTCCGGAACCCTTCCAGAGATCAAAACACTATTATCACATATATCAATCTTTACCTCCGGACTATTCCGGAGATCCTCGTCATGTCCGGGATCTTATCCGGGACTCCGAACAACTTTCGGTCACCAACATAATAACTCAATTATACTAATCGTCACCAAACGTTAAGTGTGTAGACCCTGCGGGTTCGAGAACTATGTAGACATGACCGAGACACCTCTACGGCCAATAACCAATAGCGGGACCTGGATGCCCATATTGGCTCCTACATATTCTACGAAGATCTTTATCGGTCGAACCTCTATGTCAAGGATTCAGTTAATCCCGTATGCTGTTCCCTTTGTTCTTCGGTATGTTACTTGCCCGAGATTCGATCGTCGGTATCACTATACCTAGTTCAATCTCGTTACCGGTAAGTCTCTTTACTCGTTCCGTAATACAAGATCTCGTGGCTAACACTTTAGTCACATTGCTTGCAAGGCTCATTGTGATGTTGTATTACCGAGTGGGCCCTGAGATACCTCTCCGTTATACGGAGTAACAAATCCCAGTCTTGATCCATGCCAACCCAACAGACACCCTTGGAGATACCTGTAGAGCACCTTTATAGTCACCCAGTTACGTTGCGACGTTTGATACACACAAGGTATTCCTCCGGTGTTAGTGAGTTGCATGATCTCATGGTCAAAGGAACAGATACTTGACATGCAGAAAACAATAGCAATAAACTGACACGATCAAATGCTACGTTTACAGTTTGGGTCTTGTCCATCACATCATTCTCCTAATGATGTGATCCCGTTATCAAATGACATCTCATGTCAATGGCTAGGAAACCTTAACCATCTTTGATCAACGAGCTAGTCAACTAGAGGCTTACTAGGGACACAGTGTTGTCTATGTACCCACACATGTATTTGAGTTTCCAATCAATACAATTATAGCATGGATAATAAACGATTATCATGAACAAGGAAATATAATAATAACCAATTTATTATTGCCTCTAGGGCATATTTCCAACAGTCTCCCACTTGCACTAGAGTCAATAATCTAGTTCACATCACTATGTGATTTACATTGTAATGAATCGAACACCCATGCAGTTCTGGTGTTGTTCATGTTTAGCCCTTGGAAGAGGTTTAGTCATCGGATCTGCAACATTTAGATCCGTGTGTACTTTGCAAATATTTATGTCGTCCTCCTTGATGTAATCGCGGATGGAATTGAAACGTCGCTTTATGTGTCTGGTCCTCTTGTGAAATCTTGGTTCCTTGGCTAGAGCAATAGCACCAGTATTATCACAAAACAGAGTCATTGGGTTAAGTGCACTAGGCACTACTCCAAGATCTGTCATGAACTCCTTCATCCAGACACCTTCCTTCGCCGCCTCCGAGGCAGCGATGTACTCCGCTTCGCATGTAGAATCTGCTACCACGCTTTGCTTGGAACTGCACCAGCTAACCGCACCCCCATTAAGAATAAATACGTATCCGGTTTGCGACTTAGAGTCATCCGGATCAGTGTCAAAGCTTGCATCGACGTAACCCTTTACGACGAGCTCTTGATCACCTCCATAAACGAGAAACATGTCCTTAGTCCTTTTCAGGTACTTCAGGATATTCTTGACCGCCGTCCAGTGTTCCATTCCTGGATCACTTTGAAACCTTCCGACCATACTTATGGCAAGGCTGACATCGGGTCTTGTGCACAGCATTGCATACATGATAGAGCCTATGGCCGAAGCATAGGGGATGACACTCATCTTTTCTCTATCTTCTGCAGTCACTGGGCATTGAGTCTTACTCAACTTCACACCTTGCAAAACAGGCAAGAACCCCTTCTTGGACTGATCCATTTTGAACTTCTTTCAAATCTTATCAAGGTATGTGCTTTGTGAAAGTCCTATTAAGCGTCTTGATCTATCTCTATAGATCTTGATGCCTAATATGAAAGCAGCTTCTCCTAGGTCCTTCATTGAAAAACTCTTGTTCAAATATTCCTTTACGCTTTCCAGCATTTCTATATTGTTTCCAATCAGCAATATGTCATCCACATATAATATTAGAAACGCTATAGAGCTCCCACTCACTTTCTTGTAAATACAAGCTTCTCCGTAAACTTGTATAAACTCGAACGCTTTGATCACCTCATCAAAACGAAGATTCCAACTCCGAGATGCTTGCACCAGTCCATAAATGGATCGCTGGAGTTTGCAAACTTTGTCAGCATTTTCCGGATCGACAAAACCTTCTGGTTGCATCATATACAACTCTTCCTTAAGGAAACCGTTAAGGAACGCTGTTTTGACATCCATCTGCCAAATTTCATAATCGAAAAAGGCAGCTATTGCTAACATGATTCTGACGGACTTAAGCATCGCTACGGGTGAGAAGGTCTCATCGTAGTCAACTCCTTGAACTTGTGAAAAACCCTTTGCCACAAGTCGAGCTTTATAGACGGTGACATTACCGTCCGCGTCCGTCTTCCTCTTAAAGATCCATTTGTTCTGAATGGCCTTACGCCCTTCAGGTAATACTTCCAAAGTCCATACTTTGTTTTCATACATGGATCCCATCTCGGATTTCATGGCCTCTAACCACTTCTCGGAATCCGGGCTCATCATCGCTTCTCCATAGCTCGTAGGTTCATCGTTGTCTAACAACATGACTTCTAAGACAGGGTTGCCGTACCACTCAGGAGCAGTACGCGTCCTTGTCGACCTACGAGGTTCGATAGCAACTTGATCCAAAGCTTCATGATCATCATCATTAACTTCCTCTTCAGCTAATGTAGGCTCCACAGAAACAACTTTCTGCGCTGCGCTACTCTCAGGTTGAAGTAAAGGTTCAACAACCTCATCAAGTTCTATCTTCCTCCCACTCAATTCTTTCGAGAGAAACTCTTTCTCAAGAAATGTTCCGTTTTTAGCGACAAACACTTTGCCTTCGGATCTGAGGTAGAAGGTATACCCAACTGTCTCTTTTGGGTATCCTATGAAGACGCATTTCTCCGCTTTGGGTTCCAGCTTTTCAGGCTGAAGCTTTTTGACATAAGCATCACATCCCCAAACTTTAAGAAACGACAGCTTTGGCTTCTTGCCAAACCAAAGTTCATATGGCGTCGTCTCAACGGATTTCGATGGTGCCCTATTTAAAGTGAATGCAGCTGTCTCTAATGCATAACCCCAAAATGATAGTGGCAAATCGGCAAGAGACATCATAGATCGCACCATATCCAATAAAGTTCGATTACGACGTTCGGACACACCATTACGCTGTGGTGTTCCAGGCGGTGTTAATTGTGAAACAATTCCACACTGTCTTAAGTGACTGCCAAACTCATAACTCAGATATTCTCCTCCTCGATCAGATCGTAGGAATTTAATCTTCTTGTTACGATGATTCTCAACTTCACTCTGAAATTGTTTGAACTTTTCAAATGTTTCAGACTTGTGTTTCATTAAGTAAATATACCCATATCTACTTAAGTCATCAGTGAAGGTGAGAAAGTAACGATAACCACCGCGCGCCTCAATGCTCATCAGACCGCACACATCAGTATGTATGATTTCCAATAAGTCACTTGCCCGTTCCATTGTTCCAGAGAACGGAGTTTTAGTCATCTTGCCCATGAGGCATGGCTCACATGTGTCAAGTGATTCAAAATCAAGTGACTCCAAAAGTCCATCAGCATGGAGCTTCCTCATGCGTTTTACGCCAATATGACCTAAACGGCAGTGCCACAAGAAAGTGGTATTATCATTATCAATTCTACATCTTTTGGCATCAATGTTATGAACATGTGTATCATTACTATCGAGATTCAATAAGAATAAACCCCTCACATCGGGTGCATGACCATAAAAGATATTACTCATATAAATAGAACAACCATTATTCTCTGATTTAAATGAGTAACCGTCTCGCAATAAACAAGATCCAGATATAATGTTCATGCTTAACGCAGGCACCAAATAACACTTATTTAGGTTCATCACTAATCCCGACGGTAATCGAAGAGCGAGCGTGCCGACGGCGATCACATCAACCTTGGAACCATTTCCCACGCGCATCGTCACTTCGTCCTTTGCCAGCCTCCGTCTATTCCGCAGTTCCTGTTTTGAGTTGCAAATATGAGCAACCGCACCGGTATCAAATACCCAGGCACTACAACGAGAGTTGGTAAGGTACACATCAATAACATGTATATCATATATACCTTGTTTGTTGTTGGCCGCCTTCTTGTCAGCCAAATACTTGGGGCAATTTCGCTTCCAGTGTCCAGTTCCCTTGCAATGAAAACACACAGTTTCTGGTTTGGGTCCAGCCTTGGGTTTCTTCACTAGAGGAGCAACTGCTTTGCCACTCTTCTTGGAGTTACCCTTCTTACCCTTGCCATTTTTCTTGAAACTAGTGGTTTTATTGACCATCAACACTTGATGCTCCTTCTGAATTTCAGACTCAGCGGCTTTCAGCATCGCAAACAGCTCGGCAACTGACTTGTTCATCCCGTGCATGTTATAGTTCAACACGAAGCTCTTGTAG
This sequence comes from Elymus sibiricus, assembly GCA_039707655.1. Classification (NCBI taxonomy): domain Eukaryota; kingdom Viridiplantae; phylum Streptophyta; class Magnoliopsida; order Poales; family Poaceae; genus Elymus; species Elymus sibiricus. Next base: position 206,401,006 of record CM077674.1, read on the forward strand.
CTAGGTGGCAATGATTGAAGAACTCTGTCAGTGATAGCCTCTGGCGGAAGGGGCATCCCTAATTCAGCCAGACGGGTAGAGTACCCAGACATTCTGAGCACGTGATCACTGATAGACCCGTTCTCCTCCATCTTGCAAGCATAGAATTTATCGGAGATCTCATATCTCTCGATCCGGGCATTCTTCTGAAAGATAAACTTCAACTCCTGGAACATCTCGTATGCTCCATGACGTTCAAAACGTCTTTGAAGTCCCGGTTCTAAGCCATACAACATTGCACATTGAACTATTGAGTAATCATCAGAACGAGCCTGCCAGGCGTTCACAACGTCTAGAGACTCAACTGGAGCGGGTGGATCACCAAGCGGTGCATCAAGGACATAAGCCTTCTGGGAAGCCGTAAGGATAATCCTTAGATTACGGGCCCAGTCCACAAAGTTACTTCCATCATCTTTCAACTTAGCTTTCTCTAGGAACGCATTAAAATTCAGGGGTGCTACTGCGCGAGCCATGATCTACAACATAAATATAGCAAAGACAACTTAGACTATTGTTCTTAGATAATGAGTTTAGTTAATCATATTTAAAAAACTCCCACTCAAATTGACATCCCTCCGATCATTCGAGTGTAACATGATCCAAATCCACCAACTCAAGTCCGATCATCACGTGAGTTGAGGTGGTTTCAATGGTGAACATCTTCATGTTGATCATATCTACTATATGACTCATGTTCGACCTTTCGGTCTCTTGTGTTCCGAGGCCATGTCTGTACATGCTAGGCTCGTCAAGTTTAACCCGAGTGTTCCGCACGTGCAACATGGCTTGCACCCGTTGTATGCGAACGTAGAGTCTATCACACCCGATCATTACGGCGTGTCTCGAAACGACGAACTTTCGCAACGGTGCACACTTGGGGAGAACACAATTTATCTTGAAATTTAAGTGAGGGATCACCTTATAATGCTACCGTCGTCCTAAGCAAAATAAGATGCATAAAAGGATTAACATCACATGCAAATCATAAGTGACATGATATGGCCATGAACTTGTGCTTTTGATCTCCATCTCCAAAGCACCGGCATGATCTCCATCGTCACCGGCATGACACCATGATCTCCATCATCTTGATCTCCATCAACGTGTCGCCATAAGGTTGTCGCGCCGACTGTTGCTTCCACGACTATTGCTAACGTTTAGCGATAAAGTAAAGCATTACATAGCGCTTAATGATTGACACGCAGGTCATACAATAATTAAAGACAACTCTATGGCTCCTGCCAGTTGCCGTACTCATCGACATGCAAGTCGTGATATTCTATACAAAACATGATCATCTCATACATCACATATATCTCATCATGTAATTGGCCATATCACATCACAACATACCCTGCAAAAACAAGTTAGACGTCCTCTAATTGTTGTTGCAAATTTTACGTGGCTGCTACGGGTTTGCAAGAACCGTTCTTACCTACGCAAAACCACAACGTGGTGTAGTGATTGCTTTTTGATCTTCTAAAAGAACCCTCTTCATTGAAATCGATTCAACTAAAGTGAGAGAGACAGACACCCGCTAGCCATCTTTATGCAACAAAATTACATGTCAGTTGAAGGAACCTGTCTCGCGTAAGTGTACGCGTAATGTCGGTCCGGGCCGCTTCATCTCACAATACCGCCGAATCAAATATCAACTAGTAACGGCAAGCAATATGTATACACCCACGCCCACAACTCGTTTGTGTTCTACTCGAGATCTCATCTACGCATAGACCTGGCTCATGATGCCACTGTTGGGGAACGTTGCATGGGAAACAAAATTTTTCCTACGCACACACAAGATCTATCCATGGTGATGAGCATCTACGAGAGGGAGAGTGAATCTACATACCCTTGTAGATCGCTAAGCGGAAGCGTTTAAGAAACGCGGTTGATGTAGTCGAACGTCTCCGCGATCCAAATCGCAAGTCGTCCCTCGATCCGATCACGAACTAGCGCCGAACGGACGGCACCTCCGCGTTCAACACACGTACGGCTTGATGACGCCTTCACCTCCTCGATCCAGCGAGCGATGGTGAAGTAGTGGTTGAGTTCCTAGCAGCACGACGGCGTGGTGATGGTGGTGAGGAACAATCTCTGCAGGGCTTCGCCAAGCACTACGGAGATTATGACGGAGGAACTAGAGGGTTAGGGTTGCCGCACACGGCTTGGGGAAATCTTGATGTGTCCCGTGTGCTAGCCCTGCCCCTCTATTTATATGTTGAGCCTTGGGGTCTAAACTTGGAGTAAAAGCCTCCTCCGGGTCGGTTTTGCCCGCACAAGGTCGGTTTGGCCCGCAGGGAAAGAGTCCAACTCGGATCCCTGCCGAACCGTGCACAGCCGCGCACAAGCGGTAGTACCGCTTCACACAAGCGGTAGTACCGCTTGGGCGGTAGTACCGCTTCACACAAGCGGTAGTACCGCTCGGGCGGTAGTACCGCTTCACACAAGCGGTAGTACCGCTCCGGCGGTAGTACCGCTTCACAAAGCGGTAGTACCGCTTACGCGGCAGCAAAACTACTTTTGCACTTTCCAATACCTTGTGGGCTTTATCCCTTTGGCTCATATAAAGTGTTGCTGCACCCGAACACTTCGGTAAACATCCGGAACCCCTTCCGGTGAACTCCGGAACCCTTCCAGAGATCAAAACACTATTATCACATATATCAATCTTTACCTCCGGACTATTCCGGAGATCCTCGTCATGTCCGGGATCTTATCCGGGACTCCGAACAACTTTCGGTCACCAACATAATAACTCAATTATACTAATCGTCACCAAACGTTAAGTGTGTAGACCCTGCGGGTTCGAGAACTATGTAGACATGACCGAGACACCTCTACGGCCAATAACCAATAGCGGGACCTGGATGCCCATATTGGCTCCTACATATTCTACGAAGATCTTTATCGGTCGAACCTCTATGTCAAGGATTCAGTTAATCCCGTATGCTGTTCCCTTTGTTCTTCGGTATGTTACTTGCCCGAGATTCGATCGTCGGTATCACTATACCTAGTTCAATCTCGTTACCGGTAAGTCTCTTTACTCGTTCCGTAATACAAGATCTCGTGGCTAACACTTTAGTCACATTGCTTGCAAGGCTCATTGTGATGTTGTATTACCGAGTGGGCCCTGAGATACCTCTCCGTTATACGGAGTAACAAATCCCAGTCTTGATCCATGCCAACCCAACAGACACCCTTGGAGATACCTGTAGAGCACCTTTATAGTCACCCAGTTACGTTGCGACGTTTGATACACACAAGGTATTCCTCCGGTGTTAGTGAGTTGCATGATCTCATGGTCAAAGGAACAGATACTTGACATGCAGAAAACAATAGCAATAAACTGACACGATCAAATGCTACGTTTACAGTTTGGGTCTTGTCCATCACATCATTCTCCTAATGATGTGATCCCGTTATCAAATGACATCTCATGTCAATGGCTAGGAAACCTTAACCATCTTTGATCAACGAGCTAGTCAACTAGAGGCTTACTAGGGACACAGTGTTGTCTATGTACCCACACATGTATTTGAGTTTCCAATCAATACAATTATAGCATGGATAATAAACGATTATCATGAACAAGGAAATATAATAATAACCAATTTATTATTGCCTCTAGGGCATATTTCCAACAGTACGTGCACGAAGAGAAGAGGTGCACGCACGACGCACGTACTCACGTCTCATTCCCAACCACACCCGTGCGGGTACACGGTGGAGCTCATTTTTGTACGAAAAGGCAGCCCATGTGATAATTTGACGCGTGTCGGTTGTTCACTTGATGGAGGGTCATGTACCACGCGTGAACGAAACAAAGTGCGACTTGACGCGTTGGCGCGTTATTTTTAAATAAAGTTTTATTCCTCAATGGCACGAACAGAATATAAAACGATTGTTATGGAGAGAAAAACGAAAACCGCTCCACTATACTAGTACTAATATAGGCAGGAGCCTCAATGCTTGCTTGCGGGGGTTCGTCTCTTCACAATCTCTCACACAAGACGGCGGTGGCCAATCTCTCTCTCTCTCTCTCTCTCTAACCGCTGGTCACTGATCCGACCGGATCCCATCCGCCGGCGGAAAGGGAGGATGTGCAGCGTTGCTTCAGTCGCTGGCGTCGAGGCAGGAAACCCTCTGCCGGTGCATCCCGATCTGCGATACCTGCCGTTCTCTCAGACCAAGCTCCGATGCGGTAGGGCCTTTGCCCCTTGCTCGCTGCCATAGCAAATCCCGCCCGCCGCCGCCCTCCTACTTACATCCCGACGACCCTTAGGTACAACTTCCTCTGGAACCGGCCTTGCTCCACTGCCCAACTTCCCACGTCGCTGCATGTGGATCTTCTCTAGTTCTTTGCCTAAAACTTACTAGCTTGGCTGGCGTACTTTCCATTTTGCAATCTCATCCTCACACCGTTTGAGACAAACCACTGTGCTATTATCTTTTCCTTAAGACAATGAATATGCTTCTTTTTGTCGGCGTATGTTTCATCAACTGTCATTGGCCAGTAATTGTTTCCTTTCTACCTCTTTTTGCAAACAGGGATATCCATTTCACCTCATTGCTATTGCGACCTTTTGGTGAACTGCACAAAGCACTTTTTTTCTTAAGAGTGCTTTGTGCAGTTCAACTAAAATGTCACACGGGCAACGTTTCTACATTTTAATTGGACTGCGCAAAGGGAGTTTGGAGTTCCTATCCTCCTCATCCAACTCTCAACCTAATCTTCTCCAACAAGTAGTTAGTCTTAAGAGAGACTGCAAAGGTGACCGGCTTCTATTTGTGTGTTTATTGTTTCATCAACAGTGCCACTATTATTGTAATCATACTTACTCAATATCTTTGCGAACGGGGATGCTCAGCTCTATTTTAGTGGAACTGCACAAAATGATCAGAATGTTCCATGCTTCTGACATCTCCTTTCTTTGCCAATATGCCGTGTTGATTTTGACAGAGCTATGGGAAAGTAGCTGCCAACCAATGAACATCGTGGCCAGGAAATGAAAGCATTCCTATGGAGAGCATCAATCATTTTTTATTTTTTATTTATGTGTACACCTTCTCTCAACTTTGTCTTCAGTTGTGATGTAAATATTGGCTCTCATCTGCGAATCATTGAGATGCATTATCAAGGAAGTTAGCTTTTTTTGCGAAAGAGCATGGATGTTAGTTTCCTTTGTATTTGATGGAATGTTGTAACGAGACAACCTTCTAGCTGGCAAGACACATGAAACAAAAGCTAAAAGCTTCATAGCGTTGTACAATTTCATGTCGCTGAAAAATTATGTGTACATATATTATGTAAACAGATGCTGAAAGCTTGATAGCATTGCCAGAAGCCATTCTACTACTCCAGCATCCGGGTTCACGTGCCATGCACCAAATTAGAGTGCACAACCGCACGGGAGACTCCAGCCCGGTCGTTTCACCGCAGTAATAATACTAAGGGATTTCTATTTTCGTGCCCCTCCTTCCTTAGTTGTACTTAGTTTTGCATTGCCCATCTTAGTGTGCTCACTTTCCCCCTCCTCCCCTCACCCGCGCCTCACAAGAAGCCAAACGGTGCATTGCCGTCGGGTCAAAGCCTTTGACCGTCGCACCGCCGGTGCTGATGCGTGCTGACGCGTGGGGCCGCCATGTAAGGTCGCATGCATTCGCATCATCGGTGCATACAGTCGCGTGGGACCCACATTTGGCCGCATGTATTACAGATTTCGCGTCCCCGGTTGATCCTACACAGTCTGTCGCTAACGTGTGGGACCCAATGGCATGCAAAACTGAATCAGCGTCTTCCATATAGGCCACTGCTCGCATTTTCACACACGGGGAGTCGCGCCGCCGCGCCCATTGATGGCGGCTTAACGCCGCAAACCCACCCCTTCCCGTGCCATATATGCAGCCCCCATCCCATTTCCCCGCTTGCCTCCACAACCTTATCCGCCGCCGGCGCCACTGCAGCACAAACCCTAGCCCTCATCCCCCTTCCGCATCCATGGTGTGGCCGCGCAGTATCACTCTCCGTGAAGCCAAGCTTCTCGCCGTCTGCGATGTCCCGGCGCCGCTGGACACGTGTCTGTCGGCGGGATGGGTTTTGAGTGCGGGGGGACTTCTGGTGGCGCATGTCCTCATCGCCGGTATGGTCCCCTTTGCGCGCGCCATCATTAGGTTTCGTGCAGGTCTGACCCCGGAGGAGAGGGCGCATCCAGGCTTCGATCCTAACAGCCCAACATGGCCGCAGATTCTCGAGCTAGACATCGCCGCTCGGATCCAGCACTTCGACGGCCCCAACCCATGCCGCATTTAAAGATCGCTAGCCGGCGTGTCTTCTGGGATGGCCTTAGCTTCGATGACGTGATTGCCGCGTGCCGCTCGCAGGTTGAACCAGAAGATTTAGTTTAGGATTTGTCATTTTATTTAAATAAAGTATGTATGAATTCATATGCTAAGACTGGATTGTATTTCGAGTTGTTTGGATGCACTTTGAATGACTCATGATTTGTATGAATCTCGTTTGAAACCCGATGCCGCACGAAAATTAGAAAGTGTATTTGTACGATTTTACATGCAATTTTGACAACACATTGAAAGAAATTATAGAAAATGATAAAAAGGCTCAAAAATTGAAATCATTTTGCATGGAGGCCTCCTATGTGCAATGGCTTGTGGGAAAAATAATAAACTAACAATACCACAAATAAAAAGTTAATTTTTCATTTTTCTAGTGCAATGCATGACTTTGTTTTGTGAAGCAAGTGCCATAAATAAGATTGTAAATTGTGCCCTTACAATTTTCACCTAAAGTATACCACACGGGATGCCAACTGCCAATTTTTCATGAATTTCAGAGTGATATTGCCATATTTCATTGATTTATTGAATTTCTGGCGATTTACAACAAGTAATTCAAATTTGCACTACAAGTGTGCTCTAGTTTCGACCAATAAATTCTGAAAAATCATTTTCACCTTCCACATTAGGAGTGTAGGCAGTATCCACAAAGAAAACTCAATTACCCAACCATTATATATGATTACTCATCCATGCAATTTTGACAACACATTGAAAGAAATTATAGAAAATGATAAAAAGGCTCAAAAATTGAAATCCTTTTGCATGGAGGCCTCCTATGTGCCATGGCTTGTGGGAAAAATAATAAACTAACAATACCACAAATAAAAAGTTAATTTTCCATTTTTCTAGTGCAATGCATGACTTTTTTTTGTGAAGCAAGTCCCATATATAAGATTGTAAATTGTTCCCTTACATGTTTCACCTAAAGTATACCACATGGGATGCCAACTGCCAATTTTTCATGAATTTCAGAGTGATATTACCATATTCCATTGATTTATTGAATTTCTGGCGATTTATATCAAGTAATTCAAATTTACACTGCAAGTGTGCTCTAGTTTCGACCAATAAATTCTGAAAAATCATTTTCACCTTCCACATTAGGAGTGTAGGCAGTATCCCCAAAGAAAACTCAATTACCCAACCATTATATATGATTACTCATCCATGCAATTTTGCCAACACATCGAAAGAAATTTAAAAAAATGAAAAAAAAGGCTCAAAAATAGTAATCCTTTTGCATGGAGGCTTCCTATGTGCAATGGCTTGTGGTAAAAATAATAAACTCATAATACCACAAATAAAAAGTTAATTTTTCATTTTTCTAGTGCAATGCATGACTTTTTTTGTGAAGCAAGTGCCATAAATAAGATTGTAAATTGTGCCCTTACAATTTTGACCTAAAGTATACCACATGGGATGCCAACTGCCAATTTTTCATGAATTTCAGAGTGATATTGCTATATTCCATTGATTTATTGAATTTCTGGTGATTTACATCAAGTAATTCAAATTTGCACTTCAAGTGTGCTCTAGTTTTGACCAATAAATTCTGAAAAATCATTTTCACCTTCCACATTAGGAGTGTAGGCAGTATCCACAAAGAAAACTCAATTACCCAACCATTATATATGATTACTCATCCATGCAATTTTGACAACACATCGAAAGAAATTAAAGAAAATGAAAAAAGGCTCAAAAATTGAAATCCTTTTGCATGGAGGACTCTTATGTGCAATGGCTTGTGGGAAAAATAATAAACTCACAATACCACAAAATTAAAGAAAAACCTTCTCAAATTGACCTATTTCATATGAAGATCAATGACTTTCAACCAAGATGACCATGACCATGAGCATTTTCATGGCATAGTCCATGATAACATGACCATTTTTTAAATAACAAGGGTGTTAACATTGTCAGCAATAATTCCACAAAAAGATTGAAGATTTGGTTAAAAAAGTTAATTTTCCATTTTCTAGTGCAATGCATGACTTTTTTGGGAAGCAAGTGCCATAAATAAGATTGTAAATTGTGCCCTTATAATTTTCACCTAAAGTATACCACATGGGATGCCAACTGCCAATTTTTCATGAATTTCAGAGTGATATAGCCATATTCCATTGATTTATTGAATTTCTGGCTATTTACATCAAGTAATTCAAATTTGCACTTCAAGTGTGCTCTAGTTTCGACCAATAAATTCTGAAAAATAATTTTCACCTTCCACATTAGGAGTGTAGGCAGTATCCACAAAGAAAACTCAATTACCCAACCATTATATATGATTACTCATCCATGCAATTTTGACAACACATTGAAAGAAATTATAGAAAATGAAAAAAAGGCTCAAAAATTGAAATCCTTTTGCATGGAGGCCTCCTATGTGCAATGGCTTGTGGGAAAAATAATAAACTCACAATACCACAAACAAAAAGTTAATTTTCCACTTTTCTAGTGCAATGCATGACTTTTTTGTGAAGCAAGTGCCATATATAAAATTGTAAATTGTGCCCATACAATTTTTACCTAAAGTATACCACATGGGATGCCAACTGCCAATTTTTCATGAATTTCATAGTGATATTGCCATATTCCATTGATTTATTGAATATCTGGCGATTTACATCAAGTAATTCAAATTTGCACTGCAAGTGTGCTCTAGTTTCCACCAATAAATTCTAAAAAATCATTTTCACCTTCCACATTAGGAGTGTAGGCAGTATCCACAAAGAAAACACAATTACCTAACCATTATATATGATTACTCATCCATGTAATTTTGATAACACATCAAAAGAAATTAAAGAAAATGAAAAAATGGCTCAAAAATAGTAATCCTTTTGCATGGAGGCCTCTTATGTGCAATGGCTTGTGGGATAAATAATAAACTCACAATACCACAAATAAAAAGTTAATTTTCCATTTTTCTAGTGCAATGCATGACTTTTTTTTTGAAGCATGTGCCATAAATAAGATTGTAAATTGTGCCCTTACAATTTTCACCTAAAGTATACCACATGGAATGCCAACTGCCAATTTTTCATGAATTTCCGTGCGATATTGCCATATTTCATTGATTTATTGAATTTCTGGCGATTTACATCAAGTAATTCAAATTTGCATTGCAACTGTGCTCTAGTTTCGACCAATAAATTCTGAAAAATCATTTTCACCTTCCACATTAGGAGTGTAGGCAGTATCCACAAAGAAAACTCAATTAACCAACCATTATATATGATTACTCATCCATGCAATTTTGACAACACATTGAAAGAAATTAAAGAAAATGAAAAAAAGGCTCAAAAATTGAAATCCTTTTGCATGGAGTCTTCTTATGTGCATTGGATTGTGGGAAAAATAATCAATGACTTTCAACCAAGATTGAAGATTTGGTTTTATTTTCCATTTTTTCCGTGGATACATGACAACTCCAATTACATGAAGTACATGACAACTCCAATTACATAGCAATAAACAAACTAGAAATACATGACAACTCCAATTACACAACTACGGGGGACCACTCATCCTCTGACTTTGCTTTGTACATGATAACCCCTAAAACGTCATCGTATTCGCTTATACGCTTTACGACGTACGTATACCTATCCTTCCCTGCATATTCATCCTCTTCCTCCTCCTCCTCGGCGGCCGGAGCAGGCTTTCACAACCAATCCTCATCCTCCACCTCATCCTCAACTACCATTTGCTCGTCTCTGGGCGCAGGCCTTTCGATGGTCCTCATAAATTCCTTCACATCATCAGGCATAATTATGTGTAGTGACATACCAGGAGGAGGTTGCACATATCTCACACCCGGAATAGCTGCGACCTCTAGTTTGACCGTTGGATCCGGCGGGATGCATCGAGACCTGTACGAATACTAGCGAGCTCGCTGACGAGGATCCGAAGACTCCATTGCCTCACGCATCGCCTAGACAAAAACCTCGATACAAGTCACCCCTTTGACTCGATCTAGGATTATCCGCCGGAGCTCATTTGGCCTAGCATCTATCAACAGTTGCAGCGCATGCTCCGCCAGAGCTTTCGTGCTTGGAAGCCAATAGTAGATCTCCTTGCACTTCTCTAGTAAGACATCGTCACCGGCGCAGAACACCTTCAATGGGGTCGTCATCGCCGATGGCGGCCGCAGGATTGGGGGTGGGAAAGGGGAAGGGAGAGGAGGATGTGGGCTGCTCGGGCCGTGGTGGATGCGAAATGAGAGATATTTACCCCCCCACCACGTTTTTTTACCAATGACCCAGCCGTCCACTAACTGGTCCCACATGTCAGCATTTCAGGCTGGTCCCACGCGTCAGCACCGGGTAAAGTAACGGTCAAAGGCTTTGACCCGACGGCAAGGCACTGTTTGGCCTCTTGTGAGGCACGGGCGAGGGGAGGAGGGGGAAAGTGAGCAAAGTTAGACGGGCGAGGCAAAACTAAGTACAACTAAGGAAGGAAGGGCACATAAATAGAAATCCCTAATACTAATGAGCAGTCAAATCATAAGCCCCACCTTTCCCACTGTAAGTTGCTCGAACGAAGCAACCATCAATTCAATCTTCTTTGAATCCGCTCCTACTACTAGGAGCAAGTATAATAAGGTGACGTAAGCAGGCTGTAAGGATTTAAATATTACTCTATTATTGCTGAGTTGGAAGAGAGAGAAGAGGAGAGAGAAGAGAAGCAGGGTGTAAACTTACAGTTGGCTATAGCATGAGCTCCAAGAAGCTTTGTGAGAGTGAAAGATGGGCTATATGTTGGCAAAGTAGTACTTTCTTATAGCCAACTATTATACGTGTTGGCTATTACATTGGCTATAAATGACATGGCAACATGTCATAGCCAGCAGTTGGCTATATTATTAACTACGTACTATGAAGGTGCAAAACCAAGTGCGTGTTTGGCCTGTCGATCAACCAGCTTCCTCTTGGCATATCACTGACATGTGGGAGCGGAGTGTGAGCAAACCGACCGCAATTGATGGCAAAATTGCCAACCCACCGCTCCTTGAGAGAGACAAGGAGCGAGAACACAGACGGGCTAGGTGTCGCACGGAGGCCAATAAATATTATGGTGATAGTGTGAGGAGTAATACTTCACTGGGCTGCCGTTTTCTGCACTACTCCAAGTAAATGCGTACTAGTAGAAGATTGCTTTATCACATATTAAAATAAAATAAGAGTGCAGATGCTCCACCGTGCGGTTCCTAGTACCTGTATACTGTACTACTCATACTACTAAACCTTGCGCTTGGCTCTTCGCCTCTTCGGGAAGTCGAACAATGATGGTACTACAGTGTATACTTCTGGCAATTTGACATCAAATGAACTGTTGCATGTCCACCGCGTGGGCGAGGAGAGCGCGCAGTAGTCAAAAGCTTCTCCTCGTCCTGTGAGCCACCGTGCATGTGGGAGAGGGAGAGGGCATAGTAAGCAAGCTTCTCCTCGTTCTCCTCGTCCTGCGAGCCACCGCGTGCGTGGGAGAGGGAGAGGGCGTAGTGTAGTAGTACTACTACTAATCCACTACTAGTCCATACTGCCTCCTTTCTGGTTAATATGGCTTAATGGTAGTCACTGTATTTATAAAAATATGGTCACTGGGCTTCATAATACGCTCATTACGGTCAATATATACATTCTGCGGTGTTTATATGGTCACTAGCTCACCGTAGAGCACCGTATTGCACTCTGTTGACCGGCCAAATAGTCTACGTAGCACTTTGTTGACTGGTTAAATTGACACGTGGATTGTGGGTCCCACCTGTTAGTTGACAGAGGAAAGAAATAAGTTAAACAAAATTTTACACAGGCGTGGCAGGAGTTCAACCCTTGCGCAGGAACCACCCTAGCTATGTATGTGTGCGCATGCACGTGTAGGTTGAGCACTTGAGCGTGAGCGTGTGTGTTGCGTCATGTGCTGTACACATGCATGCGTGCGTGCATGTGTACGTGTGACTGCTGCATGCATGCATTAGGGCATCGCGTGCGTTTTTTTGTGCATGTGTACGTGTGACTACTTCATGCATGCATGAGGGTTGTAGTCCCTCCCATTCACATGTTCATATTTTATAATGTACTGCCTGGACAGAGTTTTAGACGGCATTACCCCTTGCTGAAATGATGGATCTTAGAGCAGGTAGGGCACATGGGAGTGAGACAAACTTGCATGCATGGGTATTTTGGTTGATAGCACAACAAACAGCTCATGCATCGTAAGATCCGTTTGCATGGAAATACTACTTCTCGGTCGTCGGAACTCGTTCTTCTTCCTTTCGCCGACACGTGGGACATCCAGCATCCGGATCCACGTGTCATGCAAGAAATTAGAGATAAGTACTTGGGAGTACAAGTGAGACTCAGGAGCGGTCACACACATAGGTGGAGTACCAGCAGGGGACGCAGTAATAATGACTAATGAGCAATCAAATCACACAGTAAGTTGCTCGGACGAAGCAACCATCATTTCTCTCTTCAATGGCACGTACACAATATAAAAACGTTGATATGGAGAGAAAAAGAAAACCACTCCACTATATATACATAATATAGCTAGGAGCCTAAGCTACACGCTTGCTTGCTGAGGTTGCTCTCTTCACACACTCTCGCACAAAACGGCGGTGGTCACACCGCTGTTCACATATCCGGCCGGATCCCGTCCGCCGGGGGAAGGGGAGGATGTTTTGCGTAGACGCGGCCACCAGCGGCGAGGGAGAAAACTCACTGTGGGCGCGTCCCGATTAGGGGTCCCCACCGTTCTCTCTCACAAAGCTCCGGCGCGGTAGCGTTCGCCCCTTGCTCACTGCCGTGGTATGGGCTGATGTCGCCTCCCACCGCCCTCCTAGCTACATCCCGACGTCCCTTAGGTACAACTTCCTTTCGAGCCGGCTTGCTCCACTGCCCCAGCTCCCCACGTTGCTCCATGTGGATCTTTGTCTACTTCTTTGCCCCACACGTTGCTCTACCAGCTTCTATTTGTGATGAGTTTATGTCTCATTAACTAGTGCCACTACTATTATTCTAATCACACTTATTCAATATATTTGCCAACAGGGATGCTCAGCTCGATTTTAGTCGAACTGCACAAAATCATCGGATGGTCCATGGGTTCGAGACTTCTTTCCTTTGGAAGTTTCAACATCGCCAGGAAATTAAAGCTTGTTTAGGATTTAGGGTTCAAGGCCTAGGGACTGCATCGATCGTTTTGTTCTTTATTTGTACACCTTCTCACAACTTTTGTCTTTAGTTGTGAAGTAAATATTGGCTATGATCTGTGATTCATTGAGATGCATCAGCATGCATGCTAGTTTCCTTTGTATTTGATGGAATGTTGTAACGGGGCAACCTTGGAGGCAAGATACATGAAACAAAAGCTGAAAGCTTCATAGGTAGTACTACTAAAGAGCTAGGTGTCGCACGGTGTCCAAGGAATATGGTGAAAGTGTGAGGTGGGCCATGTACTACTCACTGGGCTGCTGTGTTTCACACTCCTCCGGTGTAAGAGTGGATAAAATTAGTTTTATCACAGAATCAAAAAAGAGTGCACACGCTCTATGGCGCGGTTCCTGGCTCCAAAATCATTCTACCTCCTTTCGCCGAAACATGGGACATCCAGCATCCGGGTCCACGTGCCATGCACCAAAGTAGAGTGTAGTACTACAACTAACAAGCCCGACGATCGTACCACTGCAGTAATAATGACCAATGAGCCGTCAAATCACATAGACCCGGCAGGAAGTTGGACGGACAAAGCAACCATCACTCTTTGCTGAATCCGCTTCTCCCTCATGCAGTACCGTATACTACAGTGTTCTTTTGGAAACTAAGGTTTCTTGTCGATGGATCGCGCCATGGAGCAAAACTAACATTTATATACATCACGTCTGTCATGTTCGCGTCTCACCCCACATGGTCGCTCGGCACGCCGCTCATCGCAAAGCGGCAATACGCAAATTTCCTCGCCCGCGTGTCGATGGATCACTCCATGGAGTACTACTACTGAAAGAGATAGACGAGGGGGGAGAGGACAGCTAGCTGTAGCACAGACTCCCAAGAACTTTTTTGCATGCATGTTGTGGCCGGCTGCGGTGTCGTTTGAACGCGGAGCAGTCGCGTGCACCGGGAAGCGGTGCGGGCGGCGCTCTCTCGGCCGGCGTGCCGCTTCAATGCTGGCGCCAGTGAGAGGTCGCGTCTGCTCTGGCCAGGCATGAATGCGGCACTGACCGTTTCGAGCGGGGAGCGCGCGTGGGTGATGGAGATTGTTTTGGTGGGTCGGGGCGGTCAGGAGCAGGTGTGGCAGCCGTCCGGACGCTCGCAAACGAGAGACGCTGGACCTACGTAAATATTGCTAGGGTTTAGGGTTTACGTTAATTATTATGTAATTAACATAATAATGAGCCAGTTGGACAAATATGATTGGAGATGAAAGGAGGACGGGCCAACCCCCTGAAATTCAGTGGGGGGTTGGAGATGAAAGTAGGAATTTTACGTAAACACGGATATGTATGTGTATGTGTGCATGCGCGCACACACACATAGTCACGACTCTCGCGACTACTCGTACACACCATCTCTCTGTAGGTCGATGTCTCGTTCTCTCTAACACACACACGCACACACACACACACACACATAGTTCGGCCTCATTTTGTTCCTAGGATAGGAATATCATAGGAGTGGGAAACAATAGGAAGTGAGATAAATGGAGTACTACGTACAAGAAGAGAAGAGGTATACGCACGCACTCTGCCTCTAACACACCCGGGTGTACACAATGGAGCGCATTTGTACACGAAGAGGCAGCTTATGTGATAATTTGACCCTTTAACTTGTTCACTTAATAATGGAGGGTCGGGGACCAGACGTGAGCGATACAAAGTGCGACCTGGAAGTGGTGGCGTGTCATTGATCGAGTTTTCTTTCCTGGTACGTTAAAAAGAGATTCCTCTGCGAGTTTTCGTTTTTGTTTCTGGGAATGCGCATATTCTGTTTGAAACCATTGCTATGGAGAGATTTTTTTTACTCCATTGTATATGTAGGCTTGAGAGGGCTTGCTTGATATGGTTTCTCGCGTCTCACTCTCTCATCCTCTCCAAATCTAAACAAGACGACAGTGTCCACTCTATCTATCTCCTCACCGGTGGTCAAAGATCCAGTCGGATCCCGTCCGCTGCGGGAGGGGAGGAGGTGCAGCGTTGACGTGGTCGCCGTCGGCGAGGGAGGAAGCCGACGCGCACCGTCATCTCTGAGCCGGCGCCAGCATGGACGAAGGTCCTCCGCACCCTTGTTCGCTGCCATCGTGTGGGCAGATCCCACCACCCGCCTAAGCCACATCTCGCCCATCTAAGGTATAACTTCCTTTGGATTTCTTGCATCGTTCTACTGGTCCAGCTCCCCACGTCGCTGCATGCGGGTTTTGTATATACTAGTACTCCCTAGCTCCCCATGTACAGTAGCTAGGCTTCGTCTGCTGGTCCAACATCACCTAAATTTTTGCTTAGAGGAAAGGCCACTCAAAATGTTGTCCTGGTTTTTCCATGAAAAAAAAAGTTGTCCTGGTTTATGCCTCGGTGGAGGTACATGGTGGTTGTGTGCTCACTGTCCATATGCCCCTATTGCTGCTGCTAATCTAATATCACTGGTAAAATGAAGCAATGCCCATGTTAAAGTGACGTCCCTTTTAAGTAATGTTGTTGTCAATCTAGAGGCGTCGATAAATAGAAGCAATGACACCGTTTTAAGAAATGTTTCTGTCCTGCTTTAGTCCTCATGAAGATAATCATGATGCTTCTATTTGTGGGTGTACATTTCATTAATTCTTATTGACAATTCAGATGCCACTGCTAATCTTGTACCACTTCCAAAACAATGTAAAAACACAACTTAAATATCCCCTTTTTATATTTTTGCAAACAGGGATGCATATCTCCACACCAGGGCATGTCTTCCTCAATTTTAGTGGAACTGCACAAAATTGGATGGCCACTGTTGCTCCACCTCATTGTCCTTTGCCACGTGGTTCTACCTTTCTCGAGCTTGATTACCGAGAAGAAACAGACCACAGTGAGTATTTATCAAACCTCAGTGGTGCCTCACCCAAACTTGATGCCAAATGGATGATGCATCACCACAATGACCTATCGATGCTCATGGTTGAGTATCATGGTTGCATCGGCTGGTGAAGCTGATCGATGTTCGATGAAATAGGACCTGTCTTCCATGAGTGCTCTTTGCTGGGTAGCCACGAAGACAAAGATGTCATTCATCAGTGCACCTTGGTAGCATTGGAGACACAACCGTCTTTCACCTTGGTGCAAATTTGTCTTTCGCTATGAATCAAATGTTTCCTCGGAGATGCATCAATGTTGGTACTAAGAGCAAAAGATTTGTATTTGTTTCTAATCCTTCTCACAACTTTGTCTTCAGCTCCCCTGTATTGGTTTCTAAATGTTGGCTATGATCTTTCAATCATTGAGTTGTATAAACATTTTATTTATGAGTTGGTTCTAAATTTTTGCGACTGGTTAATTATGTTGCCAAACTTTGATAAAATATATTACTCATATAACTACATAAAAAATATGAAGCCAATTGTTGGCATGTATTAGCCGTTTGCTAGTTAAATATGTGGTCAAACTTTGATAAAAAAAATGATGTGTAGTAAAAACCCGGACGGAGGTACCACATGTGAACGATAGAAAGTGTGACCAGGACGCGTCGAGCGTTAGTTTGATCGTAGTTTTCTTCACTGGTACTTTAAATAAAGAGTTTCATTTTGTACACAATTTAAAATGATTGTTATGGAGAGAAAAATAAAACCACTCCACTATATAAGTACTATATAAGCTGGAGCCTCAGCCCTTGTTTGCTAGGGTTTGCTCTTTGCACACTCTGTCTCTCCACTATATATATACACGCTAGAGCCTCAGCGTTTGTTTGCTAGGGTTTTCTCTGTTCACTCTCTCTCACCCTCTCCAGATCTAAACAAGACTAAGTTGGCCTCTCTCTCTTCCCTCACCGCTGGTCAATGAGTCGTTCGGATCCCGTCGGCCGGGGAAGGTGAGGAAGTGTAGCGTTGACTCTGTTGCCATCAGCGAGGGAGGGAATCCACTGCCGGTGGTGCTATTCTCTTTCACCTAGCGCCTGCGTGGGAGGGCCTCCGACCCCTTCTTCCTCGCTGCCGTAGATAGTGTGGGCAGATCCGGCCTCCCACCGCCCGCCTGGCCACATCAAGACGACCCTAAGGTATAACTTACTTTGAAACCGGCATTGCTCTAGCTGCATGTGGATCTTTTTCTCTTCTGCAGTCGAATCTAGGTCTTGGTTCAAACAGGAAAGAAGGGGGGAGTTGTATAGCATGAATCTATGACGTGGTTCAAAGAGGAAAGGAGGGGGGAAAAGTAGTACAGACTGGCTATCCAGCCGCTCTGTTGGTCGAAAAGGGAAAAAGGGGAAACATAGTACACACATATGTAAGGAACTGATCTCTCTGTTGGTTCAAAGAGGAAAGGAAGGGGGGAAAGTAGTACAGACTGGCTATCCAGCTGCTCTGTTGGTCGAAAAGGGAAAAAGGGGAAATGCATTACACACATCTATAAGGAACTGATCTCTTTGTTGAAAAAGGAAAGAAACCGGGGGATGGGGGACAAGGCAATAGAGTTTGTGCAGGACTAGATTTGCTGCCCTCACATAGGAAAAAGGTTGAAAGAGAACAAATATGGGACCAACACAGATATGCTACTTGGTTCTTTATTGCAACAGAATCTGCATCACCCATTTATACATGTGGAGGCACATGGTGCTGGTGTGTTCACTGTCCCATACAACTGTTTAGCTATTGTTAATCTCATAATGCCGCTGCAAAATTGAAGCAATGCCACTATTAAAATTAAATTACATGTATAACGAATGTTAATTTAAAGAGAATGTCTCTGTTAATATGAATCAATGCCACTGTTTTAGAAATGCTACTATCCTACTTTGTTTCCCATTAAGATAAGGTAGATGCTTCTTTTTGTGGCCGTATGTGTCATCCTCCGTTATTGGTCAGTAATTGTTTCCTTTTTTACCTCTATGCAAACAGGGATCTCTTTCACCTCGTTGCTATTGTGACCTTT
This sequence comes from Elymus sibiricus, assembly GCA_039707655.1. Lineage (NCBI taxonomy): Eukaryota > Viridiplantae > Streptophyta > Magnoliopsida > Poales > Poaceae > Elymus > Elymus sibiricus. The sequence continues at coordinate 206,419,523 of CM077674.1, forward strand.
TGGTGCACTGTGCAAAACACTTTTGTTTTAAGAGTGTTTTGTGCAGTTCAACTAAAATGTCACACCGGCAACATTGCTTGATTTAGTGGAACTACACAAAAGGAGATCGGATTTCCTATCCGTGTTGGCAGATTGGTATTTGATCTTGAGGTCTTTCAAGTCTGCCTCATGAAAGGTCAGTACCGGCCTTCATCCACATGATTGTGCAGTGTGCTTTGAGATGTTGTGCTACTTGTATTGGTACTGTTTTGAATAAATGTTGAATTGAAGCTATTGTATTGTTGTCTTCTCCCATTAAGTGGACAGAAAAGGGACCAACCCAGATATGCTGCTTGTTTCTTTGTTGCAACAAACTCTGCATCACCCCTCTATACATCGATGGAAGCACATGGTGCTGTTGCGCCCACTCTACCATGCAACTATTTAAGCTTTTTGTTAATATAATGCCACTGGTAAAATTAAGCAATGTCAGTCTTAGAAGTAACTAATGAACCTTAGTTGAAAACTGCAACACTTATTACAGATCGACGGGAGTACATGTTTAACCAATGTATCTTTAAGATAATGTCTCTGTTAACATGAATCGGTTACACTATTTGAGAAATGGTACTATCCTGCCTTGTCGTTCTTTCTACATGTTTAACCAAGGTATTGTTAAGATAATCTCTATTAATATGAATCAATGACACTGTTTGAGAATTGCTACTGTCCTGCTTTGTTTCCCATTAAGATAAGGTAGATGTTTTTTCTTGTGGGCGTATAAGTCATCAACCGTTAGTGGTCAGTAATTGTTTCCTTTATACCTCTTTGTGCAAATAGTGATATCAAAACTTCTGCTCGTTGCTATTTTGATTTTGATTTCAGTTGAACTGCACAACACGAGCAAATGTGTTTAAGGCAAACTGTTGCATTCTTGGGCCCAGTTGATCCTTCCACTTTGCAGAAAGAAGCAGTCACTGGTTGTGGTACATTACAGAAGGAATAATTAAGAAGCTTTATAGAGTATTAGTAGACGCTGGTGACATACCAGTCTGCAGAGCTCATGTGGCAACTCAACAACATGTGAAGTGCAAGATTCTACAACAAGGAAAGGTATGACCAAGTCAGTCGCGGACGCACTGTAACAAAGGAGGTCAGTATCGGACTTCATCCACATGATCGTGCTTTGTTATGTTGTGCTACTTATATTGTGTTTCTATTTTGAATAAATGTTCAATTGAAGCTATTGTATTGCTCTCTTTTACTACACAACTATTGTATTGCTATCAACTAGTACCACTATTATAGTAATCACACTCTTTCTGTATTTATGCAGACAGGGATGCTCAGCTTGATTTCAGTGGAACTGCACAAAATATTCAGATGGTTCATGTCCTCCATAATACTTCATCGTGCACAATACATCGAATGGTTCTCTAATCATTCATTGTCACCTTGAGCCACCAAACCAGCTACATGAAAGGAGCTGCCAACGTGTTCAAGTCGTTGCAACATGTAAATACGAATCCAGCAAGCTACGCAGGACATTAATCGATTTCAGTGGAACTGCACAAAAATATCAGCTGGTTAATCCAACACGAGGTTCCATGTCAATGTGCAAACTGATGACAAACCCCTCCCTTTCCACAATCATAGGCATTTGATATTTTGCAACGGGAAAACCTTCTCAAAGTTTGCTCATTGGTGTTCGCGAGAAGACATGCATTTGATATTTTGGAATAAGAAACATTGTCAAATTTTGCTCATTGATGTTAGCAAGAAGACTGTGACACCCTGGTTTTGGCCACTTTTTCTTTGCAAATATTTTCTGGTTTTATTTGCTTTTTGAGTGAATTTCAAACCAGTTCATTTACTTTGGACTTGAGGGTTCTTTGAATTTCTTTCTAAATGATCCAACACCCTCAACACCTTGCCAATATCTTGTTCCACACCCTCTGACCTAAACTCTAATTTTTATTCTCCCAAAATAATTCATTTTCTCCTCGGGAAATGCCTATTTTCACTATGGGTTGTGAAGCAACCTATAGCTCTACTGATCAAAAAATTCCCAAATTAATACCACACCTTCTTGACATCATCTACTCCCACAATACCCAAAAATATTTCATTGTTCAGTACAAAATTTTGCCCAGAAAATTACTTTTACTTTCTGGACAGAATTGGCCTTTCTGGACAAAATTACTTTTACTTTCTGAGCCAAAATATCTCCTAATCTAGTTCAGTTTTCCAGCAAACTTATTCTGGCAAGCCTCTAACCATTTCAAACCCTTGTGAAGGAACTGCCAGCTAGAAGTGCCCATTTGCTTTGAAATTTTTATAGCATCTTGCCACCACCAAATAACCTCCAATTACCAAATTTCACTGCAAGGAGATTATCCATGTGAGTGCATCATCCTCAACAAGTTTCTGGACCAGATTGTGAGTTGTACATGAGCTATGCTCAAATCTTTGCAAAAGTTGCTCAAATCTCTCCAGCATGTACTCCTTCCAATCTAGAATACCCTAGGCAACTCTTTTGGCTCAGTCCCCAGCTCATCTCTTCTCTAGATCTCTCCCAAGTTTCTGACCAGAAACTGTTCTTGATGCTACCACTCATCTCAGGCTGTATCTAGCCAGATCAGTGGCACGGGGAGACTACGGGACCCAGGGTCGGCACCCCAGACACGGTTTGGCAGGCCAGCTCGCACCGCATGTGCCAGTGCACGCGGTGACCACGCGGCCAGCGCTGCCAAATGCGCGCTCTGAGCGCCGACCGGCTCGGGTCTCGTCAGAGCGAGATGACCGCGTCGCCGTACCTTGTCCGCTCGCGCCGACAACCTCTCCACCGTCCATGTAGCCGCTCTGGAGCCTTCCCCTCGCCGGAGACGCCCTCACCGGATGACACCGAGCGCGGCCACTGTTGCGCCCGTGCGGCCACTGTGGCCGCGCTAGCTGTCTTATTCCCCGTGGGCCGTCGCCTCGCGCATTAACTCCACTGGCCTCCTCCGTCACTTCCCCTCGCTCCGCGACGGCCAGCGCAGCGCGGTGCTCCGGCCGTTACCGCCACGGCGGCACCCGTGCCCGTACCCCTACTCCGCCTATAAAAGGCCCCGCCCGACCTCTCCGCACCTCACCACCCCACTCCACTAGCACCCAATCGCCCCTAGAGCGCCCCAGTGAGGGCTGGGAGCTTGTCTCCCTCAGCTCTGGCCGCAACTCCGTTGCTCGACCCCCACTCTGCCCTAGCAAGCTCCACTCCACCCCAGCCTCGACTGACTCCACCCTCGAGTCCAGCAAGCTCCCCTGGTCCTTCCTGACCCCTTTCCCGACCAAGGTGCTGCCGGAGTCGCCGTTTTCGATGATCACCGAAGTCAGCCGCCGCCGGAGAGGAAGGGGGCGATGCCGTCCGGCCATCTCCCATCGAGCTACGGGTACGTGCGGCCTCGTCTCCGAGCGCTCGATCCATCTCCGCCGTCTCCTGACCTCGCCGCCGTCTCCATCACCGGCAACCGCCGTCGGTGAGCCGCCCGCCTCTGCTTCTCTCCCCCTCTCTGTTTAAATCCAGCCAAGGCCCCACCTGTCATAGGCCCAGCCGCGGCCGAACCGATTTTTAAGTGAAGGTGCACTCTGCAAGTACGCCATCGACGTGGCCCACTGTGGAAATTCCAGAATTTATGTTTAAATTCATTTTAATCCAGAATTTTGACTAAACTTTGACCAGCTCTAGTTTTTAAACCACAAGTCCAAATCAATTGATTCTTTTTGCAGTAGTTTTGTCTTGAGCTCCTCTATTTTCTGGCAAAAGTTGGTATTTTTCCAATATGTACAGAATTTTTGACCAACAAAAATGCTTTATGTGACATTTTCTTTTGCCATTTAAAAATATTTTCAGAAGGAAATTGCTTTGGTGTTGAAGACCAGGAGTTTGTTGACACCCCACTTGAGCAAGGCAAGCCACATCATCCATTGCATAAGGCATTACAATAGTATTGGCTCTATGTTGAATTCTTTTTGCATTAATTTAATTAAAGATAAAAGTAACGTAGCTCATATTGTTTTGTGTCATGGCAAACACTAGCAAGTATAATAAGATAACTTTTTCCGTTGCATGTTATGTTATTCACTAAAACCAAAATTTGCTGGTTGACCAAGTGCCACCGACCCGGACTTACCCGTGCAGCCACATCTGCTGGAATGGGATGACCTTGACTTGGTCTAACTTCGTGCTCTTTTACCGGTACCACCAAAGAGGGAAGGTTATGCGTGCGTGCTACCCTGATCAGGTAGGCGACGATAACCTTGTGAGCCCAAGTTGAGTTATTTGCCGGCGTCCCAGTTTGGGACAGTTTAGTTTGGCCACGACGGTGGCAGGTGTCAAGAGTGACACAGGGGCCACCCAGGGCATGAAACGAAAGGGGAATGATTGTCGGTGGTATGATAGAAGGGTCACGGGTTAGACAAGTTTTGTTGGACGAATGTCCATGGTGTGGGTAAAGTGCGCAACCTCTGCAGAGTGTAAGAATCTATTCGAATAGCCGCGTCCACGGTAATGGATACCGTCCGCACTAGGTCACACTGTGTGGTCAACATTAATGATGGAAGAACTCGTCTTAAACTCAGACGTGATCTATGGGTCACGAGTGCTTCGGGGGTCATGATATGAACCCGGAGGAGAGTAATGGTTACCCGTATCAGTAAGTTGAGCATTTAAAGTATGCCTGTTTCCGGACCATTTAATTTAGTAACTGCCATGCTGTTAGTTGCTGCACTGTTTTGGTTGCTGTGAGCTTGCGAGTACATTCCAAGTACTCACCTGGCGTATCATGCCAGATGCAGGAGAAGCCGAGGATGGAGATCCCAATGATTCATGCTATGCTAACTAGGTCGTGTCCCAGCATTGTCCCTATGGGATGGAGTGTCTCACCCGATGTTCCGCTATGCCGTAGTATTAGCCACTAGTATGGAGGCCCTTGAGATGTTCCATAAATAATGTAGATACTGTCATAGCACGAGTAGTACTCCTGGCCTCACTACCCGATGTAACATCCAAGCTTGTACTTGTATCATATCAATAAAAATCAATTCTGTTCTGTTCCAAGTTGTTCTGTGTTTCCAGAAGACATGATCTCTGGGCTGGGAACACAGGTAAACCGGTCCTCTGAGCCGGAATGCCACAACACTGGGTATCCGAGCCAGGCTGAATGTAGGACACCCTAGTTAACCTCGCGCTAGAATTCTGATTAGTTTAGAGTCTTGGTGTGTGTTTTGCTTGCTGCATTTGCCTGTTGCATAGCATGCATCTAGATTCATTTGTTTCGCTAACCGTTGGTCTTATGAGTGTAGATGGCACCTGTTCCATACCACTACAACCATGAGCCAGCACCGTTCACTTTTCCGGTACTACTTCGCAGCGTCTGGCTTCGACTTTATCCCAATGGCGAAGACCCGGTGTATCAGGTGTTCCGAGAGCAGCTTACATGTTCAGTGTACGGGTATCACGCTGAGGCTTTTCTTACTGCGAGTTCAGAGATCGGCGGCTATTCCCGCTCTTCCAAGGGTAGAACTCCTTCTACTCCCGATCTGGTGATTCAGTTTGCTGCTATGGAGGCTCTCACCGACTTGCGCTTCAATGAGGTCGAGATGTAGACACATCTAGGTTTCTTTCACTACCCCACCCTGTCGCCTACGACAGGGCGAGTCCTTTTTGCGCCCGTTGATCCGGCGAGTGATCGGGCTACTGGTGTTTTATCCTGTTACCTGAACGCCAGTTATCGTATGATCACCTCCCTGGCTGAGGAGTTGTCCCGTGCCCGAGAGGCACTTGCGGGTGCTACTGCAGCACAGTATCCTCCTTCCCCTGCATTTTCACCTATGTATACATCGCTTGTTCCACCTCCACGTATGCCTGAGGCTCCTTCTAGCTCGTTCGGACCGCCAGGCACTTTGTTTGGTATCCGGCGTGAGTCCCCAGCTGAGTGGGCTTCGCTGTTAGCCACCCCAGCTGCTCCGATGCTGAGGCGTCGTGCTTCTTCCCCTTCAGAGGGAGAGCCATCCCGCCAACGTCGTCGTGTCTCCTTTGTTCCGGAGGACTTGATCCACATCATCAGTTCCGATTCTGAGGCGGAATCAGATGATGAGGAGTCTTCAGTCTGCCAGTGTCCATGTCACCCGCGCAACTAGAGTGGATGTTGACTTTGAGCATGTGTATGCATCATAGCATCTTTGCATGTGTCAACTGCCGTATGAGCAGTACTAGCCATGATACCCTCTACTAGTTTGCCATGTATGATGTTGGGTTGCCTTGTATAATTATGTTGTTTATTTCGTTTTCTTGGTGTCACCTTGTTGTATTTGCCTTATGGATGTTGCTCATCAATTCAGTATTTTGCAATGGGAACGGATATAGGATGAAGAGGTGTAGTAATCAAGGCGGCGATGGAACTCCGGTTCGTCGATCCGCCAGACAAGCAGGACAACCACCAGAAGATTTACCACCTCCACCACCACAATCACCAACCACTGATCAGATTATGAGGATGTTTGAGGAAAAAAGGAATCAGGTAGGACCGAATCAGAACAATGGGACGCACTCCAAGCTGTCTGATTTTCAGCGAACCAAGCCACCCAGTTTTAGTCAAGCCATTGATCCGGTTGAAGTTGATGACTAGCTAAGGTCCATGGAAAAGAAGCTGGAAATGGCTCGCTATGATGAGCCAGACAAGGTTCCTTTTGTTACTCATTACCTAGAAGGGCCGGCAGCCATCTGGTGGGATAATGCAAAAATGGTGTGGCCTCCTAGGGAAAACATTTCCTGGGAGAAATTTAAGGAGGTGTTCCGCAGGTACCACATTCCCACTGGCATAATGAAGGTGAAGCAAAGGGAATTCCTTGCTCTTACCCAAGGAAACATGATAGTTGGTGAGTACATGAACAAATTCATTAATCTGGCACGGTACTCCACCCATGACGTGTCCACTGAGGAAAGAAAGATAGACCGATTCCTAGGAGGACTCAACCATGCCCTCCGTTGTCAACTTTGCATCCTGGATTTTCTGGACTTCCAGACTCTGGTAAACAAAGCTTTCATAGCTGAATGGGAGCATAAGTCTGGATATGATGACCGCAAGCGTATGTTTGAACCCAAGAAGGACACCCGCGAGCAGTTCGCGCAGAAGCCACGTATCTGGCAACCAATCCAGCCTGAGTATAAGCCCACCTGGAACAGCGGCAATAATAACAATAAGTCAGGCAACCAGGACAAGACCTATGGCAAGCAGCCAGTGCTGGAAGACTATCGACGCAACAACACTTGTTTCACTTGTGGACAAGGTGGGCATTACTCCAAGCAGTGTCCCACAAGGGCCGGGAAGCCACCATCTCACTTCAAGTCACAAGTCAACAATGTCAGACGCTGCCCCAATGAGGACTTCCATCGCGGCCAAGTCCATCATATTTCCGCTGAGGAAGCCCGTGAAGCACCAGATGTGGTACTCGGTATGTTCCTATTAACGACATACCTGCAATAATTTTAATTGATTTCGGGGCTTCCCATTCATTTATTTCGTGGAGTTTTGCCACCATGCACAAATTTCTACCTTCTCTTTTGGATAAAATTATGGTGGTACAATCCCCTGGCTCCATGCTCAGAACAAATGTCATATATAAGGACCTGGAAATCCTGATACATGGAGTTAAGTTTCCAGCCACCCTTATTGCCATCGAATCCCCCGGATTGGACATAATACTGGGGATGGATTGGTTGACTCCGCACCAGGTCTGCATCAACTGCGCCACCAGGACTGTGACATTGGTTAACCCGGCAGGCCAAACAGTTCAGTTCACCGCCAGCAAAATGATGTCAAAGAAAGGAATGGCATTCAAGACTACCACCACAGGCATCAAAACCGCGCTGCCCTCGCTGGCGGCGTCCCCTCAAGCGGCGTGGGCTGCCGTGCCTTCACTCACGAGCTGCGTCACGTGGTGTGGCCCGCGAAGTTCAAGCCTGAGCTGCCTCCACGCTACGACGACACCCACAACCCTACGGAGTTCCTTCAGCTCTACGCGCTGAGCGTCGAGGCGGCGAATGGCGATGACAAGGTCATGGCGAACTGGTTCCCCATGGCCCTGAAGGACGGCCCGCGCTCCTGGCTCATGAACCTTCCCGAGGCGTCCATCTCATCGTGGGCCGAGCTCTGCAGCCAGTTCGTCGCCAACTTCAAGGGCACACATGACCGCTCTGTAGCCATCAACAACCTATGGCATGTGCGGCAGTGCCCAGACGAGACCCTCCGCAAGTACATCCAGTGCTTCAGCCAGGTGCGCAACAAGATCCCGTGCGCTTCAGATGCGGCCGTCATCTCTACGTTCTCCACCGGTGTCATGGACGTCAAGATGCGTGAGAAGCTCGCCATCAACGGCGAGCTCGACTTGGTACTTGAGCTGCTCGACCTCGCCGACAAGTGTGCCAAGGCTGAAGAAGGCCGCCTCTTCGTCCACAACGACCGCGATGCTGCGCTCGATACCGCCAAGACCAAGAACAAGGACGTCAAGCACAAAGGCCCCGCCGTGCTTGCGGCGGAGCCCGAGCAGAAGCGCGGCCGCGACCGTGACGAGCCCAGGAAGGACAGCCGGCCAATCTGCGCCTATCACAATGTGCGCTCCCACAGCACCGAGGACTGCCAGGAGCTCAAGCTGCTCCGCGACGAGCGCCAAGGCTGCCGAGACGATCCCAATGGCCGCGGCGCCGGCCGCGGAGGCGGCTGCGGCGGCAACCATTGGGACGGCCAAAGCGGCAACGGCAACTTCCGCCAGGGCTAGCGCGACCGGCCTCGCGAGTCCGCCTGGCGCGACTAGCCTCGTGAGGCGAATCCTCAGGCCAATGCCGCTCTCCCGCCGTTGCCGCCGCCACCCCGGAGGGACGACGTCAACCAGCCTAATGAGGGCGCTGGGGGCTACCAGGAGCCTCGCGTGGTCGCCTGCATCCTCGGCGGGGCTCAAGCCCCCGCTTCCAACTGCCACATGAAGCAGCTCTCTCGCGAGGTGAATGCCGCTCTCCCGAGGCCAGAGGCCTCGCGGCCCCTCAAGTGGTCGCAATATGCCATCACCTTCAACTCCAAGGACCACCCCAAGTCCACGGCATCCGCAGGTGCGCTCCCCATGCTGTGCACTTCCACCATCAGCAACGTCGCGGTCACCAAGACCCTCATCGACGGGGGCGCCGGCCTCAAAGTGATCTCCATCGAGACCTTCGAAACGCTCCAAGTGCCCTACGACTAGCTGATGCCAACCAGGCCCTTCTCCGGAGTGACCGATGGCTCCACCATCCCTCTGGGGCAAGTGCGCCTCCCTGTCACCTTCGGCACCCGCAAGAACTACCACACCGAGCTCATCGACTTCGACGTTGCGCTCATCGGCCTGCCTTACAATGCCATCTTGGGCTACCCAGCTCTCACCAAGTTCATGGCGATGACCCACCACGCCTACAACATCCTCAAGATGCCTGGCTGCAGCGGCATCATCACCGTCACCTGCGACGAGAAGGATGCGATCTGCTCCCTGGAGCATGCCTACAAGGCAGCCGCTGTCGCGCATCTGGCTGACGAGGACGCGGCCGAGCCTCCTGAGGCCGCGCCCACGAAGAAGCAGCAGCTGTTCTCTCAGGACCGCGCCAAGACAAAGAAGGTGTCGGTGGACGGCAGCGGCTCCAGCCCTGCCTTCACCATCGGCACTGGCCTTCCTCCTGCATAGGAAAGTGCGCTCATCACCTTCCTTAAGGGAAACTCGGATGTTTTCGCCTGGAAAGCATCTGACTTGTCCGGTGTGCCGAGGGAGGTGATTGAGCACCACTTAGCGGTGTGCCCCAATGCACGCCCCGTCAAGCAAAAAGCATGGCGCTAGGCACCAGAGAAGCAAGATTTCATCGTCAGGGAAGTTCAGAAGCTCCAGGAAGCTGGGGTCATTCGCGAGGTGCGCCATCCCGAGTGGCTCGCCAACCCAGTCGTCATCCCCAAGAAGGGCGGCAATGAGCGCATGTGCGTCGACTTCACCAGCCTCAACAAGTTCTGCCCTCAGGACCCATTTCCACTGCCCCGCATCGACCAAATTGTGGATTCCACCACCGGGAGCGATTTGCTATGCTTCCTAGATGCCTTCTCAGGCTATCATCAGATCAGGATGGCGGCCGAAGATGTGGAGAGGACGGCCTTCATCACCCAGTGCGGCATATATTGCTACGTCTGCATGCCCTTCAGCTTAAGGAGCACGGGTGCCACCTTCCAGGGGCTAATGCGCATCATGTTGGGGCCTCAGATGGGGAGGAACGTGGAGGCTTACCTCGACGACATCCTGCTCAAGTCTCGCGAGGCCGGATCCCTCATCGCGGACCTCCAGGAAACGTTTGCCAACCTGCGCAAGGTCAACCTCAAGCTCAACCCCGAGAAGTGCGTCTTCGGAGTCCCCTCTGGCAAGCTCCTCGGCTTCCTGGTCTCGCACCGTGGCATCGAGGCCAATCCCGAGAAGATCAAGGCCATCGAGAAAATGCATCCCCCCGGACCCTCAAGGAAATGCAGCGCTTGGCAGGGTGCATGGCCTCCCTGGGACGCTTCATCTCCAAGTTTGGGGAGCGGGCCCTGCCTTTCTTCAAGCTCCTGAAGAGGTCCAGCCCTTTCAAGTGGACTCCCGAGGCAGACGCCGCTTTTGAAGGCCTCAAGAGGTACCTCACGAGCCTGCCCATCATGGTCGCGCCCCGATCCCGTGAGCCCTTGCTCCTGTACTTGGTGGCCACCCCTCAGACGGCCAGCGCGACGCTGGTGGTGGTGTGAGAGGAGCGCGTCTGTGTTAAGGAGAAGCCGCCCGCACCTCCCAAGCCTCGTGAACCTACCGAGCCTCGTGAGCCTCCCGAGCCTCGTGAGCCCTCTGAGCCTCGTGAGGCCCCCGAGTCGCGCGAGGCGCCTGGAGAGCAAGCTGCCACCACAACTATGCGCCTCGTCGAGCACCCCGTGTACTTCGTCAGCACCGTGCTAAGGGATGCACGCCAGCGCTATCCCATGCAGCAGAAGCTCCTCCTCGCGCTCTTTGTCGCCTCCAGGAAGCTGCGCCACTAGTTTCAGGGTCATCCCATCAAGGTCATTTCTTCCTACCCCCAAGAGCAAGTTCTGTGCAGCCCCAATGCCGCCGGCCGCGTCGCCGAATGGAACATCGAGCTACAAGCCTTCCAGCTAAAATTCTCCACCACCAGAGTCATCAAGGGCGTGGCTCTGGCCGACTTCATGGCGGAGTCGATGGACACGTTCGAGGAGGAGCCTCGCGAGGCCCAGTCCCTTCTGCTAGGGGACGAAGCACCAGGCGGCTGGACCATGCACTTCGACGGTGCCTTCTCCCGACAGGGCACGGGGGCTGGAGTCATGCTCACCTCGCCGGCAGGGGACAAGCTCTACTACGCCGTATAGCTCTGTTTCAAGCACACCGACAAGGTCTCCAACAACATCGCAGAGTATGAGGGCCTCATCGCCGGCCTCAAGGCCGCGTTCGCTCTAGGCTTTAAGCGTCTAACCATCAAGGGCGATTCGCAACTTCTCGTCAACTTCTCCAACAAAAGCTACAAGCCCAAGGACGAGCACATGGCCGCCTACCTAGACGAGGTACGTAAGCTTAAGAAGCGTTTTCTTGGCCTGGAGCTGCAGCACGTCCCCCGTAGCGGCAACAAAGAAGCTGATGACATCGCCAAGCGAGCATCTCGCAACGAGCCTCAGAGCCCCGGCGTCTTCGAGTAAAGGCTCCTCAAGCCATCAGCTGTACCTGCTGCCGTGAGCACCGCTCTTCTTCATGAGGAACAGCTGCCCGCGCCACCCATGGGCGCGCCAGACTGCGGTCCAGCCTCAGGAGCCCGCCTGCTACTGGCGCTGGAGCCTCAGGCGGATAGCTGGGCTGCGGAGTTCAAGGCCTACTTACTTCACGGCACCCTCCCGGAGAAGGACTTAGAAGAAGAGCGTGTGCCCCGGCAGGCCACCGCTTACTGCTTACAAGATGACGAGATTTACCGCAGGTGCCCCAATGGCATCTCACTGGGGTGCATCTCTGAAGAGCAAGTGCGTGAATTGCTCGCTGATATCCATGGAGGAGACTGCGGCCACCACTCCTCGTCACGCACCCTCGGCAAGGTATTCCGCAGCGGTTTCTACTGGCCCACTGGGTTGTGTGACGCTACTGCGCTGGTCCAAGACTGCGAGGCCTGCCAGTTCCATGCCAAGCAGATCCACCAGCCGGCGCAGGGCCTCCAGACGATTCCCCTCTCATGGCCCTTCGCGGTCTGGGGGCTGGATATCCTGGGGCCCTTCCCTCGCGCGGCTGGCGGTTACCGCTACCTCTACGTCACCATCGACAAGTTCACCAAGTGGGCAGAGGTCGAGCCTGTGCGCACCATTCCGGCAGGCTCCGCTGTCAAGTTCATCAAGGGACATGTGAGCCGTTTCAGAGTTCCCAACCGCATCATCACCGATAATGGCTCCCAGTTCACAAGTGGACTCTTCAAGTCCTATTGCGCCAGCCTCGGCACGCAGATCTGCTACACCTCAGTGGCGCACCCGCGAAGCAATGGCCAGGCCGAGCGTGCCAACGCCGAGGTCCTAAAGGGCCTCAAAACAAGGAGCTTCAAGAAGAAACTCAAGGCCTGCGGCAAGGGCTGGCTCGATGAGCTGTAGTCCATGCTGTGGTCAATCCGCACGATGGCAAGCAAGCCTACCGGCGAGACCCCCATCTTCCTCGTCTACGGCGCCGAGGCGGTCCCTCCATTGGAGCTTAAGCACGGCTCCCCGCGAGTCATTGCCTTCGATGAGGCACGACAGGACGGCTCACGGGAGACCGATCTGCTGCTCCTCGAGGAGGGCCGCCGTTAGGCCGCCCTCCGCGCCGCGAGGTACCAGCAGGCCTTGCGTCGCTACCACAGCCGCAACATCCGCCCCCGCACTCTCGAGGTCGGCGACCTCGTCCTGCGCAGAATCCTCTCCAGAGAGGGACTTCACAAACTCTCAACCATGTGGGAAGGTCCTTTTAGGGTTACTCATGTCTCCAGACCCGGCTCAGCCCGGCTGGAGATGGATGATGGAGTTCCTGTGCCTAACGCCTAGAACATCCAACACCTCCGCAAGTTCTACCCGTGAGCCTCACGCGTACGAATGAAATGGGGCTACACACGCCCCGGAGCCTCTCATTGCGTTCGCCTGATGGGCCCGCGAGAGCTCCCGCCCACTCCCAAGTGGAAGCCCCATGCTCTGCATTGGCGGAACAATCGACCCGCGATCATACCAACACCCCTGTGGAAGCCCCATGCTCCGCGCTGGCAGAACAATCAACTGAGGGCGCCCCACGGGCTGCACAAACCTCAAGCTGACCCGTGCCGGACACGGCAGCGCTCTTTTTCTCATTTTGATGCGTAACTAAGGGCGCCCCACGGGTTGCACCAACCTCAAGCTGACCCGTGCCAGACACGGCAGCCGCATCATGTTTTCGTTATGTAATGGTGGGCTGTTATCTTACTTTAGTAAAGTTTTGGTTTCTTACATGGCTTCTCGTTTTGTCTTTCCCTCACGAGCCTCACGCGCTCACGACGTCCCTCATGAGCCTCACGCGAGTGGGGGCTGGACACGGTGTCTGTGCTCGGGTCAGTCCCAGCAGCGCTGAAAAACCCAAGCAACCGGGCTCTTGCTCGCGGGCCTGCTCCCATGCACGCCACCCACCAATGTTCTTGGTGTCTTGTCTCCTCGCGTAATGCCCATGAGAGAATCGACGAGCGCGCGCTGCTCCTCTGTCGTTAAGTATTCTGCATGCAGTTGTCTCAGGAACAGACCCCTTGAACGGCCTCGCGAGGATGCCTCATGAGGTGGCCTCTTCAGGGCCTCAGGAAGCCCCGCATGCCCTGCCTTGGGAGCTAACCCACAAGAGCCGTCCCATCAGGAGATCTCGCGGGCGGAACCCTCACGAGGCGTGCCCAACCAGAGATGGCCCACCAGACACTACCCCGCACAAAGCTAAGTATCCAACCTCATGAGCCGCCCTCGCCGTCTCTTAAGCCTTCCCTCCGGCAACCTCGCGAGCGCCAGCGCTTCTCTTGGCGCAAGCCGCTTGCGCGTCAAAGGGGGGGCTCCCTGAGCATCGTGCCTTAGGAGCCCTCGCTAGCTCCCGGTGCCCCTGACCTCCTGGCCTTGTCCAGGCACCGCGACCTGACATACCAGCGATGGCAGTGGCCCGCTCGGGGGCTGGGCCCTGACGACGTAGAGCATCAAGGCGAACAAAGAGAGCAAAACAGGCCTCAAGAGAAAGTCCACGAGGGCACGAGCGTTCATTACAACAAATCATAAAGTACCTAAACACAAAGGCATCGTCTTCACGCCCCCACGGGGCCGCATCGATCTAACGCGGGGTGGCGAAGGAAAAGGGACCCTAGGAACTCGCGTCGTCGTCGCCGTCGCTGTCATCGCTGCCGGAGCTCTCGCCGCTGCCGCAGGAGTACTTCCCAAGCAACGCGTCCACGTGGCCTTCTACCGCCTTCGCGAGGCCATCACGGAGCTCCTCGGGGACAGGGGCTATCACCTTGTCGAAGTTGAAGTTGGGATCAGCATGAAGGAGGTGGCTGAAGACGCGGGTCGCCGCCAGGGAGAAGAGGCCGCGGCACTCCTCCTCCAAGATGCCATCCATCTCCTTGGCCCCTTCCTCAAGCCGCTCCACGAGCTTGGTGGAGAAATCGACGTAGTCGGCGTCGCGGGACTCGCGGAGGGCTCCAAGCCTCCCCTGACAGATGGAGTTCAGGGCGTCATGGGCGCAGAGCTCGAGGGAGTGAAGTGTCTTGACGCGTTCACGCTGCCGCTCCTGTTCCTAGTCTGCCTCGCTTCCGGCTTGCTCGGCTGCACTGGCGGCCCATCCCAATTGAAGGCGAAGGGAGGACGGCTCGGCCTTGGTGCCGGAGCCGGCCCGTGGTGCGGCCTCCTGGCGGGTCTCCGTCTCGGCGAGTGCCGCCTTGAGACCAGCGATTTCCTGCCGGAACCGCTCACGCTCTGTCTCGAAGGCGCCCTTCTACTACTCCAACGCCTTACCATTCTCTTCGGTGAGCGCCAGGCACGCCTTTGCTACCTTCGCATCAGCGTCCTCCTGGGCCTTCTTCTCCTTGGCCTCCAGCTAGGCGTTGGCCTCGTTGACACGCTTCGCGTGAGCATCCTGGGCGTCGGCCAGCTGGCGCCTCAGCGTCTCCAGGCACTCCTTCTCCATGGCCTGCTTGGTCGCCACCTTCTCGAGGCTTCCCGTCTGAGTCTCGAGGCCCGCTTCACGGGCCGCAAGCTCCTTCTCGCGAGTGGAGAGGGCGCTTTCCCACGCGAGGAGCGACTGCGCCTGCTCGGCGTGTTGATCCTGGAACTCCTTCAAGCGAGCCTCCGCCTCTTCGCGGCGTGCGACGGCCGCTTCGGCCTCCCGGAGAGCACGCGCACGAACCCCCTCCGCTTCAGCGGCGTCCTTCTCGCCCTGTGCGCGAGCGCGTTCGTTCTGACGCTGAGCCGTTTCGACGGCGACGCTAAGCCGGCGCCACCCATCAGCAAGCTTCAGGCCCTCCTCGGCAAGGCGCGTCTCCGCATCCTGGAAGTCTATCCCGAGCCGAGTGAGCACGGCCTTGGCGTCACGCAAAGCTTCGGGCCTGAGCAGGGCGCGGCCGCTCGTGAGCGCCAGGGGCCAGTCCGGGTCAGGCCCCCTGGCGTCCTCCGTCACCACAGTCAGGGATGCCCCGGCGCCACTGGCCAGCAGCGGCGAGCTCGTTGGGCCCTCCCCCGAGTTGAGCTGCGGCGGCGCGTTGTGGGGGCTCACCAGGCCTGCGGCGGTGTGCCCCACGGTTCCTCCTCCCACGCTAAGGGGGGCCTCAGGCGGGGGAGCGGGCGCTTCGGCCTCCCCCATCGTCGTCTTCTCCCTCGCGGCAGGGTCTGATGGGGGCGCGTCCCCGCCTACTGAGGTTGCCTCCCGAGGCTCCTCCGTCTCGTCTTCGCGAGGCGCGCCTGCGTACGGCTCAGGAGGGACAGCCGTCTCCTCCTCGTCGTCCATGCGCCCCGCCTCGTCGTCGGGGCGGCGCGTGGCCTCTCCTTGCCCCCCGGCACCCGTGGCGGGTGCCGAGGCCCCCTGAGGACCGGGAGCCGCCTTCGCCTTCACCGTCGTCTTCTTCTTCTTCTTCCTCTAGTCCCCGGCGGACCTCCTGCTCGAAGGGTGGCTCAGCTCTGAGCCCGGACAAAGAGCAAGGATTTGAAACGGCGGGTGGAGGCAGGGGACTTACTCATCGCTGATGTGCCACTTCCTCTTCTTCTCCCTCACGGGGGGTAGGTCGCCGCTGCCACCGCCAGGGATCGCCCTGGCTCCTCTGCTCGGGCCCCCAGGGTATGCCGCAGTAGACCGGGAAGTCGCGGCCTCATGATGGGCCTCGGGCGCTGGGGGCTCGACCGCCCCCTGGCCAAGAGCCCCCTCTGCCATGGGCGGCTCGCTCTTGGCGTCATCATCCTCGAGCTCTCAAAGGAGCTGACGGCGGGTGCGCGGTGGCGCCCGGTTTGCGTCCTCCTCTATGTCCTCTTCCGAGTCCTCGCCACCGCTGCTGCCTCCTGAGTCCAGCTCCACCACGAGGGGGTTACCGTGGGGCCTGACGTGGCCCTCCGGCACGAGACCCCACTGGTCGAAGAGGAGCATCTCCTCAAACAGCTCCACCTTCTCCTTGTAGCGAAACAACGGGAGTGCCCCCTGGGGCAGGTCCGCGGAGGGGTGCTGAGCAGAGTCGCCAGGGCCCCGTCCAGCACATCTGACCCCAGGCTATCGGGGTTCAGCCTCAAGGCGTCGCTCGCGCCGGTGTACTCCCACAGGGGACGCGAGTGCTGCTAAAGTGGTGCGATGCGCCGCCGCAGGTATTCCCTGAGGACCGTCGCCCCCGACAGCTTTGCGGCCCGGTGCGCGGCCATCCACTCCAAGACGGGCTCCATCCTCGGGTCAGCGAGCTTCTCGTGCCCCCACACGGAGATCTTCTCGGCCAGGTCCATCGGGATCATTAGGAGCTGGCTGGTCCGGCGCGCGTCCATGAAGACCTAGCGCTGTCGGGCCCATGGAACCCAGGGTATCCAGACCCGTCTGCCTTTGGCCCAGGGCGCAACGCCTGGCGTGGGCCCAGCAGGCCGTCATCATCGACCATCTCACCAAGATTCCTCATGAGGCCTTGGCCTCCTGAGGCCCCCTCCTCAGGGAGTGGGGAAGCAAGGCTCGGCATCTTCACCAACGGCCTTGCGAGGCCCTCTCGCGAGGCGGCCTCCCGAGGCGGCCTCCCGAATGCGCCCAAGACGAAGGCTATTTGGCTCGGCCGCGCGGTCCCGTGCCCATCACGTGGGTGACGCGCGCGGCGACGAGTGGCGACAGAGGCCGCGCCAGCAGGCGCGGATGAGGATGGTTTCCTCTTTGGTGTTAAGGGAGCAAGGCCAACTGTCTACTCACCAAAGCAACCCCAAAGGTTGCCCGATCAGCGAAAGAAGACTAAGACAGCGGGCGCGCAGGGCGGAGGTCATCACCGAGCCCACCGGCGCGTCATGGATCACGCTTTGGCAGGCTAAGACCACCTTTAGTCAGGATAGCCTGAGCGCATGTCCCCTTTCAAAACCGCCAAGTGTGGCAACCCTTCCCGCCTAAGTTTTCGAGGGGGAAGAGGACCAAGGCGGGTATATAGGGACAGTGCTGCCATTGTAGTGGGGAGACACCCCGATCGATTCGACCACCTCCTACCTTGTACGCGAGAACACTCTCTTGCCGATTGCAATCCCAACCAAGCAGGAGTAGGTTTTACACCGCAAGGTGGCCCGAACCTGGGTAAACCCTGAGTCCACGGTCCGCCCCTCGCTAGCGCGCTCTCGCCGTAGCTTAGCTGTGGTAGGAGACGAGAGGTAGAACGAGCTCACCCCAGTGTTCGAACCTTTGGGTCCCCGGAGCCCCACTTCCGACAAGTATATTTTCACACAACCCGATCTCAGCCTCAGGCAGAAAAGATGGCATGAACTGGTCAAGGATTATGACCTCGGGATCAATTATCATCCGGGAAAAGCCAATGTTTTCGCAGATGCCCTCAGTAGGAAACCAGGCACCGTGAATGCAATAACTAAAGGTATCCATCCGAGGTTACAAGAAGAGCTTGCCAAGCTTAACTTGGTACTTTGTGGTCCGATTAACTCGGATATATTGGAAATCACTCCAACACTTATGGAGGAAATTAAAGAAGCTGATAAAGCAGACGGGACCATACAAGGGATCAAGGAGAACATACAACAAGGAAAGGCCAAGTCCTTCCATATTGACGGTCAGGGAACATTATGGTTCGATAACCGAATATGTGTACCTGACCAAGAAAATCTGAGACAACAGATACTCCGAGAAGCGCATGAATCCGCATATTCCATTCACCCGGGAGGTACAAAAATGTACCAAGACCTAAAGGAAACTTTCTGGTGGCCAGGAATGCGAAGAGACATTGCCTACTACGTCGCATGTTGTGATGTATGCAACAAGGTTAAAGCTGAGCACCAGAAACCAGCTGGGTTGCTGCAACCTTTACAGTTTCGCCAGTGGAAATGGGATGACATATGCATGGACTTTATTGTTGGGCTACCCAAGTCAACGAGAGGTCATGATGCCATCTGGGTTATCGTGGATAAACTCACCAAAGTGGCTCACTTTATTCCAGTAAAGACTACTTTCAGGGCCGACCAGCTTGCACAGCTCTATATGTCCCGGATTGTCCGCCTTCATGGAGTACCCAAGTCCATCACATCGGATAGAGGATCTTTGTTCACTTCGGCATTCTGGCTACGTTTGCACCAGGCTCTGGGAACCGTATTACAGCATAGCACGGCATATCACCCACTGACAGACGGGCAGACCGAACGAGTGAACTAGATATTGGAAGATATGCTTCGGTCTTGTGCCCTCACCTATGGACCCAACTGGGAGGATAGCCTACCCTATGCGAAATTTTCTTACAACAACAGTTATTAGGCAAGTCTCAAAATGTCATCGTTTGAAGCATTGTATGGGCGTAAATGCCGCACCCCCTTAAACTAGTCACAGATAGGAGACAGCCGCATCTTTGGCACAAATTTGATGCTCGAGGCTGAGAAGCAAGTTAAAGAAATTCAAGAGCGTCTTCAAGCAGCCAAATCCCGTCAAAAGAGTTACTATGACCCTAAACACCGGGAAGTAACTTTTGAGCCTGGAGAGTATGCCTACCTCCGAGTAACTCCCATGAAAGGGATCAAAAGCTTTCATACTAGAGGAAAACTTGCGCCCAGATATATCAGTCCCTTTCCAGTGATTGCTAGAAGAGGCAGAGTAGCCTATCAGTTGGAGCTACCGCCAGAGTTGTCCGATGTTCATGATGTCTTCCACATATCACAGCTGAGAAAGTGCATTGCACCTCTGATCAAACAGGCAGACATGCGTGAACTAGAATTAACCAGGGATTTGACCTATGAGGAAAAGCCTGTCAGAATCTTGGATGAGATGGAAAGAACCACTAGGAGTAAGGTGATCAAGTTTTACAAGGTACTGTGGGAAAACCTTCTCAAAGTTTGCTCATTGGTGTTCGCAAGAAGACATGCATTTGATATTTTGGAATAAGAAACCTTGTCAAATTTTGCTCATTGATGTTGCAAGAATACTGTGACACCCTGGTTTTGGCCACTTTTTCTTTGCAAATATTTTCTGCTTTTATTTGCTTTTTGAGTGAATTTCAAACCAGTTCATTGACTTTGGACTTGAGGGTTCTTTGAATTTCTTTCTAAATGATCCAACACCCTCAACACCATGCCAATATCTTGTCCCACACCCTCTGACCTAAACTCTAATTTTTATTCTCGCAAAATAATTCATTTTCTCCTTGGGAAATGCCTATTTACACTATGGGTTGTGAAGCAACCTATAGCTCTGCTGATCAGAAAATTCCCAAATTAATACCACACCTTCTTGACATCATCTAGAATACCCAAAAATATTTCATTGTTCAGTATAAAATTTTGCCCAGAAAATTACTTTTACTTTCTGGACAGAATTGGCCTTTGTGAAGCAACCTATACCTACATAACTCAGAAAATTCCCAAATTAATCCCTGAGATACTAGGGGCTATATCTTTCCACAATATCCAAAAATATCTCCTATTCCAATTCAGTTTTCCAGCAAACTTATTCTAGCAAGCCTCTGACCATTTCAAACCCTTGTGAAGGAAGTGCCAGCTAGAAGTGCCCATTTGCTTTGAAATTTTTATAGCATCTTGCCACCACCAAATAACCTCCAATTACCAAATTTCACTGCAAGGAGATTATCCATGTGAGTGCATCATCCTCAACAAGTTTCTGGACCAGATTGTTAGTTGTACATGAGCTATGCTCAAATCTTTGCAAAAGTTGCTCAAATCTCTCCAGCATGTACTCCTTCCAATCTAGAATACCCCAGGCAACTCTTTCGGCTCAGTCCCCAACTCATCTCTTGTCTAGATCTCTCCCAAGTTTCTGACCAGAAACTGTTCTTGATGCTACCACTCATCTCAGGCTGTATCTAGCCAGATCAGTGGCACGGCGAGACTACGGGACCCAGGGTCGGCGCCCCAGACACGGTTTGGCAGGCCAGCTCGCACCGCATGCTCCAGTGCACGCGGTGACCACGCGGCCAGCTCAGGTCTCGTTGGAGCGAGACGACCGCGTCGTCGTACCTTGTCTGCTCGCGCCGACAACCTCTCCACCGTCCACGTAGCCGCTCTGGAGCCTTCCCCTCACCGGAGACGCCCTCACCGAACGACACCGAGCGTGGCCACTGTTGCGCCCGTGCGGCCACTGTAGCCGCGCTGGTTGTCTTCTTCCCCGCGGGCCGTCGCCTCGCGCGTTAACTCCACTGGCCTCCTCCGTCATTTCCCCTCGCTCCGCGACGGCCAGCGCAGCGCGGTGCTCCGGCCGTTACCGCCACGGCGGCACCCGTGCCCGTACCCCTACTCCGCCTATAAAGGCCCCGCCCGGCCTCTCCGCACCTCACCACCCCACTCCACCAGCACCCAATCGCCCCCAGAGCGCCCCAGTGAGGGCTGGGAGCTTGTCTCCCTCAGCTCCGGCTGCAACTCCATTGCTCGACCCCCACTCTGCCCTAGCAAGCTCCACTCCACCCCAGCCTCGACTGACTCCACCCTCGACTCCAGCAAGCTCCCCTGGTCCTTCCTGACCCCATTCCCGACAAATGTGCTGCCGGAGTCGCCATTTCCGATGACCACCGAAGTCAGCCGCCGCTGGAGAGGAAGGGGCGATGCCGTCCGGCCACCTTCTGTCGAGCTGCGGGTACGTGTGGCCTCCACTCCAAGCGCTCGATCCATCTCCGCCGTCTCCTGACCTCGCCGCCGTCTCCATCACCGGCAACTGCCATCGGTGAGCCGCCCGCTTCTGCTTCTCTCCCCCTCTCTGTTTAAATCCAGCCAAGGCCCCACCTGTCATAGGCCCAGCCGCGCCCGAACCGATTTTTAAGTGAAGGCGCACTCCGCAAGTACGCCATCGATGTGGCCCTCTCTGGAAATTCCAGAATTTCTATTTAAATTCATTTTAATCCAGAATTTTGACTAAACTTTGACCAGCTCTAGTTTTTAAACCACAAGTCCAAATCAATTGATTCTTTTTGCAGCAGTTTTGTCTTGAGCTCGTCTATTTTCTGGCAAAAGTTGGTATTTTTCCAATATGTACAGAATTTTTGACCAACAAAAATGCTTTATGTGACATTTTCTTTTGCCATTTAAAAATATTTTCAGAAGGAAATTGCTTTGGTGTTGAAGACCAGGAGTTTGTTGACACCCCACTTGAGCAAGGCAAGCCACATCATCCATTGCATAAGGCATTACAATAGTATTGGCTCTATGTTGAATTCTTTTTGCATTAATTTAATTAAAGATAAAAGTAACCTAGCTCATATTGTTTTGTGTCATGGCAAACACTAGCAAGTATAATAAGATAACTTTTTCCGTTGCATGTTATGTTATTCACTAAAATCTAAAATTGATGGTTGACCAAGTGCCACCGACCCGGACTTACCCGTGCAGCCACATCTGCCGGAATGGGACAGCCTTGACTTGGTCTAACTTCGTGCTCTTTTACCGGTACCACCAAAGAGGGAAAGTTATGCGTGTGTGCTACCCTGATCAGGTAGGCGACGATAACCTTGTGAGCCCATGTTGAGTTATTTGCCGGCGTCCCCGTTTGGGACAGTTTAGTTTGGCCACGACGGTGGCAGGTGTCAAGAGTGACATAGGGGCCACCCAGGGCATGACCCGAAAGGGGAATGGTTGTCGGTGGTATGATAGAAGGGTCACGGGTTAGACAAGTTTCGTTGGACGAATGTCCATGGTGTGGGTAAAGTGCGCAACCTCTGCAGAGTGTAAGAATCTATTCGAATTGCCGCGTGGATGGTAATGGACACCATCCGCACTAGGTCACACTGTGTGGTCAACATTAATGATGGAAGAACTCGTCTTAAACTCAGACGTGATCTATGGGTCACGAATACTTCAGGGGTCATGATATGAACCCGGAGGAGAGTAATGGTTACCCGTATCAGTAAGTTGAGCATTTTAAAGTATGCTCGTTTCCGGAGCATTTAATCTAGTAACTGCCATGCTGTTGGTTGCTACACTGTTTTGGTTGCTGTGAGCTTGCGAGTACATTCCAAGTACTCACCTGGCATATCATGCCTGATGCAGGAGAAGCTAAGGATGGAGATCCCGATGGTTCATGCTACGCTAACTAGGTCGTGTCCCAGCAGTGTCCCTATGGGATGGAGTGTCCCACCCGATGTTCCGCTATGCCATAGTATTAGCTACTAGTATGGAGGCCCTTGAGATGTTCCATAAATAATGTAGATACTGTCATAGCACGAGTAGTACTCCTGGCCTCACTACTCGATGTAACATCCAAGCTTGTACTTGTATCATATCAATAAAGATCAATTCTGTTCTATTCCAAGTTGTTGTGTGTTTCTAGAAGACATGATCTCTAGGTTGGGAACACAGGTAAACCAGTCCTCTGAGCCGGAATGCCACAATGCTTGGTATCAGAGCCAGGCTGACTGTAGGACACCCTAGTTAACCTCGCGCTAGAATTCTGATTAGTTTAGAGTCTTGGTGTGTGTTTTGCTTGCTGCATTTGCCTGTTGCATAGCATGCATCGAGATTCATTTGTTTCGCTAACCGTTGGTGTTATGAGTGTAGATGGCACCTGTTCCATACCACTACAACCATGTGCCGGCACCGTTCACTTTTCCGGTACTACTTCGTAGCGTATGGCTTCGACTTTATCCCAATGGCGAAGACCCGGTGTATCAGGTGTTCCGAGAGCAGCTTACAGGTTTAGTGTACGAGTATCACGCTGTGGCTTTCCTTACTGCGAGTTCGGAGATCGGCAACTATTCCCGCTCTTCCAAGGGCGGAACTCCTTCTACTCCCGATCTGGCGATTCAGTTTGCTGCTATGGAGGCTCTCACTGACTTGTGCTTTAATGAGGTCGAGATGTAGACACATCTAGGTTTCTTCCACTACCACACCCTGTCGCCTACGACAGGGCGAATCCTTTTTGCGCCCGTTGATCCGGCGAGTGATCGGGCTACTGGTGTTTTATCCTGTTACCTGAACGCCAGTTATCGTATGATCACCTCCCTGGCTGAGGAGCTGTCCCGTGCCCGAGAGGCACTTGCAGGTGCTACTGTAGCACAATCTCCTGCTTCCCCTGCGTTTTCACCTATGTATACATCGCCTGTTCCACCTCCACGTATGCCTGAGGCTCCTTCTAGCTCGTTCGGACCACCAGGCACTTTGTTTGGTATCCGGCGTGAGTCCCCAGCTGAGTGGGCTTCGCTGTTAGCCACCCCAGCTACTCCGATGCTGAGGCGTCGTGCTTCTTCCCCTTTAGAGGGAGAGCCATCCCGCCAACGTCGTCATGTCTCCTTTGTTTCGGAGGACTTGATCCACATCATCAGTTCCGATTCTGAGGCGGAATCAGATGTCGAGGCGTCTTCAGTCTGCCAGTGTCCATGTCACCCGTACAACTAGAGTGGATGTTGAGTTTGAGCATGTGTATGCATCGTAGCATCTTTGCATGTGTCAACTGCCGTATGAGCAGTACTAGCTATGATACCCTCTACTAGTTTGCCATGTATGATGTTGGGTTGCCTTGTATAATTACGTTGTTTATTTCGTTTTCTTGGTGTCACATTGCTGTATTTCCCTTATGGATGTTGCTCATCAATTCGGTATTTTGCAATGGGAACGGATATAGGATGAAGAGGTGTGGTAATCAAGGCGGCGATGGAACTCTAGTTCGTCGATCCGCCAGACAAGCAGGACAGCCACTAGAAGATTTACCACCTCCACCACCACAATCACCAACCACTGATCAGATTATGAAGATGTTTGAGGAAAAAAGGAATCTGGATCTCATGGAATTTTTGAAGAGTATGCAAACCATGGTAGGACCAAATCAGAACAATGGGACGCACTCCAAGCTGTTTGATTTTCAGCGAACCAAGCCACCTAGTTTTAGTCAAGCCATTGATGCAATTGAAGCTGATGACTAGCTAAGGACCATGGAAAAGAAGCTGGAAATAGCTCGCTGTGATGAGCCAGACAAGGTTCCTTTTGTTACTCATTACCTAGAAGGGCCGGCAGCCATCTGGTTGGATAATGCAAAAATGGTGTGGCCTCCTGGGGAAAACGTTTCCTACGAGAAATTTAAGGAGGTGTTCCGCAGGTACCACATTCCCACTGGCATAATGAAGGTGAAGCAAAGGGAATTCCTTGCTCTTACCCAAGGAAACATGACAGTTGGTGAGTACATGAACAAATTCAATAATCTGGCACGGTACTCCACCCATGACGTGTCCACAGAGGAAAGAAAGATAGACCGATTCCTAGGAGGACTCAACCATGCCCTCCGTTGTCAACTTTGCATGCTGGATTTTCCGGACTTCCAGACTCTGGTAAACAAAGCTTTCATAGTTGAATGGGAGCATAAGTTCGGATATGATGACCACAAGCGTATGTTTGAACCCAAGAAGGACACCCGCGAGCAGTTCGCGCAGAAGCCACGTATCTGGCAACCAATCCAGCCTGAGTACAAGCCCACCTGGAACAGCGGCAATAATAACAATAAGTCAGGCAACCAGGACAAGACCTATGGCAAGCAGCCAGTGCTGGAAGACTGTCGACGCAACAACACTTGTTTCACTTGTGGACAAGGCGGGCATTACTCCAAGCAGTGTCCCACAAGGGCCGGGAAGCCACCATCTCACTTCAAGTCACAAGTCCACAATGTCAGACGCCGCCCCAATCAGGACTTCCATTGCGGCCAAGTCCATCATATTTCCGTTGAGGAAGCCCGCGAAGCACCAGATGTGGTACTCGGTATGTTTCCTATTAACGACATACCTGCAATAATTTTATTTGATTCTGGGGCTTCCCATTCATTAATTTCGCGTAGTTTTGCCACCAAGCACAAATTTCCTCCTTCTCTTTTGGACAAAATTATGGTGGTACAATCCCCTGGCTCCATGCTCAGAAGAAATATAAGGACCTGGAAATCCTGATACATGGAGTTAAGTTTCCAGCCACCCTTATTGCCATCGAATCCCCCGGATTGGACATAATACTGGGGATGGATTGGTTGACTCCGCACCAGGTCTGCATCAACTGCGCCACCAGGACAGTGACATTGGTTAACCCGGCAGGCCAAACAGTTCAGTTCACCGCCAGCAAAATGATGTCAAAGAAAGGAATGGCATTCAAGACTACCACCACAGACATGAATTTGATTCCGGTAGTCAGTGAATTTCCGGATGTATTCCCTGAGGAACTAACAGGAATGCCACCCGACCGGGAACTGGAGTTTGCTATCGATGTTATTCTCGGAACCGCTCCAATATACAAGAAGTACTACCGCATGCCGTCCACCGAGCTGGTGGAATTGAAGAAGCAGTTGGATGAATTGCTACAGAAAGGGTATATTCACCCAAGCATCTCGCCGTGGGGATCACCTGTGTTGTTTGTTAAGAAGAAGGATGGCAGTCTACAAATGTGTGTGGACTATCGCCTGCTGAATGAGGTCACTATTAAAAATAAGTACCCGCTTCCCCGCATTGAAGACTTGTTCGACCAGTTGAACGGGGCCCGGGTATTTTCCAAGATTGACCTCCGAACAGGATATCACCAGTTAAAAATCAAAAAAGAGGATATCCAAAAGACAGCCTTCACCACCCGATATGGTCTGTACGAATTTACAGTCATGTCGTTTGGGCTGACCAATGCCCCAGCTTATTTCATGAGCATGATGAACAAAGTCTTCATTGACTTCTTGGACAAGTTTGTGGTAGTGTTCATCGGTGATATCCTTATATACTCCAAAAGTGAAGAGGAGCACAAACAACACCTCTGTGCCATCCTGGAAAGACTAAGGACCCACCGCTTGTATGCCAAGTTCAGCAAGTGTGGATTTTGGCTAAGAGAGGTGGGATTTCTGGGGCACGTTCTGTCAGAACAAGGTGTGGCCGTCGACCCCAGCAAGGTGACTGATGTATTAAATTGGAAGACGCCAGCCACAGTAACTGAAGTTCGCAGTTTCCTGGGAATGGCAGACTACTTCCGTCGTTTCATTGTAGGCTTCTCAAAGATAGCCAAGCCACTGACAGAACTATTGAAAAAGAATCACAAGTTTGTCTGGATGGAGGAATGTGATAGCAGCTTTATGGAGCTAAAGACGAGGCTAACCACGACCCATGTCCTAATTCTTCCGGATATCCACAAGAGCTTTGACATATACTGTGATGCTTCCAGGCGTGGAATTGGCTGCGTATTCATGCAGGAAGGAATGGTTGTAGCGTATGCATCCAGACAGCTACGACCTCGTGAGGAGAACTACCCCACCCATGACCTGGAATTATCAGCTGTGGTTCATGCCCTCAAAATTTGGAGGCACTATCTCATTGGGCACCGATGTGAAATTTATACGGACCATAAAAGTCTCAAGTATTGTCGGGCGCATGGAACCCAGGGTATCCAGACCCGTCTGCCTTTGGCCCAGGGCACAACGCGTGGCGTGGGCCTAGCAGGCTGTCATCATCGACCATCTCACCAAGATTCCTCATGAGGCCTTAGCCTCCTGAGGCCCCCTCCTCAGGGAGTGGGGAAGCAAGGCTCGGCATCTTCACCAATGGCCTCGCGAGGCCCTCTCACGAGGCGGCCTCCCGAGGTCTCCTCCCGAAGGCACCCAAGATGAAGGCTATTCGGCTCGGCCGCGCGGTCCCGTGCCCATCACGTGGGTGACGCGCGCGGCGACGAGTGGCTACAGAGGCCGCGCCAGCAGGCGCGGATGAGGATGGTTTCCTCTTTGGTGTTAAGGGAACAAGGCCAGCCATCTACTCCCCAAAGCAACCCCAAAGGTTGCCCGATCGGCGAAAGAAGACCAAGACAGCGGGCGCGCAGGGCGGAGGTCATCACCGAGCCCACCGGCGCGTCATGGATCACGCTTTGGCAGGTGAAGACCACCTTTAGTCAGGATAGCCTCAGCGCCTGTCCCCTTTCAAAACCGCCAAGTGTGGCAACCCTTCCTGCCTAAGTTTTCGAGGGGGAAGAGGACCAAGGCGGGTATATAGGGACAGTGCTGCCATTGTAGTGGGGAGACCCCCCGATCGATTCGACCACCTCCTACCTTGTACGCGAGAACACTCTCTTACCGATTTCAATCCCAACCAAGCAGGAGTAGGGTTTTACACCACAAGGGGGCCCAAACTAGGCTAAACCGCTGAGTCCACGGTCCGCCCCTCGCTAGCGCGCTCTCGCCGTAGCCTCGCCGTAGCTTAGCTGTGGTAGGAGACGAGAGGTAGAACGAGCTCACCCAAGTGTTCGAACCTTTGGGTCCCCGGAGCCCCACTTCCGACATTTGGCGCGCCAGGTAGGGGTGCGCTACCGTTCTTCCGCTCCACCCTCCGCTCCGCTGACCTCATGGCCGACGCACGTCGCGAGCGCGCTGAGGGCAGGGCTGGCCACGTGGCTCAGACGGAGCCGGTGGCCCGCGGCAACCGCCGCCACCCCGACGCCGAAGCGGCTACCGCCACCGACCCCGCTGCCCGCGAGCAGCAGGACTCCTCCCTGCACCACTCCGTGCAGGCGAACGGCCACACCGCCACAGCCTCCTCCCTTGCCCACCATGGGCCACCGAACCCGCAGGCCGCGCTGCTCATGGTGCGTGAGCTGCTCCGCTACCGTCCAGCTGATGCCGGCTACGACGCCTGGCTTGGTCGCATCACCGAGCTCGTCAACGCCGCCGGAGACGCTCCAGCGCCTTCCCACTCGCTCCGCCCTCCGCCGCCTCGCGCTGGGGACCTGGCGCACGGCGCTCCCCCGCCTCCTCCTCTCCACGACGAGCATGGCGGGCCCTAGCACAATGCGCGGGCACGCGAGCCGTCCCGTGGCGCGTCCTCGCTGGTCCGAGATGAGGACAGCTGCTAGATCATCCGGCACGCGCCCCCTGATGCACGAGTGCTCCTCGAGCGGCAGCGCCAGCGCCAGGACCAGGCCGTTCAGGAGGTTGCGGTGGGAGGGCATCAAAACCGCGCTGCCCTCGTTGGCGGCGTCCCCTCAAGCGGCGTGGGCTGCCGTGCCTTCACTCGCGAGCTGCGTCGCGTGGTGTGGCCCGTGAAGTTCAAGCCTGAGCTGCCTCCATGCTACGACGGCACCCCCAACCCTGCGGAGTTCCTTCAGCTCTACGCGCTGAGCGTCGAGGCGGCGAACGGCGACGACAAGGTCATGGCAAACTGGTTCCCCATGGCCCTGAAGGACGGCTCGCGCTCCTGGCTCATGAACCTCCCCGAGGCGTCCATCTCATCGTGGGCCGAGCTCTGCAGCCAGCTCGTCGCCAACTTCAAGGGCACGCAGGACCGCTCTCTCACCATCCACGACCTGCGACGTGTGTGGCAGCGCCCAGACGAGACCCTCCGCAAGTACATCCAGCGCTTCAGCCAGGTGCGCAACAAGATCCCGCGCGCTTCCGATGCGGCCGTCATCTCTGCATTCTCCACCGGTGTCATGGACGTCAAGATGCGCGAGAAGCTCGCCATCAACGGTGAGCTCGACTTGATACTTGAGCTGCTCGACCTCGCCGACAAGTGTGCCAAGGCTGAAGAAGGCCGCCTCTTCGTCCACAATGACCCTGACGCCGCGCTCGATGCCGCCAAGACCAAGAACAAGGACATCAAGCGCAAAGGCCCCGCCGTGCTTGCGGCGGAGCCTGAGCAGAAGCGCGGCCGCGACCGTGACGTGCCCAGGAAGGACAGCCGGCCAATCTGCGCCTATCACAACATGCGCTCCCACAACACCGAGGACTGCCAGGAGCTCAAGCTGCTCCGCGACGAGCGCCAAGGCCGCCGAGACGACCGCAATGGCCGTGGCACCGGCCGCGGAGGCGGCTGCGGTGGCAACCGTTGGGATGGCCAAGGCTGCAACGGCAACTTCTGCCAGGGCTGGTGCGACCGGCCTCGCGAGTCCGCCTGGCGCGACCAGCCTCGTGAGGCGAATCCTCAGGCCAATGCCGCTCGTCCGCCGCTGCCGCCGCCACCCCGGAGGGACGACGTCAACTAGCCTGATGAGGGCGCTGGGGGCTACCAGGAGCCTCGCGCGGTCGCCTGCATCCTCGGTGGGGCTCAGGCCCCCGCTTCCAACTGCCACTTCAAGCAGCTCTCTCGCGAGGTGAATGCCGCTCTCCCGAGGCTAAAGGCCTCGCGGCCCCTCAACTGGTCGCAAAACGCCATCACCTTCGACTCCAAGGACCACCCGAAGTCCACGGCATCCGCAGGCGCGCTCCCCATGCTGTGCACTCCCACCATCAGCAACGTCGTGGTCACCAAGACCCTCATCGACGGGGGCGCCGGCCTCAACGTGATCTCCATCGGGACCTTCGAAATGCTCCAAGTGCCCTACGACCAGCTGATGCCGACCAGGCCCTTCTCCGGAGTGACCGATGGCTCCACCATCCCTCTGGGGCAAGTGCGCCTCCCCGTCACCTTTGGCACCCACAAGAACTACCACACCGAGCTCATCGACTTCAACGTGGCGCACATCGGCCTGCCTTCTAACGCCATCTTGGGCTACCCAACTCTCACCAAGTTCATGGCGGTGACCCACCACGCCTACAACGTCCTCAAGATGCCTGGCTGCAGTGGCATCATTACCGTCTCCTGCGACGAGAAGGACGCGATCTGCTCCCTGGAGCACGCCTACAAGGCAGCCGCTGTCGCACATCTAGCTGACGAGGACGCGGCCGAGCCTCCTGAGGCCGCGCCTGCGAAGAAGAAGCAGTTGTTCTCTCAGGACCGCGCTGAGACGAAGAAGGTGTCGGTGGACGGCAGCGGCTCCGGCCCTGCCTTCACCATCGGCACTGGCCTTCCTCCTGCATAGGAAAGCGCGCTCATCACCTTCCTTTAGGCAAACTCGGATGTTTTCGCCTGGAAAGCATCTGACTTGTCCGGTGTGCCGTGGGAGGTGATTGAGCACCACTTAGTGGTGTGCCCCAATGCACGCCCCGTCAAGCAAAAAGCACGGTGCCATGCGCTAGAGAAGCAAGATTTCATCGTCAGGGAAGTTCAGAAGATCCAGGAAGCTGGGGTCATTCACGAGGTGCGCCATCCCGAGTGGCTCGCCAACCCAGTCTTCATCCCCAAGAAGGGCGGCAAGGAGCGCATGTGTGTCGACTTCACCAGCCTCAACAAGTTCTGCCCTCAGGACCCATTTCCACTGCCCCGCATCGACCAAATTGTGGATTCCACCGCCGGGTGCGATTTGCTATGCTTCTTAGATGCCTTCTCAGGCTATCATCAGATCAAGATGGCGGCCGAAGATGTGGAGAGGACGGCCTTCATCACCCAGTGCGGCATATATTGCTACGTCTGCACGCCCTTTGGCTTAAGGAGCACGGGCACCACCTTCCAGTGGCTAATGCGCATCATGTTGGGGCCTCAGATGGGGAGGAACGCGGAGGCTTACGTCGACGACATCGTGGTCAAGTCTCGCGAGGCCGGATCTCTCATCGCAGACCTCCAGGAAACGTTCGCCAACCTGCGCAAGGTCAACCTCAAGCTCAACCCCGAGAAGAGCGTCTTCGGAGTCCCCTCTGGCAAGCTCCTCGGCATCCTGGTCTCGCACCGTGGCATCGAGGCCAATCCCGAGAAGATCAAGGCCATCGAGAAAATGTGTCCCCCTCGGACCCTCAAGGAAATGCAGCGCTTGGCAGGGTGCATGGCCTCCCTGGGATGCTTCATCTCCAAGTTTGGGGAGCGGGCCCTGCCTTTCTTCAAGCTCCTGAAGAGGTCTAGCCCTTTCAAGTGGACTCCCAGGGCAGATGCCGCTTTTGAAGGCCTCAAGAGGTACCTCACGAGCCCGCCCATCATGGTCGTGCCCCTCTCCCGCGAGCCCTTGCTCCTGTACTTGGCGGCCACCCCTTAGACGGCAAGCGCGGTGCTGGTGGTGGTGCGAGAGGAGCGTGTCTATGCAAAGGAGAAGCCACCCGCACCTCCCAAGCCTCGTGAGCCTCCCGTGCCTCGTGAGCCCTCTGAGCCTCGTGAGCCCCCCGAGTCACGCGAGGCGCCTGGAGAGCAAGCTGCCACCACAACTACGCGCCTCGTCGAGCACCCCGTGTACTTCATCAGCACCGTGCTGAGGGATGCGCGCGAGTGCTATTCCATGCAGCAGAAGCTCCTCCTCGCGCTCCTCGTCGCCTCCAGGAAGCTGCGCCACTACTTTCAGGGTCATCCCATCAAGGTCATTTCTTCCTACCCCCTAGAGCAAGTTCTATGCAGTCCCAACGCCCATGGCCGCATCGCCGAATGGAACATCGAGCTACAAGCCTTCAGCTAGAATTCTCCACCACCAGAGTCATCAAGGGCGTGGCTCTGGCCGACTTCGTGGCGGAGTGGACGGACATGTTCGAGGAGGAGCCTCGCGAGGCCCAGTCCCTTCTGCCAGGGGACGAAGCGCCAGGCGGCTGGACCATGCACTTTGACGGCGCCTTCTCCCGATAGGGCGCGGGGGCTGGAGTCATGCTCACCTCGCCGGCAGGGGACAGGCTCTACTACGCCGTACAACTCTGCTTCAGGCACACCGACAAGGTCTCCAACAACATCGCAGAGTATGAGGGCCTCATCGCCGGCCTCAAGGCCGCGTTCGCTCTGGGCATTAAGCGTCTAACCATCAAGGGCGATTCGCAACTTCTCGTCAACTTCTCCAACAAAAGCTACAAGCCCAAGAACGAGCACATGGCCGCCTACCTAGACGAGGTACGTAAGCTTGAGAAGCGTTTTCTTGGCCTGGAGCTGCAGCACGTCCCCCGTAGCGGCAACAAAGAAGCTGATGACATCGCCAAGAGAGCATCTTGCCACGAGCCTCAGAGCCCCGGCGTTTTCGAGGAAAGGCTCCTCAAGCCATCAGTTGTACCTCCTGTCGTGAGCACCGTTCTTCTTCACGAGGAACTGCCGCCCCCGCACTCTCGAGGTCGGCGACCTCGTCCTGCGCAGAATCCTCTCCAGAGAGGGACTTCACAAACTCTCACCCATGTGGGAAGGCCCTTTCAGGGTTTCTCATGTCTCCAGACCCGGCTCAGCCCGGCTGGAGACGGAGGACGGAGTTCCTGTGCCTAACGCCTGGAACATCCAACACCTCCGCCAGTTCTACCCGTGACCCTCGCGCGTACGAACGAAATGGGGCAGTACATGCCCCAGAGCGTCTCATTGCGTTCGCCTGATGGGCCCGTGAGAGCTCTCGCCCACGCCCAAGTGGAAGCCCCATGCTCCGCACTGGCGGAACAATCGACCCGCGATCATACCCACACCCCTGTGGAAGCCCCATGCTCCGCGCTGGCGGAACAATCAACTGAAGGCGCCCCACGGGCTGCACAAACCTCAAGCTGACCCGTGCCGGACATGGCAGCGCTCTTTTTCTCATTTTGATGTGTAACTGAGGGCGCCCCACGGGTTGCACCAACCTCAAGCTGACCCGTGCCGGACGCGGCAGCCGCATCTTGTTTTCGTTATGTAATGGGCTATTATCTTTCTTCGGTAAAGTTTTGGTTTCTTACATGGCGTCTCGTTTTGTCTTTCCCTCACGAGCCTCGCGCGCTCATGACTTCCCTCATGAGCCTCACGCGAGTGGGGGCTGGACATGGTGTCTGTGCTCGGGTCAGTCCCAGCAGCGCTGAAAAACCCAAGCAACCGGGCTATGGCTCGTGGGCCTGCTCCCGTGCATGCCACCCCACCAAGGTTCTTGGTGTCTTGTCTCCTCGCGCAATGCCCATGAGCGAATCGACGAGCGCGCGCTGCTCCCCTGTCGTTAAGTATTCTGGATGCAGTTGTCTCAGGAACAGATCCCCTGAACGGCCTCGCGAGGATGCCTCGCGAGGTGGCCTCTTCAGGGCCTCAGGAAGCCCCGCATGCCCTGCCTCGGGAGCTAACCCACGACGGCCGTCCCATCTGGAGATCTCGCGGGTGGAACCCTCACGAGGCGTGCCCTACAAGAGATGGCCCACCAGACACTACCCCGCACAAAGCTAAGTATCCTACCTCGTGAGCCGCCCTCGCCATCTCATAAGCCTTCCCTCCGGCAACCTCGCGAGCGCCAGCGCTTCTCTTGGCGCAAGCCGCTTGTGCGTCAAAGGGGGGGGCTCCCTGAGCATCGTGCCTCAGGAGCCCTCGCTAGCTCCCGGTGCCCCTCACCTCCTGGCGTTGTCCAGGCACCGCAACCTGACATACCCGCGACGGTTGTGGCCCGCTCGGGGGCTGGGCCCTGACGACGTAGAGCATCAAGGCGAGCAAAGAGAGCAAAACATGCCTCAAGAGAAAGTCCACGAGGGCACGAGCATTCATTACAACAAATCATAAAGTACCTAAACACAAAGGCATCGTCTTCACGCCCCCACGGGGCCGCATCGATCTAACACAGGGTGGCGAAGGAAAAGGGACCCTAGGAACTCGCGTCGTCATCGTCGCCGTCGCTGTCGTCGCTGCTGGAGCTCTCGCCGCCGCCGCAGGAGTACTTCCCAAGCAACGCGTCCACGTGTCCTTCTACCACCTTCGCGAGGCCATCGCGGAGCTCCTCGGGGATAGGGGCTATCACCTTGTTGAAGTCGAAGTTGGGATCAGCATGAAGGAGGTGGCTGAAGACGCGGGTCGCCGCCAAGGAGAAGAGGCCGCGGCACTCCTCCTCCAAGATGCCATCCGTCTCCTTGGCCCCTTCCTCGAGCTGCTCCATGAGCTTGGTGGAGAAATCGACGTAGTCGGCGTCGCGGGACTCGCGGAGGGCTCCCAGCCTCCCCTGACAGATGGAGTTTAGGGCGTCGCGGGTGCGGAGCTCGAGGGAGTGAAGCATCTTGATGCGTTCACGCTGCCGCTCCTGTTCCTGGTCCGCCTCGCTTCCGGCTTGCTCGGCTGCGCTGGCGGCGCCTCCCAATTGAAGGCGAAGGGAGGATGGTCGGCCTCGGCGCCGGAGCCGGCCCACGGTGCGGCCTCCTGGCGGGTCTCTGCCTCGGCGAGTGCCGCCTTGAGACCAACGATTTCCTGCCGGAACCGCTCACGCTCCGTCTCGGAGGCACCCTTCTGCAGCTCCAGTGCCTTACCGTGCTCTTCGGCGAGGGCCAGGCGCGCCTCCGCTACCTTCGCATCAGCGTCCTCCTGGGCCTTCTTCTCCTTGGCCTCTAGCTAGGCATTGGCCTCGTTGACACGCTTCGCGTGAGCATCCTGGGCGTCGGCCAGCTGGCGCCTCAGCGTCTCCAGGCACTCCTTCTCCATGGCCTCCTCGGTCGCCACCTTCTCGAGGCTTCCCGTCCGAGTCTCGAGGCCTCCTTCGTGGGCCGCAAGCTCCTTCTCGCGAGTGGCGAGGGCGCTTTCCCGCGCGAGGAGCGACTACGCCTGCTCGGCGTGTTGATCCTGGAACTCCTTCTGGAGGGACTCTGCCTCTTCGTGGCATGCGACGGCCGTTCGGCCTCCCGGAGAGCACGCGCATGAACCCCCTCCGCTTCGGCGGCGTCCTTCTCGCCCTGTGCGTGTGCGCGTTTGTTCTGACACTGAGCTGTTTCGACGGCGACGCTAAGCCGGCGCCACCCATCAGCAAGCTTCAAGCGCTCCTCGGCAAGGCGCGTCTCCGCGTCCTGGAAGTCTGTCCTGAGCCGAATGAGCGCGGCGTTGGCGTCACGCAAAGCTTCGGGCCTGAGCAGGGCGCGGCCGCTCGCGAGCGCCAGGGGCCAGTTCAGGTCAGGCCCCCTGGCGTCTCCGTCGCCACAGTCGGGGATGCCCCTGCGCCGTTGGCCAGGAGCGGTGAGCTCATCGGGCCCTCCCCCAAGTTGAGCTGCGGTGGCGCATTGTGGGGGCTCACCAGGACTGCGGCGGTGTGCCCCACGGTTCCTCCTCCCACGCTAAGGGGGGCCTCTGGCGGGGGAGCGGGTGCTTCGGTCTCCCCCATCGTCGGCTTCTCCCTCGTGGCAGGGTCTGATGGGGGCGCGTCCCCGCCTCCTGAGGTTGCCTCCCGAGGCTCCTCCGTCTCGTCTTCGCGAGGCGTGCCTCCGTACGGCTCCGGAGGGATGGCCGTCTCCTCCTTGTCGTCCATGCGCCCCGCCTCGGTGTCGGGGCGGTGCGTGGCCTCTCCTTGCCCCCCGGCACCCATGGCGGGTGCCGAGCCCCCCTGAGGACCGCGGGCCACCTTCGCCTTCACCGTCGTCTTCTTCTTCTTCTTCCTCTGGTCCCCGGCGGACCTCCTGCGCGAAGGGTGGCTCAGCTCCGAGCCAGGACAAAGAGCAAGGATTTGAAATGCCGGGGGGGGGGGGGGGCAAGGGACTTACTCATCACTGACGTGCCACTTCCTCTTCTTCTCCCTGTGACACCCCGAGGCCGATTCTTTCCATTATTATTATTATATTGTTTGCCCGGTGTTATTTCTTTTGCATTGCATCATTTTATCATGCCATCATGTCATTAAAATTTTGCAACTTAATAAATAAATTGTATGGATCTTCGATCCATTTAAATCGAGGGAATTGCACATGGTGATTTCTCTTTATAACATATCCTCCCAATATTTAGGGAGCTATTATAAATATTCCATTAATTTGGAAATAACCATAAACACACTTGCGATTTAAGTCCATGCCTTTTCTATCTCAATTCTTGGCCTCCAACTTTTCCCATATATTCTTTCATCACTTTTCCAAGCTCCACCAAAAATCTCAACATTTTTGGGCACTTCTAAAACCTAGTCCTAGTACAAACCATTTGATTTAAATTCAAATGAGTTTGAATTTAAATCTTGCATTCATGCCAACTTCTATTTTTTTCGGACCAAGCGCATTTTTTTTGAGTCCAGGAAATAATCCCCATGTCCAAATTCTATCTCTAACCCTTCCTTTCTTCTCATTTTCTTCTTTGCTATTTTCTGTAATTGGGAAATAGAAGAGGAGGCAAATATTAGAGAGAGAGCAGCCCAGCCAAGAACTCGAGCCGGCCCAAGGCCAACCAGAGGCCCAGCCGCGCCTCCTCTTAAGTCTTAACTCTAGCCCGATCGATCCCCTCTCTCCCTCTCGTTCCCCTGCTCGCGCCGCCAGGAGAGGACTCCCGATCCCTCTCCTCTCAGTCCCACTGCCTCCACTCGTTCCCTCTGCCCGCCGTCGCGCACACGCCGTGCTAGGGAGAGGAGCTCCCTGCGCCCGTTCCCGCTTGCTCCGGCGACCAGCACCACGAGCACCGCCGCCTCCGGCCAACCACACAAGCTGCCGCCATCCGCCGGCGACCTCCGCTGCTACCGGTTGCCCGCAGCTCCTCCTGTTCCTTCCCCTTCCATGTTTCTTTTTCTCTCTGACTCCGAGTCGTCGTCGTTCATGTAGCAGGGACGCCGTGGCCGACGACCACCTCCTGCAGCTCCTCCGCGCTGCTGCTCCGCCTTCACCGAAGCTCAGGGTCATCCCCACGGCCCTGCACCACCCGTGGTTGCGTTGTTCTCATCCTTCATCTCCACCCTGGACAGCTATTGCATGTTGCATTGCTGCTGTTTGCATCCGGCCTCTCCAGCTCGCACTTCCAACTTCGCCTCTGCACCACCACCACGACCTTTGATCGCAACACAGCCTCCGTGCACCTCCCGCTGCTGCTCTACGAGTTCCCTGGCCTGCCATTTTGCCTCCATCACCATCAATTTATCCTCGTTGACCCCGACTTCGAAACCACCATATCATGGCCAGGATTGTTCCAAGTTCCTGCCGGCCTTTGAACCGCATTGAGACGCCAAGACTACCCCGTAATTGTTGGGTTCAAGATCGCCAAAACAGAGACCTCCTCGGACAGAAGCATTTTTGGATCGCCAAGTACCCCTTCGGGATTCGTCAAGTTCCACTCCAAACGTGTACCACTACCGTCGTCAAGACTGAGACCGCCAAGTACCTCTCGGATTCGTCAAGTCCCATGATGACCGTGTACCCCACCGCCGCCACGTGAACATCTACTTCCCTCGACGAACCGTGAACCTCTACATCGCATCGAACTCGATCCGCTCCGAAAACGCACGCTTTCAAGGTATAACCGCCGAGATGACCGCTCGTGGACGAATGCATGTGTTGTATGAGATGCACCCTTCGCTTGCACCGTGCCCGTTTGTTTCATTGCGCATTCCTCGGTTGCCATCCCGCCGACACGTGGGACACCCGGTAATCGGGATCACCCCAACTTATTCTGCATGACAAGCTCACGCCCACACTTCTTTTGCACCGGTATCTCGACGAGTTACCAGAACCGGAATGTTGCCGTGGCATCATTTCCGTTTTCGCCGCCGTGGCACCCAATTCCTTCGCCATGGCGACAAATGTTCCATGCCATGTTGTTGTCAACATCTTCATAACATTGCATATAACATGACATGACATCCTCATCCATGCTAAGAACATTTAAATTGTTGTCTGCATTTAATTTGCATAAATGCCATGCTTAAAGGATTTATTTCATAACTAAATAATCGTAGCTCCGAATTAAATAAACTTTATATGTAACTGGGATAGAAAAATGTGTAGATTAACATGGTGCACTTTCTTTTGCTGTTTAACAACATTAAAATTGTGTTTAGGGCAGAACAGTACCAAATTCGAAATTACATATGGGGATTTTCCGGAATTGTTGTTTGTTGTTTCCGGCCTCATTTGAAATTGCCTAGACAGGTAGATTAATTATGCTTCATCTCTTGCCATGTTAACAAACATTTAATCTTTTTGAGTACATAAACGGGATTGAACTAAATAATTGTTGTGGAGTTTCGTCAATATGCAACTCGTTGCATATTGAGCTTCACTTAATATGTAGTATTGTTCGTTGCATCTGCCATGCCGTGCATCTTTAAACCGGACATGCATCATACTTGATTGTGCATCATGCCATGATATGCTTGTCTGTTTACCTTGTTGTTTGTTTCTTTCCGGTTGTGCTTCTTCTCGATAGCCCGGTTATGTTGCGAAGGGTGAGGATTCGTTCGACTACGATTGTTCGACTACTTCATGGATTCGGTCTTCTTCCTAGCGGAATTTCAGGCAAGATGATCATGACCTTGGATATCTTTACTATCTTTGCTTGCTAGTTGTCTCGTTGCTATTGCTATGTCGCGCTTCCTATCACATATATGTCAGCCTCCCATATGCCATGATACAGCCTCTAACCACCCTTACCCAGCAAACCGTCGTTTGGCTATGTTACCGCTTTGCTCAGCCCCTTTCTTATAGCGTTGCTAGTTGCAGGTGCAGTTGTAGGTTGTTCCATGTTGGGACATGGATATGTTGGGATATCACAATATCTCTTATTTAATTAATGCATCTATATACTTGGTATTGGGTGGAAGGCTCGGCCTTTTGCCTAGTGTTTTGTTCCACTCAAGCCGCCCTAGTTTCCATAATGCTGGTGTTATGATCCATGTTTAGCGTTCCTAACATGCTCAGGGGAATGGGACCCTCTTGACAGTTCGCTTTGAATAACCGCTTCCAGCAAGGCCCAACTTTGGTTTTACCATTTGCCAACATAATGATACTGAAATTAATTAATTAATGCATAGGTGCTGATCACCTCGAGGATTCTTTTAATTCAACATAATACAGGTGGGCCAGTGCCGATGGTGTTGGTCCGAATCGGGCAGACTGCGGGGCCGCCACGAGGAAACTTGAGGATCTGGTTTTACTCGTAGGCTGACCTATCCGGTCGTGGCCTGAGACGAGATGCGCGTGGCTACTATCAGGGTGTCGGCACGCCGGGAGGTCTTGCTGGAATTGTGTTACCATTGTCGAAATGTCTTGTGCACCGGGATTCCGAGGATACTTTGGGCTATCTCGAGGTTGAGGTATTTCCACCGCAGCTTGTGTAGGCTTATGATGGGCCAGGTTGGAACACCCCTGCAGGGTTAAATCTTACGCGAAGCCGTGCTCGCGGTTATGTGGCACTTGGATATTTATAACGTCCGATTGTAGAGAACCTAACACTAAATCCTAATTAAAATACACCAACCATGTGCGTAACCGTGACCATCTCTTTTCGAGAAAGTTCGAGAAGGGAACATGGTGGGGCTATGTTTAACTCATAAGTAGGTGTTCAGGATCACTTAGTGATCATTTGTAGTTTGCGACCGTTTTGCGTAGATGCTCTTCTTATTCTTGTACTCGTAAGTTAGCCACCATATAATGCTTAGTGCTTGCTGCAACCTCACCACCTTACCCTTCCATACCCATTTAAGCTTTGATAGTCTTGCTACCCATGGTTATGGGATTGCTGAGTCCTCGTGGCTCACAGTTTACTACAACAACAGTTGCAGGTACAGGTAATGCGATGATCTGACGTGAGAGCGATGTTCGTTTGCTTTTGGAGTTCTTCTTCTGCTTCTTCTTCTTCGTCGATCTTGGGATAGGTTCCTGGTCGGCAGCCTGGGCTAGCAGGGTGGATGTCGTTCGTGTTTTTCGTTTGTGTTTCATCCGTAGTCAGATTCTGCTCTTCTGTATGGTGTTTGCTATGTATCGATGTATTCCTTTGATGACTGTATGTATTTGTATGTATCCCCATCTATTATGTATGTGGTACGATGTAATGATATCCACCTTGCAAGCGTCTCCAATATGCGTTTCAACTCTTGGTGGGGCCTCCGAGTTCCTCGAGAATAGGATCGCATATTGGGCGTGACAAGTTGGTATCAGAGCCTCGACCGACCATTGGAGCCCCCTTGATTGATCGAACCGCTGACGAGTCTAGAAGAAAAACTATTTTGAGTCCTAGTTATATATCGGAGAGTAGGAATTCTTTTTACTCATTATCCCCTTCGTCGCTCTGGTGATGAATTGTGACGTAGGTGTTTTGATTCTACTATCTCTTCTCACTCAAAAAAAAATTAGGATCACGCGGGTATTGTTGGAATGGTTGCGATATCGGTGTGACGTGACTCTGTTCTTGGTGCCTCCTGACCGTATGGATTGAACCCGGGGAGTTGAGCTCAAAGGGGTTTTGTCACACTCGCTATCGTTTCGGTTCCGAGAATACCAGAGGACGCCGACATCGAAACGCTTCTATACTTTTTGTGGTGGCAAATAGTGCCGTGACTTTTCCCAGTACTAGTGGAGATAGCGCGAATGATCCACTATGACTAGTATCGCTATGCATTCGAAGGTCTGAGGTAGACGGATTTCCGAAGTTTCTTGGTCGTGTGTGAAGGTTGCGGATTGGTTGCAGCTGATTAGGATATTATTGTTGTTGTGTGCGGAGTAGGTTCCCATATCCGCAACCTGATCTTATAACCAAGAAGTTTCGGGAGTTCTTAGGTGGGAATTCAAGTAGTTACCTAGGATATCTTTCCGACAAATGCATCATATGAGATTGGGGTTCGACGTCTAGTGGTCCACCTGCTCACGGTCATTTTTACAGTGGGTCTCGTTGTGTCTTAAAGAGCCCTTGTAGCTTTGCTACGGTTCGGGGACGCTTCGTAAGTCATGTACACTACCTTGTACGTGATGGTCGCTGTACGATCGAGCCCGTGTGGGCCCCACCACAAAAATTTCGGACGAAATCTCTATCATATGTTTGTTCCGGCTTATTCTCCAAGCCAAATCCTTGTGTTGTTTTTTGTTGTGGTATTCGAGTTGCTTCGAAGTCAAGTGTGGATTCTAAATATTTCCTAAGCGGTGTTCCCATATTTTGATGTGAAGGCCAATCCTTTTGATCATTGAGATTGTCATGACATATCTTTTCACCCGACGTGCTTCTCCTCGAATTAATTCGATCCTTTCAACATTTGCAAGATCAATTCTCAGTTTTCTCAACAACGTTTGTTTCACCCGTCCCAAGTTGTTTTTCTTTTCCCACCCTCCCACCCTTTTTTCTTCGCGGAGTCTAAATTCTCGAATCAAATATCCATTTTATTCATGGGAAGTCTCTCCATTCTTTCAATGTTCTTATCCGCTGATTTCTCGTGAAGATGCTCAGGAGCTACAAGTTCATCATTCTTCGTTCTCGTTTCTTCTCCGGTGGATTTAATTCAAGCTTTTGGTGTTGATCATTTCCCTTTCATTGATTCAAATATTTTCCCACGTTGGAAATTTTTACCCAAGCCTCTCTTGTTTATTCACCTCTCTCGATTCATATCCGGAGTGCATAAATCATTTCAGAAGATTCATCTTTCCATTCAAGATCCGTTTAAGCTAATCCGAGGTTGTTACGTCATTCAATCCATTTAAATCCAACCGATGCATTATCTCTTCTAAATAACCTTTTTCAACGGTGTTTCTTTTGAGTGGGCCCATAACCCACAGGTCTTTTCCTAGGATCTTACCCGACTCTTCTAATTTTTCAGTTATTCTCAAATTCTTTCAAGATTGACGTAAGAATGAATTCTCATCAGTCAATTGTCTTCTTTGAGATTTCCTTCAAATCATTTCATTTTGGTCCCAATCTTACTCTTTTCATTGTTCCGGAGTGTCTCAATAATTTTGGTGGTGTTCCTCATCGTCATTCTCAGCTTTGAAGACTGAAGAAGAGTTTTTCTTAAATCTCGTCCGTTCTCTTGAAGATTTATGGTTCTAGCTTCATGCCATCCTCTCAAATTGTTCCGATCGTGAGAAATTCTTTTCATACCCATCCGTAGTTTTTCAAGAGTTGTTTTCGTTTTGATTCTCCGAAGGCCATCATTTCAGAAGATTTATTCGTTCTCAGTTTTCAGCTTTCGTTCTCCGATTATTCCAAAAACTGATGTCTCTTCGTTCGTCTCCTAATTCTTCCGGTGCATCATTCAAGTATTCTCTAATAAGCTCGTGATCTCTTCGTTCTCTTGTACCAAATTTCCCTCAAGTATCCTCGCTCGTTTTCTAATTCTTCCCGGTGATTCGTTCTCTTTTCTTTGTTCATTTCATTTCTTACGATGGTTCGTTCAGGAGTCCTCTTCCTTTGTGTCATATCAATTCATTTGTTCTTTCTGAAATCCTACCGGTGTTTCCTCCAAGACTTCGTCAAGTTCGCGCTATATCTCTCTTCAATCTTTTCAAGAAGAATAAGTAGTATGCAAATACATTGCTTTTCATCAATTTATTTTGATGAAGGATAGCCGTATCATAATTCTCATTCTTGTTCATGGAGGTGATTTAATTCCTTCTTCCGGAGTTTGTTCTTGATGAATAAATTCTCGGTTCTAGCTGTTCATCTTTTCTTTTCCGGAGTTCCAAGTTTCCTCGGTTGTCTCGTCATGAAGCTCCATTTAAATCATTGCAAGACTTCATTTTGTTCTTTTCAATCATCGTTGTTTTCATCCTTTTGTTTACCGGAGTTCTTCATGGTGGTTCATCAAGGATTCCTTGCATTCTTGAAGTGTTCTTCAAGATTCCTTTCTCGAGGCTAAGATCTGCCAAGCTATACTCTGGAATAAACATGGTGTTCAACACATGTTTTGTTTTGAGGAGCTAAAGCATGTTTCATCTTCCATTTCGAAGTGCAATTCCTCCTCCCTTGTCTTTTGAGGTGGTATTATGTCTTTCTTGACAATGTCCCTTCGTGTTTCATGATTCACAAGTTGTCAGGAATGAGATATTTAAACCCACCATTTTTCTCTTCGTTCAGGAATGCGTTATCTTGGGTTATATTTCACCTAAAGCCTTCCATAAGG
Organism: Elymus sibiricus; assembly: GCA_039707655.1. Lineage (NCBI taxonomy): Eukaryota > Viridiplantae > Streptophyta > Magnoliopsida > Poales > Poaceae > Elymus > Elymus sibiricus. The sequence goes on from CM077674.1 coordinate 206,462,743, forward strand.
ATTGTTGCTATTTGTGGTGATTATCCATGACCCAAGTTCTCTATGAATCCTCTCAGTGAAGCAGTTTCATCCCTTCGTTAACCTCAAGCAATCAATTCTTTCCATTAGTGGCGGTTTTTCACCTCATAATTTTGAGATGTTTTCCATAAGCCCACAACAAGTTTATTCTTTTCGTTGTTGATTTTCCAACAACCCCGTTCAATCCTTCTTTGTAAGGATGCTTTTCAAATTCAATTGTGGTAGAATTTGTCATTTGCTTCTCCCTTCTTTTGTTTCCAACGATCTAGCTTCTATTCTTTCGTTCCGGAGGCATTGTGGTGTTTCTCTCTTCGACCCATTATCTCGTTTCGCCAAGATCATGTTCTTTCCTTGCTTATCCATTTTACCGGAGTGTTGTGCCCTCTTTTCAAGTCCTTTTCTTCTTATCAAGCTTTGCTTCTCTTTTCTATCGGAGTGCTGCCCAAATTCTATTTTGTTCTCATTCCTTATCTATTTCGTTTCAACCAGAGTTGTTCAGAATTCTTGCTTGATCCTCAAGCCATTCTTCAACTCTTTGCAACCTTTGAGGTTGTTGGTTTCACTCGTTTGTCCAAGAAGCAACTTTGTTTTGCCTCTTCTTTTTCCTCTTCCTCTTCTCATGCTTAGATCTCGGGGCGAGATCTCTTGTAAGTGGGGGAGTGTTGTGACACCCCGAGGCCGATTCTTTCCATTATTATTATTATTATTATTATATTGTTTGCCCGGTGTTATTTCTTTTGCATTGCATCATTTTATCATGCCATCATGTCATTAAAATTTTGCAACTTAATAAATAAATTGTATGGATCTTCGATCCATTTAAATCGAGGGAATTGCACATGGTGATTTCTCTTTATAACATATCCTCCCGATATTTAGGGAGCTATTATAAATATTCCATTAATTTGGAAATAACCATAAACACACTTGCGATTTAAGTCCATGCCTTTTCTATCTCAATTCTTGGCCTCCAACTTTGCCCATATATTCTTTCATCACTTTTACAAGCTCCACCAAAAATCTCAACATTTTTGGGCACTTCTAAAACCTAGTCTTAGTACAAACCATTTGATTTAAATTCAAATGAGTTTGAATTTAAATCTTGCATTCATGCCAACTTCTATTTTTTCCGACCAAGCGCATTTTTTTTGAGTCCAGGAAATAATCCCCATGTCCAAATTCTATCTCTAACCCTTCCTTTCTTCTCATTTTCTTCTTTGCTATTTTCTGTAATTGGGAAATAGAAGAGGAGACAAATATTAGAGAGGGAGCAGCCCAGCCAAGAACTCCAGCCGGCCCAAGGCCAACCAGAGGCCCAGCCGCGCCTCCTCTTAAGTCTTAACCCTAGCCCGATCGATCCCCTCTCTCCCTCTCGTTCCCCTGCTCGCGCCGCCAGGAGAGGACTCCCGATCCCTCTCCTCTCGATCCCACTGCCTCCACTCGTTCCCTCTGCCCGCCGTCGCGCACACGCCGCGCTAGGGAGAGGACCTCCCTGCGCCCGTTCCCGCTTGCTCCGGCGACCAGCACCACGAGCACCGCCGCCTCCGGCCGACCACACAAGCTGCCACCATCCGTCGGCGACCTCCGCTGCTACCGGTCGCCCGCAGCTCCTCCTGTTCCTTCCCCTTCCATGTTTCTTTTTCTCTCTGACTTTGAGTCGTCGTCGTTCCTGTAGCAGGGACGCCGTGGCCGATGACCACCTCCTGCAGCTCCTCCGCGCCGCTGCTCCGCCTTCACCGAAGCTCAGGGTCATCCCCACGGCCCTGCACCACCCGTGGTTGCCTTGTTCTCGTCCTTCATCTCCACCCTGGACAGCTATTGCATGTTGCGTTGCTGCTGTTTGCATCCGGCCTCTCCAGCTCGCACTTCCAACTTCGCCTCTACACCACCACCACGACCTTTGATCGCAACACAGCCTCCGTGCACCTCCCGCTGCTGCTCTACGAGTTCCCTGGCCTGCCATTTTGCCTCCATCACCATCAGATTGTCCTCGTTGACCCCGGCTTCGAAACCACCATGCCATGGCCAGGATTGTTCCAAGTTCCTGCTGGCCTTTGAACCGCACGGAGACGCCAAGACTACCCCGTAATTGTTGGGTTCTAGATCGCCAAAACAGAGACCTCCTCGGACAGAAGCATTTTTGGATCGCCAAGTACCCCTTCGGGATTCGTCAAGTTCCACTCCAAACGTGTACCACTACCGTCATCAAGACTGAGACCGCCAAGTACCTCTCGGATTCGTCAAGTCCCACGATGACCGTGTACCCCACCGCCGCCACGTGAACATCTACTTCCCTCGACGAACCGTGAACCTCTACATCGCATCGAACTCGATCCGCTCCGAAAACGCACGCTTTGAAGGTATAACCGCCGAGATGACCGCCTCTGGACGAATGCATGTGTTGTATGAGATGCACCCTTTGCTTGCACCGTGCCCGTTTGTTTCATTGCGCATTCCTCGGTTGCCATGCCGCCGACACGTGGGACACCCGGTAATCGGGATCACCCCAACATATTCTGCATGACAAGCTCACGCCCACACTTCTTTTGCACCGGTATCTCGACGAGTTACCGGAACCGGAATGTTGCCGTGGCATCATTTCTGTTTTCGCCGCCGTGGCACCCAATTCCTTCGCCATGGCGACAAATGTTCCATGCCATGTTGTTGTCAACATCTTCATAACATTGCATATAACATGACATGACATCCTCATCCATGCTAAGAACATTTAAATTGTTGTCTGCATTTAATTTGCATAATTGCCATGCTAAAAGGATTTATTTCATAACTAAATAACCGTAGCTCCGAATTAAATAAACTTTATATGTAACTGGGGTAGAAAAATGTGTAGATTAACATGGTGCACTTTCTTTTGCTGTTTAACAATATTAAAATTGTGTTTAGCGCAGAACAGTACCAAATTCGAAATTACATATGAGGATTTTCCGGAATTGCTGTTTGTTGTTTCCGGCCTCATTTAAAATTGCCTAGACAGGTAGATTAATTATGCTTCATCTCTTGCCATGTTGTGTGGTTGTTTGCAACGGAGAGAGAGAGAGACCCCTGGCACGTGGCCAAGAGAGGTTTGGCAAACAAGCAAGAGACAAGGTCAAGAGAGACGTATGGAGAAAATGGAGGCATGGGGAGGGAGAGAGGGTGTGTTTGTGATAGAGAGATCCCCTAGAAATCGTGTGGGGACTATATGGGTGGGAGATCGAGAGACAAGGTGTGTGTGCGATAGAAAGATACCCCGGAAGAGAATGAGATATGCCTAGCTAGGGAGGGAAGGAAACAATGTGTGTGTTTGTGATGGGGAGTGAGAGAAGGTCATACCTAGGGGTGAAGTGCATGTGTGTGTGATCGAGTGAGAGATAATCGTACTTAGGGGGCCGTGTGCGTGTGTGTGAGATAGAGAGAGAACGAGGGAGAGAGACTGTTAGATGGGTCTATCTAGTGCGAGTGAGATATGTGTATGTGTGACCTAGGGAGATAGAAAGTTTGAAAAAGAGAGAGAAGAGCCCCAAGACGGCGGAGTGGTGCGTGAGGGAGTTGAGAGAGAGAAAGAGATACTCCCTCTGTTCGATAATGTAGTGCCTATAAATTTTTGAAAAGTCAAACTTTGGAAACTTCGACCAAGTTTATAGAAAAAATCATTTATATATACAATACCAAAGATGTATATATAATATGAAACTACATCCTGTGATGAATCTAATGATATATGTTTCCGTTCCAGATGTAAATGTTTTTCTCCACATACCTGGTCAAACTTTGTGAGGTTTGACTTTTCAAAAAATCCATATGCTATGGACCGGAGAAAGTACCTAGGTAGAGAAAGATCAAGTGTGTGTGAAGGAGAAAGAGTGAGTGTGCAAGAAGACTGTGTGTCTGAAAGAGAAAGGGACAACACACAATAAAATAGAGAGAAAGTGTGTGTGTCTCTTATGCAAACATATCAAGCATGCATCTCCGAGAGAGAAAGTGAGGTGAGGATATACACGCAAATAGTGTGTGGTTGTTTGCAACGGAGAGAAAGACCCCTATAGCATGTGTCCAAGAGTGGTCTGGCAAACAAGGGACAGAGGTCGAGAGGGACGTATGGAGAAAATGGAGGCATGGGGAGGGAGATAGGGTGTGTTTGTGATAGAGAGATCCCCTCGAGATCGTGACGGGACTATATGGGTGGGAGATCGAGAGATAAAGGTGTGTGTGCGATAGAAAGATGCCCCAAGAGAGATCGAGATAGTCCTAGGGAGCGAAAGAGACAATGCGTGTGTTTCTGATGTGTTTCTGATGGAGAGTGTGAGAGATAGTCATACCTAGGGGGAGTGCGTCGATACTCGTACTTAGCTAGGGGGGAGATTGTGTGTGTGTGTGTGTGTGTGCGTGCGTGCGCGTGTGAGACAGAGAGAGAATGAGGAAGAGAGAATGTTAGATGGGTCTATCTAGTGCGAGTGAGATATGTGTATGTGTGACCTAGGGAGATAGAATGTTTGAGAGGGAGAGAGAGAGAGAGGAGCTGGGAGACGACGGAGTGGTGCGTGAGAGAGTTATGGACAACGAGCGAGAGATTTTGTGTGTGTACTATGAGTGCACCCTAGCTAGCTATTTAGCCTAGTCCAAAGAGTCATACATTGTGTGCGAGGGAGACCTATACATAGAGTGTGCATGCGAACTAGAAAGACCTAGAGAGCAAGAGAGAGAGAGAAGAAGAGAGAGAGAGAGAGACCGATAAGGATTTTGTTCGTGTGCGTGCGATAGAAAGAAAGAGTGTCGGCTAGAGAGAGAACGGGAGTGCGGGAGAGGGGAGAGGTCGCGTTTTTGCATCGAAGATTGATATAAACCATGATTCGGTATAAAATTGTATTCAAATGTTTGAATTGGAGAACATGGTGTTTGCAATTCACACATGAACGGAGATATGCGTATCAAACAGGTTCATTAATTTGACTTTGAGCATATTCATGGAGTACTATAATACAACATGCTATTCAATTGATGTGTTCAATTTTGGATGTAGTCCACAATTTTGACCGGGTCAAAAAGCTATTTCATTGAATTGAGATATTTCATTTCTGCTTTGATTCCGTTTTTAAGTGGGTCAACTATATGTCAAATTAATCGGTAGCAACGAGCATGTAAATACACATTAGTCCCAAGCATCATCTCACCATCTAAAAAAGAAGAGGCAAGACGTGACACTATAGAACTAATATTTCTAAATATGATTCGAATCGACTTGGTACGGTAGACGTGGATGCTTGTTCTCCCAAAATTTGAACGAACCGCTAAAACACCCTCTGCTCGGTGGAATTCGCCCGAGCAAATAAACGAGAGATGTGAAATTACCAGCCTATCTGGGACCCACATCAATTGGCCCGTTGTATACCGAGGGTAGGTTTGTAACTTCATCAAAGTGCGCCCTCTCATCGGCCAAAGTGACAGACACCGAATAATTCATAAACCATGGGCGGCAAAACACCCTCTCCTCGGCCAAAATCGCAGGCGCCGAATAATTCATAAACCATGGGCGGCAAAACACCCTCTCCTCGGCCGAAATCGCTCGCGCCCACTATTTCAAGCACGCCCTCCTCGCTGGCGCCCACTATTTGGGAGAAGCAAAGTTACCCTACTATCCCTGACCCTCAAGACTCAGACCCAAGCCCACAAGCCAATAGACAGGGGTAGAATTGTAACTTGCCCCACATTTCAAACAAATGCGTTCGTAAGACATGGCCCCCTCCCAATTCCCAATTCATACACTGCGGGCGCCAAATCACCTTCTCCCCTGCCGTGAAACCTCAGCCCCTCCTCCATGGCCCCCCAACCGCACCAGATTCACTGCCGCCCTCCTCCCCAATGCCGGAGCTGCAGTCCGTTTGCCGTCAAGCACTGGGCCATGTGCCTCTTACTCCGTGCTGCCAGAGCTGCCTCGACGATGACCGCGTGAACCATGCAGGAGCCGATTGAACCGCACCGTCATGCACGGTGCCGGAGTGGCTCGTACTTCGGATGCATCCAGCACACCGGCACTGGTCCCCCGTAGTCGTCGACCGCCGCCACATATCTGCTTTCCCGCCGCCGGTAGCCACCGCAACCGCGCCGGCCTCACCGACTCGGCAAATGGAGCTGCCTACTTCACCGGGCCGCAAGATAGGTTGTACACTCATCTTATTCATTTTACCTAGGCGTCAGTCGCCTGGATTTTTATTCTGGGTCAGTCGGTTCCAAATGGAAGGAAGCAGCTCCCCTCGAGGCGGCGGAGCTCCTAGGCTACCGGTTGGCCGGGGAAGGAGTGTCTCGGTGTCTATGGTAGGGGTGCGGGCAGGGGGCGCCGGTTCACCGCGGAAGCAGTGCTTCGGTGCCTATCTTAATGTTGCGTGGGGTCAAGTACTGCTGGTGCCAGATCTGGATCACGGCAAGTTTTTGAGGTATGGCCGGGGGACGGCGCAACCACGGCAGTGCGGTGGGGCGGGGGGCGGGGTCGAGGTCGGAGCTACCGTGGCCAGGGACGGCGGAGGCAGTCTGCTCTGCCGGTGCTCACTGGCTGTTCGAAGAAGATCCTGAACAGTGACAACCGGTAGGCACAAGACGGCCATCCAGCCATCCGGCGTAGATCGGACAGTGAAAAAAAAGGTGCGACGACAATTTAGTTTTCAGTGAACTAACATGTGACATGTCTCGTACCTGAGTGTTGATCGTATTTCTTTAGATCAGAAATATTTGTCATTCTTAACATTGTGTGTTTTCTGCATCTTCAGCCACACCGTCTTCCTTCTCACCGGAGCTGCTCCAACAAGGGACGCATGCACTAGATGGGAGCTATACTCCCCACTCAAGAGTTCCCTGCCTCGTATGTGCCAGCCAGACATGGACAGCCACAACAACCGCAGCGCCATCGATGATTCAGGAGATGATGCTCACTCCTACGGAGGGCGGCAAGATAGGTTGTACCCCCATCTTACTTGTGTGCAGCATTTATGGCTTTGTTCTTCATCTAAGCATGGAAAATAGATTATCACTTGTCACTGTACATTCATGTTGATCTCTTAGTTGTACTTCAGATAAGAGACTTGTGCAGGAGTTAACATTGTTCCATAGTTATCGTCCCTCAGCCAAAGCTATCCCACAGGTTGGTGATTATACCCCTTCTAGTATTACCTATGTTGTTGTTCTGTAGTACTTTTGTGTGCCATTTAGTTAATCTCGAGTAAAAAAAGTATATATTTTGTAGCTATCATGTGTGCTCTCTATTTAGTCTTTGAGGTATCATCATGTTGCTGCTATTTAAGTGGACTCCTACTATTTATGTCGTCTCCTACAGGCACTCATTACATAATCTCACTACTAGTTCTTTTCCATGCATGTCAGATATTATTGCACACAGTGATATTGAAAATCAGAACAAACCCACTAAAAGAAACTCGCGGAGCAATGCAATGGCCAACATACTCGACCTCCATGATATTCAATATGACGGAACAGTTACATGTAGTTCTTCAGAAGAGTTCCAGAGAGATAATGATTCCTATTCACCCCAGAAGGTCTTTGCTCTATCTTGACCCGTGATATGGGCAGCATCATCCATATAATGTCTTGCAATGCATCTACTCTGTTGCAATGCCATGTGCTTAGCCCGCTGATCATACATGTGAATATGTCATGCCTTCCAGTTTGTCTGTACCTATTCCATTCATGATAACATCTTTTCAAATTCAAGTACTGTCATTCTACTCTGCTGCAATGCCATCTTCTTAGTTTGGACATCATCCTTCTGAATATCTCATGCATTGTTGTTCGTCAGTATGTACTCCATCCGTCTACCATACCATGGTTTTTTACATTGAAGTGTTGTTCTACTGCTCTGTTGCAATGTGATCTTAGTTTGCCCATCAGACATGTGAATATGCTACCTTGCTGTTTTTCTGTACCTATTCCAGCTACCATACAGTTTTACATTCAACGAATGTTTCTTTTACTCTGTTGTCCTGTCGTATCCTTAGCTTATACTCCCTCTGTAAAAAATGGTGATCTAAACACTATTATATTTCTTTATGGAGGGAGTACATCATACTCCCTCTGTCTGTATTACTTGTGGCAGAAATGCATAAAAATGGATGTATCTAGGACTACAATACATCTAGACACATCCATTTATTTCCGAATGGAGGGAGTGCATGTCAACATGTCATGCCTTTCTATTCTTCGGTACCAATTCCATCTCTCTGCCATAGCATGTTTTATAACTGAAGCACCATTCTTCTGTACAAGGCATGTAAGCGGAAGAAGGCTATGTTAGAATCTGAAGGGGTACAACCAAGTTCTTTGCAAAAGATCCAAACTCCAGGAGATAGTAACCCAACTCAAGTGTTCATCGGAACTGCTCCAGCACAGAGAAACCCAAGTCCTCCAGATAATAACCAGATTCTAGTGGCCAAAGAACCAGTCAGCTCCATTTTAACAAAAACATGTCAACTCCTTGCTAGGAAGAGTGTGTGTATCCTCGCATCATGAAATTTTATAGTATTCAAATCACATTTGATCTTATATATTCTACATCTATCTTACACATCTTTGTTGTAGAAAATATGCTTAAAGGACAACAAATGTTCTAAACTGGGATCGTGTTTGAGGAAAGTATCTTGCAGCAATGCTCTGCGCTCCAATGCTGATGTAAGTACCTGTTGTATATCACTATAATTTTACATCTGTATGTAGTTTATTAAGTACCATGGGTGTGAATCCAACCTTCACTACCCTACACCAATTATATGATCTAAATTTACTTGTAGCAAAATGTATAATTAAGGCGCTAATGTAGATTTTTGTAAGGGTAACTGCCTGGTAGTTTTGCATATTGAGCTGCATGATTGTACTATCTCATATATTGCACATTACAAAAATCTAGTGGTGTGGTCTTTTTACCCAATCGTTCATCGTGTCAATGTTGCTTTCCTATAAACTTACCCAGCTGATGATAGCAGTGCCATGTTGTGTTAATTCGGTGTAGGCTGGTGTGGTCTGGTTGCCCAAACGTTCATTGTGTGAATGTTACTTTCCTATTAAGTATTAACTGACCTGGCCGATGATTTGGTGCAGGCTGCTAAAGATAATACGACAAAGTCTCAAGACAGCAAGGCAACCCCATTGTTTCTCTCCAATAAATCTAGCGAAGGTAATAAGGCAATAACTCTTGATTAATCTATTCAGTTTCCCCTCTTATTTAAGTTATGATGCAGTGGTCGAGACACTTTCCACTATCATTGATACAAGCCTGCCAAAATCCCCATATGAATCTGTTCAGTTTCCTCTGTCTCGAATCCAACGGAAAAGATGTACGTTTGTGAACCAATTACTGGCTGAAGCAATGATGGAAATCGTGGAGGAATCAGAGGTGCACATTCTTGCGCAACAACAACTGATTGATGATTTCAGTGATAGTATAGCAAAGAAGAAAGAACTTGCTCACATGCTTATGGGCGTCATCCGTGCTGAGGTTACAGATTGTGAGGTTGTAGATCGTTAAGCTCTGTTCGTTTATTTGCATTGGCATCAATCTTTGATTGCCCAGTGGATGTAATTTCCTGTAATATATGCTTCGATGTGCTACGTTTTCCCTTTTATGCGTATATTTGATTAGCACGGGGTTGCACCCGAGCTTTCTCGGCCGAAACCTCAACTGGCGGCAAACAAGCCAAAATATGCAGTGAAATTAATAACTGGAACAATGCGACATGGGCCCTTCTTCTAGGGGAACGGCCCAGGGCCTATAATGGTCCGGTAGTCGGCCTGCAGTTACTAGATGGGCTCTGCCACAGTCCATAATTGTTCCTCGTAATGGGCTCAAAGTAGTAGCTGGGCCCAAATCGACGTGGGCCTTCGATGGACTGTATTCGGTCCTGTCATTCAATGGGCTTGTAGCCATGCAGGAAATTTAGCAGGCCCAATTAGTTGGCAGGCCGTTAGCAGGCCGAAACCTCGATTGGGCTCCAATAGTGGAAACGGGCCTACGGGCCCTTAGCAAGCCAAAATAGATCAAAATGACTGCTTGGCCCATTCCGAGTTGGGCCGTTAACAGGCTGAAAACCAATCGGGCCATAAGTGGGTCCATATACAAAACGGGCCTTTAACAGGCCGAAAGTCATATTGGGCTGGAATTGGTCCATGGAGAACATGGGCCGTTAAGAGGCTGAAAGTTAGTTCGGAATGTAAATGGCCCAACTACGGTGTGGGCCGTTAACAGGACGAAAGATACACCGGGCTGGAAGTTGGCCCAAACCCCTAATGGGCTGCTAAAAGGCCAAAATATGTACCGCCAGGAAATTGGCCCATGCCTATATTGGGCCTCTAACGGGCCGAAAGTCGTACAGCCTGGAAATTGGCCCATCTCCATAACGGGCCTCTAACAGGCCGAAAGAACCTCGGCCAGCAAATGAGCCCAAAGACATAGTGGGCTGTTAACGGGCTAGAACAAAAGATGGGCCGCAATGGTGTCAAATCATTAACGGGCCGAATTGGCATATCTCGTATGGGCCGTTTTTGTAAATGGGCCAGATAAAAGTAGGCCATAAATGGGCTGGCCCGCTTATTTTGACTGGGCCGGCCTTTTTAGCTAAATGGGCCTATTTTGGGCCGTGCCATGTGTCACTTTTCCATAGGCGCGTCTCGTCCATTGGGTGGATGACATCTGTCGCGACGCCGAGCGGACACGTGGATCGGCCGGCGAATGAGAATTTTACACGTGGAAAATCCCCATTGGTCAGGGCTGTTAACGGGATATCGGATCCAAACCAGAACCCGATAGCTTAACATCGACACGTTACGGTGGATGCCAAATGTCGGTCACCTTTGACGAAAACACTTCCATGACGTGACATTTATCGTCATGGAAGTGGACACTTCCGTGATGATAATTTCAGTATTGTCATGGAACACTTCTACGACAGTATCTTGATTCTGTCATAAAATTGTCATGGATGTACATGCATGATAGAAAACTTGACCTACTATGACAAAGATGTATCATCACGGAAGTGTTTTTTTTTGTAGTGACAACATTTGCTTGCCAGGAATGCACGGAAGAGTTTCTTTAGATAGAGCCATAAAAACATAAGTTAGGGAGTAGAAAGCATGTAGCAAAATATGATGTTCAAGTGCTCATGAGTACACCCACAATTCCTCCGGTAACCGGGAGTGACATGATCTCATGGTCTAAGGAACAGATACTTGACATGAAGAAAGCTGTAGCAAATAACTAAACAATCTGATGCTAAGCTTACGGTTGTGTCTTGTCCATCACATCATTATCCTAATGATGTGATCCCTGATAACCCACAAGTATAGGGGATCGCAATAGTTTTTGAGGGTAGAGTATTCAACCCAAATTTATTGATTCGACACAAGGGGAGCCAAAGAATATTTGCAAGTATTAGCAGTTGAGTTGTCAATTCAACCACACCTGGAGACTAAATATCTGCAGCAGAGTGATCAGTAGCACAGTAGTATGATAGTTTGATAGCAGTAGCAGTAAGAGTAACAGTAACAGTAGCAGCAAAAGTAGTAGCAATTGTGACAGCAGTAACAACAGTAGTAACTTAGCAAGAACAATATGTGAAAAACTCATAGGCATTGGATCGGTGATTATGTTGGATAACATTCATCATGTAACAGTCATAACCTAGGGCGACACAGAACTAGCTCCAATTCATCAATGTAATGTAGGCATGTATTCCGTATATAGTCATACATGCTTGCGATAAGAACTTGCATGACATCTTTTGTCCTGCCCTCCCATGGCAGCGGGGTCCATAAGGAAACTAAGGGATATTAAGGCCTCCTTTTAATAGAGAACCGGAACAAAGTATTAGCACTTAGTGAATACATGAACTCCTCAAACTACGGCAATCACCGGAAAGAATCCCAATTATTGTCACCTTGGGGTATGCGGATCATAACACATAGCAGGTGCATATAACTTGCAAGATCGGATCAAGAACACAAGTATATTCATGAAAACATAAAGGGTTCAGATCTGAAATCATGGCACTCGGGCCCTAGTGACAAGCATTAAGCATAGCAAAGTCATAGCAACATCAATCTCAGAACATAGTGGATACTAGGGTTCAAGCCCTAACAAAACTAACTCGATTACATGATAAATCTAATCCAACTCATCACCGTTCAGCAAGCCTACGAAGGAATTACTCACTCCCGGCGGTGAGCATCATGAAATTGGTGATGAAGGATGGTTGATGAGGACGATGCCGGAAGATCCCCCTCTCCGGAGCCCAGAATAGACTCCAGATCTGGCCTCCCGATGAAGAACAGGAGGTGGCGGCGGCTCCGTATCGTGAAACAGAATAAAACTTTCTCTCCTATTTTTTTCTCTGGAATTGTGAATTTATAGGCCTGAGATTAGGGTCAGCAGAGCCACGTGGGCCCCACAAGCCACCAGGGCGTGCCAGGGGGGGTGGCGCGCCCTGGTGCCTCGTGGGCAGCAGGTGGCCCCCCACCAGTAGGTTTTGGCTCCAGTATTTTTTATTTATTGCATAAAAAATCTCCAAAAAGTTTCGTCCAATTCCAAGAACTTTTATTTCTGCACAAAAAACAACGCCATGGTTGTTCTGCTGAAAACAGCGTCAGTCCGAGTTAGTTTCATTCAAATCATGCAAATTAGAGTCCAAAACAAGAGCAAAAGTGTTTGGAAAAGTAGATACAACGGAGACGTATCAACTCCCCCAAGCTTAACTCATTGCTTGTCCTCAAGCAATTCAGTTGACAAACTGAAAGTGATAAAGAAAAACTTTTACAAACTCTTTTGTTCTTGTATCTATATATATGCTTAAATAGTATCCAAGTTTTCAGCAAAGATCATGAACTAACCATGCAAATGATAACTCTTAGAAATTATATTCACTCATATCAATGGCAGAATCAACTAACGAGCAATAATAAGATATCTCAAATGCCAACACTTTGTCAAAACAAGCATGATATAATATGACAACATGGTATCTCGCTAGCCCTTTCTGAGACCGCAAAATATAAATGCAGAGCACCTCCAAAGTTCAAGCAGCGACTAAACATTGTAATTCATGGTAGCAGAGATCCAGTCATGATGCACACAACATTAACTATACACAATGCATGAGAATGACAATAGTGCTCTCAGGTCTGGTGCTTGTTTGAGAAGGTGGTGACTCAACAATAAAAGTAAAATAACATAAAAGTAAATAGATAGACCCTTCACAGAGGGAAGCATGGATTTGCAGAGGTGCCAGAGCTCAAAGCTTAAATCAGAGATAAGTGAAATTTTGGGAGGTATGCCTTTCCTGTCAACGTCACGACCGAGAGTTTTCAATATCTTCCATGCTAAACACATCAGCGGCGGTTCCCAAGCGTTAAAGTAAAGTTTACTCCCCCTCCACCAACAAACACAAGCCATGGCTAGCCGAATCCTCGGGTGCCCTCCATACCAACAACTTTCCGGGGGAGTTTGTTTTATTATTTTGCAATTTTAATAATGGGACTGGGCATCCCGATTACCAGCCCCTCTCGTGTAAGGACAAGTGAATAAACACTCATCATGATAATAACCTGCTTAGCATGGAAGATACTAATCGCCCATTGTCGCTCCATGAGCGGTGCGGGCACACAAAACAGATGTTCATTTGAATATTTAGAGGTGGCACATGCAAATTTACTTAGAACGGCAGAGTAATACCGCATATAGGTAGATATAGTGGACTCATCTAGATTAACTTTGGTTTAAAGGTTTTGATGCACAAGCAGTATTCCCGCTTAGTACAGGCGAAGGCTAGCAAATAGGTTGAGAAGTGACCAGCTAGAGAGCGAAAACGGTCATAATCATGCATTATGAATAATCAACATTGAATACTAGCATGAGTAGGATATAAGCACCATGCACATAAATATCGTGGAGGCTATGTTGGTTTTGAATCAACTACATGCATGAACATGTGCCAAGTCAAGCCACTCGAAACATTCAGAGGAGGATACCATATCATCATACTACATCATGAACATTTTAATGCATGTTGACACCCAAGATAAATCATTATCCACTCCTAGCTACTTAAGCATGGCATGAGCAACTATAATCTCTAATTGTCATCATAAACATGTTAAATCATAATATGATGAATCATGGATACCGAGTTAAACATATTTACAAAAAACAAAGAACAAGTTGAGTTCATACCCGCTTTTCCTTGCCACAATCACTTCATCAAATCATCGTCATTATTGCCTTTCACTTGCACGACCGAATGATATGAAAATAAAAATAGTGCAAGTGTGCCGTGGACTAAGCTGGAATCTGCAAGCATTTTATTTAAAGGAGAAGACAAGGTAATATGGCTCTTTGTTAGATCAACACTAATGCATATGGGAGCCACTCAACATTTTCATCGTGGTCTTCTCCTTACAATGACTCAACAAAAGAAAAGAATTTCATAGAAACACACTGAAATATTTTTGGAGTTTTTAGTTTTCTGAAGAAAGCAAATTAAAGAAGGCAAAACAAAAACGAGAAAAACTATTTACACGGGAGAACTCCCAACAAGCAAAAGAAGAAACGGGAAATCTTTTTGGGTTTTCTTTTAATGCTACTACTAATTAAGCTAGAAAGAAAAACCAAAAATAAATGAGAAATGTTTTTGGATTTTCTCAAAGTTTTTCAAACACACAAGAAGAAAGCGAGAAAATAAAACTAACATGGATTATACAATGAAAAAGTATGAACACCGACAACTGGAATGAAATGTGTGATCATGAATGTAATGTCGGTGAGAGATACGTACTCCCCCAAGTTTAGGCTTTTGCCTAGCTTGGTCTACGGCCATCCGTAGTAGCCATCCGGGCCCATCTGAAAGTCCTGAGGTGGCGGCACCCTAGCGTCCCAGTCCTGGGCCTCCTCCTCTGCCGCTGCCAAGGCGTTCCGGTAAGCAGCGTTGTCCGGTGGCATCATGGTATATCCATTCCTGGCATAAGAATCAAACAAAGTAGGTGCGGGCAACGGAATAATATCACGAGTATCCTCACTAAAAACCAAGTTATAACGAATGTGGTGAAGAGGCTCAGGAGCATCAAGAAAGTGGTGGTCCCTCATAGACTGGTGATCTAAGTAAACTCTAGGAAACAAGTAATCATGAGGGCGAATGTTAACATTAAAACGTCTCGCTAAGCGAGTAGCATAAATACCACCATGAATTTTACCCTTGGTCCTGTTAGTGTGTAGGAGGCGTGCAATGATAGCTCCCAAGTTATAAGTGTTGTCATTATAAAATGCGCGGCATAAAATGGCAAAGTCAGGTGCGCATAGTGCACCACCTTGCTCTCTAGCAGTCAAGCATTTCCCTATGAATAAAGCAAAGTAATGAACAGAGGGAAACTGCAGGCTAGTGGCTCGGGCTCTCGACACGCCCCTTGTCTCTCCCACAGTTAAAGTGTGGAGGAAACCCTGAAACTCCTCCGGGCGAGGCTCTCTAATTTCCCCATCAAAGGGGATTAAACAAATATCACAAAACTCAGCCAGAGGTATCTGATGATGTTCAGCATATAAGTCAAAGCGCACCTCAGGGGGTTCGAGCCTATTCAGAAAATGAATTTTCTGCACAAAGGAATTCGTAAGGATGTGGTGCTGGTCACACTCATCTACGAGGAAGTCGGTCAGTCCGGCATTAGCAACAAATTGCGAGAACTCTTGGTAGAATCCAGCTTTGTTCATGAAGGCATTGTGCGGCCATTCGCACGGCCGGACCTCCGTCCTACGCGGAATGTTTAGGTCGTTGTCCGAGGAGTCCCCAAGGACTCCCTTGGCGTTCCGCTTCGAGGAACTCCTCCGGAAGATATTCATTTTCCTAAGAACAATTTTCTGAAAATTTTTGGGCCACAAAATGATATCAATAAAACTTCACAAAATTGATAGCAACTACTCATATGGATATCTAGAAGCTATATCAAGCATTCAAACTACTTGGAACTCAAAGAATTCAACATGCAAGCTCATTTTCAGTAGCACCAAGAGCAGCTAATTATGAAAAATATAATCCACTAGAGCAAAAACTAATTGGAGCAATGAAGGAGTCACATACCAAGGAGCAATCTCTCAAAACAGTTTCAGAAACGGAGCTCTGAGCAAAGAGATCAAAAATTTTAGGTTTGAGAGCAAGGACACGAGAGAGAGAGCTACTAGGAATTTTTGCTAGAGGTAAGAGACGAAGTGGGTTGAAGGGATAAGTGAGAGGGTCACTTTGGGGCCCACAAGCCACCAGGGCGCGCCAGGGAGGTGGCGCGCCCTGGTGCCTCGTGGGCACCTGGGGCATCCCCCTGGTATGATTTTAGTGCCAAAAATTCTTAAATATTATATAAAAATTCATATCAAAATTTTATTGCATTCTGAGCACTTTTATTTTTGGGCATTTTTATTGCACGGATAATTCAGAAAACAGGGTAATCATGGCATTTTATTGCATTTAACTAAAAATATCAGAAAACAAAAGGTGGGTGCAGAAGGTTGTGCTTACTAAATTCATCGACCACAAGCCTCTCAAAAAGAATCCATTAATAAGGTTGATCAAGTCTTATTAACAAACCATTTCCGAGTGACATGAAACCGAAGAACTTTCGTATAACACTAAGTTACCTCAACGGGGATATGCATCTCCCCAATAATAAGAGTTTCATATTTCTTTTTAATAGTAGGAAGAGGAAGTTGAAAACTTCCAATAGTAATTGTCAGAGTATTTTCAATAACACGAATACCATTTACTTGAAATTGTTTCTTCGGAAAGTGCATTGTATGTTCATTACCATTGATATGAAATGTGACCTTGCTTTTGTTGCAATCAATAACAGCCCCTGTGGTATTCAAAAAGGGTCTACCAAGGATAATCGACATGTTGTCATCCTCGGGCATATCAAGTATAACAAAGTCTGTTAGAATAGTAACATTTGCAACTACAACGGGCACATCCTCACAAACACCGATAGGTATGGCAGTTGAATTGTCAGCCATTTGCAATGATATTTCAGTGGGAATGAGTTTATTCAAATCAAGTCTTTTGTATAAAGAGAAAGGCATAACACTAACACCGGCTCCTAAATCACACAAAGCAGTTTTGACATAATTTTGTTTAATGGAGCATGGTATAGTTGGTATTCTTGGATCTCCTAGTTTCTTAGGTACTCCATCCTTAAAAGAATAGTTTGCAAGCACAGTGGAAATTTCAGCTTCAGGTATCTTCCTTTTATTTGTGACAATGTCTTTCATATATTTAGCATAAGGGGCCATCTTTAAAATATCAGTCAAACAAGTACGCAAAAAGACTGGCCTGAACATTTCAGCAAAGCGTTCAAATTCTTCCTCATCCTTTTTCTTAGATGGTTTAGGAGGAAAGGGCATGTGTTTTTGCACCCATGGTTCTCTTTCTTTACCATGTTTTCTAGCAACGAAGTCTCTTATATCATAACGTTTATTTTTAGGAGGTGGGTTATCAAGATCAACAACAGGTTCTATTTCAACCTTATTACCAGGTTCTTTATCATTATCTGGTTGGGTATCCACATGAGCATCATTATTATTATCATCATCAGGTGAATGTTCATTACCAGATTGTGTTTCAGCATCAGAAATAGAAACATCATTACTATCCTCCAAGGGTTTTTCTACCTCGGGTTCACTAGAAGTATGCAAAGTCCTATCATTTTGCTTTTTCTTTTTAGATGGACTAGGTGCATCAACATTAATTCTTTGAGAGTCTTGTTCAATTCTTTTAGGGTGACCTTCAGGATAAAGTGGTTCCCGAGTCATTCTACCTCCTCTAGTCATTACTCTAACAGCATGATCATTCATATTGTTATTCATTTCATTGAGCAATTCACTTTGAGATTTAGCAAGTTGTTCTAATTGGGTTTGAACCATAGAAGCATGTTTACTTACACCTTTAACATCATTAGCAATTCTAAATAACAAGTCACTCAAGCGATCAATCATGTAGGCATTTCATTTCAATTGTTTCATAACATTTGCATTGAAGTGATCTTGCTTAATAATATAATTGTCGAATTCATACAAGCATTGAATAGGAGGTTTGTTATAAGGAATATCACTTTCATCAAACTTTATAAGAGAATTTACCTCTACTACCTGTGGCGGTGCGTCAAGACCATGTATTTCTTCAATAGGTGGTAGATTCTTAACATCTTCAGCTTTAATACCTTTTTCCTTCATACATTTCTTTGCTTCTTGCATATCTTCAGGACTGAGATATAAAATACCCCTCTTCTTCGGAGTGGGTTTAGGCGATGGTTCAGCAAGTGTCCAATTGTTATCATTCTTCAATATATTATTCAATAATTCCTCAGCTTGTTCAATAGTCCGTTCCCTGAAAACACAACTCGCACAACTATCTAGGGAGTCCCTAGAAGCATCGGTTAGTCCATTATAGAAGATATCAAGTATTTCATTCTTCTTAAGAGGATGATCAGGCAAAGCATTAAGTAATTGGAGAAGTCTCCCCCAAGCTTGAGGGAGATTCTCTTCTTTAATTTGCACAAAGTTAAATATTTCCTGTAAGGCAGCTTGTTTCTTATGAGCAGGAAAATATTTTTCAGAGGAATAATAAATCATATCCTGGGGACTACGCACACATCCAGGAGCAAGAGTATTATACCATTCCTTAGCATCACCCTTTAATGAGAAAGGAAACAACTTAAGAATATAGTAATAGCGAATTTTTTCCTCATGAGCAAATAGGGTGGCTATATCATTTAATTTAGTAAGATGTGCCACAACTGTTTCAGTTTCATAACCATGAAAAGGATCAGATTCAACCAAAGTAATCAACTCAGGATCGACAGAGAATTCATAATCCTTATCAGTAACAAATATGGGAGAGGTAGCAAACTTAGGATCATATTTCATTCTCTCCCTCGTAGATTTTTCTTTCATTTCAGCAAGCAATTTTATAACTTCATTTCTATCATTACAAGCAAGAATGGCTCTAGCCGTCTCCCTATCAAAGCAATGTTTATCAGGTGTTTCAACTCTAGTAGGAGAGCTAGGCATAATAGGTGAATCATAATTCTCAAGAGTTTCAACATTTTCAATTTCTTTAGCCTTAGCAATTTGTTCAGCAAGAAATTCACCAAGTGGCACAGCATTATCACACATAGTACTAGCATCATCAGAAGTATCATTCATAGTAGAAGTGGTATCATCAATAACTTGCGACATATCAGAATTAATAGCAGGTGGTGGTGTTGAAAGTTTACTCAAAACAGAAGGTGAATCAAGTGCAAAGCTAGATGGCAGTTCCTTACCTCCCCTCGTCTTAGAGGGAATGATCTTGGTCTTAGCGTCTTTCAGATTCTTCATAGTGATCAATAGATATAAATCCCAAGTGACTCAGCAAATAGAGCTATGCTCCCCGACAACGGCGCCAGAAAAAGGTCTTGATAACCCACAAGTATAGGGGATCGCAACAGTTTTCGAGGGTAGAGTATTCAACCCAAATTTATTGATTCGACACAAGGCGAGCCAAAGAATATTTGCAAGTATTAGCAGTTGAGTTTTCAATTCGACCACACCTGGAGACTAAATATCTGCAGCAGAGTGATCAGTAGCACAGTAGTATGATAGTTTGATAGCAGTAGCAATAAGAGTAACAGTAACAGTAGCAGCAAAAGTAGTAGCAATTGTGACATCAGTAGCAACAGTAGTAACTTAGCAAGAACAATATGTGAAAAACTCGTAGGCATTGGATCGGTGATTATGTTGGATAACATTCATCATGTAACAGTCATAACCTAGGGCGACACAGAACTAGCTCCAATTCATCAATGTAATGTAGGAATGTATTCCGTATATAGTCATACGTGCTTGCGATAAGAACTTGCATGACATCTTTTGTCCTACCCTCCCGTGGCAGCGGGGTTCATAAGGAAACTAAGGGATATTAAGGCCTCCTTTTAATAGAGAACTAGAACAAAGCATTAGCACTTAGTTAATACATGAACTCCTCAAACTACGGCAATCACCGAAAAGAATCCCAATTATTGTCACCCTGGGGTATGCGGATCATTACACGTAGCAGGTGCATATAACTTGCAAGATCGGATCAAGAACACAAGTATATTCATGAAAACATAAAGGGTTCAGATCTGAAATCATGGCACTCGGGCCCTAGTGACAAGCATTAAGCATAGGAAAGTCATAGCAACATCAATCTCAGAACATAGTGGATACTAGGGATCAAGCCCTAACAAAACTAACTCGATTACATGATAAATCTCATCCAACTCATCACCGTCCAGCAAGCCTACGAAGGAATTACTCACTCCCGGCAGTGAGCATCATGAAATTGGTGATGAAGGATGGTTGATGATGACGATGCCGGAAGATCCCCCTCTTCGGAGCCCAGAACGGACTCTAGATCTGGCCTCCCAATGAAGAATAGGAGGTGGCGGCGGCTCCGTATCGTGAAACGCAATAAAACTTCCTCTCCTATTTTTTTCTCTGGAATTGTGAATTTATAGGCCTGAGATTAGGGTCAGCGGAGCCACGTGGGCCCCACAAGCCACCAGGGTGCGCCAGGGGGGTGGCGCGCCCTGGTGCCTCGTGGGCAGCAGGTGGCCCCCTCCAGTAGGTTTTGGCTCCAGTATTTTTTATTTATTCCATAAAAAATCTCCAAAAAGTTTCGTCCAATTCTAAGAACTTTTATTTCTGCACAAAAAACAACCCCATGGTAGTTCTGCTGAAAACAGCGTCAGTCCGGGTTAGTTTCATTCAAATCATGCAAATTAGAGTCCAAAACAAGAGCAAAAGTGTTTGGAAAAGTAGATATGATGGAGACGTATCAATCCCGTTATCAAATGACAACTCATGTCTATGGTTAGGAAACCTTAACCATCTTTGATCAACGAGCTAGACTTGTAGAGGCTCACTAGTTACATGGTGTTGTTTATATATTCACTCAGGTATTTATATTTTCGGTCAATACAGTTCTAGCATGAATAATAAACATTTATCATGAACAAGGAAATATGATAATAACCAATTTATTATTGCCTCTAGGGCATATTTCCAACAGCTTGCTCATGTACTCTCGTCCATGTTGATGCGCTCTTGTAGTGGTAGCGATAGAATGTCCAATGGGGACAACGGGTTGAAGCCATAGACGACCTCGAAGGGGGACTTGCCGGTTGTAGAATGTCTTGCTTGATTGTAGGCATACTCGGTGATGGGCAAACATTCCTCCCACTCCTTGATGTTCTTTTTGATCAACACGTGGAGAAGTGTAGATACTGTCCGGTTGGTGACCTCCATTTGGCCATCGGTTTGCGGGTGATATGCCGAAGAGAATAGTAGCTTGATTCCGAGCTTAGCGCAAAGTGTTTCCCAAAAGTAGCTAAGGAACTTGACGTCGCGGTCCGATACAATCGTCTTGGGCACTCCATGTAATCGCAAGATTTCCCTACAAAAGATATTTGCAACATGTGAAGCATCGTCGATCTTGTTACATGGAATAAAATGTGCCATCTTAGAGAAACGGTCCACAACTACAAATACCGAATCTTTGCTGTTTTGAGTTCGAGGCAAACCAAGCACAAAATCCATACTAATGTCTTCCCATGGTTGATACAGAATAGGAAGTGGCATATATAGACCATGGGATTGAGCTTTAGACTTAGCTTTGCGACATGTAGAGCACCGATTGGTGTAGCGTGAAACGTCGCGAAGCATCTTTGGCCAAAAGTAGTTCTTTGAGAGCGTAGCGAATGTCTTATCGCGTCCAAAATGTCCCATGAGTCCTCCACTATGAGGCTCTTGCAAAAGCAACAAACGAAGAGAAGACTCGGGATTACAAAGTTTGTTAGCTCGCATAAGATAATCATCCTTTAGATAATATCACTCCCAAGAGTTGTGCGTTAGGCATTTGGCATAAGGAATCGCAAATGAAACATCATGCGCATATAAGTCTTTAATGTGCTCAAATCCAATAACATTCAACTCGAGTTGAGTAACCAACATGCACTTGCGGGAAAGAGTGTCCGCCACAACATTTTCCTTACCTTTGATGTACTTGATAACATAAGGAAAAGACTCAATGAACTCACTCCATTTGGCATGACGCTTATTCAATTTTGTTTGACCCTTAAGGTATTTAAGCGTCTCATGATCCGTATGGATGACAAATTCACGAGGACGAAGATAATGTTCCCACACATGCAAAACTCTCACTAAAGCATATAACTCTTTGTCATAAATGGGATAGTTAAGTTGTGCTTCGGAAAGTTTTTCGCTAAAGTATGCGATTGGGCGCTTCTCTTGCATTAACATGCCACCTATGCCATTACCACTAGCATCGCAATGTACTTCAAAAGTTTTCTCAACATTGGGTAATGCAAGTAATGGAGCATGTGTAAGCACGTTCTTAAGCTCATGAAATGCGGCATCTTGGGAAGGACCCAAATAAATGGTGCATTCTTCTTACTCAATGCGTGCAATGGTGATGCAATAGCGCTAAAATCCTTCACAAAGCGTCGATAAAATCCGGCTAGGCCATGGAAACTACGCACTTGAAGCAAATTGGTTGGTTGTGGCCAAGTTTTAATAGCATCAATTTTAGCTTAATCAACTTGAACACCCTTAGAGGAGACTACAAATCCCAAGAAAACAAGTTTATCAACACCAAAAGTGCATTTTTCCATATTTTCATAAAATCGCTCATTTCGAAGAACTTGCAAGACGTCTCTAAGGTGTTTCACATGATCATCAAGAAATTGGCTAAACACAAGGATATCACCACAACACAAATGCCAATATATTTGCGAAGGACATAGTGCATCACACGCATAAAAGTACTAGGAGCTTGAGATAAGCCCATAGGCATTACTAACATTCATATAAGCCAAACTTGGTTTTGAAAGCCGTTTTCCATTCATCACCATCTTGCATGCGAATTTGATAGTAGCCACTTTTAAGATCAATTTTCGAGAAAATGGTGGCTCCACTAAGTTCATCTAGCATGTCATCAAGGCATGGAATGTGATGGCCATATCTAATGGTGATAGCATTAATGGGACGGCAATCGGAACACGTGCGATATGTACCATCTTTCTTAGTCACAAGAATAACCGGAACGGCACATGGACTTAAACTCTTGCATAAATCCCCATTTTCCATGAGATGTTGCACTTGCCTTTGGATCTCTTTGGTCTCGTCGGGGTTGACACGGTAAGGTGCCTTGTTCCGTAAAGGTGTGTTGGGGATGAGGTCGATGCGGTGTTTGATTCTACGAAGTGGAGGAAGTCTGGGAGGTAGCTCATCGGGAAAAACGTCCGTGAATTCCTGCAATAAATGAGACAACACTAAAGGTAGATGTTGTGAAGTATTAGTCCTCACCGCTTCATCTTTGCACACAAGCACAAAGTGAAGAACACTCGATGGGCTCTCACTCACATCCCTCATATCTCTTTTGGTGGCTAAAAGCACTAAATCTTTCTTGTCGCTCATCGTGGAGTCGCTCATTTTTAGCTTATGGCGCTCACTCTCTTTTTGGTGGTTCACTCGCTCACTAGTCTCTCCACGATGGGTTGAAACTTGCTTGTCGGCGATTACTTGACTTGGCGACATGGGTCAAAGCACGTACTCCTTGCCCTTCATCTTGAAGCTATAGTGATTGGTCCGTCCGTTGTGGATGATGTCGCGGTCGAATTGCCAAGGTCTTCCTAAGAGGAGATGACATACGGACATGGGAACCACATCACACTCCAGGGTGTCTTCGTATGCACCAATCTTGAAGGATACTTGAACGGTGTGCTCCACTTGAATGGTGCCGGAGTCACTTAACCATTGGACCTTGTAGGGGCGAGGATGCTTCTTCTTGAGCAATTGTAGCTTGGAACATAGCTCATCGCTTGCCAAATTGTGGCAACTTCCGCCGTCGATGATGACCTTGACTGAACGTCCTTGGATGCCCGCTTTGGCATGGAAGATGTGGCAACGTTGGTCCTCATCTTGTTGTTGTTGAAGTGTCAAGATCTTGGAGACAACGAGAGTGGGGCTTGGGTCATTGTCACAAAAGACTTGAGTGTCTTCATCTTCATTCACTTGTCGGTGTATGGCCATGTGCTCAAGTGCTTCCATTTCTTCTTCACTCATGGAGTCATAGGTGCCGTCATCATTGGCGATCATGGTGCGCCGTGTGGGGCACTCAAATGACTTGTGGCCTCGGCCCTTGCAAGTGAAACATTGAATTGCACTTGTCTTGGCAGTAGCATCCGTTGTAGGAGTCGATGACAAAGCTCTTGGCTTGGATGTACTTGAAGTAGGATGACTCGAAGATGTCAAAGGTTGCTTGGAGCTTGACTTGTCACCGATACTTGGTGTAGCTCGAGTCATTGTAGAAGGTGTCATAGTCATCGAAGCTTGAGTGTATGAACCGTAGGTCTTGGAAGAGTACTTGGCGTACTTGTAGTCCTCTTGTACTTGTCGCTCTGCTTTGGTTGCTTGGTGCACTAGCTCGAGGAGGTTGGAGTACAGTTGGAAGTCCGCATTTTTCTTGATTGGATAGTTGAGACCATTGAAGAAACGTGCCATAGTTTGTTCATCATCTTCCTTGACGTTGGCTTGTACAATGGCAATTTCCATCTCTTGGTAATATTCTTCAACCGACTTGGTGCCTTTAGTTGTAGCTTCTTGAAGAGATCGCGGCTATAGTGTGTGTCGGGCCATTGGAAACCAGGGTACCTCGGCCCGTCTGCCTGCGGCCCAGGAAACGATGCTTGGCAAAGGCCCAAGACGCGGCCCATCTAAGGGCGCCGCAGGGCGAAGACATCTCGCGAGGCACCAGCCTCCCGAGGGCCCCTCCTCAAGGCGCGAGCCACCAAGACTTATCCGCAGCAGCGGCGGAAGCCTCACGAGGCCCTCCTGCGAGGCGGCCTCATGAGGCGCCCCCCCCCCCCGAGGCGGCTGCCCGAGGTCGACCGAGCCTGACGCCAGTCACGCGGTCCTGTGCCCACCACGTGGGTGACGCGCGTAGCGACGAACGGCGGCAGAGGCCGCCCCAGCGGGCGCAGACAGAGAGGCTTTCCTCTTTGGTGCTAAAGGGGCAGCCCCAGCTGCCCACCTCCAAGGCAACTCCCAAGGACTGCCCGTTGGGTGAAAGAAGACCAAGACAGCAAGGCGCGTAGGGCGGAGGACACCACTGAGCCCACCGACGCGTCATGGATCATGCTTTTGTAGGCGAAGACCGACTTTAGTCAGGATAGCCTGAGCGCCTGTCCCCTTTCAAAAACCCGCCAAGTGTGGCATCCCTTCCCGCCTATATTTTTAGGGGAAGAGGACCAAGGCGGATTAAAAAGGGACAGTGCAGCCATTGTAGAGGAGGATCGACTCCTTCATCTCCTACCTTGTACACGAGAACACCTTCTTTCCCATTGCAATCCCAACCACAAGCAGGAGTAGGGTTTTACACCGCAAGGTTTCCCGAACCTGGGTAAACGTCATGTCCCCTGTCGTGCTCCACACTAGTGCTCTCGCCGTAGCCTCGCCGTGGTCACCGTCGAGTAGGAAAGAACGAGCTCGCCCCCAGTGTTCGAACCTTTGGGTCTGCCGGAGCCCCGATTCCGACATTTGGCGCGCCAGGTAGGGGGCGACTTCAGTTCTTGTTGCCTATTCATCGCCATGGCCGACGCTCGTCGTGAGCGCTACGCGCGCCGGGCTGCCAGGGTGGCCCAGACGGAGCACGTCACCCGTGACGACCGTCGACGCCGTGCCGCCGGCGCTGCCACCGACCCTGCTGTGAGGGAGCAGCAGGCTTCCTCCCTCCACCTGTCCGTGCAGGCGGACAGCCACACTGCCAGGGCCTCTTTGCTCGCCCGCCGCGACGTGCTGGCCCTGCAGGCCGCGCTGCTCATGGCGCGCGAGCTCCTGCGCTACCGCCCCACCGACGCCGGCTACGACACCTGGCTCAGCCGCATCACCGAGCTTGTCAACGCCGTGGGAGAAGCTCCAGTGCCTTCCCACTTGATCCCCCCTCCGCCTTCCCGCACCGGAGACGTAGCGCATGGTGCTCCTCCGCCGCCTCCTCCGTCTAAAGAGGTCGCCAGATGCCGGCACGACGCGCAGCCACGTGAGCTGTCCCGCGGCGCGTCCTCGCCGGTCCGCGATGAGGCCAGCTGCTAGATCATCCGGCGCGCGCCTCCCGACGCGCGTGTGCTCCTCGAGCAGCAGCGCCAACGCCAAGACAGCACCATCCAGGAAATCGCGGTGGCCGGTCGCCAGAACCGCGCTGCCCTCGCCGGTGGTGTTCCCTCCAGCTGCGTGGGCTGCCGCACCTTCACCCACGAGCTGCGCCGCGTGGTGTGGCCCACCAAGTTCAAGCCGGACCTGCCGCAGCGCTACGACGGCACCCCCAACCCCACAGAGTTCCTGCTACTCTAAGCCCTGAGCATCGAGGCAGCGAACGGCGATGACAAGGTCATGGCGAACTAGTTTCCCATGGCCCTCAAGGACGGCCCACGCTCACGGCTCATGAACCTCCCCGAGGCGTCCATCTTCTCGTGGGCCGAGCTCTACCGGCAATTTGTCGCCAACTTAAAGGGCACCCATGAGCGCTCCCTCACGCTCAACGACTTGCGCGCCGTGCGCCAGCGCCCTGACGAGACTCTTCGGAAGTACATCCAGCGCTTCAGCCAAGTGTGCAACAAGATCCCGCGTGCCTCCGAGGCCGCCATCGTCTTCGTGTTCTTGAAAGCGCAGGTTAATTCCTAGAGGGGGTGAATGGGAGATTCTTAGAAATTCGTCAAACTCTGAAGATTTTGATGAAAATCAGAGTGACGAAATAGAATCAGGAGTGAAACTAGATCGACACAGATGTAGATAGCATGCAAAAGAAATACATACAAGTGAAGAATGGGTAATCATACAAGCAGACAAGCATGAGGAAGATGAACTGAAGAAATGAAATACAACATGATGAAAGTCTTTAGTTCAAATTCTTCAGATAAGTAGAGCACAAGTTCTTCAGCAGCAGAAATGCATAAAGGTAAAGGGGTGAGGAATTTGAAACCAGTTGGGCTCGGTGAAGACACATCGATTTGGTAAACCAGTTCCAGTTGCTGTATCAACTGTACATCTGGTTGAGGTGGCTGAGTCTTACCTCGGAGGACACTTAGTCCTCACCGTATTCCTCTTGAGCTAAGGTCACTTAGACCTCGCCTAATCACTCATGGTAAGTATTCAAGGTAGACTTCCAAAACCTTCACAGACTTGTTCACCGGCACGCCACAATTACTCTTGGGTGCACAGAACATGACACCTAACCGTCTGGAAGAAAGACAGTCTTCAAAGGTAATAAGCGTCGGATCACACAGATCAACTTCTTCGGTGATGCTCAGTCACTTTGGCTCTGGTTGGGGTTTTTCCTCACTTGGGTTCTCACAAAGTCAACAGAGGAAGGGTTGCTCTCAAATGACAAGTGTCAAGTTCTCTCTAGAGCAGCCAACCAACTAGTGGTTGTGGGGGGTGGCTATTTATAGCCAGGGGCAACCGACATGAATTGTCATAAATGCCCATCTTAGACATGACCGTTGTCAGGATAAGAATCCACTTGACAGTTGGCACGCGGCACAGCAACGGTCGGAAATTAAGCTCTCAATTTCGTCGGGGCACTCTATTTCCTCACGATAGGAAGATCGCACTGGCGAAATCCAAACTCCTCAGCCTGACCAAATTCGTCAGAGACTAGATGAACTTCATCACTGTCACTGTCAAATTCGTCAGCTGTTCCGGAGATTTCCAAAGGCTTCACTCGAAGCAGCTATAATGTGTATAGGTTTGAGCATCGCTTTGAAGTATGAAATATGTTTCACCTAGACCCCCTTTAACAGTATGGTTTTTCCTATGACTCAAATAAGAAGAAAAGAAACTATGAAAACAAAGTCTTCAAGATTCAAAGTCTTCACATCAATTTCTTCACAGGCCGCACCAAATTCTTCACTTGAATAAATACATTTTTAGGGGTCGACTTCCGTGGTTAAACCAAGTCTTCAGGGACTATTTTCTCCTATGTAAACTCACAAACATATTAGTCCCTTAACCTATTTGTCTTCAATGCTCCAAAACCACTAAGGGGGCACTTGATGCACTTACAATCTCCCCCTTTTTGGTGATTGATGACAAATCAGTTAAGTTTTCAACGGGAATGAAATAGTGGAAGTGTAAGTACAGAATGTGAAGGCATTGGTTACAAGATATTGAGGAACTCCCCCTGAAGATGTGCATATGAAGAATTTGCTCTGGATTGCAAATGCACATGGCAGGTTGAAATTGTGGAGATCTCCCCCTATATCTTGGAATCCAATCATGCATGATCATATGATATTGAAGAATTTGAATGCATGATGAAAGTTGGTGTCTGTATAAAATGCATGCATATATACAGCCCGTCTATTCTGCCAATATTGGCAGAATCGTTATTCTGCCAACACTTCAGAACTGAACGCTCAACGCGAGGGCACTGCACTTTCTAAAGCAAGCGCACTGCAGTACTGAGACGAGTGAGCTTCTCGTCGAAAAAACTGTACGCGGTGTTTTTTGGTACTGTTTTTGATCCAGTTTTTAAACCGTTTGTCGGAATGAGGCGTGTAATGTACCGTTGGAAAGCTATGGATTAGGCGCAACTTCGCCATGTTGAAATTTTTTCGAGATTCCTCACGGTTTAGGAGCAGTTTCGAAAACGGTGGGCGCTCGACGAGTGGCAGCTGCGAGCGTATTTTCGCGTTTTTTCACAAACCGCTTGTCGGCATGAAGCAAATGATATGCCGTTGGAAAGATATCGTCGGGGCACAACTTATATATATATATATATATATATATATATATATATATATATATATATATATATATATATATTACTTTCTCTAATTCCTTACGGTTTAAGAGCAGTTTCAAAATTACTCAAACACTGAAATTCTGTTTTTCAAATTTTTTCAATTTTTTGGTATTGTTTTCACTCCAGTTTTTTAACCGTTTGTCGAAACGAGGCGTGTGATACGCCGTTGGAAAGCTATGGAAGAGGCGCAACTTTCATATGTAGAAATTATTTTGAGATTCCTTACGGTTTTAATTTAATTTTGAAAATGGTGCGGCGGACGACGAGTGGCAGCGGGCGTTTTTTCGTGATTTTTTCCAAACCGCTCGTCGGATTGATGCAAATGATACGCCGTTGGAAAGATATCGATGAGGCGCAACTTTTTCATGTAGAACACTCTCTCTAATTCCTTTCGGTTTAGGAGCAGTTTTGATTTTACCGAAATGCGGACACTCTGTTTTTCGCGACACCAAAATGGACGTGAGAACTGTATCAGACAGAAAACTGCACTGCTTCAAACTGAAAACCGTACTGCATCAGACGGGCAAGCGAGTTGCATGATTTTTTTTGTCTTTTTCTTAACTTTTTTATAAACGAAAGTGGACCGCAGAGACGAGGACAAGCGAACCGCGACATATATCGAAGTGAACTTCTAAACAATATATTGACGGAGGGAACTGCACGATGAAAAACTGAACCGCAAGCACGAACCGAACTAAATTGCAAGGCATTTTTTTTAAATCAAAGAGTATGTACTTCAGGGAGACGAGGTGAGTGGACTGCACTATTTTTTCTTCCAAATGTTTTTCTACTGCACACAGCAACAGAGTGAGCTGCATAAAAAAATCAACCTTTGCCATGTTTTTTCTTCCAAATTTTTTGCACTTGGCAGCATAGTGAACTGCTAGGAGAGAGAAGATCACTGCGGCAATGTAACAAGTGAACAGCATCACTTTCGAAAGTGAACCGCGGGGCAGAATCTAGTGTACTACATCTAAAAAGAATCAAACTTGCGAGAGTGAACCGCGGGGTATATAACTAGTGAACTACATCTAAAAAGAAGTAAACTTCTTCGAGATATTTTTCTTTTGTTTTTTGTCGTTCGCCAAGTGAACGACAGAGTTTTTTTACATTGAACCGTAATCTCACAAAAAACAGTACTGGACTTCAAAACAAAATATGTTTGCTGTACACATCAAATAGGGTACTAGGATTATACATAAAAAACACATCAAGAAATTCCACACGCCAACAAACTGCACACATGACCCGACCGAACCGCATGTCCGCAGGCTATCAAACTGTTCGCCATGATCATCGCGCAACAAAACCGCACACCACACACAATGAACTGCATCCTAGGGTACGCCATGACCTTATCTTTTCTGTTTTCCACTCCTGCTAAAACAATAGTGGACTGCATGCCCTAGCTGCGTGGACCACAAGCCACTCACGGGCGAGCTGCAAGTCCTCAATGAGCGTCTCAACTGCACTGCATCCAAAACAATTCATCATTTTTTCTGAAAACACAAGAAAATGTCTCTGAACAGCAACAAACATGGACGGGATTCGCACGGCGCACTGCAGGGTGTCACCGTTCGTACTGCATACTATGGGTGGGCTGGTACCTCGCTGGAATATGATGAATAAGGGTCGCTGGAGAGCTGGAACCACACACGGCCTTGTTGTCACACTGCATCACACGCGCAAGGGCAGAGGAAGGCCGTCAGCGACCTCGAGCTCACCATGCACTGCCGAAGAGGAGACCAGCCCTCGCGCTGGGTCGATGGCGAGCTCACCTCCAAGCGCCTTTGCTGGCGATGTACCTCCTCGAGGGGGGAGAGAGCTGCAGATGCCCTTGGGATGGATTGCAAAACTGCACGCCGGTGTGCAGAGTCGCGGTACCTGAAGCCGTCGACCCCCATAGGCCGAACTGCACGGGGCGAGCTGCCAAGCTGCAGCAGCAACAATGGTGCTGTTGTGCTGTGGCCGTCCGGCACGTCGGTCTTGGGAGGGGCGGGCGGCCGGGAACCGTGCGTCCTCTGTTGTGGTTCGGCCACCAATGATGGAAATAGGGAGGTGGGAGACCACCGGAGGGAATTAGGCGGTGGCGGCGCGGGTTGACCAGGGCGGCGGCGTTCAGCGGGGATCCGCGGTCGCGCGCGGCGTTGCGGGCCATGGGCGGCCAAATCTGGGGCGGGGGAGGTCCGGTAGTGGTCGGAGGCGGCCGCGGTTGCGCCGGGAAGCTCTGGGAGGGGGCGGCGTGGCGGCGCACGTCCGGTCCGGCAGCGGTGAGGAAGGTGGTGGGAGAGGGCGCCGAAGAAGAGCCGATGGTGGATCTCACTGGATCCATGGCGGGGGCGGCGCGGAGTGGCGGGGGCCTCTCAGGTCTGACGCCGGGGAGGCGGGGCTGGTTGATCCATGGCCGGCGCGGTGGGAGGCTGGTGCGGCGCGGGGAGGGAGCTGGCGGCGTGGTGGGAGATTGGCGGAGGCGTGCTGGAGTAGAAGGTGGAGCGGTTTAGGGTGTGAGGTGGGAGACGTGGGGGGTGTTGGTGAGGTCGACGGAGAGGTGGGGGTGGGGGAGGGGCCGCGGTGGCGGCGGGGCTGCAGTGGTGGTAGAAGGTGGCTGTGGAAGGGTGAGGTTGGGGGAGCACTGGGAGGGAGGAAGGTGGGTCGTGGGGACGAAGTGGGTGGTTTCGGTGGGGTGGGTGGTGTTGGCAGAATAAGGCCGGTTGATGGTAGAATAAGGTCTTAAGGGGGTTTGTAGAATATATATATATATATATATATATATATATATATATATATATATATATATGAGGATCAGAGCATAATCACACATGCAAATAAAACATCGCAGAAGAGTGTCGGACCACCAACAGTTATTAAGTTACAACTCATCAAAGGAGCGAATCAAATGAAGAACCAAGAGTTGCAACTTAGCAAAAGAAACAACCCAATATAAGACCCGCTTGAAGACTAACTCAACTCAAATTTCTCCCCCTTTGTCATCAGATGACCAAAAGGAGACGAAACTGAGAACTAACGCCCCTGAAGAATATCATCATGAACAGTCGAGGGAGCGCCAGCGTCGTTGTTGGGGTCGCGAGTTGAAGAAGGGCCTACTGCAGTGTCTTCAACATCTTCATTTTCGTCAGTAGCTCGTGAAGAAGATACAGAGATTGGAACCATCGGAGGAACTTGAACCTTCTTGAACTTCTTCTTGGGCGGATTGGCCCAATCAAAGTTCATTTTGAATTCCATTTCGTCAAGTTCATCAGGGGTCTTCAGATGTGAAAGAATGGCCCAACTCCTGTCAAATATCTCATGCAGATAATAATGATTTTTCCAGACTGAATTTTGCGTCACAGTCATATTGCCTAGAAT
Source organism: Elymus sibiricus (assembly GCA_039707655.1). Lineage (NCBI taxonomy): Eukaryota > Viridiplantae > Streptophyta > Magnoliopsida > Poales > Poaceae > Elymus > Elymus sibiricus. The sequence goes on from CM077674.1 coordinate 206,495,049, forward strand.
TGCGTGGAGTTGACGCTTAACCTAGTTGTGATTCTTGTCAACTTTCTGATGAAAACTTATAAGGAGCTCACGACCAGTCATCACTCGAGGAGCGTCACCTTGAGCGGTTTGCTGAGTGGCATTTGCGTCAGTGTCATGGCTGGATGAATCATATCCTGTGGATTGTGAGATAGGCTGACGAAATTGGCCATCAAGGGGATGAATACCTTCATCAATAACAGCTTTGCCTTTGCCAGGAACTGAAGCAATTGTGCTTTGAAGAATTTCCACATCTGGCAGAAAGCTGAGATGATTTTGACTGTCAGCTTTGTAGTTGATTGAAGATCTTGTTCGAATGAATCTCATGAGCCAAGGTGCATAAGGCTTCAAATCAAATGGAGATTGTGCGACAGTGGCCGAAGTCCTCATGAAGAAATCATGTATGTTGATAGGAATACCATGGATGATATTGAATAGCAAGTTCTTCATAATCCCTACAACTTCTTCAGTCTCATAATTGTGACCTTTGATAGGACTGAGGGTTTTGGCCAAAATTCGATATACTATCCTTGGCACAAATAGTAGATCCTTCACTAAGAAGGTGGTTCTTTGAGATTCTCCTTCAGCCAATGGCTTCATCAGCACTTGCATCAGATGATTGGACAGCTCAGGTTCTTCATAAATCTTTCTGGCTTCAGTGGAGGGCAAATCAACAGGAAGAGTTCGAAGCAATTCATCAGCTGGAGCTTTATAATGTGTGTTCTCACTCATCCAGTCGAGAGCCCATGAGTGAATATCGTTAACATCACCAGATAGATGCAAGGTGGCATAAAATTGAAGAATGAGCTCTTCATTCCAATCACAAACATTAGTGACGAAACTGAGTAGCCCGGCATCGTGAAGAACAGCCAGTACAGGCCGAAAGCACGGTAGGGATTCCATATCCACATGAGGAATATGGCGATGCGGGAATACTTTGTACTTGTCAAACATCAGTGATGAATAGTAGTTCATTTGAGCATTTGTCCAAAATCTCTGACGCCTGATTTTTGCAGAGTCATAAGGTGACTCGCCTATGAAGAAATTCTTCTCTCCAAAGAAGGCAGCATTGTCAGACTTGGGTCTTCTGATGCTTTTGCCAACCTTGGGCATTGAGGGCACAGGCTGAAGGTTTATCTTCTTTGGCCTCACATCGAAGATGGGTCTCGAAGAGCCCGTTGAGTCATTGGGATCCGTGATGGCCAAAGATTTTGCAATTTCCTCAGCTGTTGCAAACGGAACTGTGTCAGAATCTGCTGAGGGGGCTGGTTCTTCTTGTTGAGGTGGAGGAGGTGCAACTTCTTCATCTGTCTCATGTTGCACATTTTCTTCAGCTAATGCAGCTAGAATTTCTTCAGAGATGGTCTGAAGGGATGGTTGACGTCCTTCAGAACCAGTATGAACTTCCTCAGTGATTGCTGGCGACTGAGGTACTTGTGGTGAGGGGTGAGTTCGGGTGAGCATCATCCCAGAAGTCATCATGCATAACTGGTGTTGTGGAGCCCACATCCACGTCCTCATCAATTTCATCAGTCACATGGACTGGAGGCGATGATACCTGGTGAAGTGAAGCATCTGCTTCAACTTCAATTTCTTCATCCACTAGCTCTGTGGTAGCAGCAGAGTGGGTATTCTCATCTTCATCTTTAGGTGGGATGACATAGTCCACACCATATGGAACAATCTGGAATTCTTGGTGCCAATGATATTGGGATAGCATCAATAGGTGATGTTGAAAACATTGGAGTCATCTTCAACTTCTTCATAGATTTTGAGGAAGATGGTGCTGATGCTTTTCTCTTCTCAGCAGCCTTTGTTTTCTTCACTTTTGATGCAGAAAGAAGTGTGATAAGCTTCAGATTCGAAGCCGGTTCAGGAGTTGCTGCTGAAGAATTTGGTGATACCATTTCTTCAGGCGCGACTGATGCAGTTGCCCTGGCAGTTTCTTCGGGCGCAACTTCTTCAGTTGCCCTGGCATGGTCTTGCGGAGGAGATGAAGGCGCAGTCTCACTGGCCTGAGTAGCTTGCGGTAGAGCTGAGGAACTTGAAGGAGGTACATTCCCATGCTTGGCGGCCTCTCTTTTGTTATGATCTTCAACCACTTGATTGGTTGCATTGATAAATCTGTCACGCACACCACAGCAATGGTTGGCTTGCCTCTCATATTCATCAGAGAGCCTCTGGATCTCAGATTGAAGTGCAACTAGCTGCTGAGGAGATATGGTTAGCATGTTCTTCTTCAGCTCCTTCTCCTTTTCAAGCTTTTGCTTCCTCACAAGTTTTGCCTGCTCAATTTTGTGTTTTTCTTTCAGAATAAATGCAGACAGAACATGACTCGGACCAGGTGGCAAATCAAGGTCGTCAAGGGGTGTGTCAGGTTTCTTGCACCAGATTTCAATGAAGTCCAAAATCTTCTTGGGATCAAGAAAACGTGGGATAGAGGTATTCTTGGCACGAGAGGCTTCTTCCATTCTTCTCTGAACATATTCTGCTAGCTCATCTTCATCAACCATGTCATTTTCATCAGCCTGAGGCAATACAGCTTTGCTTCTGGGGCTGGGTCTAGTTCCACGGCCTGCTGTGACCTTTTTCTTCAGCATCGGTGTGTTTGAGGATATGTGCCCAGATGCTGAGGCACTTGATGCAGCTATTGTGGCTGTTGCAAAGCCTTCAGTGTGCTGGCAGGATGCTAGCACGACTGGCGTTGAAGCTTTTGCTGCGGCCATTGAGGAACTTCTGGCTGGCAGGGGCACTGAGGAACTTGGAACAGAAGGTGCCTTGGGCGCTGAAGCCTTTGATGAAGATGGCTTGGGCTCTGAGGGCTTTGAAGAAGATTTTGGCCGTGAGGGCACTTCAGTTGATGGCTTAGGCTTTTGAGCCAGCTTCTTCTTCATCGCTTTCTTGGGCGCACTACCACTTGAGCCTGCACCGGTTTCTGCTGATGCCTTTGAAGCCCTGTTGAATTCTTTAACAGCCTTTTGAGCCTGTTTCTGCAGTTTGGCCTGACGCTTGGCCCATTCTTTGGGAAATTCTTCACCCCTTCTGATGCTCGTGGGATCAGCTGTTTGACCAGGAGCCATCTGTGGTCTTTTGCACGGAGGCTTAACAGCGAAATCCTTCATATATTTGGGAGTGACGTAATTGTAACTCCGCCATTCATAGGACCAGTACCTCTTGATCTTTTGTATACGCGTCTTGCACTGCTTGTCAGTTTCTTTCCCGTGAATTTCTTCATTAGGTGTGCAATATCCTGCATATAGTTCATCAGGGATCTCAAATGTTGTGTGTTCCTCTTTCCTCTTGCCTCCCTTCTGAGGCTTTTTGCCATCTGCCATTTTCTTTAACTGTGGGTTTTGAACTTTTGATGTTTCTGAAGAAGTCTGTAGATTTTCCTCAAGCAATGCTGCAAATGAATTAAGTTGATGAGAACCAAGAGATTTGTCTGCAGACATGGGTACCTATGAACAGAATATAGTTGCGAGGAAATTGGGAAGAGTCACATGCGTTCTCTAAGTTTTCAAAATAAACCCAGTTGAGGAAATTGACCCTTATCGTCTTGAAGAAATTCACTAAGTGTTCTAGATTCAGCTTTCAGAGCTGTACAGATTGAGACAATTGCACAAATGAGGAATCCAATCATGAAGTGTAACTTAGATGAAATAACCTAGACTGGCCAAAAGGAAGTGCTGAAGACTTGGAAAGAAGTGGTAAAACAGCACTTGAAGAGATTGAGACAGTAAAAAGATCAAACCTGGGTAGTAAAAATAAATTTTAATTACCCCAAGGATGAACTTGATGAACTGGACGACGAGTTGAAGGAAATCATCAGCTCAGATCTTTCGTGCCCTAACTTGGCGACGAAAGACAGCTACGGCAGCGGCGGAGGTGAAAAAATCCGTGGTCGGCGCGAGTACGACGGTGAACAAGTCGAGGCAGTGAAGCTCTTCCTCTCCGGCGATGATGAATTCCAGCGGCGGCGCTAGGGTTTTGAGAGCGACTGGGGCACGAGAGTGAATGAACTAGGTTTGACGCGGTCAAGCCATTACATAGGCGCGGTGAAAACTGAGTGGTCCAATTTTTTTGGACGGATAAGCCCCTGGCTCTTCGCATTTCCGCGACACGCGTCACACATGCATTTTAAGTGCGCTTATCCACACATCGGGTGTGTGGGATTAAGTTACTGTAGGAACCGCCAAAAATTTGAATAGAAGATTTTAAAATGTGTTCGCAATTTCTTCAGCTGTCATGGACACAGTGAAGACTTTGAACGATGTCAATGAGAACGCACATGAAGAGATTGTGAACAGAGTGGCTTGAGTTTAGCATAGAGGGGAGCAGGTCCAATCACATTCACATAGACGAAAAAACAACTTGAAGAATTAGCTATATGTGAATGCTGTTGAGGACATGAAAAACTCAGATATATATATATATATATATATATATATATATATATATATATATATATATACATAAACACTATTCTGATCACGGGATCAGAATAATATTCTGATTCTCAGTGAACTGCCTGAGTTGTTCGACCTGAACTTCACTTGGTGACAGGTTGAACTTCCCGCTAACATTGTCCAAATGAGGCTTGCAATATACCGTTGGAGAGATGAGGACACGAGGGTCACGACCTAAGTTGAATTTTTGTTAAAATCTAAACGGTTTAAGAGCAGTTTTGAAAACCGTTTTTCTTCACACACAAAAACGTGAATCGTATTTTCGAGCCCATTTCTAAACCGTTTATCGGAATGAGGCAAATGATATGGCGTTGGAAAGCTTCTGTAAATCCGCTCATTCCACATATACAAAGTTTTCCCAAATTCCCTACGGTTAAGAGCAATTTCACAAATGGCGGAATTTTTCAAACCGAATAGCCGAGCTTGTATTTTTGACGTCATTTGAAAACGGCTAATCCGATTGAGGCAAATGATACGGCGTTGGAAAGCTTATGAAAATGTGCTTCTTTTTCATATAGAAAGTTTTCCCGAATTTTATACGGTTTAAATGTAATTTAGAAAACGGCCGAAGTTCCGCCGAGCTGGTATTTTCTCTACAATTTTTAAATGCTATGTCGGAATGCAGAAAACGATATGGCGTTGGAAAGCTTGAACAAATGCGAAACTTTCGTGTATAGATTGTTTCTCCTAATTCTTTACAGTTTTATGTCAATTTTGAATATGGCCGAAATCGTTTTTTGGCTGTAATTTTTGCAAACTTCATCGGAATGGGGCAAATAATATACCGTTGGAAAGCTATGGAAAATGCGAAACTTTTTCATATAGAAAGTTTTCTCTAATTCCCAGCCGTTTTTATGTAATTTTGAAAACGGCGAGATCATGCGTTCTGCCTTCATCGCGATACAGAGTCTTCGAAACTGCACTATGTGAAGAAGTTGGACTTCTCGTACATCACAACTTGAACTTCACTCTATTTTTCACGTACTGTTTTTTGCCCGTAACTTCCCAACCACTTGTCGGAATTGAGCGAATGATATATCGATGGAAAGCTGTTGAAAACGCACAACTTCCATGTGTTGATCATTTTTTCATATTCGCGACGGTTCAAGATATTTTTTTGAATACACAAAAACTTGTTTTTAACGGTATACTTGAAACTTTTAAACCGTTCATCGGAATGAACCATATAATATATCGTTGGAAATCTTATGAATAGGAGCAACTTTTTCATGTAGATAGTTGTCACAAATTCGTTGCCGTTTGCGAGCAGTTTTAAAAATGGCAAAAACAAGGTTATTTTTGCCTTTTTTTATCATGTAAATGAATGACGGACTTCTCTCACTAGAAATTTTGAACCATGCAGGGAGAAGCACGTGAACTTCTTGCAACAACACTTTTAGGCTTTTAGTGTTTTATTCTTTTATTCTCTTCTGAAACGCATTTTGTGTAGTAGTTGAACTGCTCGCTGTTTTGACGTTGAACTTCTGTCACATATTTTAGTTCGTCATTCCTCACCCGTTTGTCAGAGTTGCACAAATGATATACTTTTTCGAAACCTTTTGAAAAGACACAACTTTTTCTAATATGGTTAAACTTTTGTTTCGAACAACATACACCAAATTTGTTTTATCCATTTTTTAGAATAGAGCATACGATATACCCTTTGGAATAGAGCATACAATATACCGTTTGGAAAGTTGTTGAATACATGGTGAACCTCTCTCACAAGAATTTTTGAACTTTCTCAGGCTGAGCACTTGAACTTCTAGCAACAAATTTTTTAGACTTTGCCTTTTTCTTCCTTTTTTCTCACACAAAATACACCCCATGCAGTACGTGAATTTCTGGCTATTATCAACTTGAACTTCTCCGTGTTTCACTTTAGTAACGGAAAAAATTGAGTTTTTTATAGAGATCGAAACGCTCTAACTTTTTTATTTGAACTTCTTTGTTTATTTTAGAAATATGAAAATTGGAGTTTTGTTAGAAACATCGAACTTCTACGTTATTTTGAATTGAACATATAGGTTTTATTCTTTAGTAACCGAAAAAATTCAAGTTTTTAAATAAATATCAAACTGCTCCACTTTTTTAAATTGAACTTCTTGGTTTTATTCTTCGGAAGTGAGAAAAAACTGAGTTTTTTTATGTACATTGAACTACTCCATTTTTTAAAATGGAACTTCTTGGTTTAATCTTTAGTATCGGGGAAAATCTGAGTGTTTTATTAACATCAAACGGCTTCATTTTTTCTTTTTGTTTATGAGTTGTCTTTTAAAAATGTCCAAAATGACGTTGGATTTTTGTTTTGTTTTTTGAACTTGTAAATCCTAGGTTTTTATAAACTTCGAACTTCTGTGTTATTTTAATTTGAACTTCACATTTTTTATTTTTGAGTAAAGAATTGTTATTGATTTTTAAATAAACATCAATTTTTGACTACCTTTTCAATTTGAACTTCATCGTTGATAATTTAGAAAAACGGATATCTGTGTTTTTTTAGAACGGAAAATCCTAGATTTTTTAATAAACATCAACAATTTTTAAACTTTTTTTAGTTGTTCCTTTATTTTAATTTGAAGTTCTTCATTGTATTCTTTAGTAACGAGAAAAAATCTGAGCTTTTTATATACTTCAAACTTCTATGTTATTTTAATTTGAACTTCTTAGTCTTATTTCTTAGAAGAATATGTTTTCAAATAAGCATCAAACAAAAATTTTAAAATTGAACTTTCCTACTTTTATTTTTCCTAGAAACGGAAATAATTTGATTTTTCCGTATACATCAAACTACTCCGTTATTTTATTTGAACTTCTCGATTTTTATTTGTTTAGCAGCAAGGAAAATCTGTGTTTTTAAATTCGAACTTCTTAGGTTTCTTAAACTGAACTTCTCGGGTTTTTTTGAAACGGTGAAAATCAAATGATCTGTTATTATAAATTGAACTTCTAGGTTTTTAGTTATTTTGAAAAGCAAAATTTCGATATTTTTTTTAAACTTTGGACTACACCTTTATTTTAATTTGAACTTCTATATTTTTTTGAATGGGGGAAATCATTCTTTGCTCAAAATCCTTTTTTGACAGACAACGAACTTCACCATTTTTTAAATTTGAACTTCTTGGTTTTTATTCTTTTAATAATGAGAAAAATCTAAATTTTTAATAGACATCGAACTTTACCATTTTTTAAATTTGAACTTCTTAGTTTTATTGGTTAGTAATGGGAAAAACCCTTTTTTATAAACATTGAACCGCACCGTTATTTTAATTTGAACTTCTAGTTTTTTTAGAATGGGAAAACCATTTTTTTAGAAATTCTTTTGAAATGTTCCTCTTTTTTATTTGAACTTCTTTGTGTATTTTTAGAAATATGAAAATTGGAGTTTTGTTAGAAACATTGAACTTCTTCGTTAGTTTGAATTGAACTTATTAGTTTCATTCTTTAGTAACCGAAAAAGAATTCGAGTTTTAAAATAAATATCAAACTGCTCCACTTTTTAAAATTGAAGTTCTTGGTTTTATTCTTCAGTAATGAGAAAAACTGATTTTTTTAAATACATTGAACTACTCCATTTTATAAAATTGAACTTCTTGGTTTAATCTTTAGTATCGGGGAGAATCAGAGTTTTTGATAAACATCAAACAACTTCATTTTTTTAATTAGGACTTCTTGTTGTTATTCGTTAGTAACGGGAAAATTCCTAGTTATGTAATAAATATCGAACTGCTCAATTATTTAAATTTGAACTTCTAGTTCTTTTTTTGAAAAGAGGGAAAATCGGTTTTTATAAACTTTTTGAACTGCTCAGTTTTTTTAATTTGACCTTCTTGGTATTGTAATAAACGTTGAACTTCTCCGATCTTTAAACTTGACCCTCTAGTTTTTTTTTTCATAAACGGGGAAAATCCACTTTTTCTGTAAATTTTGAACTTCTCTATCTTTTTAATTCGAACTTCTTGGTTTATTATTTAGTAACGGAGGAAATCCTTATGTTGTAATAAACATTGAACCGTCCTATTATTTAAATTTGAACTTGTAGATTTTTTTAGAAACGAGGAAAATCTTTTTTCTTTTAAACTTTTCTAAATTACTCTATTTGTTTTAATTTGAACTTCTTTGGTTTTTTAGAAATCAGAAAATATATTTTTTGTACAAAGATCAATCGTCTCTGTGAACTTTTTTTGAACTTCGCTGTTTTTCTAATTTGACCTCGTTGGTTTCGTAATAAACATTTGAACTTCTTTGTTATTTGAATTTGAACCTCTAGGTTTTCTTAGAAACGGGGAAAATCTATTTTTTATAAATTTTGAACTACTTGTTTTTAATTTTGAACTTCTTTGTTTAATTTTTTCAGAAAATAATCAAACCATTTTTTTTATAAAAATCGGATGGTTGTTGTTGGACTTCTTATTTTTATTTCCGTAAACGGGAAAATCCCTCAAGGGTGAACCCTCAAGGGTTTAGTGGCTTTTCAAAATTACATCTGCTTTTTTTATAAACATCGACCTGCTCTCTTTTTAAAATCTGAACTTCCACAATTAGAAAAAGCAAAAAATATTTGTAAGGACACATAAATTAATAACATCATACTGATTTTTTTACAACCATATACTAGCATGATCGATGCCCTTAATATTATGAAAAGGAACATCTAAATTCTCAGCTCACTTCCCTGAACAACACATCATCTGTCACTCTTTCTAGCTCATTCTTTTATCAAGTTTAAGCAATGACTGAATTCTCAAATTCAGTGGTGGAGCTATGCAATGACACAATATACAAACATGCACACAGATTCAGAGAGTTCAGAAGCTCTGAAGTTCAAGTATTCAGTACAGGCGTGTCTGTGTATGTGCGGCTGATTGCGTGGAAGAGGTGACCAGGGATGGACGAGGTCGTCGGACGCATGGCCGGCATAGTTCGGACGGATCCAAAGGCAATGCAGGTCAGGGCACGGCCATCATGCTCATCACCAGCACAGGGACGCCCAAGGCGTACAACACATACGCAGCCTGTGCCCGGCCCTTTAACAAAAAATGCAGAGAACTTGAGCCGTGGTGTACCAAGGTGTATCAAACATCACGTGTTTCATTTTCAGAGCATCCTTGCTTGCAAGGTGGAGTACCAATCACATATCTAAGAGAACTTAATACTTGGAAATAAAAGTCAAACTATCTGTAGGGAGAACTCAATTGGAACTGCTCATCGAGCAGAACTATTCCTTCCTTCTCATAAATTTTCACACAGAAAAAATAAAGAAGAGATGCCACGAGCTCTGCTCAGGGTGGATTGAAAGAAATTCCTCTAGCATATGGAAGAACTAGTAATTGAAATACCTTCTGCCGCTAATGACATGGGCAGGACAGGAGTATTTGTTTTAGTGCGTACCACCATTTTTGAGTCTCATCCAGCCGCAGTTGACCTTGCTTGTGCCACAGGGGAGGAAGAGCCACCATGAGAGGATACAGAGGCCCACAACGGCCGGCGAGGGGAAGTTTGAGCGACTAGTCGCCCGCGTGGAGGAGGGTTGCCCCGAGGCTGTAGCGGGTACGTACTGGAGGTGGCGTCGGGGGGCAGTCCGTGGTGGCGTCCAGACGCCGTTCGCGGCGGCAGCCGGTGACACATGGGTAGCCGGAGCAGCACCGCCTCCCCGCGAGAGCTAGCGGTGGACTGCAGCGGCAGCTAGCGAAGGACTGCAGAGGCAGCGGTAGCTAGCGGCGGACGGTGGCGGCGTGATCCGGGGAGGGAGGCGGCGGCGGCATGATCCGTGGAGGGTGACGGCAGCGGCAGCACGATCCGGGGAGGGAAGCGGCGGCGGCACAATCCGGGGCGGGGGGCGACGCGGCGGCCGGTTCTCGTGGAGGGGCGGCGCGGCGGCCGGTTCCCGGGGCAGGGGCGGGCCGGCGCTAGCGATGGTGGGTGGCTGGATCGGAGAGGGAGTGGGCGTGGGGGGATGGTGGCTGGATCGGGGAGGGAGTGGGGGCGTGGGGAGGTTCGGTGGGGATTTTTTTTTTCTTTTTCTGTTCGGTGGGATTTTCGGATCTCAGGAACATCCGTCGGGCCCTGTATAGGGCGCGCCGTGATCCGAATAACTATTCTGATCTTGGGATCAGAATAGTGCTACTCTCTCTCTCTCTCTATATATATATATAGGAAGTATTAACTCAAGCAATGAAGAACAACCACAAATGACGAATTTGAAAAGTTTTGACGAAATTGCAAATGACGAAAAAACACAAATTGAAGCAAGTCAAAAATGGGTGGTGGCGTTACCCACCGTATAAGAACTATGATGATTTCAGACATCGTGTACAATTGTCATAGGGTTCTGAGTATCAAGTTCTTCATTAATTTCTTCACACTTAGAGGGTTAGTCTTCATTGATTGAAGAAAAACGTTACTTCGTGTGTTCTGCATCAAAGTCATCAAGAATGCATAAGCGTTAGGATGTGTGTCCTTTTCAAAGGACATTCGAAGATTCTAGGGTGTTTAGCTCACACCGCAACATGCAAAACCTTCTCTCATCCAAGGGCTTAGTGATGATATCTGCAAGCTGGTCTTCAGTCTTCACGTGGTTGATGACGATGTCTCCCTTCAGCACATGATCATGAAGAAAATGGTGACGAATCTGGATGTGCTTCGTCCTAGAGTGTTGCACTGGGTTGTGAGCGATTTTGATGGGACTCTCATTGTCGCAGTAGAGTGGCACTTTCTTCACGTTGACGCCATAGTCCTTGAGGGTTTGCTTCATCCATAGAAGCTGTGAGCAACAAGCACCAGCGGCAATGCATTCAGCCTTGGCTGTGGGAAGTGAGACACTATTCTGCTTCTTTGAGGACCAACAAATAAGAGATCGTTTGAGGAAATGACATTTGCCTAACGTTGACTTGCGATCCACACGATCTCTAGCATAATCAGAATCAGAAAATCCAGCAAGATCAATTGATGAGCCCTTGGGATACCATAATCCAAGCGTTGGTGTGTGAGCTAAATATCGAAGAATTCGTTTCATAGCCTGATGGTGTGACTCCTTCGGTGACGCTTGAAAGCGGGCACACATGCAAACGCTAAGCATAATATCTGGCCTAGATGCACATAGGTAAAGCAGCGAACCAATGATGGAGCGATATACCTTTTGATCGAAATCTTTACCATTTTTGTCAGTGCAGAGTTGACCATTTGTTGGCATTGGTATCTTGAGGCCTTTGCAATCTTGCATGCCAAATTTCTTCAGGCAATCCTTGAGATATTTCTCCTGAGATATGAAGATGCCATTTCATTGTTGACGAATTTAAAGTCTGAGGAAGAATTTCAACTCCCCCATCATAGACATCTGATATTCTTCTTGCATCATGTATGCAAATTCATCACTGTATTTCTTGTTAGTGCAACCAAAGATAATATCATCAACATATATTTGGCATATGAACAGTTCACCATCATAAGATTTAGTGAAAAGAGTAGGGTCAAGTGAATCGGGTTTGAAACCCTTTTTCTTCAGGAACTCCTTCAGTGTATCATACCAAGCCCTCGGGGCTTGCTTGAGGCCATAGAGAGCCTTGTTGAGTCTGAAGACTTTGTCTGGATGCTTTGGGTCCTCAAAACCTGGTGGTTGAGCAACATATACTTCTTCCTCAAGCTTACCATTGAGGAATGCACTTTTCACATCCATTTGATATAAGAGGATATCATGATGGTTAGCATATGCAAGCAGTATATGAATGGCTTCAAGCCTAGCAACAGGTGCAAATGTTTCATCGAAATCAATACCCTCAACCTGTGTGTAGCCTTGATCTACAAGACGGGCATTATTCCTCACCACTTGGCCATTTTCATCTTGTTTGTTGCGGTAGATCCATTTGGTGCCGATGACATTGTGCTTATGTGGATCGAGACGCTTGACTAGCTCCCACACGTTGTTGAGCTCGAATTGATGCAATTCCTCTTGCGTTGCTTGAATCCATTCCGGTTCAAGAAATGCTTCAACAACTTTGGTGGGCTCTGAAATAGAGACAAGCGCGTAATGCCCACAAAAGTTAGCTAAATGTGAAGCTCTTGAGCGAGTAAGGGGACCAGGTGCATTGATGTTGTCGAGGATCTTTTCAATCTACACTTCATTCGCCACTCGTGGATGTGCTGGACGAGGGCCTTGCTGTTGTTGTTGCCATGCAGAATCCTCAGCATCATTTTCCTTAGGATTAGCAGTTTCTTCATGACGAGGGATCACTACTTCTTCATCAGCTATTTCTTTACTAGGCACAATTTCACCATTGCCCATAAGCTTGATCGAATCATCAGGAGGCATTTCATCTAGCACAGGAGGCAGGTGCTCTCTTTGCGAGCCGTTAGTTTCATCGAACTACAGATCTACAGTTTCAACAACCTTGTTGTGGTAGGTGTTGAAGACTCTGTAGGTGTGCGAGTCCTTTTCGTAACCAAGCATAAAACCCTTATGTGCTTTCGGTGCAAATTTAGAACTGTGATGAGGATCTCTAATCCAGCATTTAGCACCGAAGACTTTGAAATAACTCACATTGGGTTTCTTGTCTGTGAGAAGTTCATATGAGGTCTTCTTGAGGAATTTGTGAAGATATACCCGGTTGATGATGTGACATGCAGTGTCAATTGCTTCAGGCTAGAAATGACGAGGTGTCTTGTATTCATCAAGCATTGTGCGAGCCATCTCGATGAGTGTCCTATTCTTGCGCTCCACGACTCCATTCTGCTGAGGCGTGTAGGGAGCAGAGAGCTCATGAGTGATACCAAGTTCATCAAGATAGTCATCAAGCCCTGTGTTCTTGAACTCAGTGCCGTTGTCGCTCCTGATGTGCTTGATCTTGAGACCATAATTCGTCATGGCCCGATTGGAGAATCGTCTGAAGACATCCTGAACTTCAGTCTTGTAGGAAATGATGTGCACCCAGGTGTAACAAGAGTAGTCATCAACTATGATGAATCCGTAGAGAGATGCTGCATTGGTTAGTGTGGCATAATGTGTGGGACCAAACAAATCCCTATGAAGTAATTCAAAGGGAAGAGTAGTGGTCATGATTGTCTTAGCCGTATGCTTGGATCTGGTCATCTTTCTAGACTCACAAGCACCACACAGATGATCTTTGACAAATTTGACGCCTTCGACGCCAATGATGTGCTTCTTCTTGACGAGTGTGCTCGAATTCCTCATGCCAGCGTGTCCAAGGCGTCGATGCCATAGACAGCACTCTGAAGCTTTTGCCAGTAGACACGTGGCAGGCTGAGGACCTAGAGAAAAATCTACAATATACAAATCACCTTTCCTAAAGCCTTTGAAGACTTTGGATTTGTCAGATTCCAATAGCACAATGCATCTATATTTGCCAAAGATGACAATCATATCAAGATCACAAAGCATTAAGACAGACTTGAGGTTGCATCCAAGGGACTCGACAAGCATCACCTTTTCCATGTGTCGATCCTTTGAGATGGCAACCTTACCTATACCCAATACCTTGCTTTTTACTTTGTTGGCATATGTGATATGCTTCAGATGAGACAGAGTAAGTGGAGCATCAGTGAGGAGATTCCTATCTCTAGTCATGTGATCCGTGCAGCCACTATCCAAGACCCATTCAGTGGCTGAGGGTGTGTCATCCTGTAGAAGCATTAGTCTGACTTACAAATTCATATACTTCAACGTGAAGAATATGATGATGATCAATTTCGTCAGACAATTTCGTCAAGGAATAGTATCTAGCAGCATAAGGGATGTGTGAAATGAGTTATTCATTTCATCATGATTAGCCTGCATCCCAATAGGCACTTTGTCAGGTCTTCAGCAAATTCATCAGACATTTTAGTTGTCTGAAGACCTGACCCTACAGAAGATATTAGTTCTTCTTCTTAACCACCCACATCTGATGGGTGGCTGAGAAGCAATGTAGCAAAGTGCATTATTGGAGAACTTAGTCATTGAAGAATATGCATTTCTCTTCACAGGAGGGTTATAGTAGTTGAATGAATAAGCAGAGAAATTCTTCGATGATTTTTGAACATAGTGGTTCGAAGAGTAATGCTCATATTCATCAAATCGCTGTTTGTTTCCTTGCAAAACAGAGGCATTAGCACGACCATAAGTGGGTCTGCGTCCATTTGACGACTTTGATCCCTGTGAAGAATTTGCCCTAGGAAGTTTCTTCTTCATCGGTGGTGTCATGATGACATTCACGTGAAGATTTTCCAGAAGGCTTTTGGGAACCCAGATTTTCTTCATAGGTGAACCGTTCCTGCAATTAGTACCAACAAATCTAGCAAAGATTTCACCATTCTGATTCTTGAACAGTTTATAGTTGGAGTCAAATGACTCATCTGAAGAATATGAAGTATCACAAGTATAGCTAGATAAAGAGGATGGATCTATTAGAGGTCCCTTTGCAGCAACCCATATGGTTTTGGGATACTGCTCAGGCTTCCAATACGAACCATCAGCGTTGAGCTTTCTCTCAAAAGCAATACCCTCTTTCCTAGGATTCCTGTGAAGAATTTGCTTTTTGAGCACGTCACACAGGGTTTGGTGTCCTTTGAGACTTTTGTACATGCCAGTGACATACAATTCCTTCAGCCCTGCATTTTCATCAGTATCACAGGTGGCTTCCTCAGATGACGGGTTAGTGGCCACCATAGCAGTTGAAGCAATTGAAAGTACTGAAGTATTTGAACATTCAGCTGAAGAATTTGCATTATCACGTTCAAGGCATTTTAGGCATGGTGCAACAAATTCTTCCTGCGTGGTACTGATCTGTTGAGCAAGGAGTGAATCATTTTCTTTTTGAAGATCATCATGAGACGCTCTCAACTTCTCGACATCTTGCTTCCTTTGAAGAAATTCATAGGACAGCTTCTCAGGTTCGGTTGAGAGGGACACATGACGACTTTCAAGTTCGTCATATTAAGACTTAAGCCTTCTGAGATCCTCAGACAAAGCTTGACTACGATACATTTCCTCGTCCAACAGGTCATCACTTTTGTCTAGCAGTTTTTGAATCTTTTCCATGGCATGCTATTGCCGAGTGGCAATGCTAGCAAGCTTGGAATAGCTGGGGGTCATGTTTTCATCAGATTCACCTTCACTAGAGGAAGATAAAGGTCTTTGCAGTACCTTGTTGCCTCTTGCCATGAGGCAGATGGCAGACGAAGTTGAGGCAGGATCTGGATCCCGAGATTTGAGGGAATTCCTGAATTCCACAAGCCAGGGATCGTCACGTCTATATGATCCTTCATAGATGTCAGAGATCATGTCCTAGATGAGCTTTGCATTGCCCAGATGATAGATGCGAGTGAATTCATTCTTGGTCAGATGAGACCAGATGAAGTATTTGGCCAGAGCATCGAGCTGAGTGTACTTGCGAATGTCATCAGCATTCACCATCTTGCAGAGGTCAGTCAGCCCCAGTTCCGTGACCGTCCATAGTTCACTGTCCATGGCCAAGAGATGCTTTCGCATCATGACCTTCCAGTATGGATAGTTTGTGCCATCGAAGATGGGGCACGCAGCGGATACCTTGATCATACCTGTCGTCGACATGACTAAAACTCCAGGTGGTTAAACCAAAATCACACAGAACAAGGGAGTACCTTGCTCTGATACCAATTGAAAGCGCAGGTTAACTCCTAGAGGGGGGTGAATGGGAGATTCTTAGAAATTCATCAAACTCTGAAGATTTTGATGAAAATCAGAGTGACGAAATAGAAACAGGAGTGAAACTAGATCGACACAGATGTAGATAGCATGCAAAAAAATACATACAAGTGAACAACGGGTAATCATACAAGCAGACAAGCATGAGGAAGATGAACTGAAGAAATGAAATACAACATGATGAAAGTCTTCAGTTCAAATTCTTCAGATAAGTAGAGCACAAGTTCTTCAGCAGCGGAAATGCATAAAGGTAAAGGGGTGAGGAATTTGAAACCAGTTGGGCTCGATGAAGACACAGCGATTTGGTAGACCAGTTCCAGTTGCTGTATCAACTGTATGTCTGGTTGAGGCGGTTGAGTCTTACCTCGGAGGACACTTAGTCCTCACCGTATTCCTCTTGATCTAAGGTCACTTAGACCTCGCCCAATCACTCGTGGTAAGTCTTCAAGGTAGACTTCCAAAACCTTCATAGACTTGTTCACCGGCACGCCACAATTACTCTTGGGTGCTCAGAACATGACACCTAACCGTCTGGAAGAATGACAGTCTTCAAAGGTAATAAGCGTCGGATCACATAGATCAACTTCTTCAGTGATGCTCAGTCACTTTGGCTCTGGTTGGGTTTTTCCTCACTTGGGTTCTCACAAAGTCGTCAGAGGAAGGGTTGCTCTCAAATGACAAGTGTCAAGTTCTCTCTAGAGCAGCCAACCAACTAGTGGTTGTGGGGGGTGGCTATTTATAGCCAGGGGCAACCCGACATGAATTGTCATAAATGCCCTTCTCAGACATGACTGTTGTCAGGATAAGAATCCACTCGACAGCTGGCACGCGGCGCAGCAACGGTCGGAAATTAAGCTCTCAATTTCGTCGGGGCACTCTATTTCCTCACGATAGGGAGATCGCACTGGCAAAATCCTAACTCCTCAGCCTGACCAAATTCGTCAGAGACCAGATGAACTTCATCACTGTCACTGTCAAATTCGTCAGCTGTTCTGGAGATTTCCAAAGGCTTCACTCGAAGCGGCTGTAATGTGTATAGGTTTGAGCATCGCTTTGAAGTATGAAATATGTTTCACCTAGACCCCCTTTAATAATACTGGTTTTCCTATGACTCAAATAAGAAGAAAAGAAACTATGAAAACAAAGTCTTCAAGCTTCAAAGTCTTCACATTGATTTCTACACATGCCACACCAAATTCTTCATTTGAAGAAATACATTTTGAGGGGTCGACTTCCATGGTTAAACCAATTATTCAGGGACTATTTTCTCTTGTGTAAACTCACAAACATATTAGTCCCTTGACCTATTTGTCTTCAATGCTCCAAAACCACTAAGGGGGCACTTGATGCACTTATAGTTCTCAAACGGCATCACGGACATCCGGATGCGCGAGAAGCTCGCCATCAACAACGAGCTCGACTCCGTGCTCGAGTTGTTCGACTTCGCCGATAGATGCACCAAGGCCGAAGAAGGCCGTCTCTTCGCCCACAACGACCCCAACGCGGCGCCAGATGCCGCCAAGGCCAAGAGCAAGGACGCCAAGCGCAAGGGCCCTGCCACTGCTCGTAGCGAAGCCCGAGCAGAAGCGCGGCCGTGAACGCGACGAGCCCAAGAAGGACAACCGCCCTCTCTGTGCCTACCACAACTCGCACTCCCACAACACTGAGGACTGCCACGAGCTCAAGCTGCTTCGCGACGAGCGCCTGGGCCACCGCAGCGACCACAACGATCGCGGCACCGGCCGTGGAAGTGGCCGCAATGGCAACCGCTGGGGAGACCGCAACGGCAATGGCAACTTCCGCCAGGGCTGGTGCGACCAGCCTCATGAGGCCAACCCTCAGGCCAATGCCGCTCTCCCACCGCTGCTGCTGCAACTCCAGAGGAACGACGGCAACCGGCCTGACGAGGGCGCTGGGGGCTAGTAAGAGCCTCGCGGCGTGGCTTGTATCCTTGGCGGGGCCCAGGCTCCAGCGTCCAACCGCCACTTCAAGTTATTCTCTCGCGAGGTGAACGCCGCCCTCCCGAGGCCTGAGGCTTCTCGTCCCCTCAAGTGGTCGCAGTACGCAATCACCTTCTGTCGGAAGTCGGGCTCCGGGGACCCAAAGGTTCGAACACTGGGGTGAGCTCATTCTACCACTTCGTCTCCTACCACGACTAAGCGGCGGCGAGGCTACGGCGAGAGCGCGCTAGCGAGGGACGGACCGAGGACTCAGCAGTTTACCCAGGTTTGGGCCACCTTGCGGTGTAAGACCCTACTCCTGCTTGGCTGGTATTGCTCTGGTGCGAGAGAGAGAGAGTACAGGGTCGAGGTGATCGGAACTAGAGTTCCTTCTACAATGGCTGCTCTGCCCCCCTTATACCCGCATCGGTCCTCTTCCCCCTTGAAACTTAGGCGGGAAGGGCTGCCACACTTGGCGGGTTTTGAAAGGGGACAGGCGCTTAGGCTATCCTGACTAAAGGCGGTCTTCGCCTGCCAAAGCGTGATCCATGACGCGCCGGTGGGCTCGGTGATGACCTCCGCCCTGCACGCCCGCCGTCTTGGTCTTCCTTCGCCGATTGGGCAACCCTTGGGGTCGCTTTGGGGAGTAGATATCTGGCCCTGCTCCCTTAACACAAAAGAGGAAACCATCTTCATCTGCGCCTGCTGGCGCGGCCTCTGTCGCCGCTCGTCGCCGCGCGCGTCACCCACATGATGGGCCCCAGACCGCGCGGCTCCGCTGAACGGCTTTCGTCTCGTGCGTCCTCGGGAGGGGGCCTCGGGAGGCCACCTCAGGAGGTCGCCTAGCAAGAGGACCTCGCGAGGCCGCTGGTGGAGGTGCTGAGCCTCGCTCGCCCGCTGCCTGAGGAGGGGGCCTCGGGAGGCCAAGGCCTCATGAGGAGCCCTGGTGAGGTGCTTGGTGGTGATGGCCTGCAGGGCCCACGCCAGGCGTTGCGCCCTGGGCCAACGGCAGACGGGCCTGGATACCCCGGGTTCCATGGGCCCGACAGTAGCCCCCGGGCCCGCGACACGCACGTTCCCGCCTATAGGGGGGCGAAACGGCACGGGCCCTAACCGCCTGCGGCCAGGCGCGACGCATGGCGGTCGATGTGATTGGGGACGCCTCCACTTCTCCCACGACGTCTCGGTAACCGCCCGCGCTGACATAAAGTCCGCCGCGGGCGACGCGAGACCACCATTGCCTTCCTTCTCGCGTTCCATCTCCTTGCAACTTCCTTCTCGCGCACGGCTCCTTCTTCCTCTCCCAAAGCTCCGCCGCCCTAAACCCTTGCTGCGCAGCCATGTCGCCCCCAGGCAGGGAGGAAGAGGCGGCGGACACGGAGGTTGCGAGGGTGGCGCCAGAGCCTGCTCTGAGTAGGCCCACAATTATCAACGCCGAGGGGCTCAACAAGGTGCTCCCAATGACCGCAGCCGCTTCCAACGAGTGGGGGGCCACTCGCATCTGTCCGGCTTCGCGCCCGACCGCCGACCTAGATGCCACCTCTGCCGTCCTCTTCCTTCCCGCGCTCTTCGCAGGCCTGCTTCCTCCATTCTCCGATTTCTTCAATGCCGTCCTCTCCCACTACCAAGTCCATGCGCTGCATCTCGAGCCGAACTCTGTCCTTCTCCTTTCTACCTTCGCCTTTTTATGCGAGGCCTTTCTGGGCGTGATGCCCTCAGTGGCGCTCTTCCACCACTTCTTCAGCCTGCGGCTGACCGCGGCGAACCAATGTTCCGGGTGCATCTCATTCCGCATCGCCGGCGAAGCGGCGGGCGACGATATCGACATGAGGCTTACCAAGGAGTTTGAGGGCTTCAGTCGGCAATGGGTGTACGTGGACGCTGCCCAATACAGCCCCCTGCTGAAGCTGCCCATGTCCCCGGCGGCGAGAAGCTCCGGGTGGGGGCAGGAAAGGCTCACTGACCCGAGGCTGGCACGGGTATGGAAGAGGTTGGCCGAGCTGAGGGCCGCAAAAGTGACGGTGGTCACGGTCATGAGGGAGTTCCTCCGGCGCCGCATAGCTCCCCTCCAGCGACACTCCCGCCCGATGTGGGCTTTCACTGGCCCGGAGGACCCGATGCGGTTGAGCGCGGACGGCTTGCTGCCGGAGGTGCTGAACGAGGTGCTCCATGCCCTGACCGGCGAGGAGGTGAGCGAGCCGCCCATGGAAGGGCTTTCCTTGTATCGCTACAAGAACAAGGAGGCACTCGCCGGCTCGATGCCGCGCTTCCACCAGTGGGGACCGCTTCCAGAGGGCCTCGAAGGGCCCCGGGACAACCCCTTTTTGGTGGTCCCGGGTTCAGGCGGCCGCGGCGACGCCGGGGCCTCGACGGGTGCTGCGGAAGGCGGAGGCGGCCCGGTTCGGCGGACCCGCTGCCGCCTCATCCGCGGGCTTGAAGATGATGATGACATCACCCTGCCTGAGGCCTCGGCCGCCGTGCCAGGCCAGGCGGAGGGCATGGGAAGACCCCGTGCGGCAGCTGCGAAGCTGCAGAGCTCCGGAAGCGGTGGCGAGGGCGAACCCCGCGGCCCTCCCGCGAGGGGGGCCGGTCACGAGAAGGGGCCCCAAGAAGGCGGCGGCGACATTCCTCCATGGCCGCTGAGGAAGAGGAGATGGTTTGCTAGGGACCAGTAAGTGCTCGGCCTCCCTTCTCCTGTGCCCGGCGCGTTGCGCGCGCCTGAGACCTTGTTTCTCTCCTCTTTTTCAGGACCCCCTCGCGCAAGAAGAGGACGAAGGAGGCGAGGTCCCCTGGCCTGGCGGGGGCTTCACCACCGGTTGCCAGGGTCGAGGGGCCTGAAGAAGGCGCCAACATCCTCGACATCGAGGTAGGCCTCGCGAGGGCAAAGGGGAAGGAGGCCCCTCCTGAGTCACACACGAACGCGGCTCGGGGGTCCCAAGAAGGCGATCCTCAGGAGGCATCATCAGGAGGCGGCTCCGTGGCTCCCGGGGTGACGAGGGCATGTACTAGGGATAGGGTAACAGGCCTGACCTAGGGACCCTACCCTAGGACTCCTCACGCCTTATACTGGGCCCCAGGGCCAGATCAGCGACCAAGAATTCTGCAGACTGACATTCACTCGGAGTTCGACAAACCACTCGGGAGGCAAGAGTTCACTCGACCAGCTTGTTTCACTCAGAGCACCCGAAAGTCACTCGACCAGAGAAGACCAGGAGACTCCAGGAGCACAACGGTCGGGACGCACGTTTGCTTGTATTAATTGTAATCAATGCGCCCGTTACCTGGCGCCCTAAAACCCCCTCTTAACCCCTGATAATTGCAGCGTTCATGGGAGGGCTGGCGTTCGCTATATAAGCCGGCCCCCAGCTCCATTCCAGGGGTTCACAATCTATTTGTAACATATACACTCAAGCTATCAAGCTCCAGAGCACCGAGACGTAGGGCTGTTACCTCCACCGCTGAGGGGCCTGAACTCGTAAATCCGAGTGTAACACCTGCGCCGTAGCTAGGCTCTGCCCTCTCATCCGTACCCCTACACACTACTGTCAGACTTGCACCCACGACAGTTGGCGCCCACCGTGGGGTAGGCGACTAGCGACTTCTAGCATAGTTGCACTTTTTCCACCATCACCATGGTTTCCGGAGGCGGACTGACTCTGGGCTACGAGATCCGTTTTGGCGTCCTCAGCTTCATCACCGACGATTCGGCGTGGCTCCAGGAAGCCCCGCTGGATGTCGAGGCGTTGCCCGTCTGCGGCGCTGCGCACTTCCGCGCGAGTACCTTCGGCGTCCTTCTTCGACAACCGACGACTCCGTGCCAGTCGGCGTCTTCGCTCTCCACCAGCCGTCGTCGCAAGCGCTCCGGACGCTCGCGGCTTCAGCGGTGGATCAGGCACGCGGTGGCCCTTCAGGCTGCGGCCCTGCAGGTCGCGACAATAGAGACCGATGAACTTGTCTTCGATCTGTTCGCCTCTGTGCACGAGCACTCGAAAAGTTTATCCGAGTGCGAGAGCAGCGACCCCGCTGCAGAGGTGCTGATGGCCGATTCCCCACCCTGTCCGCCTGGGTACGGCCGTTGCAGCACGGAGAACGTTGACTCGTCGCGCACCGATCTTGGCGGCGGCGAAGACCGTCATGAAGACGAGTATATCCCCCGACCTCTCACTCGGCAGCAGAGGGAGGAACAGCAGCGCAGGACCGAGCAGGCTCTTCAGACGCCCATCGTTGGGACGACCCCCGAGGCTCAGGCTTTGGAGGACGTGCGCCATGCCAACTTGGCTGAGCGCAATCGTCTGGAAGCGCTCCAGAAGTCACTCGATGATCGCGCCCGCAGGCAGCATCAGCCCAGTTCCAGTCGGCGGCAGCGGCAGTTGTTCTCGAATGACCAGCAGCAAAGTTTTCAGGTATTCTGCACTCCCGTTCAGAATCTGGCGGCGGCCACTCGGATAGCAGATTCCATCGAGCCGTCCCGATCCGAGGTGGGGGAGGGTCTTCGGCAGATCCGGGCCCTCCTCAAGGCGGCAGAGGAATAAAATTCGGCAGTATCCCAGTCGCGCAATCGTATTCACAGCAGATCTACCAGGGCTGACACCGTTCAGTCGGCCCACAGTCCAATGTCCCCAAGGAGAAACGGACACTCGACTCTGCGGCGAAACGACCAAGACCGCCACCGAGACCAGCACTCGGGGCAGGGTCGCAGTCGGAATACGCCTCCGCGGTGTCAGGATGATCGTCGCCACATGCAGTCGCCCCCTCCGTGGGGTGACTCGTACGTGCCCTGGCCGTACGACGCTAGGCGTCCTTATGGCAACGATCGGAGGGCCAGCCCTCCCCGTCATGGCGACAGTTATCGCCAGAGAGAGCCGGTCGACTACCGCGACCTGCAGTTCAACGCGAGATCCGTTCTCGCTCAGAACCTGGTCGACAGAGGCAGAGCTCTGAGAGAGAACTTGGACAGAGATCCTCCGAGTGGAAGTGGAGCATTCATCTCCGGGCCCAAGTGTTTCAGCAGGGCCATCCGGGCCGTTGAGATTCCGCCTAACTTCAGATTGGCAGCTGGAGTAAGCAAGTTCATCGGTGAGTCCAAGCCAGAAACTTGGTTAGAGGATTACCGAGTGGCTGTGCAGATTGGAGGAGGAAATGATTATGTGGCTATGAAGCATTTGACGTTGATGCTGGAGGGGTCCGCGCACGCCTGGCTCAATCAGCTCACTCCGGCCAGCATATACTGCTGGGAAGATTTGGCCCAAGTGTTCATCAAAACATTCGAGGGCACGTGCAAATGCCCGGCTGGATTATCTGAGTTGCAGCACTGCATGCAGAAACCGAATGAAACATTGAGGGAGTACATACAGCGGTGGACATCCTTGCATCACGTGGTGGAGAACGTCACAGAGCATCAGGCCGTCTGCGCCTTCAACGCAGGAGTCAGGTATCGGGAGCTCATCCTGAAATTCGGTCGGTCAGGATCTTTGTCCATGAGCCAAATGATGGAGATCGCCACTCGGTACGCAAATGGAGAAGAGGAAGACCGTCTCCGTAACGGCAAAGGGGAAACCAGCGATCCCAACCCCAAAAACAGTAATCCCAGTCGGAAGCCAAAGCTCAAGGCTGATGGTTCAACTCTGGCCGAGGCTGCTGCTCTGGCCGGTCAAGCCAAGAACAAGGGGAAGGCTAAGGAAAAATGGATCCCAAAGAAAAAGAGAGATCAGTCGGGCCAAGATGTCCTCGATTTGCCGTGTCACATCCACACCAGAAAGGATGAAGAGGGCAATCTGATATTGCCCAAGCATACCACTCGACAGTGCAGACTGTTGATTCAGCAGTTCCGAGAGGGCCCGTCGAGTGAGAAGAGCCCGAAAGACGCTGATGATGGAGACAAGGATGAACCTTTTCCCACTGTCAACGCAACCCTGATGATCTTCGCAGGTGTAGAGAGAAGGAGCCGATTGAAAGTTATCAACCGAGAAGTGAACATGGCCATGCCGGCGACGACAAAGTTTCTGAACTGGTCGAAGACTCCGATCACCTTTGATCAGTCGGACCACCCAACCTACATTGCCACCCCTGGGCGGCAGGCGCTGGTAGTCGATCCAGTCGTGGGATGGGTCCGATTGCGCAAGGTCCTCATGGACGGTGGAAGCGGACTGAACATACTGTACGCTGATACTCTGCAAGCGATGGGCATTCAGATGTCCCGACTCAGCGAGAGCAGCATGCAGTTCCACGGAGTGATCCCCGGCAAGAAAGCAAAGTCACTCGGGCAAATCGCTCTGGACGTGGTCTTTGGAGACGACAAGAACTTCCGGAAGGAAAGGCTAACCTTCGAAGTGGTCGACTTCCACAGCGCCTACCATGCCATCCTTGGTCGGCCGGCTTACGCACGTTTCATGGCCCGTCCATGCTATGTGTATCTCAAGCTGAAGATGCCCGGCCCCAAAGGTGTGATCACAGTCACTGGCAGTCGACAGCGCACGGAGGAGTGTTTGCAGCAAGGGTCCAAGATAGCTGATGAGCAGATGGCCATGGTGGAACTGGAGGAGTACAAGAAAAACGCTGATCCGAGTGATCTGCTACGCTCCAAGAAGCCGGCTGCAGAATCTGCATTTCAGTCGGCCGGCGACACGAAGCCTGTGCACATCCACCCGGAAGATCCCAATGCTGCTCCCACCAACATATCAACAACACTCGACGGCAAATAGGAAGAAGCGCTCATCCAGTTCCTCTGTGAGAACTGGGACATCTTTGCATGGAAATCATCCGACATGCCGGGTGTACCCAGGGAGCTGGCTGAGCACCGTTTGCGAGTCGATCCAAAGGTGAAACCTGTGAAGGAGAATCTCCGTCGCTCTGCTACACAGAAGAGGAAGGCCATTGGCGAAGAAGTTGCTCGGCTCCTGGCAGCCGAGTTCATCCGTGAGGTGTACCACTCTGAGTGGCTCGCCAACGTCGTCATGGTCCCTAAGAAGTACAAGTCTCTCCGAATGTGCATTGATTTTATGCACATCGATCGGGTCTGCCCCAAGGATCATTTCCCGCTCCCCCGCATAGATCAAATCGTAGATTCCACCGCGGGTTGTGAGCGACTGTCTTTTCTGGATGCATACTCTGGGTACCACCAGATTCGACTGTATGGGTCAGATGAAATAAAAACAGCTTTTATCACCCCATTCGGGTGTTTCTGCTATATCACCATGCCATTCGGCCTCAAGAATGACGGTGCCACTTTCATGCGCATTGTCCAAAAGTGTTTGCAAAAACAGATCAGTCGGAATATTGAAGCATACATGGATGACATAGTGGTCAAGTCCAGAAAAGGTTCCGACCTACTGGCTGACTTAGCTGAAACTTTTGCAAATTTGCGGAAGTATGATATCAAGCTGAATCCAGCAAAGTGCACTTTCGGAGTTCCTGGGGGCAAGTTACTCGGTTTCCTTGTTTCCGAACGAGGGATAGATGCCAATCCTGAGAAGATCAGGGCGATCGTACGAATGAAACGTCCAGAACGTCTTCATGATGTACAGAAGCTCACGGGTTGCCTCGCAGCTCTGAGCCGATTCATCTCCCGTCTCAGTGAGAAGGCACTGCCCCTGTACCGATTGATGAAGAAATTTGATTCGTTCGAGTGGACTGCTGACGCACAAGTAGCGTTTGTTGAGCTCAAAGCCCTGCTTTCCACCCAACCGGTGCTTGCCGCTCCGAACAGCAACGAGCCATTGCTCTTATACATTGCGACCACTGGTCAAGTTGTCAGCACTGTCCTCACAGTCGAGCGAGAAGAATAGGGCAAGGCTTACAAAGTCCAGTGCCCAGTCTACTACATTTCTGAAGTTCTGACTCCGTTCAAGCAGAGGTATCCTCATTACCAGAAGCTCGTCTACGGCATTTACCTGACTGCGAAGAAAGTAGCCCATTACTTCCAAGAGCACACTGTGTCAGTCGTCAGCGATGCCCCGCTGTCTGAGATCATGAACAATCGGGATGTGACTGGTCGAGTGGCGAAGTGGGCTATCCAGCTCCTGCCCCTGGACATCAAGTTCGAGGCGAAGAAGGCGATCAAGTCCCAAGCATTAGCCGATTTCCTAGCCGAGTGGACTGAACAGCAGCAACCGACTCAGAGTCACCCGGAACACTGGACCATGTTCTTTGACGGTTCCAAGATGCTAAATGGTTCAGGAGCTGGAGTTGTGTTAGTTTCTCCGAAGGGCGATCGTCTCAGATATGTTCTGCAGATTCACTTCGATTCCTCCAACAATGAAGCCGAGTACGAGGCGCTCCTTTATGGTCTATGTATGGCCATCTCACTCGGCGTCCGGCGCCTGATGGTCTACGGAGACTCGGATCTAGTTGTGAACCAAGTGATGAAGGAGTGGGATATCAGAAGCCCCGCTATGACAGGATACTGCAACGCAGTGAGAAAGTTGGAGAAGAAATTTGAAGGTCTGGAGCTGCATCACGTTCCCCGGGCCAAGAATCAGGAGGCAGACGATCTGGCAAAGATCGGATCCACTCGGAAATCCATGCCCAGCAATGTGTGCCTCGAGCATTTACGTTCTCCGACGGTAAAAGAAGATCCCTTCACGGAAGAGCCCCCGCAAGCGGTCAGTCCGTCTGATCCGACTGAAGTCGAGGTCCCGACAGTCATTGATTTGGTCATGGAGGTCCTAGCAATCACACCCGAGTGGACAGTGCCTTACATTGCATACCTGCTCAGGCAGGAACTTCCAGAAGATGAAGCTGAAGCCCGCCAGATCGTTCGCAGGTCCAAAGCCTTTGCAGTGATGGGTGATCAGTTATACAGAAAGAGCGTCACCGGTGTGACTCAGCGTTGCATCTCTCCAGAGGAAGGTCGATTGATTCTGGAGGAGATTCACTCGGGAACTTGCAGACACCACGCGTCCTCTCGGACAATCGTGGCTAAAGCTTACCGAGCCGGTTTCTTCTGGCCACGCGCCAATGAAGCTGCGCAGGAGATAGTCCCACACTGTGCCGGATGCCAGTTCTATGCAAACTTGTCGCACAAGCCTGTGTCTGCTCTGAAGACGATCCCACTCATCTGACCGTTTGCAGTCTGGGGACTCGACATGGTGGGACCCCTCCGGACAGGGGCAAGTGGATTCACCCACTTGCTTGTTGCAGTCGACAAGTTCACTAAGTGGATCGAAGCGAAACCCATCAAGAAGCTAGACTCTCGTACATCGATCAAGTTCATGAAGGAGATAGTCTTCAGATACGGCGTGCCCCACAGCATTATCACCGACAACGGTTCAAACTTCGACTCGGAAGAGTTCAGGGTGTTCTGTGACGCCCAAGGCACCCGAGTCGACTATGCATCTGTGGCGCACCCGCAGTCGAATGGACAAGCTGAGAGAGCAAACGGGCTGATTCTGCAGGGGTTAAAGCCACGACTCATGCGGGATTTGGAGCACGCAGCTGGAGCTTGGGTCACCGAGTTGCCGTCAGTTCTTTGGGGCTTGAGGACAACCCCCAATCGGTCTACCAATCGCACTCCCTTCTTCATGGTGTACGGAGCTGAAGCCGTCCTGCCGAGTGACCTGCTCCACAATTCACCCCGAGTGGAACTGTACTCTAAAGCTGAAGTAGAGCAAGCACGACAAGACGGTGTTGATCTCTTGGAGGAAGAAAGGGAGATGGCTCTGATCCGATTGGCCACTTATCAGCAAGATCTAAGACGTTTTCACAGCATGCACGTCAGAAGTCGGACCTTCCAGGAAGGAGACCTTGTGCTCCAAGTGGATCAGCAGCGACCTCACAAGCTTGCCCCCGCGTGGGAAGGTCCCTTTATCGTGTCAAAAGTTCTGCACAACAGAGCGTACCACCTGTACAACCTTCAGAAGCAAGCAAACGAGCCCCGTGCTTGGAATGCGGATTTGTTAAGACGATTTTACACTTGATCATGAGATGTAATAAAAGTACTCGAGTGATATTTGGCGAATAAAAGCATGACTTTTCCTGTTCCATATTGGGTTCACTCATACGCTTCTTACAACCCCCAGTGGGTACGCCGTTTAACTTAGCTGCAAACCAGTTTTTGCCTAAGTCAAAAACTACTCCGAGTGAAGAGCATCCCTCTCAATCGGGGGCTTGGCTGCGAACCAGCTTTCGCCCAAGTTAAAAACGCTACTCCGAGTGAGAGCATCCCTCTCACTCGGGGGCTTGGCTGCGAACCAGCTTTCGCCCAAGTTAAAAACACTACTCCGAGTGAAGAGCATCCCTCTCACTCGGGGGCTTGGCTGCGAACCAGCTTTCGCCCAAGTTAAAAATGCTACTCCGAGTGAAGAGCATCCCTCTCACTCGGGGGCTTGGCTGCGAACCAACTTTCGCCAAAGTTAAATACGCTACTCCGAGTGAAGAGCATCCCTCTCACTTGGAGGCTTGGCTGCGAATCAGCTTTTGCCCAAGTTAAATAAGCTACTCCGAGTGAAGAGCATCCCTCTCACTCGGGGGCTTGGCTGTGAACCAGCTTTCGTCCAAGTTAAAAACACTACTCCGAGTGAGAGCATGCCTCTCACTCGGGGGCTTGGCTGTGAACCAGCTTTCGCCCAAGTTAAAAACGCTACTCCGAGTGAGAGCATCCCTCTCACTCGGGGGCTTAGCTGCGAACCAGCTTTCGCCCAAGTTAAAAACGCTACTCCGAGTGAAGAGCATCCCTCTCACTCGGGGGCTTGGCTGCGAACCAGCTTTCGCCCAAGTTAAAAATGCTACTCCGAGTGAAGAGCATCCCTCTCACTCGGGGGCTTGGCTGCGAACCAGCTTTCGCCCAAGTTAAATACGCTACTCCGAGTGAAGAGCATCCCTCTCACTCGGAGGCTTGGCTGCGAACCAGCTTTTGCCCAAGTTAAATAAGCTACTCCGAGTGAAGAGCATCCCTCTCACTCGGGGGCTTGGCTGCGAACCAGCTTTCGCCGAAGTTAAAAATGCTACTCTGAGTGAGAGCATCCCTCTCACTCGGGGGCTTGGCTGCGAACCAGCTTTCGCCCAAGTTAAAAACGCTACTCCGAGTGAAGAGCATCCCTCTCACTCGGGGTCCTGGCTGCGAACCAGCTTTCGCCCAAGTTAAAAACGCTACTCCAAGTGAAGAGCATCCCTCTCACTCGGGGGCTTGGCTGTGAACCAGTTTTCGCCCAAGTTAAATACGCTACCCCGAGTGAAGAGCATCCCTCTCACTCGAGGGCTTGGCTGCGAACCAGCTTTCGCCCAAGTTAAAAACGCTACTCCGAGTGAGAGCATCCCTCTCACTCGGGGGCTTGGATGCGAACCAGCTTTCGCCCAAGTTTCAAACATTACTCCGAGTGAAGAGCATCCCTCTCACTCGGGGGCTTGGCTGCGAACCAGCTTTCGCCCAAGTTAAATACGCTACTCCGAGTGAAGAGCATCCCTCTCACTCGGAGGCTTGGCTGCGAACCAGCCTTCGCCCAAGTTAAAAAGCTACTCCGAGTGAAGAGTATCCCTCTCACTCGGAGGCTTGGCTGCGAACCAGATTTCGCCCAAGTTAAAAATCTACTTCGAGTGTAGAGCGTCCCTCTCACTCGGAAGCTTAGCTGCGAAGCAGCTTTCGCCTAAGTTAAAACCCAGTTCAAAGATTCGAAAGACTCGAAGGAAAGCATTCGATTAACTCCAAAAGTTCAAAAGCGAATACGAGTACGCGGGCCCAAAGCCCGAAAGAGTTTAACGATTACAATTCCACTGGGCATACCGAGGTTTACGGGTGAGACTTAAAGTTTTTTTCACGCCCCTGTAGGGCTGGCTGGCTCAACGAAGGAATCCAAGTCGATGCCGTCCGCGATCCGAGTGGCCGCTTCGATGAATGTCTCCATGAAGTCCTCAAACTTGAGTTTCTTCGCGTTGGCAACTTGGAGAGTCTTCAGTTTCTCCTCCTTGGCCTCCTTGCAATGCACTCGGACCAAGGAGAGCGCCACGTCGGCCCCGCAGTGAGCAGCCGACTTC
The DNA here is from genome assembly GCA_039707655.1 of Elymus sibiricus. Lineage (NCBI taxonomy): Eukaryota > Viridiplantae > Streptophyta > Magnoliopsida > Poales > Poaceae > Elymus > Elymus sibiricus. The sequence goes on from CM077674.1 coordinate 206,525,117, forward strand.
TTCCACGCTTGCACTCGGCTGGGAATGTCATTGAGACGAGTCATCATGGCTTCCAGGTCGGTGTTGAAGGTGTCTTCGGGCCATAGCTCCTTCTCGATTCTGCCGAGTGCACCCCGCAGACGAATGATGTAGCCTTGGACGTCTTCGATGCGAGATTCCACCCGCAGGACACCTAGAGCAGCCTTGTCACCGACGAGTGACCTGGAAGGATCCAGATCCCTCTCAATTTTGTCAGTTTCCAGCTCGAAATCTTGGCAGTACTCTGCGAACAAGAAAAGAGGAGAGTTGAAGATCTGCATGCATAAAGTTCACTCGGATAAAATTTCACTCGGGTGTTACAGGTTACCTGCAAGCTTGGTGTACATTTCCTCTGTGAACTCTTCTATGTACCTTTCCAGAGCGTTCTTCTTGTAGGAGATATGCCCTAGAGGCAGTAATACCAGTTACTTTGTATCTCCGAGTTTGTAATGAATGTTTATGTTCCATGCTATAACTGCAATGATTCTCGAGTCTACAATAACCACGAGGCTCGGAGGGAAACTCATGTGCACGTGTGGTATAATAAATGGAAAATGTATTCCTAGTCATGCCTCTATGAATGGCTCAAGTATTGCATGATGATCCTGTTTTCCTGATCATGGGCATGGCTATGCCGGCAATTTTGAGGGCACAATGTTAGTAGAACACTTGTGTTGAATCGACCCAAATTGATGTTATGCTATGAGATACATTCGTCATGAGTTAATGGTTAATAACACAGAGATAGTTAATGTTTGCATAATTCCTTAGACCATGAGAGTGTCGAGTTTCTTCATGCTTGCTTCATGAACTTTGGGGTTTGTTAAACGTCATCCGTAAATGGGAGGCTATTACGGCGGCTTACGGGTTCATGGAAAAGTATGTCAAGTAACTTGATAGCTCAAGATTGGGATTTGCTCCTCCGACGATGGAGAGATATTCTCGGGCCCTCTCGGTGTTATGGTATCCATCATCGTCTGGCCAGACACATTGTGATTTGACACTGGGATGCGGGAACACGGAAACGAGTAAAGAGAACAAAACCGGTAACGAGGTAACTTGCATAGTGGACAAGTTGTTGATCCACGGGGATGCATAAATCTCACCTCGGGTTTTGTAATATATCGTGAAGCAACAGGAATAGCACACGGCAACTGGAGGTTCACTCGAATATTCATTCGTGTGGGTATAGGGGTCAATATGGGTGTCCACGGCTCCGATGTTGATCATTGATCGGAAAGAGTTCCGGGTCATGTCTATACTTCACCGAACCTATAGGGTCACACGCTTAAGGGTCATCTATCTGCTGAATACTAGACGGGGAGTCTGAGAGGAAATCACCGAAAAAGTTTCGGACGAAACGGAAACGTTTCGGAGAGAACACCAGAATAGTTCCGGTGAAACTGAAAAGTTGTTTCAGGGTATTCCATTAAGTCAAATTGGTTCCGGCACATGTCTGGAAATTCTTGGAGGGTGCCAGAATCGTTCTGGTAAATTCTGGAATTTTTCCGGAGAGAAAACCGAAAATGTTCCGGAGCTGCCGGAACCGCTATGATAGCTTTTCGCTGAAGAAAACATTGTTCCAAAATTGTTTCGGAACGCATTCAAAATTATTTGTGTGGGTACTGGAATTGTTCTAGGCACACAGAAATAATTTGGGATTTATCGGACGCAGAAAAATGTCTTCGTGAATAGTGAAAGTGCTTTTTGGATATTTTTGGGAAAGCACCTTTTTGGATATTTCCAAAAAGGCTTCTAGATGGACTTGGTGGCCAAGGAAGCCCCCCATGGGGGGGCCCCCAAGATGTGGCTGGCCAAGTGAGGTGGGGCTCCATGGAGCTCCACTTGCCACCCTTCTTTGCTTTATTCTTTTTAGAAAAGGCATAAAGTGGGGGTACTTTTGGTATTTGTGAATACCATTTTTACCCCTTGGCTTTCCTATAAATAGAGGGGAGGGGGTAGCCCCATATGCTTCATCCTTGCTCTCATACACATGCCATTTGACTTGTCTGGCTTCTCTCTCCCTCCCACGAAATAGTTTCGTAGAGCCGAAAGGCTGTCTGGGTTCCGGCAGGAACTAGCTCTGGACGGCGAAGCCCTGCCGGATAGCTGACACCGTATGTGTGCAACCCCGTAGAGAGATTGTAGTTTCGATCTTTTGCCCGAGGGGCTGTTTTCGAGTGTCCTCCCGAAGGGCTGTTCGAGTTACCGTTCGAGTTTCCGGCGTCCTCCCGAAGGGCTATCCGGGTTACTGTTCGGGTTTCGAGGGTCCTCCCGAAGGGCTGTCCGCGACATCGTCCAGGGGTCTATCCGACCGCCTCCCGAAGGGCTGTCCGGAGTAGGAGTACATCCTTGTGGTAGGGAGGTTGTAAATCCTAGCTGCAGGGATCTGCACCGACGATCTACACCGACTCTTCTTCCGCTGCGCTTCGAGTCGGTACGGATCAGATCAAACCTTGTATGCAGTCTCCATAGTGATCCTGGGCGTGCTCGCTGTACCGAAATTTTTTGTTTTCTGTCGCGTTCCCCTACACTTCTTCTCAACTAGCTGGGCGACCTTCTCGTTCAGAGTCTTTTTCTCTTTCTCGTAGGCTTCCGCCTGGGACTTGAGCTTGTTCTCCCACTCGGTTTGCTGCTTCTTGAGCTCGAGTACCTCTTTCTTCAGCGATGTGTTCTCTGCTTCAAGCTTTCCGAGTGAGGCCCGCTTCTCTTCAGCAGCCTTGGTATTTTCCCTCGCCACTTGCTGCGCTCCCGCCAGCTCGCTATCCTTACTCTCGAGTGCCTGCTTCATGGTTTCTAAAGAAACAGAGGTTCTGAGCCGCATTTGGAGTTGATGGTTTTCACTACGCACATCTGTTCGAGGGAAGTCACTCGGTTCAAAGAACGGAGAGAGATGAAAGCGGAATGCTCAGTAATTGAGGCTTACCTCCCATGGTCCTGAGTTCTGCTTGAGCGCGCGCTGTGTTTCTCCTCTCCACCTCCAAATCCACTCGGAGCTGAGCCGTCTCCTTCTCCAGTGCCACGTACTGAGCCCCAAGCTCGCAAGTTTTCTGAAATACAAGAGAGAACAGTTAATGTCAAGGAATATCCCGAAGTACCCTTCGATAGGGAGGAACAAGCTTGACCAGTATCAAATTCTAAGTTCTAAGACTCCCGCCGACTGCCCGCAGTCGGCGGCAGTCTCGGAGACTACACCCAGTGGGTGCACTCAGCGTGCCCCCACTGGAATGGTATCCACTCAGAACGGTCGGCCCGATCCGAGTGATGGCCAAAAACAAAAAAAAAACAAAAAAAACAAGACAAAAAAGTTTCGAGTACCCAGAGGCCGACGCTCCTGGAAGGAACAAGCTTGACCAGTATCAGATCCTGAAGTACCCTACGACAGGGAGGAACAAGCTTGACCAGTATCAAATTCTAAGTTCTAAGACTCTGGCCGACTGCCCACAGTCGACGGCAGTCTCGGGGACTACACCCGGTGGGTGCACTCAGCGTGCCCCCACTGGAACGGTATCCACTCAGAACGGTCGGCCCGATTCGAGTGATGGCCAAACAAAAAGAAAAAACAAGACAAAAGGTTCTAAGACTCCAGCCGACCGCCCGCGGCCGACGGCAGTCTCGGGGACTACACCCAGTGGGTGCACTCAGCGTGCCCCCACTGGAGCGGTATCCACTCGGAGCAGTCCGCCCATTCCGAGTGACGGCCAAACAAAGAAAAAATGTAAGCAACAACAACAAAACAGGTTCTAAGCTCTAAGACTCCCGCCGACTGCCTGCAGTCGACGGCAGTCTCGGGGACTACACCAAATGGGTGCACTCAGCGTGCCCCCACTGGAGCGGTATCCACTCAGAACGGTCCGCCCGATCCGAGTGATGGCCAAACACAAAGAAACACCCAGTGGGTGTACCGGATATTTTCTGACTAAAATTCCTACTGAAGAAAAACGACTTGGAGACTGACTTACAAGAGCACTTACTCGAACGTTGTCCTGGAGAGCGGCACTGGCATCGTACGCCAGCTTCCTAGCTGCGCATATCTCCTTGAGCCGTTGGGTCATCAGCTCCGCCTGTATCATCGCCTCCTTGCTGGCCCCAGTTTGGTCCTCCGGCACCTTGTATAGATTGAAGATGTTGACGGGAGGAGTCGGAACCGAAGCCAGAGCAGTCGACGGAGCCGCAGCAGGACCAGCCCCAGCCTGAGAAGAACCCTGCCCCAGTGGCACGGTCACGGCGAGTGCAGGAGGAACTTGAGGCGCTCCGCTCGGCGGCGTCCTCCGTGCGGTGGCCTGAGGAGCGGTCTGAACGGGGGTCCCCTTCTCAGTGTCCTTCCGCGGCGGCTCTTCATTGTCATCTCCGACGTGGATGACCTCTGCAAGCACTACGTTCACTCGACGCAATCAGTCGCAAAACATGATTCAATCGGATGAAGACATTTCAGTTGAATGACAAGTTGAAGTAAAAATGAAGTTATTGTTACCTCTTTGAGAAGTGGACGCATCTGCCGTCTCGCCTTCAGTGGTCCCCATCAATCTGCATGGGAGACGTCGTCGAGGTTGCAGCACTGGTTCATAAGATGCATTCGGTCAGAAGAATCATGGAAGTTGACAAAGACAGAAAAGATAAACTGAGAAAGATACTCACGTTGAGGCGACAGGCACAGCGACCTTGATCCGGGGTAGAGCCTTCCGAGGCTTGGGGGAAGCGACCTTGGGCTGCTTGGCGGCCTTCTCAGTCGGCGCAGGCGATGACGGCCGAGTACGCTTCGGAGCCTTAGCACTCAGAACCGCCTCCTTCTCCGGGTCAGCACTCGGATCATGAGCTCGTTTGGAGCGGTGCTCGGAGCGCAACTTCGGAGACAAAGAAGACTCGACCTCCTTGCTCCCTTCCGAATCCTCCCTTTCCTCCTCGCTGTCCTCCGCGTAGCTGCCCCCGGCGCTGCCATGTTCGCTCTCCGCGCCTCTGGCAAGTTGTTCTCCATTCGGCATAGGCGATAATATCTTCTGGAACTCCTGCAAGACATGAAGGATAAAGACAGACAGTTCAGTCAGTTCACTCGGATCGTTCAGTTGGTAATTCACTCGGAAATTCGTGCCTCACCTCCAATGGTTGGTTGTTGACGTCGTAGGGCGGGATCCGTCTTGACCCTCGCGGATTGTCACGCGCGCCAGTGATGGACCTGATCCACTGTTCTACCGTTTTGTCCTCGACGTCTTCCGGATGCACTCGGGTCGGATCACCAGCTCCAGTGTAGAGCCACATGGGGTGAGCCCGCTCCTGCAGTGGCTGGATCCTCCAACTGAGGAAGACCTCCAGAAGGTACAGGCCAGTCAATCCACCCTGAATCAGACTAACCATGGCGGTCACCAAGATCCCTACATCCGTCTTCTCCTTTTTATCAACCGTCAGCGAGGGAGGAATCTGAACCCTCTCAGTCGTGTAAGGAGGAAGGCCAATCGACGAGCCAGAGCATGGCAGGTCGTTGCAGTAGAACCTGGTCGACTGCCAATCCCTCACCGAATCGGGAAAAGACATAGATGGGAATGCACTCTTACCCCTCATCTGGATACCTAAGCCCCCGCACATCTGAATCACGTGCGTCCTCTCTCCATCGGGATCAATCTTCTTAACCGATTGAGATCGACACGTGAAAATGTGTTTGAATAAACCCCAGTGCGGCGGACAACCCAGAAAATTTTCACACAAAGAAACGAATGCGACAAGATACATTATGGCATTTGGAGGCAGGTGATGGAGTTGAGCATCGAAGAAGTTCAGAAATCCACGGAAAAAGGGGTGGGGTGGCATGGAGAAACCTCGCTCCACGTGTGTGGTGAGGAGCACTCGCTCCCCGGGGCGCGACGCGGGCTCGGTCTCCCCTTCTTCCGGCAGCCTCCACGTCCCGTCGCGGATCAGCCCGTCCTCGACGAGCCCGACGACGTCGTCGACCGTGGTGGTCGGCGGAAGCCAGTCACCCTAGATCCACCCGGGCGGGAGCGCAGCTCGGGAGCTCGACGCCTTCCTCCCCTTCGCTGCCTTCTTCGCTTTCTTGAGCTTTGCCGTCTTGTCCTTCGCCATTGTAGCCGAGCTCTACAGCACCGAGGAAGATTTGCGGGGAGTGGGTTGCGGGCGAAGGGATCGAGCGGACTGGTAAAGTTGGGGAAAAGGGGATTTGTCTCTCTCTCTCTCTCTCCCTCTCCGCCACGGCCCGCTCCCCAATCCGCACTGCTGAATCGTGGGCCCACAGATCTCCTCAAATTGCGCCGTCGAAGATCCAGCGGTACGTGGCGGAAAACGGGGCGAAAATCGAGGCGTCACGCCCCACTTTCCCCACTCGCTGCGCTGCAACCGTTCGCGCGCGCTCAAATATGGTTTCAAATCCCGCAAAATCCGGAGTCCAGCAACCCGATTGCTCTCACTCTGGAGACGTGCCACATACGCTTGGATCCGCTCCGGCACTCGGCATGTGACTAGTCATTTCACTCGGACTGAGGCTACTCATTTCATTCGGATGGGAGCTTCTCACTTCACTCAGATGGAGGCTACTCATTTCATTTAGATGGAGACTACTCGTTTCACTCGGATGACACGCGGTCCAGAATCCGTCAAGGTGCCATACGAAGACAAGGACATCTAAAGACCAGCGGGAGTTCTAGAGCGCGTCCGTAGCGCTCAACTCGCCTGGGGATCCGCCTTGACTCGACCCGCCTAACCTCGACCGATTCGGGGGCTAATGACGAGGGCATGTACTAGGGATAGGGTAACAGGCCTGGCCTAGGGACCCTACCCTAGGACTCCTCACGCCTTATACTGGGCCCCAGGGCCAGATCAACGACCAAGAATTCTGCAGACTGACATTCACTTGGAGTTCGACGAACCACTCGGGAGGCAAGAATTAACTCGACCAGCTTGTTTCACTCGGAGCACCCGAAAGTCACTCGACCAGAGAAGACCAGGAGACTCCAGGAGCGCAACGGTCGGGACGCACGTTCACCTGTATTAATTGTAATCAATGCGCCCGTTACCTGGCGCCCTAAAATCCCCTCTTAACCCCTGGTAATGGCAGCGTTCATGGGAGGGCTGGCGTTCGCTATATAAGCCGCCCCCAGCTCCATTCCAGGGGTTCGCAATCTATTTGTAACATATACACTCAAGATATCAAGCTCCAGAGCACCGAGACGTAGGGCTGTTACCTCCACCGCTGAGGGGCCTGAACTCGTAAATCCGAGTGTAACACCTGCGCCGTAGCTAGGCTCTGCCCTCTCATCCGTACCCCTACAAACTACTGTCAGACTTGCACCCACGACACGGGGCGCCAACTGCCAGGGCGGACGTGGCGGCGACAGAGGCGGAGATGCCAGTTCTCCCACCGGGCACCACCGGAGGCGGTGGCGTCGCGGGGGGGGGGGGGGGGGGCAGCAGGACTCGCCAGCACGTGGGGCCTCTACCGGGGGGCCACCGAGCCTGCGGGGTGCGTCGCCACGGCAGGACGAAGAGGGGGCCCCCGCGAGCTCCCCGCTCCTGGCCGGCGGCGCCGGGCCCTCTCGAGAGGGCGGCGCTGGGGCACACACCGGCTGGGACCTGCAGCTTGTGAGTAGCAGCGCCGTGCTCAAGCGTGGGGCCCTGCAAGGCGCCAGGGCTGCCCATGACCAGCTGGAAGCGGACCTCCGGGCGGAGGAGGCACGCGTCATCGAGGAGCACCAGCGCCTCACGGAGAGGTGGCGCCAGCTTGATGTGGCCATTAAACTGGGGCGCCGTCGAGACGACGCCGCGCGGGAGAAGCGCGAGGAGGCCGCCCAGGACGCGAAGAAAATCTTCGAGAACGCCGTCAGGGAGGCCGATGAGGCCAGCAGGCGGCGTGAGGCGGCGGAGACCCGCAGGAAGGAGCTCCAGGACTAGAATGCATTACTGGAGCTACAACTCCAGGCATGGAGAGACGCCATCTCTACCCTCGAAGAGGGGCTAGCAGCCCGCGAGGCGGACCTTGGCATCCGCGAGCGGGAGCTCGCGCGGTCGGCATCTGCGCAAGACTTGGAGCGCGAGCAGCTGGAGACGTTGGAGCGAGAGGTGTCCGCTGCCCAAAGCTCCTACACCGAGCGCCTAAACAAGGCCAATGCCAATCTGGTGGCCAAGGCGGAGAAGATCCAGGAGGAAGCCGACAGGAGGGTCGCGCTGAGCCGCGAGGCGCTTGCCAACGAGAACAACAAGAAGCTGAAGCGACAGGAGGACCGCTTCAAGGCCAAGCGCGAGGAGCTCCAGCACGAGATCGCAGGCCTCAAGGAGATGCTGGTCGAAGCCGAAAGGCGGCGGGAGACGGCGCTGAAGGCCCGGGCCGACGCCGAGGCCGAGTTGGCCTCCCTTCGGCAGCAGGTGGGGGGTGTCGCCGTGGTCGTGGAGCAGGCGCGGGACGAGGCGGCCCGAGCGCGGGGGCAGCAACTCCAGCGCTCTAAGATGTTCTGTGCCCTCGAGGTCTGGGCCCGCCGCGCCTTGGGCTCCATTTGCAAGGAGGACGTCAGTAGACCCCTCGAGACCCACGACGGCAGCTACCTTGACTTCTTCACCAAGCTCGTGGAGCGGCTCGAGGTGGGCGCCAAGAAGGTGGGCGAAATCATTGAGGAGGAGAGCCGCGATCTCCTCACCCAGGCCGCCACGCGCATCTTCAGCCATCTTCTCGACGCCGACCCCAATTTTGACTTCAGCAAGGTGATAGCCCCCATCCCGAAGGAGGTCCGCGACACCCTTGGGAAGGCGGTGGAGGATCATGTGGACGCCTTGCACGAGCACTTCGCCCCTGGCAGTAGCGAGAGCTCAAGCGGAGTCGACGGGAGTGAAGATGATGGTGGCAGCAGCAGTGAAGGCGGCGCGCCATCTTAGGCCCTTCCCCATATCCTGCGTACAGTCGATCGTGACCCTGTGGGGGCGTGAGGACAATGCTTTTATATTTCAAGTACTTTGTTTCTGGTTGTATTGAATGCCTGTGCCCTTGTAACGCTCTCTCTTGAGGCCTGTTTTGCTCCTTTCGCCCGCCATGATGCTCTGCGTTGTTAGGACCCGGCTCCCGAGTTGGCCTCGACCGTCACTGGTATGTCCGGTCGCGATGCCGGGACAAGGCCAGGAGGTGAGGGGCATAGGGAGCTAGTGAGGGCTCCTGAGGCGCGATGCTCGGGGAGCCCCCCTTTTGACGGGCAAGCGGCTTGCACCAAGAGAAACGCTGGCGCTCGTGAGGCTGCCGGAGGGGAAGGCTTAAGAGACGGCGAGGGCGGCTCGCGAGGCGGGAGCCTTAGCTCTGTACAGGGTAGTGTCCGAGGGGGCATCTCTTGTAGGGTACGCATCGTGAGGGTTCCGTTCGCGAGATCCCCTGCTGAGACGGCCGCCGAGGGCTTGCTCCTGAGGCGGGGCCCGCTGGCTTCTTGAGGCCCTGAGGGGGCCGCCTCGTGAGGCATCCTCGCAAGGCCTTCCGGGGAACCTGCCCCTGAGATGACTGCATGCAGAGTGCTTGACGACAGGGGAGCAGCACGCGCTCATCGATTCGCTCATGGGCAGTACGCGAGGAGAGAAGACACCAAGAACCTTGGTGGGGTGGTGTGCACGGGAGCAGGCCCGCGAGCCAGAGCCCGGTTGCTCGGGTTTTTCAGCGCTGCTGGGACTGACCCGAGCGCAGACACCGTGTCCAGCCCCCACTCGCGTGAGGCTCATGAGGGAGGTCGTGAGCATGCGAGGCTCGTGAGGAAAAAACGAAATGCCATGCGAGGAACAGAATTTTACCGAAGTAAAATAGCAGCCCGTTACATAACTAAAACAAGATGCGGCTGCCATGTCCGGCACGGGTCAGCTTGAGGTTGGTGCAGCCCGTGGGGCGCCCTCAATTGATCGTTCCGCCAGCGCGGAGCATGGGGCTTCCACAGGGGTGTGGGTATGATCGCGGGTCGATCGTTCCGCCAGCGCGGAGCATGGGGCTTCCACTTGGGCGTGGGCGGGAGCTCTCGCAGGCCCGTCAGGCAAACGCAATGAGAGGCTCTGGGGCGTGTACAGCCCCATTTCGTTTGTACGCATGAGAGTCACGGGTAGAACTTGCAGAGGTGTTGGATGTTCCAGGCGTTAGGCACAGGAACTCTCCGTCCCCAGCCGGGCTAAGCCGGGCCTGGAGACATGAGCAACCCTGAAAGGGCCATCCCACATTGGTGATAGTTTGTGGGGCCCCCCTTCTCTGGAGAGGATTCTGCGCAGGATGAGGTCGCGGACTTCGGGAGTGCGAGCGGCGACAGAGGCCACGGCTGTGGCAGCGACACGAGGCCTGCTGGTACCTCGCGGCACGAACGGCGGCCTCGCGGCGGGCCACCCCGAGGCGCAGCAGATCGGTCTCCCGCGAGCCGTCCTGACACACCTTGTCACGGGCAAGGGCTCGCGGGGAGCCGTGCTTCAGCTCCAGTGAAAGGGCCGCCTCGGCGCCGCGGACGAGGAAGATGGGTCTCGCCGGAAAGCTTGCTTGCCGTCGTGCGGGCGGACCACAGCACGGACTACAGCTCGTCGAGCCAGCCCCTGCCACTCGTGAGTCGTGCTTACGAGGCTCGGCGTTTGAAGTGTCTTCGTCTCGCGAGGCCGGCTCGGGAGAGGCTTCCTGCGAGGTCCTCGTGGAGCTCGCCTCCTGAGGGGCTGCATGTCGACAAATTCACGGTGGGGGGAGTGGCACGCACTCGCTAACTCGCCCGTGGCCGTTGCGTGAGGAGATAAGGCACCAAGGACCTTGGTGAGGTGGCGTGCACGGGAGCAGGCCCGCGAGCCAGAGCTCAGTCGCTTGGATTTGACGGCACTGCAGGGACGGACCCGAGCACAGAGACCGTGCCTAGCCCCCGCTCATAGAATCAGCCAGGGGAGGGGTCGCGAGTGTGTGGCACTCTTCGGTCGGCATCGAACTTAACAGGCAATTAAGAAGGTAACATAACTCATCAAGGTAAAGTCAGCAAAATTCGTTACACAACCAAAAGGAAAGGGGCTCGGCTGCCGCGTCCGGCACGGATCAGCTCGAGGTTGGTGCAGCCCGTGGGGCGCCCTCAGCCGCATTTAAACAACATCACCTTGGCAGAAGGGTTCCGGGAGCGAGGCGCGGGAGGCGCGGTGAGAAGGAGTGTGGGCCATGCAGGGCGACGCATCGAGCGCACCTGGCAGGACCGCGCTAGGGCGACGTCAGACCGCTTGGTGAGGCGTGCCCGGGGAGTCCGCTCCTCCGAGGCCAGGGGGCTCACGAGGCTCTGGCACGAAGGGCACCAGCCTCTGGAAAGAGGCGCCGGCGTTCCTCAGCCTGAAAGGCATGCGCATGCCGCCGACGGTGGGGCCAACGCCATGGCCAATCTGAGGCAGCTGGAAGGGATCTTGAGGGCAGAACTTGTTGAGGCTGGTGAAGTCAACGCACATGCGCTCCTTGCCGCCCTTCTTGGGGACGAAGATTGGGTTGGCGAGCCATTCGGGATGACACACCTCGCGAACGACCCCAGCTTCCTGGAGCTTCTGAACTTCCTTGACGATGAAATCTTGCTTCTCTGGCGCCTGGCGCCGTGCTTTCTGCTTGACGGCGCGTGCATTGGGGCACACCGCTAAGTGGTGCTCGATCACCTCCCTCGGCACACCGGACAAGTCAGATGCTTTCCAGGCGAAAACATCCGAGTTTGCCCGAAGGAAGGTGATGAGCACGCTTTCCTATGCAGGAGGGAGGACTGTGCCGATGGTGAAGGCAGGGCCGGAGCCACTGCCGTCCACCGACACCTTCTTCGTCTCGGCGCGGTCCTGAGAGAACAGCTGCTTCTTCTTTGCGGGCGCGGCCTCAGGAGGCTCGGCCGCATCCTCGTCAACCGGGTGCGCGACCGCGACGGCCTTGTAGGCACGCTCTAGGGTGCTGGCCGCGTCCTTCTCGTCACAGGTGACGGTGATGATGCCGCTGCAGCCGGGCATCTCGAGGATGTTGTAGGCGTGATGGGTGGCCGCCATGAACTTAGTGAGAGCTGGGTAGCCCAAGATGGCGTTGTAGGGTAGGCCGATGTGCGCGACGTCGAAGTCGATGAGCTCGGTGTGGAAGTTCTTGCGGGTGCCGAAGGTGGCGGGGAGGCGCACTTGCCCCAGAGGGATGGTGGAGCCGTCGGTCACTCCGGAGAAGGGCCTGGTCGGCATCAGCTGGTCGTAGGGCACCTGGAGCGTCTCGAAGGTCTCGATGGAGATCACGTTGAGGCCGGCGCCCCCGTCGATGAGGGTCTTGGTGACCACAACGTTGCTGATGGTGGGGGTCCACAGCATGGGGAGCGCGCCTGCGGAGGCCATGGATTTGGGGTGGTCCTTGGAGTCGAAGGTGATGGCGTACTGCGACCACTTGAGGGGTCGCGCAGCCTCGGGCCTTGGGAGGGCGGCATACACCTCGCGAGAGAGCTGCTTGAAGTGGCGGATGGACGCGGGGGCTTGGGACCCGCCAAGGATGCAGGCGACCGCGCGAGGCTCCTGGTAGCCCCCAGCGCCCTCATCAGGCCGGTTGATGTCGTTCCTCCGGGGTGGCAGCGGTAGCGGCGGAAGAACGGCATTGCCCTGGGGGTCTGCCTCACGAGGCTGGTCGCGCCAGACGGCCTCACGAGGCTAGTCACGCCAACCCTGGCGGAAGTTGCCGCCGCCGTTGCGACCGTCCGAATGGTTGCTGCCGCGGCCACCTCCACGTCCGGCGCCGCGGCCATTGCAGTCGTCTCGGCGGCTTTGGCGCTCGTCGCGGAGCAGCTTGAGCTCCTGACAGTCTTCGGTGTTGTGGGAGCGCATGTTGTGGAAGGCGCAGAGCGGCCGACCGTCCTTCTTGGGCTCGTCGCGGTCACGGCCGCGCTTCTGCTCGGGCTCCGCCGCGAGCACAGTCGGGCCCTTATGCTTGACGTCCTTGCTCTTGGCCTTGGCGGCGTCGAGCTCCACGTCGGGGTCGTTGTGGATGAAGAGGCGGCCTTCCTCAGCCTTGGCGCACTTGTCGGCAAGATCGAGCAGCTCTACCACGGAGTCGAGCTCACCGTTGATGACGAGCTTCTCGCGCATCTTGACGTCCATGACGCCGGTGGAGAATGCAGAGATGACGGCCGCGTCGGAGGCGCGTGGGATCTTGTTGCGCACCTGCTGAAGCGCTGGATGTACTTGCGGAGGGTCTCGTCCGGGCGCTGCCGCACACGCCGCAGGTCGTTGATGGTGAGGGAGCGGTCCTGTGTGCCCTTGCAGTTGGCGACAAACTAGCTGCAGAGCTCGGCCCATGAGGAGATGGACGCCTTGGGGTGATTCATGAGCCAGGAGCGCGGGACGTCCTTGAGGGCCATGGGAAACTAGTTTGCCATGACCTTGTCGTCACCGTTCGCCGCCTCGACGCTCAGTGCGTAGAGCTGAAGGAACTCTACGGGGTTGGGGGTGCCATCATAGCGCGAAGGTAGCTCAGGCTTGAACTTCGCGGGCCAGACCACGCGACGCAGCTCGCGAGTGAAGGCGCGGCAGCCCACGCCGCATGAGGGGACGCCGCCAGCGAGGGCGGCGTGGTTTTGACGCCCAGCTGCCGCGACATCTTGAACGGCCTGGTCCTCGCGCCGGCGCTGCCGCTCGAGGAGCACATGCGCATCAGGGGGCGCGCAGCGGATGATCTGGCAGCTGGCCTCGTCTCGGTCCGGTGAGGACACGCCGCGGGACGGCTCGCGAGCCCGCGCGCCGCGCTGAGGCCCGCCATGCTCGTCGCGCAGAGGGGGCGGCGGGGGAGCGCCGTGCGCCAGATCCCCAGCGCGAGACGGCGGAGGGCGAAGCGAGTGGGAAGGCGTCGGAGTGTCCCTGGCGGCGTTGATGAGCTCAGCGATGCGACCTAGCCAGGCATCGTAGCCGGCGTCAGGTGGACGGTAACGGAGCAGCTCGCGCGCCATGAGCAGCGCGGCCTGCGGGTTCGGCAGCCCGCGGTGGGGGGGGGAGGAGGCAGTGGCGGTGTGGCCGTTCGCCTGCATGGAGGGGTGCAGGGAGGAGTCCTGCTGCTCGAGGGCAGCGGGGTCGGTGGCGGCAGCAGCCTCGGCTTCGGGGCGGCGGCAATTGCCGCGGGCCACTGGCTCCGTCTAAGCCACGCGGCCAGCCCTGCGCTCGGTGCGCTCGCGACGTGGTTCGGCCATGGGGTTGGTGGAGCAGAGGGCGGAGCAGAAGAACAGTAGCGCACCCCTACCTGGCATGCCAAAATGTCGGAAGTCAGGCTCCGAGGACCCAAAGGTTCGAACACTTCGTCTCCTACCACGGCTAAGCGGCGGCGAGGCTACGGCGAGAGCGCACTAGCGAGGGACGGACCGTGGACTCAGCGGTTTACCCAGGTTCGGGCCACCTTGCGGTGTAAGACCCTACTCCTGCTTGGCTGGTATTGCTCTGGTGCGAGAGAGAGAGTACAGGGTCGAGGTGATCGGAACCGGAGTTCCTTCTACAATGGCTGCTCTGCCCCCCTTATACCCGCATCGGTCCTCTTCCCCCTTGAAACTTAGGCGGGAAGGGCTGCCACACTTGCCGGGTTTTGAAAGGGACAGGCGCTCAGGCTATCCTGACTAAAGGCAGTCTTCGCCTGCCAAAGCGTGATCCATGACGCGCCGGTGGGCTCGGTGATGACCTCCGCCCTGCGCGCCGCCGTCTTGGTCTTCCTTCGCCGATCGGGCAACCCTTGGGGTCGCTTTGGGGAGTAGTTATCTGGTCCTGCTCCCTTAACACAAAAGAGGAAACCATCTTCATCCGCGCCTGCTGGCGCGGCCTCTGTCGCCGCTCGTCGCCGCGCGCGTCACCCACATGATGGGCCCCAGACCGCACAGCTCCGCTGAATGGCTTTCGTCTTGTGCGTCCTCGGGAGGTCGCCTCGTGAGAGGACCTCGCGAGGCCGCTGGTGGAGGTGCTGAGCCTCGCTCGCCCGCTGCCTGAGGAGAGGGCCTCGGGAGGCCAAGGCCTCATGAGGAGCCCTGGTGAGGTGCTTTGTGGTGATGGCCTGCAGGGCCCACGCCAGGCATTGCGCCCTGGGCCAAAGGCAGACGGGCCTGGATACCCCGGGTTCCATGGGCCCGACACATTCGATTCCAACGATCACCCCGAGTCCTCAAGTGCTGCGGGCACGGTCCCCATGCTGTGCACCCCCACCATCAGCAATGTCGCCGTCACCAAGACGCTCATCGTCAGAGGTGCCGGCCTCAACGTGATCTCCATCGAGACCTTCGAGCAGCTCCAAGTGCCCTACGACCAGCTGATGCCGACCAGGCCCTTCTCCAGAGTGACTGATGGCTCCACCATCCCTCTAGGGCAAGTGCGCCTCCCCATCACCTTTGGCACCTGCAAGAACTACCACACCGAGCTCATCGACTTCGACATGGCGCACATCGGCCTGCCGTACAACGCCATCCTGGGCTACCCGGCTCTCGCCAAGTTCATGACGGCGACCCACCGTCTGCTGTGACGAGAAGGACGCAGTCCGCTCCCTCGAGAGCGCCTACAAGGCTGCCGCCACCGCCTACCCTGCCGACGAAGATGTCGTCGAGCCTCATGAGGTTGTACTCACGAAGAAGAAGCAGTTGTTCACTCAGGACCACGCCGAGACAAAGAAAGTGTCGGTGGATGGCAGCGGCTCAAGCCATGCCTTCACCATCGGCACTGGCCTCTCCCCTGCATAGGAAGACGCGCTCGTCACCTTCCTTCAGGCAAATTCGGATGTGTTCGCCTGCATGGCATCTGATTTGTCCGGTGTGCCGAGGGAGGTGATCGAGCACCACTTAGCGGTGTGCCCCAATGCACGCCCCGTGAAGCAGAAGGCACGGCGCCAGGCGCCAGAGAAGCAAGATTTCATCATCAAGGAAGTTCAGAAGCTCCAAGAAGCTGGAGTCATCCGTGAGGTGCACCATCCCGAATGGCTCGCCAACCCAGTCGTGGTGCCCAAGAAGTGCGGCAAAGAGCGAATGTGCGTCGACTTCACGAACCTTAACAAGTTCTGCCCTCAAGATCCCTTCCCGCTGCCCCGCATCGACCAGATCGTGGACTACACCGCCGGGTGCGAGTTGCTATGCTTCCTAGATGCCTTCTCAGGCTACCACCAGATCAAGATGGCGACTGAAGACATGGAGAAAACGGCCTTCATCACTCCCTGCGGCATATTCTGCTACATCTGCATGCCCTTCGGCCTCAAAAGCACCGGGGCCACCTTCCAGAGGCTAATGCGCGACGCCTTGGGACCCCAGATGGGAAGAAACGCTGAAGCCTATGTCAACGACATCGTTATCAAGACTCGCGAAGCTTGGTCCCTCCTCGCGGACCTCAAGGAGACATTCGACAACCTACGCAAGGTCAACCTCAAGCCCAGACAAGTGCATCTTCGGAGTCCCCTCCGGCAAGCTGCTTGGCTTCCTGGTCTCCCACCGTGGCATCGAGGCCAATCCTGGGAAGATCAAGGCCATCGAGAAGATGCGTCCTCCCCAGAGCCTCAAGGAGATGCAGCGCCTGGCGGGATGCATGGCCTCGCTTGGGCGATTCATCTCCAAGTTCGGCGAGCGAGCCCTGCCATTATTCAAGCTCATGTAGAGATCCGGCCCCTTCAAGTGGACTCCCAAGGCTGACGCTGCCTTCGAAGACCTCAAGAGGTACCTCACGAGCCTGCCCATCATGGTCGCGCCGCGCTCTCGCGAGCCTTTGCTCCTATACTTGGCGGCCACTCCCCAGACGGCCAGCGCGGCCCTGGTGGCAGTTCGAGAAGAGCGCATCTGCACACAGAAGAAGCTTGAGCCGTCGCCTACTGAGATCTCGCCTTAGGTGGCCCTTGGCGATTCGCCTCCTGAGGCCGCGCCTCCACCTGCTGGGGGCCCTCCTCAGGAGGCCTCCGGTGAGCCGCCTCGCGAGCTGCCTCCCGAGCTTCCTAAGCCTCATGAGCCCCTCGGGCTCCCTAAAGACCAAGTTGCCACGGCAACTACACGCCTCATCGAGCACCCCGTGTACTTCGTCAGCACAGTACTACGAGATGCGCGCGAGCACTATCCCATGCAGCAGAAGCTCCTCCTCGCGCTCCTCGTCGCCTCCAGGAAGCTGCGCCACTACTTCCAAGGCCATCCCATCAAGGTGATCTCGTCCTACCCCCTGGAGCAAGTCATGCGCAGCCCCAACGCCGCTGGCCATGTCGCCGAGTGGAACATCAAGCTGCAGGTCTTTGAGCTAGAATTCTGCACCACGAGGGTAATCAAGGGTGCAGCCCTGGCTGACTTCGTAGTGGAATGGACGGATCCACCCCAGGAGGAGCCTTGCGAGTCCGAATCCCTCTTGCCTAGGGACGAGGTGCCCGGCGGATGGTCCATGCCCTTCGATGGTGCCTTCTCCCGACAGGGCGCGGGGGCTGGCATCATGCTCACCTCGCCAATAGGAGACAAGCTCTACTACGCCGTCCAGCTCTGCTTCAAGCGCGACGACAAGGTCTCCACCAACATCGCAGAGTATGAAGGCCTCATCGCCGGATTCAAGGCTGCCACTACTCTGGGCATCAAGCGCCTCACCATCAAGGGCGATTCGCAGCTTCTCGTCAACTTCTCCAACAAAAGCAACAAGCCCAAGGACGAGCACATGGCCGCCTATCTAGAAGTGGTACGTAAGCTCAAGAAGTGTTTCCTTGGCCTGGAGCTCCAGCACGTTCCACGCGGCGGCAACAAGGAGGCTGACGACATCGCTAAGGGAGCATCTCGCCACGAACCTCAGAACCCCAGCATCTTCGAGGAAAGGCTCCTCAAGCCATTAGCTACACCACCTGCCGTGAATGCCATGCTACTTCAAAAAGAGCTCCCACCCGCACCGCCCACGGGCGCGCCATATTGCGGCCCAGCCTCAGGAGCCCACCTGCTGCTGGCGCTTGAACCTCAAGCGGACAGCTGGGCCGCTGAGTTCAAGGCCTACTTGCTTCGCGGCACCCTCCTGGAGAAGGACTCAGAGGCAGAGCGTGCGGCTCGCCAGGCCACCGCTTACTGCTTGAAGGACGGCGAGCTATACCGCAGGCGCCCCAATGGTGTCTCTCTGCAGTGCATCTCTGAGAAGCAAGGTCGCGAGCTGCTCGTCGACATCCATGGAGGAGACTGTGGTCACCACTCCTTATCACGCACCCTCACCGGCAAGGTCTTCTGCAGTGGCTTCTACTGGGCCACCATGCTCCACGACGCCACCAGGCTGGTCAAATCCTGTGAAGCTTGTCAATTCCACGCCAAGCAAATCCACCAGCCAGCACAAGACCTGCAGACGATTCCTCTCTCGTGGCCCTTCGCGGTCTGGGGGCTGGACATCTTGGGACCCTTCCCTCGTGCGGCTGGCGGCTACCGCTACCTCTACGTCGCTATCGACAAGTTCACCAAGTGGGCAGAGGTTGAGCCTGTGCGTACCATCCCGGCAGGCTCTGCCATCAAGTTCATCAAGGGCCTCGTGAGCTGCTTTGGCGTCCCCAACCGCATCATCACTGACAACAGCTCCCAGTTCACAAGCGGCCTCTTCAAGTCATACTGCGCCAACCTCGGCACACAGATCTGCTACGCCTCTATGGCGCACCCGCGAAGCAACGACCAGGCCGAGCGCGCCAATGCTGAGGTCTTCAAGGGCCTCAAGACAAGGAGCTTCAAGAAAAAGCTCAAAGCATGTGGCAAGGGCTGGCTTGACGAGCTACAGTATGTGATGTGGTTGATCCACACGACAGCAACCAAGCCTACCGGCGAGACTCCCTTCTTCCTCGTCTATGGAGCCAAAGCAGTCCTCCCTTCTGAGCTCAAGCACGGATGTTCGCAAGTCCTCGCCTTTGATGAGGCTCGTCAGGATGGCTCACGAGAGGCCGGCCTGCTGCTCCTCGAGGAAGCCCGTCGCCAGGCCACCCTGTGCGCCGCAAGATACCAGCAGGCTTTGCGTCGCTATCATAACCGCAACATACGCCCACGCACCTTCGAAGTCAGCGATCTCGTCCTTAGAAGGATCCTCTCTAGAGAGGGACTCCACAAACTCTCACCCATGTGGGAAGGCCCTTTCAGGGTTGCTCATGTCTCCAGGCCCGGCGCCGCCAGGCTGGAGACGGAGGACGGAGTTCCTGTGTCCAACACATGGAACATCCAACACCTCCGCAAGTTTTACCCGTGACCCTCACACGTACGAACGAAGTGGAGTTGTACACGCTCCAGAGCCTCTCATTGCATTCGCCTGATGGGCCCACGAGAGCTCCCACACATGTCTCAGTGGAAGCCCCATGCTCCGCGCTGGCGGAACGATCGAACCGTGATCATGCCCACACCCCGGTGGAAGCCCCATGCTCAGCGCTGGCGGAACAATCAACTGAGGGCACCCCATGGGCTGCACCAACCTCAAGCTGACCCATGCCGGACACGGCAGCCCCTTCTTTTTGGATGTGAAACTAAGGGCGCCCCACGGGCTGCACCAACCTCAAGCTGACCCGTGCCGGCCACGGCAGCCGCATCTCTTTTTGGTTGTGTAATGAACGTATTATTACGCTGCGGTAAAGCTTTATCTCCTAAGATATTTCATGTGTTGCTAAGTTGCTTGCCTCAGGAGCTGTGTACGCTCGCGATCTTCCTCATGCACATCTCGTGAGCGGGGGCTGGACACGGTGCCAGTGCTCAGGTCAGTCCTAGCAGCGCTGCGAAACCCAAGTGATCGAGCTCTGGCTCGCGGGCCTGCTCCCGTGCACACCACCTCACCAAGGTCCTTGGTGTCTCATCTCCTCGCGTGATGCCCACGAGCAAGCTAGCAAGCGTGCACCGCTCCCCCCTTGTGAAATCGATATGAAGTTGTCACAGGAATAAGGCACTCAAAGGCCTCGCGAGATGAATCACGATAAGGCACCTCCGTAAGCCCTCAGAGAACCTCGCGAGCGCTGCCTCGCGAGCCAACCTGCGGCGGCTGTCTCCACCAAGTGTTAGCGGGACGCCTCAAGAGCAAGAGCCTCGCGAGGCGCACTCCGCAGCCATGACACAGCAAGCAACACTCGTGAAAGAGCTAAGTACAAAAACGCCTCACGAGCCGCTCTCGGCGCCCCTCAAGTTCTCCTCTCTCCACAACCTCACTGTGTGCTGATGTTCTCTCCACCGCGCAAGCCGCTTGCACGTCAAAGGGGGGCTCTCTGAGCAATGCGCCTCAGGAGCCCTTACTGCCTCTCAGTGCCTGATACGTCTCCGTCGTAGCTATAATTTTTGATTGTTTCATGCCAATATTCTACCACTTACACATATTTTTGGCAACATTTTATATTATTTTTGGGACTAACATATTGATCCAGTGCCCAGTGCCAGTTCCTGTTTGTTGCATGTTTTTTGTTTCGCAGAATATCCATATCAAACAAAGTTCAAATGCAATAAAATTTTACGGAGAATTATTTTGGAATATATGTGATTTTTGGGCGGTGGAATCAATGCAAGGCGGTGCTTGTGGGCCCCACGAGGCACCAGGGCGCGCCAGGGGGGGCCTGGCGCGCCGTGGTGCCTCATGAGGCCCTCATAGGTCAGTTCGTGCCCTTCTTCGGTAGCAAGGAAGCTAATATCCAGAAAAAAAATTGTGTTAAAATTTCAGCGCAATCGGAGTTACGGATCTCCGGGAATTTAAGAAACGGTGGAGGGCCAGAAAACAGGAACGCGAAACAGAAGAGAACAGAGAGAGATCCAATCTCGGAGGGGCTCCAGCCCCTCCGCCGCCATGGAAGCCATGGACCAGAGGGGGAACTCTCCTCCCATCTAGGGGGGAGGCCAAGCAAGAAGAAGAAGGAGGGGGGCTCTCTCCCCCTCTCTTCCGGTGGCGCCGGAGCGGCGCCGGGGGAACCATCGTGACAGCGATCTACACCAACAACTTCGCCGCCGTCAACACCAACTCTCTCCCCCTCTATGCAGTGGTGTAACACCTCTTCTCCCCGCTGTAATCTCTACTTAAACATGGTGCTTAATGCTACATATTATTATCCAATGATTTGTGGCCATCCTATGATGTTTGAGTAGATTCGTTTTGTCCTATGGGTTGATTGATGATCGTGATTGGTTTGAGTTGTATGTTTTATTTTGGTGCTGTCCTATGGTGCCCTCCGTGTCGCGCAAGCATGAGGGTAACCCGCTGTAGGGTTTGCAATACGTTCATAATTCTCTTATGGTGGGCGGCTAGAGTGACAGAAGCTTACACCCGAGTAAGGGGGTTGTTGCGTATGGGAGTAAAGAGGACTTGATACTTAATGCTATGGTCGGGTTTTACCTTAATGATCTTTGCTAGTTGCGGATGCTTGCTAGAGTTCCAATCATAAGTGCATATAATCCAAGTACGGAAAGTATGTTAGCTCATGCCTCCCCTCATATAAAATTGCAACAATGATTACCGGTCTAGTTATCGATTGCCTAGGGACAAATCATTCTCTTGCGTTACAAAAGCTTTCTACTAAACAATTAACTTTTATTATCTTGCAAATTACTTGTAGTTTTATTCTCGCAAAGTACTTCTAGTTTTATTCTTGCAAACCTATCCTATCACCTACAAAATAGTTTTATACTTGTTCTAGGTAAAGCGAACGTTAAGTGTGCATAGAGTTGTATCGGTGGTCGATAGAACTTGAAGGGAATATTAATTCTACCTTTAGCTCCTTGTTGGGTTCGACACTCTTATTTATCGAAAAAGCTACAATTGATTCCCTATACTTGTGGGTTATCAAGACTTTTTTTTGGCGCCGTTGCCGGGGAGCAATAGCGTGGGGCTGATATTCTCGTGTGTGCTTGTTTGCTTTATCACTAAGTAGTTTTTATTTTGTGCCCTTGTTTTCTATCTTTAGTTATCGGTAGGAAATGTAAAATACCAAAAAAATTAGTTGTACCTGCTAAACCAATGGTTGAAGAACCACCCAAAATCTATCATACTGCTGAAGCTTTCTACTTGGATCATCTTTGATCCCTTTGTGCTCGTGCTAAAAACCCAACTAGCTTAGTTGAGGGAAAATCATTAAATGAGCATGCTTATTTTGTGCGACACCGCTTATCTCAAAAAGGGAAACTTGTATGGCATCATATTAATACTATGCATTGCTATGCTTGGAATTTATGCAAAATCCATGATTTTACTTGTTGTTCTGAAGACCCTAAGAAACACCTTCCCTACCAATGTCAGTTTAGTGATAATGGAATCATATCTTCTTATGCTAAAGGTGTTTATAGTTACTATGATATTGAGCAAATTGAAGAATTTGTTGCTTTTAAGGGTGCTTATGAAATTGCTTCTTTGATTGAAAAGTATGATGCTACTCTTTACAAATCTGAAAATTCTGCCATACTTAAATATTGCTATGAAAACTATGCTTCTAATTCTTATGTGAAAAAAAATATTGAGGACACCTCCGCTGTCCAAGAAGAGACTAATATTTTGCAGGAATCTATGGAAGAAGAAATTGATGACGCTGTGAGCTCATTAGATGAAAAAATTGAGGAGGAGAGCGAAGAACAAAAGGAGGAAGAGCGGATTGATCACCCGTGCCCACCTTCTGATGAGAGTAACTCTTTATCCCATACATTATTTAATTTCCCTTCGTGTTTACCGAAGGATGAATGCTATGATAATTGCTATGATCCCTTGGATTCGTTTGAAATATCCCTTTTTGATGAAATTGATGCTTGCTATGCTTGTGGCCATGATGCCAATTTGAATGATGCTTATGGAGATGAGCTTGCTATAGTTCCTTATGTTAAAGATGAAATTGTTGCTATTGCACCTACACATGATAGTCCTATTATCTTTTTGAATTCTCCCAACTACACTATATCGGAGAAGTTTGCTCTTATTAAGGATTATATTGATGGGTTGCATTTTACCATTGCACATGATGATTTTGATGAATATAATATGCATGTGCTTGCTACTCCTAATTGCAGTTATTATGAGAGAGGAACTACATCTCCGCCTCTCTATGTTTCCAATACGATAAAATTGCAAGAAACTGTTTATACTATGCATTGGCCTTTACTTGATGTGCATGAATTGTTCTTTTATGACATGCCGATGCATAGGAAGAGAGTTAGACTTCGTCATTGCATGATATATGTTGCTTGGTGCTCACTACTAAATTACAAATCATTGTTAATTAAAATTGGCTTTGATATACCTTGGGATCCGGGTGTATCAATTACATGAGCACTTTATGCCTAGCTTAATGGCTTTAAGGAAAGCGCTGCCAGGGAGACAACCCAGAACTTTTAGAGAGTCATTTTATTCTGTTGTGTTCTTTTAAAAAGTTTAAAAACAAAAAAATATAGAGGGGAACCTAAAAAATTTCAAAAAGAAAAGTGAAAGTAAGAAAGACGAGCACCGTTGAAGTGGGGGAGCTCCTTGAACTTTGTTCATGCCCATGGAAACTTTGTGAATCTTGAATTACAGAAACTTTTCAACAAAAATAATTATCCCCTTGTACAAATCCATTGTATTATAAATAATGTGCCAAGATTTACCGTTAGGATGTTTAAATTGCTTGTTTGGTATGTGCAGTGCAAAAACAGAAACTTTTGCTGTAGTGCATGAATTTACATTTTTTGCTGGAACGTGCAAAAATTCTGAAATTTTTACATAGTACTTATATGCAAAAAATTTATTTTTTCCTAATTTTTCAGAATTTTTGGAGTTACATAAGTATGGTCAATGTTCAGATTACTACAGACTGTTCTGTTTTTGACAGATTCTGTTTTTGATGCATTGTTTTGCTTGTTTGGATGAAACTATGGATTGTATCGGAAGGTATAAGCCATGGAGAAGTTAGAATACAGTAGGTATAATTCAAAAATAAAATATGAATGGGTTTGCAACAGTACTTAAAGTAGTGATTTGCTTTATTATACTAACAGATCTCACGAAGGTTTTGTTAAGTTTTATGTGGATGAAGTGTTCAAAGATCGAGGAGGTATTGATATGAGAAGAATGAGGAGAGGCAAGAGCTCAAGCTTGGGGATGCCCAAGGCACCCCAAGTAAATATTCAAGGAGACTCAAGCGTCTAAGCTTGGGGATGCCCCGGAAGGCATCCCATCTTTATTCAACAATTATCAGTATGTCTCGGTTTTTGTTTTGTTCACATGATATGCGTAAATTCTTGGAGCGTCGTGTGCCTTTTATTTTTATTTTAACTAGCAAAGTGGCCCTCGCAGATGCGAGGGCATCATCTTTAGGATGTTGAACTTCAAAGGTGTTATTTTTAGCATGGTGAATTTTTTTTACATTTTTCTTAGCTCATAATGTTTGTTTTATATTCATTTTTGGGTGATAACATATTAGTACTTACAATCAAAGTTCATATTCGGAGCTAGGTGATAGGTTTTGCGTGACACTACATGATTAAATAGTAGTTTAAGA
The DNA here is from genome assembly GCA_039707655.1 of Elymus sibiricus. Classification (NCBI taxonomy): domain Eukaryota; kingdom Viridiplantae; phylum Streptophyta; class Magnoliopsida; order Poales; family Poaceae; genus Elymus; species Elymus sibiricus. The sequence continues at coordinate 206,549,496 of CM077674.1, forward strand.
ACCCTAATCATTGATACATTAGAATTTCAATCCTTTAAAAAATTGCATTGGAGTCATGTAGGACATGACGCATTGTTCGTGATTGTATTTTGACCTCAGTTTCTCTGCCAACATACTTTCGCACATAATATAGTTAGACAAAGGTATATTTAAAAACAATGAAATTTCAAATTGTTGTTTAATATGCTAGTATTCATCTCTTTCTATGTTATCAATTGAGGACAATGTTTGTCAGGTAAAATCCTAAAAGGACTTGGAACTTGAATAAAGAATGGTACGTGACAAAACATAATATATTTTGTCTCTACTAATGTAGTTCTGAAAATAATTACTGAAATAGGCACAAAATGTTAATGGGAAATAATGGAGAATAGATAATACCTAAATTTATGTATGGGTCTCGCTAACCCTTAAATCTTATAACCCAAGTACGTAGATTATACATGTCATCATGTCTCCCGAAAATATCATAACACATTTTTTTTCTAAATTTCCAAAATATTAGAGAAGAAAATTGGATTGCAATCTTTCAAAACAATAAAAAAATAGAATAGTTTCAAAAGAACTTAATATTTGGCCAAATGCCACACTTTTGTTTAAGTAGAGGCAAGCATAATTTATTGTTGGATTAGGGAAGAGTAAGACAATTTTAATTGTTGAACATTATCTTGTGGAAAAGCAAGCAAGAAAAAATAGAAAATATAACTCTATTCATACATTGTTCTAGTGTAATGATTTTTATGCGGAGTCAGAATTATAATATTTGAATATGATTATTTTCAATTGTATCCATGTAAAGTTTGTTCCCATCTGATGCTTTCTCAATCTGTAAAATTAAAACTTAATTACTAATCAAGAATGCAAACATTTATGCGTGAAGTGTTCAGTAATTATCGCAAGAAAAGCCCAAAACATCACATAAACTTGGATATATATTAACAATGCACACAATTGTACTGTGTGAACATCGTATTATCCCTAGGAAGATATGGTGATAACGGAAACTCACTTTGCATAAAGTTGGGATGGCAAAAAAAATAGATCATGAATCATTATTTGATCTGAATAAAACAATATGTTTGTAAACAGTAGTCTAATACATTACGTGTACCTCAGTAATATGGAATGTTTGATTATGATATTTGCAAAGGAGGGTGTGAAATGTCTACACAACTCTTTTTTCAATGTTTATAGGAAACTACTGTCCAGAAAACTGGTGATGAAATATTAACTACCAATTAGTCAAATATTCTATAGTTGGCATAAATACTAAGGAACGACATTTCAGACAATAAATATGTATCGTTTATATATCTCATAATCACGAATACATACTTCGTGTTTTTATATCACAAACAACTCTAGCATGGAAGGCTTTTGTGAAAGCTAAATGATGGTACACAAATAGAAATATAACATAGGCTAAAACAACTATCGACGATGTGTATGACTGCTCAAAGGATGCACCTAGTACTTGCTAACCCATGGAAATGGTATGTCTTTGTTTGGGCGAGAGATCAAGGAACTTTTTCTAGCAACAAAAATAATTTTCCCTATCATTACCGAGTACACAGTTGATTCTTCTGCATATAAATTATGCATGTTTCTTGTTTCCTAAATTTCAAGCATACAAGATGCATTCTCCTTTCAATTATTTTTGTGGTGCTCAAATGCATTTGGCCTAGAAATGTTATGTGTTACACAAAAACCTAGTGCAATTCGAATGTTTATGCTACAACAATGAAAATTAGAACATACTGAACCACCGAATTTTACATTAACTTAACATGTTGGACAACAATATTTAATAAGCAAGTGGAAAGGCACATGAACTTCTAGATTAGTAGATATAAGAGTAAGAACAAATTTCATGATATACATTGGCTTATTGGAGATGCATGAAGCGGGAGAGAAAAATATACAAATCTTCATACACCATTGAATGTAATTTTATTCTATATAATTAGACCGTGTATTTACTGTTTACTATTAGCTCATGCATTCTTCAACAACTATAAATTTACCATGTGAATAATGCGAACATTTATGGTGAAATTTCTAAACCATGCGTGCTAATAAAGCTTCAAAATCTAAACATGTACATCGTACACACTTCGATCTATCTTCAGAAAGATCAATTACACATATCCACTTTGCCATAACATCATGTTTTTCTTGTAAGCAATAAGATTATCCACCTTAGGATGTCTACACATAGTTCGGAATGGGAAATAAAAAAAATGAACATAGACCAATATTTAATCTGAATATACATAAACACATATATAACTAAGTAATCTATATTGATGTTTAGCCTAAGATGTGACTGACATCATTTGATCATCAGATCTGCAGGGTATGGCGTGAAAGATAGAAACATTGGATTGCAAAGATTTTAGCAAACTATGGTAAAATATTATTATGTGAAAAAATAACTCTACTAAACATAGTTAATATTCTATAGCCAGCACAAATACCTACTGCAAAGTATCACAGTATGAAGAGAACAACCTTTATATCATTAATTAATTGTATAGTTTACAATCGCGTAATTCATCTGGTATTTTTTATATTAAAAAGATATCGACTGAAAAGACATATGCATAAGCTACAAACATGGAAATAGATATTTCAAGTAGTCGAGATTCATACCTTTGCATGAAGGATGAAACACATATTTTCCAGCAAACGCCAAATGGAATACCTCTGTTTGTGGAAGAAATCAAGTAATTTTATCTAAAGAAATATCCCTTCCTATGAATGGTGAGCTTCTCAATTCTGAGTATATCAATTGTTTCCTCGTTTTCGTAGCACACTGGAGCAAATTTGCTAAGAGGGCTATTTAGTTGAGGGAAGAAAAAGCAGTACTGTACAGAACTGGAACTTGGCAATATGGGGCATATGTTTCTTGCATATCACTATATCTACATATCCATGGAAGATACACGTACACATCGATCTTGTTTTTTATCACCGATGCCGATGTTGACAAAAGTTACTATGTTTTGTTATGCACAAATAGATGGGGCTATACAAATAATTTGCTTGTCAGCTAGTAGTACCTAGCTTTGAGCTGTGTGCATCGCGGCATGTCCAACGGCCGATCTTTTTTTTTTTTGAGATCACCGATCTTGTAGCTGTGTGCACGAGGCACGTACCTAGCTCTTTGTTGTATCTTGTATGGATGCATGTATGATCCAAGTTTGAAATCTGAGGTCCGTCATGATACACACGTAGACGATCGATCGACCCACCGTAGCTACGGAACGAACGCCGCGTCGACAGCGACGGCCAGGCTACATGAGGACGTCCTCTTTATGGATGCATGCATGAAGCACGTTTGACATCTGAAGTCGCTGATGTGCATGCAGCGAACACCCAATCCTCGGCAGCAACGGCGGTGGCAGCGGCGTGCACACGGAGGGCAAGGCAAGTCTTGATGCCATCACGTACATATAGCGCCTCGCTGTTGGATGGATGCATGAGGCTCAAGTTTAAATCGCGAGGTCTCTTGTGCACTTCATGGAAGCTAAATCGACCGGCCGTCAGAAGCTAAGAAAACATATCGGCGGGGGCCTATACTAGCTAGGGTAATCTGTAACGTTTTGCTAGGATCCCCGGCTGTGGTATATTCTAATTTACTTAGTTGATGGCAATGATTGGTAATTTCTTTAACTTTAAAGTATATCTAACAGTTGTATTTTTCTTATGTACAAAATTAAAGGTCGGATGTTTCTGATTATTGTGGGATTTTCTAGACTAATTCTTTATTTTTGATCCGTATTTTCCTTTTAGTAGATAATAGATAATGCACCATGCTGGTATGAGATAATCCTTGGTTGATTTATAGAATGCTCTTTGCACTTCACTTATATCTTTTGAGTATGGCTTTATAGAATGCTTCATGTGCTTCACTTATATCATTTGAAGTTTGGATGCCTGTTTCTCTTCATATAGAAAACCGTTTTTTGTAGAATGCTCTTTTGCTTCACTTATATTTGTTAAAGCATGGTCTTTTGTAGAAAGAATTAAACTCTCTTGCTTCACTTATATCTATTTAGAGAGTCAACAGGAATTGGTCATTCACATGGTAAGTCAGAAAATCCTACATAAACCTTGTAGATCTCTGAATATGATATGTTTGATTCCTTGCAATAGGTTTGCGATATGGAGATGATAATATGTGAGTTATGCTAGTGAGTAATTGTGATTTAGTAAGAGTATTGGTGTTAAGGTTTGTGATTCCCTATGCATGCACGTAAAGTCAATAGTTATGCAACGAAGTTATATCCTACTTATGGTGCATTATTCAGTGTTAGTTATGTTCAATGCATGCTTATGACCGTGTTCGTTTTCTAGTTGGTTGCTTCTCAATCTATTTGCTAGCCTTCATTTGTACTAAGCGGGAATGCTGCTTGTGCATCCAACTCCTTAAACCTAAAGTTGTGTCAAATGAGTCCACCATACCTACCTATATGTGGTATTTCCACGCCGTTCCAAGTAAATTTGCATGTGCCAACTCTAATTATTCAAAATAAATTTCTGTTTTGTGTGCTCGTACCACTCATGTGGCAGCAGGGGGTGGCCAATATTTTCCATGCTAGGTGTGTTATTCTCACGATGAGTGTTTATTCACTTGTCATTGCACGAGACAGTGGCAGGTAATAGGGATGCCCAGTCCCACAATGAATCAAAAATAATAATAACAAAATTCCTTGGAAAGTGTTGGTATGGAAGGCACCCGTGGATACGGCTAGCCATGGATTGTGAAAGAATGGTGGAAAGGAAATGAATTTTATTTTCTGTTTGGGAACCGCATATAATGTGTCTAGCATGGAAGATATTGGGAACTTTCGGTCGTAGCGTTGACAGGAAAAGCATGCCTCTCAAAATAATTTTATCTCTCTAATTTAAGCTTTGAGCTCTGTCACCTCTGCAAATCTATGCTTCCCTCTGCGAAGGGCCTATCTATTTACTTTTATGCATTTTTATTTTTATTGAGTCTCCATCTTCTCTTATAAAGCACCAACTTGAGAGCACTATTGTCATACTTGTGCATTGGGTGTAGTTATTGTTGAGTATGTTTCATGAATGGATCAATGACTAAGCATAATGGGCTAGGGATAACTTTCTTTAGCGTTGATATTTTGAAAGACATGGTTGTTTGTTAGTATGCTTGAGTATTGATGTATTTATATCAAATTATAGACTATTGCTTTGAATCACTCGTGTCTTAATATTCATGCCATGATTAAATTTTATGATCAAGATTATGCTAGGTGGCATTCCACATCAAAAATTATCTTTTTTATCATTTACCTACTCGAGGATGAGCAGGAATTAAGCTTGGGGATGCTGATACGTCTCCATCGTATCTATAATTTTTGATTGTTTCATGCCAATATTCTACCACTTTCACATATTTTTGGCAACATTTTATATTATTTTTGGGACTAACATATTGATCTAGTGCCCAGTACTAGTTCGTGTTTGTTGCATGTTTTTTGTTTCGTAGAATATCCATATCAAACGAAGTCCAAATGCAATAAAATTTTACGGAGAATTATTTTGGAATATATGTGATTTTTGGGATGTGGAATCAATGCAAGGCGGTGCTTGTGGGCCCCACAAGGCACCAAGGCGCGCCAGGGGGGGCCGGCGTGCCGTGGTGCCTCATGAGGCCCTCGTAGGTTAGTTGGTGCCCTTCTTCGGCCTCAAGGAAGCTAATATCCGGAAAAAATCGTGTTAAAATTTCAGCGCAATCAGAGTTACGGATCTCCGGGAATTTAAGAAACGGTGAAGGGCCAGAAAACAGGAATGCGAAACAGAAGAGAACAGAGAGAGAGATCCAATCTCGGAGGGGCTCCTGCCCCTCCGCCGCCATGGCAGCCATGGACCAGAGTGGTAACTCTCCTCCCATCTAGGGGGAAGCCATGAAAGAAGAAGAAGGAGGGGGGCTCTCTCCCCCTCTCTTCCGGTGGCGCCGGAGCGACGCCGGGGGAACCATCGTGATAGCGATCTACACCAACAACTTCGCTGCCGTCAACACCAACTCTCTCCCCCTCTATGCAGCAGTGCAACACCTCTTCTCCCCGCTATAATCTCTACTTAAACATGGTGCTTAATGCTACATATTATTATCCAATGATTTGTGGCCATCCTATGATGTTTGAGTAGATTCGTTTTGTCCTATGGGTTGATTGATGATCGTGATTGGTTTCAGTTGTATGTTTTATTTTGGTGCTATCCTATGGTGCCCTCCGTGTCGCGCAAGCGTGAGGGATCCCCTCTGTAGGGTTTGCAATACATTCATAATTCTCTTATGGTGGGCAGCTAGAGTGACAGAAGCTTACACCCGAGTAAGGGGGTTGTTGCGTATGGGAGTAAAGAGGACTTGATACTTAATGCTATGGTTGGGTTTTACCTTAATGATCTTTGGTAGTTGCGGATGCTTGCTAGAGTTCCAATCATAAGTGCATATAATCCAAGTAGGGAAAGTATGTTAGCTCATGCCTCTCCCTCATATAAAATTGCAACAATGATTACCGGTCTAGTTATCGATTGCCTAGGCACAAATCATTCTCTTGCGTTACAAAAGCTTTCTACTAAACAACTAACTTTTATTATCTTGCAAATTACTTGTAGTTTTATTCTCGCAAAGTACTTCTAGTTTTATTCTTGCAAACCTATCCTATCACCTACAAATAGTTTTATACTTGTTCTAGGTAAAGCGAACGTTAAGTGCGTGTAGAGTTGTATCGGTGGTCGATAGAACTTGAAGGGAATATTAATTCTACCTTTAGCTCCTCATTGGGTTCGACACTCTTATTTATCGAAAAAGCTACAATTGATCCCATATACTTGTGGGTTATCAGTGCCCTACACCTCCTGGCCTTGTCCAGGCAACGCGACCTGACATACTAGCGACGGCTGTAGCCCACTCGGGGGCTGGGTCCTGACGACGTAGAGCACCAAGGCAAGCAAAGAAAGGGAAATAGGCCTCATGAGAGAGCCTCACGAGGAGCACACATCACATACATTGCAGCAAATCATAGAGTATTTAAAATGCAAAGCCATCATTTTTATGCCCCCACGGGGCTACATCGATCTGATGCAGGAAGAAAGAAAAAGAAACCTAAAAGGGGAGCCTAGGTGAATCGCGGCACGTCTTCAAGACCCAACTCGGGCGCTCCCACGGCTAGCCGGAATCTTCTTCCTCGCTCTTGATGCACGGGGAGCTCTCACCGCTCCTGCCCTCGCTGCTGGAATCGGAGTCGCCGTCGCTCTCATTCTCGCTAGAGGAGCCAGAGCCGCTGCTGCTCTCGCTCTCCGCGCAGCACTCCAGGCGGCTACCGGAGGCCCCGAAGAACTTCACGAAGAGTGTGGCGGCTCCGTCATACTTGAACTAAATAAGATGCCCCCGCTTCAGGCCATGGGCGAGGGCGAACGACTTCCACCCCTGCTTCAGGAACATGAAGCCGGTGGGGGAGAACTCGGTCGCCACCCAGGAGGGGCCGTTGCAGCAGCCGTCCGCCTATAGCCATAGGCCCAAGGGCCCGCGGTCCTCCATCGCCTTCGCAAAGGAGTCTAGAAGCCGGAGCCAGTTGCAGCGCCGGTGATGCAGCCCCACGATGAACTCGTGCACTGCTTCCGCCGAGTGGGCCCCCGCCCGAGGAGGAGGACCGCCGCCCCGCCGCGTCCGCCTTGGCCACGGGCGCCGCGCCCCCCACGGCCACGGGCGCCACCCCTTCCACGGCCGCTAGGGACGGCCTCCGTGGAAACCGCCGACGAGCGCGCTTGGCCCCGAGGAGGAACCCTGAAAGCACATTTGCTCCCTTGGTGGTTTTGGTAATTCATAACAACATATATCTCATTGAACTAATGTCCATTCAAGTTAAAGATTTCAGGATGTTCAATGATTGGCATGGCAAGGACTAGATATGTGGACCCCTCAAAATGCTAAGGACAAAAGATTGGCAAAAACTCAAGACTCTACATTTTTGGTTTTGTGATCCAAGATCACATTGAGTCCATCGCAAAGCCAATACTATTAAAAGGGGATGAGGTGTTGCTTAATGGTCTTTTTGCTCAAGTGCTTAGTGACAGTACTCCTAAACCCTCAACCACTCTCTCTATCCAAATATGTCCAAAACCTACATTCCAACTCGGCCTCACTGAAATTTCCTATCCAGAGCCACCGAGTTCATCTGGACATAGCCACTGCCAAAACCCTAACAAATAGGATCCACCAATATGGATCTCGGTCCCACCGAGATGGCCTTGCCAACTCTCTGTAATCATTTGCACTCACTTCGGTCCCACCGAGTATGGCAAATTGGTCTCACCGAGATGGCTTGCCAACTCTCTGTTGCCTTATTGCTTCACTTCGGTCCTACCAAGTTGATGCAATCGGTGCCACCGAGACGAGGTTTTCCCTAACCATTGCACTTCGGTCCATCCGAGTTGTTCCAGTCAGTCCCACCGAGATTCCTAACGTTCATATCTTTTACACAATTCGGTGCCACCGAGATTTCTGATCGGTGCCACCGAGTTGGGTCAAAAGTGTGTAACGGTTGTATTTTGTGTGGAGGCTATATATACCCCTCCACCACTTCCTTCTCAGTAAGGAGAGCCATCAGAACGTGCCTACACTTCCACCATACATTTTCTGAGAGAGAACCCCCTACTCATGTGTTGAGATCAAGTCATTCCAATCCAACCATTTGAACCTTGATTTCTAGCCTTTCCCAAGTTGCTTTCCACTCAAATCCTTCTTCCACCATAGCCAAATCTATGAGGAGTTGTTTGAGTGTTGGGGAGACTATCATTTGAAGCACAAGAGCAAGGAGTTCATCAACAACACACCATCTATTACCTTTTGGAGAGTGGTGTCTCCTAGATTGGTTAGGTGTCACTTGGGAGCCTCCGACATGATGTGGAGTTGAACCAAGGAGTTTGTAAGGGCAAGGAGATCGCCTACTTCGTGAAGATCTACCCCGAGTGAGGCTAGTCCTTCGTGGACGTAAGCCATGATGGAATAGACAAGGTTGCTTCTTCGTGCACCCTTTGTGGGTGGAGCCCTCCGTGGACTCGCGCAGCCGTTACCCTTCGTGGGTTGAAGTCTCCATCAACGTGGACGTACGATAGCACCACCTATCGGAACCACACCAAAAATCACCGTGTCTTCATTGCGTTTGAAATATCCGATCCCCTCCTTTACTTACATATGCAATTGTTTACTTTCCGCTGCTACACTCTTAGAATTGCATGTGTAGGGTGATGCTTGACTTGTATGCTTGCTAAAATCTACCTGCTTCTAAAATTGGGAAAAGGTTAGGTTTTTATTTGGTCAAGTAGTCTAATCACCCCCCTCTAGACATACTTTTGATCCTACAAGTGGTATCAGAGCTTTGGTCTCCGTAAGCCTTGACTTCCATTGCTTTGGTGATCATAGCCTTGGTTTCACAACCTAGGAGAGTATGGCATCTAGTGAGGGTAACTATCACCGTAGAGGTCCATATTTTGATTGTACAAACTTTGCTAGTTGGAAACATAAGATGAAGATGCATATTCTTGGTCATAACACCGCCATTTGGGCTGTTATTCATGTTGGTTTGCAAGGTGATTTCTTGGAGGATGTCAAGGAACCGGATCGTGAAGCAACCCCGGAAGAATTGAAGATGTTGCAATACAATGCTCAAGCTTGTGACATTCTCTTCAACGGTTTGTGTCCCGAGGAATTCAACAAAATCAGCCGCCTCGAGAATGCAAAGGAAATTTGGGATACTTTGGTTGATATGCATGAGGGTACCGAGTCCGTCAAGGAATCTAAGTTGGATGTGCTTCAAAGTCAACTTGACAAGTTCAAGATGAAGGATGGTGAAGGAGTCGCTGAAATGTACTCTAGGCTTGCTCTCATCACAAATGAGATTGCCGGCTTAGGAAGTGAAGAGATGACCGACAAATTCATCATCAAGAAGATACTTAGAGCTTTGAATGGAAAATATGATACCATATGCACATTGATCCAAATGATGCCAAATTACAAAGATCTCAAGCCCACGGAAGTCATTGGAAGGATTGTTGCTCATGAAATGTCACTCAAGGACAAAGAGGAGCTACACAACAAATCAAGTGGTGCTTACAAGGCCTCAACCGATGCTCCAACAACTCCAAGTGACAAGCTAGTATCCAATGAAGAGATAAGCCTAATGGTGAAAAGATTCAACAAGTTCTACAAGAACAAAGGGAAAGAAAGAAGCTCTAGCTCAAGACACTATGAGAGAAGATCATCAAGTCGTCCGTAATTGCTACAATTGTGGAAAACTCGGACACTATTCCAATGAGTGTACGGCTCCCTACAAGAAAAGAGACGAAGCACCAAGAGGAAGACATAGAAGAGATGATTCACCTCATAAGGAGAGAAGGAGTAGAGATGATCATTATGAACGAAAACATTCTCGAAGAAGCAAGGATTCGGAGAGGAAGGACAAGTCATCAAAGAGCTACACAAGAAGAAGACATCAAGCTCATGTTGGTGAATGGGTTTCCGGCTCCGACTCCGACAACCACTCCGAGAGAAGTTATCACTCCAACTCTGACTATAGTCAAGATGAAGGGGTTGCCGGACTTGCTCTTATGTCATCCAACTCCCATAATCTATTTGACTCACCAAATGAAGGAATTGGAAGATGCTTCATGGCAAAAGGCCCCAAGGTATCACACCCCGAGTATCTTGATTTCAATAGTGATGAAGATGATTTGCTTGGTGATGATGATTTACTTGTTGATAAGGCTAGTATTGTGAGCTATAATAAAAATGCTAGTAATCATGATAGTCAAGAGGAAACGAGTGACAATGCTATGAAGGAGATTGAGCGTCTAACTAAAGAACTAAATGCTCTTAAGTTAGCTCATGAAACAACTCAAGAGGATCATAGAGAACTTGTAAGAACTCATGAGAAGCTACGCTTCGAGAAGCTAAATTTAGAGCAAGAGCATGAGTTTCTTAAAGCTATCAATGACGATCTTCGAAAGAAGAGTTCTTCATATCTTGCCAAACGTTTACTCTTTTCTACCTTTATGCCCCAAGTTAAACATAAGCAAACTAGCAACAAGGGTAAAAAGGGCTCTACCTCTAGTAGTAACAATAACAATGCTAAATCCAATGTTGTTGCTTCAAGTAGTTCTATTGATTCCACTAATGATTTTCTTAGCCAAGTTACACTTGAGCAAGAAAATATGCTATTGAAAGGAATTATAGAAAAAGGTGTCTACAAGAGTCTTGCCAGGAGTAAGCAATTTGAGGAAATTGTACGGAAGCAAGGAAGGCACCGGAAGAACCAAGGTGTTAGTTTTGAACAAAAGTTCAATGCCAATGGAGTTGAGTGGGAACAAGATCAATACCCCAAGACAAAGTTTGTTCCTCAATAAGAGAAGTATGATCCCACTTCCTTCAAGGGAACACAAGCTCAAGAAGATCTTCCAGCACAAGACCACAAGCTAAAAGGCAAGGACAAGCTTCAAGAAGAGATTGATTCATTTGAAGAAGCTCCTCAAGCCTTGGTCAAGTGGGTTCCCAAGACTTCGTCAAGTTCTACTTCATCAAGTGCTACTACAAGTCCAAGGATTCCCATCAAGTTGATGTGGGTCCAAAAGAAGAAGAACTAGAGAGTTCTTGAGGGTGACTCCGCCAACAAACTTCACTCATATTCATTATGGCAAGAACTTGTGCAACCAACTTCCACATTTTGCACTAGTTCATGGAGTCACAAACCCTCTTGTTGGTAAGGCAAGGGACAAGGTATTCAATGCATTCATGGACATCATATATGTGTATTTCACTCTATGTCTATGGATATCCTTGTATGTTCCTTGTGTGGGACTAACCCATGTAGGTATTGAAAGCACAAAACTCCAAAGGATTGCTCCCAACTCTGGATGGTCTACATCAACATTGAGCATCCACATCTGCAACACCTACATGAAGTCATCATCGATAAAACCCAAGGTTAGTTCATCCCTTCTTGGGGGGATATCACATCTAGGGGGAGCTTTTCTCTAAACAATTGAGCTAAAGCAACTCTAATGGTGTGAACACATCAATGCTTTATGTAAAAGTGGCAACCCCACTTGTGCTTAAACGATGAGTATGACCTATGATCAAATGTTCTCATTTGACTCCTAAGTCAATATACTCATATATAGATGACCTAGTCATCGCCATTGCTTGATAGATGCTAGAATTGGGCGTGCATGTTTGACACATACTTCATTTGCTATCTTATTGTGTGAGCATGTTGGTTTGCAAGTTTTCGTCATTTGAGGACATCCATTTGTTGTTTTGATTGTCTTGGTTTTTTTGGCCAAGTGGATGTACAAGAATGCCTAAGTAGCTTCTCTAGCTATCTATGCTTTCTTGTCTCAAACTCTATTCTTGCTACATCACAAAAATTGAACAAGTCATTTTCGGACCCTCCGGGTGAGGAGCACTCAGAGCCACCGATCTGAAAGGGCTGAACCTCCAAAACCTTCTACATGATTTCGGCCGAACCAATTCACTCAAACTCGGTCCAACCGAAATCATTTAGATTGATCTAGGTTTTCATCTCGGTGTCACCGAGTTGAACCATTTCGGCACCACCGATGTGCTAACCTGCTTGCAGTTACACATATCGGTGCCACCGAGTTGTCCAACTCGGAGCCACTGACAGCATACGGGTATATATACCTGGCGAGCCGGAACGGTTGAAATTTCTCAAACCCTCTCATTCCCACACCCCGTTGCTGCCATCGCCCAGGTCTCCGGATCGTCACCTTTGTCTCCAGCGCACCTTCGCCGCTGGAATCCACCGCCGTCAACGGCAATATGCTCCGTCGTTGCCGCCGTAGAGGATCTCCACCGAGTTAGGGTGAGATTCGACCCCTTTCGTGCTCCAATTTCTGATTCAATGCACGATTGGATTGCCATGATTCTTGCCACGGATTGAGAACTCCCATTACACTGCAATCTGCATAGATTAGATTCGAGTAAAAAATTTAGGTTTAAGTTTCCGCCGAACGCATCTCGGACCGACCGATTAGAAATTTTTGGAGTCACCGATTTGGCCCCAGGCCATAGCACTAGTACGTCTCGGTGCCACCGAGTTGTACGAATCGGTGAGACCGAAAGTAAAATCTCTGTGAAACCCTAGCATCTCGGAGTCACCAAACCCCATCTCAGTCTGACCGTAATGGCGTGTAAAGTTACTGTTGAGTGCTTCGGTATCACCGAGATGATCAACTCGGTCCATCCGAAATGCCTTCTGTGAAAACTTGAACTAAGATTTGAACTCAATGTTTATGAAAAACTTCTGCTTTTTGTGATGACTCATCTACTCTGCCCATACCCATCTATTCACAGGGTCAGCTTTGCAAGATGTCTGATGCCAGTGATAGCCAGAACATGTCAGAGCAGCACACAGATCTCAGTGCAGGATCTAGTCATGCAGAAAGCTTTTATGAGGGAGAGAGAAGCTCTCCGGATCTTCCAAAGGCTGCAACAAGGACCAGGAAGAAGAGAACCTCAGATAGTGAGGATGAGGACTTTGTTTCTAGTGAAGCAGCATCAAAGACAAAGAGAGTTGTGCTTGCAAAGGAGTATAGCACCAAACCAACTGCTAGAACCAAAGAGAAGACAACAGTGAAGAAAGTCCCTAAGGAAACTATGACATTTACACTTGAGGAACCAAGTGATGCAGCTGCAGGAGGAAAGAAGAAGAGGGCTAGGAAAACTACTGCCCGTGTGATTGGCAAACCCTCCATGATGATTGATGAGGAGGAAGAGGAGGAACCAGCAGCTGATGCACCCCCTACAAAGTCTCAGAAACTTATGTCAGATGCTATAAGGACTGCTGCCCCCAAGTCCAAGCCAAAGGTTTCAGCACCAAAGAGATCCACAAGAAATATTCCAGCAACTGAGAAGAACAAGGCCCCAGTGCCTGAAGCTGATGTTGATGAGGAGCCACTAGTGTTCAGGAAGTTAAAGCCCAAGATTCCAGACCATGACAATGCACACCCAGTAGCAGAGAATATGATGCTAAGGAAGGACAAAGGACTGCTTCAGTGGAGACTGTCAGATCCCTATGCCGCAAGGAGGATAATAGCTTGTGATTACCGCTTCCAGACTAGAGAACAGCAAGACTTCTATGAGACAGTTCTGCTTGATAAGAAGCCAATTGTCAGCGACATGAGATGGGTGGATTGGAAGTACATTGATTCCAATGAGGATTATTTCCCCCATGTTCATGAGAGTTTCCGGATAGCTGGTGTTGATGAGTTTGTTGGACAGAAGCTAACAAAGTGGAATGATGAGATGATCATGCAATTCTACTCCACAGCTCACTTCTATCCTGATGGCAGGATTGTGTGGATGACTGAGGGTTCCAGGTACCAGTCGACCATCTCAGAGTGGGCTACTCTTCTCGGTGCTCCAGAAGAAGAAGATGATGACATAGATATTTATGCCAAGCTCAAGATGGACCACAACTCCATGGCCAACATGTATACAGCTATTCCACAGAAAGACATCGAGACACACAAGCTAGGGTCAGTGAAGCACCTGCTGCCTGGTTTGGCCACCACAAACACTATCTTGCGGTACACTCTATTGCCCAAGTCAGGAGATGATAAGATGATTCATGGCCACTCCATCAACTTGCTGCACCTCTCTGACACACCTCAGAAGTTCAAGGTGATGAGCTTGATTGTAGAAACCATCAAGAGGACAGCTGCTGATCAGAAGAGATCTTGCGGATATGCTCCACACATCTAGATGCTCATCAATTCGAAGGTTGGAACGAGCACTTATCTTCTTGATCGTGAGCATCTCCCACTGCGTCCAGAGTTTGAGGACAATGTCATTGTGATGGATCCTTCGCATCCTACCTCTGCTCAAGCACAAGAAAAGATCCGAGTAGCCACAGAAGCAAAAGCAGCCAAGGAGGCATCTGCTCCCAATGCTCCCATTGCCAACCTCAAGTCCAAGACTGACCAGATGACTTATCTGCTAGAAGCCACCCTGAGGATTGAGCGAAGTCTGGCCAACCTCACCCAAAACTAGGCTAGCTTAGAGCGGATAGTCGAGACGAAGATTCATGATCTAGATGTCAAGATCACTGAGGTCCAGACTATAGTGGAGAAGCTGAAGGACGATGTTGATGCAGCCAGGACAGCCGCTTCAGATGATAGTGGAGATGACAGACCCACTACGGAGAGATTCCAGACAGTGCCCAGGGCAGCCAGGTCTGCTGCAGTGCCAGTTGTGGATCCAAGGACCACCGTCTCTGCACCTGCTGCTGCTGCTATAGTGCCACCTCCGGTCTCCACTCCACCAGCCCAGCAGACATCAGCAGAAGCCTTCGCGGATGCACTTCTCTCGACGCCGTCTACGCACACCGGAGCTGCCAGCCGGAGATCCCCTTCAGGAGCTTCCGAGGATCGTGCCTAGAGTGTCGTATTAGTCCTACACCTATTCGAGCTTTTTGGTACTTGTTGCCAAAGGGGGAGAATTTGTATAGATCTTAGGCTTCGAGAGAGAGAGAGAGTCTTGCTTTGCTTTGCTTGTTGTTTCTCGAGTTCGTTTGCTACTATTTGCTTGATGGTACTTTGTTTTGATGTGTGTGCTTGATACTACATCTGTGAGATACTTTGATCGTTATGTTTGTGAGTTACTACTTCATGTGATTGATCATACTATGCTCTATGTGATGCTTATGCTTATCATTATCGTGTATGATCATTCACTTGTGTTGGTGATGCGTGCTTACTACTCCACTCATATCATTTTGCGCGCTCCACCAAGTTGTATGTGACATGGAAGAGTGACCCATGATCCTAATCGATTTTGCATTTGCATTCAAACGCAAATTTTTAATAATGCACAAATTTAGGGGGAGCTCTTGCTTATCACATACTTCTCAAAGCGACGATGTATTCCATTCATTTAATCATTTGTCGAAGCTTTGATCTATATGTTGTCATCAATTACCAAAAAGGGGAGATTGAAAGCACATTTGCTCCCTTGGTGGTTTTGGTAATTCATAACAACATATATCTCATTGAACTAATGTCCATTCAAGTTAAAGATTTCAGGATGTTCAATGATTGGCATGGCAAGGACAAGAGATGTGGACCCCTCAAAATGCTAAGGACAAGGATTGGCAAAAACTCAAGACTCTACATTTTTGGTTTAGTGATCCAAGATCACATTGAGTCCATAGGAAAGCCAATACTATTAAAAGGGGATGAGGTGTTGCTTAATGGTATTTTTGCTCAAGTGCTTAGTGATAGTACTCCTAAACCCTCAACCACTCTCTCTATCCAAATATGTCCAAAACCTACATTCCAACTCGGTCTCACCGAAATTTCCTATCCGGAGCCACCGAGTTCATCTGGACTTAGCCACTGCCAAAACCCTAACAAATCAGATCCACCGATATGGATCTCGGTCCCACCGAGATGGCCTTGCCAACTCTCTGTAATCGTTTGCACTTGTCGGGCCGATGGAACCCAGGGTATCCAGACCCGTCTTCCTTTGGCCAGGGCACAACGCCTGGCGTGGACCCAGTAGGCCGTCACCACCAAGCACCTCACCAGGACTCTTCATGAGGCCATGGCCTCCTGAGACCCCCTCCTCAGGAAGTGGCGAGCAAGGCTAGGCATCCTCACCAACGGCCTTGCGAGGCCCTCTCGCGAGGTGGCCTCCCAAAGTGGCCTCCTGAAGGCGCCCAAGATGAAGGCCATTTGGCACGGCCGAGCGGTCTGGGGCCCATCACGTAGGTGACGCACGCGGCGACGAGCGGCGACAGAGGCCGCGCCAGCAGGCGCGGATGAGGATGGTTTCCTCTTTTGCGTTAAGGGAGCAGGGCCAGCTATCTACTCCCCAAAGCAACCCCAAAGGTTGCCCGATCGGCGAGGCAAGACCAAGACGGCAGGCGCGCAGGGCGGAGGTCATCACCGAGCCCACTGGCACGTCATGGATCATGCTTTGGCAGGCGAGGACCGCCTTTAGTCAGGATAGCCTGAGCGCCTGTCCCCTTTCAAAACCGCCAAGTGTGGCAACCCTTCCCGCCTAAGTTTCCAGGGGGAAGAGGACGAAGGCTGGTATAAAGGACAGTGCTGCCATTGTAGGGAGGAAGGATCTGGACCTGTTCTTCCTCCTCCACCACCTTGCACGCAAGAACTCTCTTGCCCACTGCAAGCCCAACGACAAGCAGGAGTAGGGTTTTACACCGCAAGGTGGCCCGAACCTGGGTAACCGCTGAGTCCACGGTCCGTTCCTAGCTAGCGCGCTCTCGCCGTAGCCTCGCCATAGTTCAGTCATGGTAGGAGACGAAGCGGTAGGAACGAGCTCACCCCAGTGTTCGAACCTTTGGGTCCCCGAAGCCTGACTTCCGACATTTGGTGCGCCAGGTAGGGGTGCGCTACTGTTCTTCCGCTCCGCCCTCTGCACCACCAACCCCACGGCCGACACACGTCGCGAGCGCGCCGAGCGCAGGGCTGGCCGCGTGGCTCAGCCAGAGCCGGTGGCCCGCGGCAATCGCCGCCGCCCCGACGTCGAGGCTGCTACCGCCACCGACCCCGCTGCCCGCGAGTAGCAGGACTCCTCCCTGCACCCCTCCGTGCAGGCAAACGGCCACACCGCCACGGCCTCCTCCCTCGCACACCGTGGGCGGACGAACCCGCAGGCCGTGCTGCTCACGTCGCGCGAGCTGCTCCGCTACCGTCCAGCTGACGCCGGCTATGACGCCTGGCTTGGTCGCATCACCGAGCTCGTTAACGCCGCCGGGGACGCTCCGTCGCCTTCCCACTCGCTCCGCCCTCCGCCGTCTCACGCTGGGGACCTAGCGCATGGCGCTGCCCCGCCGCCTCCTCTGCGTGACGAGCAAGGCGGGCCCCAGCGCAACACGCAAGTGCGTGAGCCGTCCCGTGGCGCATCCTCGCCGGTCCGAGACGAGGCCAGCTGCTAGATCATCCGCCACGCGCCCCCTGATGCGCGAGTGCTCCTCGAGCAGCAGCGCCAGTGCCAGGACCAGGCCGTTCAGGACATTGCGGCGGCTGGGCATCAAAACCGCGCCGCCCTCGCTGGCGGCGTCCCCTCAAGCGGTGTGGGCTGCCATGCCTTCACCCGCGAGCTGCGTCGCGTGATCTGGCCCGCGAAGTTGAAGCCTGAGATGCCTCCATGCTACGACGGCACCCCCAACCCCGCGGAGTTCCTTCAGCTCTACGCGCTGAGCGTTGAGGCGGCGAACGGCAATGACAAGGTCATGGCGAACTGGTTCCCTATGGCCCTCAAGGACGGCCCACGCTCCTGGCTCATGAACCTCCCCGAGGTGTCCATCTCATCGTGGTCCGAGCTCTACAGCCATTTCGTCGCCAACTTCAAGGGCACACAGGATCGCTCCCTCGCCATCAATGACCTGCGGCGTGTGCGGCAGCGCCCAGACGAGACCCTCCGCAAGGACATCCAGTGCTTCAGCCAGGTGCGCAATAAGATCCCGCGCGCCTCTGACGCGGCCGTCATCTCTGCATTCTCCACCGGCGTCATGGACGTCAAGATGCGCGAGAAGCTCGCCATCAATGGTGAGCTCGACTCCGTGCTTGAGCTGCTCGACCTCGCGAACAAGTGCGCCAAGGCTGAAGAAGGCCGCCTCTTCATCCACAATGACCCTGACGCGGTGCTCGATGCCGCCAAGACCAAGAACAAGGACATCAAGCACAAGGGCCCTGCCGTGCTTGCGGCGGAGCCCGAGCAGAAGCGCGGCCGCGACCGTGACGAGACCAGGAAAGACAGTCGGCCACCCTGCGCCTATCAGAACGTTCGCTCCCACAGCACCGAGGACTGCCAGGAGCTCAAGCTGCTCCACGACGAGCGCCAGGGCCACCGAGACGACCGCAATGGCCGCGGCGCCGGCCGTGGAGGTAGCCGCGGTGGCAACCGTTGGGACGGCCGCAACGGCAACCTCCGCCAGGGCTGGCGCGACCAGCCCCGTGAGGCCGCCTGGCGCGACCAGCCTCGTGAGGCGAATCCTCAAGCCAATGCTGCTCTTCCGCCGCTGTCACCGCCACCCCGGAGGAACGACGTCAACCAGCGTGACGAGGGCGCCGGGGGCTACCAGGAGCCACGCGCAGTCGCCTTCATCCTTGGCGGGGCTCAGGCCCCCGCGTCCAACCGCCACTTCAAGCAGTTCTCTCGCGAGGTGAATGCCGCCCTCCCGAGGCCAGAGGCCTCGCGGCCCCTCAAGTGGTCGCAGTACGCCATCACCTTTGACTCCAAAGACCACCCCAAGTCCACGGCCTCCACAGGCGCGCTCCCCATGCTGTGCACTCCCACCATCAGCAACGTCGCGGTCACCAAGACCCTCATCGACGGGGGTGCCGGCCTCAACATGATCTCCATCGAGACCTTCGAGATGCTCCAAGTGCCCTACGACCAGCTGATGCCGACCAGGCCCTTCTCTGGAGTGACCGACGGCTCCACCATCCCTCTGGGGCAAGTGAGCCTCCCCGTCATCTTTGGCACCCGTAAGAACTACCACACTGAGCTCATCGACTTCAACGTGGCGCACATCGGCCTGCCTTACAACGCCATCTTGGGCTACCCAGCTCTCACCAAGTTCATGGCGGCGACCCACCACGCCTACAACGTCCTCAAGATGCCCGGCAGCAGCGGCATCATCACCGTCACCTGCGACGAGAAGGACGTGATCTGCTCCCTGGAGCACGCCTACAAGGCTGCCGCTGTCGCGCATCCGGGTGACGAGGACGCGGTCGACCCTCCTGAGGCCGCGCCCGTGAAGAAGAAGCAGTTGTTCTCTCAGGACCACGCCGAGACGAAGAAGGTGTCAGTGGACGGCAGCGGCTCCGGCCCTGCCTTCACCTTCGGCGCTGGCCTTCCTCCTGCATAGGAAAGCGCGCTCGTCACCTTCCTTTGGGCAAACTCGAATGTTTTCGCCTGGAAAGCATCTGCCTTGTCCGGTGTGCCGAGGGAGGTGATCGAGCACCACTTAGCGGTGTGCCCCAATGCACGCCCCGTCAAGCAGAAAGCACGGCGCCAGGCGCCAGAGAAGCAAGATTTCATCGTCAAGGAAGTTCAGAAGCTCTAGGAAGCTGGGGTTGTTCGCGAGGTGCGCCATCCCGAATGACTCGCCAACCCAGTCGTCGTCCCCAAGAAGGGCGGCAAGGAGCGCATGTGCGTCGACTTCACCAGCCTCAACAAGTTATGCCCTCAGGACCCCTTCCATCTGCCGCGAATCGGCCAGGGCATTGGCCCCACCATCAGAGGCATGCGCATGCCCTTCGGCCTGAGGAACGCCGGCGCATCTTTCCAGAGGCTGGCGCCCCTCGTGCCAGGGCCTCGTGAGCCCCCAGGGCCTCGCGAGCCCCCTGGTCCCGGAGGAGCGGACTCCCTTGGCATGCCTCGCTAAGCGGTCTGACGTCACCCCAGTGCAGTCCTGCTATGTGCATCCGACGCGCCGCCTCGCGCGGCCCACACTCCTTCTCGCCGCGCCTCCCGCACCCTCGCTCCCGGAACCCTTCCGCCAAGGTGATTTTGTTTAAATGTGGCTGAGGGCGCCCCACGGGCTGCACCAACCTCAAGCTGATCTGTGCCGGACACGGCAGCCTAGCCCCTATCCTTTTGGTTGTGTAATGGATTTTGCTGATTTCACCCTGATGAGTTATGTTACCTGCTTAATTGCCTGTTAAGTTCGATGCCGACCGAAGAGCGCCACACGCTCGCGACCCCTCCCCTGGCAGATTCTGTGAGCGGGGGCTAGGCACGGTGCCTATGCTCGGGTCTGTCCCTGCAGTGCTGCCAAATCCAAGCGACTGAGCTCTGGCTCGCGAGCCTACTCCCATGCACGTCACCTCACCAAGGTCCTTGGTGCCTTATCTACTCACGCAATGGCCACGAGCGGGTTAGCGAGCACGTGCCGCTCCCCCCCCCCCATTGTGAAATTTGTCGACATGCAGTCCCTCAGGAGGCAAGCCACGCGAGGACCTCGCGGGTGGCCTCTCGTGAGCCGGCCTCGCGAGGCGAAGATACTTCGAACGCCGAGCCTCGTGAGCACGCCTCGCGAGCTGCGTGAGCTCCTCATGAGCTGTGGCTCGCCCAACACTGCTCTCCGCTAAAAGCTAAGTCCGACTACCTCGCGAGACGCCCTTACCGTCACTCAAGCTCTCTCCCCTCGCGATCCCATTGGGTGCTAGCGTTTTTTCTTCTGCGTAAGCCGCTTGCACGCCAAAGGGGGGGCTCCCTGAGCATCGCGCCTCAGGAGCTCTCACTAGCTCCCGGTGCCCCTCACCTCCTGGCCTTATCCCGGCATCGCAACCGGACATACCAGCGGTGGCTGAGGCCCGCTCGAGGGCTGGGTCCTGATGGCGTAGAGCGCTGAGGCGAACAAAGAAAAAAAACCAGCTTCACGAGAGGACTTCGGGAGGGAATGCATACACCCCGAGTCACGAAAGCATTAAGTTAAACATAGAAGATACTGTTTTCACGCCCCCGCGGGGCTACATCGGTTCAATGCAGGGAAATAAAAAGAAAGAAAGAGCCTAGGCGAGGCGCCATCACCCCCAAGACTCCAGCGCGGGCGCCGCGCGCGTCTCCAAGAAGGCGCTGCAGGCAAGCACGGCCCCGTCACCGTGCGCACGGTGCCCGCCGCCAGGGGTTCCGGAATCGTCGCCGCGCGCGCCTAGTCGGAGTCCTCGTCCTCGCTCTTGACGCGGGGGGAGCCGTCACCGCTTTCGCCCCCGCCTGAGGGGGCGGCACCGCTGGAGCTGTCGTCCTCGCTGGAGGAGCCGCTGTAGCTGCCATCCTCGCTCTCCACACAGCACTCCAGACGGCTGCCGGAGATCCCGAAGATCTTCACGAAGAGCGTGGCGGCCCCATCGTACTTGAATTGGAGGATGTGCCCCCGCTTCAGGCCGCGGGCAAGGGCGAACGACTTCCACCCCTGCTTCAAGAACATGAAGCCCGAGGGGGTGAACTCCGTCGCCACCCAGGAGGGGCCGTTGCAGCAGCCGTTGGCCTGCACCCACAAATCCAGTGGCGCGCGTTCCGCCATTGCCTCCGCGAAGGAGTCCGGAAGCCGAAGCCAGGTGCAGGGGCTGCAGTGCATGTTCACTACAAATTCATGCGCCGCCTCCGCCGAGTGGCTCCCCGACTGGGGCGGTAGCGCGGCCGCTCCGCCACGGCCGCCTCGGCCACGCGCGCCTCGTCCTCCGCGCCCGTGAGCGGCGCCCCTTCCGTGACCGCTGGGCCCGGCGCCGGCAGCCGTCGGGGAGTGCCCGCGCCACCAGGGCGGAACCTGGGATGCGGCAGCGGAAGAACGGCCACGCCCTCTTCCCCTCACCATCTTTGCGGCGGCTCTAACAAGAAGACGGAGGAAGTTGGAGGAAGGAGAAGATGGGTGGAGGACTCCGGCTCTCCTCTCCCCCTCTTTATGCTCGGCACGGAGCTCCTCTCGTTGCTCCGCCTTCTCCGGCATCAGGAATTAAAGGAGTTGGAATGTGTGAAGAAAGGCAATGATGGCCTCGCGTCGCCCGCGGCAGGTATTATGTCAGCACGGGCGGTTACCGAGGCGTCGTGGGAGAAGTGTGGGCGTCCCCCGTCACATCGTGCGCCACGTGTTGCGCCTCGCTGCAGGCGGTTAGGGCCCGCACCGTTTCGCCCCCCAGTAGGCGGGAACGTGGCTCCCTGAGTGGCTCCCCACCTAGGGCGGTAGCGCGGCCGCTCCGCCACGGCCGCCTCGGCCCCGCGCGCCTCGTCCTCCGTGCCCGTGAGCGGCGCCCCTTCCGTGACCGCAGGGCCCGGCGCCGGCAACCGTCGGGGAGTGCCCGCTCCCCCAGGGCGGAACCTGGGATGCGGCAGCGGAAGCACGGCCACGCCCTCTTCCCCTCACCATCTCTGCGTCGGCTCTAACAAGAAGACGGAGGAAGTTGGAGGAAGGAGAAGATAGGTGGAGGACTCCAGCTCTCCTCTCCCCCTCTTTATGCTCGGCGCGAAGCTCCTCTCGTCGCTCCGCCTTCTCCGGCGTCAGGAATTGAAGGAGTTAGAATGTGTGAAGGATGGCAATGATGGCCTCGCGTCGCCCGCGGCAGGTTTTATGTCAGCACGGGCGGTTACCGAGGCGTCGTAGGAGAAGTGTGGTTGTCCCCCGTCACATCGTGCGCCACGCGTCGCGCCTGGCCGCAGGCGGTTAGGGCCCGCGCCGTTTCACCCCCCAGTAGGCGGGAACGTGCGCGCCGCGGGCCTGGGGGCTACTGACGGGCCCATGGAACCCAGGCTATCCAGACCCGTCTGCCTTTGGCCAGGGCGCAACGCCTGGCGTGGGCCCAGCAGGCCGTCACCACCAAGCACCTCACCAGGACTCTTCATGAGACCTTGGCCTCTTGAGGCCCCCTCCTCAGGAAGTGGCAAGCAAGGCTCAGCATCCTCACCAATGGCCTCGTGAGGCGGCCTCCCGAAGTGGCCTCCCGAAGGCGCCCAAGACGAAGGCCGTTCGGCACGGCCGCGCGGTCTGGGGCCCATCATGTAGGTGACGCGCGCGGCGACGAGCGGCGACAGAGGCCGCGCTAGCAGGCACGGATGAGGATGGTTTCCTCTTTTGCGTTATGGGAGCAGGGCCAGCTATCTACTCCCCAAAGCGACCCCAAAGGTTGCCCGATCGGCGAGGGAAGACCAAGACGGCGGGCACGCAGGGCGGAGGTCATCATCGAGCCCACCGGCGCGTCATGGATCATGCTTTGGTGGGCGAAGACCGCCTTTAGTCAGGATAGCATGAGCGCCTGTCCCCTTTCAAAACCGCCAAGTGTGGCAACCCTTCCCGCCTAAGTTTCCAGGGGGAAGAGGACCAAGGCTGGTATAAAGGACAGTGTTGCCATTGTAGGGAGGAAGGATCTGGACCTGTTCTTCCTCCTCCTCCACCTTGCACGCAAGAACTCTCTTGCCCACTGCAATCCCAACCACAAGCAGGAGTAGGGTTTTACACCGCAAGGTGGCCCGAACCTGGGTAACCGCTGAGTCCACGGTCCATTCCTCGCTAGCGCGCTCTCGCCGTACCCTCGCCGTAGCCTCGCCGTAGTTCAGTTGTGGTAGGAGACGAAGCAGTAGGAACGAGCTCACCCAAGTGTTCGAACCTTTGGGTCCCCGGAGCCCGACTTCCGACAGCACTCACTTCGGTCCCACCGAGTTTTGCAAATCGGTCTCACCGAGATGGCTTGCCAACTCTCTGTTGCCTTATTGCTTCACATCGGTCCTACCGAGTTGATGCAATCGGTGCCACCGAGACAAGGTTTGCCCTAACAATTGCACTTTGGTCCATCCGAGTTGTTCCAATCGGTCCCACCGAGATTCCTAACGTTCATATCTTTTACATAGTTAGGTGCCACCGAGATTTCTGATCGGTGCCACCGAGTTGGGTCAAAAGTGTGTAACGGTTGGATTTTGTGTGGAGGCTATATATACCCCTCCACCACTTCCTTCTCAGTAAGGAGAGCCATCAGAACGTGCCTACACTTCCACCATACATTTTCTGAGAAAGAACCACCTACTCATGTGTTGAGATCAAGTCATTCCAATCCAACCATTTGAACCTTGATTTCTAGCCTTTCCCAAGTTGCTTTCCACTCAAATCCTTCTTCCACCATAGCCAAATCTGTGAGGAGTTGTTTGAGTGTTGGGGAGACTATCATTTGAAGCACAAGTGCAAGGAGTTCATCAACAATACACCATCTATTACCTTTTGGAGAGTGGTGTCTCCTAGATTGGTTAGGTGTCACTTGGGAGCCTCCGACATGATGTGGAGTTGAACCAAGGAGTTTGTAAGGGCAAGGAGATCGCCTACTTCGTGAAGATCTACCCCGAGTGAGGCTAGTCCTTCGTGGACGTAAGCCATGATGGAATAGACAAGGTTGCTTCTTCGTGGACCCTTTGTGGGTGGAGCCCTCCGTGGACTCGCGCATCCGTTACCCTTCGTGGGTTGAAGTCTCCATCAACATGGACGTACGATAGCACCACCTATCGGAACCACGCCAAAAATCACCGTGTCTTCATTGCGTTTGAAATCTCCGATCCCCTCCTTTACTTACATATGCAATTGTTTACTTTCCACTGCTACACTCTTAGAATTGCAAGTGTAGGGTGATGCTTGACTTGTATGCTTGCTAAAATCTGCCTGCTTCTAAAATTGGGAAAAGTTTTGGTTTTTATTTGGTCAAGTAGTCTAATCACCCCCCCCCCCTCTAGACATACTGTCGATCCTACAAACCCTCGTAGCGGCAGTGGATGCGCGGGCTCAGCCCCTACCCCTCGCCATCGCCGCGGCGTTCTTCGGAGGAAGCAAGCAAGGGAGAAAGGTTGAAGAAGGGGAGAAGCAAGGGCAGAGGATGAGTGGGGAAGGTCTCTACCCCCTGCTCCTTTTATAGCACCCTATGAGGGCGCCCTCCCTGCCATTCCGCCTTCTTCGACACCGGGAATCGAGGCAGAGAAGCAGAAGGGAAGCAACGATGGCCTGCGCCCCACGCAGGCAGGCTTTATGGCAGGCGCAGGCGGTTACCGAGGCATAGTGGGGAAGTGGGGGTGTCCCACGTCCCGTCGTGCGCCACGCGTCGAACCTGGGCCCCGCAGTCTGTCAGGGCCCGCGCCGTTTCGCTCCCAACAAGTGGGAACATGCGCGCCACGGGCCCGGGGGCTACTGTCGGGCCATTGGGAACCAGGGTACCTAGGGCCATCTGCCTGCGGCCCAGGAAACGACGCTTGGCAAAGGCCCAAGACGCGGCCCATCTAAGGGCGCCGCAGGGCGAAGACATCTCGCGAGGCACCAGCCTCCCGAGGGCCCCTCCTCAAGGCGCGAGCCACCAAGACTTAGCCGCAGCAGCGGCGGAAGCCTCACGAGGCGGTCTCCCGAGGCGTCCCCCCCCCTGAGGCGGCTGCCCGAGGTCGACCGAGCCTGACGCCAGCCGCGCAGTCCTGTGTCCACCACGTGGGTGACGCGCGTAGCGACGAACGGCGGCAAAGGCCGCGCCAGCGGGCACAGACAGAGAGGCTTTCATCTTTGGTGCTAAAGGGGCAGCCCCAGCTGCCCACCTCCAAAGCAAGTCCCAAGGATTGCCCGTTTGGTGAAAGAAGACCAAGACAGCAAGGCGCGCAGGGCAGAGGTCACCACCGAGCCCACCGGCGCGTCATGGATCATGCTTTTGCAGGCGAAGACCGACTTTAGTCAGGATAGCCTGAGCGCATGTCCCCTTTCAAAAATCCGCCAAGTGTGGCATCCCTTCCCGCCTATATTTTCAGGGGAAGAGGACCAAGGCGGATAAAAAAGGGACAGTGCAGCCATTGTAGAGGAGGATCGACTCCTTCATCTCCTACCTTGTATGCGAGAACACCTTCTTGCCCATTGCAATCCCAACCACAAGCAGGAGTAGGGTTTTACACCGCAAGGTGGCCCGAACCTGGGTAACCATCGTGTCCCCTGTCATGCTCCATGCTAGAACTCTCGCCATAGCCTCGCCGTGGTCACTGTCGAGTAGGAAAGAATGAGCTCGCCCCCAGTGTTCGAACCTTTGGGTCTGCCAGAGCCCCGATTCCGACATGTGTAGGCACAAAACGAGCTCGCATGACATCCTTCATTTGATTCCAAGTCGTGATGGGTGGTTCGCCTTTCTCTTGGCGTCGTTCGATCACTTGCTCCCACCAAATGAGAACATAGTCTTGGAACTCTAGACATGCCATGGCGATCTTCTTTCCTCTTCATAATTGTGAAGCCGGAATAACTTGTCGACCTTCAATGCCCATGAGAAGTAGTCTTCGGGATCATTGCTACAGGAGAATTTAGGCATGTTGATCTTGAGCTTGTCGTAGCGTTGCTCCTCATTGCGTTGTGGGCGATGGCGATGACGCTCTTGTCTTGGAGGTGGGTCTTCTAGTTCTTGCTCCTCATGCTCTTCTTGATTGACTTGGCGTCGAGGGCGTGGTATACGTGCACGGTTCCTCATTTCTTGGCGCTCCTCAAGACGTGCGGCTTCTTCTTGTCGCTCTCATCGGAGGGCTTCTTCTTGTTCATGCACTCAGCGGTTGCGCTCGTTTACGGCGTGAGTTGCTTCTCGAAGGGCACGTTGAGCTTCAAGTGCTTGTTCCTCACGACGTTGTTGTTCTCATTGTAGAGCATCACCGTCTTGATTTTCTTGGCGTTGGTGTTGTGGAGCCTGCTCTTGGTCCATGGCGCCTTGTGCTTGACGATGGTGTCGTTCACGCTCTCAAAGGCAGTTTTGCAAACCATTGCCATGGAATAGGTTTTGTGGAGCTTGATGGTCTTCATGGTCTTGGTGACGGTGTGAGCGTGCTCGTGGAAGACTTGCATCCGAAGACGTGTCCGAAGAGTGTAGGCTCGAGTGGCGTCGTCTTGATTTTGAGGATGACGAAGTGGAAGAAGCGTGGTTGACCATCATGGCACGGAACTCTTCCATTTGAGAAGATAGCTTGTCATCGAGGGTTTGTCGGAAGTCGGTGGCTAGTTGTTCGATGTGGTCGCCTAAAGCTTCACTTTCTTGATGTAAGGCTCGTTGGACGTCGAAGAGGTGAACCTTGGTGATGTAGTCGTTCGGTGCGTCTTGCTCATCGAAGAGTGCATTGGTAGAAGTGCTCGGCCTATCCATCATTCTCAAGCAAATGTTAGTGGAAGAAAGGAACGAACTAGACCAATGTGTCTTATCCAATGTTGTAGATGGATCGATGATCACCCAATATGGTATAATGGAAGTAGTACAATTGGTACCGGATCGTGTCAATATCACACCTACACATGTAAAGCTTTTGGAGTAGCTTGGTGAGGATAGTGGCACAAAATTTATGCAATTGTTAGCAAGATATCAATAATGTTGAAAGAGATTCACAAATTCGCAAGTGAAACAAGTAGACCCATAGCAATGAGTGGCACACGGAAACACACACACGGATAGATAAGTGAGGTCGTGCAACCAAGGAATGAGCACAAAATGTGGAATCCACAGAAAACGCTCGTGTTGCACAACTCTAGAGAGACACTAGCACGATTGCTCTATAGGCGGATACGAACTTGTGTGCACAACCTATGAGAGACAAAACGTATCGACTTTCTATCTCAATTATGCTATGTATGTATGATTCCCGGTTAACTCAGTCACGATGAATCAAGCTGATCAATATGCTATGCAATGTGGCGTCATGCTATGGCTATTACTTACAAGCTTGTTGTTTTTCTTTTTCTCTTTGCTTAAAAGCTTTTCTCTCTTTGATATTTTTCTTTGGCCACTTATGCGAGATGCTCGAACCAAGATAGCAATTATGTATATGCGGGAACAATTGATGACACAAGAGATGATACAATGAAATATGCACGCTATGATAGCTATGCGGAACGTGTATCACTAAAGTGCACAAGTAGCATTGCCCGGCAATACTCATATGGCTAGTCTCGTAGGAAAGTGACGCAAAAGAGGGCCTCGGGGTTAACAATGCAATGGCAAGGAAGTGGACCAAGATGTCATAGAGGTTACCGTCCTTGCTTACGGTGGTGGTGTCACAATGATGAAGTGGTCGTTATCGATGCCGAGTCCGTGGCGAAGATGAACTGCTGTGATGTTGATGTCGAACCGTTCCTAAGTAGCCGAAACACGTTAGGAAACAGAAAACCGCGACTCAAAATCTCAAATGGCAAACGGTCAAATCGGATGTGGTAGCGAAAAGTTGTAGTGTTGAGTCGGAAGCTCAATGGGTTTGCGGAAATGCGATGGTGGTCTCGGAGTTGGCAATGTGGAAGTGCGGAAGTGGCTGAAATTTTCATGCAAAAATTCAGTTTCATCAAGCTCGGTCGGACGTCCGGTGGCTGTCGAACGACCGGTGGCTGTCGGCTGTCCGGACGTCCGGTAACTTCCGGTCGTCCGGTGACTGTGCAATTTCGGGGTCAACAAGAACTCATGGATATCGTGAAAGAAAGAAAAATTGGGCCATAAATTGGACGAATTTCATGGATGGAAAGTGGGGAAAAGGTGTGGGGAAGCTAGATCCACCTGAAACACTTCGAAACCGTGGATCAAAATCAACAAAACATCATCAAACCAACAAATCACAAAAAAATTGGTATGGCTATTTTTGTGGGGATTTTCGAAATTGGGCAAAAACACACAAAATTGGGGCTAGAAAGTGGAGGGAAAGAACTCCAAAGTGTGAATCAACGTGGCTCTGATCCAAGATGATGTAGGGTGGAACCCTATGGTGATGATCTTTTCACACTTGGAGAGGAAAAGGAGCAAATCAAAGAGAGGAACACAAACAAGAACACTCAAATGATAAGATCCAATCACACATGCACTAAATCCACATACACATAAAGGGATACAAGGGTCCAAATCTAACACAAGAGGGTAACAAAGGTAACTAGTTCATCCCAATCCTTGAAGGAGAGAGGTCTTGAATCCTAGGAGGATCTTCCCACAAGGGGGTCTTGAATCCACAAAGGGATCTTCTCACAGGCTCGCATGGAGGTCTTGATCTCCATGGGAGAGGTAGGTGGATGAGAAAAACTCAATCTCTAAACCGAGCTATCACTTGCTAACCCTAGTTCATCCAAGTGAAGGGGAATTTATAGTCTAGGGGGAGATAGGGGTATACATGGGCCAAGTCCCGAAGGGATGTGCACAGACAGGCGTCGGATGTCCGGTAGTTACCGGTCGTCCGGTGGCTCGCGAGCGTTCGGTCGTCCGGTAACTTCCAGACGTCTGGCATTTCGGCTCTGTTGAGGCGTCGTCGGATTTCCGGACGATGTCGGACGTCCGGTGCGTCAATCATCCGGAGGGCTTTGGTCTTCTGTTGTTTTGGTGCTGGACATGTGGCACCGAATTTCCGGAGGAGCTCAGTCGTCCGGGCGCTGAGACTTGTCAGTCGTCCGGTACTTTCCGATTGTCCGGCGGATGTAGTGTTCGTCGGCTGGGCCTTCTGGCCGGGTGATCTCCAGGATGCCGGATGTCCGGTAGCTGTCGGTCGTCCGGTAGTTGTAGCTTGCTGGGAGCTCGTCCTCTTGCTTCTTGCGCTTCGTATCCTTGCCGTCTTGTTCGTTGGCCGTAGCAGCTTCATGGCCTTCCTCCAAGTACCTGATCACACATAGTATCTCTGCTTGAGGTAGCAGCCATGTCTCACATGTAGAATGTGTAAGTTCGGAGAGGAGCGAGTTCACCTCGGTTTCAATAGCCCTTGCATGAGCTCTAGTTATTGGTCCACGTGGTGCCTTGGGAGATGAAGGTAGGTCCATGGGGATGACCGTAGGATGCTCCTCATCAAAGACCTTCCAAGCTAGGTCCAATGTGTGTGGACCATACAACGGGCACCACCGAGTTATATCTTGGCAATGCTCGCACCACACCAGATCTGGCGGCCTTGGTGTTGTCTGACCTGGGCTCCATATCGCTGGCGATGATGGGGGAGGACGGACTTCCCATGTCCAGGTGTCTGCAGGCTTCTTACGGAGAGAAAAACGGGCTTTTCTGGTAAGCAGATAATCGTCGTACACCTCTGGGCCATCGATCCATTGGAAAAAGTAGCAATACATCTAACTATGTAATGAAGATACGAACTCTGTTAACAGGAAACCTTGCTTCCATACATCCTATTGGAGGAAATAAGCAGAAACACACCTCCCAATGTCCACAACAGTAGTACGCATGTCTGGCTTTATCTGGATGCATCGATTGGAATATGTATGCTGGGTCGCCGCAGCAGCATAGAGGAACTGGCAGCCTAGGAGGAATAGGAGCATCTTTGGAAGCAACAGTAGGGTACTTACCCTTGCTCTTCTTCGCGAGGGCACGGAGCCTGTTGAACTCATCCCAGTCCACAAGCCGCTCTGTAAATTAGTTGTTATGACAGATCTAACATGGTGCTAAACAAGAACTAGGATCTGAAAGCAGGGAAAGCAAGGATAATAACCTCCAAGAACCATGGCCATGGTTGTCCTGCAAGGACCTGGTGTTGGAGGTATGCCCTAGAGGCAATCATGTATGATGATATTTCCGATGTTTTTATGAACCGATGTAGTCCTCGGATGTTATCGATGATACTTGTTGACAAGTACGTGACTTGTCTGTGGGATCTTGTGTTGTATGATACGTCCTCAAATGGTCCCTAGTCGTAAGTGACGTGTGGGCACACGTCGGACTAGACTAGCATGCCATACGGTGGATGCTTTTGTCTCACTAGCCATGAAGCATGTGATGTTGCCGAACTGCATGGATCTGATCGGATCCGAGATAGGATACGGATGACCGGATCCGAGCTCGGATGGATATCGGATTGGACAGACCCAACTATGAGACACAGCGATAGGTCATCTGTGAGTCTCTAGTACACATACGTTTTGTGTCCTCGGACCTGAGCTGACGCATGTGCTCGGGGTGGTGACCGACCTGCTTTGGGCCGACCAAATGCTACTCCGTAACTGGGTAGTTATAAAGGTAGGTTTCGGGCTTGTCCAGACCCATGCTGCGAGACATGGTTAAGCAAGATGGGATTTGCCCCTCCGATGAGGAGAGATATACTCTGGGCCCCTCGTGTGATCCGACTTGTATAAGCATGGCCATGCGACGAGGATTATGAGATAATCCGAGGTGTTGGTCGGATTCACTGAAACGAGAGAGAGGTCGGGCTGTAACAGGGATGCCCACATCGCCTTGAGCCCGACAACATATATCGTGTGGCAAAGGGAATGGAAGTGTGACGTACAGGTTCGCCAACCGGCTTCATAGTCTACTTGGTGGTCGGCACGCCTTGCTAGAGGCCGCTACCTGCCGAGCAGCTCGGAGGTAATCCAAACTGCGACCAAGCCGTCTTGAACCTAAGCGGTCGCGCGCTTAAGGGAAGGAACCTACGAGGTCGGATCCGAGGACACTTCGGATGTGATCCAAGCTGGACTTGGATCGTGACCGAGTAGACTTTGGGCTTTAGGATCTGTGTGAGGCCCAACTGTTGAGCCCACGACGGATGCCTATATATAGTGGAGGTACAGCACGCTTATCATAGTTGATCGCTTTGGCGTCGTCATTAGGGCTTTGCATGTGTTGCAACTAGCCACCTCCACGTGCCGCAGGCTGTGCGATCGGACCTAGCAGTCCGCCACATAGCGTTCCTCCCGCACGCGCGGATACCATTAGAGGTGGTGCAATTGTGCCACTCCGGCGAACCTGTTCGTGGAACTTGGTGATCGGCTGTATGTGGGAGATCGATGAGGAGGAGATGACTCCGGTGACGCGCTGCCACGACTCTACTTCCGCTGCACGGTACTGCGCGTCCAGTGGTAATGATCTATGATCCATCTCCATTAGCATGTTCCTGTTTGTTCTGCGGGTAGGAAAATTTTAATTTGCAGTCGACGCACCCTACCGTAGGACCCAACAGTGGTATCAGAGCCTCTGTTATAGGATTTGGATTCAGATCGTATGCATATTAGATATGTGGAGGCAGCAGATGAGATCTGTTGTCATTTAAGAGATCGGCTATGTGCACGGTTGATGAGATCAATTGCACAAGGGATCATTGAGGCTATGTTTTCTGACGATCAGAATCGATGAGGTCGTGACAGAACCTACCCCTACCGGTCGGTTTCCGCCATCGGGGTTAATAGTGAAACGTAAATCCGATTCGGATTCGTAATGATCGATGAGATCGGTCTGATCGGAAAATTCGGCGTGATCGGAGTACAGATGCGATCTGTGATTTCCGAAAACGTCGGGCGCTGCGCGCACCCGTGAGGGGCGCTGCCCCTTCGAACCCCACCCGCTAACCGGCTAGCGGGACCGCCGTTTGCGTAGCGCCATAGATTTCGTACATGTTCACTCAAACCGGTAGAATGAGATTCTATGCATAACTTTGTTTTGCAGGTTTGATGTGAATAGTATGGCTCATGTGTATGCGATGCATGTGTGTAAATTATACATGGCCTGCGCATCATGATTTGTCAGCCGGCAGGAGCCAAAGTGTTGTCATTATAATGTATAACGACCTGCGTGTCGACTTGTGATTCTCTGTAAATTCATTACTAGTTGTAGTAGTTGGAGGACAGAGATCAAAGTCGCTGCTCGGATAGAGATCCGAGGGGGTGTTCCGGTGTGACAAGATGGAGCCGACCTGGTCCTCGGACGTCCATGAAGGAGCCATACTATTTTACAATATTTGTTTATTTGTGATTGATATTGCTTCTTGTCTTCTACACATGTTAAAATGGTAGAAAGATCCCTCGTTAATATCAAGCAAATTGCCATCCCCGATGTTGCACCTTCGCACGTCAAGTACATCTAGTAGTGGGCTCATAAAATTGGGGTGCTGCTAGGTGTCCTTGAACTGAAGGGTTCGTGTCGGACACGGACATGCACTGCATCAGGTTAACTTGACAAGGCTATCAAAACGGTTTTGGGCCTTGTGGCAAAAGAGGTCGGGAGCCATGGTATAAGATACCAACCCAGCCGACAGGAGTCGTATAGAGATACGATTAGCAAAGAGTTGCTTACCGGATAGCCACTTCGGCTAGCAGTGATGCTAAAGCTCACTAGTCAGATTGCACTACTCGGATCCTGGATCACTGGAAGTTGCAGAGGGATGTCAACTTCAGTGGGAGTATATCTGTTTAGGCTTGATTTACTCTACATAAACACAGTGCTTACTGTTTGCGTATTTTTCTGTTGTAGATCAATGGCACCACCTGCTCAACCCAACTTTGCATTGAAATCAATCTTGGAAAAGGATAAACTTAATGGAACAAATTTTACCACCTGGTATAGAAACTTGAGAATTGTTCTCAAGCATGATAAGAAGGAACATGTTCTAGAGAATCCACTTCCAGATGAACCTGCCGAGAATGCTAATGCCACAACAAGGAATGCCTACCAGAAACTCGTTGATGATTCAACGGAGATCAGCTGTCTGATGCTGGCTTGTATGGAGCCCGATTTGCAATAGCATTTCGAAAACGTTGAGGCTTTCGATATGATCGAGAATCTCAAGAGCATGTTTCAGATGCAGGCTAGGACCGAAAGGTTCAACGTCTGGCGATCCTTGATGGATTGTAAGCTGAAGGAGGGTGATCCACTGAGCCCGCATGTGATCAAGATGATCGGATACGTGCAAGCTTTGGAACGCTTAGGCTTCCCGCTCTTGGATGAGCTGGCTACCGATGCAGTTCTGGGTTCTCTTCCAGCTAGCTATGGGACGTTCATTTCGAACTATCATATGCTTGGCATGGATAAGAAGCTCACTAAACTGCATGGGATGCTTAAGGTGGCAGAGCAGGATATTAAGAAAGGCACGCATCAAGTGTTGATGGTGCAGAACTCGGGCAAGTTCAAGAAAAGTTGGTCCAAGAAAAAGGCTAAGGCAAAGGGCAAGGAGAAGGAATCTGTTCCGAGCTCCGCCGCTACGCCGAAGTCTGGACCGGACTCGGGAACTGTTTGCTATCACTGCAAGGAGACCGGTCACTGGAAGAGGAACTGTAGCAAGTGGCTTGCCGAGCATGGCAAGAAGGCCGGAAGTATGACTTCGGGCAAAGGTACACTTGTTACATATGTTATAGACATTTACCTTGCCGACATACCTAGTAGCTCTTGGGTATTTGATACCGGATCGGTTGTTCATATTTGCAACTCGATGCAGGGGCTGGTAAGAACTAGGCGTGTGTCACAAGGGGAGATTGACATCAGGGTCGGAAACAAAGCAAGATTTGTTGCATTGGAGGTCGGCACGATGCAACTCCAGCTACCTTCCGGATTCATTTTGGAATTGAATAATTGTTATTATATTCCTGCGCTTAGTCGGAAGATTATTTCTACCTCATGCTTGATGAGTCAGGGTTATGAATTCAATTTAAAGGACAATGGTTGTTCGATATCTTTGAATGGGATGTTCCATGGCTATGCACCCATAGTTGATGGGTTATTTATTTTGAATCTGGAATCTGAACCTGTCTATAATATGAATGTCAAGAGGCATAAGCCTAATGAGATAAATCCAACATACTTCTGGCATTGCAGGCTTGGACACATTAGTCTGAAACACATGAAGAAGCTTCATGATGATGGGCTTCTAACTTCGTCTGACTTCGGGTCGTTCGAAACATGTGAATCATGCCTCCTCGGCAAGATGACTAAGTCACCTTTTGCAAAGAGTTGCGAAAGGGCGTCCGAGCTGTTGGAACTGATACACAGTGATGTGTGTGGTCCGATGAGCACAACTGCCAGAGGTGGCTATCAGTACTTCGTGACTTTTACCGACGACTTGAGTAGATATGGATATATCTATTTGATGAGGCACAAGTCAGAAACTTTTGAAAAGTTCAAGGAGTTTCAGAACGAGGTTGAAAATCAGCTCGGCAAGACTATAAAGCTTCTACGATCTGATCGTGGAGGTGAGTACATGAGCCAGGAGTTTGATAATCATTTGAAAGGCCGAGGTATAGTACCTCAGCTCACACCTCCGGGTACACCACAGAGAAATGGCGTATCGGAACGGAGGAATCATACCTTGTTAGAAATGGTTCGATCTATGATGAGCAAATCGGATTTACCCTTGTCATTCTGGGGATACGCTCTAGAAACTGCAGCTTTTACACTCAACGGAGTACCATCAAAATCCGTAAACAAGACACCACATGAGATGTGGACTGGGAAGAGTCCCAAGCTGTCTTTTCTAAAGATTTGGGGTTGTGAAGCATTTGTCAAGCAACTCATGTCAGACAAGCTTACACCCAAGTTGGATAAGTGCATATTTGTGGGATATCCGAGTGAAACCTTGGGATATAGCTTCTACAACCGCGAAGAAAACAAAGTGTTTGTTGCTCGGAACGAGGTCTTCCTTGAGAAAGAGTTTCTCGGACGGGAAGCCAGTGGGAGGCAGATGCAACTCGAAGAAATTTGAGAACCACTTGGGGATAGCTCGGCTGGTGATGTGATCATACCGGAGTCTGTCAGGGAACCCGAGGTGGAAGCAGCACCACAACCACGGAGGTCGGAAAGATTGCGCAGAGTGCGCGATGTGCTGTTGCTGGAAAGCGACGAGCCGGCTACGTATGCGGAAGCGATGGTGACCCCGGATTCCGAGGAGTGGCTGGAAGCCATGAGATCTGATTTAAAGTCCATGGATCACAATCAAGTCTGGGATTTGGTTGATCTGCCACCAGGCGTCACTGCCATTGGTTGCAAATGGGTCTTTAAGAAGAAAACCGATGTGGATGGAAATGTTCAGATCCACAAAGCTCGGCTTGTCGCAAAAGGATATGCACAAGTTCAAGGGATTGACTACGACGAGACCTACTCGCCAGTAGCGATGCTGAAGTCGGTGAGGATCGTACTAGCTATAGCTGCATATTTTGATTACAAGATATGGCAGATGGATGTCAAAACGGCTTTCCTTCACGGAAATTTAATCGAGGACGTGTATATGATACAGCCCGAGGGTTTTGTCGATCCGACTAGTGCTGGTAAGGTATGCAAGCTCAAGAGATCCATTTATGGATTGAGACAAGCATCTCGAAGCTGGAACATTCGTTTTGATGAGGTTGTTACAGACCTCGGATTTATCAAAAGCGAAGAGGACGCTTGTTTATACAAGAAGTTGAGTGGGAGCTCAGTAGTGTTTTTGATCCTGTATGTGGATGACATACTACTGATCGGAAACAATGTTTCGATGCTGAACTCGGTCAAAGAATCATTGAATGAAAAGTTTTCGATGAAGGACCTCGGTGAAGCAGTTTACATATTGGGCATTAAGATCTATAGAGATAGATCTAGGAGACTGCTCGGCTTGAGCTAGTGCACGTACATAGATAAAGTGTTGAAATGGTTCAACATGAGTGAGGCCAAGAAAGGGTTCTTGCCACTCTCACATGGTATAAGGCTGAGCGAGACTCAGAGTCCTTCGACATCTGATGAGCAAAGCAGGATGAGCCGGATACCGTATGCCTCGGCAATCGAATCCATCATGTATGCCATGATATGTACCCGGCCTGATGTTGCTTTTGCAATAAGCTTAACGAGCAGATACCAGGCAAACCCCGGTGAGGCTCACTGGGCGGCGGTGAAGAATATTCTAAAGTACCTGAAAAGGACTAAAGAAATGTTTCTAGTTTATGGAGGTGAGGAGGAGCTCGTTGTAAAGGGTTACGCCGATGCTAGTTTCCAAACCGATCGAGATGATTGTCGATCACAGTCCGGATTCGTGTACATCATGAATGGAGGAGCAGTGAGCTGGACCAATTCCAAGCAAGACACGGTGGCCGATTCCACAACAGAAGCCGAATACATTGCGGCTTGTGAAGCTGCAAAGGAAGGTGTTTGGATCCGGAACTTTCTGGATGATCTTGGTGTTTTCCCAACCTCGGTAAAACCGTTGGACCTTTATTGTGATAATTCTGGTGCCATCGCACAAGCCAAGGAGCCAAGGAACCACCACAAGACCAGACACATAGATCGGAAATATCACCTGATACGTAAGATCGTAAAGAGTGGTGATATAGAGTTATGCAAAATACACACGGATGCAAATGTTGCAGATCCGTTGACTAAGCCGCTTCCACAACCCAAGCATGAGGGGCATATTAGAGCCATGGGCATACGATGCCTGTTTGATTGACTCTAGTGCAAGTGGGAGACTGTTGGAGGTATGCCCTAGAGGCAATCATGTATGATGATATTTCCGATGTGTTTATGAACCGATGTAGTCCTCGGATGTTATCAATGATACTTGTTGACAAGTACGTGACTTGTCTGTGGGATCTTCTGTTGTATGATACGTCCTAAAATGGTCCCTAGTCGTAAGTGACGTGTGGGCACACGTCGGACTATACTAGCATGCAATACGGTGGATGGTTTTGTCTCACTAGCCATGAAGCATGTGATGCTGCCGAACTGCATGGATCTGATCAGATCTGAGATAGGATATAGATGACCGGATCCAAGCTCGGATGGATATCGGATTGGACAGACCCAACTATGAGACACAGCGATAGGTCATCTGTGAGTCTCTAGTACACATACGTTTTGTGTCCTCGGACCTGAGCTGACGCATGTGCTCGTGGTGGTGACCGACCTGCTTTGGGCCGACCAAATGCTACTCCGTAACTGGGTAGTTATAAAAGTAGGTTTCGGGCTTGTCCAGACCCATGCTGCGAGACATGGTTAAGCAAGATGGGATTTGCCCATCCAATGAGGAGAGATATACTCTGGGTCCTTCGTGTGATCCGACTTGTATAAGCATGGCCATGCGACGAGGATTATGAGATAATCCGAGGTGTTGGTCGGATTCACTGAAACGAGAGAGAGGTCGGGCTGTAACAGGGATGGCCACATCGCCTTGAGCCCGACAACATATATCGTGTGGCAAAGGGAACGGAAGTGTGATGTACAGGTTCGCCAACCGGCTTCATAGTCTACTTGGTGGTCGGCACGCCTTGCTAGAGGCCGCTACCAGCCGAGCAGCTCGGAGGTAATCCGAACTGCGACCAAGCCGACTTGAACCTAAGGGGTCGCGCACTTAAGGGAAGGAACCTACGAGGTCGGATCCGAGGACACTTCGGATGTGATCCAAGCTGGACTTGGATCGTGGCCGAGTAGACTTTGGGCTTTAGGATCTGTGTGAGGCCCAAGTGTTGAGCCCATGACGGATGCCTATATATAGTGGAGGTACAGCGCGCTTATCATAGTTGATCGCTTTGGCGTCGTCATTAGGGCTTTGCATGTGTTGCAACTAGCCACCTCCACGTGCCGCAGGCCGTGCGATCGGACCTAGCAGTCCGCCGCATAGCGTTCCTCCCGCACGCGCGGATACCATTAGAGGTGGTGCAATTGTGCCACTCCG
This sequence comes from Elymus sibiricus, assembly GCA_039707655.1. NCBI lineage: Eukaryota > Viridiplantae > Streptophyta > Magnoliopsida > Poales > Poaceae > Elymus > Elymus sibiricus. The sequence goes on from CM077674.1 coordinate 206,588,404, forward strand.
GCGAACCTGTTCGTGGAACTTGGTGATCGGCTGTACGTGGGAGATCGACGAGGAGGAGACGACTCCGGTGACGCGCTGCCACGACTCTACTTCCGCTGCACGGTACTGCGCGTCCAGTGGTAATGATCTGTGATCCATCTCCATTAGCATGTTCCTGTTTGTTCTGCGGGTAGGAAAGTTTTAATTTGCAGTCGACGCACCCTACCGTAGGACCCAACACCTGGCTGCTCTTGCGGCGGCTTTGGTAGAGAGGATGTAGATTTGAAATACAGGGGAAGGGAAGGGATGCTATTATAGTGTTGTGAACGTGCCAGGTGAGTGGGCGAAACTGATTCCAGGTACATACACCGGACACACCGATGTCAGGTGCTAGATTGTTCTGATGGGCTATCGTAAACCGGCCCGCCCGAAATAGCGGAAGGGTGGGCCTGGCCTATTGGCTTAGCGGGCACTCGCACGATGGAGAGACTACATCCCAACATCAGCTGCCATGTCTCGTATTGCCCTAAGCAACATCCCCTAAATCCCTCGCCCTTGCCGGCGGCCTGTCCCTCGTCTGTGGTCGGTACTACCCATCGGACCGTTCAACTAGGACCGCCAATCGACGTCGGGGGTCGACATGTACGCCGCCAATAGGAACCATGTAGGATCAAAAGTATGTCTAGAGGGGGGTGATTAGACTACTTGACCAAATAAAATCTATCCTTTTCCCAATTTTAGTTGTGGGCGGATTTTAGCAAGTATACCAAGTCAAGTAACACCCTACACATGCAATTCTAAGAGTATAGCAACGGAAAGTAAAACATTGCACATGTAAGTAAAGGGGGGATCAGAGAATTCAAACGCAATGAAGACACGATGATTTTTGGCGTGGTTCCGATAGGTGGTGCTATTGTACGTCCACGTTGATGGAGACTTCAACCCACGGAGGGTAACGGCTGCGCGAGTCCACGGAGGGCTCCACCCACAAAGGGTCCACAAAGAAGCAACCTTGTCTATTCCACCATGGCTTCCGTCCACGAAGGACTAGCCTCACTCGGGGTAGATCTTCACTAAGTAGGCGATCTCCTTTCCCTTACAAACTCCTTGGTTCAACTCCACATGATCTTGGAGGCTCCCAAGTGACACCTAACCAATCTAGGAGACACCACTCTCCAAAAGGTAATAGACGGTGTGTTGATGATGAACTCCTTGCTCTTGTGCTTCAAGTGATAGTCTCCCCAACACTCAAACACTCCCTCGTAGATTTGGCTATGGTGGAAGAAAGATTTGAGTGGAAAGCAACTTGGGGAAGGCTAAAAATCAAGGTTCAAATGGTAGGATTGGAAAATCTTGATCTCAACACATGAGTAGGTGGTTCTCTCTCAGAAAATGTATGGTGGAAATGTAGGCACGTTCTGATGGCTCTCTTACTTGGTAAGAGGGTGGTGGAGGGGTATATATAGCCTCCACAAGAAATCCAACCGTTACACACTTTTGACCAAACTCGATGGCACCGACTGGAATTCTCGGGTGAGACCGACCTGTGCAAAAGATGTGAACTTTTGAAGTTTCGGTGGGACCGAATGGAAACAACTCGGAGTGACCGATGTGCAATGGTAGGGAAATCCTCATTTCAGTGGCACCGATTGCAACATCTCGGTAAGACCGAAATAATTGCAACAAGGCAACAGAAAGTTGGTCAAGGCATCTTGGTGGCACCGATTGCAAAACTCGGGTAGATCGAAATAATTGCAATTGATGACAGGGAGTTGGCAAGGCCATCTCGGTGGGACCGAGATCCATATCATTGGATCCGACTTGTTAGGGTATGGCTTGTGGCACTGTCCTTATGAACTCGGTGGGTCCGGTAGGATAGGGTTCGGTGGAACCGAGTTTGACTTTGGGAAAATGGGACAAGTTTGGATAGAGAAAGTGGCTGAGGGTTTTGGAGCAATATCACTAAGCACTTGAGCAAACCGATCATTATCAAAACCTCATCCCCTTTTAATAGTATTGGCTTTCCTATGGACTCAATGTGATCTTGGATCACTAAACCAAAAATGAAGAGTCTTGAGCTTTTGCCAATGTATGTCCTTAGCATTTTGAAGGGTCCACATTCCCTAGTCCTTACCATGCCAATCATTGAACTTCCTGAAATCTTTCACTTGAATGTTTATTAGTTCAATGAGATATATGTTGTTATAAATTACCAAAACCACCCGGGGATTAGTTGCACTTTCAATCTCCCCCTTTTTGGTAATTGATGACAACATATAGATCAAAGCTTCGATAGAGGATATAATCAATGAATAGTATCGTCGCTTTGAGAAGTATGTGATAAGCAAGAGCTCCCCCTAAATTTGTGCATTATTTAGAATTTCCGTTTGAATGCAAATGCACAATCGATTAGGATCATGGGTGACTCTTCCATGTCACATACAACTTGGTGGAGCGCACAAAAAGATATGAATGGAATAGCAAGCACGCATCACCAAAAACACATGTGAATGATCATACATGGATTAGAGATAAAGATAACCAATGTGCATAACATGAAGCATTGTATGATCAAGCACACACAATCTACCAACGTAGCTCTCAAACATAATGAACAAAGTAGCCTGCACAAACCAAACACTCTCAAAGAAAATCAAACGAAGCAAAAGACAAGACACACTCTCTCTCGAAGCCTAAAGATCTATACAAATTATCCCCCTTTGGCAACAAGTACCAAAAAGCTTGAATAGGTCTAGAGCTACTCGTCACTCTAAGCATGATCTCTGGCAAATCCTGGAGGTGAAGATCTCTGGCTGGCACCTCCGGTATGCGTCGACGGCATTGAGAGAAGTGCGTCTGCAAATGCTTCGGCTGAAGTTTGCTGTGCTGGTGGAGTAGGCACTGGCGCTGGAATGGATGGAGCAGCAGCTGGGGCAGAAATGGTAGTCCTCACATCTGTAGTAGGTACAGTGGCAGACCTCGATGCCCTAGGCACTGTATGAAACCTGTCGGTGGTAGGTCTGTCATCACCACTGTCCTCAACAGACTCTTTGACTCTATCCACATCACTACTGAGCTTCTCCACTGTTGTCTGGATCTCTGTGACTTTCACATCAAGATCATAAAACTTTGTTTCCACAATCCGCTCTAAGCTTGCCTGATTCTTGACAAGGTTGGCCAGACTCTGTTCAATCATCTGGGTAGCTTCTAGCAAATAAGTCATTTCATCAGACTTGGTCTTGAGCTCGGCTATGGATGAGCTAGGATCTGATGCTTCCTTGGCTGCTTTAGCTGCTGCAGCTGCTTCTATCTTTGCCTGTGCCTCAGCAGAAGTAGGGTGAGAAGGATCCATCACAACTATATTGTCCTCGAACTCAGGTAGCAATGGAAGGTGTCCGCGGTCAAGAAGATATGTGCTTGTTCCAACCTTGGAATTGATGAGCAACTGAATGTGCGGAGCAAAACCACATGACCTCTTTTGGTCAGCTGCTATCCTCTTTACGGTCTCTACAATCAGACTCATAACATTGAGCTTCTGTGGAACATCAAGCAAGTGCAGCAAGTTGATGGAGTGGCCACGAATCATCTTGTCATCTCCAGATTTGGGCATCAAGGTATGCCTCAAAATAGTGTTTATGGTGGCCAAACCAGGTAGCAAGTGCTTCACTGAACCTAGCTTGTGAGTCTCAAGGTCCTTTTCTGGAATAGGCTTGTACATGTTCTTCATGGAATTGTGATCTTTCTTGGGCTTAGCATAAACATCAATGTCATGCTCTTCATCCTTAGGAGCTTCAAGAGAGTAGCCCACTCAGTGATAGAAGACTGGTATCTCACTCCTTCAGTCATCCACACTATCTTCCCATCTGGATAAAAATGTGCCGTGGAATAGAATTGCATGATCATTTCATCACTCCATGATGTAAGTTTCCTTCCAATGAAGGTATCAATCCCAGCAAGCTTGAAACTCTTATTAACATGGGGAAAGAAGTCTTCATTTGCATCAATGTATTTCCACTTTACCCATCTCATGTCACTGACTATTGGTTTCTTGTCTAGCAGCACTGTCTCATAAAAGTTTTATTGCTCTCGAGTGTGAAACCTATAGCCACATGATGTCTTTCTTCTGATAGAATAAGGATCATTCTCTCTCCATTTTCTCAGACCATTATCTCTTATTGCCTTCATATCTTCTGCAATTGGGTGAGTATCATCATGATCAGGCAACTTTGGCCTTAGCTTCTTGAGCACTAGTGGCTCATCATCAACATTAGCTTCAGGCACTGGGGCCTTATTCTTCTCTTTTGCTGAAACATCTCTTGTGGTTCTCTTGGGTCTAATTGTTGTAGCTTTCTTTGTCTTGGAGGAGGTGCTGGATTTCATTGCATTTGCCATGAGCTTTTGTTGCTTTGCAGGAGGTAGATTTGCTGCTGGTTCTTCCTCCTCATCATCAGTTGCATCATCTCTCCTCATGGAGGTTGGCTTGAAGATCACATGGGCAGTTTGTTTTCTCTCTCTCTTCTTGCCTGCAACTTTTGCTTTTGAGCCACTTGGCTCCTCAAGAGTGAGTGTCATTCCTTGCTTAGCTGCGGTTGATTCTGAAACCTTTTCGGTTCCTTTCTTCTCCTGTTTGCTTTCATATTCCTTTTCCACAACAACTGGCTTCTTCTTCTTGGAGGTCACTTCATCAGGTTGGAAGTCCTCATCCTCTGTGTCTGAACCCTTAGCTTTTCTGGTTCTTTTGGCAGCCTTAGGCAGGTTGCTAGGAGTGCTCCTGCTGCCTTCATCAAAGCTCTCTGCTGGACTAGATCCTTCACTCAGATCAACATTAGCTTGAGATACATTCTGACTGTCACTTGCTTCAGACATCTTGCAAACAAACCTGTGAAAAGTTGGGTATGGGCAGAGTAGACGAGTCATCACAAAAAGACAGCTAGTTTTTGAAAACATGAGTTCAAATCTTAGTTTCAACTTTTCACAGAAGGAATTTCGGATCATCCGAGTTGATCATTTCGGTGATACCGAAGCACTCAACAGAAACTTGGAACACAGTTTCGGTTAGACCGATTTGTGGCTCGGTGTCTCCGATACGCTAGGGTTTCACAGAAACTTACTTTCGGTCTCACTGATTCGTACAACTCGGTGACACCGAGGGGTACTAGTGCAATGGCTAAAGCCAAATCGATGACTCCGAAAATTTCAATTCGGTTGGTCCACGATGCATTCTGCGAAAACTTAAACCTAAAATTTTGCTCGAAGCTATTCTAAGGAATTTTATATGAGGAGTGAATGTTGCAAACTGTGGCATGAATCATGGCGAGTACCCTGGTGCATTGAATCAGAATTTGAAGCACAAGGGGATCAGATTTTACCCTAACTTGGCGCAAATCCTCTACGGCGGCAACGGAGGGAGAGATTCCCATTGACAGCGATGGAATCCAATGGCGAGAGCGCGCTGGATGCAAAGGGGACAGTCCGGAGACCTGGCGACGGCAGCAGTGGGGCGCGAGTTCGAAGGGTTTTGAGAAATTTCAATCGAACGGACCCGCTAGATATATATACCCACTGGTTGTCGGTGGCTCCGATTGAAGTGAATCAGTGGCACCGAGATGTGCAACTGCTTGCAGTTAGGCGTATCGGTGGCTCCGAGACGATTCATGTCGGTTGCACCGAGATAGAAAATCTGATCAGTCTAAATGGTTTCGGTGGGACCGAATGAGAATGGGTTGGTCTAACCGAAAGACATCTAGAAGGTTTTGGAGTTCAGTCCTTGACAGATCGGTGACTCCGAGTGCGCCTCACCCGGAGGGTCCGAAAAAGACATGTTCAACTTTTTGTGATGTAGGAAGAATAGAATTTGAGACAAGAAATAATAGATGGCTAGAGAAGGTTCTTAGGCATTCTTGTACATCCACTTGGCCAGAAAAAACAAGACAATTAAAACAACAAATTGATGTCCTCGAATGAAGAAAAAAATGCATTGCAACATGCTCACACAATAAGATAGTAATTGAAATATGTGTCAAACATGCACAACCAATTCTAGTATCTATCAAGCAATGGGCAATGACATTGTCATCTATATATGAGTATATTGACTTAGGAGCCAAATGAGAACATTTGATCAAAGGTCATACTCATCATTTAAGCACAAGTGGGGTTACCACTTTTACATAAAGCATTAATGTGTTCACACCATTAGAGTTGCTTTAGCTCAAGTCTTAGAGCAAAGCTCCCCCTAGATGTGATATCCCCCCAAGGAGGGATGAACTAACCTTGGGTTTTGTCGATGATGACTTCATGTAGATGTTGAAGATGTGGATGCTCAATGTTGATGTAGACCATCTAGAGTTGGGAGCAATCCTTGGAGTTTTGCACTTTCAATACCTGTTGGTGCAATAATTTGCCTCCTTATGTTTTGGAGATTGTTGACAAACAGTGAGGGACTAATGTGTTTGCTAGTGCACACAGAGTAACAGGTCCCTGGAGTCAAGAGGAGTTTGGATTCAAACTCCGAAGAATATCCCCTGCGTGGCAGCGAAGGTCTTCACCGAAGATTATGACGACAAGAGTGACCCCTCAAAAATTGTTGATGCAAAGCAATTCGTTCGGTGTCCGTCCGAAGGAAGTGACTGCAGCCGAGGAGATTGAAGACGAAGTGAAGACGTAGCATTCTTTTCGTCGTTTCTTTGCTCTTTCTTGAGTCATAGGACCACCGTACTATTAAGAGGGGTGTAGCGTTCAAAGCTTTGATTCGCTGATGCTAAACCCAAATCCTATGAAAGTTGCGAGAGAAATCTCTGTGTGTTCCGAGCAAATACTTGCCAGCAAGAGACTGTGATCTTCTTCGCTGCGAGAGATTTGTCTCTGACCGAGGAGTTAGCATTACTTGCTCCCCAAGTAATGTTACCGTTGCTCCCAAAATCCGACCGTTGTGAACGTGTCAGTTGGCCATTGGCTAGACCGTGTGTCCAAAATGGTCATTTCCCATAAAGGAAGGCTGCGGCTATAAATAGCCACCAAGCACCGGCGTTGTCCGGTGGCTGCTCCGTTTGATTCTGAGAAGATTGTTGAGCAACCCCCTCTCCGAGAGATTTGAGTTTAAAATCCACCGAGAGAAAACCCCAGAGCCGAAAAATTAGATAGTGGTTCAGCATCACTCGAATCTAAGTCCAGTACGCTCCGCCTATTACTCTTGAGAGCTGCGAACTCTCTAGACGGTTAGGTGTCAATTTCTTCAGAGACCAAGAGTAATTGTGGTTCTCGAAGACGAAGTCTGTAAAGGTTCGGAGATCGCCTCAAGCATCTACCTAGAGTAATCGGCATTGGTTGACGAACCAATTGTCGACAAGAATAGGGCGAAGAGAGTTTATCTTCTGTGTTAAATCACAACCCCTCCAACCAGACGTAGTCCTTTTGCAGAAGGGCGAACTGGTCTACCAAATACCTTGTCGCCATCGAGCATCACTGGTCACCTCTACTACTCTCCTTTACATTCGAACTACGCCATGTGACATGTTTCAATTATGTGATTTACCTCGATGTATGTTTTCAGTTTCCATTTGGTAGTTAGTATTCGCTCACTGTACACTGTTTTCGTTCATTCCGCTGCTGGGTTCCGAGAGTTTTGATATTTCTGAAGAAAATTTAAAACTCCCATTCACCCCCCCCCCCTGGTAGACATACTTCGTTCCTACAATTGGTATCAGAGCAAGGTACTCCTTGACTCTGCTCATTTTGGTCTAACCACCTTGGAGTTTTAGTATGTCTTCAGTGAGCTACAAGTAGCACCTCAAGATTCCCATCTTCGATGGGATGGACTATCCCTTCTGGAAGGAGAAGATGAAGATCCGTCTCCGAGCTATTGATGATGATATGTGGAACGTGGTGCAGAATGGATTCGCGATTGAAGTTCCCCAGGTCCCCACTGACCACGAGAAGAAACTCATTCAGATGGATGCTCAAGCCAAAGATGAAATTGGTGGCCATCTCTCTTGTGCTCAATTTCTTCGCTACCGTCAGTGTGAAACTGCAAAGGAATTATGGGATATTCTCGAAAAGATAAACGAGGGTGTTTCAACTCAGAAAGAAGCTCGCATTGATACTCTTCAGGCCAAGTTCAATCGGTTCAAGCGAATTGGAAATGAAAGCTGTCAGCAAACCTTTGATCGTCTGAGTGACATTGCAAATGAGCTACAAGGTCTCGACGCCAAAGACATCACTGATCACGAAGTTGTGAAGAAACTGCTCCGATCCCTTGACAGTTCGTTCGACACTCTAGTTCTGAAGATTCGGGAACGAGCTGATTTCAATGTTCTCGACTCTGCTGATATCATGGAAAGGCTGAACACCCACGAAGAACAAGAAGAAGAAAAGAGAGATCTCTATGGCTCAAGTCACCGAAAGAGTCATGCTCTCAAGGATGCGGCTGATTCTTCCTCAGAAGGAAACGCCGATGAAGATTTAGATGACCCCGAAAGGATCAGCAAGGACCTCGCATTGATCACTAAAAGATTCCAACGCCTTCATAGGAAAAATCAGTCTCAGAAGAAAGGATCCGGCAACTCTGGCGGCTCCAAATCTTCATCAAAACCTACTGGAGATTACACCTGCTTCAAGTGCAAAAAGCCAGGACATTTCATCTCAGACTGCCCTCTCTGGGAAGCTGAAATCCGTGCCAGTGGAAGATTTGATTCAGGACACAACCATGGCAAAGGCAAGAGCAAAAGCTACGACTCCAATGATGAGAAGAAAACAAAGAAGTTCTTCAAGAAGAAGGATAGCTCCTCCAAGTCCTCGTCAAGATCTTCCTCAAGGAATCCCTCCAAGTCCTCATCCAACCGCAAGAACACTTCTCACAAGGCCAAGGCGTACGTCGGCAAGGAGATGGATTCCGATGAAGAAGCATCATCTGACCCCGAAGAAGTTGATGAATCCGATGAGGATTCTGATTCCGGCATGGCTGGCATAGCGTGTGCTTCTACTCCTGCATCGAACTTCTTCGAGAATCATTCGAGCGACAACGAGTCTCCTGCATACTGCTTCATGGACAAAGCTTCGAAAGAAAAGGTATCCTCCAAACATCACAAGGTTCACTCCAGTGATCGATATTCTTCTGATGAGGATGACCATGCTAAACTGATCAAAATTGCTAACATGCAACAAAACTCTCTTGAGAAAATTGAGAAAACCCTCAGGAAGTCTGAAGGGTTGTTGGTTGAGGAGATGGAGAAAAATCAGTCATTGACCGAAGAGCATTCCGCCCTCGAGTCTCGAATGAAAGAACTATCAGATCGTCATGATTTTCTCTCAGCTGACCACGAAAGATTGACTTATGATTACCTGAAACGGAAACAGGAACTCGAGTCGCTGAGAGAGGCTCATGATGACTTGATCAGGGAAAATTCTCTTCTCACCCAACAACTCAAAGAGAAACCTGAAGTGTTTGTACCTCCTTGCTTAAAATGCCTTGAAGGCAGTAACGCTGAATCAAATGTTGAATCTTCCGTGAATGCTAACCCCTCGGTCGAGGAAAATGGTTCTGTTTCTGATGAAAATGCTAGGTTGAAGGATCTTCTTCAGACAGGAATGTTCAAGTCTCTCAAAGGGCATCAAACCCTGTGTGATGTTCGGAAGAAATCCATTCTTCACAAAAATCCCAGAAAGGAAGGTATCGGTTTCGAAAGGAAACTGAATGAGAATGGCTCCTACTGGGAACCTGATCAATATCCTCGCACTGTGTGGATACCTGCTAAGAGCAAAATGCTTGATCCAGCTTTACTTTCGGGATATGACTCTCCTACCCCTGAATATTCATATGATGATTCTCTGGACAACTATAAGTTGTTCAAAAACCAACGTGGTGAGGCTATTGCTCGCTATGTTGGACCAAACAGCAGGAATGGCCCCCTAAAGGAATCTATCTGGGTGCCCAGGAAAACTATCGAAGCATTGCCTGTTACTAGACTACTAACCATGCAGGAAGAAAATGCTCAATATATCCTTGAAAAGATTCGACAGAATGGGTACATACTTGCCTCACCCAACCGCTATACTCATTCGTCTGGAAGGAATTTCAATGCATACTCTTTCGATTATGCTCATACTCAATCAAGTTACAATTCGTATAATTATCGAAAGAAATCATATCCTGCTCGCTCATATGTTTCGAAGCCACCTACAAAAATGTGGGTGGTTAAGAAAGCCTAATTTCTCTGCAGGACTATCTCTCCGGGTGTACAGAATGGATAATGGATAGTGGATGCACTAGTGATATGACCGGAGACAAGTCGTTGTTTGTCGACCCCAACTTAACTGCCTCATCTGAGAAGTATATTACTTTCGACGACAACAACAAAGGAAATGTAATTGGGTTAGGTAAAATTGCTATATCCAAGGACAAGAACATTGATGATGTTTTACTTGTTCAGTCTCTTGGATTCAATCTCATGTCAGCTGGCAAGCTTTGTGATCTAGGCATGCTAGTTCTATTTTCTAAATCCAAATGCATCGTCTTTATGGCCACTGACAATTCCTTCGTTTTTGAGGGAAATGGAAAAGGTGATTTATATATTGTGGATTTCTCTAAGGGTCCCTCAGTCCGAACTTGTTTGCTTGCAAAAGCAACCGAAGGATGGCTGTGGCACCGAAGGCTTGGTCATGCAGGTATGAGAAATTTGCAGACTCTCGTGAAGAAAAATCATCTCCGTGGTATTCCTGATGTGAAATTTGACAAGGATCGTCTCTGTGCTGCGTGTGAAGCCGGTAAATTGGCCAAGATGCACCATTCATCAAAAATTATCATGACCACAACAAGACCACTGGAAATTCTTCATATGGATTTATTCGGGCCTCAAAACTATGCAAGTTTCGGAGGCAGTCATTATGGTCTGGTTATTGTTGATGATTTCTCTCGATACACTTGGGTATTCTTTCTCGAAGACAAAACCTGCACCCAAGACATCTTCAAAAGATTCGCTAAGAAGGCTCAAAATGAATATGATGTGCGAATTAAGCATGCCAGAAGCGACAATGGAACTGAGTTCAAAAATACTCATATCGAAGATTTTCTCGATGAATATGGTATCACTCATGAATTCTCTGCCGCATACACTCCCCAACAGAATGGAGTTGTTGAGAGAAAGAATAGAACTCTCATTGAAATGGCGAGAACAATGCTCAGTGAGTATAAAACTCCCATTCGTTTCTGGGCTGATGCTATTAACACTGCTTGCCATGTTGTGAGTCGTGTTTATCTTCATAAATTCCTTAAGAAAACTTCATATGAGCTTATCACTGGCAAGAAACCGAATGTTTCTTATTTACGTGTATTTGGTGCACCTTGCTATATTAGTGACATGAATCACAATTCTAAGTTTGCACCCAAGGCACATGAAGGTTTTTTTCTTGGTTATGGCTCGAACTCGCATACTTATCGTGTCTATAACTCTCACCACGGGAAAGTTATGGAAACGGTAAATGTGCGGTTTGATGAATCTAACGGCTCCCAAAAGGAGCACCTGCCTAATGTGATAGATGAACCTCCGATTTCGGATGCTATTCCGCAAATGGCTATTGGGGATGTCAGGCCAGTCGAAGGTATTACACCTGACTCTTCCGATGATGATGCTCCCATAGCTCGACGCACACGCCAATCTACTGCCAAAGAAAATGCCTCACCGAACACAAATGGCAACCCAAATGCAAATGCTAATGCCGATCAAAATGGCAATCAAGATGAAATTGGCGATACTAATGCCAATCCTGATGCTGACACTGAGGAAAATGAAAATGATCATCATGAAGGACATCCTCTCCCACGAGTGGCAAATCGAGTTGACCCTGCATTAATCCTCTAAGATCTCGAGAATCCAGGTTACCGACCCACAACTCGCTCTCGCACTCTATTGGCTAACTACTGTGGCAGTTTCTCTTTTGTCTCATTGACAGAACCTACCAAGTATGAAGAAGCTATGAAGGATCCCGATTGGATGAATGCCATGCAAGAAGAGTTGGTGCAATTCGAATTGAATGATGTGTGGGAATTGGTTGACAAACCGAATCCTAAGAAGCACAATATCATCAGCACAAAATGGATTTTCCGGAACAAGCAAGATGAAAATGGCATTGTTGTGAGAAACAAAGCATGTCTTGTCGCTCAAGGGTATACACAGGTAGAAGGTATTGCTTTCGGTGAAACCTATGCTCCTGTTGCTCGCCTTGAGGCAATTCGTATTCTTCTCGCTTATGCAAATTACAATGATATTCTGCTTTACCAAATGGATGTGAAAAGTGCTTTCCTCAATGGTGAAATTGATGAGGAAGTATATGTTAGGCAGCCACCTGCCTTTGAAAACCCTCAGTTCCCTAACAAAGTTTTCAGGTTGAAAAAGGCGTTGTATGGGCTAAAGCAAGCCCCTTGAGCTTGGTATGACACTCTGAAGAGGTTTTTGCTCGACAAAGGGTTCAAGCCAGGATCCACTGATTCCACTCTTTTTACTCGTGCTATTGATGGTGACCTATTCGTGTGTCAAATTTATGTGGATGATATTATTTTCGGCTGTACTAACAATGCCTGCAGCATGGAATTCGGGCGAATGATGTCCGAAAAGTATCAAATGTCTATGATGGGTGAACTTAAGTTCTTTCTCGGACTACAAATTCGTTAACAGGACAATGGAATTTTCATATCTCGGGAAAAATATCTGAGAGACTGTCTTAAGAAGTTCAAAATGCAAGATTGCAAACAAAAGGGTTACAAAACTCCCATGCCCACAAATGGCCAACTGGACGCAGACTTGTACAGTAAAGATTATGATCAGAAAGCTTATCGTTCGATGATTGGTTCTTTGCTTTACCTATGTGCATCCATACCTGATATTATGTTGAGTGTTTGTATGTGTGCTCATTTTCAAGCTGCACCGAAAGAATCGCATCACCAAGCGGTCAAGCGTATTCTGAGATATTTGGCTCACACCCCCACCTTAGGTTTATGGTATCCTAAGGGAGCACAGTTTGACCTCGTTGGATATTCAGACTCAGATTATGCAGGTCACCGGGTTGACAGGAAATCTACTTCGGGGACATGCCATTTCCTCGGTAGATCATTGGTATGTTGGTCGTCAAGGAAGCAGAATTGTGTCTCGCTCTCTACGCCTGAGGCCGAATACAGTGCTGCTGGCGCTTGTTGTACTCAGTTATTATGAATGAAGAAGACTCTGAAGGATTATGGCATCAAGGTCAAGAAGATCCCTCTATTGTGCGACAATGAGAGTGCGGTCAAAATTGCACACAATCCTATGCAGCACTCTCGCACCAAGCATATTGAGATCAGACATCATTTCCTACGCGATCATGTTGCTCGAGAGGATATTGTCATCAGTCACGTCAATACCGAAGAGAATCTCACTGATATCTTCACCAAGCCTCTCGATGAGAAAAGATTCTGTGCGTTACGGTGTGAGCTAAATATCCTAGATTCCGCAAATGTGCAGTAAGCTGGACTCGGCACCCGTACCATCACTTCCACATCTTAGAAGGAATGGGTGCATAGCACTCGAAGAGTCTGAAAATTTCGACAAAGTGAAATTTTCTTTCTGAGAGTGAATACATTAACGAAGAACTAGACTAACCGGGTGCCACGATAATTGTGCGATGCTCGGGGTCATACAGTTCTTATACGGTGGGTAACGCCACCACAATTTCTATTCGTTGAGTTGCGCTTGAAGATTTTGTGTCTGTCCGAATGTTTTTCACTCATAACTCTTCTCTCGGGTGTTTGTGTTTCTTCGTCTGAGTGAAATACCTAGGACCCTGTTTTCCCTCCATTCTATCTCTTCCAGTCTATGCTGTTCCGTTATGAGTGCACAAATTTCATCTGGGAACGAAACTTCATCTGGTGTCCTTGACCACGTTAAAGTTTCGGTCCGAACTTAATCAGTTTTGGCGAAAGCCGTCCAAAATTTGGGGTTTCCCGCCCAAGTCTGGACCACGTTCTTTGATGACGGTTGCCACGTGCTTCCCATCAACTGCCAGCATATCAGATCCGTTGAATCGCAATAGTCGCTTGACTCTGGCCGTCTGATCAGATTCACCGGGGTGCGGCTATTTCCTCCTCGCATATAAATGCTGTGCCGCCACCCTCCTCATTTCACTTCGCATCTTCCCCATCGCCACCTTCCGAAGCCCTACTGCACTGCTCCTCCTCGAGCTCGACGACGTCGACCATCTTCGCCGCTTCGCTGCCGGAAAGAGGTCGCCGGAGTCATTCCTCGCCACCGCGGATCATCTTCCTCTCCGCGCCGCCATAGTCGCTGCACATCACCAAGTTAGGGTATGTGTAGTGCGAACTCGTTCTTCCATTCATCCCGTTCGAGTTCGTCCGCGGTAGAAATTACCTAATTTTACTGTATTTCTCAGATCCTTACTGATAGGTAACTTGTGCGGATGTGGTTTGTAGTTGTCCCTTGCATCCGAAAAATTTCATATCTAGGGTTTGTGTTATGTCTCGTACGAACGGAATGCTTAGCATGTTTACTAGTATTTTCTTCGAACCTACTAGTTCGTTCTACACATTTCTTTCGCCCGAAACATTTCTCAAAGTCTGCATCTATTTCTTCATCAAAAACGATTTTTTTTAAATCTTCGCTGTGTGCATTCGTAACCCTGTCCCCATTTTCCCTCGCATCTATCTATGTTCATAGGAAAATGCAGTCAGTTGAGGATTCAGCTAAACCACTAAGTTGGGCTGCAGAGATGATTTTATTCTGGGCACTGCTGATGAATCCAAAGCTCCGAATGCTAAGGGCCCAACGGTAGGCCCATCAACCAGCAAGAGAAAAAGGACCGATCAAAATGCCGACGAGCAAGAAGAGACTGCTCCGAAGAAGAAGAGGGCTGGCAGACAGGCATACACCAACACTGCCGAATACATCTCTCATGATCGGTATGACACTGTTCCAGGAGAAACCAAACATCAGAGAGATACTCGTCAACAATGGATTCGCCGCCACTGGGTGCGCAAGTGGTTCAACTATGAATTTGTTCATCCTTGGTTTGCTCAGAACTTTGCATTTCATCCACCGTGGGGTGACTGCCGTGAAATTTCTCTCATCAAAGCAAATGGTCCCCAAGAGAGACCTCCTCCTCCGTCAAATGCTCATGAGTCATCCCTTCACACACCTGCATCATATCCCAATGAGCTTGCTAAGCGTCAGCGCAATGCCATCAAGCGAGCCCAGAGGGCCGAAAAACAAAAGGCTCGTGAACAGAAAAATCTTCGCCTCCTCAAAGATGATGTGGAGAAGAAAAAGGCCGAAGGAAAATCTGAAAGTCGTTCTAAGCGCAAGCATGATCCCAGTGCTGCTGCGAAGAGAAAGAGCGCACCAAAGCGGAAAAAGGCTGCACCTGCTGATGATTATCGAATGAATGATTCTTCGGCTGATGATGATGATCCTCCGCTCACCAAGGAAGAAGTTACTACTACTCTCAGTGAGGAAGTAAACATTACCACATCAACTGTGCTGCCTGATCTTCGGGTTAACTTGGTCCCAGAAGCACCACCGAAGAAGATCCCAAATAGAAAGACCCCTACTACCACTATCACAATGAAGCAGCATGTGAACACTACTCCTCATCCAGATGCTATAAATTTGAAGGATTTGGTAGTTGACGCTCCTGTGAGTTCTGCCAAGCCAGGCGAAAATATTCCCAAACCTCCGAAGGCTACTGCTCCGAAGGAGAAGGTTGCTAAATTTGCGCCTACCTTGACTCAGCCTTTGGCTTCAAAGCCTCCTTCTGAGCAAGTTCCTGTCCAGACTGCTCCCTCTGTCAAGTCTGATGCTCCTCATTACTATGATCACATATTCATCATGGAACAGCTCGATAAATTTGTGGACAATCCTTTCGATGGAGAAGTGGCATCCCTACCTATTCCTGCCAAAGTTATTACTCAAGCCACTTCCGTAGTTCAAGAACTGAGAGAAGATGCAGTTGAGATCAACTCTCTCTCTGCCGAGCTAATGGACATTGATGAACGCATGAAAACAGCCTCTTCAAAATTTGTCATTAAAGCGCTCGAAGACTCCTACAAGGATATCAATCGTGCCATGACTCTCCTTCGCCACCGCAGGTTACGCTTTCACACGGATCTAGATGAAATTGTTCGGAAGATCTGTGACGAATATCAAGCCAAAGTCACTGGATACAATGATCTGGTCAAGGGCCATATTGATCAAGTTGCTCAGCAAAAGAAAAAGCAACGAAAAAGAATTGCAACGAAAAATGTACCTCCTGCTCCGAAAGAACCATCACCTGTTCCCCAAGTTGCTCAGTCTCCTGCTCCGCCAGAAAAATCTCCTGAGCCAGCTATTCTTTCGAACCCTCCAGTCAAGGACTCGGATGCTCCTCCCTCGCCAAGGCCAACTGAATCAGTGCCTGTGGCCTCCCCTGCTCGAGCTGATATTCCCTCGCAACAATTTGTCTCTGAGGAACGTGAAATCCCTCGCTCCGAGGCCCAAGCTTCTCCGGCTCCTGAAGCTCCAAAAGTCTCGGTTTCTCTTATAGTCGAGCAACAACAGATTCCAGTCGAGCAACAACCTTCAGTGAATGCCTCCGCCTCAGTGCCTACAGTGATTGAACCTGCTCTGCTACTTTCTACCTCAGCACCTCCCACAGCTGCAACACCTGCTCCGTCTCCACTCAAGTTATCCATCGACACAGCTACACGAATGCCAGATGTTGGTCCCTCCGAACGGAAATATGTCTCTGCTCACCGCACGGACTCGGTTGTCTATGGTGATGAATACCTTTCTCCTGAAGAAGAACTCAAATATCCATACCCTCGTGAAGAACTGCCTTTGTTCTCGTCAGGCGCAGGCGCAAAAGGTCCTCTTTTCAATCGGAATGCGCATCCAAAGTTCTTTCAAGCCAGTCCGTATGATGGGCCGCGCACTTCAGAATCGCCTCGTTTCTGGACTAAGGAACAGGCCATCTATTACTCTCGGGTCCTCTATGAGAGCCGAAAGATATTTCCTCACGAATATCTGGACATCCCTGCCATGCGCAACATTGGCTGTTTCAATCAATTGCTTCAGGATCTGGATGATTTCTGCCTCACCAAGGTCTTTGAGTTCGAGCACACTTGGAACAGAGAGATTTTTCTTCAATTCTATGCTACCCTATATATCTCTGGCGATGAATCTGATAGCTCCAAATGGGTCATGGAATGGATGACCGAAGGGAAACGCATCAAATGCACCTCAACGGATTTTGTCTCGCACTTCCATTTTCCTCGCTTTGAGCACGGTGATACTGAAATTCGGGTTCATAACATTGATGTTATATCAGATGAAATTTTTCGGTGCACTATGGATCAAGAAAAGATTCGTGACTACACTGGTCCTCCTCGCCCAGAGCATTTAACCTTCGACAATCAGATGCTATTCCACATGCTCTCCTACACCATTTGCCCTCTGGCTGGTATGAATCCGGACAAGTCCATCTCAGATGTTCTTCGCAATGCTATATATGCAATCTCTGAGCGATACATTTTCGATGTGGAAGACGTGTTCTTACGCATTCTGAAGGATTCTGCTCAATATCCCTTCTGCATCAAAGTGTTTGTGCCATGGATCTAGAAAGTTGTTGATCATACTATGCGCACAGTGTATCTTGCGAAGGAAAGCCATAAGAGCTTCATTCCTCCTATTCGCGATACTTTGAAAGTCATGGATGATATCTCTTCGGGCAAATCACCCGCATCAAGCCCTCAAGACTATCACAAGCAATTCCACGGGCCTCGTCTGCCTCAGCGCGACCGAAAGATTTCGCCTCAACCTCCATCGCAACTCGATGTTAGTTTGCGTACTCAACAACTGCTACTGCAACATATAGCTGAGGATCGTCGCGAGAAAGAACATCTCGCCTCCGAGCTGAATGCTCTCAACAATCGTACAAGGATAATGCATCTGATAGCTGATGAAAACAAGAAGAGACTCTGGAAATTGCTTCACAAGTTCTTCATCGAGAAACAACTCCTGACTGTCAATCTCCAAGAGCTCTATGACTATACTGACACAGGCTTCACAGTCGAAGATTTTGAAGATCGGAGTACCCCTCCTATGCCTACTCGTGAGCCTACAACAGATCTTCTTCATCTCAAGCTTCGCAAACTGCTTGACGAATCTGAAGCCACCTCACCGACAGAGAAACCTGCCAAAGGCAATATGCATTCCCGTGTTCCTCCTGTGGCCACTCCAGCTATTCCCTCGTCTGCTCAGCCCCAAGCTCTTATTTCTGAAGGAAAATCTGTTGCTGCTAAAGACGAAGACAATCCCGTCACTTCCGAAGAGGAACTCACCTCGGACAGCTCGTCTGGACATGCCATCGACTGAGCCAAGCTCTGCGTTTCTGCACTCATGTTATTCGTCACCTTTTTGACACTTGTTGACAAAAAGGGGGAGAATTACATCGAGTCTCGATAGATTTGCTTTCGGTGTTTCGTTTGATTTTGGTTTCGTGCGAATTTGCAACTTCTAGTTTAAGCTTATCCATACTATGTTGTAAAACTCGATAACTTCTGTGCTGTAATGTTTATAACCCCTGCTGCTGCACCATTTCTCTAGAAGCATTTGTCTTGCAGGTGGAATTATTATCAAAAGTTATAAATGATTGCACTACGATCTCGATGGATTATATCTCATCAGTGCAAATCAATGTCTCGAATAATTGAAATTTCCTCCATATTATTCAGTACTTGCAGGAGAATTTTATCTCATATCCTTCTTCCCTGCATACATTTAGGGGGAGTCTATTTCATCTTCGAGCAAAGTAACACTTACTCACTCTTGTTGCAATTATTTTTTACTTATCTATCTTCACTTCGATGATTATCTGTTTTGTCATCAATCGTCCAAAAAGGGGGATATTGTTGGTGCAATAATTTGCCTCCTTATGTTTTGGAGATTGTTGACAAACAGTGAGGGACTAATGTGTTTGCTAGTGCACACAGAGTAACAGGTCCCTGGAGTCAAGAGGAGTTTGGATTCAAACTCCGAAGAATATCCCCTGCGTGGCAGTGAAGGTCTTCACCGAAGATTATGACGACAAGAGTGACCCCTCAAAAATTGTTGATGCAAAGCAATTCGTTCGGTGTCCGTCCCAAGGAAGTGACTGCAGCCGAGGAGATTGAAGACGAAGTGAAGACGTAGCATTCTTTTCGTCGTTTCTTTGCTCTTTCTTGAGTCATAGGACCACCGTACTATTAAGAGGGGTGTAGCGTTCGAAGCTTTGATTCGCTGATGCTAAACCCAAATCCTATGAAAGTTGCGAGAGAAATGTCTTTGTGTTTCGAGCAAATACTTGCCAGCAAGAGACTGTGATCTTCTTCGCTGTGAGAGATTTGTCTCTGGCCGAGGAGTTAGCATTACTTGCTCCCCAAGTAATGTTACCGTTGCTCCCAAAATCCGACCGTTGTGAACGTGTTGGTTGGCCATTGGCTGGACCGCGTGTCCAAAATGGCCATTTCCCATCAGGGAAGGCTGCGGCTATAAATAGCCACCCCGCACCGGCGTTGTCCGGTGGCTGCTCCATTTGATTCTGAGAAGATTGTTGAGCAACCCCCTCTCCGAGAGATTTGAGTTTAAAATCCACCGAGAGAAAACCCCAGAGCCGAAAAATTAGATAGTGGTTCAGCATCACTCGAATCTAAGTCTAGTACGCTCCGCCTATTACTCTTGAGAGCTACGAACTCTCTAGACGGTTAGGTGTCAATTTCTTCAGAGACCAAGAGTAATTGTGGTTCTCGAAGAAGAAGTCTGTAAAGGTTCGGAGATCGCCTCAAGCATCTACCTAGAGTAATCGGCATTGGTTGACGAACCAATTGTCGAGGAGAATAGGGCGAAGAGAGTTTATCTTCTGTGTTAAATCACAACCCCTCCAACCAGACGTAGTCCTTTTGCAGAAGGGCGAACTGGTCTACCAAATACCTTGTTGCCATCGAGCATCACTGGTCACCTCTACTACTCTCCTTTACATTCGAACTACGCCATGTGACATGTTTCAATTATGTGATTTACCTCGATGTATGTTTTCAGTTTCCATTCGGTAGTTAGTATTCGCTCACTGTACACTGTTTTTGTTCATTCCGCTGCTGGGTTCCGAGAGTTTTGATATTTCTGAAGAAAATTTAAAACTCCCATTCACCCCCCCCCTCTGGTAGACATACTTCATTCCTACAATACCTACATGGGTTAGTCCCACACAAGGAACATACAAAGATATCCATAGACATAGAGAGAAATGCACATATGATGATGTCCATGAATGCATTGAATACCTTGTCCCTTGCCTTACCAACAAGAGGGTTTGTGACTCCATGAACTAGCGCAAGATGTTGAAGTTGGTTCCACAAGTTCTTGCCATAAATGAATGTCAGTGAAGTTTGTTGGCGGAGTCACCTTCAAGAACTCTCTAGTTCTTCTTCTTTGGGACCCACATCAACTTGATGGGAATCCTTGGAGTTGTGGTAGCACTTGATGAAGTAGAACTTGATGAAGTCTTGGGAACCCACTTGACCAAGGCTTGAGGTGCTTCTTCAAATGAGTCAATCTCCTCTTGAAGCTTGTCCATGCCTTTTAGCTTGTGGTCTTGTGGTGGAAGATCATCTAGAGCTTGTGTTCCCTTGAAGGAAGTAGGATCATACTTCTCTTCTTGAGGAACAAACTTTGTCTTGGGGTATTGATCTTCTTCCCACTCAACTCCATTGGCATTGAACTTTCGTTCAAAACCAATACATTGGTTCTTCCGGTGCCTTCCTTGCTTGCGCACAATTTCCTCAAATTGCTTACTCCCGGCAAGGCTCTTGTAGACACCCTTTTCTATAAGTCCTTTCAATAAATCGTTTTCTTGCTCAAGTGTAACTTGGCTAAGAGAATCATTAGTGGAATCAATAGAACTACTAGAAGTAACAACATTGGATTTAGCATTGTTATTGTTACTACTAGAGGTAGAACCCTTTTTACCCTTGTTACTAGTTTGCTTAGATTTAACTTGTGGCATAAAGGTAGACAAGAGTAAACATTTGGCAAGATATGAAGAACTCTTCTTTCGAAGATCATCATTGATAGCTTTAAGAAACTCATGCTCTTGCTCTAAATTTAGCTTCTCGAAGCGTAGCTTCTCATGAGATCTTAAAAGCTCTCAATGATCCTCTTGAGTTGTTTCATGAGATAACTTAAGAGCATTTAGTTCGTTAGTTAGACGCTCAATCTTCTTCATAGCATTGTCATTCATTTCCTCTTGCCTATGATTACTAGCATTTTCATTGTAGCTCACATCACTAGTCTTATCAATAAGTAAATCATCATCACTAAGCAAATCATCATCATCACTATTGAAGTCAAAGTATTCGGGGTGTGATACCTTGGGGCCATTTGCCATGAAGCATCTTCCAATTCCTTCATTTGGTGAGTCAAATAGATCATAGGAGTTGGATGATACAAGAGCAAGTCCGGCAACACCTTCATCTTGACTATAGTCGGAGTTGGAGTGATAGCTTCTCTCGGAGTGGTTGTCGGAGTCGGAACCGGAAATCCATTCACCAACATGAGCTTGATGTCTTCTTCTAGTGTAGCTCTTGGATGACTTGTCCTTCCTTTCCGAATCCTTGCTTCTTCGAGAAGATCTTCGTTCATAACGATCATCTCTACTCCTTCTCTCCTTGTGAGGTGATTCATCTCTTCTATGTCTTCCTCTTGGTGATTCGTCTCTTTTCTTGTGAGGAGCCGTACACTCATTGGAATAGTGCCCGGGTCTTCCACAATTATAGCAATTACGGTCATGACTTGATGATCTTTTCGCATAGTGTCTTGAGCTTGAGCTTCTTTCTTTTCCTTTGTTCTTGTAAAACTTGTTGAATCTTTTCACCATTAGGCGTATCTCTTCATTGGATACTAGCTTGTCGCTTGAAGTTGTGGGAGCATTGGTTGAGGCTTTGTAAGCACCACTTGATTTGTTGTGTAGCTCCCCTTTGTCCTTGAGTGACATCTCATGAGCAACAATCCTTCCATTGACTTCCGTGGGCTTGAGATCTTTGTAATTGGGCATCATTTGTATCAATGTGCACACGGTATCATATTTTCCATCCAAAGCTCTAAGGATCTTCTTGATGATGAATTTGTCGGTCATCTCTTCACTTCCTAAGCCGGCAATCTCATTTGTGATGAGAGCAAGCCTAGAGTACATTTCAGCGACTCCTTCACCATCCTTCATCTTGAACTTGTCAAGTTGACTTTGAAGCACATCCAACTTAGATTCCTTGACGGACTCGGTACCCTCGTGCATATCAACCAAAGTATCCCAAATTTCCATTGCATTCTCAAGATGGCTGATCTTGTTGAACTCCTCGGGGCACAAACCGTTGAAGAGAATGTCAAAAGCTTGAGCATTCTATTGCAACATCTTCAATTCTTTCGCAGTTGCTTCATGATCCGGTTCCTTACCATCCTCAAAGAATTCACCTTGCAAGCCAACACGAACAACAGCCCAAACGGCGGGGTTATGACCAAGAATATGCATTTTCATTTTATGCTTCCAACTAGCAAAGTTTGTACCATCAAAATATGGACGTCTACGGTGATAGTTACCCTCACTAGACGCCATACTCTCCTAGGTTGTGAAACCAATGCAATGGAGACCAAAGCTCTGATACCACTTGTAGGATCGAAAGTATGCCAAGAGGGGGGTGATTAGACTACTTGACCAAATAAAATCTATCCTTTTCCCAATTTTAGTTGTGGGCAGATTTTAGCAAGTATACCAAGTCAAGTAACACCCTACACATGCAATTCTAAGAGTATAGCAGCGAAAAGTAAAACATTGCACATGTAAGTAAAGGGGGGATCGGAGATTTCAAACGCAATGAAGACACGATGATTTTTGGCGTGGTTCCGATAGGTGGTGATATCGTATGTCCACGTTGATGGAGACTTCAACCCACAGAGGGTAACGGCTGCGCGAGTCCACGGAGGGCTCCACCCACAAAGGGTCCACAAAGAAGCTACCTTGTCTATTACACCATGGCTTCCGTCCACGAAGGACAAGCCTCACTCGGGGTAGATCTTCACGAAGTAGGCGATCTCCTTGCCCTTACAAACTCCTTGGTTCAACTCCACATGATCTTGGAGGCTCCCAAGTGACACCTAACCAATCTAGGAGAAACCACTCTCCAAAAGGTAATAGACGGTGTGTTGTTGATGAACTCCTTGCTCTTGTGCTTCAAGTGATAGTCTCCCCAACACTCAAACACTCCCTCACAGATTTGGCTATGGTGGAAGAAAGATTTGAGTGGAAAGCAACTTGGGGAAGGCTAGAAATCAAGGTTCAAATGGTAGGATTGGAATATCTTGATCTCAGCACATGAGTAGGTGGTTCTCTCTCAGAAAATGTATGGTGGAAATGTAGGCACGTTCTGATGGCTCTCTTACTTGGTAAGAGGGTGGTGGAGGGGTATATATAGCCTCCACACGAAATCCAATCATGACACACTTTTGACCAAACTCGGTGGCACCGACTGGAATTCTCGGTGAGACCGACCTGTGCAAAAGATGTGAACTTTTGAAGTTTCGGTGGGACCGAATGGAAACAACTCGGATTAACCGATGTGCAATGGTAGGGCAATCCTTGTTTCGGTGGCACCGATTGCAACATCTCGGTGAGACCGAAATACTTGCAACAAGGCAACAGAAAGTTGGTCAAGCCATCTTGGTGGCACCGATTGCAAAACTCGGGTAGACCGAAATAATTGCAATTGATGACAGAGAGTTGGCAAGGCCATCTCGGTAGGACCAAGATCCATATCGGTGGATCTAACTTGTTAGGGTTTGTCTTGTGGCACTGTCCTTATGAACTCGGTGGGTCCGGTAGGATAGGGTTCGGTGGAACCGAGTTTGACTTTGGGAAAATAGGACAAGTTTGGATAGAGAAAGTGGTTGAGGGTTTTGGAGAAATATCACTAAGCACTTGAGCAAACAGATCATTATCAAAACCTCATCCCCTTTTAATAGTATTGGCTTTCCTATGGACTCAATGTGATCTTGGATCACTAAACCAAAAATGAAGAGTCTTGAGCTTTTGCCAATGTATGTCTGTAGCATTTTGAAGGGTCCACATTCCCTAGTCCTTGCCATGCCAATCATTGAACTTCCTGAAATCTTTCACTTGAATGTTTATTAGTTCAATGAGATATATATTGTTATAAATTACAAAAACAACCCGGGGATTAGTTGCACTTTCAAACCACTCGTTGCAAACGTTGCGCCACCTATCCTTGATGGCTTAGGGTTTTGTCATGCCAGACCGGGTTAGTGTAATACTCGTCTCTCAGGTTCATCCACCCACTATATTGGACACACGACATTCACCGTTCGCATGCATTTTCTGAAGCTTAGCATCTTCATTCACAGTGCACCAACAGTTTGGACAACAGAGGAGTGTGTGGTGATGCCAAGATGGAGCACATCTTCTATCTAACAATGCCAGAGGGAATCAGGTTTCACACGGTACGTTCAGGGCAAACTTTGCAATATTAGTGTTAGGGTGTTCAACATGATGTGCTACACGTATTGATTGATTGTTTTGTAATGCAATAGTACTGTTAGGGTGCTCATAGTTTACATGAAGGCCAAAATAGCAATCCCGTCTGTTAACCATTTTTGTTGCACGCAGTACATCCCTTGCTTTGGTAGGACACCTATCCTGAGAAAGCTTCGGGTTCAGAAAGATCACTGTACTAGCACTACTGCAGGCGACCGCTAACGTGACACATGAATCAGAGACCCCGCGACCAAACTGTGTGCGATGCATGCATCGCAAACGGTGTCGTAATAAAACCGTCGCCAATAAGATGAACTGTGTGCGATGCCGGAGACATCAAAAACGATTCAGATTAGAGACATGTGTGCGATACGTGGCATACAGTTGATCCATACGAACTATTTGCGATGAGCCAGAACAACAGAAACGGGCAGCCAGTTCGAGGTGTGTGCAATACACGGCATATAGTTCACTCGGATGAACTGTTTGTGATTACTCAACACAACAGAAACGGGCAGCCAGTTCGAGGTGTGTGCGATACACGGCATACAGTTCACTCGGATGAACTATTTGTGATTACCCAACACAACAGAAATGGTCAGGCAGATCAAGGAGTGTGCGATATACGGCATGCGGTTCACTCGGATGAACTGTTTGCGATAACCCAACACAACAGAAACGGTTCAACTTAACAAGATGTGTGTGATACGCGGCAAACAGGTCAGTAATCAGAAATGTGTGGGAAGACCGACAATAACACAGACGATTCCTGCTAATAACCTGTGTGTGTTGTGGGCAAATGCTTGCTGGTAAACAATTGTCAGCGATTGATGAAATCATCACCGATGGGTTCCGTAGTTTAATCCGTGTGCGATGTGATTTGCTCAGTCTGCACAACATCTACACTCTCTGTCTACAGAACAACAACATATATACTTATAGGGACATGATTGCATAACCAAATTAAACATCCAATTACATAACTGACTACACACATAACATTTGCAGCGCGTAACTGCATCGTGCCGCACGTATTAACTGCATCGTGTCGACGCGCGTGGACACAACCGCATGCATATGGCGCCCAAAACGTGATCGTGCGCTGGCCCCAACCGCTGAAGAGCGCGTGTGGAGGGACGCGAGCATAGTGCGCCGCGGCCGCCTCAACGTCGAGCAGAGCGGGCGAAGGGACGCGAGCATAGCGCGCTGCGGCCGCCTAAACGGCGAGCAACCACCTGCATATAGCAGTTCTGGTCAACCGTCTGGCACGCGTGGGAGGCGAGACGGCCCATCCATCGGACACGCTGACACACCGATCAAACCTAAACGTGTTCACACCGATCAAACTACCACGCAATGAGTAATTGCAAATCTGTTCACACCGATCAAACCTAAATGTGTTCCCACTTAGCACTGGGCTATAAAAACTAGTACCCACTCGAAAATTATTGCACATTCCTCTCCTCATCACCAAAAAAACAGGTCTTTCCTCTTAAGTCGTTCCTTGCGTCTGCCATGGCCGGTAGGAGGAGTTCTAGGTCGACATATAACCAGGGAGCAAAGACCAAGGCCACGGAAGCACTAGAGAGGTCCCGCCGCAACGCGGCAGCCGCAGCAGAGATGTCCTGCCGCGCCGCGGGGCCCTCGAACGAGCTCTCATGGGCAGGCGAGGTCTCTCACAAGCGCACTCGCCGTGTCGGCGAACTCGACGAGCTGGCAGGGCTGAAGTCCTTATCCAGTGACGACGACATTCTCGCTGGCCTAATTAACCAGCAGGAGCTGCTCGCCGGCTTGGAGAAGCTGCTCGAGATTAGCGATGCCTTGGTTGATAAGGCGACCGGCCTCGTCGTGAAACTCATGGGTGACAATGTGAAGCTCCACAAGGAGCTCGACAAGCAGAAGGAGGAGGCCACCGGCTGGAGGGAGCTGTATGAGAAGAGCGTTGCCTCGTGGATGACGCTGACAGCCGTCATCCATGAACTTGGGGATGACTTGAAGAAGCTCCGCATCGAGCGCGAGCTGCATGTGGAGGAATTCATGGCTGCTATCAAGCAAAGTCATGAGGATGTGAAGAAGGAGCTGGAAGAACTCCTCGCCTAGCGATCCATCGAGAAGTAGAGAGCAGCGACTTCCTTCTTCCTTTTTTTCTTCTTCTCTTTTTCCCCTATGTCTTTCGGGCGTTGCCGCATGTGGCATTTTAAATTAGCTAGGATATGTAAGACAATTATTATCCGTTGCCATTGTCAATTTTTTGTCATATTATTTCGTTCGTAACCTCGTAGGTATATGTATACGAGTCGAAAACAGGCTAAAAGTCACGTTCTCAGTGAGGCACGAACAAAACAATGCTACCTAGCATTGAGCGGGGCCATGGGATCACAAGCTAACACCTTTCGTCCAGGTGCATTAACCGCATGTTAAACAGCGGCTCGGGCGCCATTAATGGAGAAGTTGGGAGCGAGGCGGCGGGTGAAGGTCAAAGAGCTCGCTTCCCGGTGAGCCTGCTCGGCCGCCATTAATGGAGAAGTTGGGAGCGAGGCGGCGGGTGGAGGTCAAAGAGCTCGCTTCCCAGTGAGCCTGCGCAGCAGACAGCTTGCACGGGTCCCGTCGAGCCTGCACGGCGGAGTGTTCGCACACGTCCCGTCGAGCCGCACGGCGGACTTCTCACACTCGACCCGTCTAATCAAACAGCTGCACGCACGCCACCTAGTATGGTCAAATTTTTGCACAAAATACAAAGAGGACCAATAAACCAGGACCGAGGTAGTACTCTCCAATAAAAAGAGGGACACGTGGCTGCACGTAAATGGTTAGTGGAACGCCCATGGTTCAAACAATACAACCATTTGCGATATTAACGTGTCATCTATTTGTTCCAAAATGCCTACGTTGGCTATTAAAGTGTGCGCCTTGTCTCAAATTGGACAAAAAATTTACCACGGCATATATGTGCCATATAATGACACTATGCCAAGTTTCATGAATTTCGGGTGAGTTTTGGATTTGCGGGGATTTAAAAACCGAGATTCTCAATGTTTGAAGCCGAGCCAGGACGCTGAGATATTTGTAATTCATTCCCATTTCTTGCATGGGACCTAAACATGCACCCAAGGACACATGTATGGTATTTGAAGCCATTTTGGTGCACTAGAGCATGTGCTTGTAATTCAAATTTGAATTATGGAGATTAAATGCCTAGAAAACTCGATTAATGTATAAAAAGGCCAAATGAACCCTGAATAATTCCATATTTCAGCGTGAATCTCCTGTTGGTCTACGTTGCCTGTAGAAAAAATACAAGGCGAGAAGAGGCAGCAACGATTGTCGTTTCGCCCACAAGGGTGACACGTTCCCTATCGGAACCATGAGGCTTCTTGCTAGAAGCTCCGGTTTGTAAGAGGCTTGTACCAAAACTTGCCCCAAATTGGACAAAAAATTTACCACGGCATATATGTGACATGTCATGACACGATGCCAAGTTTCACGATTTTCGGGTGAGTTTTTGATTTACGGGGATTTAAAAACCGAGATTCTCAATGTTTGAGGCCGAGCCAGTACGCCGAGATGTTTGTAATTCATCCCCATTTCTTGCATGGGACCTAAACATACACCCAAGGACACATGTATGGTTTTTGAAGCCATTTTGGTGCACTGGAGCATGTGCTTGTGGTTCAAATTTGAATTATGTGCCTAGAAAACTCAATTAATATATGTATAAAAAGGCCAGACGAACCCTGAATAATTCAATATTTCAGCGCGAATCTCCTGTTGGTCTATGTTGCCTGTAGAACAAAAATACAAGGCGAGAAGACGCAGCGATTGTCGTTTCGCCCACAGGGGTGACACGTTCCCTATCGGAACCACGAGGCTTCTTGCTAGAAGCTCCGGTTTGTAAGAGGCGTGTACCAAAACTTGCCCCAAATTGGACACATTTTTTACCATGGCATATATGTGCCATGTCATGACACGATGCCAAGTTTCATGAATTTCGGGTGAGTTTTCGATTTACGGGGATTTAAAAACCGATATTCTCAATGTTTGAGGCCGAGCCAGTACACCGAGATGTTTGTAATTCATCCCCATTTCTTGCATGGGACCCAAACATGCACCCAAGGACACATGTATGGTTTTTGAAGCCATTTTGGTGCACTGGATCATGTGCTTGTAGTTCAAATTTGAATTATGGACATTAAATGCCTAGAAAACTCAATTAATGTATAAAAAAGGCCAAACAAACCTTAAATAATTCCATATTTCAGCACAAATCTCCTATTGGTCTATGTTGCCCGTAGAAAAAAAATACAAGGCGAGAAGAGGCAGCGATTGTTGTTTCGCCCACAAGGGTGACACGTTCCCTATCGGAGGCTTCTTGCGAGAAGCTCCGGTTTGTAAGAGGCTTGTACCAAAACTTGCCCCAAATTGGTCAGTTTTTTTACCATGGCATATATGTGCCATGTCATGACACCATGTAAAGTTTCATGAATTTCAGGTGAGTTTTGGATTTATGGGGATTTAAAAACCAAGATTCTGAATGTTTGAGGCCGAGCCAGGACGCCGAGATGTTTGTAATTAATCCCCATTCCTTGCATGGGACCTAAACATGCACCCAAGGACACATATAGGATTTTTCAACCCATTTTGGTGCACTAGAGCATGTATTTGTGGTTCAAATTTGAATTTTGCACATTAAATGCCTAGAAAACTCTATTATAATGTATAAAAAATGCCAAACGAACCCTGAATAATTTAAAACAGTTCTGTTCAACCGTCTGGCACCCGTGGTTAAGCACTATGCGCACGCGTTGTGCTAGCTCGCGCTTCCTTCTTTCCCAAGTTTTCCATATTAATGGTGTTATATATCCAAACACGCTACCGTTTCCCGCCACTCCCCCAATCGGTTTCCTGCCACTCCCCCCAATCGGTTTCCCGCCACCCCCCCCCCCATCGGTTTCCCGCTGCCAGTGTCAGTGGGCATAGGAGGCTAGGTGGCGACACACCGGCCATACCACAGTATACCATTCCAAGCATACCAATCCGGTGAAGCGCCGCCGCCGTCATCAACCTCCTCGACGAGGAGAACGAGCCGGAGCAGGCCAGAGAGCCAGAAAAGCTGTGCGCCGCCGAGCAAGAGATGTAGCATGCCGCACCGCCGAGCGTGAGAGGTATCATCGCGCCCCAGTGCTTGAGCGGGCCAATGTCTACACATGTGTTCGTCGCCGCCCATGGAGTGGAGCGGAGCAAGAGTGACAAAGCGCTGCCGCGCAAGAGCGGGAGAACGCCGCCGCGCATCAGGTGCGGTGCGCCGCACTATCTGAGCGGAGCCGAGTCAGCATCCTGTTGACTCAACCACTCGAGAGGCCGTTTCCAGGGCCGGTAAGCATCCCGATTCCCCGCTAGGAATGGGTAGACGCTGTCAGCGCCATAATTGCGCCGGACGAAGTTCGGACTGCCAAAATCCGCCGCCACGACACCAACTGGCTGGTCGATTGGCTCTTCGAACTCCTCCGCCCCCCAGGTGCCGCCAACAACGAAGTAGAGCAAAATACTCGTCGCGGCTTGGAATCGACCGTCGCCGATGAAATATCCTGGGCGGAGATCGATATTGCAGTACAGCAGTTCCGCGAGCGTATCAGACACATGGACGAAGGCCTGTACCAATTCATGCTCAGCCAAGAGTTCCCGTAGGTTTAGGCCCTATTTGTATCGGTTTTTGCCCGGTTTTGCGCAACTAACTGGGTAACTATTTTGTTCTTAATTAATGAAAAGGCAAAGCTTTTGCTTCTTTCGGCTAGTTTTAAGTCGTAAAAAAATAATGTAAGTTTGAATGGAAGTTGTCCGGTATGTAAAGATTGCACACAGTTTCTAAAAGCACAAACATGTGTGATAGTAAGGAGTAGGTCCCACACGGTGACCATCAGTATATGCCTTAAACGCGAGGAGGCAACTCTTATCAGCAAGGGGCAGCTTCCCATCCGCTAGCCTAGTCGAATAGAACGCACAAGTTAAGCGAGCTTGGGGCTGGAGCAGTCTAAGGATGGGTGACCGGGTGGGAAGTTGCTATATCTCAAGCTTCATTTAAGCTCCATGATATGGTCATTACAGACATTTAGCATCTAAATGTGTTTGTAGTGACTTGTCATGTCGATTAAATAAACCTTGAGATCCTTGTTTTGAAAATTTGGAGAATGATGTTTTTTGTTATTTGTTGTTTTGAAAAATCAGAGAATGATCGAGATTGATCTGTGGGCCCGCCACGTTCTAATTTGGAGAATGATGTTTTTTGTTATTTGTTGTTTTGAAAAATCGGAGAATGATCGAGATTGATCTGTGTGCCCGCCACGTTCTATTTTGGAGAATGATGTTTTTTGTTATTTGTTGTTTTGAAAAATCAGAGAATGATCGAGATTGATCTGTGGGCCCGCCATGTTCTACCCTTTGACCCACAACGTTCGAGATCTGTGGGCCCGCACGTTCTATCCTTTGACCCACAACGTACGAGAAGGGTTTGACCATGACGGGTTCCTCTTGGTATAGGTCACGACATGTCGGACCAAATTTAGTTGGGGAACATTTGTTCGATTCCCTCCCGCCAGCTCGAAGTTGGGGAGCCGACATCATACGTAACGTGGCTTCCTTGGGGTACGGTGTTCGGTTTGTAATGCAGCCGGTGCCCCATCGAAGTTGTGCATTGGGGATTTGATCACATCACACACCACTCATATATACATATATTTGGGCCACATGCAGGGTATAGGGTCTTCTGATCGACCCCGTCTCCCATGTGCGGTTTTCAACGACATGCCTATCTGTGGGCCTGGTCTATATATATCATCCCTTTGGCTGACAACGAGGGGGTTTGGCCATGAATGGGTTCCTCCTGGTTCGTGTTACCGCGGGTCATGGTGACATGTCCGAGCAAAGTTCGAGCTCATGCGTTCTCAGGATTCCCTCCCATGCGCTTGAAATGGTGGGTTGGATCGACACCCTACGTACGTCGACGTCATCCTTAATTACTACCTACCTTTCATGGGGGTTGTCCATTTCGTGAGGTAGGCACCACATCAAAATTGTACATTATTGGGTATTTAAAACACATCACCTTTCCAACGTACATCAATTTGGGCCCATGCAGGTGGTGCTGGTTTTGTGGCCCCTCTCATGCGGTTTATGGTGATGGTCCAATCTATGGGCCCGAGCGGTCTATTATATCCCTTTTTGACCGACAACAACAGTGGTTGTTTGGCCAAGATAGATTCACTTGGTCCGTCTTATGGTAGGTCATGGTGACATGCATGCATGTCCGACCAAAGTATGAGTACGTGCATGCATCCTGCCGACACGAAGTGGGGGTGGGGCAGGCACCTAGCTACGACCTTAACCTGTCATTATAGATATCCAAGGGGGCTTTTCGGTTTGCGAGGGAGGTGCCACATCAAAGTTGTGCATTGTGTATTTAAACATCACACCCTTTATTCCTACATATATTTGGCCACTTCCAGGTGGTTGTTGTATTCTGGCCCCTCTCACCCGATCTTCAACGACGCGCCCACCCGTGGGCCCGTGCGTCAAAGTTGTGCATTGGGAATTTGAACATCACACGCCACCCTTTTCATACATATATATTTGGGCCACATGCTGTTGTGGTTGTGTTCTTACCCTCTCTCGCATTTTTTTGTTGCCAAATGGTGCTATATAAAATAGCAGACGCCTCGGATGAAAAATTGCGTGCGAACGTACGCGCAACGGACACGGGTGCACTGGCTTAACCGTGTGCGAAGCTTGTGCCCTGTAAAATCGCCACGACTTCTCAAGCGCCAGCAAGGGTGAAGGGGTAATGTGTACAGGATATTTAGGATGAATTCCACGTATGCGTCTGAAAATTAGGACGAACCGTGTGCGATAAACCAGCTAGCTAGAAATCTCAAAAAAAGCTACCTGCCTTGAGCGATGCAAAAATTGGTGGTTCCGCGGCTTTTCCTTATTATCATACACAATTATTATGTTTGGGCCGTGTGCGATCTGATTGCTCCTGCCCCGCTTCATTTCCTTTACCCAAATTTTAGTTGCCGCGATATTTCAACCGTCACCCTCACTCCTCCACCACGGACCTCATAGTAAAATTCCAGTAGCTGAGGCATTTGAACTGTCGCCCTCCCTCGTCCACCACCATCTCCACCCACCATTACTAAAATTTTCAGTAGCCGTGGCATATCCTCAAACACCACCCGCCCTAACCCCGTCCCCCCTCCACAGTCTACACCCCCTCCCCCCACTCGAACCCTAGCTCGCCGCCGCCGCTGAAGCCACCGCCACCGCCACCAACCCCTGCCGGTCTGCCCATGCCTCCTAGCTTAGATAAGTTCAGGTTACCCATCGATTCCCATACCCTCACCGCCCTGAGTTTTTATATGAGGCCTGCGGTGTCCCTCCCCCCCCAGATCCCCATCCCCTACTCCAGAGAATCGCAGCCTAAGCCCGACCACATATCCCGGGGAGCCCGAGGAGCGTACGGCCAAAAGGAGGTCTATCATGGCCTCTCCGCCGGACGATGTCGGGGTGGCCGCCGTTCGTGCCGACCTGTCGATCCCGGAGGAACACCTTGCCACGGAAGCCGGCGAGGACGTTGACTACATCGCCATGGCGAAGGCTTCACATCAGCGGGCTCATGTATTACTGAATCTCAGGACAGCCGGCTACGACATCAAGCTCGTCGACAGCGAAGGCTTCACGCGGGCCATGTCACAGGTTAAGTGGTCCATCCCCAATGCCTTTGGTTCAACCGCCGTCGATCTCTTCGAAGGCCCCGCTGCTGATCTCCTCCACCTCACGGTCAAGGATTTGCGATCCTTGTACACTATCGAGCCCATTATGTCATTTCTGAAGGACACGTTCTACAGCGGTGGCTTGTGATCCTCAGCTGCCAAGTCAGATCTCATCGACCACGACCACGCGAAGGGCACCCACTACGGCTCTTCCAAGGTGAGACAGCCCATCTACTACATCAGGGATCGCACCCTGGGTCTGTGCTCTTCCAAGTGGAAGGATCCCGTCCATGACAAGTGAGGCAATATCCTATAAGCAAATCTTACTTTTTCTAGCTAGCCAACTCGTACCCATTGTTGTAGTAGCTTTGCCATGTGATGTTTTAACTGTGCCGTGTTTAATTATTTCAGTTATGCAACAATGTAATGTTTAATAGGGCTATCTGATGTTTAAGTATGAATTGTCCACTTTAGTTTCACGAATGGCTATATTTGGTTGTTTATAGTGAGTAGATGTCTTGTTTATCTGTATTTGGTTGTTAGGTTGGTTGCAGTGAGCATTTGCCCAGTTTTCAAGCAGATGCCCTGTTTATCTGTATTTGGTTGTTAGGTTGGTTGCAGTGAGCATTTGTCCAGTTTTCAAGCAGATGCCTTGTTTATCTATATTTGCTTGTTAGGTTGGTTGCAGTGAGCCTTTGTCCAGTTTTTAAGCAGGTGCCTTGTTTATATGTATTTGCTTGTTAGCTAGGTTGGTTGTAGTGATCCTTTGTCCAGTTTTTAAGCAGGTGTCTTGTTTATCTGTATTTGCTTGTTAGGTTGGTTGCAGTGAGCCTCTGTCTAGTTTTCAATGGCTATATTAGGTTGTTATAGTGAGCATATATGCCTTGTTTATTTCAGTTATTCACAATGTGATGTTCATTATGTGCAAGTATGAACTGTGCAGTTCGATTTCATCAATACCAGTTTGAACGGCTATATTTGGTTCCTGTTATGCCTGGTGAAGTTAACACATGCCCTTTATTTTAGTTTTACACATTTATGCAGTGTGATGTTTAAGCATGAGCTATGTTCTATTCATTCTCAACAGTACCAGTTTGAATTACAATATTTGGTCCCTGTTAAGCCTGTTGTACTTAACATTCCCTTCCATTTTTAACTGCTTTAACATCATGCTTAAACCAACACATTCAAGCTGTCAATTTGAGATGTTGTTGTTTACCATGGCTATATTTGGTTGATGTTAAGCCTGTAGTACTTATCACGCCTTTCCATGTACTTACGCACGACAACAACGGGAGTGGCCAGCATTTTCCACCGAGGTTAGTTTCATCCCTCGGCTTATACTGCCTCCGTTCCATAATGTAGTGCATACAAATCCACAGCTGGACACTTTTTAGCTTCTAATATTGACTTGTTGCTTGTAGGTACATATGTCCTAGGCAAAGATCCACGCCTCGACCCTTTTTGCGTATGGGGCAATGAGATATTCATGAACCAGCATCAAGTGAGAAAACTGATAAGAATTATTAGCAAAAAGATACGGCCGATGGCAATTAAATTATTTGTCTACGCTCTATCCAACACAACAGTGAGTTGTAGGATGGTAACTACGAACTTTGTAGCCTTCTCTTTTTACTGCCCATAATGAGTTGTTAGACAACAATGTCTGAATCTTTTTCGTTTGCAGTGGTTCCCAAAGCAGTTTACTCAAGATTACCTCGCAAAGTACATGATTGGTGGACATGCAATGAAGGTTAAAGTATTTCATCAAGACTACAATGAGCATCGAGAAGTCCTAATGAAGACAGTGAAGGATGGGCGGGCGGCCATCACAAGGGGTTGGCCTAAAGTCGTGCGCGCATTAGGCATGGAGGAGGGCACAATATGGGCATTCCACTTCACCTTCTCCGGCAACCAGAATGTCTTCCACCTCTCTCTTTACAGTCTTTAGTACAACTGTGGTTCATCATTCTTTCCTTGCTGCTTCTCTAGTTCTTCAGCATATGTACATGTGCATCAAATTATTCATTCATCCTTGAACTTGTATTTGTAATAAACATGGTTCGATATGAAATAAGTGATTGCCTACTTTCATATTGAAAATTTGTTTCAATTTAAAATATTGTGAATTTTAAATGTAGGGATTAAATTAGGGATAAATTATGATCTGCATGCCATTACACTGCACACGGTTTGCGAAAGCAAAACTTCTGTGATAAATGTCAAGATCAGACATGTTTCTCAGATCAGTACGTGTGCGATGAAACTCTACTGCACACTCGATCAGACAAGAAAAAACATGTGAGATTAACAACAACAATGCACATAGTTCCTTCTAAATAAATGTTTGTGAAAGTCACCTTATCACACACGCTAGGCAATTATGAACTGTTTATGATGTCGTGTGCATCGTAAACGTTTGCTCATAGAAGAACGCGTGCGATAGGCCTTCATCCGACACGGATAATACAGATGAATCGTTTGGGACATTTTATACATCTCAAACATTTATGTACATACAAATGTGTGCGATATTCAAGCTTCGCATACGGTGTACAATTGCGAACTATTTGTGATGGGGTGAGCATCGCAAACGTTGCAGCACAGAATACCGAGTGCGATGGTAATGCAAGCACAAATGAGTAGCAAGGACAGAGTGTTTGGGAAAGATGCGGGCATCGCATACGCTTAGTTCTGCGAAACGTATGCTTGCGTGCTCCCTATCGCCGATGGTTTCAGGGTCGTGTGGGAAGACCCCCCCTATCGCACACACAGGCAAGGCGACAGTTTAAAACTCCGTCACGGAAAGGGGGTAAAAACCGTTTGTATAGCAGGTCGCTGCACCAGTGTAGAGTTAGGATGTTGCTGAAAACAGAACATGGGTTCCTGTGGGGATGTTGGCTGAGCAACTTGAAAGGACGATGCTATATTAATTCATGGAGAGGATGGTGCGTGGGATGACTTTTGCAACACTTATGCCCTCATAACAGGTGATAAAATGATCCTCGATCTAGAGAGCTCAGTCATGGGAGACCATGGTGTTACCATCCCTATCACCTTACACCCCGATTGCATTCCGTACATGCATCCAAGTTAGTACTCGTCGACTGAGACTTTGTTATCATGGTGTTAACTACCTCTTTCACTTCTCTACCCGATACTTAGAAAGCAATCTTACGCAGGTTATTACCAAGTAAGCATATTTACGCAAACTTTAATTGGGACCCTGAGGTTTACTGAGGGCACAACCGGAGTTTCATGGCAAACATTGGGCCATTTAGTACATTTTGTTGATCGTCTTGGGTCTCTGGTCGATCGTCACCGAGCTGGTACGACTCAAGGCAAAATGTGTGCCACTGCTGCACTCGTTAAGAGAGTCAAACTTGGTGAAGAAGCAAATGGTAGGCAGTACTATATGTTATGTATGAGCTGATCATGGTTGTGTAAATTTTGTTGCACGCAGCTAACATGTTTTTTGTGTTGCAACAGAGTCTTCCCCGTATAATGGTTCCATCCCAATTGCCCCAGAGCGGTGAGATGGTGCTAGCACTTGGCAAGAACATTAAGGTCATATCGATCTGCTCCACCTCACGTACAGATGAACACCTTCTTGTTAATGGGTGGCGCCACATCATGCCGTTTCGTCCAAGATGGGCAAGCGGGGACAAGGTTGCTTTCATGCTCTACCATGGCGATCGACGACTGTCCTATTCATTCACCCAATTCTGGTAGCTGATCTTCCGGCTAGCAACATCCTAATATGCGATCCCTGATGTTTTGCTCATCCCGTGTTGATCGTGCTCCTCCTAACCGGTTGGTACTGGGCTCTTTGTGAAATACCATTATGTACTCTTAACGCTCTTCGTGTGTTGTCTCGTTCTCCTGCTTAGTGAGTGCTGGCAGGTTTGCTATCTCTCCAAACGATGACCGTGATTACTTAAGTAATAAAAAACATCTGTCACCATAAGGAATCCAACAGGGTGCACAACAGAAGGGAATGATGGAAGCTAACATTCAACACAATACGATTTTAAGCAATAGAAGCTGCATAGTTCAACATGTAAGTACTTCAGGAGAGTATGATATTAAAAGGAGAAACACAATGTGAAAGTTACCAAACTTAACTACACATAGTGATCTTCATGATCACACACCATAGGAGCTTCAACCAGTGATGGGTTGAATACCGTGACCTCCCAGTAATCAAGCCACACAACATCAAAGTGTAGAATGTAGTCGACCGACACCTTTGTGTCCTTCACAAAATGAATCCATCCCTCGCTGAGGAACATATTTCAACCTGAAGATCTCAGCTTCACTGACTAGGAGCAGCTTTTGCCAACACGAAGGTTAACGGTACGGTGCCTGTGCTCGCCACAACTCAGGAGCTCTGCAAACTTCTTGGGTACAGGAAGGGTTGATTGCAGGTGAGGGGGGATGAGGATGCAAACAAATTTCGTTCCAAAACTTGGCTGGAGTGTATGCCCAACCCGCCCCCTCTTCTTCTTTCTAGCGGAACCATCTATGTTCTGCTCCTCCTGTGCAACACCCTTCATCTTCTTGTGCTCCTCCTGTTGGACACCCTTCATCTTCATCATCTTCTTTTGCTCCTCCTGGGCTACTCATCTTCATCTTCTTTAGCTCTTGCTGGGCAACATCCCTCATATTCTTCCTCGACTTTTCATAGGTAAGCCAATCCGAGGTCCTCTTCCGCTGCCTACCAATTTGGCCGCTCATTTCATCTAGCTTTTCTATGATTTGCTCATGGTAACTACCCTCATGGTGCTCCTCCTGTGCAACACCCTTCATCTTCTTCTGCTCCTGCTGGGCAACATGCCTCATCTTCTTGTGCTCCTCCTGTTCGACGCACTTCATCTTCATCGTCTTCTTCTGCTCCTTCTGGGGAACATCCTTCATCTTGGTTTGCTCTTTTTTGGCAATAGCCGTTGAAGCACTGGATCCAAGGCATCCTTGGGTGCCACAAAAATGCTTCCTATTTTTTGATCCTGATCCTACAAGAGCCTTTTCATAGGTAAGCCAATCCGAGGTCCTCTTCTGCTCCTCCTGGGCAACATCCTTCATCTTGTTTTGCTCTTTTTTGGAAACAGCCATCGAAGCACTCGATCCAGGGCATCCTTTGGTGCCACAAAAATGTTGCCTCTTTCTGGATCCTGGTCCTATCAGATCCTTTGGATAGGTAAGGAGATCTGAGGTCCTCTTCTCCCTCCGCCTCACCAGGCTACTCATTTCATCTAGCTTTTCTATGATTTGCCGGCTGACGGGCTGGTCACTACCCTCATGGTGCTTCTCCTCAGCGTTCACCTTCCTGGCCTTCAGGACGGTGGACATGCTGCCATCCTGCTCACTGTCTGAACCTCTGATCATTATAGGCGTCCCTTAAAAGCCATCTCTGCACAAAATAAAAAACAGATCGAAATCATAAGACCTTACACTGTCTGAACCTCTGATCATTATAGGCGTCCCTTAAAAGCCATCTCTGCACAAAATAAAAAACAAATCGAAATCATAAGACCTTACACAAAAGCTTAGCACGCTCTACATCAGTAAATGGAATGTCGAACCATATAACAGATCGAACATTTATCATCATTCACAACAAACAAATCCGACTCTGAAAACAGAACTGCAATGCTTTCTAATTCAGAGACATTACTAGATGAAGCAATCATGTAAAATGACTATCCTGAAAACTGGATCATTACATCAAAGATAAACAGTTGACGGGCGGACCAACAAGTTCAACAATGTTGACGCCAAAAGTACCAACCAATACACTATTCATAGTACTGCAGTACACATATACGGAACACTATCGGAGAAATAAGTTCGACGTTGCTTACGATAGATCTAAAAGTGTTGGGTAAAATCCTGAATCTGAAGCATCAATAAGATAGAGCGTGCATGGAGGGTGCTGTAAAGAACCTGAAGAGGAGGTGCACCTTTAAGGCGGGGACGAGTGACGAGACGACGCCGGCGAGGAGGCGACGGTTGGTTCGGACTGATAGCTTGCATGGCCGAGACGAGGGGGGAGCACGAATGCGAGAGAGCTTCCACGCCCAATGGTAGAGAATGCGAGAGGGTTGGGGTTTTCCGACAGGGGGGAATGGGAAGAGGGGCC
Source organism: Elymus sibiricus (assembly GCA_039707655.1). Lineage (NCBI taxonomy): Eukaryota > Viridiplantae > Streptophyta > Magnoliopsida > Poales > Poaceae > Elymus > Elymus sibiricus. The sequence continues at coordinate 206,627,872 of CM077674.1, forward strand.
GCTGGTTTATTGATGAGCCAAACTGACCAACGCAACCACCCTATTGAGGTGGAGACTCTGAGATTTATGTCGCGCCAGGAGAACGGCCAATACAGGTCAAACGCACCCAAAGAACATTGGATGTTCCAATAGGTTTGTTCCGCCTGATCATTAGGCGCCTATACATTGGATGTGACGAGCGACCAGGGCTCATTGAAGATTCAAGTTAGGATTAACAGTACATACAGGCGCTGGTTAGGAATCACAAAAAGTAGATTACAGATTCTAAAGAACTACTACTACAAAAAAGAAAAATACTACTGACCGGGCTTTAGCAGGGGATCATAGGGCAAAATCACAGGATCCAGCCCAGTACATGAGAACATGCTCTTTTTCGCGTACGAAACACCAGCAAGCAGCTCGAGCAGGTTTGGACGATACTCCTTGCCTTATTGCCCAGCCTATGATCTGCCCAGGACTGTCAATATCCAGCTCATCTTATTCTTCAATACTGGCAGACACGGAGATCTGCATAGCCAACCTGTGTTTGAGCTTCACTTCTTTCGCCTGCAGCGACCAAAGAATCTCCTCCTTTTTTGCCGATGGCAAGGTCAATCTCTTGTTACGCAACGTTGGGCAAAGTGGATGAGTCAGGATAGCACGAAAAATCCCTCTCAGCCCTGACAATCTCTTTGCAACACTCTATCCAGCCGTCTATCTCGACCTCGATGCGGCGCCGCCAAAGCTCTTCTGGCTGCTCCCGAATCTAGTCGCAGCGAAATCCCAAGAGAGCCATCGATCGTAGAGCTACATGATTGATGTCTACTGCACAACTTGTTCTTGTAGACTCGTGTTGGGCCTCCAAGCGCAGAGGTTTGTAGGACAGTAGCAATTTTCCCTCAAGTGGATGACCTAAGGTTTATCAATCCGTGGGAGGCGTAGGATGAAGATGGTCTCTCTCAAACAACCTTGCAATCAAATACAAGAAATCTCTTATGTACCCAACACACCAAATACAATGGTAAATTGTATAGGTGCACTAGTTCGGCGAAGAGATGGTGATACAAGTGTAGTATGGATAGTAGATATAGGTTTTTGTAATCTGAAAATATAAAAACAGCAAGGTAACTAGTAACAAAAGTGAGCACAAACGGTATTGCAATGCTTGAAAACAAGGCCTAGGGTTCATACTTTCACTAGTGCAATCTCTCAACAATGTTAACATAATTGGATCATATAATCATCCCTCAACGTGCGATAAAAAATCACTCCCAAGTTCCTATTAGCGGATAACATAAGATAGAAATTGTTTGTAGGGTACGAAACCACCTCAAAGTTATCCTTTCCGATCGATCTATTGAGCTATTCCTATAAGTGTCACAAACAGCCCTAGAGTTCGTACTAAAATAACACCATATGATACACATCAACCAACTCTAATGTCACCTAGATACTCCAATGTCACCACAAGTATCCGTGAGTTGATTATACGATATGCATCAAACAACATCATAATCATAATATTCAATCCACACAAAGAACTCCAAGGAGCACCCCAAAGTTTCTATCGGAGAAAAGATAATGAAAACGTGCATCAACCCCTATGCATAGATTACCCCAATGTCACCTCGGGAATCCGCAACTTGAGTGCCAAAACATATATCAAGTGAATCAATATAATACCCCATTGTCACCACGGGTATTCATATGCAAGACATACATCAAGTGTTCTCATATCTGAATATTCAATCCGACAATAACAAAACCTCAAAGGGAAAAGATTCGGATCATCACAACAAAGATAGAGAGGGAGGAAACACCATATGATCCAACTATATTAACAAAGCTCGCGATACATCAAGATCGTGCCAAATCAAGAACACGAGAGAGAGATAAAACACATAGCTACTGGTACAAACCCTCAGCCCCGAGGGTGAACTACTCCCTCCTCGTCATGGAGACCGCCGGGATGATGAAGATGGCCTCCGGTGATGCTTTCCCCCCTCCGACAGGGTGCTGGAAAAGGGTTGTAGATGAGATCGTGGAGGTACAGAGGCTTGCGGCGGCGTAAAAACTCATCTAGGGTTATTTCTGGGGGTTTCTCTATTTATAGGATTTTTTAGCATTGGATTCAGGTCAGACGAAGCCACGTGGGCCCCACGAGGTACCATGGCATGCCTGGGGGGGTGGCGCACCCTGGTGCCTCGTGGGCACTGGGTGGCCCCCCTCTAGTGGGTCTTGGTTCCAGTATTTTTTATTTATTCCATAAAAAATCTCCAAAAAGTTTCATCCAATTCCAAGAACTTTTATTTCTGCACAAAAAACAACACCATGGCAATTCTGCTGAAAATAGTGTCAGTCCGGGTTAGTTCTAATCAAATCATACCAAAACCATATAGAATTGTTATAAACATGGCATGAATACTTCATAAATTATAGATACGTTGGAGACGTATCGGCATCCCCAAGCTTAATTCCTGCTCGTCCTCGAGTAGGTAAATGATAAAATAAATAATTTATGAAGTGTGAATGCTAGCATAGTGCATAAGTTTGATCAATGATAATTTCAATCACTTTTCCTGCCATCATAACAGCAACTTTTTCTCATAAAACTCATCATGATAAAGTAGCAATCAATTCACATGTTGTGGTTCAAACAATGCAATCTCTTGAAACTTAACAACTTATGTTCTCACTACTGGAATCAGGGAATTTGCCGTCAGCCAGTTCTTTGCCGTCTGCTAGCGGACGGCAAAGAAGGTCTTTGCCGTTCGCTTTCAAAAAACAGACGGCAAAGAACTGGCTGATGGCAAAGATACAGTTTGCCGTCTGCCATTTCTTTGTCGTCGGCAAGCAGACGGCAAAGGGCCCAAAGGCAGACGGCAAAGAGACCAGCTGGGGCCCACTGAGGCGTGGAGCTGGCTAGGTCAAAAGGACGGCATGGATGCCGTCCGCCAAATCTTTGCCGTCCGCTTTCTTGTCTTTGCCGTCCGCTAGCGGACGGCAAAGAATTTGCCTAACTAACGGCCGTGCCCCCCCCAGCCCCACCCCCTCTTTGCCGTCTGCTAGAGGACGGCAAAGAAGTCCGCTAGCAGACGGCAAAGAGGTTTGCCTAACTAACGGCCGTGCACCCCCCGGCCCCACCCCCTCTCTCTCTGTTCCTCTCTCTCTCTCTCTCCCCCCACCACCTCACCCGTCGCCGCTCCTCCCCCGACGATCTCACCCGCCGCCGCCCCTCCCCCGACGACCTCACCCGCCGCCCCGCTCCCCGGCCCCTGCGCCGTCCCCTCCCCCGACGACCTCGGAGCCGCGGCGCCTCCCCGCGACGCCCCACCACCGGAGCAGGCCGCGGCGCAGCCCCCCTCCCCGCGGCCTTCCTCCCCCTGCGCCGGCCCTCCTCCACCACCGCGCCGGCCCTCCTCCACCGGCCCTCAAGGTGAGTTTTTTTTCTTTTTTTCTGTTTTTTTCTTTTTTTTTACTGTTTAGGTTTAGGTTAATTAGTGTTTGGTTTAGGTTAGTGCTAGCTAGGTTTAGGTTTAGATAATTAGAAGAAGAAGAAGAAAGATGAAAAAAATAAGAAGAAAAGAAGAATAAGTAGAAGAAAGGAAAAAGGAAAAGAAGAAGAAGAAGAAGAGGAAGAAGAAGAAGAAGAAGAAGAAGAAGAGGAGGAGGAGGAGGAGCAGGAGAAGAAGAAGAAGAAGAAGAAGAAGAAGAAGAAGAAGAAGAAGAAGAAGAAGAAGAAGACGAAGAAGAAAAAGAGGAGAAGAAGAAGAGGAAAAAGGAAAAGAAGGAAGAAGAAGAAGAGGAGGAGGAGGAGGAGGAGGATAGGGAAGAGAGGGTGAGGTGGTTGGCGTCGACGAAAGCCTAAATGACAGGTTGACCGGAAGAGATGGCGTGCTGACCCGTCGACCGTGCATCGCCATAGCTGAGGGCGCCCGGGGACGAGCAGGTTAGGGGGTTCCTCGGCGTCGATGGAACCCTAAATGATGGCTATTTAGGTTAGGGGGTGCCTTGGCGTCGACGAAAGCCTAAATGACATCTATATAGGTTAGGGGTGCCTCGACGTCGACGGAACCCTGGATGACATATATTTCGGGTAGGGGTGCCTCCGCGTGGACGGAACCTTAAATAACGTCAATTATGGTTAGGGCGTACCTCGGCGTCGATGGAACCCTAAATGATGGCTATTTAGGTTAGGGGGTGCCTCGGCGTCGATGGAACAATAAATGGCAGCTGTTTAGGTTAGCGGGTGCCTCGGTGTCGACGAAAAATCCCTAAATGATAACTCTTTAGGTTAGGGGTTGTTGCGGGGAACGAGCAGTGCGAATCGTTTTTTTACAACTTGGCGGTGGCATCCTGTTGTAAATATTTAGTTAGGTTGATGGAAAAAACAATAATGCTATGTTACTCATCTTTGGATTTAAATGTGCAGTTGTTTCGTCGCTGCGAGGGTCTGGTGATCAATGATAATTTCAATCACTTTTCCTAGCATCATAACAGCAACTTTTTCTCATAAAACTCATCATGGTAAAGTAGCAATCAATTCACATGTTGTGGTTCAAACAATGCAATCTCTTGAAACTTAACAACTTATGTTCTCACTACTGGAATCAGGGAATTTGCCGTCAGCCAGTTCTTTGCCGTCTGCTAGCGGACGGCAAAGAAGGTCTTTGCCGTTCGCTTTCAAAAAATAGACGGCAAAGAACTGGCTGATGGCAAAGATACAGTTTGTTGTCTGCCATTTCTTTGTCGTCGGCCAGCAGACGGCAAAGGGCCCAAAGGCAGACGGCAAAGAGACCAGCTGGGCCCCACTGAGGCGTGGAGCTGGCTAGGTCAAATGGACGGCATGGATGCCGTCCGCCAAATCTTTGCCGTCCACTTTCTTGTCTTTGCCGTCCGCTAGCGGACGGCAAAGAATTTGCCTAACTAACGGCCGTGCCCCCCCGGCCCCACCCCCTCTTTGCCGTCTGCTAGCGGACGGCAAAGAAGTCCGCTAGCAGACGGCAAAGAGGTTTGCCTAACTAACGGCCATGCACCCCCCGACCCCACCCCCTCTCTCTCTCCCCCCCACCACCTCACCCGCCGCTGCTCCTCCCCCGACGATCTCACCCGCCGCCGCCCCTCCCCCGACGACCTCACCCGCCGCCCCGCTCCCCGGCCCCTGCGCCCTCCCCTCCCCCGACGACCTCGGAGCCGCGGCGCCTCCCCGCGACGCCCCACCACCGGAGCAGGCCGCGGCGCAGCCCCCCTCCCCGCGGCCTTCCTCCCCCTGCGCCGGCCCTCCTCCACCACCGCGCCGGCCCTCCTCCACCGGCCCTCAAGGTGAGTTTTTTTTCTTTTTTTTCTGTTTTTTTCTGTTTTTTACTGTTTAGGTTTAGGTTAATTAGTGTTTGGTTTAGGTTAGTGCTAGCTAGGTTTAGGTTTAGATAATTAGAAGAAGAAGAAGAAAGATGAAAAAAAATAAGAAGAAAAGAAGAATAAGTAGAAGAAAGGAAAAAGGAAAAGAAGAAGAAGAAGAGGAAGAAGAAGAAGAAGAAGAGGAGGAGGAGGAGCAGAAGAAGAAGAAGAAGAAGAAGAAAAAGAGGAGAAGAAGAAGAGGAAAAAGGAAAAGAAGGAAGAAGAAGAAGAGGAGGAGGAGGAGGATAGGGAAGAGAGGGTGAGGTGGTTGGCGTCGACGAAAGCCTAAATGACGGGTTGACCGGAAGAGATGGCGTGCTGACCCGTCGACCGTGCATCGCCATAGCTGAGGGCGCCCGGGGACGAGCGGGTTAGGGGGTTCCTCGGCGTCGATGGAACCCTAAATGATGGCTATTTAGGTTAGGGGGTGCCTTGGCGTCGACGAAAGCCTAAATGACATCTATATAGGTTAGGGGTGCCTCGACGTCGACGGAACCCTGGATGACATATATTTCGGGTAGGGGTGCCTCCGCGTGGACGGAACCTTAAATAACGTCAATTATGGTTAGGGCGTACCTCGGCGTCGATGGAACCCTAAATGACGGCTATTTAGGTTAGGGGGTGCCTCGGCGTCGATGGAACAATAAATGGCAGCTGTATAGGTTAACGGGTGCCTTGGTGTCGACGAAAAATCCCTAAATGATAACTCTTTAGGTTAGGGGTTGTTGCGGGGAACGAGCAGTGCGAATCATTTTTTTACAACTTGGCGGTGGCATCCTGTTGTAAATATTTAGTTAGGTTGACGGAAAAAACAATAATGCTATGTTACTCATCTTTGGATTTAAATGTGAAGTTGTTTCGTCGCTGCGAGGGTCTGGTGTTTGACGAGCTCCGCCCTTGCGTTCGTGGGTGAGCACAAATGACATCTCATCCTCCCCCCTTCATTATTTGCTCTGTTTCGGTCTTCGTGCCGATGAAACTTGCTAGCTACGTATGCGTGACCAGTATGCGTCTCCCGTTCGAAAGGGTTACATTTATAAATATGCATGCATTTGCATATTTATAACCGTGATTCTTTTGAATTGTCCAACGTTATCCATGGACAGCCCGAGTATGTGTAGATTGGGTTCGTTTTCCCATATGCTCTGCTCCGGATCCGACGCATAATTTCGTCAGTGCCTCCTTGTTGTTCTCCGGGTACACATCCTCTCTGTTTATTGCCGAGACGTGTATCAGCAGAACAGCGGGGAAGTGCTGCCAAAATTTTGCGTCGGATCCGGAGCAGAGCATGGGAAAACGAACCCAATCTACACATACTCGGGTGGGATTAGGACCTATCTTTACCTATTAGCGTCTAGGTTGCATGGACGTAATAAAACTGACAAACTCCATTAACTGATGAATATGGTTTGCTGAATTATGTATATATTTCTTGTGTGTCCAGTAGCTAGGCAAGATGAGTGATCGTGCGTGGATGTACACCGGTCACACTAGTCAGAAAGACATGACCGATGAATGGTTAACAAAAACCAAGGGGTTTGTGAGAGCCGCATTTGCAAATGGCCAGAGGAAAACCTGGTGCCCCTGTGTCCGGTGCGACAACTATCATAAGAGGACAGAGCTTGAAATGAGTAAACACCTGCAGAAGTGGGGTTTTACGCCTGCTTATACGGTCTGGACATTTCATGGTGAGTCTGCCCAACGTGCCAGAGCTGAGGTGGGCCGTCGTCGCACCGACGAGCATGGTACCGGGATCGAAGACATGGTGGAAGACTTTGATGATGCTCGGGATTCGGACGATGAGATGGAGGAATCTGCAAAGGCCTTCAATGATATGTTGGAGTCTTCAAAACGTCCTCGCCACGAGCACACTGAGCTTTGTCAGCTGGATGCCATCGCACAAGTAATGGCTCTGAAGGCTCAATTCAACTTGGGCAGAGAATGCTACGACGCGATGATGACACTATTTGGACGCTTTCTACCCAAAGGCCATGTAATGCCTGCAAACCTGTACCAATCGGACAAAATCCTCCGTGTACTTAAGATGCCCTATGAGAAGATAGATGCCTGTGAGAATGGATGTGCCTTATTTAGGCTTGAGTATGCGGACTTGAACTATTGTCCCATTTGCAAGTCTTCCAGGTATGTTGTGGTAGACAACGGTATGGGTGAGAAGAGTCAGACAAAAATCCCAGTTAATGTTCTTCGGTATATGCCAATCATACCAAGACTTCAACGTCTTTTCATGGTCGAAGAGACGGCCAGACAGATGACATGGCACAAATTGGGCAAAAGAACCGAACTAGATGCAGATGGGAATCAGATGTTGGTACACACATCGGACGCTTTTGCGTGGAAGCACTTCGATGCAATACATCATGATAAAGCGGCAGATCCAAGGCATCCTCGAGTCGCCATCAGCACGGATGGGTTCAATGTGTTTGGTATGATGGCAGCCCAATACAGTTGTTGGCCTGTATTTGTCATTCCACTCAATCTCCCCTCCCGGACAGATTATGCAAGGAAAGAACATTTTCCTGACGTTGATAATTTCGGGGCCCAACTATCCGGGGAAGAGTATGAATGTGTACATGCAGCCGCTTAAGGATGAATTGCAAGAAGCTTGGGATAATAGGATCAAGACATACGACGCCGCGACAAAAAAAACTTCCTAATGCATGTGTGGTACATGTACTCGATGCATGACTTGCCGGCGTATGCGCTATTCGTTGGCTGGTGTGTGCATGGAAGGTTCCCGTGCCCGACATGCAAGGCAGCTCTTGAGTTTCGTTGGCTGGATGCGGGTCGCAAGTATTCTTGCTTCGACTTGCATAGACAGTTCCTGGATCCTCGCCATAAGTTCAGAAAAGACAAGAAGAAATTCATCAAAGGTAGAGTTGTCAAAAACTCTGCACCACCTGCGTTGACAGGCCAACAGACCCTGGATCAGTTAAACGCTCTCGAGCCGGATCCAGAGCGTCCAGGGTATTTCAAGGGGTATAATTCGGAACACGCCTGGACTCACAAGACATGCTTGTGGGATCTGCCTTACTTCACAGACCTCCTTTGCCCACACAACATCGACGTGATGCACACTGAAAAGAATGTCGCCGAGGCCCTCTTTGGTACATTGTTCGGCATAGAGGGGAGGTCAAAGGATAATCCTAAGGCTAGAGTCGATCAGGAGGCTCTATGTGATAGACCGTTACAAAACATGCGACAACCGAAAGGAAAGCAGAATTGGACGAAGCCAAAGGCATGGTTCAATCTTGGAAGGCCAGATATGAGGGAAATTATCCTATGGGTGAAAAGGGAGTTGATGTTCCCCGATGGGTATGCAGCGAATCTAAAGAGGGGAGCGAGTCTTGAAAAATTGAAAATATTTGGTCTCAAGAGTCATGATTGGCACATATGGCTTGAGCGGGTAATGCCGGTGATGTTGCGTGGCTTTATCCCTGAGGATGAATGGCTAGTACTGGCAGAGCTGAGCTATTTCTTCTGTGTTCTTTGTGCGAAAGAACTATCGCCTGGCTTGCTAGATGAAATGGAAGAGTTGGCGCCGGAGTTGATCTGCAAGTTAGAGAAGATCTTCCCACCGGGCTTCTTTAATCCAATGCAGCATTTGATTTTGCATCTCCCGACCGAGGCACGATTGGGGGAGGGGCGTGCAGAATCGTTGGTGCTACGCAACTGAGAGGATGCAGAAGACGCTTCGAGCAAAATTTAAAAATAAACGTAGAATTGAAGCATCGATGGCCGAGGCATTCATTACTGAGGAAGCGGCAAACTTTGTGACAGCACACTACGAAGCCAAAAATCATCATTTGCATAATCCGAAGCCTCGGTACAATGCTGGCGACCCTAAAAAGGGTGGATCCAACCTCAGCCTATTCAAAGGGAAGCTCGCACCAGCCGGTGCTTCTAATTCCTTATTGTTGGATGTCGAAGAATGGTGGACCATTTCGTTGTATATCTTCAACAACCTAACAGAAGTGCGGCCGTACATCGAGTAAGTTCTCGGTACATTGTTTCGCAACTTCTAATTCCTTTGAACTGCTCTTATTCCTGGATATTTGATACAGTCGATACCTCGCCAAATTCTCGTATGGAGCGGTGATCCAAAAGGATTCCGTCAAAGAGTATGAGCTTCTGGCAAAGCATGGAGGCGGCTATCCCGGTTTCATCTCTTGGTTCAAACAAACGGTAATTTCCATTAGACCATTTCATTTCTTCGTCTAAATTGCGGCTAATGCAACAATCCTTTCGTATTAAACTTGTAGGCTAATTCAGAGTCTATGGACGCCGAATTGAGACAAGTCGCTAATGGTTTTGACTATAAGGTCCGTTCATTTGACAAATACGACATCAACGGGTATCGCTTTCGTACCTATGGCAAAGAGCTATCTATGGCCGACCGAAAGTCTACAAATTGTTGTGTCTCTGCTATCGGCGAAGGAGATACCGAGTATTATGGAAGAGTTGAAGCAATTTATGAACTTCTATTCTATGGTGCAAACCCACCGAACGTCGTAGTCTTAAAATGTTTTTGGTTCCAGCCGAAGGAGACTAGAAGGACTCATGAACATATAGGGCTAGTCGAAATCAAACAAAGCACCCATTTGGATGTTCCCGATGTCTATATTATGGCTCAACAGGCAACCCAAGTTTTCTATCTACCGTGGGCCTATCAAAGTGATCCAAATCTCAATGGTTGGGATGTCGTTTATGAAGTGCCGCCACATGTTAGACCACCTCCTCCCAATGAAGAGGATTATGAACCTCACATTAACCCAGACACATATGAAGGAGAATTCTTCCAAGAAACACGTCTTTCCAAAAAACGTTTCAAGAACCGCTCTACTTCACCCCAGAACATTGAAGTAGACAGCGACAGTGAATCCGACTTCACCCCTGAGCCGGAACAAGAAGAGCCGGAACAAGAAGAGGTTACTGCTGCGGATGACCTGTCAATGCTTGACCGATTACGTAAAGGAGGCCTTCCACATGTTGATGCATTTATTGATGATGATGATGAGCACGTCATTACTGATAGTGATGATGATGATGCATTTATTGACCCCGGAGCATATATAGACGATGAAGATTAATATTAGTTCATGTCAGGTATTCAATTATTATTATGTACATATATATTATTAATTAGTTCATGTTAGGTATTCCATTTTTTATTATGTTCATGATGATGATACACTTAAATTATATACATATTATTATTCATGTCAGGTATTCAATTTTTTTATGTTGTACTAATTTCGTTTACTCTTTGTCATTGCAGGTGTTGACAGATGGTGGGCGCGGGTCCAGAGCGCTCCGAGGCTCCTTCCTCGGCGCGTGGTGGGAGGGGTGCTTCCATTCCACCCCAGCACCTCCGGAGAGCGCTGCATCTCAGTATGCAGACACCACCGGCGGGCGCTTCTTCTTCGGCCGGGAGAGGTCGGGGGAAGAAGAGGGGTACTAGAGGTGGCCGTGGCGGCGGGAGAGGTAGGAAGGCTGCTACGCCTTCCTCGCCGCCACCCCCAGCTGATTCACCCGACCACAGGACTGCTCCGTCTGAGGTGGACCCGTCTCGGACTCCGGTCCACGAGCCTTGGGCCGACGAGCCTCGGGTCGCCGAGCCTTCGCCCCACGAGACTCCGGTCCACGAGCCTCGGGCCGCCGAGCCTTCGCCCCACGAGACTTCGGTCCCAGAGGCTTCGTCCCACGAGACTCCGAAGCAGAGCACGGATTAGGCTACGTCGCAGTCGACCAGATGGGGGGACTGGCTGCCGGAGGCGAGTGGCCATGCTGATGGTGGCGAGGATCGCTTTTCGGATGATAGCTATAGCGAGGGTGAGATGGTTGAGGGGGGCAACGTCTACCAGCGTGGTGGTACAAAGCTCCCGCCCGTGCCGGCGACCCGCGAGCAGAGGTGGTTGATTGCGCCTAATGGGGAGAAGTAAGTGCATTTACTCTTTTTTAACCTTTTGCCTTCACGTTTCTTCAAAATCTAATGCGTTGGCCTTGTCATACTGTAGGGGTTGGATACACGGCCCTGGTATCCGCAAGCCCAACTTCGTCCTTGGTGTGCTTTGCCGGCAGAACTTCCCGGGGTGGGTCACGTTGCCCGGTGAGGGTCAGGTTCGACAGCTCGAACTGAGCTGGGAGTTGTACTTGGCTGCCCCGGCCCCGCCGTAGGAGAGGATCGACGGTGTCTTGTGCCGCACGAGGGCCGAGATGGTGATCCAGACGTTTTGGGTAATTTCTCCTTTACAGAATTAAAAATCAATAGTACCGAGTTATTGTACTAATCAGTGTTGTCTTGTTTGATTACAGACCTTCTACAGGTGTCTTGAGGGAGAGGAGGAGGCCGCGGCTATGGTTATCGAAGCCGAGTGCAGGCGCCTACTTCAGAACTTACGGCACGAGGCTCGGGTGCAGGCTGTTCGAGACTACTACACCTCGACTAGTATTAAGAGGTCCAAGACGAAGTGCCGCGGCAAGTTTCTGAGTAAGGAGAAGTACATGAAGGTAAATACCTATTCTTAAGGCCTTGTACTTAGTTTCCTAGATTTGATTCGTAGGCGTAGCGCTGAAATTTCTCTTGACTAACTTAGGTGCCCCCGAGATGGTGTGCGGATAGGATGGACTGTTGGGAGGCGTTGGTGGATGAGTGGTGCTCTCCCCAATGGCTAGCCATCCACAACAATGCCAAGGAGCGGCGTGCCAAAATGGTTGGTGTGCCACACCATCAAGGGAGCGCCAACCTATATGAGTACGGGAATAACTGGGTATGTGGTTTGCTTCATGATTCATGCAATTTCATTCTTCATGCTAGCTTGAGCCCTTAACTAATACTTTGTTCCTCTCTTTTAGGCGCGACATAACAAGACGGAGGTGCCAGAGGTGTTCGACCTCTATGGCATGGCCCATACTGCAAAGTACAAGAAGGCCAAGGCATTCTCTGAGTCTGACCTTGATCATCCAGAGAGCTTCACCAACATCTCCTCCCACAACAAGCTCGTGAGGTACAGAGACGAGGGGAAGGCGAGGAAAGGGGAGGACTTTAACCCGAGCCGGCAACCTCTTGATCCAGAGCTGGTGATGATATCTGGTGGCGGGAGGCCCCATGGCTCGATAGCCATTGGGGATGGACTGATACGTTGTCCTAGCACTCTCCCGAAGATCAAGAAGCGCCAGACGAGCTCCGATCCTGAGATAAGGCCTCGTCCACGGCCAATGGAGCTCCAAATCGAGGTTAGTTATATGGACTCAGATACCTTTCCTCCATTACATTGTGTGTGCGGCCGTCGATGATTACAATGCTAACGAGGAGTGGTGTTGCAGGCTGCTCTTGAGAAAGAGAGAGCAAAGACCCAGGAGCTTCTGGCGGAGGCAAAGAGGCAGGCGGCGGAGAGGGAGAGGGAGTTGGAGGAGAGGACTGCTACGCTATTGGAGGAGGAGAGGAACCGGAACGACGCGTCTCACCGGGCCTTATACGAGCTCTTCGTGGTAAGTTTCTTCTGCATATTAGCCAAATCATGCACGTAATGTTCGTTTCATTACTAACTAATATGACTGACTCATGAAAACCAAATGTGCAGACCATGTGCCAGAGCAACGGTCAGACCCCTCCGCCGATGCCAGTCATTGCTCCGACGGGCACGGTGAGTTTCATTTGAATGGTCATTAGTTACTAGTCTTCACATTTGAGTTGCATCATGCTAACGAGACATTGCAAATGATCTTTGGTGCAGCGTAACTCCCGACAAGCATCGACCGATCCTTCTGCGTCTGCCACTGGCGCGACCGGTCCTTCACCTCCGTGATGACGGTACGTTTTCCCTAGTGTTTTGCTTAACAAATGCATACTTAGCTTAAGAAATGACCTATTTAGCTCCAAAATGTCATATAGTTAGCTTATTTTCCTCGAAAATGACATAATAACCTTACTTAGCTCCAAAATGACCTATTTTACCTAGGCTAGCTCAATAATGACCTATACTTAGCTTAATTAGTTCATTTATGACATAATTAGCTTACTTAGGTCAAAAATGGCATAATAACCTTGGTTTAGCTCCAAAATGTCATATACTTAGCTTATTTTCCTCGAAAATGACATAATAACCTTACTTAGCTCCAAAATGACCTATTTTACCTAGGATAGCTCTAAAATGACCTACACTTAGCATTTTTTTCCTCCAAAATGACTTAATATGCTTAGTTAGCTCAAAAATGGCATAACTACCTAGGCTAGCTCAAAAATGACCTATACTTAGCTTAGCTAGTTCATTTATGACATAATTAGCTTACTTAGGTAAAAAATGGCGTAATAACCTTGGTTTAGCTCCAAAATGTCATATACTTAGCTTATTTTCCTCGAAAATGACATAATAACCTTACTTAGCTCCAAAATGACCTATTTTACCTAGGTTAGCTCTCAAATGACCTATACTTAGCTTAGCTAGTTCATTTATGACATAATTAGCTTACTTAGGTAAAAAATGGCATAATAACCTTGGTTTAGCTCCAAAATGTCATATACTTAGCTTATTTTCCTCGAAAATGACATAATAACCTTACTTAGCTCCAAAATGACCTATTTTACCTAGGATAGCTCTAAAATGACCTATACTTAGCATTTTTTCCTCCAAAATGACTTAATATGCTTAGTTAGCTAAAAAATGGCATAACTACCTAAGATAGCTCAATAATGACCTATACTTAGCTTAGCTAGTTCATTTATGACATAATTAGCTTACTTAGGTAAAAAAATGGCATAATAACCTTGGTTTAGCTCCAAAATGACCTATTTACCTAGGTTAGCTCTAAAATGACCTACACTTAGCATTTTTTGACCTACACTTAGCATTTTTTCCTCCAAAATGACTTAATATGCTTAGTTAGCTCAAAAATGGCATAATTACCTAGGTTAGCTCAATAATGACCTATACTTAGCTTATTTAGTTCATTTATGACATACTTAGCATACTTAGGTCAAAAATGGCATAATAACCTTGGTTACCTCCAAAATGTCATATACTTAGCTTATTTTCCTCGAAAATGACATAATAACCTTACTTAGCTCCAAAATGACCTATTTACCTAGGTTAACTCTAAAATGACACAAGTAAGCAATAAGAAGAAGAAGAAGAAGAAGAAATTCTTCTTCTTCTTCTTCTTCTTTTTCTTCTTCTTCTTCTTCTTCTAGTCTTCTTCTTCTTCTTCTTCTTCTTCTTCTTCTTCTAGTCTTCTTCTTCTAACTTTCTCTTTCCCATTTTGCAGATTTGCTTCAGATCACGGAAGCTTGCGTTGATGGAGTCTACTCTTCTCCTTGTCCTTCCTTTTTGTTTTGATTTTGTAGGATGAACAATGTGAAACTTGCTACCTATATATGTATGTATGGATGAAACCATTGTATATGGACTTTTTGCTTAATTGTTGGATATGTTGGCTATGTATATGTTGGATATGGACTTTTGATTTGGTATATATATGTGTTGGATGATCATATCCATATGGTAGGGATATGTATGCTTGTTGAAAGTATTTTCAAATGAATATATATATATATATATATATCTGTGAAATTGATTGAATTTAAGAAAAAACAGAATTAACAGGGGCAATACAGGCACTTTGCCGTCTGCCAGCAGACGACAAAGCTGCCACATGGCAGCTACCTGTGCAACCTGGGGGCACCTGGGCTGGCCTATTTGGGCACTTTGCCGTCTGCCAGCAGACGGCAAAGGCTGGTGTGCTTTGCCGTCTGCTGGCAGACGGCAAAGGGCATGCATTGGCCCCAGCTGACGCCTGACGTCAGTTGACGTCAGCTAGCAGACGACAAAGAACTTTGCGCCTTTGCCATCTGCTGGCAGACGGCAAAGTACGCCGTTAGCCACCTAACGGGCCTAACCCTATCCCTCTGCCGTCCAAGGGATTTGTCGTCTGCTTGCTTAGTATGGCTGACGGCAAACTTCTTTGTCGTCCGCTTTATTTAAGCAGACGGCAAAGCAGCCCTCTGCCGTAGTTCATTCAGCCGGACGTGGGGCCGTCTGCTGGCTGACGGCAAAGGGCTTTGCCGTCCGCCAGACATTCCTTTACCGTCTGCCATGGCAGACGGCAAAGTGCCTGATTCCTGTAGTGTCTTAGTCACCAAACAATTGCAATTCAACTTAATTTCAACAAAGTCTAAGTAAGAGCTCCACATACTCAATTATCATATAGTTTTCCATGATTGTTAGTACTCAAAGCATATTTTTAGAACAAATGGCATCCATCGAACACAGAGAAAGATAGGGGCTTAATGTTTCGCCTCCCAACTTATTTATCATAGAGATAATTGTCAACAATAATAATTCATGATCAAATATATTTGACTGGCCATATGTGCCTGGATCTTTCTCCACCACATGATGCTTGCCAACTAGAGAATAATTAAGGTTGAAATGAGAATGAATACTTATTTACTCTTGCATAAAAGTAAATACATAAACGTAAATGCATAAAAGTAAAAGATAGGCCCTTCGCAGAGGGAAGCAGAGGTTGTCATGCGCTTTTTATTTTTGGATGCACAAGCTCTTAATGCAAAGGAACATCACGTTATATTGCCCCTTGTGATAGCAACCTTTATTATGTAGTCTATCGCTTTTATTTCTTTACCATCACAAGTTCGTACAATGCTTATTTTCCCTTGCAATAAAACATCATACATATTTAGGAGCATTTTTATTGCTTTTTGCACCGATGACAACTTACTTGAAGGATCTTATTCAATCCATAGGTAGGTATGGTGGACACTCATGGCAAGAAACTGGGTTTAAGAGTTTTTGGATGCACAATTAGTATCTCTACATAGTACGAATTTTTGGCTAGCAAAAGATCTAAGCAAGCACCACATGTTGGAGGATCCATAACAATATAACTTCTATGCAAATATACCCAAACATAACTCATTACGTTGTCTTCCTTGTCCAACTTCAGCTAATTTGCTCAAGTTTGAAAATAATTAATGGGTATTCACAATCATAAAAGATGTCCAAGATAATATATTTATATGTGAAAGTTCTCTTCCTTATACTAATCATTCATGAATTGCTTGTATGACCAATATTGTGATTGTCAAGCTTCAATAGATTTCACTTTCTAAACCCAATGTGAAACTACTACTAGGCATGATACAAGCATATGAAGCACATATAATTTCAACTTTATGATATCCAATTCTTTCACATTTTACTCATAGGATATAAGTGAAGCACAAGAGTAAATGACAAACTACTCCAAAAAGATATATGTGAAGATCAAATGAGTAGTTAAGTAAATAGGTAGCTATGTGAGGACTCTCTCTCATTTAAAAATTTCAGATCTTAAGTATTTTATTCAAACAGCAAAGAAAACAAAATAAAATGACTTTCCAAGGGTAGCACATATCATGTGAAGAAGCAAAAACTTAGGCTCAACCAAAACTGACTGATAATTGTTGATGAAGAAAGGTGGGATGCCTACCGGGGCATCCCCAAGCTTAGATGCTTGAGACTTCTTGAAATATTAATTTGGGATGCCTTGGGCATCCCCAAGCTTGAGTTCTTGTGTCTCCTTAATTCCTCTCATACAATGGCTTCTCCTAAATCTTTAAAAACTTCATCCACACAAAACTCAACAAGAACTCGTGAGATAAGTTAGTATAAATCAACTCAAAACCCTAACATTCTCTACTGTAGCAAATCACAAAAATTATAATTAAACGTTGCATACTAAATGCCTCTTCATATTTAATACTCCTATCCTCAAATAGAAACATTAAACACGCAAACATATGCAAACAATGCAACTATAACAGCAATCTGCCAAAACAGAACAGTATGTAAAGGGTGAAAAAGAATCCATACTTCCTTAACTCCAAAAATTCTGAAAAATTACCACATGACAGAGAACTCATGCATACTTAATGTGTAAAAATTTCAGATTTTTATCATGTTCTGACTATTCAGGAATATTCTGGACATAACAGAAAACTTTCTGTTTTCAAACAGCAACACATGAACTTGCAAACTGAGCATGGTAAAGGCTATAATTGGCATTTTATTGAACTAAAAGATACAAAACATGATTATTGATAGCACCAAGCAAATCTCAAGAAAATAAAATGATGCTCCAAGCAAAACTCATATTATGTGACGAATAAAAATATAGCATACATGTCATCACCATATGCAATTTTATTTCTCTCCTCATATGCAAATTTATTCTCATCAATAGTAGTGGGAGCAAACTCAGCAAAATAACTATCATGAGATACTTGATTAACATAATCAAATTGAACATTAAAATCATGATGACAAGTTTCATGGTTATCATTATTCTTTATAGCATACATGTCATCACCATAATCATCATAGATAGCAACTTTGTTGTCATAATCAATTGAAACCTCTTGCAAAATAGTGGAATCATCATTAAATAAAGTCATGACCTCTCCAAATCCACTTTCATAATTATAATCATCATAAATAGGAGGCATGTAATCATCATAATAAATTTGCTCATCTAAACTTGGGGGGCTAAAAATATCATCTTCATCAAACATAGCATCCCCAAGCTTGTAGCTTTGCATATCATTAGCATCATGGGTATTCAAAGAATTCATACTAACAACATTGCAATCATGCTCATCATTCAAATATTTTATGCCAAACATTTTATTAAATTCTTCTTTTAGCAACTGAGCACAATTTTCCGCTCCATCATTTTCAAGAAAGACATTATAAAGATGAATAATATGAGGCAACCTCAATTCCATTTTTTTGTAGTTTTCTTTTATAAACCAAACTAGTGATAAAACAAGAAACTAAAAGATTCAATTGCAAGATCTAAAGATATACCTTCAAGCACTCACCTCCCTGGCAACGACGCCAAAAAAGAGCTTGATGTCTACTACACAACTTGTTCTTGTAGACTCGTGTTGGGCCTCCAAGCGCAGAGGTTTGCAGGATAGTAGCAATTTTCCCTCAAGTGGATGACCTAAGGTTTATCAATCCGTGGGAGGCGTAGGATGAAGATGGTCTCTCTCAAACAACCCTGCAATCAAATACAAGAAATCTCTTGTGTCCCCAACACACCAAATACAATGGTAAATTGTATAGGTGCACTAGTTCGGCGAAGAGATGGTGATACAAGTGTAGTATGGATAGTAGATATAGGTTTTTGTAATCTGAAAATATAAAAACAGCAAGGTAACTAGTAACAAAAGTGAGCACAAATGGTATTGCAATGCTTGAAAACAAGGCCTAGGGTTCATACTTTCACTAGTGCAATCTCTCAACAATGTTAACATAATTGGATCATATAATCATCCCTCAACGTGCGATAAAAAATCACTCCCAAGTTCCTATTAGCGGAGAACATAAGATAGAAGTTGTTTGTAGGGTACGAAACCACCTCAAAGTTATCCTTTCCGATCGATCTATTGAGCTATTCCTATAAGTGTCACAAATAGCCCTAGAGTTCGTACTAAAATAACACCATATGATACACATCAACCAACTCTAATGTCACCTAGATACTCCAATGTCACCACAAGTATCCGTGAGTTGATTATACGATATGCATCAAACAACTTCATAATCATAATATTCAATCCACACAAAGAACTCCAAGGAGCACCCCAAAGTTTCTATCGGAGAAAAGATAATGAAAACGTGCATCAACCCCTATGCATAGATTACCCCAATGTCACCTCGGGAATCCGCGAGTTGAGTGCCAAAACATATATCAAGTGAATCAATATAATACCCCATTGTCACCACGGGTATTTATATGCAAGACATACATCAAGTGTTCTCATATCTGAATATTCGATCCGACAATAACGAAACCTCAAAGGGAAAAGATTTGATTCATCACAACAAAGATAGAGAGGGAGGAAACACCATATGATCCAACTATATTAACAAAGCTCGCGATACATCAAGATCGTGCCAAATCAAGAACATGAGAGAGAGATAAAACACAAAGCTACTGGTACAAACCCTCAGCCCCGAGGGTGAACTACTCCCTCCTCGTCATGGAGACCGCCGGGATGATGAAGATGGCCTCCGGTGATGCTTTCCCCCCTCCGACAGGGTGCCGAAAAAGGGCTGTAGATGAGATCATGGAGGTACAGAGGCTTGCGGCGGCGTAAAAACTCATCTAGGGTTATTTCTGGGGGTTTCTCTATTTATAGGATTTTTTAGCGTTGGAATCAAGTCAGACGGAGCCACGTGGGCCCCACGAGGTACCAGGGCGCGCCTGGGGGGATGGCGCACCCTGTTGCCTCATGGGCACTGGGTGGCCCCCCTCCAGTGGGTCTTGGTTCCAGTATTTTTTATTTATTCCATAAAAAATCTCCAAAAAGTTTCATCCAATTCCAAGAACTTTTATTTCTGCACAAAAAACAACACCATGGCAATTCTGCTGAAAACAGCGTCAGTCCGGGTTAGTTCTAATCAAATCATACCAAAACCATATAGAATTGTTATAAATATGGCATGAATACTTCATAAATTATAGATACGTTGGAGACGTATCAATGATCCATCCTACTTCCGAGGTCAATGACCGACTGGAGTACTAGACTACTATTATTGGAGGTTTCGGAACGTTTCAAAGGGAAAACAACATATATACTGAAGGGAAAGCGCGACTGAAATTTAGGATATTGACACACACCAGGCTAGCTGGCGTTGCACCTGACATTGCTACTCCGTACGTGCGCCGCTGCCATGAAAGCCAGAATGTAACACGCCTAGCGACCAGGCATCGACTATAATGTGGCAAACTGGCAAGTACACCATGGGTGTTGACACCGCAGAACCACCCACCCACACACTAAACAACCATAATAACAACAAGTTTACAACTCCCAGGTCACCATGAAATCAATACTATCGCCGCCTCCAAAACTTCCAGTTCCCTAGGGCTGTCCCCTTTGTTTACGATCTATTCTGTGGCTTCCCTTCATTCCCCATGGACAACACCGCTGCCATGGATGCGCTGCCGCGTGCTCGTCCTCGTCGTGGCTGGGAGACCATCGATGATGATTCATTGGGACAGATCGTAAATCGCATAGACTTTCTCACCGCCGCAAGAGTCAGCGGTTCCTGCAGCAACTACCTCGGGACGCTTGTGCGTGAACATGCCAGCGACAAGGTGATGATCGTTGGTCTTCCATGCGTCCTGGAGGAACATGTTTTCTGGTGGGCCGGTCCACTGCAGCATGGTCGAAGATGCACGATTACGCCTCTAGAGTGCCCTACCTTGGAAGTAGAGGCATGGGCCAAGAATTGGAAGACACTAGGATTTTGTCCTAGGATAAGGTTAGTGATATGGAGTTGGATCATCTACTTACTTGTTCAATCATGCATACATTTCTACCTTTGAAGGCACATACTTTCTGAATGTACTTAGGCTGCGTTAGGCACCACAGTACCTCTGTAGTTTTAGAAGACTTTGATGCGTTTGGCATAAACAAATTGTTTAGTTTACCAAACAGTACTATCTCCAAAACCGTAGTACATCCTTCCGGCCTTTTGTGATTCCTCCATCTTCTCTGTAGCTATGAACAATTCAAGCTCACCACATGGGAAGACGTGATGATCTTGTACACCTACTCTGTAATTGGTCTCATCAATCTGTTGTTGTTCAATCATGCATAGATTTACCTAGGAACGCCGATACTTTGTGAATGTACTTACTTTCTAAATGTACTTACTTTCTGAATGTACATAGTTGTTCAAGGCACATACTTTTTAAATTTACTTAGTTATTCAATCATGCATAGATTTACCTAGGAACGCAGATACTTTGTGAATGTACTTAATTGTTCAATCATGCATAGGTTTCTACCTTCAAATGCACATACTTTCTGAATGTAGTTGTTCAATCATGCATAGGTTTGGGTTGGGGTAAACGGTGATTGGCTTGTTTACATATTGGAGGGTACCAAGGTGAAGCTTCACAACATCTACACCGGTGTCGACGTTACCGTAGCCCCGATGTCAAGTGTTGGGTTCGGCCATGCCAATTTGGAGAACATGCACATGCATTATGCTGGCGCGACAACAACTTTAAACAAGATAGCAATCGCTGAACCCCCCCCCCCCCCACAAGGTTGCGCGCCTACGCCGATTTCCGTCTCATCGCGGTGTTCGACATCACGATAGCCATGACGCGGCATCAGGTAGACGGGAATGGCTAGTACATGTTGCCCGCGGCAAGTTTGTACCCATACAGGTATGAAGACGCCGTGTACCATGCAGGCTGGGTCTTCGCGGTAATAAACCACGGGGATTGCTTCGTATGGGTTACGTTGTACGGTATGTAAGACAGCAAATGAACTTCGGTCTTCATGTAGATATAGACATTTGCATCCAATATCACATGTTTTGCAGGAGTGAGCCACCCCCCTATCTGAATCGCTCCGCGGGATATTGGCGTTGGACCCGTTATTACATGGAACCTTGTAACCTACCTTCAGCGCTTGGGACGTAATATCTTATTAGTCCGTGTCAATGGTCCCCTCGGCGGTGCAGGTGTTACCATAAACTACTTCGATCGAACCCTGACGATGCACCCAGGTATTGCTTCAGAATCGAACCCTGAAAAGCTGTAATGCATTAAACCTCACCTTGACCACACGTATGTGACATTATGTGTTCAAGTATGCTATGTGAGCTATACCAGATGGACGGCAATGCGATAGACCTCTGTGATGCTATCTGGGAGCCAGGAAACAATCTTGGAGAGCACTCTATTTTCATTGGGGACAGCTACCCAATAGTCAGAAGGATGCCACCTTCCGTCCACGATGCCCAAGGCTTGTCGTTCATGAAGCATGGGTGCGTATTCACAATGCATCGCCGGAAAGCAAAATGGGATGGCCCTCTGCCTGATTTATGCTGCTTTAGCTTCGATGGGATTTCTTCATGGAGTATGAGACTAAGCAGTTGTGAAAGATATTCCCGCTGCCCACCACTCTGGATCGTGCCATCTATGAGAAACGCCTGGGACTGGAACAATGAAGTCCAGCACGTCATGTAAGGAGAAAGTGACAGGACAAACTTAGGTTCTTGTGCCTACTTATTTGTGCTTGATCAAAAGACGTTATTACTGCAACTTATGTAAACATTGGTACTCCATAGACGCCTGTTTAACTGGCGTTCTACCAAACATTGCTACTCCATGCGTGCGCAGGTGCTACGAAAGTTAGATTGTAACACGCCTAGTGACTAGGCGTCTCCATTCTTTTTTTAGTTGCCCACCGTGTACTTAAATGTGGCAGCAACTACCCCATGCGTGGTAACCACAGCTCCCCACTTCAAGTTTACAACTCCCGAGTCACCACGAAATCACACTTATCAAAGCCTGCACAACTTCCTTTTCCCAAGGGTCGTACACCGTGGAAACGCGTAATGGCCTGGCGTCCTCTCATTGGCATACACGCCGAATCAAAATGTGTGGCTCGAGCACGCCAATCGCCAAGGCGTCTATAAAAAGGTACCTGCTCGAGAATTACTGCACATTCTTCCTCCTCCTCATGCACAGTTGCCAGCAAAAGAACAAGCCTTTCTTCTTCGTCGTTCCTTGCATCTGCCATGGCCCGTGGGGTGGGGGGCTCTGGGTGGAGAAATAACCAGGGAGCATTGACCAAGGCCGCGGAAGCAGCAGAGAGGTCCCGACGCCTCGCGGCGGCCACATGGGCTGGCGAGGGCTCTCAGAAGAGCATTCGCCTCGGAGGCGAGCAGGCAGGCGAGGGCTCTTAGAAACGCATTCGCCGCGGAGGCGAACAGTCCTTTGCCCGCGACGACATGCCCGCTCAACTCAATAAGCTAAACGAGGAGATCGCCGGTTGGGCAAGGCTGCACGAGGAGAGCAATGCCTCGCTGGAGAAGGCGACCGCTCTCATGGTGAAACTTATCGATGACAAGGAGAAGCTCTGCATCGAGCGTGACCTGCTGAAGGAGGAGATCGCTGGCTGGGCAAGGCTGCACGAGGGGAGCAATGCCTCACTGGAGGAGGCGACCGCTGTCATCATCGAACTTATGGATGACAAGGAGAAGCTCAGCATCGAGTGTGACCTGCTGATGGATGAATCCGTGATTGCTCTTAAGCAATGTCGTGAGGACATGCGAGTGGAGACGAGGTTCGTGGAGACGATGAAGAAGGAGATAGAGGAACTATGCGCCCAACAACACATCAAGAAGGTCACTGGAAACTAAGTACAGAGCAACGACCCCTATCGTTGGCTGCGTTTACTGAATTTGTCCTAATGTTAAAAGTTAACTGAATTTTTCAGTTAACTGATATTTGTCTCAGTGTTCAAATTTAGCTGAATCTTTCCAGTTAACTAAATTTGTCATGGTGTTAAAAGTTAACTGAATTTTTCAGTAAACTGAATTTGTCTCGGTGTTCAAATTTAACTGAATCTTTCCAGTTAACTGAATTTGTCCTGGTGTCAAAACGTAACTGAATTTTTCAATTAACTAAATTTGTCTCAGTGTTCAAATTGAACTGAATCTTTCCAGTTAACTGAATTTGTCCTGGTGTTAAAAGTTAACTGAATTTTCCAGTTAACTGAATTTGTCTCAGTGTTCAAATTTAACTGAATCTTTCCAGTTAACTGAATTTGTCCTGGTGTCAAAAGTTACTTTAATTTTTTAGTTAACTCTCAGTGTTTAAATTTAACTGAATAGCAAAGCAACATTGATAACTTGTTCACAACATACCATAACATTTCAGACACATACCAAGTTCACAGCATACCAAAGCAACAAAAGCAACATTGATAAATTGCTCATAACATACCATAACATTTCAGACACATGCCAAGTTCACAGCATACCAAAGCAACATTGATAAATTGCTAACTTATATGCTGAAATTTATACCTAATCAGTATATGTAACTAAGCTTCACTTGTTCTGCAACTTCTTCAGTTCTTCAAACGCTTCAGACGCTCCGAGCGACATGAACAAAACAATGCTAAACCAGTCACGCCAATTAACTAGTCGCCTTCAAGTTCCTCTGCAGAACGCCTAAAGAGCACCGAAGCCCCTCTGCTTCTCCAGCCGCATGACGGTGGTGATGCAGGGTGCCACCGCCCGCAGAGCCCGCTCCCGGTCGACGGGAGCCAGCTCGTCAAAGATGACGTCCAATGGCACAAATGAATTCCGGTGATGAAGCCCGAAGAGGATTCGCCCGGCAACGGCGACGACTGCCCGCACCCCTCCTTGTCCAGCGCCGCACCCACCATCGTGCGGAGACGGTTCAGCTCCTCGGAGATATAGGTGAAGAAGGAGACCAGGTCCGAAAGCCACAGCTCGTTAAAGTCGATGGGGTGGTCGAACGGGTTTAGGCCGACGGCCGGCATGGTCGCGCTGGCACGACAGTAGCCATCGCGCATCCTCAACACGTGTGTGGCAACATCATCCAACAAGCGGTTGAGGCGATCTTGAACCTCCTCATGATCGGCCGGCTCGCGCTCTAGCCGGCTCGCCATCACGGCAACCTGACCTTTGAGCGCATCTGCCGCTTTCTGCAACAACGCCACCGACGCTTCAAGCATCTTTGAGGTGGACTCATGCCGCTTCTGAAGCTCCGTGAACTGCCGCTCATAACGGAGGCGCATGTCACTCTTCTTCTCCCTGAGCTCATGGAGCTCCACGTCCTTGGCCCGGAGCTCCGCATCCTTGGCCTGGAGCTGCTCTGTCAGGTGCCTCACCTCAGACACGGTGATCTCGTGCGCCCCCATGGAAACTGGTAGAAGGAATGGGGAAAGCAAACAAAGGGGGCGAAACGGCTGCAAGGCAAAGCTATCTACGGCAAGGCGGAGGGAGCCAGAGGATGAAGATGGATGCCTTCTCACATTAGGGAGCAGTGGATGGCGGAGTCATCATGACTGATTCCCTGCTGCGCCCAAATACCAAAGCAACACAGCGGTGGATATTTTAATTTACCTAGCAGCCTGTAGCGACAAACGAGAAGGCGGTGTGCGTTCTGAACACGCCTTACGATCAGGCGTCTCTCCTATGGTCATATACACGCCTAAGCGATACCCGCGGCTACAGTTCACATAAACACGCTGTAGTAATAGGCGTTTTTGGGATTGTTTGTAAACGCTAAATGACCTGGTGTGTTATTTGTTGCAACGCCTTCTGGGTGGGCGCGTGTGGTGGTTGCCACGCTGGCGGCCAGTCGTCGACGTCGGTCAAAGGCGCCTTCGCCGGCGGCGCGACAATGTGCAAGTGAGACGCCAATCTGTCGGGCGCGAATTGGGAGGGGGGTGGGTCAGGCGACGAAATAAGTTTATGGGAGGTGAGTGGACGAAATAAGATCCTCCAGGGGTCATTTAGTAAAAATAATACGCCGCCATGCCAGGTCGTGCCGCCGCATTGCCGCCGCCGGCCCGCGCGCTGCTCCGCTGTGTGCCCCGCCTCCTGCCAGTCTGACCGCACCGCGATGCCGACGCAGGCCCGCGCCACCCCACCTCTCCATGTAGCCACGCTGGCCAGCCGCTCGCTGTCCTGCCTCCCAACGCGGCCATGCCACGCCTCCCTGTGCCGCCGCCACTAGGAGCTCACCGCCGGTCACCCAACTCACATGGCAATGGTGACAGGCAACGTCGTCGATGTCACTGATTTACTGAGTCCTAGGCTTGTTTAATGAAAAATAGAAAAGAAATGAATTTTAAGCGAAAAAGTTTACGGACCAAGAAAAGTTGGGACCCCGATAACGCCCGATCGTTCGGTCTGGGAGAGCCCCAGACCGAACGGAAAGGTTCGGCAGCGAGGAGCGATCGAACGAACGATGCTGTCGTTCGGTGTGGTGGAACCCCAGCCCGAACCCTTTCAGCCCCTTCCGTCAGCACGTGGTAAGTAAAACCAAAAAGGGCCTAAAAAAAGGCCCAACTTTATAAACAAAAAAACAGGCCTTAAAAAATCGAAAAAATGTTGTTTCTTTTATAATAAAAACACCAAAATTCCTGCTACGTGAAAATATAAAGAACCAGTTAGTGGGTGTGTCTTTGAACAAAAAGTTGAATGAAAAAAATTCAAATTTTCCATGGTCGAAACAAATAAAATTTGCCGTGGTTCGAGAATAAAGTAGCGCAAGGTACAAAAAAAATAATACAAATTTTCCATACTTAAAAATTAAAATTTGCCATGATGTTTTAATTAAAATTGCCATGCTTTGTATGGAATTTGCGAAGAAAAACATATACAGGAAAAATTGCCATGGTGTTTTAATTACACGCAACCAGAAAAAGTAAAAACATGGAGAAATTGCCATGACACAAATTTAAAATTGACCATGGTAAGCTCGATCAATTTGCCATAGAATATAACATAATTTTGCCATGGCAAAAAATTGAAAAAACAAATATACACAGGAGAAAATTGCCATGGTAGTAAACGAGGAAACATACAAAGTTAAAGTTGTTGCCATAGGCCATGGCAAAATTTTGTGGAAAATGTTATATGTATCATGGAAAACTTACCAGATTTTTTTACTTGTAATTAAGGATTTTTTTAGAAAAAAAGGTTATGTTTCAACAAGGTTTTGCACGTTGTTCAGACAAGTAAAGTTGAGACAACGAAAGTAGAGTAAAAAATGCCATGGCAAAATGTTGAGACAAGGCAAATTTGCCGAACTAGAGTAAAAAATTTACTTCCAATTTTTACTTTGACATGGCAAAGTGGAGTAAAAATTGCAATGTATGTTCAAGTGAAATTGCCATGTATTTAAAAGTAAAGTTGCCATGCCAATGAAGTTAAAGTTTTGCCATGGCAAAATAAAGTAAAATTCTGACATGGGAAAAATAGAGTAAAATTTGCCATGTATGTAAATAGCAAATTTGCCAAGTATTTAAAGGTAAAATTGCCATGGCAATGATGGCAAAATTTTGCCATGGCAAAAAATAAAGTAAAAAATTTGACATGGCAAAGTAGAGTGAAAAATTGCCATGTATGTGCAAGTAAAATTGCCATGTATTTAAAGGTAAAGTTGCCATGGCAATAAAGTTAAAATTTTGCCATGGCAAATTAAAGTAAAATTTTGACATGGCAAAAATAGAGTAAAATTTGCCATGTATGTAAATAGTAAATTTGTGAAGTATTTAAAGGTAAAACTGCCATGGCAATGAAGGTATGAAATTGCCATGGCGAAAATAAAGTAAAAGTTGACATGGCAAAGTAGAAAGCTAAATTTGCCATGCTCCATGAATTTTCCTTTATTTTGGCATGGCAAATAAAAGTTAAATTTTGCCATGACAAAAAATGGTAAATTTGACATGGCAAAAAAGAGTAAAAATTTGCCATGAATGTTAGATTTTTTTTGCCATGGAGATGTAAAGGAAAATTTGACATGGCAAATGAAGCTCAAAATTGCCATGGCAATAAACTAATTTTTTGGCATGCTAGAAAGTTAAAATTGCCATGGCAAAAAATGGAGATATTTTGCCATGGAAAATAAATTAAAAATTGCCATGCCTACACAAGTATATTTGCCATGCTACATTTTAAAATTTGTCATGTCCTGGAAATGTAAATTTGCCATCATATTTAAATTAAAATTGCCATGCTCTCTACGATAAATTTGCCATGTCAAAAAAATGAAGTAAAATTTGCCATGTCATTAAAAGTAAAGTTGCCATGGCAAGAAAAACGTAGAAAAATCCCACTTTTGGTTGTGAATAGAAGCATTTTTGCCATGCCCCGTTAATACATTTGCCAAAAAAATCTTAAGTTTGCCATGTTTTTGAACATCTATAACTTTGTCATGTTTTTGAACATGGCAAATTTGTCATGGCAAGTTTGCCATGTTTTTAGAAGAAAAAGAAGTGCCATGTCAAATCACATGAATGTTGTCATATAGAGCAATTGCCATTGTTTATGAACAAGGACATGGATGAAAAATTCCCATGAGGGTCATGGCTACAAATTATGAACAAAAAATGCCATAGCATATGCATATTAAAAATTGCCATGGCGTTTTGGTTAAAATAGGCATATAAGTTAAAGAATTGCCATCGATAAAGTATAACAATTGCCATGATCTCTAACCTCGGTCAGACCACATATACTCTATAAAAAACAGCACCAGATCATTTACATGCAACATGACCTGGGTACTACTATTGGTACACATGTTTGAGACGCTCTCGTTTCTAAATAAGAACTACTACTAGACATAATGACACCATACCCCAGCTTGCACCATGAAACAAGCAAAGCTTTAGCCACTTGGGTTGTCAACAAGAGCATTAGGAGGCTCACGTATATCGATCAGTCACAAAAGCTACGTGATGGAATTTGATGAAACTTTCAGGCAACAACATGAAGAGCACGTCCATAGAGCCTAGAGATAGATACCAATGCATAAATATGCCTACAACTTGCTGAGTAAAATATGCCATAATCCCTAACGTCAGAGCACATACAAAAATTCAGACAAAAAAAACAGGACTTAATGCATCAAGTACAGGAGCACGAGTTTGTCCATGGCAGCGGCGGTGATTCTGCATTCAAAACAGGATGTACTACAGTGACAAAGCTCAGTTACCTCCTGTCCTCGACGACGACGTGTTGCTATCCTTGGCCGGCGCAGGAGCCCGCCGTCCACGGTGAGGCGGAACGCGCCCACCCGCACATGGCGCTGCGAACCCGAGTTCCGCACCTCCTCCGCCCACGACGCTGGAGCCCGCTGCCCACGGCGCCGCCCGAAGATGCTCGTGCAGCCATGACATCGACCACCACCATGCGCGACTTCCCTTACCGGAGGTCGCCATAAGCACCCGCAGCTCCTCCACCGCGCCTCCTCTCCGCCACCGCCGCCACGAGCTTCCCGCGCTCGCGCTCGAGCTCCTGTCGAGATGCGTGTGTCGCGGGCTTCGGTCGGAGCATAACCCAGCGGCTTACTCCGCCTCCTCCCCCATTTCCCGAAACCCAGCCTTGCTGCTGGTCGCCTCCACCGTAGCCGCGGCGCGCGAGCTTGGCTCCACATATCCTCGTCGAGCCCGCGGCGACGCCCTGCAGGCGCTGGGGAAGAGGTGGGGCGGCGGCTGGGTCGCTGGTGCGGGGGCGGCGGCTCGGACGCTGGTGGCGGCGGCTCGGTCGCTGGTGATGGCGACCAGCAGCGAGCCAGCGACGCGCGGCGCGCGATGCGCTGGACGGAAAGGCAACGGCCGGAGTTGAGGAGGAAGCGAAGGCAAGGAGTGCAGGGTGAGCCAGTGAGGTGGGAGACTAGTGGATAAGAGAGGCAGGGAGAGGATGTGTTCGCGACAAGAGACTTCTGTACCGAACGATTTCATCGCTGACGTGTCTGTCCTCCTAGCTTGAAGATTCGTACCTCAAATCGATTGGTCCAGAGGACGTTCGGCGCGAGAAGCTAAAACGTGGTATGTTCGGGACTTATTGATTCCGAAAAGTTGTTCTCTGACAACTTCATGCAATTTTTTTTACATTAGTTTCTTTTTTTAGGGAAATTTTTTACACTAGTTATTGGAGTTGCTCTTGTGGTATGTAATGTATGTATAAAGTATAAAGTTGTTTTCCCGGGCGGACGACGTGGCCTGCCTCGCAGCGCACACAGCCGCAGCCACCAAAGCCATGGCCGTTATCCTCCAAGGCTCCGCCGCCTTCCTCCCGCCCTACAAAACCCCCCAAACCCACCCAAGCCACCCGCCGCGGCAGCATCCATTCGCCTAGTCATGCAGATGCAGACCATCACCCTCCGCGCCGGCCCCTCCGCCCACCGCCTCGCGCCGCCGCCGGCGTCGGCCAGCTCCTCGAACCTCTCCGCCGGCCGATGCTTCCTCCTGCGGCCTCCCCACTCCCGCTGCCGGCGGCCCCGCTCCCTCAGGGCCTCAGCTTCCCTTGAGCAGGAGGTCAAGGAGCGCGCCGACTCCCCGTCTCCGTCCGGTAAGTGAAATCTTTGCTTGCTCCCTACTTCCTCGGCACGATTGGAAACCCGGAATTTAGATTCAGGGACGAAACGGTGGCATGATACTGGGAACAAACTGAGGTAGTTCAGTGCGCGAGGCCTTGTAAGCGATTTCGCTGAGCGTGTCAATGATGATTTTCTTGTGCCCACCAGTTTGGTGACACTGGACTGAAATGAACCTGTAGTGTGCAAGCGACGGTTAACTTTGTCTGCATGGCTCCAGTGTTTTCTGGTCATGTAATAAGTGGAGGGAGTAAGCACCCTGTTGCTTTAGAGTTGAAGTGGAGACGCTCATTTGTGTCAGCGCACAGATGTGGCGATCGTGGCTTTACACACCGATAGCTCCTAAGCGCTAAGCAATGACGGTGCAAGGTTCTGATATTTTTTCAAATGTTAGATTGAGTTTGTTGTGCGTGGAAGCTTGCTATCCATGTGCCAGAACCATGAGTTGGTTGCGAGATCTTATGGGTTTCACCTCTAGCCTACCCCAACTTGTTTGGGACTAAAGGCTTTGTTGTTGTTGTTGTTAGATTGAGTTTGTTGAAATAGTAATTTATGTGAAATGCATGTACACTTAGGCCTTTCGATGTCGAAATTCATCTTCATGTGGGTACTTGTTTCACTTGGTACTTTAGTTTACAAAAAAAAGTTTGACTTGCTACCATCAGAACCCACTGCTTATGGTTTCAAAAGTGTTCTCCATGAAATTTTCCTACGTATATTGACTTCACTTCTTTTTGGATGATGCTAAGTTATATACTTCACTGGATTATTCAGCAGGGACGAGTAGTCAAGCAACTAGAAGAGATGTGAGAAATATTGCAATTGTTGCTCATGTTGATCATGGGAAGACAACTTTGGTGGATTCAATGTTAAGACAATCCAAGGTACATCCCAGCAGTACTATGTTTTGCTCTGTGAGGCTAATTTACTTCAAGTAAGTTGGCTGCGAATTGAATTTCTCAGTGATGGAAGCTTTACTTAGAAGGCAAGCACACTTTGCAAATATAAGACAAGCTCTTCCCACATATTGCCATACTATTGTTCCATTTGATTCCTTGATATTTGATCTTGTTTGGTTTGTTAGTATAATAGAACTGATTTTTTGGTCTGGTCTTGGTGGGTTGCTTTCACTTTGTTTGTATGGGCTCTAAATTATTGCTCTTTACTCTTTGTTCAGTCTGGTAGGTTCATAGAACTGGTTTGAGTGATCACAAACATGGTGAGTTGTTTAGAGTCCCATAGGTGCTGTGGAGGCTACTCCTATGTCACTCAGTCACCCACCTGAAACTGTTGTGCATACTTATTTACTTTTGGTTGTGTGGGTTTTCTCCACAAAATATCTGCGTAACTTTTGTTTGCTGTGTCATTCTTCAGTTTACCTCCTATCCTGTGTGAGTCAAAACTAATGTAATGTGACACAAAATTGCAGGCTTTAGTAATATTAACAGCTGAGCTCAGATATATTTTATTTTTGTGTGACTTATTTCTGTGTGACTTATTTCTGTTGAATCACCATGTTGTAGCACAAATCTAGAGTGTATTTACTATGAAATTTTCAATCGTCTTATTACTCTGACTGTTTACCTTATGCAGGTTTTCCGAGACAATCAAGTTGTGCAGGAAAGGATAATGGACTCTAATGATCTGGAGAGGGAAAGAGGAATTACTATACTGAGCAAAAATACATCAATAACCTATAAGGGTACTAAAATCAATATAATTGATACTCCTGGGCATTCAGATTTTGGTGGGGAGGTGGAACGTGTTCTCAACATGGTGGAAGGAATTCTCCTAGTGGTACTATGCTACTAGCTACTGTTTTGTTTTTATTAAATGGCATGTTTCTTATTTAATGCCTATGACTTTTTTGAGGACACACATTTGAATTCCTATGAGCATTACTGTAGCTGTTCAATCTTCCACTGCATGTCTCCCTAGATCCTGTCAAACATATTTTCCAAATAGTGTCTAGCGTCACTGAGGCAACATGTGAACGACCATCTGATTCATTAAGCCTTTCTCCTATGTAGGTTGATTCTGTGGAGGGACCTATGCCACAAACAAGATTTGTTCTGAAGAAAGCTCTAGAATTTGGACATGCTGTTGTGGTAGTTGTAAACAAGGTTGACAGACCTATTGCTCGTCCAGAGTTTGTAGTTAATTCAACGTTTGAGCTATTTATCGAATTAAATGCAACAGATGAACAGGTGAGGAGCTATGCCTGGATTGTTATTCATTTAACTTGTTCTTTTTTGAGTATTAGGTTTTAACACTGGTCATATCCTAGTACTCATGTTTTTTTTTGCCAACAATAGTGTGATTTCCAAACAGTCTATGCAATTGGCCTCAAAGGAAAGGCTGGGATCTCCGCAGATAATCTGGCTGATGATCTTGGACCCCTTTTTGAGGCTATTCTTAGATGTATACCTGAACCACGCATTGAGAAAGATGGTGCCCTCCAAATGCTTGTGAGTTATAAAGTTTGTCGTTTATATGTCAAATTTTCATGTATCATCTGCAATGCTTGATTTTCTACGATTATGCTGGATTACATTTACACAATACCTCCTAAGCTATAATACTATAAATTGGGTCTCAGTTTTGTTTACTATAGTTGTATTTTCATCTATTATGAAGCATACCTTTGAGATGCTTCAATCCATTCTATGGGAAGGAATACATTTATTCTAAGATGCTCAAAGCCATGTTATGGAAATTAAGTTATGTATGTTGAGATAGCTGAAATTTTACATTCACAATACAACAACAACAACAACAACAACAACAACAACAACAACAACAAATCCTTTAGTCCCAAACAAATTTTACATTCACAATGAAGAAAAAAAATTCTTTGTACTCATGGAGAGCTAATGTCGCTTGTACCATAATTCATGTTCAAGTTCAGGTCAACATGATTGATATCACATGCACATTTACATAATTCTGTTTCAAGTATGTCATTGCTATTTTGAAGTCAGAGAAACTTACCGTGCACACTATGTCAGTACCTTCCTTTGAAATATTCCACAGAGAATATAGAGCAGCTTTCATAGTCATGAATTATGCTCTATGTTCCATATTCACTGACTTATTTCTTTTGAAACTTACCAAGCATTATTTTCGCGCATTGCTTCCTTTTTTTTTTGACAATCAAAGGTATCTCTGTATTTATTGGAAAATAAGGTTATGACTAAAAGAGATACAATTGAGGGAGGAGGGACATCTATCCATGTGCTAGAATCATTATACTTAACAAGCTGGGCAAGGTCATGAGCAATCGTATTTGCCTCTCGGTTCTCATGTTTGAAGGAAACTTTCACAAACTCTCTGGACATGAAGTAGCAATCATTGAAGATCGCTGCTGCATTAGCCGCAGCATGCATGTCACTCTTCATGGCCTCAATCACTTCAGTGCTATCAGAACTAATAGTCAACCTGTTACATCCCAACCCTTCGGCCAGCAAGAGACCCTCCTTCTTTCTTTGTTAAAATGGTCGAGCTATCTTCCTTTGAAATATCTCACCAAAATTGGTTTCATGAATTCCCAGCATATTTCGATGGTCATGAGCAATATTAGTACTTATATTTCATTGCTTCCAATTCTACGCTCAATTGTTCATTTAAATACAGGTAACTAGTACCGAATATGATGAACATAAAGGAAGGATAGCAATTGGACGACTGCATGCAGGAGAACTAAAGCGAGGCATGGAAGTGAAGGTATGATTTTGATCAATTCGTTCTTGTTCTGCATGATAACATAAGCAACAATATTCCATCACCTATAAGGAAGAGTGTCCCACCATGGACAGGCACAAGTTTAGGGATAAATAAACTAATCCTGGCGCAACAGAAAATAAAAGGGTAAAGTTTCTACGTGCCATCACAATTGTTGCGGAGTTGCGAATCACCATTGATAATAAGTTTGCCTATTTTTACCCAAAAAGGCTTTCGCCCCGCTGTCGGAAGTCGATGAGCTCCGGGGACCCAAAGGTTCGAACACTGGGGTGAGCTCGTTCTACCACTTCGTCTCCTACCACGACTAAGCGACGGCGAGGCTACGGCGAGAGCGCGCTAGCGAGGGACGGACCGTGGACTCAGCGGTTTACCCAGGTTCGGGCCACCTTGCGGCGTAAGACCCTACTCCTGCTTGGTTGGTATTGCTCTGGTGCGAGAGAGAGTACAAGGTCGAGGGTGATGGGAACCGGAGATCGTCCTACAATGGCTGCTCTGCCCCCCTTATACCCGCATCGGTCCTCTTCCCCCTTGAAACTTAGGCGGGAAGGGCTGCCACACTTGGCGGGTTTTGAAAGGGGACAGGTGCTTAGGCTATCCTGACTAAAGGCGGTCTTCGCCTGCCAAAGCGTGATCCATGACGCGCCGGTGGGCTCGGTGATGACCTCCGCCCTGCGCGCCCGCCGTCTTGGTCTTCCTTCGCCGATCGGGCAACCTTTGGGGTCGCTTTGGGGAGTAGGTATCTGGCCCTGCTCCCTTAACACAAAAGAGGAAACCATCTTCATCCGCGCCTGCTGGCGCGGCCTCTGTCGCCGCTCGTCGCCACGCGCGTCACCCACGTGATGGGCCCCAGACCGCGCGGCTCCGCTGAACGGCCTTCGTCTCATGCGCCTGGCTGGTGGAGGTGCTGAGCCTCGCTCGCCCGCTCCCTGAGGAGGGGGCCTCGGGAGACCAAGGCCTCATGAGGAGCCCTGGTGAGGTGCTTGGTAATGATGGCCTGCTAGGCCCACGCCAGGCGTTGCGCCCTGGGCCAAAGGCAGACGGGCCTGGATACCCCGGGTTCCATGGGCCCGACAGTAGCCCCCGGGCCCGCGGCGCGCACGTTCCCGCCTACAGAGGGGGGGGGGGGCGAAACGGCGCGGGCCCTAACCGCCTGCGGCCAGGCGCGACGCGTGGCGCACGATGTGACTGAGGACGCCTTCACTTCTCCCACGACGTCTCGGTAACCGGCCGCGCCGACATAAAGTCCGCCGCGGGCGACGCGAGACCATCATTGCCTTCCTTAGCGCCTCCCTGTTGCTTCAATTCCCAACGCCGGAGAAGGCGGAGCGACGAGGGGAGCTCCGCGCCGAGTGCAAAGAGGGAGAGAGGAGAGCTGAAGTCCTCCACCCATCTTCTCCTTCCTCCTGCTTCCTCTGTCGTCTTGCTAGAGCCGCCACGGAAATGGCGAGGGGGAGAGGGCGCGGCCGTGCTTCCGCTGCCGCATCCCAGGTTCCGCCCCGGGGGCGCGGGCACTCCCCGACGGCTGCCGGCGCCGGGCCTAGCAGTCGCGGGAGGGGCGCCACTCGCGGGCGCGGAGGGCGAGGCGCGCGGGGCCGAGGCGGCCGCGGCGGGGCAACCGCGCTACCTCAGGCGGGGAGCCGCTCGGCGGAGGTGGCGCACGAGTTCATCGTGAACATGCACCGCAGCCCCTGCACCTGGCTCCGGCTTCCAGACTCCTTCGCGGCGGCGATGGCGGAGCGCGCGCCCTTGGGCTTGTGGGTGCAGGCTGACGGCTGCTGCAACGGCCCCTCCTAGGTGGCGACGGAGCTCACTCCTTCGGGCTTCATGTTCTTGAGGCAGTGGTGGAAGTCGTTCGCCCTCGCCCGCGGCCAGAAGCGGGGCCACGTCCTCCAATTCAAGTACGACGGGGCCACCACACTCTTCGTGAAGATCTTCGGACTCTCTGGCAGCCGCCTGGAGTGCTGCGCGGAGAGCGAGGACGGCAGCTACAGCGGCTCCTCTAGCGAGGACGACAGCTCCAGCGGTGCCGCCTCCGGCAGGGGTGGGAACGACGGCGACTCCCCCCTCGTCAAGAGCGAGGACGAGGACTCCGACTAGGCGCGGGCGGCGACGACTCCGGAGCCGGGGCACCGCGCGCACGGTGACGGAGCCGCGCTCACCCGCAGCGCCTTCTTGGGAACGCGCGCGGCGCCTGCGCTGGAATCTTGGGGGAGACGGCGCCTCGCCTAGGCCCTTTCTTTTTTTTATTTTCCTGCATTGAACCGATGTGGCCCCGTGGGGTCGTGAAAACAGTATCTTCTATGCTCAGCTTAATGCTTTTGTGATTCGGGATGTATGCATTCCCTCCCGAAGTCCTCTCGTGAGGCTGTTTTTTTTTCTTTGTTCGCCTCAGCGCTCTACGCCGTCAGGACCCAGCCCCCGAGCAGGCCTCGGCCGTCGCTGGTATGTCCGGTCGCGATGCCGGGACAAGGCCAGGAGGTGAGGGGCACCGGGAGCTAGTGAGGGCTCCTGAGGCGCGATGCTCAGGGAGCCCCCCTTTGGCGTGCAAGTGGCTTACGCAGAAGGAAAAACGGTAGCACCCAGCGAGATCGCGAGGGGAGAGAGCTTGAGTGACGGCAAAGGCGTCTCGCGAGGTAGTTAGACTTAACTTTTGGCGGAGAGCGGTGTCGGGCGAGCCACAGCTCGTGAGGAGTTCACACAGCTCGCGAGGCTCGGCGTTCGAAGTGTCTTCGTCTCGCGAGGCCGGCTCGCGAGAGGCCGCTTGCGAGGTCCTCGCGCTGCTCGCCTCCTGAGGGGCTGTATGTCGACAAATTCACGATGGGGGGAGCGGCACGCGCTCGCTAACTCGCCCGTGGCCGTTGCGTGAGGAGATAAGGCATCAAGGACCTTGGTGAGGTGGCGTGCACGGGAGCAGGCCCGCGAGCCAGAGCTCAGTCGCTTGGATTTGACGACACTGCAGGGACGGACCCGAGCACAGACATCGTGCCTAGCCCCCGCTCACGGAATCGGCCAGGGGAGGGGTCGCAAGCGTGTGGCGCTCTCCGGTCGGCATCGAACTTAACAGGCAAATAAGCAGGTAACATAACTCATCAAGGTAAAATCAGCGAAATTCGTTACGCAACCAAAAGGATAGGGGCTAGGCTGCCGCGTCCGGCACGGATCAGCTCGAGGTTGGTGCAGCCCGTGGGGCGCCCTCAGTTGATTGTTCCACCAGCGCGGAGCATGGGGCTTCCACAAGGGTGTGGGTATGATCGCGGGTCGACCGTTCCGCCAGCGCGGAGCATGGGGCTTCCACAAGGGTGTGGGTATGGTCGCGGGTCGACCGTTCCGCCAGCGCGGAGCATGGGGCTTCCACTTGGGCGTGGGCGGGAGCTCTCGCGGGTCCATTAGGCGAACGCAATGAGAGGCTCCGGGGTGTGTACATCCCCATTTCGTTCGTACGCGTGAGGGTCACGGGTAGAACTTGCGGAGGTGTTGGATGTTCCAGGCGTTAGGCACAGGAACTCCGTCCTCCGTCTCCAGCCGGGCTGAGCCGGGCCTGGAGACATGAGTAACCCTGAAAGGGCCTTCCCACATAGGTGAGAGTTTGTGAAGCCCCTCTCTGGAGAGGATTCTGCGTAGGACGAGGTCGCCGACCTCGAGAGTACGAGGGCGGATGCTGCGGCTGTGGTAGCGACGCAGGGCCTGCTGGTACCTCGCGGCACGAAGGGCGGCCTGACGGCGGCCCTCCTCGAGGAGCAGCAGATCGATCTCCCGCGAGCCCTCCTGACGCGCCTCGTCGAAGGCAAGGACTCGCGGGGAGCCGTGCTTAAGCTCCAATGGGAGGACCGTCTCAGCGCCGTAGACGAGGAAGAAGGGTGTCTCGCCGGTAGGCTTGCTTGCTGTCGTGCGGATGGACCACAGCATGGACTGTAGCTCGTCGAGCCAGCCCTTGCCGCAAGCTTCGAGTTTCTTCTTGAAGCTCCTTGTTTTGAGGCCCTTGAGGACCTCGGCGTTGGCACGCTCGGCCTGACCATTGCTTCGCGGGTGTGCCACCGAGGCGTAGCAGATCTGCGTACCGAGGCTGGCGCAGTAGGACTTGAAGAGGCCGCTTGTGAACTGGGAGCCATTGTCAGTGATGATGCGGTTGGGAACCCCAAAGCGGCTCACGAGGCCCTTGATGAACTTGACGGCGGAGCCTGCCGGGATGGTGCGCACCGGCTCGACTTCTGCCCATTTGGTGAACTTGTCGATGGCGACGTAGAGATAGCGGTAGCCGCCAGCCGCGCGAGGGAAGGGCCCCAGGATATCCAGCCCCCAGACCGCGAAGGGCCATGAGAGGGGAATCGTCTGGAGGCCCTGCGCCGGCTGGTGGATCTGCTTGGCGTGGAATTGGCAGGCCTCGTAGGCTTGGACCAGCGCGGTAGCGTCACGCAGCGCAGTGGGCTAGTAGAAGCCACTGCGGAAAACCTTGCCGACGAGGGTGCGTGACGAGGAGTGGTGGCCGCAGTCCCCTCCATGGATATCAGCTAGCAACTCGCGCCCTTGCTCTTCAGAGATGCACCGCAGCGAGATGCCATTTGGGCGCCTGCGGTACAGCTCGCCATCTTGCAGGCAGTAAGCGGCGGAGGTCTGTGCTGATGGTGAAGGCAGGGCCGGAGCCGCTGCCGTCCACCGACACCTTCTTCGTCTCGGCGCGGTCCTGAGAGAACAACTGCTTCTTCTTTGCGGGCGCGGCCTCACGATTCTCGGCCGCGTCCTCGTCGGCCGGGTGCGCGACCGCGGCGGCCTTGTAGGCACGCTCGAGGGTGCTGGCCGCGTCCTTCTCGTCACAGGTGACGGTGATGATGCCGCTGCAGCCGGGCATCTTGAGGACGTTGTAGGCGTGATGGGTGGCCTCCATGAACTTGGTGAGAGCTGGGTAGCCCAAGATGGCGTTGTAAGGCAGGACGATGTGCGCGACGTCGAAGTCGATGAGCTCGGTGTGATAGTTCTTGCGGGTGCCGAAGGTGACGGGGAGGCGCACTTGCCCCAGAGGGATGGTGGAGCCATCGGTCACTCCGGAGAAGGGCCTGGTCGGCATCAGCTGGTCGTAGGGCACCTGGAGCGTCTCGAAGGTCTCAAAGGAGATCACGGTGAGGCCGGCGCTCCCGTCGATGAGGGTCTTGGTGACCGCAACGTTGCTGATGGTGGGGGTGCACAGCATGGGGAGCGCGCCTGCGGAGGCCGTGGATTTGGGGTGGTCCTTGGAGTCGAAGGTGATGGTGTACTGCGACCACTTGAGGGGTCGCGCGGCCTCGGGCCTTGGGAGGGCGGCATACACCTCGCGAGAGAGCTGCTTGAAGTGGCGGATGGACGCGGGGGCTTAGGACTCGCCAAGGATGCAGGCGACCGCGCGAGGCTCCTGGTAGCCCCAGCGCCTTCATCAGGCCGGTTGATGTCGCTCCTCCGGGGTGGCGGCGGCAGCGGCGGAAGAGCGGCATTGCCCTGAGGGTCTGCCTCACGAGGTTGGTCGCGCCAGACGACCTCACGAGGCTAGTCGCGCCAACCCTGGCGGAAGTTGCCGCTGCCGTTGCGGCTGTCCCAACGGTTGCTGCCGCGGCCACCTCCACGGCCGGCGCCGCGGCCATTGCGGTCGTCTCGGAGGCTTTGGCGCTCGTCGCGGAGCAGCTTGAGCTCCTGACAGTCTTCGGTGCTGTGGGAGCGCACGTTGTGGAAGGCGCAGAGCGGCCGACTGTCCTTCCTGGGCTCGTCGTGGTCACGTCCGCGCTTCTGCTCGGGCTCCGCCGCGAGCACAGCCGGGCCCTTGCGCTTGACGTCCTTGCTCTTGGCCTTGGCGGCGTCGAGCGCCGCGTCGGGGTCGTTGTGGATGAAGAGGCGGCCTTCCTCAGCCTTGGCACACTTGTTGGCGAGATCGAGCAGCTCTGCCACGGAGTCGAGCTCACCGTTGATGGCGAGCTTCTCGCGCATCTTGACGTCCATGACGCCGGTGGAGAATGCAGAGATGACGGCCGCGTCGGAGGCGCGCGGGATCTTGTTGCGCACCTGGCTGAAGCGCTGGATGTACTTGTGGAGGGTCTCGTCCGGGCGCTGCCGCACACGCCGCAGGTCGTTGATGGTGAGGGAACGGTCCTGTGTGCCCTTGAAGTTGGCGACAAACTGGCTGCAGAGCTCGGCCCATGAGAAGATGAACGCCTCGGGGAGATTCATGAGCCCGGAGCGCGGGCCGTCCTTGAGGGCCATGGGAAACCAGTTTGCCATGACCTTGTCGTCGCCGTTCGCCGCCTCGACGCTCAGCGCGTAGAGCTGAAGGAACTCTGCGGGGTTGGGGGTGCCGTCGTAGCGCGGAGGCAGCTCAGGCTTGAACTTCGCGGGCCAGACCACGTGACGCAGCTCGCGAGTGAAGGCGCGGCAGCCCACGCCGCTTGAGGGGACGCCGCCAGCGAGGGCGGCGCGGTTTTGACGCCCAGCCGCCGCGACGTCTTGAACGGCCTGGTCCTGGCGCCGGCGCTGCCGCTCGAGGAGCACACGCGCATCAGGGGGCGCGCGGCGAATGATCTGGCAGCTGGCCTCGTCTCGGTCCGGCGAGGACGCGCCGCGGGACGGCTCGCGAGCCCGCGCGCCGCGCTGAGGCCCGCCGTGCTCGTCGCGCAGAGGAGGCGGCGGGGGAGCGCCGTGCGCCAGGTCCCCAGTGCGAGACGGCGGAGGGCGAAGCGAGTGGGAAGGCGCCGGAGCGTCCCCGGCGGCGTTGACGAGCTCGGCGATGCAACCTAGCCAGGCGTCGTAGCCGGCGTCAGCTGGACGGTAACGGAGCAGCTCGCGCACCATGAGCAGCGCGGCCTGCGGGTTCGGCGGCCCGCGGTGGGCGAGGGAGGAGGCAGTGGCGGTGTGGCCGTTCGCCTGCACGGAGGGGTGCAGGGAGGAGTCCTGCTGCTCGCGGGCGGCGGGGTCGGTGGCGGCAGCAGCCTCGGCTTCGGGGCGGCGGCGATTGCCGCGGGCCACTGGCTCCGTCTGAGCCACGCGGCCAGCCCTGCGCTCGGCGCGCTCGCGACGTGCGTCGGCCATGGGGTTGGTGGAGCAGAGGGCGGAGCGGAAGAACAGTAGCGCACCCCTAGCGTACGTTTTGAAGGGCTGGAGTTCCACCATGTTTCTAGAGACAGCAATCAAGCTGCCGATGTCCTTGCTCGAATGGGCGCTAAACGCGATCGCGTTCCTGAGAACACCTTTTTGGAACGACTCTTCAAGCCGTCCGTGGTGTGGCAGGAGGATGGCAAGGACGCTGAAACCAAGGACTCAGGAGAGCTCGTCCCTCCAACTATCGAACCAGACGAGGGAATTATTGGGGGCTCGGCAATCGAAGAAACGTCTTCGGCCCATGAAGTCATGGCAATAATCGCGCCATGGACCGAGCCCTTCCTCGCCTACCTCCTTCGCCAAGAACTACCCAATGACCAGACTGAGGCAAGGCGCATAATTCGACGATCTAAAGCCTACAAGGTCCACGAGGGTGAACTATACAAGAAAAGCACTACCGGTGTCCTCCAAAGATGTATATCCGAAGAGGAGGGGAGACAACTCTTGGCCGAGATTCACGTTGGCATGGGCGGTCACCACGCGGCAGCTCGGGCCCTGGTCAGCAAGGCCTTCCGAGCCGGGTTCTTCTGGCCCACTGCCCGCGCCGACGCCCAAACATTGGTCCAACATTGTGTTGGATGCCAGCTGTTTGCAAATCAAAGTCACATGCCCCTACGGCTCTTCGGACGATACCGATTACCTGGCCTTTCGCGGTCTAGGGACTGGACATGGTCGGACCACTTAAAGGGGGGACCAGGAAAAAGAAGTATCTACTCGTCATGGTAGATAAATTCACAAAGTGGATTGAGGCAAAACCAGTAACCTCAGCCAAATCCGGGCCGGTCATTGATTTTATATCCGGCGTGGTTCACCGTTACGGTGTCCCCCACAGCATAATAACGGACAATGGATCCAATTTTACTGCCAAGGAAGTAAAGGACTGGTGCGCTAATTTAGGCATCAAACTCGGTTATGCCTCCGTATACCACCCACAGTCCAATGGACAAGTCGAGCGAGCTAATGGACTAATTTTGAGCGGCATTAAGCCCCGTTTGGTCCGTTCTTTAAAAGAGTCCGACTGTCATTGGGTGGAGGAGCTCGACTCCGTATTATGGGGCTTGCGCACCACTCCCAATCGATCCACGGGCTATACACCGTTCTTCATGGTGTACGGGGCAGAGGCTGTTCTCCCTAGCGACCTTATTCACGACGCACCTCGAGTACGTATGTATGAAGAAAGGGAGGCCGAGCTGGATCGGCAAGATGACCTGGACGCCCTGGAAGGAGAGCGCGATGTAGCTCGGGCTTGTTCTGCCTTTTATCAACAGCAGGCCAGACGATATCAGAGCAGGGAAGTACGGGCAAAGGCTTATAACGTGGGCGACCTCGTCCTGCGCCTCCCGGAGAAGCAGAAGCTTAAACTGTCGCCCAAATGGGAGGGGCCCTTCATAATTGATCAGGTACTCGCAGGAGGAGCGTATCGTCTCCGTGACCCAAAGGATAATCGCCTGGAACCAAACCCATGGAACGCAGTTCGGCTTCGGCGCTTCTACGGCTAGACCAGCAACATCACCCTGTTCAGTCTATCCCTTTCGGATTTATACCTTTTTCTTTCTCATTTGGCTAAGTATTTCCCAGGTCGTGTTCGGTAAAGCCGAACTACGTTAAGTTTTATTTCGGCAAACATCTTTAAATGTACCACACTTTTTACCTGGGGGCTTCCTTTACGAAGCCGGTAATACATCTTTTCTGCAACCATCAGTTTTGCCATGTTTGCAACCTTCCAGTATCGTTTTAAAGCCATCATATGCATCGATTTGACTTAAGATTTGGCCAAGCTGGGTTGCCTTGCTTCTGTGCTTACTCCCTACGTTCCCGATTGTTCGGCTAGGGAGTAAAGGGAGCACCTCTGTGATTGCTACGTCCGGATTACTCGGGTGCGTACCTCAGACGGGTGAAGCCGAAAGCTAGCGTTCTTAAGAATATAGTTGGTCGGCCTCGAGGGAAGTGAAAATAATTGGTAGTTATCACCAAATTCCGGGGTTATTTTCCCGAAGTAACCATTACCCGCATGTTCCGGGTGTTAGGTTATACGTGCATGGTCAACATGCAAACCCGAAGAAAGGAACCCATGGAGGAACTATTTTCTTCGGAAGATGTTTCTTACGTTAAAAAGTAATATAACATAACTCCCTGGGCGCGTTTTGTCTGTTCGCACCAAATGGCCGGATTGCCTGGTTCTCCGAAGTGTACTTCCGATGTTCTCGGATCACATAGTAGGAAACACTCCTCGGCCGTTGGCAGAGGAGGCAGAAGCCGATGGCC
Organism: Elymus sibiricus; assembly: GCA_039707655.1. Lineage (NCBI taxonomy): Eukaryota > Viridiplantae > Streptophyta > Magnoliopsida > Poales > Poaceae > Elymus > Elymus sibiricus. Next base: position 206,671,345 of record CM077674.1, read on the forward strand.
GGTTAAGACAACGTTTAAAGCACGGTTTGGAGAAATTTTGATGTAACGTACATGGATACATAGAATCAAAACACTACTCTTGGTAAGGCCGTCTATCAAGGTCTCCAGGGCGCAATCTTCTTGGGACAGCCGGGCAGCAGGCATCACTTGGTCATATTCCAAATGTGGAGGCACTTCCTGTCCATCCGGCCCTACCGGCCCAACCCGAGCTAAATGCCCCGGGTCAAGCTTGGTGAAGCGGGTCTTAACCATCGCCCAAGCCTCCCGAGCTCCCTCTCGACACGCTGATATTTTCCACAGCTCAAAGCGGCGCCGAGCTCCTTTAAATCGATTAGCAAGTTCGGTCATCCCTTCCGGAGCCATCTCGCCAGGCCACAGCGCCTTGAACATGCTCTTCATAGCTTTTCGAGCCCGCTCATGTGCGGCGGATGGCTCCTTCAACAGGTCCCGTCCGAAAGAGCTGACCTCTTCTTCGGGGCGTCCGGTAAGGAGAACTGAAAAGAGACATGGCACTGTTTACATAACTGTATACTACATGTAGTCTATGTATTGACAAGGGGGTTGCACTCACCGAACATGCCAGCTTTCAGTCTCTGGTTCTCCCCCTGGGATAGAGCCAGTTGAGCTTTCAAGCTCTCAATTTCTTGGGCCCGTTGTTGATTTTCCGCCTTGAGCTTATCCCTTTCCTCATGCCTTCGGGTCAGCACGCGGTAGCCAGCCTCTTGCTGCGACTCTGCATACCTTTGAGCTTCTCTGGCAGCGTCCAGATCCTTCTGCAGCTGATTTATAGACTCGGCTGCTATGGACCCATTTTTCATTAGAAAAGGTGTTCCATCAAAATTCTTTATTACACATATTTAAGTCTGTCACTTACCATGTGCCTCTCTGGTAAATTTCTTGACCTCCTCCAATTCGGCCTTCACAGATTTCAACTGTGTTTATGTCAGCCCGAGGTCTTCGGACAGCTTTCGGTTCTGTTCCCGAACAGTCTGCACAATAGCACGGCATTATAGACATCAGACCCTTAACTCGGCCGTTCCGCCCAAATTAAGGCTCGGGGGCTACTGGGTTAGGCAACCGGTTGTCAAAACCAACAGCATACCTGCAGATTAGTAGACATGAGTTTAACTGCCCCCTCGAGTCTTGTTCAGGCAGCTCCGAGGTACGCGTCTACCGAACTAAGAGCATTAAACTCCTGATCGGAAAATGCAGAGTGCCGTAGCGATGCCTTGCGCCGCCGGTGATTCATCACGCTTTCGACCTCGGAGTTGGTGACCGAGACGCCCCCTGAGTCCTCGGGATGTTGGTCCTCGGCAGGGACCTCCGAAGTAACGCCAGCCACGACTGGGGACCTCGGTTTTGGGTCACCCCCCGGCACCTCTTCAGTATCCTCATGTGAAGGCGGTTCTACATATCGCCTGCAGGCCACCGCAGAGAAAAGTGTTGACATTCTCAGCGGGTGTTAAAGATAAAGACTGTAACGGTACAGCAGATGCGTTACCTCTTTGGGGGGGGGGGGGGCGCGGACGACGTGACTCCCATGGGCACCGCACGTTTCGACACCCTGCGGGCACTTGCCGCTGGGGCCACCGGTGCCGCTCTCGCAGATGTCCGGCGCGTCGTGCGGCGGCCCTTGGGAGTAGAAGTCAGTGTATTCGGAGCCGCAGGAGCTGAGCGTCTTTTTCGAAAAGCCCGTTGGTCACTTACAGCGGAGGAGGGAAGCGCCCCGGGGTGATCGGCCAAAAGGGCCACCTTAGAGCCGTCGAGGCTCTCCTGGTAGAAGACTCCCTCCTCGAAATCGATCGATGTTTCGGGATCGTCGTGAAACCCAGGGTCGTCGTCACGAGAATGACTCTCCGGTTGAGGAGCAGGGCTGCTCACCGTCTCGATCCAGCGCCTCCAGTTCTGTTCGGACAAGTTAAAAATCCGATTAAGAAAAATTGGTGTGCCGTCCGAGCTATGAAGCATAGTTGGACTCACCGTTTCGATGGGTTTATAGCTCGAGAACCCATCCTTGGGCCTTAGTCGAGCAAACTCTTGCTCTTCTCCCTTGAAGAGATCGGCCAGTATGGCTGCCATTGCCGCCTGGTCAGCAGGACCTTTCCGTGTGTATCGGTTCGAGTCATTCGCCCCGTTGTAGCACCATAAGGGGTGCACCCTTTGTTGAAGGGGTTGAACGCATCGAGCAATGGCTGCTGCCATCACATCGATGATGGCTAACCCGTTGTGGCTTAGCCATCTCACTTGAGCGGCTAGGCGCGTTACTTCGGCACTTTCCTCTTGGGAAGAGCCCTTCGGGCGCCAGTTGAACCGCTTCTTCGGAGAAGCAAGCGAGAATTCGGACAATCCCCTCCGAGCTGGATCAAATAGGGGGACGTCTTCAATATAAAACCATTCCGAGGTCCACTCCTCGGCATCCTTCTTGGGAGTCCCTATGGGATATCCCATTCTGGCGATGCGCCATACCTCGGCCCCGCCGACCTCATAAATTATCCCTCCTCGGGTGCGAGGGACAAGGCAGAAATATTTCCTCCACAACTCGAAACGAGCCTCACAGCCCAAAAACATCTCGCAAAGGGCAACCAAGCTCGAGATATGTAGAATCGATCCTGGGGTAAGGTGGTGGAGTTGGATCCCATAAAATTCTAGTAGACCCCTCAGGAAGGGATGAATGGGGAAGCCTAAGCCTCGTAAGAGGAAGGGCACGAAGCATACCCTTTCCTCCCTGTGGGGGGCAGGGAAGTTCTCCGCAAGGGCCTCCCCGTTCGCGGAAGTCAATCCGGGGCGGGTGGACGCGAGATCTGAAACGGGAAGATACCCCTGCGTCTCGAGGCTACCCAGTCGGATGCGGGAAACTGAGCAGCTCGCCCAGTCACCTTGGAGGGGGCCGTGAGGACGTGAGGAGGAGCCTGGAACGCTTGCCATTGTCTGCTGGCTATGGCCTCTCTGTGATGTGGGGAAGAATGGCAGGGGCTGGGGTGCGTTAGCCCTCACACCCTTGGCCTGTTAAATAGGCGTTTTTCCCCAAGAAAGGCATTTCTGTAAAAAACTATTAGGCCGTTTGCGTTCCCCTGGCGTGTGGAAATCGAGGGCCGTCATTAATTCTGAATAAAGAAAAAAAGGGTACGGCGGGCCCCACAACACCTTGCCAATCGGAGGATTTTTGGTGACCGAACTATTGGCAGCCGAACACAGAAGATGGGAGGAACTCGCCCCACAAGCCGAAGACCTTGGAAGCACGGAGCTAATGGAGACTGTCGACCTCGACATTGGAGGCTAGTTCGGAGGCTACTGAGGGTGTCCCGGACTAAGGGGTCCTCGGGCTGCCGGCCTACCTCTTGTGGGCCGGACTAATGGGCCGCTCTTAATTCATCAAAGAAAGGCCGAACTACAGGCGACCCCGGATTCTAGAAGGAAACCTCCGAAGACTTGACGTCTCCTCCAAGTAAAGTTAGCGTAACCGGCATGATTATCTCCTGATAGTAACCGACCATATGTAACCCTAGAGACCCCTGGTGCCTATATAAACCAGAGGTTTAGTCCATAGAGGAGGACCATTACCATCATACCCACCTAGGGTTTAGTCCATCCGATCTCGAGGTAGATCAACTCTGTAATTGTCATACTCCCACATCAATACAATCAAGCAGGACGTAGGGTTTTACCTCTTTGAGAGGGCCTGGACCTGGGTAATCGTTGTCTCTACGTTCATTGTTATCCATTGACTCCAAGATCCACAGTTCGGACCCCCTACCCGAGATCTGCCGGTTTTGGTACCGACAGGCGGCCCACGTGGTTCGGGGGCTCAGGGGCGATCTTGATGTCAAAGCCTTGGTCGTTGAAGAAGATCCGGACGGTGGCCCGAAGCTTGGCGGAGTCCAAAGACTTGACCTTGACCCGAATGTCCTCCTCTTTGCGGAGCGAGAGCTCGTCCACCACCACGACCTTGCCGAGGATACGGGACATGTGACGAATGACCCGCTCCGACCTGGCAATGTCCGGGAGGCCGGAAACGAGGATCCAGGCGTCCAGGATAGCCACCGCCTTGGGGTCGCGGATCGGCTCCGAGATGTCCACCACGAGCTTGTTGAGGGCGAGCCTGATCTGGTCGCTGCGGGTACAGTAGCCGTGGCTGATGGCGTCGGGGAAGATCACGGTGAACTCGTTGCCGGAGGTCGGGGTCGCCTGCCAATCCCACTGACAGCGGCACAGGTGGTTGAGTTCCGCCTCGATCATCTCAGGGGAGGCGACGCCTTCCCCCACCACCGACACAATTGCGAGGAGTGATGGGGTGGGGGGCGGGATGTCGGGCACCTCGATGTGAAAGAAGCCCATCCCCTCAATGCCATGGCCGTACATCATCAGTTCCTCGGGTACCGGACGGTCCGGGCAAAGAAGAGTGGGATGGCTCGGGTCCTTGCATAGGTAGCAGCACGGCGGATTGGTGCAGTTGATCTGGGTGTGCCCGGAGACCCCGCAGTTGAAGCATGGCGGCCCCGAAGCCCTTGAAGAGCCGGCGGCCATGGCCTCACCCGCACCCGAGGCCGAGGCAGCAGCGCCGGGCAGGAGCGGGGCACCAGGGGCTCGGCCCTGACCGCGGTGCCGCTTCTTCTTGGCTCCCTGACGGCCCCAGCCCTGACCAGTGCCAGAGGGGGGGAACTGAGGCTGGCCACGAGGTGGCTGATATCTGCGTCGGGGGGGGGGGGGGGGGGCAGGGGCCGGGGCATCGAGCGGAGCCAGGGTGCGAGGTGGGGACGAGCGGCCGTCCCGGCCTCCACGAGCCGGCGAAGGGGAGCGGTCGCGCCGCCGGGTTGGGGAAGGGGACCGCCGGCGAGACGAGCGCCACGGGTCGGCCAGGGGAGGGGAGCGGGAGCGGTCCCGGCGGGCATTCCGTGCCGGGGATCGACGAGGAGACGGGTGGCGGTCGGCGTGCACCGGCGAGCGGCGAGGGTCACAGTTGGAGAGGTGGCGGCGAAGATCCTCTTCGTGGCGGATGGCGTCAGGAGATGGGCGAGGCGGGTCGCGGCGGTCCTCGAGACGGCGCTTGGCCCGGGCCCCCTCGTCGCCCCACTCCCGGGGCATGGTCTGCGCCGCACCGGAGAGCAGGGCAGCAGCCGGAGGGACGGCGACGGTGGACGTACGAGGGGCGGCGGGGGCGGCGGATGAGGACCGGGGGCTCGTAGGGTTTGGGGCGAGGGACGGGGGTGGTTGGGTCGGGAACCCCCTTGGGTGCCAGATGAAACCCCCACCCGGCCACGGCCCAGTAGAGAGTGGGTGGGGGGGAGGGGAGGCGTGGCCGACAGCGAGAGGATGGGCTGGGGCCTAGGCCGGCCTAGGGGACTGGCGGCCTGCAATGGGCCCATGGGCAGGCGGCCCGGCAGCACGAGGCCCAGCGAACGAGGTGCGGCAGCAACAGGGAGGGTTTCCCCTACCCGCTCCGCCGGCGCCGCCGTCAACGTCGCAGGGCCAGCCAGGGCGAGCCAAGGCCGCCGGAGGGGGGAGGGGAGCGAGCCATGGGGCCTGGAAGTACCAAATGCCGCAACGAACGGGCGGAAGGGGGATTGCCGGCTAGCAGCAGATCCGCGGGGGACGGCCGGCCATGGCGCCGGAAAGCAGCCTCGCGAGCCAGTGGAGGGCGGCACAGCCTCGCGCCAGGTGGACCGCGCCGCGCTGAGGTCAGAATGCCCCGCGACACCCCACGTCGAAGCGCGGCGGCGGCGAGCGTTCTTGCTCCTCAAGGCGGGCGCTTGGGTCAACAGTCGGGGCGGGCAAGGCGGCAGCTCCGGGCGGGGCTCGACGCGGCACACAGAGCGGCAGGCGGAGACAACGGCGTCGCCGGCATCCGCCACTCGGGGAGGAACATGGCGCACGCCAGGGTGACCCGCATCGCGGTCGTCGTCCTCGGCCAGGTCCGCCCAGCAGAGCTTCCCGGGAGCCGGCGCAGGCTGCGAGGGAGGCGAGAGTGCCGGCCCGCAGAAAGGAGGGGTGGCGGGGGAGCGGGGCGACGCGAGGGCGGGCGCCAGGGAGGGTGAAGAGGGCACGGCCGCGGCGAGGGCGGCGGCGGAGCCGCAGGAGCCCAATTCAAAATCCATCCTCACCTCTGTATTCTTCTAGAGTAGAGTAGGCCAACTAATAATAAAATCACCTTGCCTATTTTTCACTGGGGTTGTCGATTCCTTGCCGGAGAATGCCTAATTACCTATTCCTCACCGGGATTGTCAATTCCTTGCCGAAGGACTACTACTCAGTACTCACCGGAGAAGGCCGATTTCTCACGGGCGAAGACCAATTTCTCACAGAAGTACCTCGTCGTTCCCCTAATGCTTCCCCTAGGCCAAAGCGAGGCATTTTATCACCGCTCAGCGCTTAAGCAAGCTAAAGCGTACACTCCAGACTTTGTTTTGTTGTTAATGCCAATAATAAAGAATTAAAGATACATTTTTTGGAATGACAAATTTTCTTTGTCCTGCCGTTCTTGTTATCGGGACCGGGCCTCGTTCCTTGTGATGTATTCCAAGGTTGAAGGTTGACACAGCATAGCCGTGACGATTCTGTCAAATGGCATGGTAGGAGTTGAAGCAATAGTCGCCACCAAAATAAAGACTTAAAGAAGCTTATTGAGTAACATGCGGGAGTTGTGAGTGGACATAGCAGGAGTGGGAGGAGACGGAACATATTGCTGTCGTGGTACATGCTATGCCACACTCCACATTTCTTGGAGGACTTGGGAGCGCTGTGAGCAAGTATTGCAAGATAAAGAGCAGACGAATCCTGTGGCGGCTCTGCACTTGTGCAGATGCGACTCTAGGAGAGAGCTAGGCAGCTCTATCTCCCTCTTTTGGCTACCACATTCCGGCTGTAGACTCCCTTCCATGTGGCACTTTCCATGTTTGTTTGACCGTGAATTTCTTCTGGAAAATCTTGTTTTATTCCCTTTTCCATCTTTCCATTCTGAGGCTTGCAGAAAAAGGGCAACCCAGTGCACGTAGCTCCCGCTTGCCAGGGCGAAACTACAACTCGAGGCCCTTTAGTATAAAAACATCACTATAGTAATCAATATGCATATGTATCCAATAAAAACTTTAATGCATCCAAAATCAATATTTATGTCAAATAATTTATTGATATTATCGTACAGTTTTCTTTTGAAGGGGAGCCTTGGCGCAGCGGTAAAGCTGCTGCCTTGTGACCTTGAGGTCATGGGTTCAAGTCCTGGAAACAGCCTCTTGCAGAAATGTAGGGAAAGGCTGCGTACTATAGACCCAAAGTGGTCGGGCCCTTCCCCGGGGTCTGCGCAAGCAGGAGCTACGTGCACCGGGCTGCCCTTTTTTTTATTGTAAAGTTTTCTTTTAAACATTTTGATCCATAAACGACGACTATTGCCAACTGCCCAACTCATCAATCAAAGTACCGGTGTTACTCTTGATATTTTTTGTGAATAGCTTCTCAATGTGTTTCTATCAAGTCATCCATACAGTGTTTTCCTTTTCTATTATGCACACGTAATAACACAGTGCTAAATTTAAATAAAAAAATGCACCAAAAGTTTGCAAGCTATGCATAGTGTATGTGAAGATAAATTACTTAATTACCATAAACTTGGATCTGTAGATGCATATTATGGTGTATCAGTGAAATAATATGCAGAGTGGAGCTTATTGGAGAGTGTCATTTTACATGCAACTAGTTGAAAAATGGATGGCGTCGGCGATGCCATATTCTCGAATATTGGGCCTTTCAAATAGCATTGGGAAATCAACCTTCTTTGTCATGCTATTTTCCAACTCAAGCCAATTGTGATGGCACTGAGTGAATCTGTGGAAAATAAATAAATTATAATAAGGTGGTATACGCTGTCTCAGTAGATGTATTTTATGGAAAAATGTTACCTAATTGATGCCTTTTTTTAGAGAAAAGGCACGAAGGCCCGACTTCAAATTAATGAAGCCATCAACCGGCTAGGATACAATGGAGCTGAATTGCAAAGGCAAAGACTTGACCAAAAACTGAAAAATAACATGCCAAATTCACTACGGCCAGGAGCAGCAGTGAACATAGCATCAAGAGAAGCTGCGATCAAGCCGCCGGAGATCTTGCTCAGCCAGAACAGCAGGGCCGAAGCCACCCGACGCCAGCAATTGCCGTGGACATGAAGATCCAGACCGCTTGAAGGAAACCATCGACTCCGCCGCCCGCCGCGTCGGGCGACTGCCGGAGGGGAGACCACTATCTCCCCTTCGTCCAGACCGTGCCGAACACGCGGACGCCCACCACCGGCCGGCAACCAACCAGCAGCCAAGGCGAGGAGCCGCTGAAAGATGCGGAAGGACCCACACGCCACCACCAACGCCGGCAACCAGGGGAACCGAGCACCGCCGCCGCCACCCACCACCATGCACCAGGCCCACAACCCCCAACCTAACCAGGGGAGCCGAGCACCGCCGCCGCCACCCACCACCACGCAACCAGGGAGGACCTAGACGCCCGAACGCCTCGGCCGTCCGGCCAAAAGGCCAAGACTTTCGCCCGGAGAAGGAAGGGGGAGGAGGGGGACGGATCTGGAAGCTCGACCAGCCCTCAAGAGGGAGAACGGCACCGGAGCGCTGCCGGCGTCGAGGTCGACGCGAAATCGACCAGGGGTTTCCCCCGTTCCAAGACTCCACCACCCCATCCTCGATGGCTAGATCTGACGGGCCAGCCACCAGATCGGCGAGAGGAGACCACCGCGAGGGGAAAGGGCCGGGAGGAAGAAGAGCCGCCCGCCGCTGCAGCAAGACCTCGCTGCCCTCACGCCACCCACGCGGCCGGAAGGGACGGCCAGCACCCGAGGGCGCCATCCACCGGAGAGATCGACGCCGCCATCTCCACCTAGGGCTGCCGCCCTGGCTTCCAGAGCCCCTCACACCGACGCGAGACAGCAGATCCTCGCCGCCACCTTCACCGGAACATGCGCGGCAGCCGGCGGGCTCCTCTGCTGGCGGCGGGGAGGAGGGAGGAGGGAGGAGAGGTGGCGGCGGTTAGGGTTTGGGGCCGGGATTTTTTCTTCTCTTGTCACCTAATTGATGCCTCAAAGCAGATGAATTTCTTTTTCATGGAATATAGAGCAGCTTTTATCAGTACCAACATGTCTCAGGCTTATATTTAAGGTTACCTTCTTTTTATCCATACTAAGGTTTGTGGAGGTATTAAGAGAATACATCAACTATATAAGATCATGCAACCAATTTATTATTTCCAGTTCTGAGTAAGCTCTAGATCTCTTTGGAAGCTCAGTTAAATGTTAATGCAACCCTTTCTCATTGGTTCCCCATATGTTGCATATATGTGAGCAACTATTACAAATCTCGGTTAATGAAAAAAGCATTCCAGTCTATACTTTTTTAAAACTAAATATGTTAGGGGCCTTAGGGCCTCCTTGATTTCCAGGATTTTAATACCGCAGGAATAGGAAAACCGTAGGATTGCAATGTCATGCCCATTTGAATCCTACAGGATTTTTGTTTGTTTGATTGCATCACAGGAAAAACAAAGGATTCTTTCCAAGAGGTTTGAATGGATGCTAAAATTCCTATGGAATGGTACAAAGGAATCCTTAGGAAAAAATCCTATAGGATTCAATCCTATGTCTCAAACGCCCAACATAGGAAAAATTCCTAAGGGTTCCAATCCTTCAAAATACCTATGGAAATCCTTATAATCAAAGAGACCCTTAATAATGATGGTAGACTAGCTATTGGCGGTACTTGAAATTTATTTTTCTCTGCCAAAGGTGCTTGTAATCTTAATAATCAGAAACCATCATAGTAATCTTCATACCTAGCCATGTTATCTCATTTGTTTTCTTTGTTGGCCCGTAACTGCTGCGTATCTTGCTAGGCTTTGTTTGAGAAAAAAGCAAATCAATATATAGCTTCTACTGATTAAGATATTGGGCAGGTGTGTACACCAGATGATGCTTGTAGGATTGGCAAAATAGGTGAGCTTTTTGTGTATGAGAACTTCGGACGCGTTCCAGTTGAATCTGTTAGTGCTGGTGACATTTGTGCTGTATGTGGAATCAATGATATCATGGTTGGTGCTCTTCATGTTCATTCATATATTTAGTATATATTTACCCTTATGACATGTTCTGATTTTTTTTTTGTTTAAACTTTGCAGATTGGGGAAACTATAGCTGATAAAGTTTCTGGAACAGCATTGCCCACTATCAAAATTGAGGAACCAACAGTTAGAATGTCTTTCTCCATCAACACTTCACCTTTTGTTGGAAAAGAGGTGTCTCAAAAGTTAACTTTAACTTACAACATTGTATCCCTACTTTTTAGGATCTTCTGCTGGAATAAAAAGAGATTTGATAACTGGCTAAGAGAATCTTAATTATAACGCTTTTGGTCCAAATGAGAGTAATGCTTGTACTGCACATTGTATGCCCATGTAAGTAAGCTAAATAGAAGTAGTACTACGCTTTCCTGAAACTGAAATGCTTAGGAAGTTGAAGTCAGTGTATTGCGCAGATGTAAAGCTTTACTCCATTGTGTTCCAATGTGGTGGAAAATGATCCATTAATTATTAAAACTCTTTTGTCGAGTTGAATGACCTATTCTCATTCAATAGTTTATTGTAAATTACAGTAGTTGAGTTTCTTCTTTCTTAATGCTGAAACTATGTCTTTCCCTTTGGCTTTATCCCAGGGGAAATTCGTCACTAGCCGAAATCTTCGTGATAGGCTATATCGTGAGCTTGAAAGGAACTTGGCTATGAAAGTAGAAGATGGGGAAACTGCTGATACATTTCTTGTTAGTGGCAGAGGCACACTGCACCTCACCATATTGATAGAGAACATGTAAGAACTTCTAACCTTTCGACATTATCAGCCACTTGGTGTGTTCTCTAATTTTGGTATTGTCTTTAAAAAAAAAATTGCTTACAGGCGGAGGGAAGGATATGAGTTTATGATTGGACCTCCAAAGGTCATAAACAAGACAGTAAATGGAAAGCTATTGGAGCCATATGAGGTATTTCCCTCCCTAAATGACAAAACTGAATTTTTGTATATTTTTGATTTGATAGGTATGTTCCCATGCGTTGCCACGGGAGCCGAATTTTTTTAATGTATAAAGGCTAGGTCTGTGTTATGGTGGAAGGGGACGTAATTCCACCTTATATGGCATGGGGCACGCAGGAAGCACTAAGGATTAGAATTTTGATTTTGGCGCCATTATAATTTGGTAGCCCAGGTCATGCATGCTAAGTAAATTAATGTGATTGAGTGGCGTACGGGAAGGTGTGGTAAAATATGGCGCGGAATTGAGCGGTGTAATTCCATGTTATTGCGAAAGATAAGTCAACTAAGGTGGAGTTGATGTAGTGCTGCAAAGGTAAGTAAATTGATGTGATTGAGCGGCGTACCGGGAAGGTGCGGCCAAATATGACGAAGTGAAAAAAAAAACCAACTGGATGAAAAAATCAGTGGAGGGATGTGGTGGGCGGGGTGGAACCGGTTGACGAAGAGTTCTACCTCGTAGGAAAAGGAACACTACTTATTTTTTAAGCAGTAGAGAGGTGCTGGGAGTGCCTAAACTTGTGCTCGATGGACACCCCCACAGCGGTTCTGCCCACAGTGTCCTTGTACAGTCCCATGAAGCACATGGTCGCAAAGCTTGGCTGCCTCCTCGACGACCTCCGCGCCAACGCTCCGCCACGATGCTGTGTCTGGCTCGTGGCCACAACCAGGTACCAGACCTACAATATAAGAGGCCCCGGGTGTCAGTGTAGTGAACAAAGGGTGTTCATACCCTTGACCAGGCACCGGCAAGTTGCAGCCTCTGTGCTAGGAAGGACAAGGCAGAAGATGAGCTCATCCCAAGACACTCAAGGCATGGTGGATAAACACCGTGAAGAAGACTTCCAGGCAGGTCATCGAGAAGTACTAAAGATCATCTCGAGACCAAGATTACCGTGAAGAAGACTTCCAGGCAGGTCATCGAGAAGTACTAAAGATCATCTCAAGACCAAGATTACCGGGAAGAATGCCTTCCCGGGAACGAACCTCTCGCGTTGCCGGCAAGCTCGGGAGCCGGCAAAGCCACGCTCCCAGCCTCTCACCTACAGCGGTGCCCAGCACCGTCACGCACCTACCTGTCAGCAATCCGTCAACAGCTGGCGGGTGTGCAGGTGGTTAGGTAGAGGCTGTTGGGACACGTAGTGGATCACCGCTTGAAGATTATCTTTATTGACACCCGTCTGATCGCGTGTCATGATAATAGAAGGTAGCTTGGCCGACGGTACAGGTGTAGCAGGATCTCCTTCCCGGCATGAAGCTGCTCAAGACACCTAACAGCGCATTAAATGTGTTTGTCCTACACCGTCAGGGTTGGGTATGATAGCACTGTAGCTATCATATTCAACATGTAATTACCATTATGCCACTGTTGGTGACCCCTTGAGCTATAAAAGGAGGGCCATGGCATCATTTAGAGGGATTCGGTCCCTGTTAACCAATAGCGCCCCCGAGCTCCTTGCCGGCAAGGTTGCACGCTTGTAACAGGACTTGGCCATCTAATCCACCAAAAGCAGGAGTAGGGTTTTACGCATCTCCGCGGCCCGAACCTGGGTAAATCTCTGTGTGTGCTATCGTGGTTGTTGCTACTCTTCGTGTCCTGCGTTGCGCCCTCACCGAACGGGAAGGGGTCAGCCTTGGCCCCATAGATTGTCGTACGCCGACACCGGGTAACAATGTATTGAAGAGATAAGGCCTCAAGGTTATATGAAGCATACATATAACACAAACCAATGGCTAGCACAATGGCTATCACACTAAGGGCCTGTTTGGTTGCCTGTATCCAGCCCAACCAGGCCCTGGCGGTGCAAATTTGGCCCGTTTGGTTCCTTGGGCTGCATCAGTTTCCTGGCCCGCACGGACGATAAAGCAATCTTGGGCTAGGTTGAGCGGGAACAGCCAAATCGGCCGTTTTTCCATAGTCACGTGTGGCTCTCGCCTGCACGCCTGGGGAAGTGCGGTTGACGGATGGGAAGTCCCACCCCGCTCGCCTCACCGCCCAAACGCATTCACACCTCACTCTTTCACCACCCCTTTGGTGTCTCCGATGGCTTCTCCACCTCCACGCCGCCCCACACCCATTCCCGCCGGCCCCGAGAACCACAACCACTGGGTCGATGGCTTGACGACGGGGGGAGTTGACCACGGTCGGTTGCTTAGGGCTCTGAAGGCCCTGGCCCCCTTCTGCACGAGGCCGCGGTCCGCGGCCATCGACCACCTGTCGCCGTTTCTTCCCGTGCCTGCGGCGGCCGGTAGTTCTTCGGCTGCGGCGACAGCGTCGATGGGTGCTGCTGGTGCAGGCACCTCAACTGTTGCCGGAGCGGGGATTTTGACTCCCCTGCGAGGGTTTTCTTCCCTTGCTCTGGCCCCAATCCGATGGTACCCCGGCCGGTACCTCGAGTACGGCGGCGATGATGAGGGCCGCGGTAATGGCGGGGTCATCGGCTGCGGTTGCCGGCATATCTGCCGCGGCAGGGCCATTGTTCCCGCCAGGGTTTGGTTTGTCGCTATCTGCTCCACCTCCACTTCTGACGACACCCTCTCCAGCGCATACTAATGCGCTAAGTACGCATCTCTCTTTTGCAGATTTAGACTTTTGGACCGGTTAGATTTTTTTGGGTAGTTGTTTCGATTCGATTTGATTCGCCTCCAATCGATTTGATCCAAGCGGTGATAACTATGATTAGTGTACCATTATTAGTACTGCTAGGATTGGTAGGGTTACTAGGATTGCTATGATTGCTATCATGAGTGTAGGATTGCTTGCCTAGAATGTGTGCATGCTATGTAGGATGACAGGATTGCTCGAGTAGAATGTGCATGATCAGTGTAGGACTATGTGTGCTTGCTACATGTGCATGCTACGTGCTTGCTATGTGTGCATGTCTATAATGTGCGCACTGATCAAGGCAATGTGATTGCTATGATGAGTGCATTGACCTAGGCAATGCACATTGCCATGATCGGTGCATTGATCATACCAACACTCATTGCTCAAATCGTAGTTGTACAATTCTCATGCGTGTGTTGTTAACTGACAAGGTGATAAAGAAGGTGTGGGATCGAGTCGGTGGTGGGGTCTTTTCGTAGAAGGCACGGAGGACATCATCCCTGAAAACTGTTGCGAGCAAAGATCGCAGTGCCGGGGAGGAGGTAGGCAGCTGCGTGGAGGAATCCTTGAAAACCGTTGGCAAGCAAAGATCACAGTGCCGGGGAGGAGGGAGGTGGCTGCGATACCTTTGCCGACGGTTGGCGGCAGGCCGAGGCTTGGGCAGGAGCCAGCAGAACCGGTGTCGGTTCTATGTGCAGATCGTCAACGAAGACGATCTAGCCTTCCTCATCGTACCCAGGGCTTTCCAGCAGTGATGCGAAGGTGGATCTACACCCGCCTTCTGTGACATCCCGGCTTAATAGGAATTATAGACTATTCATATCGAAAGGAACCTCAAAGTTAAGCGTGCTCAGCTTGGAGAAATTTAAGATGGGTGACCGACTGGGAAGTTGTTGCGCACAAGTGAGGACAAAATGCGCAGGAAAGACTAGTGTTGGTCTGTGGGGCCAATCTAGATCCCAGGCGCAACGGCCAGGTACCGGTGGGTTTGGTCGGGGAGCTACAATTGGTATCAGAGCCGACCCTCGTGGTTAGAGCGTGTGCGGGCCAATGATGCATACATGGGGCACATGTGAATGCTGGCACTGGCGTGCACAGACGTGTGGCAAGAGGGTACATTCCTATTGGGCCGACGGGGACATCGGTTCCTTTGATGGGGGGGAGGGTATATGTGACATCCCGGCTTACTATGAATGATAGACTACTCATATAAAAAAGGTGCACCTTCTTCTCCGGGAGCCCATCAGAAAGGAACCTCAAAGCTAAGCGTGCTCGGCTCGGAGCAATTTAAGGATGGGTGTCCGACTGGGAAGTTGTTCCTAGGTGCGCACGAGTGAGGACAAAGTGCGCAGGAATAACTAGTGTTGGTCTGTGGGGCCAGTCTAGATCCCACGCGCAACGGCTAGGAACTGGTGGGTTTGGTCGGGGTGTTACACCTTCAATGGGTCATGTCGCTCTCTGCTAGCAGGTGGCGCCAGTTCTTCGTGCAGGTCCAGGAATTTGGCGGCGAGCTAGAGGGGCTGGCAATATTTCTGCCGGAAGCACAAGGTGTGGCCCGGCGACATTGTTGTCCTGAAGCCCTCCAACCTCGGCCTGAAGGTCCAGATCTACGACAGGAAAAACTCCATGATCTGCCGCCGATGCCAAAAGCGCGTCTGCGAAGGGTCCTATGACCAGGCCATCTGAAGTTCTGAACTAAGTAGTAGTACTGGAGTAGTATGAACGGTGTCTTTTGCTTTTGCTGCTAAACTGTCTATATTTTGTTCAAGGTGTTGAGTACTATATATAGCCATGTAGCCTTTTGTATTTACCCCATTGTATAAGGGGTTTTCTGCATATTTCCCGCACCTGTACATGTATATATACTGGCCTATGGCCCCATGGGAATACAAGTTGCATATTCCTAACATGGTATTAGAGCCCTAGGGTTTTTTTTGGCACGCGCAACTCGTGCTCTCCGATCCAAAATTCCTGCGTCGGCCGTCGCTGTTCTTCTCTCTCTCCGGCCTATTGCTCAACTCAACACCCCGCCAATCCGCTCCGATCTCCTGCCCAGCTCGAGCCACCCTGCGCTCTCCCGATCGGGCCGCCCCGACTTCACTCCGCCGCTCCCGTCCCAGTCAACGCGCCTGTCTACGTCGCCGCGCTCTGCCAGATCGAGCCGTCCTGCACTCCCGATCTGCTGCAGGTCTCCCGCAAGAGCCTGAGCACTCCCGTCTCCAGTCCGAGACGTCGGCTGCCGTTTTTGATTCATCTGCCACGGCTCGCGCCGCCTGCCAAGGATCGAGACGCCGGAAACCGTCCGCCGGTCTCCCATTTTACGCCGCTTCCCGCTTCCGGCCGTCGTTTCCCGCCGCCGGCTGCTGCTCTCTGCAATATCTGCAATACAATTTCTTGTCTCTGGATTACGACCGGCCCCTGTAGCCGTTTTTACTTTTGCCTCTGTTTCCATTATGTGAGTTCTTCTCCTTTGTCCTGCCACGAACAGATAATCCCTCGGCTTGGGATGAACTTGAACCATCATGAGGCACCATTAATTTCATCTTCTCCTTAGAGTTCAAAGCTTCATAAACTTCATTAAGTGTGAGAGTATCACGACTGTATAATATGGTGTCTCTAAAATTGGTATAAGAACTTGGCAGTGAACATAGTAACATTAAAGCAGTATCTTCCTCTTCATACTTAACATCCATTGCAGCTAGATCAGATATGATCTCTTTAAATTCTGAAATATGATTCAAAACATTACCTCCCTCGGGTAACCTGTGCAGGAATAATTTTTGCTTCAGATGCATCTTGCTGGTAAGATCTTTTGTCATGCAAATCCCTTCCAGCTTTAACCATAGAGCGGCGGCAGTTTTCTCGCTCAAAACTTCCTGCAAAATATTATTATGCAAATGGAGTTGAATTTGTGAAAAGCCTTACGATCCCTTCTTTTCTCCTCATCAGTCCAGTCTTGAATTCTATTCTTCCCAAAATTATCCAGTGCATCATCATAATCGGCTTGCGCCAACAACGCCCGCATGTTGACTTGCCATAGGGTAAACCTTGTGTCACGATCCAACAGCGGAAGATCGTACTTCATGGATGCCATGAGTAGATTAAATCTGTGTACACAAAGTAGTACAAGCCGGTAGAAAAAAATTCTTGGCAAAATTTAATATGCAGATCAAACGAACAGAGTAAATAGCACCTGGAAGTGGTTCGGCTCGATGTAGCAATTAAAGATGAAAAAAGTCAAAAAAACTGAACTAGCAATCAGCCTTGGCCTTCACGTGATGTGAATAGTACTAGTTGAAGTACTAGTACTGATGGCTATGGATTTGCTTCACGTCAGGAGGTAGTGGCTCGTCAGAACGTGAGCAGCCTCGGGACTGGAGCCTTTACGCGGAGGCGTTGAGCAGCAGCGGCAGACCACAAGAGACGTGAAGAGTCCAATCGGCGAAACAGCGGCAGCGCAAGACGACGATCTCGGCGACTTGGCTATTTGACGGCTTGATGGATCGCTTGAATCCTCTTGAACTCCTGTTGAACTTGGCTTCTTACTAGGGCAGCACAGCGGTAATCGATCCGGACGGATCGCCTGGTCGCCGCAACCCTAGCTTCTCTCGATCTCAAATCTCGTATCTGAAACTTGGCTCTGTATACCACTTGTTAGATAAAACGAGATCAAACGAGACACAAGAGACACGGATTTAACGTGGAAACCCTTGCGGGAGAAAACCACGGACGCACGAAGGCGCAATCACTATGATGGAGGAGTATTACAAGCATGAGACGACATGCCGTCTTTAGGTGCGACTACATGGGGTATATATGAGGGCAATACATAAGAGTCCTTGGAGTAAGTAAACGTGTTGTACTCGTACGCGTCGACGTCAACGCAATGCCACACCGGTTGTACTACGTCTAGTCCAACACGGTACTAGAATTTGGATCATAATTTAACACAGCCCCTGACCGAGCAGGAGATTGTGCGACTTCGATGCCTGCTAGCTCCATCTTCCGGTTCTTCATCGACAGGTTCTGCTGGTTCTGCTACTGACTCTTCTGGCATTGTGAGACCACCTTCTACACAGTCAGGTATATCTCCGTGGATTCTTGATACTGGAGCATCTTTTCATATGACTCATGATTCATCCATTTTGTCTTCTATTCATGCTCTCAATTCTCCTGTTCATGTTCGTACTGCTGATGGTACCTCCCTCCCAGTTAATGGTCGAGGCATTCTTAGCGCCTCATCTTTTCATGTTCCTGATGTTGCTCATGTTCCTCGACTTACCATGCAGCTCCTTTCTGGTGGTCAGATTGTTGACTCTGGTTGTCGGGTCATTCTAGACTTTGACTCATGTTCTGTTTTGGACCGTCACACTGGTGCTCTACCTGGTGCTGGCCCCCGGCGCCGTGACTCTCAGGGTCTCTGGGAGCTTGACTGGCTTCACCTTCCCTCCGCTGCTACCACCGCCAGTCTCTCCGCCTCTGTTGCCTTGTCTACCAGCTCTTTTCAGCAGTGGCATCATCGCCTTGGTCATTTGTGTGGCTCTCGTCTCTCCTCTTTAGTTCGACGTGGCCTTCTTGGATCCGTCTCCGGTGGTGTGTCTTTAGACTGTCAGGGTTGCCGGCTTGGTAAACAGATTCAGTTACCTTATCCTCATAGCGAGACTGTGTCTTAGCGTCCTTTCGACCTTGTTCACTCTGATGTTTGGGGTCTAGCTCCCTTTGCCTCCAAAGGAGGTCATCGCTACTATATTATCTTTATAGATGATTTCTCTCGACACACATGGATATATTTTATGTCTTCTCGCAGTGAGGTCTTATCTATCTATAAGCGTTTTGCTGCCATGGTTCACACTCAGTTCTCTACGCCTATTCGTGTGTTCCGTGCTGACTCTGCTGGAGAGTATATCTCCAAGATGTTGCGTGGAGTTCTTGCCGAGCAGGGTACTCTTGCTCAGTTCTCTTATCCTGGTGCTCATGCTCAGAATGGCGTGGCTGAGCGCAAGCATCGTCATCTTCTTGAGACGGCTCATGTGTTGATGATTGCCGCCTCTCTTCCGCCTCACTTTTGGGCTGAGGCTGTCTCCACTTCCACCTATCTCATCAACCTTCATCCGTCCACTGCTCTGCAGGGTGGCGTTCCTTTCGAGCGTCTCTTTGATCGTTCTCCTGATTACTCGGCGCTTCGTTTGTTTGGTTGTGTTTGCTATGTTCTTCTTGCCCCTCGTGAACGCACCAAACTGTCCGCTCAGTCCGTTGAGTGTGTCTTCTTAGGCTATGGTGATGAACATAAGGGCTATCGTTGTTGGGATCTTGTCGGTCGTCGGATGCGTATTTCTCGGGATGTGACTTTTGACGAGTCTCGTCCCTTCTACCCGCGTCCATCTTCCTTGACCTTTTCAGTGGAGGATATCTCTTTCCTCACTTTTCCTGACACACCTATCAATCCTGTTGAGCCCTTGTCCATCCGCCCCGCTGCCCCTGCTTCTCCGACTATTGCAGATCCGACGTCGCCATCTCCCATGGTTTCCTCACCTCGCTTGTCACAGGATTCTGCACCTTCATCCCCGGTGACTTCTTCGTCTCCATCCCCTAAGTCTACCTCGGAGATTCCTCCTCGTATTCTTCCGTCATTCTCTCACTATTATACTCGTCGTCCACGTGTTGTGGATGCATCTACTGATGTGCCATCTACTTCTGATGTGCCATCTTCCTCCTCTCAGCCTACTTATGCTTGCGTCCTCGTCCGCTTCCGCCTGTTGATCGTCTTGGTTTTCCAAGCGCTGGTGCTGCTGTTCTTGAGCCGACTTCTTATCGTCAAGCTGTTGTTCATCTCGAATGGCAGTTTGCGATGGCAGAGGAGCTTGCTTCTCTTGAGCGCACCGGCACGTGGGACCTTGTTTCTCTTCCTCCCGGTGTTCGTCCAATCACTTGTAAGTGGGTCTACAAGGTTAAGACTCACTCCGATGGTTCTCTTGAGCGTTACAAAGCTCGTCTTGTGGCTCGTGGCTTTCAGCAGGAGCATGGTCGTGATTATGATGACACTTTTGCTCCTGTGGCCCATATGACCACTGTTCGCACACTTCTTGCCGTGGCCTCTATTCGCCACTGGTCTGTGTCTCAGCTTGATGTTAAGAATGCCTTTCTTAATGGTGAGTTGCGTGAGGAGGTTTACATGCAGCCCCCACCTGGGTATTCTGTTCCTGATGGCATGGTATGCCGTCTTCGTCGCTCTCTCTATGGCCTTAAGCAAGCCCCTCGCGCCTGGTTTGAGCGTTTTGCCTCTGTGGTGACTGCCGCTGGTTTTTTAGCGAGTGCTCATGATCCAGCGCTGTTTGTCCACCTTTCTGCTCGTGGTCGGACTCTTCTTCTTCTATACGTTGATGACATGATCATCACTGGCGACGACCCCGAGTATATTGCCTTTGTGAAGGCTCGTCTTAGTGAGCAGTTTCTTATGTCTGATCTTGGCCCTCTTCGCTACTTTCTTGGGATCGAGGTCTCTTCTACCTCTGATGGCTTTTCTATTTCCCAGGAAAGGTATATCCAGGATCTTCTTGCTCGTGGTGCTCTTACTGATGAGCGCACTGTTGAGACTCCCATGGAGCTCAATGTTCACCTCCGTGATACTAATGGTGACCCCTTGCCTGATCCGACGCGTTATCGTCATCTTGTTGGGAGTCTTGTCTATCTAGCTGTCACTTGTCCGGATATCTCCTATCCGGTCCATACTCTGAGTCAGTTTATCTCCGCTCCCACTTCGGTTCACTATAGTCACCTCCTTCGTGTTCTTCGATATCTTCGGGGCACGATCTCTCACCGCCTGTTCTTTCCTTGCTCCGGTTCCTTACAGCTTCAGGCCTATTCGGATGCTACGTGGGCTAGTGATCCCTCGGATCGCCGTTCACTTTCTGCTTACTGTGTTTTTCTTGGTGGTTCTCTCATTGCCTGGAAGACGAAGAAGCAGACTGCAGTTTCTCGTTCGAGTGCAGAGGCTGAGTTGCGAGCTATGGCTCTTTTGATGGCAGAGGTGACTTGGTTACGGTGGTTACTTCAGGACTTTGGTGTTTCTGTCACTACACCTACTATGCTCTTGTCTGACAGTACAGGTGCTATTAGCATTGCGCGCGACCCTGTGAAGCATGAGCTCACCAAGCATATTGGTGTTGATGCTTTCTATGTGCGCGCTGGTGTGCAGGATCAGGTTATTGCTCTTCAGTATGTGCCTTCCGAGTTACAGTTGGCGGATTTCTTTACGAAGGCCCAGACTAGAGCGCAGCATGGCTTCTATCTCCAAACTCATTGTTGTTCATCCACCATGAGTTTGAGGGGGGGTGTTAAGAGTACTATATATAGCCATGTAGCCTTTTGTATTTACCCCATTGTATAAGGGGTTTTCTGCATATTTCCTGCACCTGTACATGTATATATACTGGCCTATGGCCCCATGGGAATACAAGTTGCATATTCCTAACACAAGGAACAACACACCCTGATCAAATTGTGCAGGGGCATGGGATGCCCCTGATGTCTTGCAACTCTACCCCTCTACTAATGTAGGTACTGTGCGCTTGCTAATGCCAGTGTTAATTGTGTGTCTTGTTCATCTGTTGTGTGCTTGCTAGTGTGAAGTTCATGTGCTGTGTGCTTGCTAGTGTGGTGCAAAGTGGTGGAAAGGTCACCATTTTTGAAAGGGGTGAGCAGAACAGCATATTGCACACAACCAAACAGCTGTGATTTGCATCTGCTCACCGCTAAACCACACATGCAGGCGTCCAAACATCAGGCACAAAACTGCTCAGCGGTGCGATGCAGACAATCTCACCGCTAAACCACACATGCAGGCGTCCAAACATCAGGCACAAAACCGCTCAGCGGTGCGACGCACATAACCAAACTAGTCGCAGAACGTGGCTCAGAGGCTGTTTCCACTCAGCCAGGCCCAACCGAGCCACATATGCAAAAGGCCAAAAAACGACACAAGTAACCAAACAGGCCCTAAGCGACCTGATGTCTCGAGGTCGAATCCTGGTACTCGCACGTTTTTCTCGGGTTCGATTTATTTCTCTGTTCAACTGACAAGGGGGACCCACACGTCGCACTGAGATACAATGATTTATTTTGCTAATATATGCTGACAAGCGGGACCCACACGGCACATAGGCAGGTTTAACGGCTACGAACAGAATACGCGCCACGTAGGCAGAGGTTAAGGGCTACAGACAAAAAGGGCATTTGCACTGTATTTGCACGTTGGGGTAAGTTCGAGCACAAGAAACGTGTATTTTACAACTTTAGGTACCAAAGTGACCATCGAGCGCAAGTTTAGGCACTCCCAGTGTATTTACCTCTTTTGATTTCTAAGGACTTCTCTGACATTGAAATTGCTCTGGGTACACCTGGAACTCCTTTATTCTCAGTTTTCATGTTACTAACCTGTTATTATTACTACGATACAGATCGCTGCTATAGAGGTTCCAGAGGAATATATGGGATCAGTTGTCGAGCTATTGGGGAAAAGGCGTGGACAAATGCTTGACATGGAAGCTAGTGGGTTCGTGCTGTACTCTAGATTATCCTCACTCGAAAAATCTTTTGCGTTTTTCTTTGATACAGAAGAGAAAGAAACTAAGGCTTGTTGCCAACAGAATTACTTATGTTCCAACTTAACTATATTGCATGCATCGTTGCCAGTCTACTACAAATTGCTTGTTCCTGATATTGAGTAGTTGCCATAACGAGACATTTCAAATGGCAGGCCAGAGGGAACTTCATTGCTGAAATACAAGGTTCCAACCAGAGGCCTCATTGGGCTCCGGAATGCAATTCTAACAGCTTCTAGGGGCAGAGCTATACTTAACACAATCTTTGACAGCTATGGCCCGTGGGCTGGAGATATTAGTTCACGTGATCAAGGCTCATTGGTACGAATAAATGCCAACTTGAATATGAACTAGGGGACGATTATGTACATCCAGTTTGATCAAGTAAATAATGTGACAGACTAATAATGGTAGCTAAGATTCATTCAAGTAAATAATTTGATAGACAAATAAGTAGGTAACATACATTCAACAACGTGACACTACAACAGCGCATGTATATTGAAAGAGAAAAATAGTTAATCACTTAATTACCTTGCCACTCTAGCCATCCTAATGGAGGGAATTATTTAATATTTACTTGCAAGTACGGAAGAAATGCATTTGCAATATGAGAAATTCACCTATAGATATGATGGAGAAGCTGTAAAAATACTCCCTCCGTTCACAAATATAAGATGTTATAACTTTTTTCTGAATCGGATGTATATAGACACGTTTTAGTGTGTTTCTTCACTCATTTCAGTCCGTATGTAGTCCAAATTGAAATATCCAAAACATCTTATATTTGTGAATGCAGGGAGTAGATATTTGCACTATTCGAGTTGTGGATCATCCCACTGCATATATATACCTTGCACTGGATGGCATATTAATCCTTGACAAAAAACCAAGGAATGGCATAGTAATCTATTTCAGGTTTCCTTGGAGTACCCAAAAATAAATAAATCATGTAGGCCATATATAGATGCCTTCACGTTGATGCACTATAATTTCATTTAGGTATATATTGACGAACATCAGGTAAGCTCAACGTTCACCCTGGTAGCAACTCGAAAAGTAAATTTTAATTTTTGTTAACCTACTGGCAATCTGGAATGCCGCAATGAAAAACATATAGTAATATGGAAAACATATTTGATGTCAAGGCGCATTATATCCTACAGTAATTGAAAACACGTGAATGCACCACGGGAAACACAAAAGAGTTCTTAAGAGATTGTGTGTTTGTCATAGTTGACATAAGCTTGAAGATTTTTCTTGAAGATATTTTCTTTTAAAACAGAGTAGGAAGTGGCTGTAGGAAAATTTATAAGCTTCCTATCCTACAAAATCAAACAAGCTGAAATTCTCTTTGAACCAGTTCATTTAAATTAAAGGAGGCTATATTAGGCCTATAGGCTAATATTAACGATTTGGCATCACTTGGTTAATGTAAAAGATTACCACTGGAATTTACTTTGATCCAACGCATGGATAAGAGTGATAAAGAATGATAACTCTTTATGACGTGGAATGATAATTCTGGATGACATGGAATGATAATTCTTTATGGCGTGGAATGATAATTCAGATAGCAGCATCCTAATTTGAATATCAATACAATTGAAAATCTGCCACTAGACTACTACATTATGCAATACTTAAGGTAATGCACTGACATAGAGTGGAAGGTGTTTCACATAGACTATGAATTTCTTTTGTGCTATTACAGAGATGACGTACACCGGGCTTGCCTTGGCGCAGTGGTAAAGCTGTTGCCTTGGAGCTACGTGCACCAGGCTGCCCTTTTTTATTACAGAGATGACGTACACATGAACACCCACATGACATGCACACATGAGTCCGCCTTCACTGGCTGGAGCTAAGGAATCCTAAGAATAAATCCGCGGATCTCACAAGATCTGTATATATTTTATCTTGTATGAAAGACGTTTACATTTTAGGAAGTATATACATAGTAAAATTAGACTACCGAGTTTGCACGGACAACTTTGAAATCCTATAGCGTATCATTTCAAATTTTATGCATAACATAAACAGGTGCATGAGAAACCTATCTCCAATACAACATATCTCTGCATAGACCAAACATGCTCTAGAAATTGCATGGTTAATTACATGTGTCATTTTTTTTGTTTGGTCCTTCCAAAAACTGAAAATTACGAAATTGTCAACACATCAGCTATATCTTAAACATGATTCTTTTAGGGAACGCCAACTAATTTTACTCACTGATTTTTTACAAACTTATCTGCCTACCTATTGCGCGGAACTTATTTACCTAATTTGGCTTACAAGTTTTCTTCAACATCTAACATAGTGGGAATGATCCAGGTGGCATTCGAAGGTGGAAGTACTACTTCTTATGCTTGCGTTAATGCACAAGAAAGAGGTATACTATTTGTCAAACCAGGGCAGGATATTTACAAAGGCCAGATAGTTGGTATCCATCAGCGACCAGGTGATTTAGCACTTAATGTGTGCAAGAAAAAGGCTGCAACAAATGTTCGTTCCAACAAGGAAACTACAGGTGAAATTTCATAAGCATTCAATGCTTTGATGATATTATTTTCTAGAAAGAACTTGGAACAAACTTTAATTACCCTAGCCCTAATAGAAAGTAAATACTCTGAATTCTCATGCTTTATTGATCGTGGGAGAAGCCCATTATATAGGAGGGATACCTTGGGCTGTGAAGACGACTTAGAGGAAATACGATCTGACTCTGAAACAGATTCTAATCTGGACTCTGCACCTAATAGGAATCTGAACCTAATGAAATACTCCCTCCGTACCAAAATATAAGACTTTTTTGTAGTTCAAATTGAACTGCAAAAACGTCCTATATTTTGATACAGAGGTAGTAGCTTATAGTAGTATAGGAATCCTAGCCACTTTGGGCTGGATCAGGGGGTGGCGTGGCCAGGGCTGGGGCCCTCCAACCATATGTGGCTCCATGCATAACAGCTCTCCCTTCCTCCACAAACAGCTCATCCTCGAGCTGAAACGAGCGAAAACGAGCAATGTGTTTGATGAGCAACTTGGATGTATTGCATATCCCAAGGGGCAAATATATAGTACAAATGACTGGGCATACAAGTAAAGGACATCTAGACTAATATGAATATGTAAGGGGACCTAAACAGATACCACTACTCCTTAAGAACCTCCTCAAATGCAAAGCGTATGCAATAACATTACATTTGAACAAGTATAACACTAAATCAAAAAGTAGTGAAAATCCAAAATTTGCATCTCGAGAGTGTCGCATAGCATGGAGTCTTCGAAACCTGTTGAATCAAGACAAAGAGGGATAGAAGAAGCATGTCGCAAATATCATAGCACAAGAAGCCGGCGGCAAAAAATATTTGGCAGCAAGAGAATGTCCATAGATCAACGGCAATGCAAAGGATCACCATGCAACCATCCTCGATGGCGGGAAGTACAGCAGGGGTGGCCGGCGGGTCACCATGAAGCTTTTTGAGGAGACAGACATGTTACACATCATGGAGCCGAGTTTTAGGATACTCCTTGTGTCCTGGGCGCACTCGAGCTATCCATTGTTTTGCTGCCTGGTATTTCTATTGGGGTCTCTTGGGCTCCGAAACTCTTTCCGGGCGTAACGGAAACAAAATGGGCGGAAACAACAACAACAACAACAACAATAACAAAGCCTTTAATCCCACACAAGTTGGGGTAGGCTAGAGCTGAAACCCATAAGATCTCACAACCAACTCATGGTTCTGGCACATGGATAGCAAGCTTCCACGCACCCGGTCCATGGCTAGTTCTTTGGTGATACTCCAGTCCTTCAGATCTCTCTTTACGGACTCCTCCCATGTCAAGCACTGTTTTTGGGACGGGTTGTTTTTTCTTTCGACTCCGTAAAATACCCGGGTATTCGGCCCTAATCCGCCGAACCAATCGGGGCATTGGTATATTGAAAATGTTGACATGTCATCGGGCATACTTAAACTTGATTATGCCTTCAGAGAAGTGATAAGTGGTCCAATACCCTATTGCAGTGATGTGTCCTTACGCACTTAGATTCACATTAACTGAAATCTTATTTTTATCAAGTGTGGTTAATTCAAATAATTTGTTCTCTTTTTTGCAGTGGTTCTTGATGAACCTTTAAGCTACAGTCTGGATGACTGCATAGAGTATATTCAAGAAGATGAGCTAGTCGAGGTTACACCTGAGAGCATCCGCATGTCCAAGAACCCAAAAATTTCGAAGAAGAAGAACAACTAGGCCTCCTGGAAGGATAAAAAAACAAATACGCTATTGGATCATTTCATTCTGGAAGCATCGGTTTCAGATAGACGACCTGGACTTGGTTTGATAATGACTAGTATATGACGAGAGATACCATGAGTCAGTCAGCAAGCTATTTTTGGTGGTCTACACTTTTCAGATTAGGTTTATACTCAATTTTGGCAATGAAGCTGTTATAGTCATCAAACTCGGCTGTTACATATTTGTAATTCACATAGTTGTTGTACATTCTTGCAGTACAGCTGTTACTGATACCTATACTGCGGGTCGTACACACGCTTGTCTAAGCGTGCGGCGGCAAGCTCGTGCGTTGGATCTTTTATTAGGACGGGTGTGAGTGTGTGACATATCGGGTTAAGTAAGCGCGGGAACATATTCTCTGCACCTACACTATGTAGCATACCTTTACAGCGCGCTTGCATGGGAGGTTGTTACTGTACCTTCGTTTTTGGAAGTCACACGGCTGAGTTTTGCTCCGGTACAACCCCCTAAAACTTTAAATCGTCGTATTAGCTTGCAGATCAAACATATTGAATACTAGATTGATTTGAATACAAAAGACTATATTACCCTTTTTGATTGAAGGCTCCAACTTTTATCCTGCATTTGAAACTTGTAAACTTTTCTTTTTTTTAGAGAGGGGGGGGGGGGGGGGGGGGGGGGGGGGGTTACCGAAGCAAAGTTCGTTCAACTTTAGGTAAGATCCTGCCAAATCTTTATGGACCTGAATATCCAGTGAACGTCATATTTTTAGGCATGGCAAATCAAATGTTTTTCGTGTCAAATTATGTTGGTTGAGAGTGACAAGATTACTTGGCGAGCATGGCAAATCTGCTTGTTCATTTTTAGCATTTTCATCTTTATTAATTGGCATACTGATTTGTATTAATGGAGTTTTGGAAAGCAAATTCTATCTTTTTTTTTGAGGGAGCAAATTGTATATTTCATGATTGTTGTGTGTTGAGTTTGGAACCAAGAAAGAAATCCACTGAATATTTTCAATACAAAACTGATAGTTGTAAGGATTTCAATTGCAAAACAACAGTCTATTGAGCAATGCTAGGCGGAGAGAGCATGGTGTGATTATGGCCAGTGTGTTGCGGGCTACGGTTGTAGGTTATCGTTATAGTGGGGAGTAACTTAGGCTCTTCCCGGTGCTCCATGGTGTACACATGCTAAGGATGCCACATAGGCAAAAAAGTGATGTGGCAAATCAATTAAAGAGGAGAGGTGCATTATGATAACCCCAGGAAGAAACGATGCTTAGCACGTGGAACTATGTAAAAGGCCTACCAACCAATGCATGAAGGAGTTTAGTTGTTAAACAATTACAAGAGAGAAGCTTAGCTACAAAAGCTAAGCACCTATGCATTGGGGAGACTAGTCGCTAATGTTTCCAATGCACTTAGTATCTCACCTAAGCACCAATGCACTTAGCACCTCACATTAGCACTAGTGTCATGCATGTGACACTCTATGTTACTACTTCTATAATCTAAAGTATCATAAAGGGCTTCATTTATTAGCTTGTAGACTCATTTTGTTTTGGAAAACGCAATGTGATGGTAACATAATATAATGTATGTTACTACCCCATCTCTTTCCTCATTTAATACTATGTCATGTCACTAATATGCCTAATTGCAATTGCATGAGTATGCATGTTACTCCCAATATGACTTTGAGCCGCGTCTTGGTTTGTTAACATGTGGGCCTGGGTGTTTTAATTTGCTTGTGATATACGAAGGTCAATAAAAATATATTAAATACTCTGGACAAGATATACACGCTTCCATGTATGTGTACAACACAAATCTTGGCGAGACGTGCGGCGCGGATACCATCCTCGCTTGGCACCATGATCTATTGGGTATTTTCGCACATCTCTATGGCTAACTACTATACATGTTGGATATTAAATTGACTATAGATGACATGCAACTGGTTCCTTTTTTGCAAGAAAAATGTCTGACATGTTCGTCATCTGTCATCGCAGTATATGAAACACCAGAAATGATAAAAAAAGCATCCATGTTGTAGACCACCTAGCGGTGACTACAAGCATTGGAGCGAGGCGTGATGACCCACATGTATAGGGGAACACAACAGTCTTCGAGGAAAGTATTTCAACCCAAATTTATTGATTCGACACAAGGAGAGTCAAAGAATATTTATAAGCCTTAGCAGTTGAGTTATCAATTCAACCACACCTGGAGAGATAATTTGCTCACGACAATTTATTAGTAGCACAATAATATGATAGCAGTAGTGATAGAGCAATAGTAGCAGAAACAATAACAAGTTTGCAGAGTAGTAGCAGAGTAAGGCAGTAGTAGTTGTAACGTAAGTAATAGTAGGAAAACGTAGGCATGGAGTAAGCGATGGGGTTGTTCAGATGAGATTCAATATGCAACAGTCATAACCTAGAGCGATAGCAAACTAGCTCCAATTCATCAATCATATGTAAGCATACATTCGATAAATAGTCATACATACTTGCGATAAGAACTTGCATAACATCTTTTGTCCTACCCTTTCATGGCAGCGGGGTCCTAATGAAAACTAAGGGTAATTAAGGCACTCCTTTTAATAGGGAACCAGAACAAAGCATGAACACATAGTGAATACATGTAATCCTCAAGTTAAAGTCATCCCGTCGATATCCCAATTATTGTTACCTTGGGGTCTAGGGTTCAGAACGATAGCAGGTGCATACAACTTGCAGGTAAGATCGAGCAAATATATTCATGAAAACATAGAGGGCTCAGATATGAGATCACGGCACTCGGGCCCTAGTGACAAGCATTAAGCATAGAAAAGTCATAGCAACATTAATCTCAAAACATAATGGATACTAGGGATCAAGCCATAGCAAGTCTGACAACGATTACATAAGAAATCTCATCTAATTCCCATATGCCTACAGAAGAATTATTTACACATGGACATGAGCATCATGAAATTGTTGTTGATGATGACAATGGCGACGAATACCTCTCTCCGAAGCCAGAAACGGACTCCAGATTAGGGCTTCCGATGAAGAATAGGAGGTGGTGGCGGCTTCATATCGTAAAACGTGATGATGACTCTCTGTGATTTTTTCTAGGATATATGGGAATTTATGGCGGTGAAATAGTTGGAAGACGGTGGCTATGGGCCCCACACGGCCATGTGCCCAGGGGCCCCACACGACCATGTGGCGCAGCCTGGTGGCCCCCCTCCGGTACTTTTTCGCTCCAAAATCCATTATTTATTCCAAAATAATTCTCCAAAAATCCCCGTCCAATTTCGAGCACTTTTATTTTTGCACAAAAACAACACCATGGTAGTTCTACTGAAAACAACGTCAGTCCGGTTTAGTTTCATTCAAACCATGCAAATTAGAGGCAAAAACAAGAGTAAAAGTGTTTGGAAAAGTAGATACATTTGAGACGTATCAAGCCGAAGGCACGCCGCCTTCATCACCCCCCCCCGGTCGGAGCCTGACAAAACTTGTTCTAGTAGACAGTTGAGAAGTCGTCATGCTAAGGCCCCATAGGACCAGCACACCACAGTAACTGCCGATGAGGAAGAGAAGCGTAGATCGAAAAGGATCCAACCTGTAGACACATGACCGAAGACTGGATCCACGAAAATCCATCGAAGACTAATACTGGCCGAATTCCATGAGTTCCATCTGAGATACATGTCCAGACACCCCCCGAGGACGCTAGACACATCATCAGGATGTGGCTAGGCGAGGAGAACCTTATTCCATCTTTAGGGATCCACAGCTACCGCGCCTTGACTGTGTCCTGGCCAGGCTGAGGACCCCTTGTTGATTCCAACCTGGCCACATCGGGTGGCCCATGGTGTATAATCAGAAGGTTTCAAAAGACTTGGCATATACTCCAAGACACTGGATTCGTGGAGGATTCTAACTCCATGTACGTAGCCGACTAGGATCTTGTACGTAACAGTGTGCACTTCCCTTTTTCGACATTGCACTGCAGTTGCCCATCTGATGCAGTTCACGTAGCCGACTATGATTTTTAGAGAAGTTCAAATTCAAACAAGTTGAATTTAATTCAGACTGTTTGAACTTTGAAACCGATTAAGATGAACTCCAAACGGGTTGAAATTTAAGGTGGTAACCCTACACGTTTAATGTGATTTATGGGAAAAATTGGAGTATTTATTATGGAAGAAAATTGTAACTCAAATTTGAATAAAAGATTTAGAGAAAGTTTGAAGTTGAGTTTTGGGATTTGGAAAGTTGTGAAATGGCTTTCTGGAAGTGGACAAGATTTGAAGTTGGATTGAAACAAGAGTTTTCATGATTAAAGGGAAAAAAATAAAAACACTCATACATACACACCCATAACTTATATTAATTTTATAGATAGGTCCTTGATGGTAAATAACTAGGTTTGGGCTGTTACAACTCCCCCCCACTTACAAGAGATCTCGTCTCGAGATCTAGGAATGGAATAACTTAGGATACTCTGAATGGAGGATATCCTCGCTCTCCCAGGTAGCTTCTTCATCGTTGAAGTGAGCCCATTTCACTTTGAGAAACTTGATAGCTTTGTTGCGAGTACAACGCTCAGCTTCATCGAGGATAGCAATGGGATGCTCTTGAAAAGACAAGTCTTCCTGAAGATTGATAGCTTCATAGTCGACAACACGTTCTAGGACCTTGAAGCATTTCCTGAGTTGAGAGACATGAAAGACGTCGTGCACGTTGGAGAAATTGGGCAGAAGCTCCAACTGATAAGCAATACCGCTCTACCCAGCACCTTGAAGGGTGCGATGTACCTAGGGGCAAGCTTCCCCTTGATACCAAAATGTTATGTGCTCTTCATCGGAGACACACGAAGATATGCTTGGTCGCCAATTGCATACACCATATCACGAAGACGGCTGTCGTAATAACTCTTTTGACAAGACTAGGCTGCCTTGAGATTATCACGAATGACCTGACACATCACTTTTGCTTTGTTGATCATGTCAGGGCCAAAGAGCTGGCGTTCTCCCAATTCAGACCAGTTAAGTGGTGTGCGACACTTTCTGCCATATTCCACTTCAAACGGAGCCTTGCTGAGGCTAGTTTGGAAACTGTTGTTGTATGAGCACTCTACGAACGGAAGAGATTCTTCCCACTTAATTCTAAAAGATATCACACAAGACCTCAATAGATCTTTAAGAATTTGATTCACCCTTTCAACTTTACCACTAGTCTGGGGGTGAAAAGCTGTGCTGAAGCGGATAGTAGTTCCCATAGCTTTCCGAAATGCATCGCAAAACCTAGACGTGAAGATACTCCCACGATTCAAAAGTGATCAACTTCAGAATACTATGCAAGGACACCACTCTAGCAGTGTACAACTCTGCCAACTGAGCTGCGGAGATCGATTCTTTTACATGAAGGAAGTGAGAGACTTTGGGAAGCTTGTCGATCACCACGAAGATAGCATCATTCCCTCTCTTGGACTTGGGAAAACCTGTGACGAAATCCATCTCAATATGGTCAAATTTCCACTCAAGAATTGCTAGAGGCTGAAGAAGTCCCGCAGGATGCTGGTGCTCTGCGTTGGCTCGACAGCAGACATCGCACTCGTTCACAAATCAAGCAATCTCGCTCATCATGCGGGTCCACCAAAAGGTTTGCTTGAGGTGTTGATACATCTTGGTGCTACCCGGGTGTATCGAGAGAGGAGAGTTATGAGCTTCTTCAAGGATGACATTCCTGATTGCACCTTTTGGTACCACTATTTGCTCCTCATAAAGCAAGGTGTCCTTGTCATCCACACGGAAGAACTTCTACTTGGAGATACCTGCTGCAAGGCTAGCTTTCACTTTCTTCACCATAGCATCAAGTAGCTGAGCTTGCCGAATTTCCTCTTCCAAAGAAGAAGTGACTTCAAGATTATCCAGAAAACCTTGAGGAACCACCTGGAGGTGAGTTTTCTGAAAGCCTCACAAAGATTAGGCTGGAAGGGCTTAGGCAAAAGATTTGCAGTTGAGAGCATCTGCGATCACATTGGTCTTGCCTGGAGTGTAGTCAATGTTTGGATTATAATCTACTGTCACCTCCACCCAACGTGTCTGACGGAGGTTGAGATTCAGCTGAGTGAACAAATTTTCAAGTTGTTGTGGTCGGTGTAGATCTCAACCTTTCTACCCAACAGAAGATGTCACCACGTTACTAGAGCGTGGATCATTGCAGCTAGCTCGAGGTCGTGTGTGTGATAGTTTAGCTCATTTGGTTTCAACTGACGAGAAGTATAAGCTACAATTTGCTTCTCTTACATGAGAACACCACCTAGTCCTTGCAAAGAGGCATTGCGGAATACTTGGAAAGGCTTGGACTCATTTGGAGGAACAAGGACAGGAGTAGAGACTAGCTTCTCTTTGAGGGTCTTGAAAGCTTCATCACAAGCTGGAGTCGAGTTATACTTCTAAGACTTCTTGAGGAGATCGATCAAAGGCTTAGCAAATTTTGTGAAATTCCCCACGAATCTCCCGCAATAACTTGCAAGACCCAGCAAGCTTCGAAGTTGCTTCACATTGTCGGAGGTTGCCACTTCACAATTGCTTCGACCTTTTCGGGATTGACCACAATGCCTTTGTTGGAGATGATATGGCTGAGGCAGAGAACCTCCTTGAGCCAAAATTCATACTTTGAGAACTTGGCGTAGAGTTGGTGCTCTCTTAGCTTCTCTAGCACTTTGCGGAGATGCATTGCGTGCTCTTCTTTTGTCTTTGAGAAAACTAGAATATCGTCGAAATAGACCACCACGAATTCATTCTTGAAAGGTGAGAACACATAGTTCATGGCACGGGAGAATGTTGAAGGTGCATTTGACAAGTAGAAGGACATGACCGTATACTCGCAAGAGCCAAAGCTGGCCTTGAATGTTGTTTTTGGGATATACTCTTTGCGGACTCTTATCTGATGATAGCCCATTGAAATATCTAGCTTTCAGGAGACCTTGGTGCCTTTCAGTTGCTCGAATAGCTCGTTGATGTTTGGAATGGGGTATCAGTTTTTGATGGTTCTCTTGTTAATCGGGCGGTAGTCAACACAGAGCCTCGATGTGCCATCCATCTTTGTGACGAAAAGAACACCACAACCCCACAAAGAGGTACTCGGTCTGATGATCCTAATCTTTCCTGCTCATCGAGCTGCTTCTTCAATTAAGCTAGCTTCTTAGGTCGAGCTTATAGGGACATCGGAAAATGGGTTCAGTGCCAGGCTCGAGCTCAATGACAAACTCAACGGCGCGGTGCAGAGACATGCCTGAAAATTCTTCAGGGAAAACATTTGCGAACTCGCATACCACCGGAACTTGTGATATGGCTGAAATCTCCCCTTCTCCATTAAGAGAGAAAAACCGGACGTTATCATCTTGAGCTTCGTATATGATGGCTTGGCCCGAAGGATGGGTCAAGTGAATCTCCTTGAAGGAACAATCAAGAAGAGCTTTATGCGAATTGAGCTAGTCCGTTCGAGGATATGATCAATATATGAGTTTACCAACACAATCGGAGATGCCAGAAAAGAGTAACTGACAATCTTCACTTGAACATTCAAAACCAACAAGTGATATTTCATCCACATACCCAGAGAAACAACTGCTAAAGGCTTAGACAAAAACTCTGTAGTCCAATCATGCTTGTTAGTGGAAGGTCTTGAAATGAATGAATGTGATGCACTAGAATCAAACAAAACTTTTGCCAGAATAATTGACTGGAAGAATACCCATAATCACATCAGAGGCTTCTTCTGCTTGAGTTGAGTTCATCTGGTTCACTCCTCCTGACTTGGTTTTATGCTTGACCATTACATTACTTCGAAGAGGAGGAGGCAGAGGGAGATGCCTTGAATTGTTGGATTCATTAGCATAGTGCCCTTTGAGACCGCACTTGTGACAAGTCACCACCTTGATTTTCTTAGGAACCTAAGGAGGATTGTATGTCCTACGAGCTGGACCTTTCTACTGAAAACAAGGAGCGGAAGGGTGGGAGAATCCACGGCCTCCAAACAACTGCTGTTGGTGCGGAGGATGAAAAGACCGAGGATCCGGCAAATATAAACTTTGCTTCTTGAGAGCCAACTGTGAGGAGGAGGCGGAGACAGAATTGGGATCTCTAAACCTCTTCCGAGTCGCATCGAGCTTGTTCTTGGCAGACTCCTGGGTGATAGCAAGGTTATAGAACTCAGAAAACTTGGTCGGAGAGAGAAGGGCCAAAGGATACTGCCACTCATCCTTGAGCCCATTCCTGAAGAGCTAGATCTTAGCAGCATCATTTGGGACATCTTGCTTGGCATATCTTGCTAGCCTCTCAAATTCAACACCATATTGATAGACAGTCATCGAACCCTTCTTGATATTTCTGAATTCTTCGCGCATTCTATCAACCAAGGTTGCTGGTATGAAGTGCTGAAATCCCGAAGAAATTCCTCCCAAGTGATCACCTGCTCACTCCTGAATCTTTGTACCCCTGCCACCATTCTATAGCATGATCCTTAAGCTGGAAAGCAACGGACTTAACGTAATCCTCCTGGCAGACATTACTGCTCTCCAAGTGTTTCTCCATATCTATAACCCAGTCATCTGCCTCAAGGGGCTCCTTGTAGTAACAGAACATTCTTGGTTGGTTTGCCAGGAACTGGTTAAGACTTGCATATTACTTGATGGTTTTTATAGTGCCCTTGATTTGCTTGCATCATCTGCAAAAACATTTGCGTGTTGGCATTCATCGCCGCCATCAAAGCTTGCATTGCATCTAGAGGCCGAGGCGGAGGATTTGAATCCTCATTGGCCCGCTCCAGGTTCTGACGAGTAGTAGGAGCCATCCTAAAGATGGACACAATTGTTAGAACCATAATTGACAAGATATAATGGAATGATCGGCTGAATGGAAAGGCTTGAAAGACTTGAAAGATTTGCAACAGTAGCTGTGAACATGAATAGCATTCCCACTAAAATTGTAAGAACACTTCTCAAAGATTCTGGACACCATGTTACATATAGCAGTCACCTGAATACAATAACAAAGAACCTAGTTGTGCTACTTGGATTCCCACCTATGATTCCAGACTGAAAGCGAAGCAATCATTCCTATTGTTTCAGAAAGTCAAGATTAGGGCAGGAATGATATCTACCCCATCTCCTCTCGGAGAGCCCACATATATGAATGATGAACTTTTATATACCCACACAAGTAATCAACATTAAGTTGATCCAAGTTGCTTCACCCCAAAACAATAGGTCTGTAACCGTCTACCTTAGACTTTCTAAATTGCAATGATACTACATCTGGCACAATAAACCGAGGCTCCACCCAGTACTGGCGTTTGCTACAGGCTATTGCCAGCAAACAGTATAGAAACGATTTTGAAAACCCGCGTCCTCAAGTTATGGAACTGAAACAATATCAATTGGGGCATAATGAAAACCAAGCATAAGAATCTCTTGGTGTATCAACCCCCGGGACACACCCAACACACCAGGGTACCAAAAGAATATCCGCTAGCACTCGATATCATAACGATTCCAAAACCTGCGTGAACCTAACACTTTTGAAGGGGATAAGGAATATATCAAAACACTTACATCACACTTCCTTACCAGAGGGAGGGTGGGTGGGGAAATAAGTAAAAAGAGTTCTGACTCTATGATATAACTACCAAAATAGTTTTTCTTTCTAGACTCAACAATGACCAGTTTTGGGATCCTACAGTCAGTACTAGCTCTGATGCCAACTTGTAACGCCCAACATGAGGTCCTAGTCCCAGCAAAGATTTTGAAATCTTCATGGGGGCTAGAAGCACATATTGGTCGCCCCAACATATGACTTCATATGCATACATGCAGGGTCATATGTTGGTGAATAGAATGGACATCACAACAAATACAACTAAAATAGATGAAGAGATAATACGAGTGAAAATAGGGCATACATACGCAAATACATAAATAGTTCACCAATCATAGGTCACATGACTCAACATTAGATCAATCATTGTAGCAGAAGGCATAGATCTGAGTATGGATAAGAAGCAAATATACCTAATAGGCAAGAGAAAGCAAAACGTCCACCCTGCAGTTCGAGACTGCCGATCGAGAACTCTAGTCTAATGATCGTCATTATCGTAACCAAGAGTCACATAGTAACGCCCACTATCTCCATCATAGTGAGCCTGGTGGTGGATAACATCCTCTAAACTATGGTAGTATCATCGTCACCTGCATCTAGAGTTTTTGCTGTATTCATGAGCCATTGAGACTTAGCAATAACAATACGAAGGATACTAAGACTAACAACACTTATGGGTAGGATATGGTTAAGTGGTGAGGTTGCAGCAAGAAACTAAGAAATGTAAAACAACTAGTCCGATGAATACTAGAACAAGATAATATAAACCATAAGGGGTCGCAACTAGTTGATCAAGAAGTGATCCTGAATACCTGCCTATGAGTCAATCATAACCCCACTGTGTCCTCTTTTTGCTTGCATGCCCACAAGAAGAGACAGCCATGGTACGCACATGGTTGGCAAGTTTTATATATTAGCTGGAGTTTTCTACAACTGGCATCATAAATTTCCAAGTCGTCCTTAACCGCGAACACGACTTTCTGAAAAATTTAACCCTGCAGGGGTGTTTCCAACTTCCCATTATAAGTTCTGCATGCATAACCCAAAACCTCATCAACGTGTAAACATGATGCATCCCAGGAGTTCAGAAGAAACAAGCCCCTCTAGGTAATGTCAAACTAATCCAGAAGACCTCTCGGTGTGTAAAAATCCGGATCAGAGCCGCACGTATCTCGTGACCCGGTCCCAGCAGGATGGGCTATGGTTACAGTTAGCCAAACTCAGGTTTCCTCATGGTGGTGCCGCAAGCTGCTATGTTGTGGATTAACACTCTCGGCACTGGCCCCTTATTGCTATGTAAAGAATCCTCGGGTTGATCACTCCCTATGCAAGTTCTATGTTGACAAATTTAAGTACCAATGTTTGGCCTTCTGGAAGAGTTCAACACTAGATAAAGGGATTCAAGGGGGGCCCATAGTACCCCACACACGATAGGATGCGCTCATCTTGGAACATAGTAGCCAGTATTACAGAAATCGGTGACCAGAGTGGAACAAATCGCTAGGGCATAGGTATAGGCCTTCCACCCTAGTCAAGTGTATAGTTCAAGATTAACAATTAAGCATGATAATAATAGTATCCCAAGATATCCATATTATCACATGGAAAACCCTACACCTACAACTAGCAACGCTATAAGAGGGGTTGAGAAAGCAGTAACATAGGCAATCAAAGGTTTGCTAGGTAAATGGATGCTAGAGGCTGTATCATGGCAATTGGGAGGCCTGCCAGACAATGTGGTAGTTAGCGAGACCAAATGATAGCATCAAGACATTTAGCAAGTAAAGCTAGTAATACTATCTAGGGTAATGATCATCCTTGCCTGTTACTTCTTCGAACAGATAGTAGCACTACGGTTCGGTGTAGTCATCACCCGGTTCCTCGAACTCGGTAATGTTTCCCGACACTACGGATACGAACCAAACAAGAAAAGACTAAACGCTACGGTATAGAACAAGGCATGGGTGATGTTCATACAAATGAATGCATGACAAGTTTAATGGTTTGGAATGGGAGCTACATTTGTAGCAAAATTAAATGAAGCCTTGAGTCATTTGTGGAATGACTCAAGTGGAACTTCATGTGCAATTTAAGTCAATTAATGGTTCTAGTCAGAATAGTAGGCTGAAGTTGTTTATGATGCATGAGTGAAAGTGCAACTAATCCCCGGGTGGTTTTGGTAATTCTTAACAACATATACATCATTGGACTAATACGTATTCAAGATATATTTCAGAAAAGTTCAATGATTGGCATGGCAAGGACATGAGAATGTGGACCCCTCAAAATGCTAAGGACATGGATTGGCAAAGCTTCAAGACTCTACATTTTTGGTTAAGTGATCCAAGGTCACATTGAGTCCATAGGAAAGCCAATACTATTAAAAGGGGATGAGGTTTTCATCATGACTTAATTGCTCAAGTGCTTGATGATATTGCTCCAAAAACCCTCAACCGATTTGCACTGACCAAGTTTTTGTAACCAAATTGTTTCACTTCGGAATCACCGAGTTGAAAACAATCAGAATTACTGAAATGAGGTCTTGCTTGAGTCATCACATATTGGTCCCACCAAGATTCTTGATTCGGTCTCACTGAAACGCCAAACGGTCAAGTCTTTTACATAGGTTGGTCTCACCGAGATTTCTTATTGGTGTCACTGAGTTGGGTCAAAAGCTTGTAACGCTTGGATTTTTGGTGCTGCCTATTTATACCCCTTCACCCCCACTCACTCTCTAAGAGAGCCATCAGAACGAACCAACACTTCCACCATTCAATTTCTGAAAGAGAACCACCTATTCATGTGTTGAGATCAAGAGATTCCAATCCAACCATTTGAACCTTGATTTCTAGCCTCCCCAAGTTGCATTCCACTCCAATCCCTCTCCTACCAAAGCCAAATCTATGAGAGAGTGATTGAGTGTTGAGGAGACTATCATTTGAAGCACAAGAGCAAGGAGTTCATCATCAACAACACCGTCTATTACCTTTTGGAGAGTGGTGTCACCTAGATTGGTTAGGTGTCACTTGGGAGCCTCCAAGATCATGTGGAGTTGAACCAAGGAGTTTGTAAGGGCAAGGAGATCGCCTACTTTGTGAAGATCTACCCGAGTGAGGCTAGTCCTTCATGGACGTAAGCCATGGTGGAATAGACAAGGTTGCTTCTTCGTGGACCCTTCGTGGGTGGAGCCCTCCGTGGGTTGAAGTCTCCATCAACGTGGATGTACGATAGCACCACCTATCGGAACCACACCAAAAACCACCATGTCTTCATTGTGTTTGATTTCTCCAATCCCTCCTTTACGTTCATATGCAAAGTCTTTACTTTCCGCTGCACAACTCTTAGATTTGCATGTGTAGGGTGTTGCTTGACTTGGTAGAATCGCTAAAACTTGCCTACAACTAAAATTGGGAAAAGGATAAGTTTTATTTGGTCAAGTAGTATAATCACCCCCTCTAGACATACTTTTGATCCTACAAGTGGTATCAAAGCTTTGGTCTCCATTGCATTGGTTTCACAACCTAGGAGAGTATGGCGTCTAGTGAGTGTAATTATCACCGTAGAGGTCCATATTTCGATGGTACAAACTTTGCTAGTTGGAAGCATAAGATGAAAATGCATATTCTTGGTTATAACCCCGCCATTTGGGCTATTGTTCGTGTTGGCTTGCAAGGTGAATTCTTTGAGGATGGAAAAGAACCTGATCGTGAAGCAACCGCGGAAGAATTGAAGATGTTGCAATACAATGCTCAAGCATGTGACATTCTCTTCAATGGTTTGTGCCCCGAGGAGTTCAACAAGATTAGCCGCCTCGAGAATGCAAAGGAAATTTGGGATCTGTTGGTTGATATGCACGAGGGTACCGAGTCCGTCAAGGAATCCAAGCTAGATGTGCTCCAAAGTCAACTTGACAAGTTCAAGATGAAGGATGGTGAAGGAGTCGCCGAAATGTACTCCAGGCTTGCTCTCA
Organism: Elymus sibiricus; assembly: GCA_039707655.1. NCBI lineage: Eukaryota > Viridiplantae > Streptophyta > Magnoliopsida > Poales > Poaceae > Elymus > Elymus sibiricus. The sequence continues at coordinate 206,711,511 of CM077674.1, forward strand.
TCACAAATGAGATTGCTGGCTTAGGAAGTGAAGAGATGACCGACAAATTCATTATCAAGAAGATCCTTAGAACCTTGGATGGAAAATATGATACCGTGTGCACATTGATCCAAATGGTGTCCAATTACAAAGATCTCAAGCCCACGGAAGTCATTGGAAGGATTGTTGCTCATGAGATGTCACTCAAGGACTAAGAAGATCTACACAACAAGTCAAGTGGTGCTTATAAAGCCTCAAGAGATGCTCCCACTAAATCAAGTGACAAGATTGTATACAATGAAGAGATAAGCCTAATGGTGAAGAGATTCAACAAATTCTACAAGAATAGAAGCAAAGAGAGAAGCTCCAACTCAAGACATTATGAGCAAAGATCATCAAGTCATGACCAAAATTGGTACATTTGTGGAAGACCCAGACACTACTCCAATGAGTGTATGGCACCTCACAAGAAAAGAGACGAATCACCTAGAGGAAAGAATAGAAGAGATGAATCACCTCATAGAGAGAGAAGGAGTAGAGATGATCATTATGAATGAAGACCGTCTCAGAGGAGCAAGTATTCGGAAAGGAAGGACAAGTCATCCAAGAGCTACTCTAGAAGAAGACATCAAACTCATGTTGGTGAATGGATTTCCGGTTCCGACTCCGACAACCAATCCGAGAGAAGCTACCACTCCGACTCCGACTATAGTCAAGATGAAGGTGTTGCCAGACTTGCTCTCGTATCCTCCAACTCATATGACCTATTTGATTCACCAAATGAAGGAACTGGAAGATGCTTCATGGCAAAAGGCCGCAAGGTATCACACCCCGAATGCCTTGACTTCAATAGTGATGAGGATGATTTACTTGGTGATGATGATTTTCTTGTTGACAAATCTAGTTATGTGAGCTATAATGAACTTGCTAGTAATCATGATAGTCAAGATGAAACGAATGACAATGCTATGAGGGAGATTGAGCGTCTAACTAAAGAACTAAACACTCTTAAGTTAGATCATGAAACAACTCAAGAAGATCATAGAGAGCTCGTAAGAACTCATGAGAAGATACGCTTCGAGAAGCTAAATTTAGAGCAAGAGCATGAGTTTCTAAAAGCTATCAATGACGATCTTCGAAAGAAGAGTTCCTCTTACATTGCTAAACGTCTCCTCTTGTCTACTTTTATGCCACAAGTCAAATCTAAGCAAACTAGTAACAAGCGTAAAAAGGGTTCTACCTCTAGTAGTAACAATAACAATGTTAAATCCAATGCTGTTACTTCTAGTAGTTCTATGGATTCCACTAATGCTTCTCTTAGCCAAGTTACACTTGAGCAAGAAAACGATTTATTGAAAGGAATTATAGAAAAGGGTGTCTACAAGAGCCTTGCCGGGAGTAAGCAATTTGAGGAAATTGTACGCAAGCAAGGAAGGTACCGGAACAACCAAGGTGCTAGTTTTGAATGAAAGTTCAATGCCAATGGAGTTGAGTGGGAAGAAGATCAATACCCCAAGACAAAGTTTGTTCCTCAACAAGAGAAGTATGATCCTACTTCTTTCAAAGGAACACAAGCTCAAGATGATCTTCCACCACAAGACCATAAGCTAAAAGGCAAGGACAAGCTTCAAGAAGATATTGACTCATTTGAAGAACCACCTCAAGCCTTGGTCAAGTGGGTTGCCAAGACTACGTCAAGTTCCACTTCTTCAAGTACAACTACAACTCGAAGGATTCCCATCAAGTTGGTGTGGGTCCCAAAGAAGAAGAACTAGAGAGTTCTTGAGGGCAACTCCGCCAACAAACTTAACTCATATTCATTCGTGGCAAGAACTTGTGCAACCAACTTCCACATCATGCACTAGTTCATGGAGTAACAAACCCTCTTGTTGGTAAGTCAAGGGACAAGGTATTCAATGCATTCATGGACATCATCTTGTGTGCATTTCACTCTATGTCTATGGATATCCTTGTTTGTTCCTTGTGGGACTAACCCATGTAGGTATTGAAAGTGCTTAACTTCAAAGGATAGCTCCCAACTCTTGATTATCTACATCAACATTGAGCATCCACATCCTCAACATCTACATGAAGTCATCATCGACAAAACCCAAGGTTAGTTCATCCCTCTTTGGGGGATATCACATCTAGGGGGAGCTTTGCTCTAAGACTTGAGCTAAAGCAACTCTAATGGTGTGAACACATTAATGCTTTATGTAAAAGTGGCAACCCCACTTGTGCTTAAACGATGCGTATGAACTATGATCAAATGTTCTCATTTGGCTCCTAAGTAAATATACTCATATATAGATGACTATGTCATCGCCCATTGCTTGATAGTTGCTAGAATTGGTTGTGCATGTTTGCCATATTTCATTTGCTATTTTCATTGTGTGAGTGATACGACTCCAACGTATCTATAATTTTTGATTATTCCATGCTATTATAGTATCAATCTTGGATGTTTTTATATGCAATTATATATCATTTTTTGGGACTAACCTATTAACCTAGTGCCCAGTGCCAGTTGCTGTTTTCTGCTTGTTTTTGGCTTTTCAGAGAAACAGTACCAAATGAAGTCCAAATGCCACGAAACTTTTTGGAGATTTTTTTCTGGACAAAAGAGACCTTGGAAGCTTCGGGAGGAGGCTAGAAGCCTCACGGAGGCTTCACAAGGCAACAGGGCGCGCCCCAGGGGAGGGCGCGCCGTGTTGCCTTGTGGGGCCCACGTGACTCCGTTTGACCTAATTCCACTTCTATAAATTCACAAATATTGGGAAACCATTAGAGAGCCAAAAGAGAAAACCTTTCCGCCGCCGCAAGCCTCTGTTCTTCCACGATCCCATCTGGAGGCCTTTTCCGATACTCTGCCGGAGGGGGAATCGATCACGGAGGGCTTCTACATCAACCTTGCTGCCCTTCCGATGATGTGTGAGTAGTTTACCACAGACCTACGGGTCCATAGCTAGTAGCTAGATGGCTTCTTCTCTCTCTTTGATCTTCAATACAATGTTCTCCTTGATGTTCTTGGAGTTCTATCCGATATAATCTTCTTTTGAAGTGTGTTTGTTGGGATCCGATGAATTGTGAGTTTATGATCATATTATTCATGAGAAATATTTGAGTCTTCTCTGAACTCTTTTATGCATGATTGTTATAGCTTTGTATTTCTCTCTGATCTATCGATTTGGTTTGGCCTACTAGATTGATTTATCTTGCAATGGGAGAGGTGCTTTGTGATGGGTTCAATCTTGCGGTGCTCAATCCCAGTGACAGAAGGGGACATGACACGTATTTGTATTGTTGCCATTAAGGATAAAAAGATAGGGTTTATTCATATTGCTTGAATTTGCTTCTCTACATCATGTCATCTTGCTTAAGGTGTTACTCTGTTTTTATTAACTTAATACTCTAGATGCATGCTGGATAGCGGTCGATGAGTGGAGTAATAGTAGTAGATGCAGGCAGGAGTCAGTCTACTTGTCTCGGACGTGATTCCTATATACATGATCATTGCCATGAATCCATCATAATTATTTGCTTTTCTATCAATTGCCCAACAGTAATTTGTTTACCCACCGTATGTTTCTGTGCTCGAGAGAGAAGCCTCTAGTGAAAACTATGGCCCCCGGGTCTATCTTTATCATATAAAAAACCTAAAAATACCTTGCTGCAATTTATTTACTTTTATTTTAATTAGTATTTTAGTTTATCTATTTACCTCGATGATTTAATCCTTGCAAATAACCGCTAAGAGGATTGACAACCCTCTTTTTTGCGTTGGGTGCAAGTGTTTGCTCTTGTGTGTGCAGGTGCGCTTAACAGAATTTTGCTTGGTTGTCCTACTGGATTGATAACCTTGGTTCTTAACTGAGGGAAATACTTATCTCTACTGTACTGCATCATCCTCTCCTCTTTGGGGAAATACCAACGCAGACTACAAGTAGCAGTGAGCATGTTGCAATGCATATTTCTCATTCGAGGACATCCAATTGTTGTTTAGTTGATTTGGTTTTATTTAGCCAATTGGATGTGAAAGAATGCCTAAGAACCACCTCTAGATATCTATCTCAACTTGTCTCAAATTCATTCTTGCTATATCACAAAACTTGAATAAGTTCCTATCGGACCCTCCGGGTGAGGAGCACTCGGAGCCACCGATCTGATTAGGGCTAACTTCCAAAACTCTCTAAGTGCATTTTGGTTAGACCAATACACTCCAATTTGGTCTCACCAATTGCATTTAGACTGATCTGTATTTTCATCTTGGTAAGACCGATCTGAAAATCTCAGATTTACCGATGCGCTCTGTCACTGGCAGTTATGCACTTCAGTGAAACCGAGTTGTTTCGTTCGGTACTACTGACAGCTAAAGGGTATATATATCGCCACGGACCGTACGTTGAAAATTACATCAAACGTCTCGCCCTTGGACCCCTTTGCTGCCATCGCCCCTAGTCTACGGATCATCCATGTCGTCTCCAGCGTGCCCTCACCACCAGATTCCATCGCCGTCAACGGAATTCTCCACTGCCGTTGTCGCCGTAGAGGATCTCCACCAAGTTAGGGTGAGATTTGACCCCCTAGTGCTTCTAAATCCGATTCAATGCACTAGAGTTTTGTGCCCACAACATTGCCACTGTATGAGATTTCCTATCAAGCAACAAATCCGTAAAATTAGTTTTGAGCGAAAAGTTTAGGTTTAGGGTTCCGCAGAACTCATCTCGGAGCGACCAAATTGAACCAACTCAGAGTCACCAATTTGGCTTCTGCCATTGCACTCAGTACATCTCAGTGAAACTGAAATAAACTGATCGGTGAGACCGAGTAGTCTTTTTGCAGTACCATGTGCGCTTCGGTGAAACCGCAAGTTTCACTTCGGTCTGACCGAAACCATGAAACCTAGTTTCAGTTGCTGCCTCGGTGCTTCCAAAAATTTCAAATTGGTAATTCCGAAATGCTTTCTGTGAAAACCTAAAACTGAAGTTTGAACTCATTTTTTTAAACTGTTGTGTTTTGTGATGCTCATTTACTCCACTCTACCTATTCTACTTCACAGGGTCAGTTTTCAGCATGTCAGACTCAAAAGATAGTCAGAATGTGTTAGTTGAGCCAAGTGTTGACTTGGAAGCAGGTACAAGTCCTGAGCAGAGCTTTGAAGATCCAGGCACTCCTAGCTCTCATGGCTTGCCCCCAGCTGCAACAAGGGCAAGGAAGAAGAAAGATTCTGATGAGAAGGATGAGGATTTTCAGCTAGAGGAGGTCACCTCTAAGAGGAAAGCACTATTCAGAAATAGTATGCAAATACTCAAAAGGAGAGAGGTGTGACAAGGAAGATTTCTCAGTCCACAACTGCCAAGAGAGTCATTGCCTCCACTCAAGAGAATCCAGGCAGCTCAGTGCAAGGTCAAAGCAAGTCTATGCTGAAGGTGGCTGGAAAGAAAAGAGAGAGAAAGAAAACTGCCCATGTGGTGTTCAAGCACACATCTATGAGGAGAGAGGAGGAACCAGCTGCAGATGAGCCACCTCCTAAGCAACAGAAGCTCATGGCAGATGCTATGCCTACGAAGGCAGCCACAACCTCCAAGTCCAAGACTACTACTACTACTCCCTCCAAGCCCAAGAAAACAACCATAAGCATATCAGCTGCTGAAAAGAACAAGGCCCCAGTGCCTGAAAGAAATGATGATGATGATGAAGCCACAGTGCTTAAGAAGCTAAGACCAAGACTGCCAGAACATGATGATTCACATCCAGAGGCAGAAAACATGAAGGAAAGGAAAGACAAGGGGCTGAGGAAATGGAGAGAATCAGACCCCTACTCAGTCAAGAGGAGAACTGCTGTTGACTATCGTTTCCACACCAAGGAACAACAGGACTTCTATGAGACAGTATTGCTTGACAAGAAGCCCATTGTAAGTGACATGAGATGGGTTGACTAGAAATTCATTGATGCAAATGAGGATAACTTTCCCAATGTGCATGAGAACTTCAAGACTATAGGCATTGATGAGTTCATATGCACTAAGCTGACAGCATGGACAAATGAGCTCATCATGCAGTTTTACTCCACTGCACCCTTTTACCCCGATGGGAGGATTGTTTGGATGACTGATGGCTCTAGATTCCAGTCAAGTATTGCTGAGTGGGCACAACCGCTGAATGTGCCAGAAGCTGAAGAGAATGACATTGATGTTTATGCCAAGGGCAAGATGGACCACAACTCTATGAAGGATATGTATGGACCAATTCTTGAGAAGTACAAGGAGTCTCACAAGCTTGGATCCGTCTATCATCTCCTACCAGGCCTTGCTACCATAAACACTATTCTGAGGCATACCTTGATGCCCAAGTCAGGTGATGATAAGATGATTAGAGGACACTCTATCAACATGCTGCATTTGGTGGATGGATTCACATGATTCAGGGTGATGGATTTGATTGTTGAGACAATCAAGAGGACTGCTGCAGATCAGAAGCGCTCATGTGGTTTTGCTCCACACATTCAGATGCTTATCAACTCCAAAGTTAGTAGCAAAGTCTACTTGCTTGATCGTGAGCACTTGCCACTTCAGCCAGAGCTAGAGGATTGCATAGTGACCATGGATGAGGATCATCCTACCTCAGCTACAGCTCAGGCAAAGGCAAAAGCTGCCAAGAGTGCTGGTCCTAGCTCTTCCACCGCTCCAGTTCTAATGACCAAAGCTGATCAGATCCTATATCTTCTCCATGCTACTCAGAGGATTGAGCGGAGTCTGGCCAACCTCGTGAAAAACCAAGAGAGCTTCGAGAGGATCATAGAGACCAAGTTCCATGACCTGGATGTTAAGGTCACTGAGGTGAAAACCACCGTAGAGAGTCTGAAGAAGGAAGTGGATGAAGCGACAATGGCCACTAGCAGTGATGATGAGCACCAGGGCACAGTTCTTCCTACGATTACTCAGTTTTAGACGATGCCCAGGTCAGCAGCCGTGCCAGTCACCGACACCAGAGCCACAGTCTCAGCTCCAGCTGCTACTCCCACAGTTGCTCCTTTAGTTCTTCCAGTTGCCTCCACACAACCAATCCAGCAGACATCATCCGAGGCATTTGCTGATGCGCTTCTCTCTACTCCACCGGCGTAGAGGACTTCTTCACCAGGAGGTGCCGGAGATCGAGCCCAGAGCGACGTTTAGCTCTTTACTATTGTGATCTTTTTGGTACTTGTTGCCAAAGGGGGGGAATTAGTATAGATCATTAGGGCTTCGAGAGAGAGTGTTTTTGCCTTTTCTCGTTTGATTTCTTTGAGTTTCGTGCTACTTCGTGATACTTTTGTTTGATGCTTGTATGAGACTACGTTACTTTGTGTTTGATCATACCGTACTTCGATGATATGCATGCTTAAATATCTATCCATAGGCTCTTTGTATGATCATTCACTTGTGTGCTTGGTGATGAGTTGCTTGTTACATTGCAATTACATCATTTTGAGCGCTCCACCAAGATGTATGTGACATGGAAGAGTGACCTAATACGTCCATTTTGCATCATGTTTTCCTACTATTATTTATTATGTTTTGGGTCATTATTTCACTTTATGATACAATTCTTATGCCTTTTCTCTCTTATTTTGCAAGATTCACATGAAGAGGGAGATTGCCGGCAGCTGGATTTCTAGACCGGAAAAGGGTGAAACGGAGATAGCTATTCCGCACACCTCCAAATGACCTGAAAATTTACGGAGAATTATTTTGGAATATATAAAAAATATTGGCTGAAGAAATACCAGAGGAGGACCCACCAGGAAGCGACAAGCCTGGGGGGCGCGCCCCCCGAGCTTGTGGCGCCCCTGGCAGGCCTCCAGGGCCCATCTTCCCCTATATGAAGCCATTTTCCCTAGAAAAAAATCAAGAGAAGACTTTCAGGATGAAGCGCTGCCGTCTCGAGGCGGAACCTGGGCAGGAGCACTTTTGCTCTCCGGCGGAGCGATTCCGGCGGGAAAACTTCCCTCCGGGAGGGCGAAATCGAAGCCATCAACATCACCAACGATCCTATCATCGTGGGAGGACCAATCTTCATCAACATCTTCACCAGCACCATCTCATCTCAAACCCTAGTTCATCTCTTGTATTCAATCTTTGTCTCAAAACCTCAGATTGGTACCTGTGGGTTGCTAGTAGTGTTGATTACATCTTGTAGTTGATGCTAGTTGATTTATTTGGTGGAAGATTATATGTTCAGATCCTTAATGCTATTCAATACCCCTCTGATCTTGAACATGAATATGATTTGTGAGTAGTTACTTTTTTTCTTGAGGACATGGGAGAAGTCTTGTCATAAGTAATCATGTGAATTTGGTATTCGTTCGATATTTTGATGATATGTATGTTGTTGCTTCCTTTAGTGGTGTCGTGTGAACGTCGACTACATGACACTTCACCATCTTGGGCCTAAGGGAAGGCATTGTGGAGTAGTAATTAGATGATGGGTTGCTAGAGTGACAGAAGCTTAAACCCTAGTTTATGCGCTATTCCGTAAGGGGCTGATTTGGATCCATATGTTTCATGCTATGGTTAGATTTATCTTAATTCTTCTTTCGTAGTTGCGGATGCTTGCGAGAGGGGGTAATCATAAGTGGGAGGCTTGTTCAAGTAAGAACAGCACCCAAACACCGGTCCACCCACATATCAAATTATCAAAGTAGCGAACGCGAATCAAACAAACATGATGAAAGTGACTAGATGAAATTCCCATGTGTCCTCGAGAATGCTTTGCTTATTATATGAGTTCGTTCCGGCTTGTCCTTTGCTATAAAAAGGATTGGGCCACCTTGCTGCTCTTTTGTTATTGTTACTATTTGTTACTTGTTATGAATTACCTTGCTATCAAACTATCTGTTACCGATAATTTCACTGCTTGCAGAGAATACCTTGCTGAAAACCGCTTATCATTTCCTTCTGCTCCTCGTTGGGTTCGACACTCTTACTTATCGAAAGGACTACGATGGATCCCCTATACTTGTGGGTCATCAAGACTCTTTTGTGGCGCCGTTGCCGGGGAGTGAAGCGCCTTTGGTGAGTGGAATTTGGTAAGGAAACATTTATATTACGTGCTGAAATTTACCGTCACTTGTCACTATGGAAAGTAATCCTTTGAGGGGCTTGTTCGGGGTATCTTCACCTCGACCGAAAGCATTAAGAGTTGCTCCTCAACCTACTGAAAATATTTTCTATGAAATTCCTTCGGGTATGATAGAGAAACTGCTAGCTAATCCTTATGCAGGAGATGGAACGGTGCATCTTGATATGCATTTGATATATGTGGATGAAATTTGTGGATTATTTAAGCTTGCAGGTCTATCCGGAGATGGAGTTAAGAAGAAGGTATTCCATTTATCTTTGGAGAGAAAGGCATTGACATGGTATAGGCTATGTGATGACACTGGAACATGGGATTGGAACCGGTTGAAGCTGGAGTTTCACCAGAAATTTTATCCTATCCATTTGGTTCATCATGATCAGAATTATATATATAATTTTTGGCCTCAGGAAGGAGAAAGTATCGCTCAATCTTGGGGGAGGCTTAAGTATATGTTGCACACATGCCCCAATCATGAGCTCTCAAGAGAAATAATTATTCAAAACTTTTATGGTCGGCTTTCTCATAGTGATCAATCCATGCTCGATACTTCTTCTGCTGGCTCCTTTATGAAGAGGACTATTGAATTTAAATGGGATCTTCTAGAAATAATTAAATGCAACTCCGAAGATCAGGAAATCGACAAAGGTAAAGAGTTAGGTATAAATCTTGAGTTTGATTGTGTTAAATCTTTTATGGAAACTGATGCTTTTCATAAGTTTAGTACTAAATATGGATTTGACTCTGAGATAGTAGCTACCTTTTGTGAATCTTTTGCTGCTCATGTTGATCTCCCTAAGGAGAAATGGTTTAAATATCATCCACCTATTTAACTAAAATAGGAACCCATTATTGTTAAAGAAGAAATAATTGTTTACAATGTTGATCCAGTTGTGCCTACTGCTTATATTGAAAAACCACCTTTCCTTGTTAGGATTAAGGAACATGCTAAAGCTTCAACTGTGGTTAATAAAAGTAATATAAGAACACCTAAACCTTCTGAACAAATTAAAATTGAACCTAATATTGCAATGGTTAAAGATCTTTTGGTTGATAATATTGATGGGCATGTTATTTACTTTTGCGAAGAGGCTTCTAGAATTGCTAAACCTGTTAGAAATGAACGAGATATGCTAGATAAGAATAAGCCCATAGTTGGCATGCCTGTTGTTTTTGTTAAGATTGGAGATCATTGCTATCACGGTTTATGTGATATGGGTGCTAGTGTGAGTGCTATTCCTTTCGCTTTATATCAAGAAGTAATTAATGATATTGCACCTGTTGAGATTGAAGATATTGATGTCACTATTAAGCTTGCAAATAGAGATACTATTACTCCACTTGGGATTGTTAGAGATGTTGAAGTCTTGTGTGGTAAGATCAAATACCCTACTGATTTTCTTGTTCTTGGATCACCACAAGATGATTTTTGTCCCATTATATTTGGTAGACCTTTCTTGAATACAGTGAATGCTAAAATAGACTGCAATAAAGAAACTATCAGTGTTAATTTTGGTGATGTGTCTCATGAATTTAACTTCTCCAAGTTTCATAGACAACCTCATGATAAAGAATTACCCAATAAATATGAAATTATAGGTCTTGCTTCTATTGCTGTTCCACCTCTAGATCCCTTAGAACAATATTTGCTAGATCATGAGAATGATATGCATATGAATGAAAGAAATGAAATAGATGAGTTGTTCTTTAAACAAGCACCTATTCTTAAGCATAATTTGCCTATTGAAACCTTGGGAGATCCTCTACCACCCAAGAGTGATCCTGTGTTTGAATTAAAGCAACTACCTTATACACTTAAATATGCTTATCTTGATGAAAAGAAGATATATCCTGTTATTATTAGTGCTAACCTTTCAGAGCATGAAGAAAAGAGATTACTTAAAACTCCGAGGAAGCATCGTGCTGCTATTGGATATACTCTTGATGATCTTAAGGGCTTTAGTCCCACTCTATGTCAGCACAAGATTAATATGGAGCCAAATGCTAAACCTGTCATTGATCATCAACGTCGCTTGAATCCTAAAATGAAAGATGTGGTAAGAACTGAAATATTAAAGCTTCCGGAGGCAGGTATAATTTATCCCATAGCTGATAGTAGATGGGTAAGTCCTGTTCATTGTGTTCCTAAGAAAGGAGGTATTACCGTTGTTCCTAATGATAAAAATGAACTCATTCCACAAAGAATTGTAACCGGCTATAGGATGGTAATTGATTTCAGGAAATTAAATAAAGCTACTAGGAAAGATCATTACCCCTTGCCTTTTATTGATCAAATGTTAGAAAGATTATCTAAGCATACACACTTTTGTTTCCTAGATGGATATTCTGGTTTCTCTCAAATACATGTATCACAAGAAGATCAAGAGAAAACCACATTTACTTGTCCTTTTGTAACTTATGCTTATAGTCGTATGCCTTTTGGTTTATGTAATGCACCTGCTACCTTTCAAAGATGTATGACTGCCATATTCTCTAAATTTTGTGAAAAGATTGTTGAGGTTTTCATGGATGATTTCTCCATTTACGGAACTTCTTTTGATGATTGCTTAAGCAAGCTTGATCGAGTTTTGCAGAGATGTGAAGAAACTAATCTTATCTGGAATTGGGAGAAGTGCCACTTTATGGTAAATGAAGGTATAGTCCTTGGGCATAAAATTTCTGAAAGAGGTATTGAAGTTGATAAAGCTAAAGTTGATGCAATTGAGAAAATGCCATGTCCTAAAGATATCAAAGGTATAAGAAGTTTCCTTGGTCATGCTAGTTTCTATAGAAGGCTTATAAAAGACTTCTCTAAAATTTCTAGGCCTCTTACTAATCTTTTGCAAAAAGATGTTCTATTTGTCTTTGATGATGATTGCGTAGAAGCCTTTGAAATACTTAAGAAAGCCTTAATTTCTGCACCTATTGTTCAACCACCTGATTGGAACCTACCCATTGAAATTATGTGTGATGCTAGTGATTATGCTGTTGGTGTTGTTCTAGGTCAAAGAGTTGATAAGAAATTGAATGTTATTCATTATGCTGGTAAAACTCTAGACAATGCTCAAAGAAATTATGCTACTACTGAGAAAGAATTTTTAGCAGTTGTGTTTGCATGTGATAAATTCAGATCTTACATTGTTGATTCCAAAGTTACTATTCACATTGATCATGCTGCTATTAAATACCTTATGGAAAAGAAAGATGCTAAACCTAGACTTATTAGGTGGGTTCTTCTGCTACAAGAATTTGATTTGCATATTATTGATGGAAAGGGAGCTGAGAATCCCGTAGCTGATAATTTGTCTAGAATGGAAAATGTTCTTGATGACCCACTTCCTATTAATGATGATTTTCCTGATGAACAATTAGCTGTGATAAATGCTTCTCGTAATACTCCTTGGTATGCAGACTATGCCAATTACATTGTTGCTAAATATATCCCACCTAGCTTTACCTATCAACAAAAGAAAAAGTTCTTCTTTGATTTAAGACATTACTTTTGGGATGACCCACATCTATATAAAGAAGGAGTAGATGGTGTTATTAGACGTTGTGTACCTGAGCATGAACATGAACAAATTCTACGGAAGTGTCACTCCGAAGCATATGGAGGACACCATGCGGGAGATAGAACTGCACACAAGGTATTACAATCTAGTTTTTATTGGCCTACTCTTTTCAAGGATGCACGTAAGTTTGTCCTCTCTTGTGATGAATGTCAAAGAATTGGTAATGTTGGTAGACATCAGGAAATGCCTATGAATTATTCACTTGTCATTTAACCATTTGATGTTTGGGGTTTTGATTATATGGGACCTTTTCCTTCCTCTAATGGGTATACTCATATTTTAGTTGCTGTTAATTACGTTACTAAGTGGGTAGAAGCTATTCCAACTAGTAGTGCTGATCACAACACTTCTATTAAAATGCTTAAAGAAGTTATATTTTTGAGGTTTGGAGTCCCTAGATATTTATTGACTGATGGTGGTTCACATTTTATTCATGGTGCTTTTCGTAAATTGCTTACTAAATATGATGTTAATCATAGAATTGCATCTCCTTATCATCCTCAGTCTAGTGGTCAAGTTGAATTAACTAATAGGGAAATAAAATTAATTTTGCAAAATACCATTAATAGATCTAGAAAGAATTGGTCTAAGAAACTTGATGATGCATTGTGGGCTTACAGAACTGCTTATAAAAATCCTATGTGTATGTCTCCATATAAAATGGTCTATGGAAAAGCATGTCATTTACCTCTTGAACTAGAACATAAGGCATATTGGGCAATTAAAGAACTTAATTATGATTTTAAACTTGCCGGTGAGAAGAGGTTATTTGATATTAGCTCCCTAGATGAATGGAGAACACAAGCTTATGAAAATGCCAAGTTGTTTAAAGAAAAAGTTAAAAGATGGCATGATAAGAGAATTCAAAAATAGGAATTCAAAGTAGGTGATCATGTTCTATTATACAATTCTTGTTTAAGATTCTTTGCAGGAAAGCTTCTCTCTAAATGGGAAGGACCATATATCATCGAAGAAGTTTATCGCTCCGGAGCTATCAAGATAAACAACTCCGAAGGCACTAATCCGAGAGTGGTTAATGGGCAAAGAATTAAACATTATATCTAAGGTATGCCCATTAATGTTGAAACTAATATTATTCAAACAATGACACCATAGGAGCACATTGAAGAAACCTTCCGGAACGCTCCAGAATCCTGAAAAGGAGTAGGTATGTGGTACGGTAAGTAAACCGACTCCAAAAATTCCATAAAAGTACTTTCTGTCCATTTTGGAATATATAAAAAATTAGGAAAATAATAAACCGTCTAAAAAGTGCATGAGGGAGCGACAAGCCTGGGGGGCGCGCCTTACCCCCCAAGGGCGCGCCTACTGAGCTTGTGGCTCCCCCGTGGACTTTCCTAACTCCGTTTTTCTTCCATATTACTTGTCCTGCACGAAAAAAATTAATTATATATATTCTCAGATGTTTTGACCACTGCATCGCAAGTTTCTCCTCTGTTCTTGTTTCGGGCTATTTTTTTGACAGATCTAGATCCCCATGGCTCCCCGAAGACTCCGCACCAAGCACCGGATTGTGCAACCTTCGCCTGGCAAGCGTCCTTTCAGTGAAGTCTATTATGAGTGGTCGTCCGGAGAGGAGGACACCGATATGAAGGAGGGATCAGGAGAAGTCGTGGAGGACCGGATTCGAGGAAAAGTAGATCAAGCCGAGCGCACGGGAGAAACACCAGAAAAGGGAGATACATGGCAAACTCTTTATCATAACCTTCCCCCATCTGAAATTGATACACTAAAGGTTTTTGAAGCAATTTGTGCTCAGAATACATCGCTTACCCATGAGGTTATTGTGTTAGAAGAGCAGAATCGTGCCCTTCGGAGGATCAATAGCAATCTGGAGTACTTGTTGAAGCTGAAGGACAAGCCTACCTCATCATCACCACCATCACCGAAGAAGGAGAATTGAGTACACGGGTATGGGAACCACCCTTGGCTTGTGCCAAGCTTGGGGGAGGTGCCCCGGTATCGTATCACCATCACTTTTATCATCATTATCTATCTTTGTTCGATCCTTAGTTATTTCCTGATTTAGAAGAATAAAGTTTTAGTATGATTTAGTTTCGAGTGCTTGCTTTGTGATCTATCTATCTATGTAATCATGTGTGAAAGTTATATAATAAAGAGTAGTTTGAGTCGATTGTTTTGCTTTTGTTGATCCAATCTTAGAAATAAAATAAAGAGAATAAAAAGAGAGATCATATGCTATTCCCATGGGGAGTGATGATTTCACATAAAAGAAGTATAATTGATAAAACTTGTTGGAAGTTAACAAACATAGCATTGGTCATTGTTGCAATTCATGAAAAAGTAATAAAGGAAGAGAGGTCTCACATATAAATATACTATCTTGGATATCTTTTATGATTGTGAGCCCCCATTAAATATTCCATGTCAAATAGTCGACGTTGGACAAGGAAGATAACATAATGAGTTATGTTTGCTTATATTCACATAGAAGTTATATTGTTTTGGATCCTCTAACATGTGGTGCTTTCTCCCTATCTTTTACTAGCCAAAATTTTGTACTAAGTAGAGATACTACTTGTGCATCCAAAAACCCTTAAACCCAGTTTCATGTCATGAGAGTCCACCATATCTACCTATGGATTGAATAAGATCCTTCAAGTAAGTTGCCATCGATGCAAAGCAATAAAAATTGCTCCTAAATATGTATGATCTTTTATTGTAATGGGAAATAAGCTTTGTACGATCTTGTGATGGTGAAGAAATAAAAGCGACAGACTACATAATAAAGGTTGCTATCACAAGGGGCAATATAAAGTGACGTTCCTTTACATTAAGAGCTTGCACATCCAAAAACAAAAAGCGCATGACAACCTCTGCTCCCCTCTGCGAAGGGCCTATCTTTTACTTTATGTATTTACTTTTATGCAAGCGTCAATAGTATTCTCCTCTATTCCGTTTTTATTTTCTCTCTTGGCAAGCATCATGTGGTGGGGATAGATCCAGGCATATATATCTAGTTGAATGTAGGTGATCATGAGTTATTCTTGTTGACATTACCCTTGAGGTAAATATGTTGGGAGGTGAAATTATAAGCCCCTATCTTTCTATGTGTCTGACTGAACTTTTGCTCCATAAGTATGCCGTGAGTGTCAGCAATCATAGAAGACTAAATGATAGTTGAGTATGTGAACTTGCTAAACAAAGCTCTTACATAGACTCTTTCTGATAATATTATGAATTGCAATTGCTTCAGTGCCTGAGATCATAGTTTGTTAGTTTTCAATATGGTTTATGGTTCATACTTAGGTTGTGGATGAATTGTCACTTTGTCATTAGAAGTTTTATGATAATATATTGCTGTTATAATAAAGATCTGGATGCTTTCATGTCCATACTTTGTTTTATCGACACCTCTCTCTCTAAACATGTGGTCATGATTGTCGATTTTAGTTTTTCGCTTGAGGACAAGCGAGGTCTAAGCTTGGGGGAGTTGATACGTCCATTTTGCATCATGTTTTCTACTAGTATTAATTATGTTTTGGGTCATTATTTCACTTTATGATACAATTCTTATGCCTTTTCTCTCTTATTTTGCAAGATTCACATGAAGTGGGAGATTGCCAGCAGCTGGAATTCTGGACCGGAAAGAGGTGAAACAGAGATAGGTATTCTGCACACCTCCAAATGTCCTGAAAATTTACGAAGAATTATTTTGGAATATATAAAAATATTGGCTGAAGAAATACCAGAGGGGGACCCACCAGGAAGCGACAAGCCTGGGGGGCGCGCCCCCCGAGCTTGTGGCGCCCCTGGCAGGCCTCCAGGGCCCATCTTCCCCTATATGAAGCCATTTGCCCTAGAAAAAAAAATCAAGAGAAGACTTTCGGGACGAAGCACCGCCGTCTCGAGGCGGAACCTGGGCAGGAGCACTTTTGCTCTCCGGCGGGGTGATTCCACCGGGGAAACTTCCCTCTGGGAGGGGGAAATCAAAGCCATCGACATCACCAACGATCCTCTCATTGTGGGAGGACCAATCTTCATCAACATCTTCACCAGCACCATCTCATCTCAAACCCTAGTTCATCTCTTGTACTCAATCTTTGTCTCAAAACCTCAGATTGGTACCTGTGGGTTGTGAAAGCGCATGTTTACTCCCAGAGGGGGGGGGGGGTGAATGGGAGATTTTTAGAAATTCATCAAACTCCGAAGATTTTGACAAAAATCAAAGTGACGAAATAGAAACAAAGGTGAAACTAGATCGACACAGATACAAGTAGCATGCAAATGAAATACATACAAGTGAGGAACATGAGATCATACAGGCAGACATGCATGAGGAAGATGAACTGAAGAAATGAAAAACAACACGATGAAAGTCTTCAGTTCAAATTCTTCAGAAAAGTAAAGCACAAGTTCTTCAGAAGCAGAATTGCGTAAAGGTAAAGGGTGAGAAATTTGAAACCAGTTAGGCTTGGTGAAGACACAGCGATTTGGTAGACCAGTTCCAGTTGCTGTTTCAACTCTATGTCTGGTTGAGGCGGCTGAGTCTTACCTCGGAGGACACTTAGTCCTCATCGTATTCCTCTTGAGCTAAGGTCACTTAGACCTCGCCCAATCACTCATGGTAAGTCTTCAAGGTAGACTTCCAAAACCTTCACAGACTTGTTCACCGGCATGCCACAATTACTCTTGGGTGCTCAGAACATGATGCCTAACCGTCTGGAAGAATGACAGTCTTCAAAGGTAACAAGAGTCGGATCACACAGATCAACTTCTTCAGTGATGCTCAATCACTTTGGCTCTGGTTGGGTTTGTCCTCACTTGGGTTCTCACAAAGTCATCAGAGGAAGGGTTGCTCTCAAATGACAAGTGTCAATTTCTCTCTAGAGCAGCCAACCAACTAGTGGTTGTAGGGGGCGGCTATTTATAGCCAGGGGGCAACCCGACATAAATTGTCATAAATGCCCTTCTTAGACATGACCGTTGTCAGGATAAGAATCCACTCGACAGCTAGCACGCGGTGCAGCAACGGTCGGAAATTAAGCTCTCAATTTCGTCGGGGCACTCAATTTCCTCACGATAGGCACATCGCACTAGCGAAATCCTAACTCCTCAGCCTGACCAAATTCGTCAGAGACCAGATGAACTTCATCACTATTACTGGTAAATTCGTCAGTTGTTCCGGAGATTTCCTAAGGCTTCACTCGAAGTGGCTTATGTTTGTATAGGTTTGAGCATCGCTTTGAAGTATGATAAAATTTTCACCTAGACCCCCTTTAACAGTACGGTTTTTCCTATGACTCAAATAAGAAGAAAAGAAACTATGAAAACAAAGTCTTCAAGCTTCAAAGTGTTCACATGAATATCTTCACAGGTGATACGTCTGCATCGTATCTATAATTTTTTATTGTTTCATGCCAATATTCTACAACTTTCATATACTTTTGGCAACATTTTATATTATTTTTGGGACTAACATATTGATCTAGTGCCCAGTGCCAGTTCCTGTTTGTTGCAAATTTTTTGTTTCGCAGAAAATCCATATCAAATTAAGTCCAAACGCGATAAAAATTTATGGAGATTTATTTTGGAATATATGTGATTTTTGGGAAAAATAATTAACGCGAGACGATGCCCGAGGGGGCGTGCCCCTACCCTGGGTGCGCCCAGCAGGCTTGTGGTGCCCCTGTAAGGCGGTTGGGGCCCTTCTTCTGCTGCAAGAAAGATAATATCCGGAAGAAAACCCCTCAAAATTTCAGCCCAATTAGAGTTATGGATCTCCGGGAATTTAAGAAACGGGTTTCGGCCAGAAAATAGGAGCGCAAAACAGAAGAGAACAGAGAGAGAGATCCAATCTTGGAGGGGCTCCTGCCCTCCGGGAGCCATGGCAACCATGGACCAGAGGGGAAACTCTCCTCCCATCTAGGGGGGAGGCCAAGGAAGAAGAAGAAGGAGGGGTGCTCTCTCCCGGTGGCGCCGGAACGCCGCTGGGGCAACCATCGTGACGGCGATCTACACCAACAACTTCGTCGCTGTCAACACCAACTCTCTCCCCCTCTATGCAGCAGTGTAACACCTCTTCTCCCCGCTATAATCTCTACTTAAACATGGTGCTTAACGCTATATATTATTATCCAATGATATGTGGCAATCCTATGATGTTTGAGTAGATTCGTTTTGTCCTATGGGTTGATTGATGATCGTGATTGGTTTGAGTTGTATGTTTTATTTTGGTGCTGTCCTATGGTGCCCTCCCTGTCACGCAAGTGTGAGGGATTCCCGCTGTAGGGTTTGCAATATGTTCATAATTCTCTTATAGTGGGCGGCTAGAGTGACAGAAGCTTACACCCGAGTAAGGGGGTTGTTGCGTATGGGAGTAAAGAGGACTTGTTACTTAATGCTATGGTTGGGTTTTACCTTAATGATCTTTGGTAGTTGCGGATGCTTGCTAGAGTTCCAATTAAGTGCATATAATCCAAGTACGGAAAGTATGTTAGCTCATGCCTCTCCCTCATATAAAATTGCAATAATGATTACCGGTCTAGTTATCGATTGCCTAGGGACAAATCCTTCTCTTGTGTTACAAAAGCTTTCTACTAAACAACTAACTTTTATTATCTTACAAATTACTCATAGTTTTATTCTCGCAAAGTACTCCTAGTTTTATTCTTGCAAAGTAGTTCTAGCATTACACCTACAAAGTACTTCTAGTTTCATACTTGTTCTAGGTAAAGCAAATGTTAAGTGTGCGTAGAGTTGTATCGGTGGTCGATAGAACTTGAAGGGAATATTGATTCTACCTTTAGCTCCTCGTTGGGTTCGACACTCTTATTTAGCGAGAAAGGCTACAACTGATCCCCTATACTTGTGGGTTATCAAGACCTTTTTCTGGCGCCGTTGCCAGGGAGCAATAGCGTGGGGTTGATATTCTCGTGTGTGCTTGTTTGCTTTATCACTAAGTAGTTTTTATTTTCTGATTAAGTTGTTTTATATCTTTATTTATGGATATGTAACACTAAACACCAAAAAAATTAGTTGTACTTGCTACTCATGGAGATGGGGAACCTCCTAAAACCCTCGATGCTGCTTATGTCGAAAACATTAAATACTACTTTGATAATCCTGATAAATCTCCATTCAACTTGATAATGGGAGATACTTTGGATCACCGGGAATACTTTAGGGATTATCGCTTGTCTCAAAAAGGGAAACACTTATGGGATCAAATTAAAATATTGTGTTGGTATGCTTGGGATTTATGCTTAAGATATGATTGTACTTGTTGCTCTAAGATGGAGGCTCCACACCTCCCCTTTCAATGTGAATTTAATGATAATGAAACCTTAGCTTCCTATGCTAATGGTGTTTATGATTACTATGATGTGGAACAAATAGAAGAATTTGTTGCTTTTAAGGGTGCTTATGAAATTGAATCTATGTTTGAAAAGTATGATGATTGTGATGATGCTCTTTACAGATCTGAAAATTTGGCTATACTTAAATATTGCTCTAAAAATTATGAATACAATGCCTATATTGATAAATTTATTAAGAAAGTCTCCGCTACCCAAGAAGAGACTAATGTTTTGCAGGAATCTATGGAAGAAGAACTTGCTGAAACTGTGAGCTCATTAGATGAAAAAGATGGGGAGGAGAGCGAAGAACAAAAGGAGGAAGAGCAGATTAGCTTCCCGTGCCCACCTTCTAATGAGAGTAACTCTTCAACTCATACATTGTTTAATTTCCCTTCGTGCTTGCCGAAGGATGAATGCTATTGCTATGATCCCTTGGATTTGTTTGAAATATCCCTTTTTGATGAAATTGATGCTTGCTATGTTTTGGCCATGATGCCAATATGAATTATGCTTATGGAGATGAACTTGCTATAGTTCCTTATGTTAAACATGAAATTGTTGCTATTGCACCCACACATGATAGTCCTATTAACTTTTTGAATTCTCCCAACTACACTATATCGGAGAAGTTTGCACTTATTAAGGATTATATTGATGGTTTGCGTTTTACTATTACACATGATGATTTTGATGAATATAATATGCATGTGCTTGCTGCTCCTACTTGCAATTATTATGAGAGAGGAACTACATTTGCACCTCTCTATATTTCCAATACGATAAAATTGCAAGAAACTGTTTATGCTATGTATCGGCCTTTATTATGTGTGCATGAATTGTTCTTTTATGACATGCCGATGTATAGGAAGAGAGTTAGACTTCGTAATTGCATGATATATGTTGCTTTGTGCTCACTACTAAATTACAAATCATTGTTAATTAAAATTGGCTTTGATATATCTTGGGATCCGGGTGGATCGATAGCATGAGCACTTTATGCCTAGCTTAATGGCTTTAAAGAAAGTACTGCCTGGGAGACAACCAAGAAGTTTTAGAGAGTCATTTTATTCTGTTGAGTGCTTTTAAAAAGTTTAAAACAAAAAAAATATAGAGGGGAACCTAAAACTTTTCAAAAAGAAAAGTGAAAGTGAGAAAGACGAACACCGTTGAAGTGGGGGACGTCCTTGAACTTTGTTCATGCCCATGGAAACTTTGTGAATCTTGATTACAGAAACTTTTCAACAAAAATAGATATCCCCTTGTACAAATCTATTGTATTATAAAAATAATGTGCCAAGATTTACCTTTAGGATGTTTAAATTGCTTGTTTGGTGTGTGCTATGAAAAAACAGAAACTTTTGCTGTAGTGCTTTAATTTTGATATTTTACTGGAACATGCAAAAATTCTGAAATTTTTACACAGTACTTCTATGCAATTTTTTTTATTTTTTACTAATTTTTCAGAATTTTTTGAGTTACAGAAGTATATGTTTCATTTGCATCTTTACAGACTGTCCTGTTTTCACAGATTGCTGTTATAGTTTCTTTATTTGCGTATGTTTGAAATCTTGTTGAGCCCCATTGACTTGGGAGCCATAGAATTGTGATAGCATACAGTGGGTAATGTTTGATTATAATTATACAATAATGTTACAGCAGGACATGATGGGATTTGATGTTATATGTACTAACCCTTCTAATAAAAAGTTCGGTTAAGTTTTTTGTGTGGATGAAGTGTTCAAAGATCGAGGAGGTATCGATATGAGGAGAATAAGGAGAGGCAAGAGTTCAAGCTTGGGGATACCCAAGGTACCCCAAGTAAATATTCAAGGAGACTCAAGCATCTAAGCTTGGGGATGGCCCACAAGGCATCCCATCTTTCTTTGACAATTATCGGTATGTCTCGATTTTTGTTTTGTTCACATGATATGCGTAAATTCTTGGAGCGTCGTGTGCTTTTTCTTTTTCTTTTAATAATGCACCATGCTGGTATGAGATAGTCCTTGGTTGATTTATAGAATGCTCTTTGCACTTCACTTATATCTTTTGAGTATGGCTTTATAGAATGCTTCATGTGCTTCACTTATATCATTTGAAGTTTGGATGCCTGTTTCTCTACATATAGAAAACCGTTATTTGTAGAATGCTCTTTGGCTTCACTTATATTTATTAGAGCGTGGGAAAGTATTTTTTAGAAAGAATTAAACTCTCATGCTTCACTTATATCTTTTTAGAGAGTCAACAGGAATTGGTCATTCACATGGTTAGTCATAAAATCCTACATAAAACTTGCAGATCACTGAATATGCTATATTTGATTCCTTGCAATTGTTTTGCGATATTAAGATGGTAATATGTGGGTGTACTAGTGAATGATTGTGGTTTAGTAAGAATATTGGTGTTAAGGTTTGTGATTCCCAAAGCATGCATGTATAGTTATGCGATGAAGTTATATCCTACTCATGTTAGTATCCAATGTTAATTATTCTCAATGCATGATTATGACCGTTGTCGCTCTCTGGTTGGTCGCTTCTCAATCTATTTGCTAGCCTTCACCTGTACTAAGCGGGAATACTGCTTGTGCATCCATATCCTTAAACCAAAGTTGTTCCAGATGAGTCCACCATATCTAGCTATATGCGGTATTACTCTGTCGTTCCAAGTAAATTTGCATGTGCCACCTCTAATCATTCAAATAAGCATCTGTTTTGTGTGCCCGTACCGCTCATGGAGTGGCAATGGGTGGTCAGTATCTTCCATGCTAAGCGGGTTATTCTCACGATGGGTGTTTATTCACTTGTTATTGCACGAGAGAGGCTGGTAATTGGGATGCCCAGTCCTGTGGTCAAAATCGAATTATAAATGCAACAAACTCCCCCGGAAAGTTGATTGTATGGAGGGCACCCGAGGATTCGGCTAGCCATGGCTTGTGTTTGAATGGTTGAGGGGGAGTAAACTTTACCTTTCCGCTTGGGAACCGCTTATAATGTGTTTAGCATGGAAGATATTGAGAACCCTCGGTGGTGACGTTGACAGGAAAAGTACACCTCTCAAAATGTATTCATCTCTGATTTAAGCATCGAGCTCTAGCACCTCTACAAATCCATGCTTCCCTCTGCGAAGGGCCTATCTACTTACTTTATGTTATTTTACTTTTATTGTTGAGTCATCACCTCCTCATTCAAGCACCAGTTGGAGAGCATTATGGTCATTTTTATGCATTGAGTATAGTTAATGTTGTGTACATCATGACTGGATCAATGATTGAACATGACGGGCTAGGGATAGCATTCTTTAGCATTTTTATTTTGAAAGGCATGATTGTTTGTCGGTATGCCTGAGTATTGATGTCTTTATATCAAACTATAGACTATTGCTTTGAATCACTCGTATCTTAATATACATGCCATGATTAGATTATATGATCAAGATTATGCTAGGTAGCATTCCACATCAAAAATTATCTTTTTTTCATTTACCTACTCGAGGACGAGCAGGAATTAAGCTTGGGGATGCTGATATGTCTCCGTTGTATCTATAATTTTTGATTGTTTCATGCCAATATTCTACAACTTTCATATACTTTTGGCAATATTTTATATTATTTTTGGGACTAACATATTGATCTAGTGCCAGTGCCAGTTCCTGTTTGTTGCATGTTTTTTGTTTCACAGAAAATCCATATCAAACGAAGTCCAAACGCGATAAAAATTTACGGAGATTGATTTTGGAATATATGTGATTTTTGGGAATAAGAATTAACGCGAGACGATGCCCGAGGGGGCATGCCCCCCACCCTAGGCACACCCAGCAGGCTTGTGGCGCCCCTGTAAGGTGGTTGGGGCCCTTCTTCTGCCGCAAGAAAGATAATATCCGGAAGAAAATCCCCTCAAAATTTTCAGCCCAATCGGAGTTACGGATCTCCGGGAATTTAAGAAACGGTTTTCGGCCAGGAAACAGGAGCGCGAAACAGAAGAGAACAGAGAGAGAGATCCAATCTCAGAGGGGCTCCAGCCCTCCGGGAGCCATGGCGGCGATGGACTATCGGGCCTGTTTCCGGAATAATCATAGAATAGCCCTGAGTCACACCAGCCCCAAGATCAGCACAACTGGTGGACTCCCTTGATATAGATATCCAGTACATACATAATAATACACAGGGTTGAGCCAGAGCGCTCAACATTTATTACAAACTTGTCAATATATGGTGGCGGAGGATTATGACAGTGGTGTGGTGATGGTACAACACTGATACAATAAAGTAAAGCCAAGCGTCAGTGTGAGGCTTGACTATTTTATTTGTGTAGCGGAGGCACTGCGGATGATACAAGTGGTAGACTCCAAGACCACAACTTGACTGACTGGGAACACCTCTAAGCGTCGGGCTCGCTAGCGCAATCGTCCTCCACAAGCTCGTCTTCCTCCAGGTCTAGCCAAATTAACAAGCCAGGGACAAGCCTGTGAGTACGTTGGAATGTACTCGCAAACATTATGAATGAAAGATATACCGAATGCATTTGCTCATGCTGGATTAAATGATATGCATATGTGGACCGAGATTAAATTATGGCATGATAAATTTGAACATGTGCAGAGAATTAGTATATACAAATTTTAGTGACCAACAAAGAAAGTTAATGGAACATCGGGCGCTGGACCGCCCGAGAAATTCCAAGTAGAATGCCAAACAGGTGTCTAAATGTGACGCCTCGAGAGGTCTTGAAAAGAAATGCCAAATGGGTGTCTGAAAGCGACGCCTTGAGAGGTCTTGAAAAGAAATGCCAAACTGGTGTCTAAAAGCGACGCCTCGAGAGGTCTTGAAAAGAAATGAGTATCTCATGTAGTCTAGCCATCCCAAGAGACACTCAGAAAATAAAATGAATATCTCGGGTAGTCTAGCCATCCCAAGAGATATTAAGAAAGAAAATAAAACTGAGTATCCGGGTAGTCTAGCCATCCCATGAGGTACTCAGAAAAGAAAAATGAATATCCCGGGTAGTCTAGCCATCCCAAGAGATATTCAGAAAGAAAATAAAACTAAGTATCCGGGTAGTCTAGCCATCCCAAGTGATACTCAGAGATGCACATAAAAGAAAAGGTTAGTCCGTAATAATATTTGTAATAACAATAATATTCATGATGACATGAGTGGTGGCAATAATTAACCTGCAAAATAATTCATGCTCAATTTAATTATTTCCTCCGAAGACCGACACAGGGACCGACACTTGACCCTTCCCAGCTAACGTCCTTGACCGTGGACACGGCTATTCAAATAGATATAACTCCGCAGAGGGTGTACTCTTTATCCACAAGTAAATGATTTCATTAGTCAGTACCGAGACCCTGACTAATTCCCATCACGGTCTTTGGGTTGAAAACACACCTGACCAGCACACACCAAATTAACTTTCTGGATGCCAGGAATCACCCAAAGCATCGTTCAAGAAAAACTCCAAGTCGGGGAGACCATCGTCTCAAATAGCATGGGTTCACTATTAATACGCACGGATTACAAGGGGTGCCCCCCTCTCGGCCCAGCCGGATACACCCATGCCCCCTGACCCGATGACTGGCATTTGTCCATGGCCGTGGAACCCTCATCGTGGCCTCTCTAGGTGGTGTGCACACGGACAGAGGTTAGCAACTTACTAAACCGCACTCCCCTCGCGGGAAGACTAGTGGCAGCACGGTATTTAGCTAGGCTTGACGGAACAAGACTCGATCTAGGTCGACTCAGGAGGTGTTGTTATTATGTCCGGCATGTCTCACATGCCACAGTGACACCGTCATGTCATAACTTGACCCGTGCCCACCGGCACGTCCAAGGCAGGAGACACACTCCTGAATTTCTCACCATATTCCACATGTTAGCAAGATTCCTTGAATGCATGCAAGAAATGCAAAAGATGATATGACCATATGTGCAATCACTATTCACTACATAACCGGTGATATCTCGAACGGATGCAACCATGAATGCAATCACCATATCCCAAGTTCAAAAATGCTTGCCTTGATCAAAGTAGTCAGAAGATGATCCCTCGAAATTCTCGGCAAAGTCCCCCTCTTCGTTTTCTATAAAATGAAAATTCAAATTCAAATTAAATTTTTTGCCACAGTACAAAAAGTTGTCTCAAAATATTTTAAAATAAATACTAAAAACACTAGAGTGAAAAATAAGAATTTCAAAAAAAAGAATCAATTAAAACAGAGTTGTGGTTAAAAAGTTATTAAGCTTTCAAAACCAGGGGCTTTTCTGCAAAAATCCAATTGCCAGCAGGTCCCTGTGCATTTAAAAAGAAAACGCTTCGGGCAGAATACGTTTTCCAGTGCGAAAAGCATAAAGCCCAGAATACGCTTTCTGTTTAAGCAGAAATATAATAAAACGCTGACGGGTGGGCCCTACCCGTCAGGTTTGAATTCAAACGCGCTCGCGCGCGTGTACAGAAGAGATGTGGCGATCACTGGCGATGAGCACCGGCGTTCCAGGGGGCGACAAGGACACGAGCGTGCTTAGGGCGTCCTTCCGCGTCGGTGGGTGGTGGCGGTGGTGGTCGCTGGCGAGCACCGGAGTGACGACGAGGTCGACTCCGGCGGACGGCGACGTTGGGTGATGTTGGATCTCGCCGGAGAGAGCTCTAGACGTCGAATTGGAGTGCGTGATGGATGATTGGGTGCATGAGAAGCCGACCGGTGGAGTTTGGGAGGTGGTGGTGGCTTAACGGCGACGAGAGGTTCTCGGGCACCGCGGCGGATCGGGTGATCGGAAACGGAGAAGAAGACCTCCCCGAGGTCGGGGGAGTGCACGGGAGCTCGATTGAGATGGTGTGGGTGTGGTGTGGTTGCTCAATGGAGTTCAGGGAGCTCTATTTATAGGCGACCGAGGGGGTCAGAGGCGGAACGGATGACGCCGGAGTAAATCCAGCCGGTGAGGTTGGTTTGGGCGGTGAGCGCGATCGGTGCGGGGTTAGTGAGGTCGATGGAAGAACCTCGAAGCACCAACGTGCTCGATTTTGAGCTTGATCGCCTTATCCCCGAGATGACTCCCGTACGGCCATGGCGGGCGGCGATCCATTCCGGCGACTACCAGGCGGGGCCGGGGTGTTGTTGGATGGTGTGGTGGGCTGCGGAGGGGAGCGACGCGTGGAGAGGTTGTTGGAGGTAGCGGTGGGCGAGAGTGAAGGCATCAGCAGCCGTGTTGATCCGCTCGGCCGCCACGGCCGAGGACGGTGGCCGCTACACCTGCCGATTACTGTGTCGTCGGCGGTGAGCCACTGACCAGAGGGGTCACAGCGACCCATTTATGATGAGAGGAGGCGTGGATGAGGAGGGGTTGCGATGGAGTGCAGTGCACGGCGCCGTTTCCCCCTCTCTCTGAACTTTCTGTTTTCTGAATTTTTGACAGTAATGAACAGTGTGCACACCAGGTGTTTGACAAAATGCTAGAGGGCTCTAGGGATTTTAGGAATTTTAGGGAATTTTTGTGGTGAGGTGTTGATGCATAAAAGAGGGTCTGGAAAGTTTCAGAATTTTTGGAGCAATAAAAATTTGGTTTTGATCAGGGAGATTGAATCTGGTCCAAACTTGAATTGACTGAGATTTGAAAATTTTGAACTGTGGAACCAAATGTTTTTGGTGAAATCGAGTGTGGGTATTGTCTAGTAGCTAGGATAATTTTTGTGGGTGTAGAAGAGTTGGGGAAAATATAGTTCCTTTGTAAATCAAAGAAACTATGAATAATTGAAATTCCAACTTTGGAATTTATTAAAAATGAGAAAAATATTTTTGTGGAGAGGAGAGGTATTGGATACTGTCCTAGGTTGTGAGTATGATTTGGGAGATAATTTAAAATGGCAGAATAAATTTTTGGGGAATTTTAGAAGTGCTTGGAAACAATGAAATGGGCCATTTCATTGGAATTTTTTTAATTATTCAAAAACTTTTCTAAATGAAAAATATTTGTAATCCTCCAAAAATAATTACTCAAGTAATAAACCATCAATTAAAAACCATTTTAAAATTTTTGAAACCCAATTAAGAATTCAGAAGTGATTTTCGAACAGAAGAAAGAGAGAAAAGACCATGGTGATCCAAAGATTTTTTTTTATTTTGAATAAAAGATTTAAAAATTCAAAAGAGAATATTTTTGGGGTGTTACAACACCTACCCCCCTTAAGAAAAATCTCGTCCCCGAGATTTCAGCTGTCCCTCAAACAGGGATGGGTATTCAGTCCTTAGGTGATCCTCTCTCTCCCATGTTGCCTCCTCTTCGGTGTGATTACTCCACTGAACTTTGTAAAATTTTATCACATTCTGTCGGGTTCTCCGTTTAGATTTTTCCAAAATTTTTATAGGTCATTCCTTATACGTGAGGTCTGGTTGGAGATCCAGGTTCTGATGCTGGACTTGTTTGTCTGGATTACTGACACATCTCCTCAGTTGTGACACGTGAAACACATCATGAACATCCGATAATTCTGCGGGTAGCTCCAGCTGGTTGGCAACCTTGCCTCTCCTTGCAATTATCCTGAATGGTCCAATAAATCTCGGTGCCAATTTTCCTTTGACTTTAAATCTCTGTAGCCCCCTCATTGGAGATACTCTGAGATACACATATTCGTCTGGTTCAAAACTAATCTTACGGTGTTTCTGGTCATAGTAGCTTTTCTGACGGCTCTGAGCTACTTTCAGTCTATCTTGGATAAGTTTCACTTTTGTTTCTGCTTCTTTGAGAACTTCCGGGCCAAAGATTCGGCTATCTCCGGTTTCAGACCAATTGAGAGGTGTACGACACCTTCGTCCGTATAGGGCTTCGAAGGGTGACATTTTTAGACTGGGTTGATAACTGTTGTTGTATGAAAATTCCGCATATGGTAAACTGTCCTCCCAGCTGACCCCATAAGTAAGAACACAAGCTCTTAGCATGTCCTCCAATATCTGATTTACCCGTTCAGTCTGTCCTCCTGTCTGTGGGTGATATGCTGTACTGAATACCAGTTGAGTTCCTAAGGTTTCCTACAAGTGATCCCAAAACCTAGAGACAAACTGAGTACCTCTATCAGAGACTATGGTCTTTGGTACTCCGTGTAAGCAAACAATCCGGGAGAGGTATAACCTGGCAAGCCTCTGTGTTGAGTATGTGGTTTTTACCGGAAGGAAATGTGCCACCTTGGTTAATAAATCTGTTATAACCCAGATAGCATCAATCCCGTGTCGTGACCTTGGCAACCCGACGATAAAATCCATTCCTATTACATCCCATTTCCATTCAGGCACTCTGAGTGGCTGCAATAGTCCTGCTGGCCTCTGGTGTTCTACTTTTACACGCTGACAAGAGACACAGCGTGCCACATATACGGCTATATCCCTTTTCATCCCGTGCCACCAAAAGTTTTCTTGTAGATCCTTGTATATCTTGGTTCCTCCTGGGTGAATGGAGTACGGGGTGGTATGAGCTTCTGCCAAAATTTGTTGCTTCAGCTCTTCCTTATTGGGTATGCATAATCTTTTCCCGTACCACAAAATTCCCTGGGTGTCTATGGTAAATTCAGATGCCTTGCCTAAATTTACTTTACTTTTAATCCCCTCAATACTGGGGTGTCCTTTCTGAGCTTCTTTGATCTGGTCTTCCAATGCTGGTTTTATTTTAAGGCGAGCAATGGTTCCTTCCGTGACCAGAACCATGTTGAGTTTGGCAAATTCCTGGTTGAACTCATGCTGTGAGAATTGCACACGGTCGTTGTCGGTGCATGGATTTCGGCTGAGGGCATCTGCCACAACATTTGCTTTACCCGGATGGTAATGCATTCCCACATCATAATCCTTGATTAACTCGAGCCAGCGACGCTGTCGCAGGTTTAATTCCGGTTGGGTGAAGATATACTTAAGACTTTTGTGATCCGTGTATATCTCGCATCGATTTCCAAGGAGAAAATGTCGCCATTCCTTGAGTGCATGTATCACCGCTGCTAGTTCCAAATCATAGGTAGGATAATTTTCTTTGTGTAGTCGTAGTTGTCTTGAAGCATATGCTACGACCTTTCCATCTTGCATTAATACACATCCAAGGCCCTTCCTGGAAGCGTCACAGTATATTTCAAAATTCTTGTGCCCATCTGGCACGATCAGAACACGTGCCGTTGTTAATCTCTTCTTTAATTCCTGGAAACTTTTCTCACATGCTTTGGTCCATTCAAACTTTTTATCCTTCTTGAGTAACTGAGTCATGGGTTTGGCTATGGTGGAGAATCCTTCAATAAATCGTCGATAGTAGCCAGCCAGACCAAGAAAACTCCTGACCTCAATCATGTTGGTGGGTTGCTTTCATCCTAAGACAACTGTTACCTTATTTGGGTCCACTGCTATTCCATCCTGTGTCAGTACATGTCCCAAAAATCCAACCTCTCGTAACCAAAATTCACACTTACTGAATTTGGCATATAGTTGATTTTTCCGTAACTCTTCCAGGACTATTCGAAGATGTTGCTCATGTTCTTCTGGTGTCTTGGAATAAATAAGTATATCATCAATGAACACAACCACGAATTTGTCCAAATATTTCATGAAAACCTTGTTCATGAGGTGTACAAAATAAGCAGGAGCATTGGTTAATCCGAAAGGCATCACAGTGAACTCATATAATCCGTATCTGGTGGTAAATGCAGTCTTGGGTATGTCTGATGATCGGATTCTTAATTGATGGTAGCCTAACCTCAAGTCTATTTTTGAGAAAACCTTGGCTTCTGCCAGTTGGTCGAACAGATCGTTGATTCTTGGTAGGGGATATTTATTCTTGATGGTAACCATATTAAGTGCCCTGTAATCAATACATAGCCTTAGGGTACCGTCCTTTTTCTTAGAAAATAAAACCGGTGATCCCTATGGTGATGAGCTGGGTCGGACATATCCCTTTTCCAATAATTCCTTAATTTGTTTCTTCAACTCAACCAATTGAGTCGGAGCCATTCGATAAGGCTTCTTGTAAATGGGTGCCGTTCCAGGTGCTAGCTCAATAACAAATTCAATTTCACGATCCGGTGGCAAGCCTGGTAACTCCTTAGGAAATACATCGGAATATTCGCATACCACAGGAACCTTGCTTAATTCTGTCGTATCCACTTGATTTAGCTTTCCTTGTGACTTAGAAATTCCCCTTGTACCAAACTTCACTGTCTTCCCATGACAATTGGTGAGAGTCACTGTTCGATTGTAGCAGTCTATAACACTTTTATTTGTAGTCAACCAGTCCATTCCCAGAATGACATCCAAATCAACTGCTTCCAATACAATGAGATTTGCTAGGAACTTCATTCCTTTTATTTCAATATTCACATCCTTGCAGTACCATTGGGTGCTTTGCTTTGATCCCGGGGACTGAATAGCCATTGAATTTTTCAAAGGTGAAAAAGAAAACTGATTCTTCGAGGCAAATCTTTTAGAGATGCACAAATGGGAAGCTCCAGAATCAAATAAAACTGTAGCATTAATTGTGTTGACAGGGAACGTACCAAACACGATGTCTGGTGCATTCCGTGCTTCCTCAAAAGTCACATGGTTAACCTGCCCCTTTTTGTGATTGTTGTTGAAGTTGTTGTGTCACGGAGCTGCATTTGCATTGCGGCCGTTGTTGTTGGTCTTGGGGGTATTATTCCCCTGTTTTTGGCATTGCCTGGCATAATGCCCCTCTGCTCCACAGGCATAATAGGTGATGCCAGGACATAATATTGTGTCTTTGGCCCTGTTGTTGAAGGTGCTGCGGCTCTGTTGCGGTCGTAGTGTTGGAACTGCTGGTCGGGGTGCCACAGGCATCTGAAATTCATTTCGGGGCCTGTTGTTGTGAACCGGGACTGACTGGTTCATGCGGCGCTTGCGAATCTCATTTATGTTGCGGTGCTCATTTTCCAAGATAATAGCCTTGTCCACCAGTGTCTTGAAATTTGGAAAAGTATGAACCACCAGTTGACACTTCAAGGATGGAACAAGTCCATCGAGAAATTTTTCCATCCTTTTGCTTTCGGTCATATATTCATCATTGGCATAACGGGCTAGCTGTGTAAACTGATCGAGGTACTGGGTTACTGTTGTGCCCCGCTGCTTGAGATCCTCAAATTCTCTTTTCTTTAATTTCATAATACTGTTGGGTATATGTGCTCCCCTGAAGTTTTCCTTGAATTGCTCCCAGGTCATGTCTCCTCCATTGGGGTGTGTGTGGCATAAATTCGCCCACCATGATGCTGCTATCCCAGAAAAATAGTGCGGGGCATATAGCACTTTTTCCTGGTCCGTACACTGAGCTATGCCCAATTTTATTTCAATATCACGCAGCCAGTCATCTGCCTCCAGAGGTTTGTTTGTGTGAGAAAAGACAGTTGGATTGGTCCTCTGGAGCTCAGATAATTTTGATCTGGGCTGATGCTGTCCTTGGTGATTCCCCATATTTATTAAGTGCTGCATCATTTCCTGGTGCTGCTGCTGGCTTTGTTCATACAGACGGCATACTTGTGAGAATGCTGAATTATTACTCTGCTGACTTGTCTGTCCTTGCGTGAAATTATTTCCCATCTGTGCAAAGTTGTCCTCTGGCGGACTGGGCATGGAACAAGTCCAGGGACGATGCATTTTCTTTCTGGGGTATTTGTGTAACACCGATGAGAAAAGAAATCATAATGGAAGGAATTAAATTTTAAGAGACTGAAAATAATATTCCCCCCAAAAATGTAAGTGCATAAAAATAGTTGGTTATATTATACATGCCAAATTTAATTATACATGCATGCTTTAATTATACATGCAGGATTTAATCATACAATATGCTTGTCGCAGCCGTGACGCTTACATGACCGCTTATTTAGGCTAGTGCACTACGACGTCCACTTAGCATGCTGCGGTCCAAGTCTACTACTCGCCATCTTACAAAAAAAAAGAAAAGAAACAGAAAATAAATATTTTACAGCGACATTCCCATAAAAGGGCGACTGTGGTGCTGATGTCGAGTCTGCTATCACGGGGTGTCTGGAACGTCATAGGCCCTGCTGAGGGTAAGTCCCAGGCGGGGTGCTGAAGACTTGACCTCCTCCTCCTCCTCCTCAGGTATGGTCTCCAGTCGGGCAGCTGTCGATGCCATGCCTGCTCATGGTGGCACTGTGCTCGTAGGTGGTGAAGTCCTAACTGGAATGGGAGCAGCCAAACGACTAGACTCATCGCTCGGGGATGAGCGTCGGATCGCGGAACGAGAAGGTGGATCATATGGTGGAGTCGGAATGCGAGGAGCGCGTGGTGACGGAGTATGGAACTCACTCCTGCGAGGTGTCCTCGCACGAGCTAAGTCCATCCGTGCAGCAAGATAGTCGTCCACCAGTGAGGTGAAGACTGACTCTAGAGCCATGATGTACTGAACCAGGGGCTCAATAGCCTCGTCCCTATCTTCCGCGGTGCAAGCGAAAGCATAGTGACTAGTGTATGGAACATGTCATGGAAGATAATGATAGGGACGTGTCTGCATGGCTGGAAGGATGTCCCTAAGACGAGCGATGGCCTCTCGGGCAACCATCTGAATAGCGTGCCTCTCAGTAGGCATGACTCTCCCCACAAAGCGATAGTTGCGATGTGCATGGCGTTCCCACCCCAAATATATACCGAGGCCTGGTACATAGTCAGGGTGTCTGAGATCCTGTCAGGATAAACGGTGTACTCTGGACTACCCGGAGATCCCATCGTGACTCTGGCGATGTAGACGAGAAGACGGGAAAATCCCGCATGCTCGTTGCCGAAAATCTGGGTCGGACAGCTGCCACCAAATATCTACAACAGTAGACAAAAAATCCAAATAGTCATATCATAAGTATATGATGACCAAGGAAAATTTGTTACAATGCATGAGATGCATGCTAAAAATTTTAGTATTAATTCTATTACTAGCGATCGTGCCTAGGGCTTCCTACAGTCAGCCTGGCTCTGATACCAAGGTTTGTCGGGCCTGTTTCCGGAATAAATCACAGAATAGCCCTGAGTCACACCAGCCCCAAGATCAACACAACTGGTGGACTCCCTTGATATAGATATCCAGTACATACATAATATTACACAGGGTTGAGCCAGAGTGCTCAACATTTATTACAAACTTGTCAATATATGGTGGTGGCGGAATATGACAGTGGTGTGGTGATGATACAACACTGATACAATAAAGTAAAGCCAAGCGTCAGTGTGAGGCTTGACTATTTTATTTGTGTAGCGGAAGCACTGCGGATGATACAAGTGGTAGACTCCAAGACCACAAGTTGACTGACTGGGAACACCTCTAAGCGTCGGGCTCGCTAGCGCAATCATCCTCCACAAGCTCGTCTTCCTCCAGGTCTGGCCAAATTAACAAGCCAGGGACAAGCCTGTGAGTACGTTGGAATGTACTCGCAAACATTATGAATGAAAGATATACCGAATGCATTTGCTCATGCTGAATTAAATGATATGCATATGTGGACCGAGATTAAATTATGGCATGACAAATTTTAACATGTGCAGAGAATTAGTATATAAAAATTTTAGTGACCAACAAAGAAAGTTACTGGAACATCGGGTGATGGACCGCCCGAGAAATTCCAAGAAGAATGCCAAACGGGTGTCTAAATGCGTCGCCTCGAGAGGTCTTGAAAAGAAATGCCAAACGGGTGTCTGAAAGCGACGCCTCAAGAGGTCTTGAAAAGAAATGCCAAACGGGTGTCTAAAAGCGACGCCTCGAGAGGTCTTGAAAAGAAATGAGTATCTCAAGTAGTCTAGCCATCCCAAGAGACACTCAGAAAATAAAATGAATATCTCGGGTAGTCTAGCCATCCCAAGAGATATTCAGAAAGAAAATAAAACTGAGTATCCGGGTAGTCTAGCCATCCCAAGTGATACTCAGAGATGCACATAAAAGAAAAGGTTAGTCCGTAATAATATTTGTAATAACAATAATATTCATGATGACATCAGTGGTGGGAATAATTAACCTGCAACATAATTCATGCTCAATTTAATTATTTCCTCCGAAGATCGACACCGGGACCGACACTTGACCCTTCCCAGCTAACGTCCTTGACCGTGGACACGGCAATTTGAATAGATATAACTCTGCAGAGGGTGTACTCTTTACCCACAAGTAAAGGATTTCATTAGTCAGTACCAAGACACTGACTAATTCCCATCACGGTCTTTGGGTTGAAAACACACCTGACCAGCACACACCAGATTAACTTTCCGGATGCCAGGAATCACCCAAAGCATCGTTCAAGAAAAACTCTAAGTCAGGGAGACCATCGTCTCGAATAGCATGGGATCACTATTAATACGCGCGGATTACAAGGGGTGCCCCCCTCTCGGCCCAGCCGGATACACCCATGCCCCTGATCCGATGACTGGCATTAGTCCATGGCCGTGGGACCCTCATCGTGGCCTCTCTAGGTGGTGTGCACACGGACAGGGGTTAGCAACTTACTAAACTGCACTCCCCTCGCGGGAAGACTAGTGGCAGCACGGTATTTAGCTAGGCTTGACGGAACAAGACTCGATCTAGGTCGACTCAGGAGGTGTTGTTATTATGACCGGCATGTCTCACATGCCACAGTGACACCGTCGTGTCATAACTTGACCCGTGCCCACTGGCACGTCAAAGGCAGGAGACACACTCCTGAATATCTCACCATATTATACATGTTAGCAAGATTCCCTGAATGCATGCAAGAAATGCAAAAGATGATATGACCATACATGCAATCACTATTCACTACATAACCGGTGATATCTCGAACGGATGCAACCATGCATGCAATCACCATATCCCAAGTTCAAAAATGCTTGCCTTGATCAAAGTAGTCAGAAGATGATCCCTCGAAATTCCCGGCAAAGTCCCCCTCTTCGTTTTCTATAAAATGAAAATGAAAATTCAAATTAAATTTTTTGCCACAGTACAAAAAGTTGTCTCAAAATATTTTCAAATAAATAGTAAAAAAAACTAGAGTGAAAAATAAGAATTTCAAAAAAAGAATCAATTAAAACAGAGTTGTGGTTAAAAAGTTATTAAGCTTTCAAAACGAGGGGCTTTTCTGCAAATATCCAATTGCCAGCAGGTCCCTGTGCGTTTAAAAAGAAAACGCTTCGGGCAGAATACGTTTTCCAGCGCGGAAAGCGTAAAGCGCAGAATACGCTTTCGGTTTAAGCAGAAAAAGAATAAAACGCTGACGGGTGGGCCCCACCCGTCAGGTTTGAATTCAAACGCGCTCGCGCGCGTGTACAGAAGAGATGCGGCGATCACCGGCGACGATCACCGGCGTTCCAGGGGCGGCGAGGACACGAGCGTGCTCAGGGCGTCCTTCCGCGTCGGTGGGTGGTGGTGGTGGTCGCCGGCGAGCACCGGAGTGACGGCTAGGTCGACTCCGGCGGACGGCGGTGTCGGGTGATGTTGGATCTTGCCGGAGAGAGCTCTAGACGTCGAATTGGAGTGCGGGATGGATGAGTGGGTGCACGAGAAGCCAACTGGTGGAGTTTGGGAGGTGGTGGTGGCCTAACGGCGACGAGAGGTTCTCGGGCACCGCGGCGGATCGGGTGATCGGAAACGGAGAAGAAGACCTCCCCGAGGTCGAGGGAGTGCACGGGAGCTCGATTGAGATGGTGTGGGTGTGGTGTGGTTGCTCAACGGAGTTCAGGGAGCTCTATTTATAGGCGGTCGAGGAGGTCAGAGGCGGAACGGATGACGCCGGAGTAAATCCGGCCAGCGAGGTTGGTTTGGGCGGTGAGCGCGGTCGGTGCGGGGTTAGTGAGGTCGATGGAAGAACCTCGAAGCACCAACGTGCTCGATTTCGAGCTTGATCGCCTTATCCCCGAGAAGACTCCTGTACAGCCATGGCGGGCAGTGATCCATTCCGGCGACTGCCAGGTGGGGCCGGGGTGGTGTTGGACGGTGTGGTGGGCTACGGAGGCGAGCGACGCGTGGAGAGGTTGGTGGAGGGAGCGGTGGGCGAGAGTGAAGGCAGCAGCAGCCATGTTGATCCTCTCGGCCGCCGTGGCTGAGGACGGTGGCCGCTGCACCGGCCGATTACTGTGTGATCGGCGGTGAGCCACTGACCAGAGGGGTCACAGCGACCCATTTATGATGAGAGGAGGCGTGGATGAGGAGGAGTTGCGATGGAGTGCTGTGCACGGCGCCGTTTCTCCCTCTCTCTGAACTTTCTGTTTTCTGAATTTTTGACAGTAATGAACTGTGTGCACACTAGGTGTTTGACAAAATGCTAGAGGGCTCTAGGGATTTTAGGAATTTTTGGGAATTTTTGTGGTGAGGTGTTGATGCATAAAAGAGGGTCTGGCAAAGTTTCATAATTTTTGGAGCAATAAAAATTTGGTTTTGATCAGGGAGATTGAATCTGGTCCAAATTTGAATTGACTGAGATTTGAAAATTTTGAACTGTGGAACCAAATGTTTTTGGTGAAATGGAGTGTGGGTATTGTCTAGTAGCTAGGATAATTTTTGTGGGTGTAGAAGAGTTGGGGAAAATATAGTTCCTTTGTAAATCAAAGAAACTATGAATAATTGAAATTCCAACTTTGGAATTTATTAAAAATGAGAAAAATATTTTTGTGGAGAGGAGAGGTATTGGATACTGTCCTAGGGTGTGAGTATGACTTGGGAGATAATTTAAAATGACAGAATAAATTTTTGGGGAATTTTAGAAGTGCTTGGAAACAATGAAATGGGCCATTTCATTGGAATTTTTTTAATTATTCAAAAACTTTCCTAAATGAAAAATATTTGTAATCCTCCAAAAATAATTACTCAATTAATAAACCATCAATTAAAAACCATTTTAAATTTTTTGAAACCCAATTAAGAATTCAGAAGTGATTTTCAAACATAAGAAAGAGAGAAAAGACCATGGTGATCCAAAGATTTTTTTATATTTTGAATAAAAGATTTAAAAATTCAAAAGAGAATATTTTTGGGGTGTTACATGGACCAGAGGGGAAACTCTCCTCCCATCTAGGGGGTAGGCCAAGGAAGAAGAAGAAGGAGGGGGGCTATCTCCCCCTCTCTCCCGGTGGCGCCGGAATGCCGCCGGGGCAACCATCGTGACGGTGATCTACACCAACAACTTCGCCGCCGTCAACACCAACTCTCTCCTCCTCTATGCAGCGGTGTAACACCTCTTCTCCCCGCTGTAATCTCTACTTAAACATGGTGCTTAATGCTATATATTATTATCCAATGATATGTGGCAATCCTATGATGTTTGAGTAGATTCGTTTTGTCCTATGGGTTGATTGGTGATCGTGATTGGTTTGAGTTGTATGTTTTGTTTTGGTGCTGTCCTATGGTGCCCTCCATGTCGCGCAAGTGTGAGGGATTCCTGCTGTAGGGTTTGCAATACGTTCATAATTCTTTTATAGTGGGCGGCTAGAGTGACAGAAGCTTACACCCGAGTAAGGGGGCTGTTGCGTATGGGAGTAAAGAGGACTTGTTACTTAATGCTATGGTTGGGTTTTACCTTAATGATCTTTGGTAGTTGCAGATGCTTGCTAGAGTTCCAATCATAAGTGCATATAATCCAAGTATGGAAAGTATGTTAGCTCATGCCTCTCCCTCATATAAAATTGCAATAATGATTACCGGTCTAGTTATCGATTGCCTAGGGACAAATCCTTCTCTTGTGTTACAAAAGCTTTCTACTAAACAACTAACTTTTATTATCTTGCAAATTACTCTTAGTTTTATTCTCGCAAAGTACTCCTAGTTTTATTCTTGCAAAGTAGTTCTAGCATTACACCTACAAAGTACTTCTAGTTTCATACTTATTCTAGGTAAAGCAAATGTTAAATGTGCGTAGAGTTGTATCGGTGGTCGATAGAACTTGAAGGGAATATTGATTCTACCTTTAGCTCCTCGTTGGGTTCAACACTCTTATTTATCGAGAAAGGCTACAATTGATCCCCTATACTTGTGGGTTATCAACAGGCCACACCAAATTCTTCACCTGAAGAAATACATTTTTAGGGGTCGACTTCCGTGGTTAAACCAAGTCTTCAGGGACTGTTTTCACCTAGGTACACTCACAAACACATTAGTCCCTTAACCTATTTGTCTTCAATACTACAAAACCACTAAGGGGGCACTTGATATACTTACAATCTCCCTCTTTTTGGTGATTGATGACAAATCGGTTAAGTTTTCAACGGGAGTAAAATAATGGAAGTGTAAGTACAGAATGTGAAGACATTGGTTACATGATATAGAGGAACTCCCCCTGAAGATGTGCATGTGAAGAATTTACTTTTGATTGCAAATGCACATGGCAGGTTGAAATTGTGGAGATCTCCCCCTATATCTTGGAATCCAATCATGCATGATCAATATTTGGTGTCTGACGAATTGCAGCACGAATGCACATATAATGTTGAGGATGAGAGCATGACCACACATGCAAATAAACGTCACAGAAAGGTGTCAGACAGCTAACATATATTAAGTTATAACTCATCAAAGGAGAAAATCGAATGAAAGACCAAGAGTTGTGATGACCCACAAGTATAGGGGATCAATCGTAGTCCTTTCTATAAGTAAGAGTGTCGAACCCAACGAGGAGCAGAAGGAAATGACAAGCGGTTTTTAGTAAGGTATTCTCTACAAGTACTGAAAGTAGCGGTAACAGATAGTTTTGATAGCAAGATAACTCGTAACAAGTAACAAGTAGTAACGGTAACAAAAGTGCAGCATGGTAGCCCAATCCTTTTTGTAGCAAAGGACAAGCCGGAACGAACTTGTATAATAAGCAAAGCGTTCTCGAGGACACATGGGAATTTCATCTAGTCACTTTCATCATGTTTGTTTGATTCGCGTTCGCTACTTTGATAATTTGATATGTGGGTGGAACGGTGCTTGGGTGCTGTTCTTACTTGAACAAGCCTCCCACTTATGATTACCCCCTCTCGTAAGCATCTGCAACTACGAAAGAAGAATTAAGATAACTCTAACCATAGCATGAAACATATGGATCCAAATCAGCCCCTTACGGAATAGCGCATAAACTAGGGTTTAAGCTTCTGTCACTCTTGCAACCCATCATCTAATTACTACTCCACAATGCCTTCCCTTAGGCCCAAAGATGGTGAAGTGTCATGTAGTCGACGTTCACATGACACCACTAAAGGAAGCAATAACATACATATCATCAAAATATTGAACGAATACCCAATTCACATGATTACTTATGACAAGATTTCTTCCATGTCCTCAAGAACAAAAGTAACTACTCACAAATCATATTCATGTTCAAGATCAGAGAGGTATTGAATAGCATTAAGGATCTGAACATATAATCTTCCACCAAATAAACCAACTAGCATCAACTACAAGATGTAATCAACACTACTAGCAACCCACAGGTACCAATATGAGGTTTTGAGACAACGATTGAATACAAGAGATGAACTAGGGTTTGAGATGAGATGGTGCTGGTGAAGATGTTAATGAAGATTGGTCCTCCCATGATGAGAGGATCGTTGGTGATGTCGATGGCTTCGATTTCCCCCTCCCGGAGGGAAGTATCCCCGGCGGAATCGCTCCGCCGGAGAGCAAAATAGCTCCTGCCCAGGTTTCGCCTTGAGACAGCGGCGCTTCATCCCGAAAGTCTTCTCTTTATTTTTTCCAGGGGCCTCACAAGGCATCAGGGCGCGCCCAGGGGGGCCGCACCTTGTTGCCTTGTGGGCAACTGGTGGGTCCCCTCTGGTATTTCTTTTCTCTAGTATTTTTTATATATTCAATAAAAAATCTCCTAGAAATTTCAGGTCAATTGGAGCTCTGTAGAATAGGTATCTCTGACGTGGCTATTTCATGTCCAGAATTCCTGCTACCGGCATTCTCCCTCTTCATGTAAATCTTGTAAATTAAGAGAGAAAATGCATAAGAATTGTACCATAAAGTGAAATAATGATCAAAAACATAATAAATAACAGTAGGAAATCATGATGCAAATTGGACATATCAACTCCCCCAAGCTTAGACCTCGCTTGCCCTCAAGCGAAAAGTCAAAATCGATAATCATGACCACATGTTTAGAGAGAGAGACGTCGATAAAAATAAAATACGGACATGGAGCATCATGATCTTTATTATAACAGCAATATATCATCATAAAACTTCTCATGAAAAAGTGACAATTCATCCACAAGTTAAAATATGAACCATAAACCAAACTGAAAACTAACAAACTATGATCTCAGTCGCTGAAGCAATTGCAATTCATCATATTATCAGAAAGAGTCTATGTAAGAGCTTTTTTTAGCAAGTTCACATACTCAACTATCACTTAGTCTTCTATGATTGCTGACACTCACGTCATACTTATGGAGCAAAAGTTTCAGTCGAACACATAGAAAGATAGGGGCTTATAATTTTGCCTCCTAACGTATTTACCTCAAGGGTAATGTCAACAATAATAACTCATGATCACCTACATTCAACTGGATATATATGCATGGATCAATCCCCACCACATGATGTTTGCCA
This sequence comes from Elymus sibiricus, assembly GCA_039707655.1. Lineage (NCBI taxonomy): Eukaryota > Viridiplantae > Streptophyta > Magnoliopsida > Poales > Poaceae > Elymus > Elymus sibiricus. The sequence continues at coordinate 206,753,051 of CM077674.1, forward strand.
AAAGAGAAAATAAAAACGGAATAGAGAAGAATACTATTGACTCTTGCATGAAAGTAAATACATAAAGTAAAATATAGGCCCTTCGTAGAGGGAAGCAGAGGTTGTCATGCGCTTTTGTTTTTGGATGTGCGAGCTCTTAATGTAAAGGAACGTCACTTTATATTGCCCCTTGTGATAGCGACCTTTATTATGCAGTCCGTCGCTTTTATTGCTCCACCCTCACAAGATCGTACAATGCTTATTTTCCCTTACAATAAAAGTTCATACATGTTTAGGAGCAATTTTTATTGCTTTGCACCAATGACAACTTACTTGAAGGATCTTATTCAATCCATAGGTAGATATAGTGGACTCTCATGGCATGAAACTGGGTTTAAGGGTTTGTGGATGCACAAGTAGTATCTCTACTTGGTGCGGATTTTTGGCTAGCAAAGATAGGGGGCAAACACCACATGTTAGAGGATCCAAAACAATATAACTTCTATGTGAATATAAGCAAACATAACCCATTACGTTGTCTTCCTTGTCCAACGTCAACTAATTGACATAGAATATTTGATGGGGGCTCACAATCATAAAAGATGTCCAAGATAGTGTATTTATATGTGAGACCTCTCTTCCTTTATTACTTTTTCATGAATGGCTACAATGACCAATGCTATGTTTGTCAACTTCCAACAAGTTTTATCAATTATACTTCTTTTATGTGAAGTCATCACTCCCCATGGGATTAGCATATGATCTTATTTTCATTCTTTCTTTATTTCTAAGATTGGATCATTAAGAGCAAAACACTCAACTCAAACTACTCTTTATTATATAACTTTCACACATGATTACATAGATAGATAGATCACAAAGCAAGCACTCGAAACTAAATCATACTAAAATTTTATTCCTCCAAATCATGAAATAACTAAGGATCGAACTAAGATAGATAATGATGATGAAAAAGTGATGGTGATATGATACCGGGGCGCCTCCCCCAAGCTTGGCACAAGCCAAGGGGAGTGCCCATACCCATGTAATCAAGTCTCCTTCTTCGGTGATGGTGGTGATGGTGAGGTGGTGGGCTTGTCCTCCGTCTTTGAACTTGGCCTCATACTCAAAATTTTGGTTTTGTAGATCATATATTTGGGCCTGAAGATAATCTATCCGATCATTGAGCTTGAAGATGACGTCCCCAATATTCTTGCCATCCACCTTGTGTTCATGGATGAATTCCGTGATCATGGAGTGGTTAGCACAAAGTCCGCGCTCCACCATGCCCTAGCACTTGAAGATCTCCTGTTCCACCGCTTCTAGCCTGGCCTTCTCGCTCCCGGTCTTCTTAGGTCCTTGAACATCCCGGATGTGGAGCACCCTCTCACGCATCTCAATGGCTTGAGGGTGCTTCATCACCTCCGGTAGGTACGGATTGATGACCTTCTCATAGAACTTGTCCTTGGACGAGCTTAGAGATGTCATGGCGACCTAGATCTGTCAGAAAAATAGCCTGAAACAAGAACAGAGGAGAAACTTATGATACGGTGGTCAAAACATATGGGAGTATATATAAAGAATTTTTATCTTGCAAAACAAGCATACGGGAAGAAAACGGAGTCGGGAAGGCACACGTGGAGCCCACAAGGCATCACGGTGCGCCCCAGGGGGGGTCGCGCCCTGTTGCCTTGTGGGCGACACGTGGGTCCCCTCGGCTATTTCTTATTTTTGTAATTTTTCTAATATTCCAAAACTGACAGAAATAATTTTTATGGAATTTTTGGAGTCGGTTTACTTACCGTATCACATACCTACCCCTTTTCAGGGTTCAGGAGCATTCCGGAAGGACTCTTCTATGTGCTCTTCCGGTGTAATTGTTTCAATAGTATTAGTTTCAACATTAATGGGAGTACCTGAAATATAATGCTTAATTCTTTGCCCATTCACCACTCTCGGATTATTGCCTTCGGAGTTATTTATTTTGATGGCTCCGGAGCGATAAACTTCTTCGATGACATATGGCCCCTCCCATTTAGAGAGAAGTTTTCCTGCAAAGAATCTCAAACGAGAATTGTATAATAGAACATGATCACCTACTTTGAATTCCCGTTTTTGAATTCTCTTATCATGCCATCTTTTAAATTTTTCTTTAAACAACTTGGCATTTTCATAGGCTTGGGTTCTCCATTCATCTAAAGAACTAATATCAAATAACCTCTTCTCACCGGCAAGTTTAAAATCATAGTTAAGTTCTTTAATTCCCAATAAGCTTTCTGTTCTAGTTCAAGAGGTAAATGACATGCTTTTCCATAAACCATCTTATACGGAGACATACCCATAGGATTTTTATATGCAGTTCTATAAGCCCATAATGCGTCATCAAGTTTCTTAGACCAATTCTTTCTGGATCTATTAACGGTCTTTTGCAAAATCAATTTTATTTCTCTATTAGTTAATTCAACTTGACCACTAGACTGAGGATGATAAGGAGATGCAATTCTATGGTTAACATCATATTTAGCAAGCAACTTACGGAAAGCACCATGAATAAAATGTGAACCACCATCAGTCATTAAATATCTAGGGACTCCAAACCTCGGGAAAATAACTTCTTTAAGCATTTTAATAGAAGTGTTATGATCAGCACAACTAGTTGGAATAGCTTCTACCCACTTAGTAATGTAATCAACAGCAACTAAAATATGAGTATACCCGTTGGATTTAGGAAAAGGTCCCATAATCAAAACCCCAAACATCAAATGGTTCAATAACAAGTGAATAATTCATAGACATTTCCTGATGTCTACCAACATTACCAATTCTTTGACATTCATCACAAGAAAGGACAAACTTACGTGCATCCTTGAAAAGAGTAGGCCAATAAAAACCAGATTGTAATACTTTGTGTGCAATTCGGTCTCCCGCATGGTGTCCTCCATATGCCTCGGAGTGACACTTACGTAGGATTTGTTCTTGTTCATGCTCAGGTATACAACCTCTAATAATACCATCTACTCCTTCTTTATATAAGTGTGGGTCATCCCAAAAGTAATGTCTTAAATCAAAGAAGAACTTTTTCTTTTGTTGGTATGTAAAGCTAGGTGGTATGTTTTTAGCAACAATGTAATTAGCATAGTCTGCATACCAAGGAGTATTACGAGAAGCATTTATCACAGCTAATTGTTTATCAGGAAAATCATCATTAATAGGAAGTGGGTCATCAAGAACATTTTCCATCCTAGACAAATTATCAGCTACGGGATTCTCAGCTCCCTTTCTATCAACAATATGCAAATCAAATTCTTGTAGCAGAAGAACCCATCTAGTAAGTCTAGGTTTAGCATCTTTCTTTTCCATAAGATATTTAATAGTAGCATGATCAGTGTGAACAGTAAATTTGGAATCAACAATGTAAGATCTAAATTTATCACATGCAAACACAACTGCTAAAAATTCTTTCTCAGCAGTAGCATAATTTCTTTGAGCACTGTCTAGAGTTTTACTAGCATAATGGATAACATTTAATTTCTTATCAACTCTTTGCCCTAGAACAACACCAACAGCATAATCACTAGCATCACACATAATTTCAAAGGGTAGGTTCCAATCAGGTGGTTGAACAATAGGTGCAGAAATTAAGGCTTTCTTAAGTACTTCAAAGGCTTCTACACAATCATCACCAAAAACAAATGGACCATCTTTTTGCAAGAGATTGGTAAGAGGTCTAGAAATTTTAGAGAAATATTTTATATACCTTCTATAGAAATCAGCATGACCAAGGAAACTTCTTATACCTTTGATATCTTTAGGACATGGCATTTTCTCAATAGCATCAACTTTAGCTTTATCAACTTCAATACCTCTTTCAGAAATTTTATGCCCAAGGACTATACCTTCATTCACAATAAAGTGGCACTTCTCCCAGTTCAAGACAAGATTAGTTTCTTCACATCTCTGCAAAACTCGATAAAGGTTGCTCAAGCAATCATCAAAAGAAGTTCCGTAAACGGAAAAATCATCCATGAAAACCTCAACAATCTTTTCACAAAAGTTAGAGAATATAACAGTCATACATCTTTGAAAGGTAGCAGGTGCATTACATAAACCAAAAGGCATACGATGATAAGCATAAGTTCCAAAAGGACAAGTATAGGTGGTTTTCTCTTGATCTTCAGGTGACACAGGTATTTGAGAAAAACCAGAATAACCATCTAGGAAACAAAAGTGTGTGTGCTTAGATAACCTTTCTAACATTTGATCAATAAAAGGCAAGGGGTAATGATCTTTCCTAGTGGCTTTATTTAATTTCCTGAAATCAATTACCATCCTATAACCAGTTACAATTCTTTGCGGGATAAGTCCATTTTTATCATTAGGAACAACGGTAATACCTCCTTTCTTAGGAACACAATGAACATGACTTACCCATCTACTATCAGCTATGGGATAAATTATACATGCCTCCAGAAGCTTTAATATTTCAGTTCTTACCACATCCTTCATTCTAGGATTCAGCCTTCTTTGATGATCAATAACAAGTTTGGCATCTGGCTCCATATGAATTTTATGCTGACATAAAGTGGGACTAATGCCCTTAAGATCATCGAGAGTATATCCAATAGCAGCACGATGCTTCTTCAGAGTTTTAAGTAATCTCTTTTCTTCATGCTCTGAAAGGTTAGCACTAATAATAATAGGATATATCTTCTTTTCATGAAGATAAGCATATTTAAGAGTATCAGGTAATTGCTTCAATTCAAACACAGGATCACCCTTGGGTGGAGGTGGATCTCCCAAGGTTTCAACAGGCAAATTATGTTTCAGAATAGGTGCTTGTTTAAAGAATAGTACATCTATTTCATTTCTTTCATTCATATGCATATCATGCTCATGCTCAAGCAAATATTGTTCTAGAGGATCAATAGGAGGCACGGCAATAGAAGCAAGACCAATAATTTCCTCCTTACTAGGTAATTCTTTATCATGAGGTTGTCTACGAAACTTAGAGAAATTAAACTCATGAGACATCTCACCAAAATTAACACTAACAATTTCTTTAGTGCAATCAATCTTAGCATTAACAATATTCAAGAAGGATCTACCAAATATAATGGCACAAAAATCATCTTGTGGTGATCCAAGAACAAGAAAATCAGTAGGATATTTGATCTTACCACACAAGACTTCAACATCTCTAACAATCCCAAGCGGTGAAATAGTATCTCTGTTTGCAAGTTTAATAGTAACATCAATATCTTCAATCTCAACAGGTGCAAAATCATTCATAACTTCTTGATAGAGAGTAAACGGAATAGCACTCACACTAGCACCAATATCACATAAACCATGATAGCAATGATCTCCAATTTTAACAGATATAACAGGCATGCCCACTACAGGTTTGTTTTTATCTTTAGTGTCTGGCTTAGCAATTCTAGTTGCTTCATCACAAAAATATATGACATGTCCATCTATATTATCAACCAAAAGATCTTTAACCATTGCAACACTAGGTTCAACTTTAATTTGTTTAGAAGGTCTAGGTGCTCTAATATTACTCTTATTAACCACAGTTGAAGCTTTAGCATGTTCCTTAATCCTAACAAGGAAAGGAGGTTTCTCAATATAAGCAGTAGGCATAACTGGATCAACATGGTAAACAATTGTTTCTTCTTTAACACTAACAGGTTCTTCATTCAATTCAATAGGTGGATGATATTTAAACCATTTCTCCTTAGGGAGATCAACATGAGCAGCAAAAGATTCACAAAAGGTAGCTACTATCTCAGAGTCAAGTCCATATTTAGTACTAAACTTATGATAAGCATCAGTTTCCATAAAGGATTTAACACAATCAAACTCAAGATTTATACCTGACTCATTACCTTTGTCGATTTCCCCTTCATAATTGCGTTTAATTCTTTCAAGAAGATCCCATCTGGATTCAATAGTTCTCTTCATAAAGGAACCAGCAGAAGAAGTATCGAGCATGGATTGATCATTATGAGAAAGCCGAGCATAAATTTTTTGAAGAATTATTTCTCTTGAGAACTCATGATTGGGGCATGTGTGCAACATATACTTAAGCCTACCCCAAGCTTGAGCGATACTTTCTCCTTCACGAGGCCAAAAATTATATATATAATTCCGATCACGATGAACCAAATGCATAGGATAAATTTTTTGGTGGAATTCCAGCTTCAACCGGTTCCAGTCGCACATTTCAGTATCATCACATAGCCTATACCATGTCAATGCCTTTCCCTCCAAAGATAAAGGGAATACTTTCTTCTTAACTCCATCTCCGGATAAACCTGCAAGCTTAAACAATCCACAAATTTCATCCACATAGATCAAGTGCATATCGGGATGTACCGTTCCATCTCCTGCATAAGGATTAGCTAGCAGTTTCTCTATCATACCCGAAGGAATTTCATAATAAATATTTTCAGTAAGTTCAATAGGTTGAGGAGCAACTTTTATTGCTTCCGGTCGAGGTGAAGATAGCCCAAACAAGCCCCTCAAAGGATTACTTTCCATAGTGACAAGTGACAATAAATTTCAGCACGTAATATAAATGTTTCCTTACCAAATTCCACTCATCAAAGGCACTTCACTCCCCGGCAACGGCGCCAGAAAAGAGTCTTGATGACCCACAAGTATAGGGGATCAATTATAGTCCTTTCGATAAGTAAGAGTGTCGAACCCAATGAGGAGCAGAAGGAAATGACAAGCAGTTTTCAGCAAGGTATTCTCTGCAAGTACTGAAAGTAGCGGTAACAGATAGTTTTGATAGCAAGATAACTCATAACAAGTAACAAGTAGTAATGGTAACAAGTGCAGCAAGGTGGCCCAATCCTTTTTGTAGCAAAGGACAAGCCAGAACGAACTCGTATAATAAGCAAAGCGTTCTCGAGGACACATGGGAATTTCATCTAGTCACTTTCATCATGTTTGTTTGATTCGCGTTCACTACTTTTATAATTTGATATGTGGGTGGACCGGTGCTTGGGTGCTGTTCTTACTTGAACAAGCCTCCCACTTATGATTACCCCCTCTCGCAAGCATCCGCAACTACGAAAGAAGAATTAAGATAACTCTAACCATAGCATGAAACATATGGATCCAAATCAGCCCCTTACGGAATAGCGCATAAACTAGGATTTAAGCTTCTGTCACTCTAGCAACCCATCATCTAATTACTACTCCACAATGCCTTCCCTTAGGCCCAAAGATGGTGAAGTGTCATGTAGTCGATGTTCACACGACACCACTAAAGGAAGCAACAACATACATATCATCAAAATATCGAACGAATACCCAATTCACATGATTACTTATGACAAGACTTCTCCCATGTCCTCAAGAACAAAAGTAACTACTCACAAATCATATCCATGTTCAAGATCAGAGGCGTATTGAATAGCATTAAGGATCTGAACATATAATCTTCCACCAAATAAACCAACTAGCATCAACTACAAGATGTAATCAACACTACTAGCAACCCACAGGTACCAATCTGAGGTTTTGAGACAATGATTGAATACAAGAGATGAACTAGGGTTTGAGATGAGATGGTGCTGGTAAAGATGTTGATGAAGATTGGTCCTCCCATGATGAGAGGATCGTTGGTGATGTCGATCGCTTCGATTTCCCCCTCACGGAGGGAAGTATCCCCGGCGGAATCGCTCCGCTGGAGAGAAAAATTACTCCTGCCCAGGTTCCACCTCGAGATGGCGGCGGTTCGTCCCAAAAGTCTTCTCTTAATTTTTTTCTAGGGCAAATGACCTTATGTAGCTGAAGGAGGGGGCTAGACACCAGCCAGGGACCTCACAAGGCATCAGGGCGCGCCAAGGGGGGCGCCCTGTTGCCTTGTGGGCAACTGGTGGGTGACCTCTGGTATTTCTTTTCTCCAGTATTTTTTATATATTCATTAAAAAATCTACGTGAAATTTCAGGTCAATTGGAGCTCTGTAGAATAGGTATCTCTGATGTGGCTATTTCAGGTCCAGAATTCCAGCTGCCGGCATTCTCCCTCTTCATGTAAATCTTGCAAATTAAGAGAGAAAAGGCATAAGAATTGTACCATAAAGTGAAATAATGATCAAAAACATAATAAATAACAGTAGGAAACCATGATGCAAATTGGAAGTATCAAGTTGCAACTTAGCAAAAAAAAAACCCAAAGTATATGACCCGCTTGAAGACTAACTCTCAAATTTCTCCCCCTTTGTCATCACATGACCAAAAGGAGACGAAACTGAGGACTAACATCCCTGAAGAATATCATTATGAAGCAGTCGAGGGAGCGCCAGCGTTGTCGTCGGGGTCACGCGCTGAAGAGGGGCCTGCTGTAGTGTCTTCAACATCTTCATTTTCGTTAGTGGCTCGTGAAGAAGACACTGAGCTTGGGACCATTGGAGGAACTTGAACTTTCTTGAACTTCTTCTTGGGCGGGACAGCCCAATCGAAGTCTTGTTTGAATTCCATTTCGACAAGTTCTTCAGGGGTCTTCAGATGTGAAAGTATGGCCCAACTTCTGTCAAAGATCTCGTGCAGATAATAATGATTTTTGCGGACTGAATTCTGCGTCACTGTCATATTGCCAAGTATTGCGTATAGTTGACGCTTAACTTAGTTGTGATTCCTGTCCACCTTCTGATGAAGACCGATGAGAAGCTCATGATCTGTCATGATGCGTGGAGCTTCACCTTGAGGTTTTTGCTGAGTGGCATTTGTGCCAGTGTTATGGCTGGATGTATCATATCCTGTGGTTTGTGAGACAGGTTGACGAAATTGCCCATCAAGGGGGCGAACTCCTTCATCAATGACAGCCTTGCCTTTGCCAGGAACTGAAGCAATTGTGCTTTGGAGGATTTCCACTTTTGGCATAAAGCTGAGATGATTTTGACGGTCAACTTTGTAGTTGATTGAAGACCTTGCTCTGATGCATCCAAGGGCTCTAGATGAGCCTTATCCTCTCCCAAACGCTTCCATATTGTCCAAGGATCTTGTGGGAACAGACGGGGATGAAATTGGTGAAGAATCCCGTTTGGAGAGGCAACTTTCGGGCTTCACTTCCTTCCATATGGTACCCCATCTTTTGTTGTGGCCCTCTTCGGTAAATCGGCCGCCATTTCTTCACACGAACTCGGAATTTGACGTTCTTGGGCTCATTGGATTTGTATGAATGACGTTGATCCATTTATGGTATTAGATCTTGGTTTTGAGCACTTTGTAAAAATGACATTTGTCACTCTTCGAAACGGCTAAGTCTGGTACTGTGAGTCCTCCATATTGAACCCATCCTTGGTCCTTTCATCGTGATCGGTCGTAGGTTGCTCCAAAACAACTGTAGACTGATACGTCTCCGACGTATCTATAATTTTTTTATTGTTTCATGCTATTATATTATCAATCTTGTATGCTTTATATACCATTTTATATCATTTTTGGGAACTAACCTATTAACTCAGTGCCTAGTGCCAGTTGTTGTTTTCTGCTTGTTTTTGGTTTTACAGAAAATCCGTACCAAACGAAGTCCAAACACGATGGAACATTTTCACAATTTTTTTTGGACCAAAAGAGACCCTAGAAGCTTCGGCGGGAGACCAGATGACAGACGATGAAGCGACAAGGCAGGGGGGCGCGCCCTGCCCCTTGTGGGCCCCTGCTGCACCGTTTACCCTAATTCATGGCCTATAAATTCCCATATATTCAGAAACCCCCAAGAGAGCACCCGAAACAATTCTTCCGCCACCGCAAGCCTGTGTTCTTCCGCGATCCCATCTGGAGGCCTTTTCCGGTACTCTGCCGGAGGGGGAATCCATTACGGAGGCCATCTTCATCAACCTTGTTGCCTCCACGATGATGTGTGAGTAGTTTCCACAGGACCTACGGGTCCATAGCAGTAGATAGATGGCTCTCTCTCTCTTGATCTTCAATACAATGATCTCATCTGAGATCAATCCAATGTAAACTTTTGCGGTGTGTTTGTTGGTATCCGATAAATTGTGGGTTTTTGATAAGATTATTCATTGAAAGTAATTGAGTCTTTTCTAAGATTTATTATGTGTGATTTTATAGCCTTGTATTTCTCTCTGGTCTATGATGGGGTCACCTACTAAGGGTAGGGTCATAAACCTGACATCTAGGGCCCACCTAGGGTCCCACACCATCATTGTTGGGTCTACGGACCACAGGCGCACTCGGATGCGCAATATTGATTATCCACTCGGATGCATCAGCGGCACTCGGACGCCTCCCACCAGTCGGCCAGACCAGAGTCACTTGGACAAGAGAAGACGTAAAGACGACGTGGGAGCCATAACGGTCGAGTAGCTTTACATTGGCATTTAAGTGTAGTTATAGCTGCCGTTACCAGTAACTGATGCAGTTATATACATTCAACCCCCTTGTAACACGGCATTGATGGGCCGAGGTGCACTCTATATAAGCCTCCCCTCAGCTCCATGGCAAGGGTTGAGCACTCCTTGTAATCCTATACCCCAAGAGAAAACACAAGCCTCCGGGCATGAGACGTAGGGTTATTACCTCTCCGAGAGGGGCCCAAACTCGCTAAATCCGAGTGATATGCTTGCGCCATAGATAGGCTCTGCCCATTGTTCATACCCCTAGTACTCATTGTCAGGTTCGTTGCCTCGATAGTTGGTGCCCACCATGGGGCAACGCGTCTAGCGATTTCTGGCGCAAGTGGGATTTTCATCATCATCATCATGATCTACAGCGGCGAGATCCGATTCGGCGCTCTCAGCTTCGTCGCCGATGATTCGGCGTGGCTTCAGGAAGCCCCGCTGGATGTGGAATCGCTGCGCGTCCGAGGTGCGGCGTACTTCCGTGCAGCATCCAACGGAGTCCTTCTCGACAGTCATCGGTCCCGTACCGGGCGGCACCCCTTCTTCCAGCCGGATGCTGTCGCAAGCGTTCTGGACGCTCATGGCTCCAGCGCTGGGTCAAGCACGTTGTAATCCTCCAGGCCGCGGCTACACAAGCATCGGTGATCGAGCCCGATGAGTCCGTCCTCGACCTGTTCCCCACCACACCTGAGGAGGTTTCGGACGAATCCGAGTGCGAGAGCAACGGCTCCGCGACGGAAGTTCTTATGGCCGGGGGAGAGCCCAACAGTCCTCCATGGTTCAACGGCACCCGCGATGGCCTCGAAGGCGCCTCACACGATCGCGTCGGCGATGACCCGAGAGGCGATCGCTCCCCGCGCCAAGAATAGTACGTCCCGCAACCCCTCACTCGGGAGCAGAGAGAAGAACTCTGGCAGAGGAATGATCAAGTTCTTCGCACCCCCATCGCAGGAACGACTCCTGAGGCCCTGGCCATGGAGTCGACGCGTTTGGCCACTCTGGCTGAGCGTGACTGCCTCGAGCGGCTGTAGAGGGAGTTGGACGACCGCGCCTGCCAGCAGCAACCTAGTTCCAGTCAGCATCAGCGGTGGCTGTTTCCGGGTGATTAGTCCTGGAACTACCAGGTCCTCAACACCCCTCTGCAGAACTTGGCAGCGACAACCCGGATCGCTGATTCCATCCAACCCTCTGGCTCAGCCACTGGAGAAGGTATTTGGCAGATCCGTGCTTTGCTTAAAACTGCTATGTCACAAAATGTGGCTGTGTCATAGTCTTGGGATCGGATCCGCGCGTCAGTCCGCGCCGAGACAGTCCAGTCATCTCATAGTCCCCTCGCATTCGGGAGGTGCAGGGATCAATATGGGGTTCGGAGGCTGCTACTTGTAGACTGCGTTGGTATTTCCCCGAAGAGGAGAGGATGATGCAGTATAGTAGAGATAAGTATTTCCCTCAGTTAAGAACCAAGGTTATCAATCCAGTAGGAGAACCACGCAAAATCCTTTAGCAGCACCTACACACACAAAAGCAAACACTTGCACCAAACTCAAATAAAAGGGCTGTCAATCCTCTTAGCGGTTATTTGCAAGGATTAATTCTGATAGTGATAGATAGACAAAGTAAAATACTAAATAAAATAAAAGTAAATAAATTGTAGCAAGGTATTTTTGGATTTTAATATATGATAAAAGTAGACCCGGGGGCCATAGTTTTCACTAGAGGCTTCTCTCTCGAACACACAGCATACGGTGGGTAAACAAATTACTGTTGGGCAATTGATAGAAAATCAAATAATTATGAAGGATTCATGGCAATGATCATGTATATAGGCATCATGTCCGAGACAAGTAGACCGACTCCTGCCTGCATCAACTACTATTACTCCACCCATCGACCGCTATCCAACATGCATCTAGGGTATTAAGTATAAAACAGAGTAACGCCTTAAGCAAGATGACATGATGTAGACAAAGTAAACTCAAGCACTATGATTAAACCCCATCTTTTTATCCTTAATGGCAACAATACAAATACGTGTCATGTCCCTTTCTGTCATTGGGATTGAGCACCGCAAGATTGAACCCATCACAAAGCACCTCTCCCATTGCAAGATAAACCAATCTAGTTGGCCAAACCAAATCGATAGATCGGAGAGAAATACAAAGCTATAACAATCATGCATAAAAGAGTTTAGATAAGACTCAAATATTTCTCATGAATAATCTGATCATAAACTCATAATTCATCGGATCCCAACAAACACACCACAAAAGAAGATTACATCGGATAGAACTCCAAGAACATCGAGGAGAACATGGTATTGAAGATCAAAGAAAGAGAAGAAGCCATCTAGCTACTAGCTATGGACCCGTAGGTCTGTGGTAAACTACTCACACATCATCGGAATGGAAGCAAGGTTGATGAAGAAGCCCTCCGTGATCGATTCCCCTCCGGCAGAGTTCCGGAAAAGGCCTCCAGATGGGATCGCGGAAGAACAGAGGCTTGCAGCGGCAGAAAGGTTTTTTATTCTGTCTCTCTGTTATATTGGGAATATTTGGGAATTTATAGCATTGGAATTAGGTCAAGATGTGCCACGAGGGGCCCACAAGCCTGGGGGGCGTGCCCTACCCCCCAGGGCGCGCCTCCCAAGCTTGCCGCTCCCTCGTGGCTCGTTTGGTCTTCTCCCGAAGCTTCGAGGGTCTCTTCTGGTCCAGAAAAAATTAATCCAAAGTTTTTTCTTCATTTGGACTCCGTCTGATAATGATTTTCTGCAAAGGCAAAAACAAGCAAAAAAACAGCAACTGGCACTGGGCACTGGGTTAATAGGTTAGTCCCAAAAAATGATATATAATGGCATATAATTGCATATAAAACATCCAAGATTGATACTATAATAGCATGGAACAATCAAAAATTATAGATACGTTGGAGACATATCAAGCATCCCCAAGCTCCACCATCGGACCACTCGGGCGTCTCCCACCTCCCACCATGCGTCTCCCACCTCCCACCAGAACCCTAGCTAGATCCACCATTACCTAACCAGATCCACCATCACCTAGCCCAGATCAACCCATGGATGGCTTGCTGCATTGGGATTTCAACCCTGGGCTTGCCGTTGAGGCACAGGTTCATCGTCGTTTCAAAACTCAGGTCCATTTTTCACCATCTCTGCCTACCAAGGAATTCTTCTTGGTAGCCTCTTTCTCCGAGGTCTCCTTCCCACTGTCCCCTACGTCGGTGGGTCTTGCACTCCAATGTTGCATTGGAGGTATTGCTTCAAAATTCTGTGTGATACATCTGGGTGCCTGGAATATTCGGTTCTCAGTGGCTTCTAACAAGGTTGGGCATTTCATCTATGGTCTTCGTGACAGAATTTGGCCGGACTTTGTTTGTCATTTCCTGCTCTACAAACCGAACTCTTTGGATTTCTCGGCCATACATAATTTGGGATTCTCAAGTGATATGATGGAAAGTGCTTCTGCCCGTAAACCTTTGGCTGTTTCATCGAAGCTACGTTTTCTGCATCTTAGTGCGTCTCAGGACAATTCTAGTTCTTTGCCGGAACTTAACAAATTTGGATTAATTCATGATTGTTCTCGGGATTTGTTTGGAGCTCGTAATAAGGTTTTATCGCTTGATCATGAGTTCTTGGGTGATTCCGTGGTGAATCCGCATCCAGATTCCATTTCTGATAGCTCTTCGGGCGGAATTAACGTACATGCAGGCATTAAATTGGGATCCTTTATACCGATCACGGATATAAAGGGCCAGACGGGGGCGCTTTCCGCTTTTACTGGAGCTGATTTCTCTCAGGAATATTGGGGAACTATCTCAGAAAACATATTATACAATATTCTTGATCTCTGGCATGCAGAATATTCTGATGATGAGGTGAAATCTGCTTTCAATTTAAAATCAGTTCCGACGAGGGAATTTATTTATGGCAAGTTGTCCTTATGCTCTCGATGTTCTGCGTTGGGCCATTTAAAGGTTGACTATAACGCGGTATTATGCAATACATGTAAGTATGTTGAGCGAGCCTATGTCTGTGTTAAAAGGCAGAAATCATGCTTGATTTGCACTTCTATGCTTCATGACTGCCAATTTTGCCCCTCTTTAGTGCGATGCTCCATCTGTGGTTATTTGGGCCATTTAGGTCGAAACTGCGGGACTATTGGACCGGAATACTATTGTCTGGTCTGGAAGCCGAGGAGACGGCCCTCAGTACCCACCCCAAACCATCGCACGAATCGCAACAAAAGGAAAGGCAAGATCTCCAGGCGTAACAGGAAAATTTGGGTGCCCAAACTGAAATTTTGCCCTCCGGCTTCTGTTGACGATATTTCAGCACCTCCGCCTCCTGCGCTTCCAGTTTCCCATTGTTTGCCTACTCCGCCTCCACTATCCGCCAACCAGGACCTTGCTCCGCCGACAACTGCATATACTACGCTGGCGAGATTGCGCGGTCCACCAATTCCAGAACCGCCGCCTGACTTGTGACGGTCGGCTACTGCCATGGCCAATGTGGATGATCCTACGGATGAGTGGGCTGGTGGTCTGATGCATACCATTACGGTACAGAAGGGTACTGACTTGCTGTAGTGGCTGTGGGAAATTTCCTTTGGCAAATATACTCCCCAGATCACATATGAAAATTCAACCCAGGCGAGATAGTTTTCGGAGAACTATGTCACTCTGTTTAAGGCAGTCAGAACTGCTATTCAGATGTCGATCATGCAAATCAGGCCAGCAAACTTCTCTGATCACCAATTCACTGCTGCTATGTCTAGGGGGTTTTACTTGCCTCGGGAAACCTGCCAGATGCTTATCCCGCCTATACCTCTAACTGCAACCCAGTCTGAACCAGAGCAAACACATGAGTGAGCTTCAAAATCTGCTCTTCCCGCTATCTCCTCTGGTCATGGGCCGAGGTCTGATGCTGGGCCAATTGGTCTCATTGGGCTGGCCGGGAGGGACATGCAACTGCAGTGTGATTCTCTGGGTAATGGGCCAGATTGTAACTCATCCCTTGAGTGTATGATCCAAAAAGAGCAGGCACATGTGGACACAACTCACTTAAGACGTAGCAGTACATGCAACAAATATGATGGTTTCAGAGTCCCCCCGCTGACTGATAAGAAAATACATCCATCAAAGGTCAAGCCTAGGAAACAACCATCAGTGCACTTTGCTGCGACGGCCACTGCACCTTCAGTCAATACACATGAGGATGGAGGACATTCTGCTCAATCCTCCAGCCAGGTATCGGTTGATATCCCTCCTCCCACTCCCATTGCTACCATTCAGCAAATTGGCACTAATTGGTGTGGTATCCCTGTTGAAAATCTCAGTCCGAGGAAGCTTCTAGCCAAGCTCCAGTCGGACAAGGGCGACACCTCATAAGTTAATGGTGGAGGGGAGGCAGTGGAAAGTGCTTTGCTGGAACATTCGTGGTATCAACTCAGAAGTGAAGCAACTAGCACTAAGGAATGCCATACGTGACAGTGCGTGTTCTGTAATATGTCTGCAAGAAACCAAGCGAGTCTCGTTTGATCTGTCTTTTGTTAAACTATTTTGTCCTCGACAATTTGATCAGTTTGTGTTTGTACCCTCCAATGGTGCCTCTGGAGGGTTAATTACCATCTGGAACAGTGCCACTTTTAGTGGTTCGTTGATTTTCAGTGAGTCATTTGCTTGTGGTGTCAAACTTACTTCTCTGGAATGTGCTAAAGAATGGTCATTGGTTAATGTCTATGGACCGTGTGATGGAACTGCTAGAGATAACTTTACATCTTGGTTATTTGACCTCGACATACCCAGCAGCGAAGATTAGTTAATTATCGGGGATTTTAATTTCATTAGGGGGCCTGAGAACTGGAACAAACCAGGGGGAGACGCCACTGATATGTTTACTTTCAATGAGTTCATCCGAACTCAATCCCTGATTGAGCTTCCCATCAAGGGAAGGTCCTACACTTGGAGTAATATGCAACTTAACCCGTTGCTTGAGCAGTTGGACTGGTACTTCACATCGGCAAACTAGACAATCATCTACCCAAACACCTCTGTGGCCCCTTTGCCCAAACCAGTCTCCGACCACACTCCATGCGTGATCAGTATTAACACTTTGATGCCAAAAAGCAAAGTGTTTAGATTTGAGAATTTCTGGATCACACATAGTGGATTCTTTGATACGGTTCAGAACTCTTGGGTGAAATATTGCTATGCACCTAACTCAGCTGCGACCCACTGCAAAAAGCTTAAAACGCTAAGGTACGACCTCAAATAGTGGAGTAAAAACATTTCTCGTCTGAATATCTGTATTGAAAACAGTAACAGAGCCCTCGCAGACCTTGATGCCATTGAGGATAAAGGCAATCTCATGGTTCCGGAGGCTAATTTCTGTCATATTTTGAAAGACCACTTGTTGGCCCTGCTGAAATACCAACAAGAATACTGGAAAAAAAGGTATACAGTTCACTGGTTTAAGTGTGGTGGTGAAGACACACGATTCTTCCAAGTTGCGGCCACTGAGCGGTACAGATGTAATTCCATTGCTTCACTTAAACAGCCAGATGGCTCCATTATCACCGATCACCGTGGTAAGGAAGCAATTCTGTATGAGGCGTACAAGGAACGATTGGGACAGTCCAATGCGGTGAACATGAAATTCGACCTTCCATCGATCATCAAAAAGATTGAGGGTCTTGATGCTCTGACCGTCCCGTTTACCAGAGAGGAAATCGACCAAGTAGTCAAGGAAATGCCAGGGGATAGGGCGCCAGGTCCTGATGGTTTTAATGGGAGTTTCTTGAAGTCTTGTTGGCACCTGATAAAAGAAGATTTTTATAAAGTCTGCATGGACTTCTATGAGGGCAACCTTGATCTGAAGAGTTTGAATTCGGGCTTCATCACCCTCATTCCCAAGATCCGCTCACCCCAGACAGCCAATGATTACAGGCCTATAACTCTTCTTAATTGTTGTCTGAAGCTGATCACTAAGCTCCTAGCTAATCGCCTGCAAAAAGTCGTCCTCAAAATCATACACCGAAATCAATACGGGTTCCTTAAAGGGAGATCCATGCATGACTGTTTAGCATGGGCATTCGAGTATATACACCAGTGCCAAGCTTGGGGCCGCCCTTGTTTTCTGCTGAAACTAGATTTCGCCAAGGCATTTGACACGATCGAGCACGCTCCGATGATCCAAATCATGAGGAACATGGGGTTTAACGAAAAGTGGCTGTCCTGGATAGACTGCATCTTCTCTTCCGGGGTGTCATCTGTCCTTCTCAATGGGTCGCCTGGTCGTCAATTCCATTGTAAGAGAGGGGTCAGGCAAGGGGACCCGCTATCACCGCTGATTTTTGTGCTCGCGGCGGACCTCCTCCAGGCAGCCATCAACGACGCACATGAAAAAAATCTGATCCAGCTACCCATACCCTCCTGCCATGGTGACTACCCCGTCATACAGTACGCGGACGATACTATCGTCATCATGCCAGCATGCACACTTCAGGCGGGAAAAATGAGGTCAATCTTGTCTGATTATGCTACGTCTGTGGGACTACGCATAAATTTTCATAAATCCACACTTGTCCCAATCAACCTGGACCAGGACAGGACTGAAGCCATTGCTAATATATTCCAATGTGTGGTGGGAAAAAATGCCATTTACATACCTAGGGTTACCCCTAGGTACGACTCATCCATCGGTGATGGATCTCATGCCTTTGGTGTCCTCGGTCCAGAGCAGGTTGCCGGCTGCTGTTTCTTTGCTGGACTATGGATCCAAACTGACCTTGGTAAATTCAGTTGTCACTTCTCTGGCTATCTACGCCATGTGTGCTTTCAAAATCCATCCGAGAATCATCGAGCACGTTGATAAACTTCGCAGGAGCTGTCTTTGGCGTAGTAAATCGGAGGATGGAACCAAGGATAGCTCACTTGCGGCCTGGGACATGATTTGTCGTCCAAAAGAGAGAGGAGGGCTAGGGATCATAAACTTGAAATTGCAAAACCAAGGTCTCCTCCTCAAACTGATGCATAAATTCTATAATCGTGCTGATGTACCCTGGGTACAGCTAGTCTAGTCGACTTATTACACGGGTAAAGTGCCACATGCCTCTGATCCTTGTGGCTCGTTTTGGTGGAAGGACCTCCTGCAACTATCTGATATCTACAGAGGAGTGACCAAGGTTGTCGTGGGTAGTGGTAAAACAGCTCTTTTCTGGAAGGACATGTGGAACGATGACCTGTTATCAGTCTCTCATCCCAGGGCCTTCTCGTATGTCAAAAATGAAGACCTCTCCATACATGAACTGCTGACGGCAGATACTTTGGGCCAGGTGTTCCACCTGCCACTGTCCGTGGAGGCTCGTGGAGAAGTTGAGGACCTGCAACTGATCACCAGAGAGGTGGATCCCGCTGGAACCACTGAGGACGCCTGGCTCTGTAGTTGGGGAGGGAGGGATTTTAAGGCAAAAAAGTTCTATGATTACTGCTTTCGAGATGAGCAGGTAGATGAAGCGTTTGGATGGATTTGGAAGACCAGATGCACGATGCAACGGAAAGTTTTCTTATGGCTTTTGTTGGCGGATAGATTGAACATCCGAAACATGCTCAGAAGGAGGCAGTACAAGCTTGACAATGATGACTATACATGCATGCTCTGCCAAAACCCACCCGAGGAAGATCTGAACCATCTTTTCTTTGAGTGTCCCTTCAGTGCTAGGTGTTGGAGGACACTGGGTATCACCTGGCCAAACTCTGACTGTAGATTGCATAAGGTGCGTGTGGGCAAGGCTGAATGGGACAAACCAATGTTTTTGGACATCTTCACCATTGCTTCTTCGGGGATATGGAAGGAAAGAAATGACAAACTCTTCAGAAATATTCCGCCCACTCATGGCTCGTGGCTGGACATGTTCAAAAAGGACTTCTATATGATGACACACAGGGCAAAACAAAAATTTGTGCCCTTCATACACTCCTTCCTTGCTGATATTTAGCTACTTTAAGTGTTTGACTTGTATATCCTACCTCCCCCCTCTCTCCCATGATGTAGATATTTCCTAAACTGCTTGTAACCCTGGGACTTTGTCTCTGACACTTTAACACTTAAATAGAAAAAGGTCAGCGGGAGCCCTGCCCCACTGTCATTAACCGTTCAAAAAAAAAGCATCCCCAAGCTTAATTCCCACTCGTCCTCGAGTAGGTAAATGATAAAAACAGAATTTTTGATGTGGAATGTTACCTAACATGTTTCGTCATGTAATCTCTCTTACGGTATGAATAATAAGATCCGAATGATTCAAAGCAATAGTCTATAGTTTGATATAAAGACATCAATACTCAGGCATACTAACAAACAATCATGTCTTTCAAAATAAAAATGCTAAAGAAAGTTATCCGTACAAAATCATATAATCCTATCATGCTCCATCTTAACACAAAATATTTATCATGCACTACCCCGATGACAAGCCGAGCAATTGGTTCATACTTTTTAAAGCGCTTCAGCTTTTTCAACCCCCACGAAATACATGAGCGCAAGCCATGGATATAACACTATGGGTGGAATAGAATATGGTGGTAGAGATTAATAAGGGGAAGTAAAAAAATAAGAAGATAGTCTCACATCGACGAGGCTAATCAATGGGCTATGGAGATGCCCATCAATTGATGTCAATGCGAGGAGTAGGGATTGCCATGCAACGGATGCACTAAGAGCTATAAGTGTATGAAAGCTCAACATGAAAACTAAGTGGGTGTGCATCCAACTTGCTTGCTCATGAAGACCTCGGGCATTTGAGGAAGCCCATCATCGGAGTATACAAGCCAAGTTCTATAATGAAAAATTCCCATTAGTATATGAAAATGACAAAATAGGAGACTCTCTATATGAAAAACATGGTGCTACTTTGAAGCACAAGTATGGAACAGGATAGTAACACTGCCCCTTCTCTCTTTTTCTCTCATTTTATTTCTCTCTTTTTTTCTCTTTTTTTTCGTGGGCTCTTTTTGGCCTCTTTTTTTCTTTTTTTTATTTCCTCATTGGGACAATGCTCTAATAATGATGATCATCATACTTCTATTTACTTACAACTCAAAAGAAAATTACAACTCGAAAATAGAACAAAATATGACTCTATATGAATGCCTCTGGCAGTGTACCAGGATGTGCAATGATACTAGCATAACATGTATAAAAAATGATGAATGGTGGCTGAGCCACAAATACTATGTCAGCTATATGATTATGCAAAGCAATATGACAATGACGATGCGTGTCATAAAAACGGAACGGTGGAAGTTGCATGGCGATATATCTCGGAATGGCTATGGAAATGCCTTGCATGATAGGTAGGTATGGTGGCTATTTTGAGGAAGATATAAGGAGGCTTATGTGTGATAGAGCGTATCATATCACGGGGTTTGGATGCACCGGTGAAGTTTGCACCGACTCTCGATGTGAGAAAGGGCAATGCACGGTACCGA
The DNA here is from genome assembly GCA_039707655.1 of Elymus sibiricus. NCBI lineage: Eukaryota > Viridiplantae > Streptophyta > Magnoliopsida > Poales > Poaceae > Elymus > Elymus sibiricus. Next base: position 206,773,912 of record CM077674.1, read on the forward strand.
AGAGGCTAGCAAATTGCGAAAAGGTGAGAGTGTGTATAATCCATGGACTCACATTAGTCATAAAGAACTCACATACTTATTGCGAAAGTTCATTAGCCCTCGAAGCAAAGTACTACTCTGCATGCCCCTAGGGGGATAGATTGGTAGGAAAAGACCATCGCTCGTCCCCGACCGCCACTCATAAGGTAGACAATCAATAATAAATCATGCTCCAACTTCTTAGCATAACGACAGACCATACATGCATGCTTCGGGAATCACAATCCTTTACACCAATATTCTTACTAAACCACAAGTATCTACTAGTACCTCCCACATATTACCATCTTAATATCGCAAAACTATTGCAAGGAATCAAACTTATCATATTCAGTGATCTACATGAAAGTTTTTATTATATCCCCCTTGAATACCTATCATATTAGGACCAAATCCATAACCCATGCATATTACCTTTGCTATTCATTATACTCTCAAAAAGATATAAGTGAAGCATGAGAGTGCAACTATTTCTTCAAAATATAGCCACCGCCGTGCTCTAAAAGATATAAGTGAAGCACTAGAGCAACTGCCTATCTCAAAAGATATAAGTGAAGCACCTAGAGTATTCTAACAAATCACGAATAATGTGTGTCCCTCTCAAAAAGGTGTGTTCAGCAAAGATGACTGTGACAAACTAAAAAGCAAACAAACTATAGCACTATGTCGCTAGAGGAATTTTGCGATAGTTTCTATAACAGAAGATTGTCTGAAATTGAAAATGTCACTAAAAGTTTTATGACTTCACAATTTGAGAAAAATAAATTCTTTTCCGAAGAGCTTAAGGAATATTCTAGCTTGTAGGATGCTATCAATAAACAACCAGAAGATGTTAATCTAGAAGTATCCAACCTTAAAGCTCAACTTGCTAATACTGAAAATTTACTAGGAAAAATCTCGGATAAACGAACAACTTTAGTGAATAGGATGGCCGCTAAGCCAGAGTCACTATCTAGTAATGATGAGGATATTAAAATGATTGGTGTCACTCCTATTGAATCATTATTTAGTAACATAAAACTTGATGAAAAAGGGACTGAAGAAGAGTCAACCTTAGATAGAAGGAGTCCCACTTGCTTGGAGGGAGATAATCTTGATGATAAAAATGAAAAAAAGTGGGTTTGGAGAGGTCAAAACTTTAAATAGTAATGCACCCACTACTTTTGATTACAAGGACTTTAATTATGATAGTTGTTCTTTAATTGAGTGTATTTCCTTGTTGCAATCCATGAGTAATTCACCAAATGCATATGAGCAAAATAAAGCTTTCACTAAACATATTGTAGAAGCCATGATGAAAGCACATGAAGAAAAACTTGAGTTGGAAGTTTCAATTCCTAGAAAATTACAAGATGAATGGGAACCTACTATTAAAGTCAAAATTAAAGATTATGAATGTAATGCTCTTTGTGATCTTGGTGCTAGAGTCTCCACTATACCAAAGTCTTTGTGTGATGTGCTAGGTCTCACCGACATGGATCTTTGTTCCCTTAATTTGCATCTTGCGGATTCCACTATTAAAAAGACATTGGTTAGAATAAATGATGTGCTGTAACATACCAAATTTTGGAATGTTATATTAATTACTAGAATGATTGAATGTTTGTTTGAGTGACTGAATTTGAGTGAAAATTTGAAACTTTTGAAACTTTTGAATGAGAGGGAATAAAATGACTTTCCCTTTGTGTTTGATTTCAAATTCATCCAATTCAGATCAATGAGAGAAGATGACATGACTTCTTCAAATAAAGTAATTGAAAAGCGGATTTGAAAATTTCTGAAAATATTCAATTTGGAATCTATTTCATATTTGGCTCTATTTTGAAATTTGAAAGAATTCAGATTCACTTGCCCCAAATTTCAAAAATTTGAGAGGAGGAACATGACCCTCCAAAACCAGGTGTATTTTTGTTAAATTTTGAACCATAAAACCCAGGGGGTTATTTGAAAATTATTTGCAAAAGAAATAAAAACAATTTAGGCATTTTCTAAAAAATATTTTTTAAAAAGTATTTATTTTGGCTGTGGAAAAATGTTCATACTGTGGTATTTATTGTTCTGATAATTTTGGTATATAAAACTTGTAAATTTAGATTTTATTTGATTCTCCAAATCGATCTTTTAGTTCCTGTTTTTAATAAAAAGGAAAAAATCCGTTTTATTAGGAAACCCCGAAGCCCAATAGGAATAGTGTCGGCCCAGGATTCCCTGCGCCAGATCCGAATCTTTTCGGATCGGCCACCGATCGCCCGCGCAACTCCTCGCGCTCGCTGACAGCGGGGCCCACGCCCGACCGCCTCCTCACCTCGGTCATCCCCTTCCTTCTTACTCCCCTCTTTCCTTCGCCGGCGACCGCCTCGAATCCGACGGGATCTCGTCGATCCCCTTCCCTCCGAGCACCCCTGACCCCAGGGCTATAAAAGCTGGGAGCCCCGCACCCCGTTTCGCCCGAATCCCGCTCGCCCGACCCTGTCCTCTCGCCGCAATCTCTCGCCGGAGTCCGAAGCCGCCGCTGCGCCATTGTCGCTCCCCCGCTCACCTCCGTCGCCCCCAATCGTCGCCGTGACCACCATCGCCACCATCGTCACCGTCCGCGCCTCCCCGTGCACTCGCCTGAGCTCCAGAGCCACCGGAGTGAGCTCCCCGTCGACACCAGAACGCCATCCGCCGCCCACGAGCTCGCCGTCGTCAACCCCGTCGCTCCCAACCGACCCCGAGGTCACCATCGTGCTCGCCGTCGTCGTCCTCTTCTCCTGAGCACCTCTCCATCGCCGGAGGGCCCCTGGAACGCCGTCCCCGTCAAGCCCGCCGCCTCGGACATTGCCGGAACCTCGCCGGAGAACTTCTCCACCGCGGTAAGTCACCGGAGCCCCCTCTCACCGTTAGATCTCGATCCTAAGGCCAAGATTAGATCACTTAATAGGCCGAATCGTTTTCTATTAATTATCGGCCATCCGCCCGAAGCACAGCTTGCCACGTGTACCCCTGTCCGTTAGAAAAGATTTTTCTTTTTCTGTTTTAATTTCAATTCCAGAAAATAGTTCTTCTTTTAGTTTTGCTATATCTTTTAGAGTTTTTAATATTTTTGAGTGATTCTTTTTGCATTAGGCCAAAAATTTATTCTAGTTTCTGTAGATATCAAGTTTGACCATGTTTGACTATTTAAAATTTGAATTCAAACAGATTTGATTTAAACCTTGTTTTGTGAATAACTTGAGTTTAAAAATAAGTTTTGAGTTGATTCTTTTTGCTACTGGTCACTAGTGCTTTTGTTCATCAGTAGGAACAATTTGAGAATTTTTATAATATTTTAAATTAGGGTTTCAAGCAAAACAGATTCTGTTTTAGTTCTTTTAGGTTTATTTCTATTTCTTTTGTTTTAATTGTTTTTATTTATTTTTTTCCTTTATATTAGTTGACAAGTTTTACTTTGTTTTTCTGTTAGTTAGTAGTAGTATTTCAACCAAGTTTATTTTTATGTTATTTAATATTTTTATAGCATGAAATCAATTCTAGTTAAATCATAACTTGCAAATTGATTTCATTGCTAGTTTTATTTCCTATTTGAAAATATTTTTCATAAATTGTTTTATAAGTTTTAATTTCTGTTAACTTAGTTGTTTTATATTTATTTTTCTCTTATTTTAGTATTTTATTGTTGTTATGTTTATTAGACAAAAACTTATGTTGTTTAGTGTGTTGTTTTCATATTTCTTAGTTGTTCTTCAAAAGTAATTCTTTTTGCTAGTAAAATATTTGCTAAAATAATTTTGTTAGATTTTACTTTGTGTTTTTTTTGCATTTTAAAATAAGTTATTTGTAGGGAAAACTACTTTGGTTGTTTTGATGAAGTTTTGTTGTTTTAACTTTTGTCTTAAGTATTTCCTTCATCACAACACATTTGTGTTTGGTTTTTGATTGTTTGTATTGATTGCTAGTATGATTGCTTATATGAGTGCAATGTTTGATTATATAGATTTCATCAGAGAGTGACGAATAGTTCTATCAAGTTATTTTCTGAGAGCTATATTATCTTCATCAACCTTACCAGGCAAGTTCACTTTGATCATCTTACATTACCTATGTTTTATTTGCATTAGAATAAATCTCTCCATCATACATCCAGTAGGATATTGAGCTTGAACTTGTTGTAGTATCATGAGGTAGGAGAAACCCAACACCCTGTTACCATTGCCCGGGAAGGGACGTTACTTCACAATTGCTACGCTTTAGTAGACGGGGTTTGGTTGTGAGATTCAGGAGTGTTGTGAGGTTAATTAATTATTTCAAGACCTACATGATGATCAAGACTTCAAGACTTCAAGGACTCAATATACCTCTGGGTGGATTGGACATGCATTTTGGCAGCCTGATATCTATCATGGTTATGCCGGGAATCCTGGTATCTACCTGTGATCATCCCAACGGAATGCCACCCAGGCTCAAAGAGATGGATGGATACTTCAAGGCCGGAAAGCTTACATGTGCAACCGCAAGTCAATATGGGCTCTGGCTTGGTTAACCTTAGTGGTGACTCTGGTAGGTCAGATTGCTACGAGATGTAGAAGAACGGTAGGATTGGATGGGCACTGACTTTCTACCGGAGGATCGCTTTGGAAGGCCATGTTTCGATCGTCTCGTTCTCAAACACCAGGCAGTGCGAGGACACAACGAGAGGGATCGAATCTTGCAGGTAAAGTGTACAAACCTCTGCAGAGTGTCAAACTAATCGATTAGCCGTGTCCCCGGTTATGGACAACATGAGCACCGGAGATGATACTATCAGCCAGTCTCAACACAATTAATAAAATTTTATGATGAGTGGGTCTATTAATAATTTTGGGACATGAGAATTGGTTGGTGGAACCATCTCATTAACAACCAACTTTTGTAGTGATATTTCCATTTGACTCCTTTGTTGTAGGAAAAATAAAACCAGCTTTTCTGCAAAAACTCAGACACATAGCCACAAAGCCTTTTGCATATAGAATAGTCTTATCATTTTAACCTATGGTGATCTTGCTGGTACATTCAATGTACTGACCTACACGGCTGCAACGTCTTATGTTGCAGATACTTCTCTATGACGAGTAAGAGTACGATTTAGGGTTACGGTCTACACTCAACCTGCCGTTGGTGTTTATTGGGACTCCACTCCCGTTGACTGTTTCCGCTGAGATTTAAGAGGTATATATCGATTTTACGTTATTTACATGTGATTGCACTTTGATATATACATTGATGTACTGTGTGTGCCAGCATACTGATCCAGGGATGGCACTGACACACAGAGGCTTGACTCGTTTTGAGTCGGGACGCTACATGTGCTTATTCTTTCAAATAGAAATTATGTGCCCGTGGACTTTATTATTCTTGATATTGAATGCAATCCTTCTTGCCCTATAATACTTGGTAGACCGTTCCTACAAACAATTGGTGCTATTATTGATATGAAAGAAGGTAATATAAGATTTCAATTTCCATTAAAGAAAGGGATGGAACATTTCCTTAGAACGATAATTAAAGCACCTTATGAATCTATTATGAGGGCCACTTATGGAATTAACTTGAAGGATGACAACACTTGAAACTATGCATTATGCCTAGCTAGGGGCATAAAACAATAGCGCTTGTTAGGAGGCAACCCAATGAATAAAATATATTTTTGCTTTTTCTTTCTATTCTTGAGTGTTTACACAATTATAGCTTCTGTTATGATTGTATTTTTATGTTTTAATTAGTGTTTGTGCCAAGTAATTCCTTTGGGATGATTTGGAAGATAGTATGATAGATGCTGTTGGAAAACAGAAACTTTTGCGTCCAGTGCTGGAATTTTGTTTTTTCGCTGGTGCATCAGAACCTTCTGAATTTTTTTACACAGTATTGATATATGAATTTCCCATGTTTTCCTAATTTTTCAGAATTTGTGGAGTTACAGAAGTATGACGTTAGTTCAGATCTTTACAGACTGTTCTGTTTTAGACAGATTCTGTTTTTGTTGCATAGTTCGCTTATTTTGATGAATCTATGGATCGTATCGGGGGGTATGAGTCATGAAGAAGTTGGAGTACAGTAGCATTATGCCAATATTAAATATGAATCAATTTACAACAGTATCTAAAGTTTAAGATTTGTTTGTTATACTAACGGATCTCACAAGGTTTCTGTTGAGTTTTGTGTGCTGAAGTTTTCAAGTTTTGGGTGAGACTACGACGGAGAAAGGAATAAGGAGCGGCAAGATCCTAAGCTTGGGGATGCCCAAGGCACCCCAAGGTAATATTCAAGGAAGACTCAACCGTCTAAGCTTAGGGATGCCCCGGAAGGCATCCCCTCTTTCGTCTACAATCTATCGGTAACTCACTTGGAGCTATATTTTTATTCATTACATGATATGTGTTTTACTTGGAGCGTCTTGTGATATAGTTTGTTTGCTTTTGTTTGGTTTTTTAGTTTGTCACAATCATCTTTGCTGAACACACCTTTTTGAGAGGGACACACATTATTCGTGATTTGTTAGAATACTCTATTTGCTTCACTTATATCTTTTGAGCTAGGCAGTTGCTCTAGTGCTTCACTTATATCTTTTAGAGCACGGCGATGGTTATATTTTAAAGAAATAGTTGCACTCTCATGCTTCACTTATATCCTTTTGAGAGTCTAATGAATAGCAATGGTAATATGCACGGGTTATGAATTTGGTCCTGATATGATAGGTATTCAAGAGGGATATAATAAAAACTTTCATGTAGATCACTGAATATGATAAGTTTGATTCCTTGCAATAGTTTTGCGATATTAAGATGGTAATATGTGGGAGGTATTAGTAGATAATTGTGGTTTAGTAAGAATATTGGTGTTAAGGTTTGTGATTCCCGAAGCATGCACGTATGATCTGTCGTTATGCTAAGAAGTTGGAGCATGATTTATTCTTGATTGTCTTCCTTTGTGTGGCGGTCGGGGGCGCGCGATGGTCAACTCCTACCAACCTCCCCCCTAGGAGCATGCGTAGTAGTACTTTGCTTCGAGGGCTAATAAACTTTCGTAATAAGTATGTGAGTTCTTTATGACTAATGTGAGTCCATGGATTATACACACTCTCACCCTTCCGCAATTTGCTAGCCTCTTCGGTACCTTGCATTGCCCTTTCTCACATCGAGAGTTGGTGCAAACTTCGGCGGTGCATCCAAACCCTATGATATGATACGCTCAATCACACATAAGCCTCTTTATATCTTCCTCGAAACAGCCACCATACCTACCTATCATGGCATTTCCATAGCCATTCCGAGATATATTGCCATGCAACTTCCACCGTTCCGTTTTTATGACACACATCATCATTGTCATATTGCTTTGCATGATCATATAGCTAACATAGTATTTGTGGCTCAGCCACCGTTCATCATTTTTTATACATGTTACGCTAGCATCATTGCACATCCTGGTACACTGCGAGAGGCATTCATATAGAGTCATATTTTTGTTCTAGTATCGAGTTGTAATATTGAGTTGTAAGTAAATAAAAGTGTGATGATCATCATTATTAGAGCATTGTCCCAGTGAGGAAAGGATGATGGAGACCATGATTCCCCCACAAGTCGGGATGAGACTCCGGACGAAAATTAAAAAAAAAGAGGCCAAAAAGAGCCATGAAAAAAAATGAGAGAAAAAGAGAGAAGGGGCAATGTTACTATCCTTTTTCCACACTTGTGCTTCAGAGTAGCACCATGTTTTTCATATAGAGAGTCTCCTATTTTGTCACTTTCATATACCAGTGGGAATTTTTCATTATAGAACTTGGCTTGTATATTCCGATGATGGGCGTCCTCAAATGCCCGAGGTCTTCATGAGCAAGCAAGTTGGATGCACACCCACTTAGTTTTCATGTTGAGCTTTCATACACTTATAGCTCTTAGTGCATCTGTTGCATGGCAAACCCTACTCCTCGCATTGACATCAATTGATGGGCATCTCCATAGCCCGTTGATTAGCCTCGTCGGTGTGAGACTATCTTCTTATTTTTGACTTCCCCTTATTGCGCTCATGTATTGCGTGTGAGTTGAAAAAGCATAAGCGCGTTAAAAAGTATGAACCAATTGCTTGGCTAAAACCGGGGTTGTTCATGATAAATATTTTGTGTTAAGAAGATGGAGCATGACATGATTGTATGATTTTGTAGGGATAATGTTCTTTAGCATTTTTATTTTGAAAGACATGATTGTTTATTAGTATGCCTGAGTATTGATGTCTTTATATCAAATTATAGACTATTGCTTTGAATCATTCGGATCTTATTATTCATACCGTAAGAGAAAGATTACATGATGAAACATGATAGGTAGCATTCCACATCAAAAATTCTGTTTTTATCATTTACCTACTCGAGGACGAGCAGGAATTAAGCTTGGGGATGCTTGATACATCTTCAACGTATCTATAATTTTTGATTGTTCCATGCTATTATAGTATCAATCTTGGATGTTTTATATGCAATTATATGCCATTATATATCATTTTTTGGGACTAACCTATTAACCTAGTGCCCAGTGCCAGTTGCTGTTTTCTGCTTGTTTTTGCCTTTTCAGAAAATCATTATCAAAAAGTGTCCAAACAAGAAAAAACTTTGGATTAATTTTTTTTGGACCAGAAGAGACGCAGGAAGCTTCGGGAGAAGACCAGAAGAGCCACGAGGAGGCGTCAAGCCTGGAGGGCGCGCCCAAGGGGGTAGGCGTGCCCCACAGGCTTGTGGGCCCCTCGTGGCACCTCTTGGCTTAATTCCAACGCTATAAATTCACAAATATTCCCAAACCAACAGAGAAACAGAAGGAAAAACCTTTCCGCCGCCGCAAGCCTCTGTTCTTCCGCGATCCCATCTAGAGGCCTTTTCCGGTACTCTGCCGGAGGGGGAATCGATCATGGAGGGATTCTACATCAACCTTGCCGCCCTTCTAATGATGTGTGAGTAGTTTACCATAGACCTACGGGTCCATAGCTAGTAGCTAAATGGCTTCTTCTCTCTCTTTGATCTTCAATACCATGTTCTCCTTGATGTTTTGGAGTTCTATCCAATGTAATCTTCTTTTGCGGTGTGTTTGTTGGGATCTGATGAATTGTGAGTTTATGATCAGATTATTCATGAGAAATATTTGAGTCTTCTCTAAAATCTTTTATGCATGATTATATAGCCTTCTATTTCTCTCCGATCTATCGATTTGGTTTGGCCTACTAGATTGATTTATCTTGCAATGGGAGAGGTGCTTTGTGATGGGTTCAATATTGCGGTTCTCAATCCCAGTGATAGAAGGGGACATGACACATATTTGTATTGTTGCCATTAAATATAAAAAGATGGGGTTTAATCATATTGCTTGAGTTTACTTTGTCTACATCTTGTCATCTTGCTTAAGGAGTTACTTTGTTTCATACTTAATACCCTAGATGCATGCTGGATAGCGGTCAATGGGTGGAGTAATAGTAGTAGATGCAGGCAGGAGTCGGTCTACTTGTATCGGACGTGATGCCTATATACATGATCATTGCCATGAATCCGTCATAATTATTTGCTTTTCTAGCAATTACCCAACAGTAATTTCTTTACCCACCGTATGCTATGTGTTCGAGAGAGAAGCCTCTAGTGAAAACTATGCCCCCCGGTCTACTTTATTATATATTAAAAACCTAAAAATACCTTGCTACAATTTATTTACTTTTATTTTAATTAGTATTTTAGTTTATCTATTTATCTCTATAAGATTTAATCCTTGCAAATAACCGCTAAGAGGATTGACAACCCTCTTATTTGCGTTGGGTGCAAGTGTTTGCTCTTGTGTGTGCAGGTGCGCTTAACGGAATTTTGCTTGGTTCTCCTACTGGATTGATAACCTTGGTTCTTAACTGAGGGAAATACTTATCTCTACTGTACTGCATCATCCTCTCCTCTTCGGGGAAATACCAACGCAGACTACAAGTAGCAGGTTACCACAATGGCTAATACCGTCATTGCAGGGAGTGAATAGTACTTGCACCATCACCAAGTCTATCTCCTAATGGGGTAGGACAAATGCACTAAATGCACCGTTAGGTGCTACGCCGGGGAGGTGAGACTTTGACGAAAAGATCAGTACCACCTGCCCTGCCGGCTTCCTGTTATCTTGACACGACCCAGGGACGGGTGTCATTAAAGTTAACCCTTGCGTGGCATGCTGACACGTGCCTTGGCCAGCTATGTTTGATTTCCTGCCTGCTCAACACCTATCACACGAGCTTATCTAGCCGATGATGAGGTGGAGCAGTAACGGGACAGATAGAGTCCACTGGCATGGAGCTTGCCGGGCCTTCGCTTGCCGCAACCAGAGTCTTGGTCTTCACCTTGTCGGTACGAAGCTTCCCGGCAAGGGTAATCTTGATCTTCAGTACTAGAATAGTACTTCTCGATGACCTACCTGGAGGTCTTCTTCACGGTCTTGTTAATCTAAGTCTTGAGTCTTGGAGGAAGCAACCCTCCAGCACGTCAGGAAGGCCACGACTGCCTGAGCACAAGTCAGGGTATGAAGGCACCCATGTTTTAGTACACCGGCAGTCCGCCACCCCATCGCACCGATCCACCGCCGCCCTCCTCCATCACGCCAGAGCCGACACCCCAACGTTTTCGTCCACCGTAACCTCAACCGCAGCGCCCTCCAGGACTTAGCAGTTGAAGCCAAGGCAGAACTGCCTCCACGACGCGGACGTGCACCATACCCGAGCCACTTCAACCCCTCTGTCCTGCGCCTCACCGCTGCCGCTCCAACGTTGCAACCGTCCACCACACCGGAGCTATTCCCGCTACGCCGTCATTTGCCGCCTAGGATCCGCTTCCCCGCGGCCGACAGAGGGCCACCGCACCACACTCAACAACTTGGCCACGGGTTTGTCCAAGGCTCCACCGTCCTCCACAACATCTGGTTTCCAGCGAACCACAAGAAGATCGTTGAAAAATCATAAGGAGGACACAGCATGGCCAGCCGATATTGGTACTCCTCTTCCCTTATTCTTGCAAATCTAACATGTGTGCTCGCACGTTATTCATCCCACGAAGGAAACTAGTTGACCACTACTTACTGCACATTCTTCCTGATACTAGATGTTCCAAGTAACTCGCGATGCACAAGGTTTCCCCCATTTACTATTTAACTTTAGCTAGAGGTCGCCTGCCTGGATTTCAATTCAGTGTCAGTTGATTCCCAATTAAAGGAAGCACCACCCGCGGAGGCGCGCGGAGTACCTAGTCCGCCTATTCGTCGGGGAAGCAGCGCCTCGGTGTCTATCTTAGAGGAGTGTGTGGCGCAGGAGCTGCTGGCGCCCGATCTGGAGGTCTGCCAGGCTTAAAGGGATGGCCGGGGGGCGCTGCCAGGCATGGCGGTTGGGTGAGTTCGAGGGGAGGGCGGGGCGGCGGAGGCAGGGGTCTAGGCCGGTGCTCGCTGGCGGTTCGAGGAAGATCGTCAACAGTGACTGGCGGGAGGTAGATGAAGGCCATCTGCCTGTTCCTTGTAGATCGGACGGTGCAGAAAAAATTGACTGACCTATTTGTTTTCAGTCGATTGTTATTTTCATAGGACCACATGTGGTGGTTTGCTGGAGGAATACCTGCACTTCCCAACCATCCCTGTACTCATATTTCAAAAGCCTAGAATATAATTTCATGTGCCATGCATGTTGTAGAGCTATCATATGTCTGCCGTCATTATTTTTTGATCCACCTGCTATCTGATACTTTGACACTGCACTACTTGTACACAAACTACATCCATACTCTCACTATTGTTTTATTACGCATGGATATTTCAGAATCTCAAGCACAGTATTCTAAAAAGAAAACAGAGCAGTTGCTCCAGTCTGCATCGAGGATTGCAAAGACGTGGTTTGATACTCTAAAGAAGAGTGTAGTTTCATTCAATGAAGACTCTTAACGTAGCTCTGTAGTTGATGACCCCTTTCGGCATACACTAGCATCGCAGGTGCTTGCTTTAACTTCACGGTGTCTTATGTGGTTGCATGTTGCATATGGTGTCCACCTTGTATTGCTTCTAAATTGGTTAAATTGCATCTGCTTAGCCATATACTGTGAATATGACATGCCTTCCTGTTTTTGGTACATACTGCATCTGTCTATTAACCATGTTCTTACATCAAACTAATGTTCTTGTGTATCCCTCATCAATCACTTATGATGAGACAGTCACACCCATGGGTTAGTGTGAGATGAGCTACTCTTTTAAAGAGTGCAGTGTCATCCTCCCCACATGATTCTCAACAAACAACAGGGCTAGATGAAGATAGTCAACGTAGCTCTATAGTTGGTGACCGCATTTTCACTACACCACCATCGTAGGTGCTTGCTCTAACTTGACAGTGTGATATGTGGATGCATGTTGCATATGGTGTCTAGCTTGTAATTCTTCTAATTTGGTTAAATTGCATCTGCTATTCTGCTTAGTTTACACATTATACCTGTTAATGTGACATGCCTTCCTATTTTTGGTACATACTACATCTGTCTATTAACCATGTCCTTACATAAAACTATTGTTCTTGTGTATCCCGCATCAATCACTTATGACAAGACACCTTTACTATATGCAGCGTGATATTTCTTGCACCTTGCATATGATTTATAGCATGGACTACGTCTAATTTTTTGAAACGCCATTTATGATGAGACACTTTTAACTTGGCTGAGTCATATTGGTTGCATCTTTCATGTGGTGTCTACCTTGCATTGCTTCTAATTTGTTGAAATGGATTCTGCTTAGTTTACACAAATAGGTGTGAATATGCCATGCCGTCCTGTTTTTCATACATATTCCATCCTCATATCATGTGTTTGACTTACATCAAAGTAGTTTTCATCAGTATCATGCATGAATGAGTTCTGAAGAGTGATTTTATTCCTTTTTCTTGTCATTTGACTTGACAACGCAAAATCAATAAAGCGGAAGGAAATTAGCAAGGCAGTGGATGACGGTACTCCTTCCGACCAACTGAAACGGAGGGTCTTTATAGATTCTACTCCGCCATCCTCCAAACAAGATTTGCAAGACAACACATGCATAGACAGTCAACGTAGTTGTGTTGATGATGAGCACATCTCCCCTACCCAACCATCACAGGTGCTCGCTCTAACTTGCCACTGTTATATGTGGTTGCATGTTACGTATGATGTCTAGATTGTATTGCTTCTAATTTTGTTGAATTGCATCTGCTTAGTTTACACATTATACTTGTGAATAAGACATGTGTTCCTGTTTCTAGAACATACAATATCTGTCTATCACGCCATGTTCTTACATCAAAGTAATACTGTTGTGTAACCTGCAACAATCACTTATCATAAGACACATTTAACTTGGGAGTGTGATATAGGTTGCATCTTGCATTGTTTTCTAGCTTATACTACTTCTAATTTGTTGAAATGGCACATATGACGAGACAATTTTAACTTGGTAGAGTGACATTCGTTGCATCTTTCATATGTTGTCTAGCTTTCATTGCTTCTAATTTTTTGAAATGCCTGCTGCTTAGTTTACCCTTCATAGGTGTGAATATGCAATGCTGTCCTTTTTTCTTACATATTCAATCCTCCTATCATGCGGTCGCCTTACATGAAATTAGTGTTCGTTAGCATCATGCATCAATGAGTTCTAAAAAGCGAATTTTATTCATTTTCTTGTGGGTTTGACTTGGCAAGGCACAAAAAATAAGAGAGAGGAAGGAAAAAAGTAAGGCAGGGGCTGATGGCGGTCATCCGGCGCCACAGGTAAGGAGGCGCTCTAGAGATTCTGCTACTACTACTAGTGCAGTAGAAGTTCCAAGTAAATATGATGTGCCCAACAACCCTACTCCAGCATTCCAGGTGCTTTGTCTAGCTTGGCAGTGTGATATTTGCTTGCATGTTGCATGCGGTGTCTAGCTTGTATTGCTTCTAATTTGATTAAATTGCATCTGCTTAGTTTACACATTATACATGTTAACATGCTTTTTTTGCAATACTACATCTGTCTATTACATGTTCTAACATCGAAGTATTGTTCGTGTCTATCCTGCATCAATCACTTATGACGAGACACATTTAAATTGGTAGTGTGATATTGTTTGGATCTTGCATATGATTTATTGCTTGTACTGCTTGACATTTGTTTAAATGCCAGTTATGACGAGACACTATTAACTTGGCAGCGTGATATTTGTAGCATCTTTCATATGGTTTCTAGCTTCCATTGCATTGCTTCTAATTTATTGAAATGCCTTCTGCTTAGTTTACACATCATAGGTCTGATTATCTCATACCGTCCTGTTTTTAGTACATATTACATCCTCCTATCATGCGGTTGTCTAACATCGAAGTTTAGTTCGTCTGTATCACACATCAATTAGTTATGAAGAACTAAATTTTTATTCCTTTTTCTTGTGGGTTTGACTTGACATGGAAAAAAGAGAGGAAGGTAAACAGAATGGTAGGGGATGGTGTTAGTACACGGGAGGCACAGAAACGGAAGCGGAACAGCTCTGCAGATTCTGCTGGTACTGATAGTGCAATAGAAGGTCGAAGTCCACCGGATAAATGTACAAACACAGTATCCCCTGCTACAACACCTGGAAAACATACGAAAGACAAATGAACCAAACAAGCAACGACAGCCCTAGTGGTTGCAGCACCTTCTTCCACAGTACCAACATGTGCACGACTTACTCGTTCGTCAACTCTGCTAGCGGCAAGTTCCCAAGGTCCCTTGCCACCTGACACTACTTCCGAAGCACTCTTGGCACAAGAGGACTTGGCGAGATCAAACGAACATTGTGAGCTTTGTCGGAAGTCAGGCTTCGGGGACCCAAAGGTTCGAACACTGGGGTGAGCTCGTTCTACAACTTCGTCTGCTACCACGGCTAAGCGGCGGCGATGCTACGGCGAGAGCGCGCTAGCGAGGGACAGACCGTGGACTCAGCGATTTACCCAGGTTCGGGCCACCTCGCGGTGTAAGACCCTACTCCTTCTTGGTTGGTATTGCTTTGGTACGAGAGAGGGAGAGTACAAGGTCGAGGGTGATGGGAACCGGAATCCTCTCCTTCTACAATGGCTGCTCTGCCCCCCTTATACCCACATCGGTCCTCTTCCCCCTTTGAAACTTAGGCGGGAAGGGCTGCCACACTTGGCGGGTTTTGAAAGGGGACATGCGCTCAGGCTATCCTGACTAAAGGCGGTCTTCGCCTGCCAAAGCATGATCCATGACGTGCCGGTGGGCTCGGTGATGACCTCCGCCCTGCGCGCCCGCCGTCTTGGTCTTCCTTCGCCGATCGGGCAACCTTTGGGGTTGCTTTGGGGAGTAGATATCTGGCCCTGCTCCCTTAACACAAAAGAGGAATACATCTTCATCTGTGCCTGCTGGCGCGGCCTCTGTCGCCGCTCGTCGCCGCGCGCATCACCCACGTGATGGGCCCCAGACCGCGCGGCTCCGCTGAACGGCCTTCGTCTCATGCGTCCTCGGGAGGGGGCCTCGGGAGGCCACCTCAGGAGGTCGCCTTGCAAGAGGACCTCGTGAGGCCGCTCGTGGAGGTGCTAAGCCTCGCTCGCCCGCTCCCTGAGGAGGGGGCGTCGGGAGGCCAAGGCCTCATGAGGAGCCCTGGCGAGGTGCTTGGTGATGACGGCCTGCTGGGCCCACGCCAGGCGTTGCGCCCTGGGCCAAAGGCAGACGGGCCTGGATACCCCGGGTTCCATTGGCCTGAGAGTTGCCCCCGGGCCCGCGGTGCGCACGTTCCCGCCTACAAGGGGGTGAAACGGTGCGGGCCCTAACCACCTGTGGCCAGGCGCGACGCGTGGCGCACGATGTGACTGGGGACGCCTCCACTTCTCCCACGACGTCTCGGTAACTGCCCGCGCTGATATAAAGTCCGCCGCGGGCGACGCGAGACCATCATTGCCTTCCTCAGCGCCTTGCTGTTGCTTCAATTCCCAACGCCGGAGAAGGCGGAGCGACGAGGGGAACTCCGCGCCGAGTACAAAGAGGGAGAGGGGAGAGCTGAAGTCCTCCACCCATCTTCTCCTTCCTCCTGCTTCCTCTGTCGTCTTGCTAGAGCCGCGACGGAAATGGTGAGGGGGAGAGGGCGTGGCCGTGCTTCCGCTGCCGCATCCCAGGTTCCGCCCCGGGGGCGCGGGCCCTCCCCGACGGCTGCCGGCGCCGGGCCCAGCAGTCGTGGGAGGGGGGCCGCTCGCGGGCGCGGAGGGCGGGGCGCGCGGGGCCGAGGCGGCCGCGGCGGGGCAACCGCGCTACATTCTCAGGCGGCGAGCCACTCGGCAGAGGCGACGCACGAGTTCATCATGAACATGCACTGCAGGCCTTGCACCTGGCTCCGGCTTCCGGACTCCTTCGCGGCGGCGATGGCGGAGCGCGCGCCGTTGGGTTTGTGGGTGCAGGCCGACGGCTGCTGCAACGACCCCTCCTGGGTGGCGACGGAGCTCACTCCTTCGGGATTCATGTTCTTGAGGCAGGGGTGGAAGTCGTCCGCCCTCGCCCGCGGCCTGAAGCGGGGGCATGTCCTCCAATTCAAGTACGACGGGGCCGCTACACTCTTTGTGAAGATCTTCGGGCTCTCCGGCAGCCGCCTGGAGTGCTGCGCGGAGAGCGAGGACGGCAGCTACTGCGGCTCCTCCAGCGAGGACGACAGCTCCAGCGGTGCCGCCTCCGACGGGGGTGGGAATGATGGCGACTCCCCCCGCGTCAAGAGCGAGGACGAGGACTCCGACTAGGCGCGGGCAGCGACGACTCCGTAGCCGGGGCACTGCGCGCACGGTGACGGAGCCGCACTCACCCGCAGCGCCTTCTTGGGAACGCGCGCGGCGCCTGCGCTGGAGTCTTGGGGGAGACGGCGCCTCGCCTAGGCCCTTTTCTTTTTATTTTCCTGCATTGAACCGATGTAGCCCACGCGGGGTCGTGAAAACAGTATCTTCTATGCTCAGCTTAATGCTTTTGTGATTCAGGATGTATGCATTCCCTCCCGAAGTCCTCTCGTGAGGCTGTTTTTTTTTCTTTGTTCGCCTCAGCGTTCTACGCCGTCAGGACCCAGCCCCCGAGCGGGCCTCGGCCGTCGCTGGTATGTCCGGTCGCGATGCCAGGACAAAGCCAGGAGCTAGTGAGGGCTCCTGAGGCGCGATGCTCAGAGAGCCCCCCTTTGGCATGCATGCGGCTTACGCAGAAGGAAAAACACTAGCACCCAGCGGGATCGCGTGGGGAGAGAGCTTGAGTGACGGCAAGGGCATCTCGTGAGGTAGTTAGACTTAGCTTTTGGCGGAGAGCGGTGTCGGGCGAGCCACAGCTCGTGAGGAGTTCACACAGCTCGTGAGGCGTGCTCACGAGGCTCGGCGTTAGGAGTGTCTTCGTCTCGCGAGGCCGGCTCGCGAGAGGCCGCCTGCGAGGTCCTCACGCAGCTCGCCTCCTGAGGGGCTGCATGTCGACAAATTCACGATGGGGGGAGCGGCACGCGCTCGTTAACTCTCCCGTGGCCGTTGCGTGAGGAGATAAGGCACCAAGGACCTTGGTGAGGTGGCATGCACGGGAGCAGGCCCGCGAGCCAGAGCTCGGTCGCTTGGATTTGACGGCACTGCAGGGACGGACCCGAGCACAGACACCGTGCCTAGCCCCCGCTCACGGAATCAGCCAGGGAAGGGGTCGCGAGCGTGTGGCGCTCTCCGGTCGGCATCAGCTAGTCGTAGGGCACCTGGAGCGTCTCGAAGGTCTCGATGGAGATCACGTTGAGGCCGGCGCCCCCGTCGATAAGGGTCTTGGTGACCGCAATATTGCTGATGGTGGGGGTGCACAGCAGGAGTGCGCCTGCGGAGGCCATGGATTTGGGGTGATCCTTGGAGTCGAAGGTGATGGCGTACTACGACCACTTGAGGGGTCGCGCGGCCTCGGGCCTTGGGAGGGCGGCATACACCTCGCGAGAGAGCTGCTTGAAGTGGCGGATGGACGCAGGGGCTTGGGACCCGCCAAGGATGCAGGCGACCACGCGAGGCTCCTGGTAGCCCCCAGCGCCGTCATCAGGCCGGTTGATGTCATTCCTCCGGGGTGGCGGCGGCGGCGGCGGAACAGCGGCATTGCCCTAAGGGACTGCCTCATGAGGCTGGTCGCGCCAGACGGCCTCACGAGGCTGGTCGCGCCAACCCGGGCGGAAGTTGCCGCTGCCGTTGCGGCTATCCCAACGGTTGCTGCCGCGGCCACCTCCACGGCCGGCGCCGCGGCCATTGCGGTCGTATCGGCGGCTTTGGCGCTCGTCGCGGAGCAGCTTGAGCTCCTGACAGTCTTCGGTGCTGTGGGAGCGCACGTTGTGGAAGGCGCAGAGCGGCCGACCGTCCTTCCTGGGCTCGTCACAGTCCCGGCCGCGCTTCTGCTCGGGCTCCGCCGTGAGCATAGCCGGGCCCTTGCGCTTGACGTTATTGCTCCCAGCCTTGGTGGCGTCGAGCACCGTGTCGGGGTCGTTGTGGATGAAGAGGCAGCCTTCCTCAGCCTTGGTGCACTTGTCGGCGAGATCGAGCAGCTCTACCACAGAGTCGAGCTCACCGTTGATGGCGAGCTTCTCGCGCATCTTGACGTCCATGACGCCGGTGGAGAATGCAGAGATAACGGCCGTGTCGGAGGCGCGCGGGATCTTGTTGCGCACCTGACTGAAGCGCTGGATGTACTTGCGGAGGGTCTCGTCCGGGCGCTGCCGCACACGCCGCAGGTCGTTGATGGTGAGGGAGTGGTCTTGTGTGCCCTTGAAGTTGGCGACAAACTGGCTGCAGAGCTCGGCCCATGAGGAGATGGATGCCTCGGGGAGATTCATGAGCCAGGAGCGTGGGCCGTCCTTGAGGGTCATGGGAAACCAGTTTGCCATGACCTTGTCGTCGCCGTTCGCCGCCTCGACGCTCAGCGCATAGAGCTGAAGGAACTCTGCGGGGTTGGGGGTGCCATCGTAGCGCGGAGGAAGCTAAGGCTTGAACTTCGCGGGACAGACCACGCGATGCAGCCAGCGAGGGCGGCGCGGTTTTGACGCCCAGCCGCCGCGACGTCTTGAACGGCCTGGTCCTGGCACCGGCGCTGCCGCTCGAGGGGCACACACGCATCAGGGGGCGCACGGCGAATGATCTGGCAGCTGGCCTTGTCTCGGTCCGGCGAGGACGCGCTGCGGGATGGCTTGTGAGCCCGCGCGCCGCGCTGAGGCCCGCCGTGCTCGTCGCGCAGAGCAGGCGGCAGGGGAGCGCCGTGCGCCAGGTCCCCAGCGCGAGACGGCGGAGGGCGAAGCGAGTGGGAAGGCGCCGGAGCGTCAACGGCGGCGTTGACGAGCTCGGCGATGCGACCTAGCCAGGCGTCGTAGCCGGTGTCAGCTGGACGGTAACGGAGCAGCTCGCGCGCCATGAACAGTGCGGCCTGCGGGTTCGGCAGCCCGCGGTGGGCGAGGGAGGAGGCAGTGGTGGTGTGGCCGTTCGCCTGCACAGAGGGGTGCGGGGAGGAGTCCTGCTGTTCGCGGGCAGCGGGGTCGGTGGTGGCAGCAGCCTCGGCTTCGGGGCGGCGACGATTGCCGTGGGCCACTGGCTCCGTCTGAGCCACGCAGCCAGCCCTGCGCTCAGCGCACTCGCGACGTGCGTCGGCCGTGGGGTTGGTGGAGTAGAGGGCGGAGCGGAAGAACAGTAGCGCTCCCCTACCTGGCGCGCCAAATGTCGGAAGTCGGGCTCTGGGGACCCAAAGGTTCGAATACTAGGGTGAGCTCGTTCTACCACTTCGTCTCCTACCACGGCTAAGCGGCGGCGAGGCTACGGCGTGAGCGCACTAGCGAGGGACGGACCGTGGACTCAGCGGTTTACCCAGGTTCGGGCCACCTCGCGGTGTAAGACCCTACTCCTGCTTGGTTGGTATTGCTCTGGTGCGAGAGAGAGAGTACAAGGTCGAGGGTGAAGGGAACCGGAATCCTCTCCTTCTAAAATGGCTGCTCTGCCCCCCTTATACCCGCATCAGTCCTCTTCCCCCTTTGAAACTTAGGCGGGAAGGGCTGCCATACTTGGCGGGTTTTGAAAGGGGACAGGCGCTCAGGCCATCCTGACTAAAGGCGGTCTTCGCCTGCCAAAGCGGGATCCATGACGCGCCGGTGGGCTCGGTGATGACCTCCGCCCTGCGCCCCGCCGTCTTGGTCTTCCTTCGCCGATCTGGCAACCTTTGGGGTTGCTTTGGGGAGTAGATATCTGGCCCTGCTCCCTTAACACAAAAGAGGAAACCATCTTCATCCGCGCCTGCTGGCGCGGCCTCTGTCGCCGCTCGTCACCGCGTGCGTCACCCACGTGATGGGCCCCAGACCGCGCGGCTCCGCTGAACGGCCTTCGTCTCGTGCGTCCTCGGGAGGGGGCCTCGTGAGGCCACCTCAGGAGGTCGCCTTGCGAGAGGACCTCGCGAGGCCGCTGGTGGAGGTGCTAAGCCTCGCTTGCCCGCTCCCTGAGGAGGGGGCCTCGGGAGGCCAAGGCCTCACGAGGAGCCCTGGCGAGGTGCTTGGTGATGACGGCCTGCTGGGCCCACGCCAGGTGTTGCGCCCTGGACCAAAGGCAGACAGGCCTGGATACCCCGGGTTCCATGGGCCCGACAAGCTTCAACACCAAGAAGGTAGTTGATCGAGTCAAGTTACAGTTGCATGCTTCTTTATATTTAGTCTCATAGTTTGATGTACACTAACACTTCCCATGTTCATTGTTGAACTAGCATGTGGCACCCCGGCTCAGAGAGACCGGAACACCCCGTATTCTAGCCCAGAGATCAAGTCTTCTGGAATACGGCACTGCTTAGCATAGAACAAATCAGCTCTTTATTACAAATAACACGGGTATAAGGTTTCTGAAGGCACGAAGGTTACAGGGGCACGACGACAGTTCGCCTGCTAAGGTAGTTCTATGCTAGTAGCGGAACATCTCGAAGCGGAATAAATTCTAGTAGCGGAACAATGACGACGGTGATGAACTCCACTCCGCAGGGACTCTGGCTGGGACATATCCTAGAGCGCAACCTCGAAATCCTCGACAAGCAATCAATCACGTCATGACCTGCAATCTGGCATGACACGCCAGGTGAGTACTTTGAATGTACTCGCAAGCTCACAGCAACCAAAGCAATCAAGACATACAACAGCATGGCATTTATAGGTTAATTATCCATGATGAACATGATACTACTAGAACAACATGAGCATGGCAACAACATGAGCATGGCAACAACATGAGCATGGCATGTACATATAATTCATGAACATGATGATACTAGCACTAGCATGCAAGGGGGTCGATGTTTAAGGTCTCCTGGACCAACTTACTCTGCTCGGAGGTTATCTCGTAACCACCATATGTATCAATCTTTCTTACCGTCGTGATCATCACGCGATCACCTCATGATCAACCATCATCAAGAACACCACCGTGATCATCTCGTGACCACATAAAGATCAACCAACTTCTTTTCTCATCGAACCGGGGTTGTTATTATTCAGGTTAATATTACTGTTGACCCATAGTGTGACCTACTACGAACTGTGTCCATGACCGAGGATGCGGCTATCGATAGATTATACACTCTGTAGAGGTTAGTACACTATACCCACTCCACGGAACTCATGGCCTCGTGCTCCCATTCGGGTGGACCAACGATATTCCGACAAAATCAATCTATTGCATGACACTCTCCCGGCCACTCCGACAAACTCCCCTTTGGGCTATGTCCTGGGTGACCCCGATGCTAACTCGTGACTTCCGCCACCTCTGTGGCTGCCACCGTCGTGGCCAAACATAAACATCGTCCCAAACGGGGACCTCGGTACCATAAAACTCGGGTCCTCAAGGCTTATGGTAGCCTACCTGATTAGGGTAGCGCGCACCCATAACCTTCCCTAGTAGGAGGTACCGGCGAGAGGCATGACAATAGACCGCATTAGGGCCTCCCCATCCAGGCAAGTGTGGTTGCACTGGTGAGCTCGATTCGGTGGCACCATGACTCAGCCAACAGGTTTGTTCAAGTTCGATTAATGTTTGGTTTAACTTGAATGGTGATGAGCTGAGTCACAATAAAATACATAAGGGAATAACAATGCAGATGAGCATGATATCAGTGTAACCATGGATGGGCAACATAACCATTTAACAACATAACCTCAACAATGATAAGTCATCTATTCTACGGGATGCAAATGCACATGGCATAATGACGATCATCAATATAACAAGTATTTTCATAACAAACCCTAACTATTCAAATGAGCATATCGTTATCACTAGCATCGGAAAATAAATCTGAGAACTAACATGACAATAATAATACTAGCAAATAATCATTTAACTTACTAGATGCAAATGAACAAGGTATAAGAACGAGCATGGACTCACAAGCATATATTATTGACGAAATAATTAAATGAGCAAACAATCATTTAAATATTCAAGTGGAAACCATGGCTACTACAATGCCATCATGCAAGTGGCTGTCGTGGCTTGCCTGGGGATGAAGGAACCATCGGGGAGAGGTGCGATGAACTCGCGGAAAGAATCGCCAAAAAAGTTTCCCTCTCGGCAGAGCTGTTTTAAGGGCAAGGGCAAAATGGTCATTTTCACAGTGTGACAACCTCATGAAAATGGTACCATCGGAACGGGATCGACGAACTGAGATCGTGGGCTTTGGAATCACCTGAATCGGAGTTACGGTTGCCGAGTTACAGTCGTTCGTTCGTTAGGCAGAAATTTAAATAAAAATATTCATTTCTGCTGCTAACGGGCGAACGCTCGCTATTTAACAGACTCGGCCGGCTGGGTTTGCAGAAAGCGTATTTGGAGAAATGCGCTTTCCAGAAGAGGAAACGTATTTTTCCCGAAGAAGAGAAGAAATGCGCTTTCCGTGGAGGAAGACGTATTCTGAAGAATACGCCTCCACTTATCCACGTCAGCGGTCCGAGTCAACGCTTTGTGCGGCTGACATGCGGGGCCCGCAGAGCGGTGGGGCCCGCCTGGCCCGGCTCATCATCAACCTCGCGAGTGCCCGCGGTGCCAGAGGAGGGGCTCGGCGCCGGCGGCCGTCCCAGCGCCACCGGCCGCCTCCGGCGACTCTCCGGCCACCAGGATGACCAGGGCGACGAGCCGCTCCCGCCCGACCACCTTACGCATGCCGACGTGCAACGGAACGAGCGCGACATCGGCCGCGGCGGAGGACGGCTTCGGACGCCGGTGGGTTCGCAGCCACGGGGCACCAGAGGGGGAGAAGAGGTGTTGGGGCGGCTAGAGGTGGTCTGGGAGGAGCTCTGGTGGAGGAAAGGGGAGGGGAATAGCTCTGGTTCACCGGAATTTAGGTGGACGACGACGGCCGCCGCTCGGCCATAGGAGGAGCAGAAGAGCTCTTCGAACTAGATAGAGTAGCTAGGCGGGGTCCTAGGAGGGAGGGAGACAGGTTGGTGGGGTTGATGGGTCTCGGGGAGGGCTTAAATAGCTGCGGTGGCGATGCTCTCGCCGGATGCCGACGGGAGCGCGCAATTGATGCTCCTGGCGTGACCGCGTGCGTGAGCGCACGCGCGGGGGGGGGGGGGGGGAGGGGTCTAGGGGAGGTGCATACAGTGCATAGATGCCGCGGGGAGCAAGAGGACAAGAGCAAGGCGATGACGGCCGCGGGCATCCCGGGACGGCGTGCTCGCCGGAGAGGAAAGATGAGAGGGGGAGGGGTCCAGAGAGGTGGCGTGGACGCAGGAGAGTGGGTGCAACGCAGAGGACATGGTGCGGTGGCGATTCGTCGTGGTTTGTATGGCGACAGAGGGCCCCGACGTCCAGAGCGCGCTTTCGGCGTGCCAGACCGCATGGTCACCGCGTGCACAGTCGCACGCGGTGCGTTCTGGCCAACCACAAGATGTCTAGCGTGTAGTCCATCCAGAGTAGGGCCTCTCTGAGTTGATAGATCGAAGAGATACACTGTGGGCTGATGGGAATGATCAGAGAAAGTTTGCTGTTGCAAACTTAGGCAGGAAGTAGTGATCAAATGGTATGAGATAAGAGCTAAACATGATGTCACAGAGGTTTAGGGTAGGAAGGACTATGATCCTGTGGATTTTGAAGGAATTTGGACTAGAATTTAACATAGTTGTTTTACAACTGCCAAATCTGGTCCAGAAGCTAGATCAGGAAGTAGCACTCACATGGTTGCTTGGGTTGAGATGAAAATTTGTGGAGGGTGGTCATTTGGGCATATGAAGGCACCATAAAAATTTCATCCCATTTGGATAAGTATAAATGGTACTTCCTTCACAATGATCCACACTGGACAGAAACTTGGGGGAATTTTGCAGAGAAACTGGCTTGGCCAAATGATGTGAATTTTGGCATGCTCAAATGATATAGGTACATTTAGGTCCTGGATTAATTTCAGAATTTTTGAAGCAATATAAAATATAGTTGCTTCACAAACTGAAATTGTGACCAGAAACCCAGATTTGAAGGTGTGCTCACATCGATAGCTGGATGGAGATGACATTTGGTGGAGAGTCATGATTTGATCATGTAAATGATCTACCAAAATTTCAACACATTTGGATAAGCCTATCTAGTACTTCCTTCACAAAGCTTCTCTCTTGTCAGAAACTTTGGGAATTTGCTGAGGAAGATTTACTAGGCAAATGAAGTTGAATTTTGGCATGTCGCAATAATTTGGATATGAAAGGGTGCCCAAATTTTTTGACGGCAATCAAGAAAATATAAATAGCACTTCCTTCACAAAGTGCCAATCTGGACAGAATGGAATATGAATATTCCTGAATTATTTTTGAACTAGGCAATGATGGGTTTTGGCATATTTGTGGAATATATGATCCAAATAATTTATGAGAATTTTATGGGAATTTTTGGAATGACAGAAATATAGGTTGCTTCACAACCTAGGGCAAACAGGGTTATTCCTTTAATAGAAAAAGGAATATTCCCAAGAAATAAAAATTGGGGTTGGGCTAAGATGGAAATGACATGGCCTTGGGATAGATTTGAGAATGACAAGCCACTAGGAAGTGGCAGGAGATAAGATCTTCCCAGGTTTCAAGACCACATAGCCATGGAAAAAGAACTCCAAATAAAAATTCGAAGAAATCCAAAAGAAAAAGAAAGGGCCAAAAATCGGGGTGTTACATAGCATCTAGGCGCAAGAGGAAACATACATCAGGGATAATGCTCGACAGGTTAACTAAATCTAAAGGAGGAAGAATGGAGATCCATTTTGAGCCAGGTTTAAAAAGGCCACGTGATGCTACAGAGTCAGCCAAGTTAGTATCAGATGCAGCCATTGTCGTTAGGTGTCATGCACGTATCCTCCCAACATGGATTCAGTATAGGAATGACAAAGACGAAATCCAGTTTAACACCTTCCTCGACCATTTATCTGTAAGTATGGTTATTTATGGAACTTAGTAATATCATCTTGCTCTGTCCCATGCTTTCTAGGTTGCTAGTAATGAGACTCCTATAATTTTGAACAGATGAGGTTCAAGTTGGATCGGCAAGATGATGCAACCAGACAAGCATGCATTCATGTTTTCAAGACTGCTCTGCGACAGTGTTGGTATAACCTGAGGAAAACTCACTTTGAAGGCAAGTCTAACAATGAACTTGCCCAAACATCTCCAGTGGAAAATATAACGGATGAAGACTGGACAACCCTTGTTAAACATTGGTCTGATCCAAAGTATCAAGTATGTTATATAGATGTGATCAGACCACATGTTGAAATCCTATTTACGCATGTGCCTTACAAATCTATCTTCTTCTAGGTGAACTGTTCAAAGAAGAAGGCCAACCGTATGAAAGTGAAATTCCAACAAACAACAGGATCTCGTAGCTATATTGCACACTGCGAGGCTCTGGTAACTAGCTGCTGTTTCACTCTTTTGGCTGTGCCATATTATCAGATCTATATTGACTTGTTCCAAATGCAGAGGAAATCCCGCAAGGACCAAAAAGAACCTGAACCAAATATGGTGGAAATCTTCAAGGACTGTCACACTAGCAAGACGAACGGCATGACTACACCAGTCAAAGCCGCTGTAGTAAGTCCTTAATCCTCAGGCCCTTTGAACTACTGGTTACTCTGACTTGTGCATTGAACTGCATGGTTTGCAGCCAAAGTCTATTACTCTTTTCAATTTTATACACAGTTGTCTGAACGTATCATTGCACCTTACAAGGTTTAAAAGAGAGGAACGATGTTCCTTTGCTCTTGATCTGTAATCTAGTTCCGTGCTGCACACAACGTTACAATTGCATGTTTGTCTGATCTCAGTTGTTTTGTGATATGAATGATGTCATACTATGCTCGCCATATTATAAACTTTGTCTCTTTATCTCAGCTGTCAATACAATGTGAAGAAATAGACAATACATTATCCATGGTATATGGTCATATGTGTAGAACATGGTTTTATTATGTACTTTGCAGTAAAATACAACTAGTATTTTACACGGGTTCACCAAAATAAGTTCTGTATATAAACCAAAGTTATTCTGTTTGGTTTTGCTGCGTCATTAATAACTTCTGTTCTGGTACTGCTAATGTGCAAACTCAACTTTTCAGCAAGCTATGGAACAAATGGTGGAAACGCCACAACCTCCTGAAGGTGATGAGGCAACCATAACCACAATGTCACCTCTTGCTGCAGTGGGTCAGTATCTCTCCACTAACAGTGCCAAAAGCACCTTCCTACGTAATACTGGGTTGGTTGTTAAGGCAACCTCATCCAAACTGCCTCATGAACAAGATCTGCAAGCTCGACAGAATGATATATCTGTGCTCCAGACAAAAGTCCAATCCCTAACAGAGACCATTTGTGAAACAAGAACAACCATTGTTCGATGTCGTCAAGATATGCATGGTTTTGAAACCAGACTATCAGACATTTGCTATGTTGTTCAGGAGCCTAGGAGAAATGACAGCGAAGTTTATTGTGCTCCATCAGACACTACAGCATGAAAACGTACCAGTCAGGTCAAATCATCCGAGCTTCTGAACTTCTGATGGTGCATTTACTTTTATGCCAACCCTCCTTTTGTTATATGGCTGTAATTTGTTTTGTTGCGATACAACATTTGTTCTTAACGGGCAGCGACCGGCTGAAGAAAACAGCAAGCCATTTTTGTATAGGGTAGGGTGTTCCCTATATTTGCATGGGTGGCGAACTTTGATGCCCAGTGGATGTAATCTGTGCAATCGTCGTAATAGCCTAGCGTTAGTTGCCTGCTTATTTATTTCCTTGTAGTCATCTTTTTCCTTGGTTTGTTAGTGGCCGCAATAACCATGGGCCACATACGGCCCGTGGTAACCATGGGCCTGTTACCTGCTGTAGTGACCATGGGCCATCTACAGGCCGTAGGATCCGTGGGCCAAAGCCGGACTGCAATATGGGCCGTAAATGAGCCAAAGTGGGAATGGTCCGTTTAAGTGCCCGTAGCATAACGGGTCGTTAACAAGCCGAAAGTCATCACAGGCTTAATTCTATAAACAGGCATAACGGGTCGTTAGTGGGATGGAATACATGACGGGCTGAAAATGGACCAATGGGTTAACAGACCACAAACGGGCCGATTGTAAGCACGGGCTGAATTTGCCCATTAGCATAACAGGCCAGTAATGGACCGTAAGTAACCAAGGGCCGGAAATGAGCCCAAGATTTTATGGGCCCTTAGAAGGCCGAAAGAAAACACAGGCTGGAAACATCCCAACTGAATCATGGGTCGTTAATGGGCTCAAAGCAGTTTACTTTTCATGATGGGCCAGAATCACCACGGGCTGTCAATGGCCTAGAGATACAAAATACCTCATATGGGCTGAAAGACGTCATGGGCCATAGATGGGCCGAAAGTGACAATGGGCTGGAATCATAAGGCACGGCCCACATGGCGCTACTGGGCCAAATTTTGAAAGGCCACAACGGGCCATGAGTACCCGGGCCGTAAATGGGCTATATGCGAACAGGCCATTAACAGGCTTTCCATGGGCCGGCCCGCTAGCTTTTGACCATGTCAAATGGGCTGGCCTTTTTAACGTAAATGGGCCACTATTGGACCGTGCCACGTGTCGACGTATCATAGGTGTCTCTCGTCCAATGAATGGATGACATCTGTCCCGACGCCGAGCTGACATGTGGTTCCATTGGCGAATGAGAATTTTACAAGTGGAAAATCGCCATTGGTCCAGGCTGATAACGGGTTATCAGATCCAAACCCGCGCCTGATAGCTTAACGGCGACCCGTTACGGTGCATGCCACATGTCGGTTACCCATGAGGAAACACTTCCATGACGCGACATTTATCGTCATGGAAGTGGACACTTCCGTGATGATAATTTTAGTATTGTCATGGAATACTTCTACGACAGCACAGGTATGACTATCTTGATTCTGTCATAAAATCGTCACGGATGTACATGCATGACAGAAAACGTGACCTACTTTGACAAAGACGTGTCATCACGGAAGTGTTTTTTTGTAGTGATTGCACATTCACACCTATGATAGGAGGATGGAATATGTATGAAAAACACTAAGCAGAAGAAATTTCAACAAATTAGAAGAAATCAAAGCTAGGCACCATATGAAGATGCAACCAATATCACTCTTAAAAGTGTCTCATCATAAGTGCCATTTCAACAAATTAGAAGCAGTAAAGCTAGAAGACATTGCACGATGCAACGTATATCAAACTCCCAAGTTAACTGTGTCTTATGGTAAGTGATTGTTGCAGGATACACAACAGTACTTTGATGTAAGAACATGGTGTGATAGACATATTTAGTATGTTCTAGAAACAGGAACACGCGTCATATTCACAAGTATAATGTGTAAACTAAGCAGATGCAAATCAAACAAAATTAGAAGCAATACAAACTAGATATCATACGCAACATGCAACCACATATAACAATGCAAGGTTAGAGCAAGCACCTATGATGGTGGAGTAGGGGAGATGTGTTCATCATCTACACAACTATGTTGACTGTCTAGCCTTGCGTTGTCTTGCGAATCTTGTTGGGAGGATGGCTGAGTAGAATCTATAGAGACCCTCTATTTCAGTTGCTCGGAAGGACCACCATCATCCACTGCCTTACTAATTTCATTCCACTGCATTGATTTTGCATTGTGAAGTCAAACCGACAAGAAAAAGGAATAAAATTCGCTCTTCAGAACTCATTCATGCATGATACTGACGTAAAATACTTTGATGTAAGGCAAACACATGATACGAGGATGGAATATGTACGAAAAACAGGACCGCATGACATATTCACAAATATGATGTGGAAACTAAGCAGAAGGCATTTCTACAAATTAGAAGCACTGCAAGCTAGACACCATATGAAAGATGCAACCAATATCACTCTACCAAGTTAAAACTGTCTCGTCATAAGTGGTGTTTCAACAAAGTAGTACATGCTAGAAATTATATGCAAGATGCAACCAATATCACACTGCCAAGTTAAAGGTGTCTCATCATAAGTGATTGATGCGGGAGACACAAGAACAGTAGTTTGATGTAAGAACATGGTGTGATCAGATATAGTATGTTCTAGAAATAGGAACATGTGTCATATTCACATGTATAATGTGTAAACTAAGTAGATGCAATACAACAAAATTAGAACCAATACAAGTGAGACATCAAACGCAGCATGCAACCACATATAATAGTGCCAAGTTAGAGCAAACACCTATGATGGTGGAGTAGGGCAGATGTGCTCATCATCTACACAACTACGTTGACTGCCTAGCCTTGCGTTGTCTTGCGAATCTTGTTGGGAGGATGGCGGAGTAAAATTTGTAGAGACCCTCCGTTTCAGTTGCTCGGAAGGACCACCGTCATCCAATGCCGTACTAATTTCCTTCCGCTTTATTGATTTTACATTGTGAAGTCAAACCGACAAGAAAAAGGACTAAATTTGCTCTTCAGAACTCATTCATGCATGATACTGACGAACACTACTCTCACGAAAGACAAACACATGATATGAGGATGGAATATGCACGAAAAATAGGAGCACATGACATATTCACACCTATGATGTGGAAACTAAGGAAAAAGTATTTCAACAAATTAGAAGCACTGCAAGCTAGACACCATATCAAAGATGCAACCAATATC
The DNA here is from genome assembly GCA_039707655.1 of Elymus sibiricus. Taxonomy (NCBI): domain Eukaryota; kingdom Viridiplantae; phylum Streptophyta; class Magnoliopsida; order Poales; family Poaceae; genus Elymus; species Elymus sibiricus. The sequence continues at coordinate 206,804,139 of CM077674.1, forward strand.
ACTCTGCCAAGTTAAAACTTTCTCGTCATAGGTGGCGTTTCAATAAATTAGAAGCAGTACATGCTAGAAATCATATGCAAGGCGTAACCAATATCACACTGCCAACTTAAAGGTGTCTTATCATCAGTGATTTATCCAGGATACACAAGAACAATAGTTTGATGTAAGAACATGGTGTGATAGACAGATATAGTATGTACCAGAAACAGGAAGGCGTGTCATATTCACATGTATAATGTGTAAGCTAAGCAGATGCATTTTACTCTAATTAGAAGCAATACAAGCTAGACACCATATGCAACCAGATATCACACTACCAAGTTAGAGGAAGCACCTGTGATGGTGGAGTAGGGGAGATGAGACTTGGAACTTGTAATGCGCTAGCAGTACAAGGAGAATCTATAGAGATGCTCCATTTACGTTGCTGCAGAGGACCGCCATCATCCCCTTCCTTACTCTTTTCCTTCCTCTTTTTTGATTTTGCCTTGTAAAGTCAAACCCACAAGAAAAAGGAATAAAATTTGCTTTTCAAAACTCATCGATGCATGATACTGATGAACACTACTTTGATGTAAGGCAACCGCATGATTGGAGGATGGAATATGTACGAAAAAAGAACTACATTGCATATTCACAGCTATGATGTGTGAACTAAGTAGAAGGCATTAGAACTAATTAGAAGCAATGCAAGCTAGACACCTTATGAAAGATGCAACCAATATCACTCTGCCAAATTAAAAGGGCGGACTCATAAGGGTATTTCAACAAATTAGAAGCAATACATAGCTACATGCTAGAAATCATATGCAATATGAAATGAATAAAGGTGTCTCATCGTAAGTGATTGATGCGGGCTACGCAACAATAGTAGTTTCATGGAAGAACATTGTTAATAGGTAGATGTAGTATGTACCAAAAAAAGGAAGGCATGTCATATTCACAGGTATAATGTGTAAAATAAGCAGATGCAATTTACCCTATTTAGAAGCAATACAAGCTAGACACCATATGCAACATGCAACCACATATCACACTGCCAAGTTAGAGGAAGCACCTGCGATGCTGGTGTAGGGGAAATGTGGTCATCAACTACAGAGCTACGTTGACTATCTTCATCTTGCCTTCCGGTTTCTTGAGAATCATGTGGGGAGGATGAAACTGGACTCTTTAAAAGAGTAGTGCATCTAGACTAACCCACGGGTGTGACTGTCTCATCATAAGTGATTGATGAGGGATTGATGTAGGGCACAGGCCAAAGTGCCCCGATTTGTCCCGATGTTCACGAATTGGAGGTGGCTACACGAAGAACACAAAGAACACGAAGAACAAGAGGGGGAAACCACAAGAGAAACACTCAAGAACAAGTCCAATCACACATCCACTAGACTAACAAACACACAAGATCCACAAGGTACATGAACAATCAAAGGGAAAGATACAAGGTAGAGTTCATCCCAAATCCATGAGGAGATGAGGTCTTGATGATCTAGATAGATACTTCTCCCTTAGGAGGTCTTGATGATGTAGATAGATCCTTCTCCCTTAGGAGGTCTTGTCGTGGTATTCTCGCGGGGGGCGTGCGATTCACGGCAGATGCCATGGGATGGCTTGAGGTGGGGTTACAGGAGGACGCCGGTGGGTTTCGGAGGCGAGGTTGGCACGTGCTAGTGCAGGACACAAGACGTACCCAGGTTCGGGGCCCTCCGGAGAGGTAACACCCCTAGTCCTGCCGAATGAAGTATGGGAAGCACAAGGGCTACAATGTTGCTCCTGGAGCTGTGTTTGTGTGTGTGGTGGTAGATGATGTGAACTAGGAATCGAGCTGAGCCAGGCTGAACCCCCCTGCATGGAGGCCTCCTGGGGGGTCTTATAGCTCGACCCCCCAGGGTTACATGGGTAAATTACACGGGCGCGGGGCCCTGGTGTCATCGTCTAGGAGCCGGCGGTGGGGGCCGCCGGGTCGCCAGGTCCGCCGGGTGCGCCGGGTGCGCCGGGTCTGCCGGGTGCGGGCTCGGTTGGCAGCGCGGCACTGTGGCAGGTCTTGTCGTTCGTCAGAGGGCGGTCGGCGCCGCCTAGCAACAGGGTTGCGCCGCCCGGACACCGCCCGCCCCGAGCGGGGGCACAGGGAATGCTGTCGCCTCGCCCGCCGGGGCCGGTGTAAAGGAGGGGGCACTGTTGCCTTACTTGTCTTGTCGTGAGGGTCTGCTCTCTAGTGGCCAGCCGGCATGGGCCAGCCGGCCAGGCCGGGTCGCCACGCCGAGCCGGCTCGTGTTGGGGAGCCGGCGTGCGGCCTAGCCGGACTGAGGGGCTCGGCCTGCCCCGATGTTAAAAAAAGAAGGGGGATCCGGGCTCCGTTGCCTACCCGGGGGTCATCCCCCCGACAGTAGTCCCCGAAGCTGTGAAGGCTCGCCGACTTCAGGCAGGGGGGCCTTCGCAGCTTACCCCCTAAGGAGCCGGTTTGTTGATGAAGTGCCGGAGTCCGGTCGGGCGGCTTCGCCTGGCCGCTTGCCGGCACCGCGGCAGCGGGCGCCGGGAACACCCGCTGGGGCCCGGCTTCCGGAGACCGGGTCGCGGCACCCCGGCCTGGGCGGGAAACGGAAACGCCCGCCAGATCAGTCTTGCTTTGTACGCCGATTCGCGCCTGCCGCAGCTTGACGGGCTGCCACGTGCAGCCTCGCGGCGGGAGAGGCCTGCCAGGCCACGTGCGCGACGGGACGTGACTGTGGCCCGGGCCTGCCACGACGCGCCCTCGGCCCACACGCGAGGGATTTACTGCGCTTCCCCGCGCAGTTAATGTGCGTGGGGAACATGCGCGCATAGTGCGGGGGAGTGGGGATCGTGGGCGCATAAATGAGGCATAGGGAAGGTGCGACGGAAACGTTTCCGCGCACTCCCGCCCCTCGCTCCTCCTCTGCCCCTGCTTCTTCTCCGCCGCGACCGAGCGAAGCGCTGCCGCCGTCGCATGCCTCGCCCATGCCTGCTGCCGCGCGCCGCAATCCTAGGCCCGCAGCGCGCAGTTCTCTCTTCCTCCTCCTCTTCATCACCGCATCTCGACGCCCGTAGAGCCCTCCAATGGCGCTGCCGAAAGAATCTTGGGAGGGCTCAATCACGACTGAGCAGAACATTCGCTATCTTCGCCGCACGAGGCGGATGCCACCGGCGGAGGCGCTGCTCGCGCGCGCGCCGGGCTCGGAGAGGGTGCCACAGCCGCGGGAGGGCGAGCACGTGGTCTTCTTCTCGCATTTCGAGCGCGGGCTCGGCCACCCCGCGAGTCTCTTCTTCCGCGCGTGGCTCGACTTCTTCGGGCTACAGCCGCATCATCTCGGCGCCAACGCCGTGCTGCAGGTTGCCGGCTTCGCCACGCTCTGCGAAGGCTATCTCGGGATGCTGCCGATTGTGGAGCTGTGGGCGAAGATGTTCTTCCTCAAGTAGTAGGGGGCGTCAGTCGGCGTCATGTCCGACTGCGGCGCAGCGGTGGTTACCGGCCGGGTGAACGGGCCGTTTCCCAAGCTGCCACTTGAGGACTCGGCTAAGAAGTGGCAGACGACGTTCTTCTACGTCCGGAACGCCGACCCGGCGTCGGACGTCATCAACCTTCTGCCCTTCGTCGACGTGCCGCCGCTCGAGAAGCCGAACTGGGGCTACTGCCCCAAGAAGCCGCCGCCAGAGATGGTGAACATCTGCAGCCGGGTCGGGGAGATGACGGATCGCGAGGGGTGAAGCCGGTTGACCTCATCGCGGCCTTCATCGCCCGCCGGGTTCTGCCGCTGCAGTGCCGGGCACACCGGATCTCCGACATGAACGGCCGGCACGACCCGACCCTGATGTCGACCAAGGAGCTGACGCCGGCTGGGATCGTCCAGCGGGTCAACTACATCTCCAAGGCCGGGCTGAAGGAGGAGGGGTGGAACTTTGGGAAGGAGCCCTATCACCGGCGAACCCGGCGCCGGCGGTGAGTCCCTGGTCTTTATTTTTTGCTGCTTCGACGCTATTCTTGTGTCCTGACGCGACGGGAGGGCCGCAGCTATTCGCCAGCCAGCGGAACCACGACGGGCCGAATCCCCAGCTTCTGCTGGCCGACCTGCCCGAGTCGGACGTGGAGGACACCGGCACCGAGGCGGAAGAGGGGGCGGTCGAGGCGCGCCTGGCCGACGCCGCGGCCGGCGGGTCGCGGCATGCGCGTTAGTCTCCGCCCTCGGATCCTCTTCGCGACTGGCCGGACGACGATGAGGAGGGCCTGACCGGTGCCCACGGTGCAGCGCCCTCGGCTGGGGAGGACGCCAGCGTCGACCCCCCAAGGCGGCTGCGGAAGGAGGCCGGCGCCGGGCCGGCTCGTGCGGCGGCGTCTGTCAGCCGGCCACATGGGAAGGAGGCGGTCGAGGCGAGGCTGGCCGCGAAGCGGCCGGCAGCAGGGCCGGCGCGCGAGAGGGCCGTCGTCAAGAAGAAGCGCCGGCTCGCCCCGTCCGTGGGGCTGAGGCGGGAGGTCCCGACGGTTATCGGGTAAGTGTCTCTCGTCTTAGTTCTGATCCTTGCTTGTTGAAACAGTGGGGGCGCGCCAGCGCACCCACTGGGTGTAGCCCACGAGGTTCAGCCTGGCTGCGGAGCAGCCGGGTCGAATCTTATGGCTCTTCTTTTTTCTTGCTTATGCCTTTGCCGTGACAAATCTGCCGTGTACAGGTCAGCTCTTGACTTGGCGGTGGCGGCGACAGAGGTCGCGGCGGGCGAGGCCATCTGGAGAAAAATCCGGAGCAACGCCATCGACCGCGAGCCGGGCTGGACCGCGGAGGAGGACCTCGAGGCCCGCCAGTCCGGCCAAGATCTTGACGCGGCGACGCGCGCCGCCTGGCGGGACCGGGACGAGGCCGAGAAAGCGATGCAGGAGGCCTTGGCCCAGGCGTGGGAGAGGGCCTCCGCGAAGCGGGCCAGGCCCACCGCGGATCCGGCCTGGCCGGAGATGGAGAGGGGCTCGGCGCCGGCGGCGACGATCATCGAGCCGCAGCCAGAGGGAGCGGGCGAGCCGGAGAGGAGGGCGGAGCCGGCCGGCGTCGAGTAGGACGTCGATGAGAACATCATCGTGGACACGCCGCCCCGGCCGACCCGGCGGAAGGAGGCGAGGGCGGCAGAGAGAGGCGCGAGGCGGAGTCCGCGCCAACCGGCCAAGCGCAGCCGACGCCGGCCCCGGAAGCCGCGACCGGGGATGCCGGTACCCTGGTGGTCGTGCCGCCCCAAGCTGCCACGAACTCCGAGCGGCCGGGTGGAAGCAGATCCGGCACCGGGACCGCGATCCAGCAGCCGTGGGTGAGCTCCGGCGAGGTTCTGGTCGGGCCGAGAACCCGGGAGGATGACGCGGTGGATGCCTTGCGCTTGTAGCTCCGTGGTCGGAGCGAGCGCCTGCAGGCCTTCGTCCGGGAGGAGCAGGACCGGATGCGGCAGCTAGAGCAGGCGATCGCAGTGAGTTTTTCTTTTTTGCTTGTCTTGGTTGCTGAATCAGTGGGGGCGCGCCAGCGCACCCACTGGGTGTAGCCCCCGAGGTTCGGCCGGGCTGCGGAGCAGCCGGGTCGAATCTTATAGCTCGTCTTTGCATTCTTCTAATCTTCTGTCTGTGCACAGCATCTGTACGACCTGCGGGCCAGCTTGTACAACCGGCTCCGGGAGCGGTACCGCGAGGCCAAAACCCAGCTCGCCGCCAAGGAGTAGGAGCTGCGTCGGGTCCAAGGTACGTCTTGCATGCCTTCAGTGGGTGCGCGCCAGCGCACCCACAGGGTGTAGCCCCCGAGATTCGGGCCGGACTGCGGAGCAGCCGGGTCGAATCTTAGAGCCTTGTCGTTTTCTTCTAATCCTTGCTTCTGGCATCTGACCGGGAACCTTGTCGCGCAGCCGACGCGGCCGAGGTGCCAGGCCTTCGAGGCCGGCTTGCCGAAGCCGGCGAGCAGCGCGACCACGCCGTCGGCGACCGCGACCGGCTCCAGGCCGAGGTGGACCGGCTGGTGGCCGAGAAGGCCAAAGCGGAGGACACCCACCAGGCGGAACTGGGCCGGCTGGCGGAGGAGCGCGGCAAGGCGGCCGAGGAGCTAGTGGACACCGGTAGGAGGATCGCCCAGCTCGAGAAGGATCTCGAAGCCCAGGCTCGCGCGTCGGCGATCCGGGAGAACGGGATGCGGGGCGAGGCGCAGCACCTCGACGAGACCTTCGCCCATAAGTACCATTTTTTTTCTTTGGGCCGGCTGGCGTAGCCGGCAAGTTGCTTTCTTTGACTGATTTGTTTCTTTCCTTTGCCAGGAGTCTTCCCGGAGACGCAGGAGGCGGTCGATGCGGCCGTGTACGCCCACCGGGTGGAGCAGCGCGAGCTAGGGGCGGACATTGACGCTTACGCCGCCTGGTCCTTCTCGGAGCTCGTCCTCGCCGGCGAGGCCCGTCTTCGGGCCGTGGAGGGGCAGATGCACCGCCTGTTCGAGGCCGGCTTGGGCATGGCGAGCGGCCTCTGGCCGAGTGCAGCGGTGCCGAACAGCGTCACCCGGCTGGCGCGATGGCTGGAGGCCGGGGTGGAGCGACTCGGCGCGTGGAGAGCCTCCGCGGCCCGTGCCGGAGCGGAGATGGCGCTGTGCTTCGTCGTGTCCTGGTACCCGGGCGTGGACCTCGACCGCCTGGCGGCGCAGCGGGCCGGCGTGGAGGAGGACTTGGCGGTGCGGGCGCAGCGAATCGCCGGGCGGGCCAGTTACCTGGCCTCGTTCGCCCCACACGACGAGTTTGTCCTGGAGCGGACGGAAGACGGCGAGGAGGTCCCTGCCGACGAGTTCGGCTTGCTGCTGAACGACCCGGATGGCAGCTCGGCCGAGATGGGTGCCTACGCCGATGACGAGGCTGACCCGGACGACGACGCCGCAGCCGGGAGGACGGCGGAGAGCGCTGGACCCGACCCGACGGCTGCGTCCACCTCGGCTGAGCAGACACCGGCGGGAGATGACGTGGGTGCTGCTTAGGGCTTTTGCTTTTTTCCGTTTTATCCTTCCTGTACTCAAACTCTGTTAGGTAGCAGGTCCACCCACTGGGGGTGTAGTTCCATGTAATGAACTTGTGGCCGAAGGCCCATGCTGTATATAAATTTTGCATGTGATTTCACTTTTTGCTGTTCGACCTTGGGCCTTTTCTCGTTTGTCTTTTCTTCGAGCTTCGTTCCCGCTAGCCGGACAGCCGGGTTGCGGACTGTGGCTAGGACGGGGATTCGGCTTTGAGAGCGGACGCACAATACTTAGGCTTTTTCGGACTTTGAGTGAGAGCGAAACACCCACTGGGACGGCTGGCGGCAGGCGGCAAAGCCTCTTGGCGCGCAGCCGGTCGTGCGGCGAATTAGTGGGAGGGAGGGTTGGGCCGGGCTAGCCGTGCCGGGCTGTCTCCCTTAGTCGTTCTTGCGTAACGATGCTTCCGGCCTTTGGCTCTTGCCGGCCGGACAGCCGGGAGCCGGCTATGGCTGGCGAAGAGAGGGCTTTGGCGGTTCGTACGTTTCGAGATGGAGTAAGGGAAAAACTGGCGAGGTGCGGTCTAGCCGGCTAGCCCCCGAGCCGGCGGTGCCGACTCGGCGGGAAAATCAAAAAACTGAGAGGTGCATAGACACAGAGTGAAGCGGAAAAGGAAGCCCCCGAGCCTCCGAGCCGGCTGTGCCGACTCAGCGGGAGAAACGAAAACGGGGGGCTTCCTGCTTTCATTAAATCCAAAAGGTGGTGATACATACATGCATAAGTTCGACTGTAAAATGGGCGGAGGAGCTCCTCGTTCCAGGGCCGGCTGGACTCCTCGCCGGCTGCATCTCGCTTGCGCTAGTTCGGCTTCTGCGCGTCGATGAGGTAGTACGCGTTCCGGTCGCAGAGAGCCTTGCTGACGATGAAAGGGCCCTCCCAGGGGGAGGCCAGCTTGTGCTGGCCGGCTGTCCACTGGACGAGCCGGAGTACAAGGTCACCTTCGCGGAACGCGAGGGGCTTGATCTTCTTGCTGTGGTAGTGGCGCAGGCCTTGTTGGTAGATGGCTGACCGGCTGAGGGCCAGGAGGCGCGCCTCCTCGAGCAGATCGACGCCGTCTTCGCGTGCTTCTTTTGCTTCGGCTTCGGTGTACATTGTCACTCGGGGCGAGTCGAACTCGACGTCGGTTGGAATGATTGCTTCGGCTCCGTAGACGAGGAAGAACGGGGTGAACCCGGTGGAGCGGTTGGGTGTTGTCCGGAGACTCTAGAGAACGACCGGCAGCTCGTCGAGCCAGCTGCCGGGTGAGCGCACGAGCGGCTCGACGAGTCGCGGCTTGATGCCGGCTGGGATGAGGCCGTTTGTCCGCTCGACCTGGCCGTTCGACTGGGGATGTGCGATGGAGGCCAAGTCGAGCTGGATGCCGGATGCAGAGCAGTAGTGGGCCAGCGCGCCCTTGGCGAAGTTGGTGTAGTTGTCCGTGATGATGCTGTGGGGAACGCCGTAGCGAACCGCTATATCCTTGATGAACCGGACGGCCGGTGGCCCGTCGAGCTTGTTGATTGGTCTGGCCTCGATCCATTTGGTGAATTTGTCGACGGCGACCAGCAAGTGCGTCATGCCGCCTCGGGCGGTGTTGAAGGCCCCCACCATGTCGAGCCCCCAGACGGCAAAGGGCCATGTGATTGGGATGGTTTGGAGGGCTGAAGCCGGCTGGTGGCTGCGCTTGCTGAAGCATTGGCAGCTCTCGCACTTGAGGACCAGTTGCTCGGCGTCTTGCAGGGCCGTGTGCCAGTAGAACCCGTAGCGGAAAGCTTTGGCCACCAGGGATCTTGAGGTGGCGTGGTGCCCGCACTCGCCCTGGTGGATGTCGAGGAGGATCTCGATCCCCTTGCTCTGCTCGACGCAGCGCTGGAACACGCCCGTCGTGCTGCGTTTGACGAGCTCGTGGTTGATGATGCTGTAGGCGGATGCGCGCCGCTGCACTTGCCGGGCTTCCGTCTCGTCGCAGGGAAGGTCGCCGTCTTCCAGGAAGGCGAGGATTGGATGAACCCAGGACGGCGCCGTCACCACCGTGAGGACGGCCGCCGGGATGAGATCCGGGACGGCAACCCCCGAGCCGGAACCGGCAGCCCCCGAGCTTGGGACGGCAGCCCCCGAGCCGGAGCCGGCAGTCCCCGAGCTTGGGACGGCAGCCCCCGAGCCGGAGCCGGCAGTCCCCGCGCTGGAGACGGCAGTCCCCGAGTCGGCGCCGGGAACTCCAGGGTTGGGTGGGGGCGCGTCGAGGTCGTCCGGGACGAAGATGGATTCCGACTCCGGAGACGGCTTGATGGACGGCTTCCGCAGGTGCTCGCGGGAGACGCCGGCCGGGATGGCTTGCCGGGTGGAGCCCACTTTGGCCAGGGCGTCGGCTGCTGCGTTGTCCACGCGTGGGACGTGCAGGAACTCGCAACCGTCAAAGCTGCCGGAGAGTTGCTGGACCAGGAAGCGGTAGCTGGCCATGTTGGCGTCTTTGGCATCCCAGTCGCCGGAAACTTGCTGCACCACCAGGTCCGAGTCGCCGTAGCAGAGGATGCGCCGGATGCCGATCTCCCTGGCCAGCCGGATGCCATGCACGAGGGCTTCGTACTCGGCGACGTTGTTGGAGGTGGCGAAATGGATCTACAGCACGTACCACAGCCGGTCGTTTTTGGGGGAGGACAGCACGATGCCGGCTCCCAAGCCGTTGCGCATCTTGGAGCCGTCGAAGTGCATGCGCCAGTGAGTCGACTCGGGCGCCGGTGGCAGGTACTGGGTCTCGGTCCAGTCGACGAGGAAGTCGGCCAGTGCTTGGGACTTGATGGTGGTGCGCGGCTCGTAGAGGATCGTGTGGCCGGCTAGCTCGATGGCCCACTTGGCCACCCGGCCTGAGGCATCCCGGCAGCCCATGATCTCGCCAATGGGAGCCGTGCTCACCACGGTAATGGTGTGCTCTTGGAAGTACTGCCTCAGCTTCTTGGCGGCGAAGTACACGCCATAGCACATCTTCTGGTAGTGGGGGAAGTTCTGCTTGGAGGCGGAGAGCACCTCGCTCAGGTAGTACACTGGTCGCTGGACCGGTTGCACCTTGCCCTCCTCAAGGCGCTGGACAACTAGCACCGTGCTGACCGCACGGGAGGTGGCGGCGATGTACAGCAGGAGTGGCTCTTTTTCAGCCGGCGCGGCCAGGACGGGTGCGGTGGACAGCATGCGCTTGAGGTTGCGGAAAGCCTCGTCTGCCTGGTCGCTCCACTTGAACGCCGCCGTCTTCTTCATCAGCTGATACAGGGGTAGGGCCCTCTCCCCCAGCCGGCTGACGAACCGGCTGAGAGAGGCCAAGCGGCCGGTGAACTTCTGGACGTCGCGCAGCCGGGTCGGCTTGCGCATGCGCTCGATTGCCTTGATCTTCTCTGGGTTGGCTTTGATGCCGCGCGCCGAGACGAGGAAGCCGAGGAGCTGGCCAGCCGGCACGCCGAAGACGCATTTCTCCGGGTTGAGCTTGATCTGGAACCGGCGCAGATTGGCGAAGGTTTCCTTGAGGTCGGCTAGGAGCGTGAGGTGCTGCTTGGTCTTCACCACGATGTCGTCGACGTAGACGTGCACGTTTCTGCCGAGCTTGGGCAGCAGGCATTTCTGCATGCAGCGCTGGAAGGTGGCGCCGGCATTCATCAAGCCGAACGACATGGTGATGTAGCAATACGCCCCAAAGGGCGTGATGAAGGACGTCTTGAGGGCGTCGGCCGGGTCCAGCTTGATCTGGTGGTAGCCGGAGTAGGCGTCCAGGAAGGACAGGAGCTCGCAGCCGGCTATGGAGTCGATGACTTGGTCGATCCGGGGCAGAGCGAACGGGTCTTTGGGGCATGCCTTGTTCAGGCTGGTGTAGTCGATGCACATGCGCCAGGTGCCATTTTTCTTTAGGACGAGGACTGGATTGGCCAGCCACTCGGGATGGAACACTTCCATGATGAACCCGGCTTTGAGCAGCTTGGCGATCTCTTCACCGATGGTTCTTCGCTTCTCCTCGGAGAAGCGGCGTAGCGGCTGTCGGACAGGCTTGGCGTCCTTGCGGACGTGAAGTTTGTGCTCGGCGAATTCCCTTGGGACACCCGGCATGTCTTTGGGAGACCATGCAAAGATATCCTGATTCTCACAGAGGAAATCGACGAGCTCGCCTTCCTATTTGCTGTCGAGGCCGGTGCCCACGACGATGTACTTGCTGGAGCTGGGGTCGGTCGGGTTGAGCGGGACCCGCTTCGTGTCTTTGGCCGGCTTGAAGGAGGCTTCGTTGGCCGGCTTGGGTGGAGCCGGCACGGTCGACTGCGCGTTAGCCAGCGCCACGATCCGGTCGAGCTGGCGCCTCTCCTCGGCGATGACCAGCGACTCGGCCAGCTGGGAGCCGGCTTTGGCGCACTCGAGGGACTTCTTGTAGTCGCCGACGACGGTGATGAGGCCCTTGGGACCCGGCATCTTCAACTTTAGGTACGCTTAGTGGGGAACCGCCATGAATTTGGCCATCGTGGGCCGGCCCAGCAGCGCGTGATACGGGCTGGCCAGGTCGACCACCTCGAACCAGATCGGCTCGCAGTGGAAATGGCTGTTGGAGCCGAACAGGACGTCAAGCCGGATCTGGCCGATCGGGGAGCAGGAGAGACCCGACACGATGCCGTGGAACACCGTCCGGATCGGCTCCAGTTGTCGCGCCTCGATGCCGAGCTTGGTCATCGTGTCGCGGTACAGGATGTTGATGCTGCTGCCGCCGTCGATCAGCACCCACGAAAAGCGGCAGGTGCGTTTCTCGGAGACGAGGGTGGGGTCGAGCACGAGGGCGTAGCCACCCGGTGTGGGCATGACAGCCGGGTGGTCTTCCCGGGTCCAGCTCACCGGTCGGTCGGACCAGTGCATGTACTGGGGAACCGAAGGGATGACGGCGTTCACCTCGGCCGCGTGCTTGCGCTTGGCGTGCTTGTCCTCCCCCTCGCTGGTGAAGACGACATAGGACGCGTCCGGGCGCGGGAAAGGGTTGTCGGCGATGGCGCCGGGTGGCGGTGGAGGCGGCGGGAGCGGCGGCTGCTGCGGGCCGGCTCCAGGCGGCGGGGGTGGAAAGTTGCCCTTCAACAGGCGCTGCGTGAAACTGCACTGCCGGAGCGTGTGCGTCGACAGCTTCTCGCCGCTGTGGTTCTTGCAGGGGGCGTCGAGCATCTGCTCGAAGGTCAGCTTGGGCTGCCAGGCGGCTTCGCCAGTGCGCGGGCGCTGGCTGGCGCCTTGCTCGGCCGGCTGCTCCCCTTCCACGGCGGCGACTTGCCGGTTGTCGTAGCGGGGCGCCGGCTGGTCGTTCCGGCGCTTGCCGTTGTTGTTGTTGTTGTTGTCTTGCCGGCGCTGGTTGTTGTCGCCAGCCGGCTTGGGGGGAGCCGGCTGGGCCGGGAGAAGCTTGCCGTCTGCGTCGATCGTGATCTTCACATTCATCGCGGAGTCGGCCGTAGCGTACTTGTCCGCCATAGCCATGAGCTCCGCCAGGATCTCCGGCTCATCGCACACCAGCCGGTGCTTGACCAGAGTGCCGTCTAGGCACCCGTCGATGAAGTACTGGATGGCCTGGACCTCGTGGACCCCTTCGCAGGAGTTGCGAAGCTCCGTCCACCGCATGAGGAAGTCGCGTAGGGGCTCGCCCGGCTTCTGGACGCACATGGAGAGCTGGCGAGGCTTGCCGGGTCACTTGTAGGTGCTGGTGAAGTTGCGAATGAACGCGTCTTCGAAATCCAGCCAGGAGTTCACACTGCCGGCTCGGAGGCTATTAAGAAACGTTCGGGCCAAGCCGAGCAGCATGAGGGGGACGTACTGCACGGCCACGCGCCGGTTGCCGCCGGCTATGCCGACAGCTGTGGTGTAGTCGGTCAGCCAGTCCTCCGGCTTGGTGGCGCCGGTGTCCTTGGGGGAGTCGCGGAGCAGCGAGAAGCCTTTGGGGAAGGGCTCCTCGCGAAAGCGGCGGCCAAAACACGCCGGGCCGACAGAGCTTTCCTCCTCCAGGGCCGTGGAGCGCGCTAGCCGGTCGATGCGGTGACGGGCATCGCTTTCGTCGTAGGGCTCACGGGGGCCGAGTCGATCAGCCACGGGACCGCGGGGACCGATTCGGTCGGCCGCGGGGGGGGGCTCTGGCTGCTGAACCCGGCCATTGCCGGCCGTCTCGCCAGCGTTGCTGTGTCCGGCGGTGGTGGCTCGGTTGTGCCGGCTCCGACCGGACCGGTGCCGGCCAGAGCGGCTTGCGCTAGTGGCGTGCGAAGACGTCTGCCGCGCGTCCCGGAGAGCCCTATCCGGGTTTAAGGTATTCCCAGCAGCGGAGCCGGATGGCTGGGCCGGATCAAAACGCGCCTGCTGCTCGTTTGCCGCGGCGATGAGGCTGCGGATGTGCTGCTGCTGCTGCAGCAGCTCCACGCCCTCCAGGAACTCGAGATCCGCCAAAGACGCCTGCGCCGCGCGCATGTTCTTGACGGGGGTGTCGTAGACGGGCCGGCCTGCGCCTAGCGCACGGCCGAGTGCGCCCCCACGAATCCGCACCTCCGCGACCCGGCTGGGCTCGGCGGCGGGCGGAGTGAAGCGGTGGGCGCTGTCGTATTCACGCTGAGCGGATTCCAGCCGGCGCCGCGCGGCCGCGAGCTCTGTGGCCTCGAGCAGCAGATGCTGGCGGTCCTCGTTGAGCCGAGCCGCTGCGGCCGCCGAGTCGGCGTCGGGCGTGATGGGGGCTTGGAGACTCAGGATCGTCTCACGGAGCGGGTCGGCCCGGCGAGGAGGGGCCGCAGCCGCGGCAGCAATAGCCTTCTCCTTGGCGCGCGGGGAGCCGGAACTGGTGCCGATGGTTAGCACCTCCGCGCGGACGCGGGGAGCGGCGACGTCGTCGGAGACGGCGCAGCTAACGGGGACAGGCGAGTCGGTGCAATTGCGCACTTCGCTGGGAAACACGTCGGGGACGAGCGTGACGAAGACGCGCAGCGCGCCGAAGGGGATGACGAGGCAGCCTGCGGGGCAGGCGACGTCCGCGCCCGGCGCAGCGCTGCAGCCGGCTGGGTTGGCCGTGTGAGGCGCACAGGCCAAACCGTGCACTATGCGCTCGCCGGAGCTGGTGAAGGGCCTCGTCCGGAACTTGACTCCGGCCGGCGCCGCGAGCAGCCCCACGGTGGGCGCCAACTGTCATGGTATTCTCGCGGGGGGCGTGCGATTCACGGCAGATGCCATGGGATGGCTTGAGGTGGGGTTACAGGAGGACGCCGGTGGGTTTCAGAGGCGAGGTTGGCACGCACTAGTGCAGGACACAAGACATACCCAGGTTCGGGGCCCTCCGGAGAGGTAACACCCCTAGTCCTGCCGAATGAAGTATGGGAAGCACAATGGCTACAAGGTTGCTCCTGGAGCTGTGTTTGTGTGTGTGGTGGTAGATGATGTGAACTAGGAATCGAGCTGAGCCAGGCTGAACCCCCCTTCATGGAGGCCTCCTGGGGGGTCTTATAGCTCGACCCCCCAGGGTTACATGGGTAAATTACACGGGCGCGGGGCCCTGTGTCATCGTCTAGGAGCCGGCGGTGGGGGCCGCCGTGTCGCTGGTTCCGCCGGGTGCGCCGGGTGCGCCGGGTCCGCCGGGTGCGGGCTCGGTCGGCAGCGCGGCACTGTGGCAGGTCTTGTCGTTCGTCAGAGGGCGGTCGGCGCCACCTAGCAGCATGGTTGCGCCGCCCGGACACCGCCCGCCCCGGGCGGGGGCACAGGGAATGCTGTCGCCTCGCCAGCCGGGGCCGGTGTAAAGGAGGGGGCGCTGTCGCCTTACTTGTCTTGTCGTGAGAGTCTGCACTCTAGTGGCCAGCCGGCATGGGCCAGCCGGCCAGGCCGGGTCGCCACGCCGAGCCGGCTCGCGCTGGGGAGCCGGCGTGCGGACTAGCCGGACTGAGGGGCTCGGCCTTCCCCGATGTTAAAAAAAGAAGGGGGATCCGGGCTCCGTTGCCTACCTGGGGGTCATCCCCCCGACAGGTCTTGCACTCCAATGGAGTCTTCTCTCCATCAAGAGGAATCCCGCAAGGGAAGGTACATGAGCTATGCTCCAATGTATAGTTCTAATCTTAGCTAACCCTAGAATGGAGGAGGGGAAGAGGTATATATAGCCCAAGTCACGAAGGGGTAAGTGAGGGGCAAAAGTGGGAGAGATACAAGGGCTCGGCCCAGTTCTGCGTGCAGGCATGCCGGATGTCCGGGCTGAGGCCGGATGTCCTGGGCTTCATGAGACGCCAAATGTTTGGGGCTGAGGCCGGATGTCCGGCCCGACGGTGGCCAATCTTCTGGTGGCCTTCGCCGGATTTCCGGGGGAAGGCCGGATGTCCAGGCGGCGTTGAGGCGCGGGATGTCCGGGCTCGCCCCGGAAGTCCGGCCGCTCATGCTCTTCGGCT
Source organism: Elymus sibiricus (assembly GCA_039707655.1). NCBI lineage: Eukaryota > Viridiplantae > Streptophyta > Magnoliopsida > Poales > Poaceae > Elymus > Elymus sibiricus. The sequence continues at coordinate 206,819,533 of CM077674.1, forward strand.
GTCTCTTGGTGCAGTTCCTCTTGGCTGCACATGCGCCGGATGTTCGGCCCTTGGTCCGGACGTCCGGCCGCTGTAGCTTCAGCAGCTCCTTCTTCTTCCGTCGTCGATTCCATGCTTCCTTCGCATACGGTGTAGTTGTTACTTGGCGCTTGCAGTCCTCCTCGTCATCCGTGAAGCTCCGACAATACCTATGTATGCACACAAGAGAGGTGTCAAGTAGTATACCATCCTTGAAGGGGTCAAGTGAGCACGTGTAAAGGAGATGATTCACCTTTGTGCATGTGAAGTAGATGTCGCAGGTGTCACTTGCCGAACGGACTCTTGACATGGTGATGTCCATAGGATGCTCCGCATCAGGGATACACAAGAACATTAGTTTGATGTAAGAACATGGTTAATAGACAGACGCGGTACGTACCAAAAACCGGAAGGCATGTCGTATTCACAAGTATAATATGTAAACTAAGCAGATGCAATTTAACCAAATTAGAATAATTACAAGCTACACACCATATGCAACATGCAACCACATATCACACTGCCAAGGTAGAGCAAGCACCTGCGATGGTGGTGTAGGGGAAATGTCACCAACTACAGAGCTATGTTAACTATCTTCATCTAGCCTTGCTGTCTGTTGAGAATCATGTGGGGAGGATGACACTGCACTCTTTAAAAGAATAGCGTGTCTCACACTAACCCATGGGTGTGACTGTCTCATCATAAGTGATTGATGAAGGATACACAAGAACATTAGTTTGATGTAAGAACATGGTTAATAGACAGATGCAGTATGTACCAAAAATAGGAAGGCATGTCATATTCACCATATATGGCTATGCAGATGCGATTTAACCAATTTAGAAGCAATACAAGGTAGAAACCATATGCAACATGCAACCACATATGACACCATGAAGTTAAAGCAAGCACCTGCGATGCTGGTGTATGGCGAATGGGGTCATCAACTATAGAGCTACGTTGACAGTCTTCATCGAATGACACTACACTCTTCTTTAGAGCGTCAAACCACGTCTTTCTAATCCTCGATGTAGACTGAAGCGACTGCTCTGTTTTCTTTTTAGAATACTGTGCTTGAGATTCTGAAATACCCATGCGTAATAAAACAATAGTGAGAGTATGGGTGTAGTTTTTGCACAAGTAGTGCAGTGTAAAAGTATCAGATAGCAGGTGGGTCAAAATTAAATGACGGCAGACATATGATAGCTCTACAATATGCATGGCACACGAAATTAGATTCTAGGCTTTGAAATATGAACACAGGGATGGCTAGAAAGTGCAGGTAATCCTCCAGCAAACCACCACATGTGGTCCAATGAAAATAACAATCGACTGAAAACAAATAGGTCAGTCGATTTTTTCTACATCGTCCGATCTACAAGGAACGGGCAGATGGCCTTCATCTACCTCCCGCCAGTCATTGTTGACGATCTTCCTCGAACCGCCAGCAACCGCCGGCCCAGACCCCTGCCTCCGCCGCCCCGCCCTCCCCTTGATCTCACCCCACCACCGTGCTTGGCAGCGCCCCCGGCCTTCCCTTTAAGCCCGGCGGACCTCCAGATCGGGCGGCAGCTCCTGCGCAACACACACCTCTATGATAGACACCGAGGCGCTGCTTCCCCAGTGAATACGCGGACTGGGTGCTCTGCGTGCCTCCAGGTAGGCGACAGACCTCTAGCTAAAGTGAAATAGTAAATGGGGGGAAACCTTGTGCATCGCGAGTTACTTGGAACATCTAGTATCAGGAAGAATGTGCAGTAAGAAGCGGTCAACTAGTTTCCTACATGGGATGAATACCGTGCGAGCAGACATGTAAGATTTGCAAGAATAAGGGAAGAGGAGTACCAATATCGGCTGGCGATGCTGTGTCCTCCTTCTATTTTTTCGATGATCTTCTTGTGGTTCGCTGGAAACTAGATGTTGTGGAGAACGGTGGAGCCTTGGACTAACCCATGGCCAAGTTGCTGAGTGTGGTGCGGTGGCCCTCTGTCGGCCATGGGGAAGCATATCCGAGGCTGCAAACAACGGCGTAGCGGGAACAACTCTGGTGCGGTGGACAGTTGCGATGTTGGAGCGGTAGCGGTGAGGCGCGGGACGGACGTGTTGAAGTGGCTCAGGTACGGTGCACGTCGGTGTCGTGGAAGTAGCTCTGCCTCGGCTTCAACTACTATGTCCTGGAGAGCGCTGCGGTTGAGGTTGCGGTGGATGACGACGTCGGGGTAACGGCTCCGGCATGATGGAGGACCGCGGCGGTGGATCGGTGCGATGGGGTGGCGGACGGAGGAGGCTGGGGTTTCGCGGCTGGTGGAGAGGGAGTTTTGGCACCCACGGAGTATGAATGGGGAATTGGATGGGGGAGGGGGGAAGCTAAGGGGGAACCATGTTTCCGGGACGCGCTTGTTTGAAATTTGGGGAAAGTTACAAAGTTTGCCCCCATCTAACATTTCGGACATGTTGCGGGTCGGGGGTAGGACGGTAATCTCATGTGTCCCAAATAGTGGGCGGGAGCGATTTTGGCCAAGCGCATGGGCGTTTAGGTGCCCGCGGTATATGAATGTTTTTTGGAGGCGGTTGTGTGGCGTCTCGGTGAAGTTACAAACCTACCCCGGTTTAGACTTCTGGACGTCAGGCCAATAGGATTCACGGGTCAGATTTAGGACGGTAATTTCCTTCTACCAAACATTGGTCTTGCACGGTTTCAGGCAAGGAGAGGCTCTTTTGGATAATATACTACACGCATGGGCAATGTTAGTGTACTAAAGCATGGGTGCCCTCGTACCCTGACTTGTGCACAGGCAGTTGTAGCCTTCCTGATGGCAAGGGCTTGCCGGAGGGTTGCTGTGACTCAAGACTCATATTAAACAAGACCGTGACGGGGACCTCAAGGCAGGTCATCGAGAAGTACTATTCTAGTACTAAAGATCAACATTGCCCTTGCCGGCAAGCTTCGTTCCGGCAAGGTAAATACCAAGACTCTGGTTGCCGGCAAGCTCCTTGTCGGCAAGCAAAGGCCCGGCAACCTCCGCGTCAGCAGGCTTGTTCTGTCCTGTTACCACTCCACCTCATCATCGGCTAGATAAGCACGTATGATAGGTGTCGAGTGGGTAGGCAGCTAACATAGCTGGCCAGGGCACGTGTCGGCATGCCACGCAGAGATTAACTTTAATGACACCCGTCCCTGGGACGTGTCAAGATTACAGGAGGGCACCAGGACCAGTGGTACAGATCTTTTTCCCAAAGCCTCACCTCCCTGACATGGCACCTTACGGTGCATTTAATGCGCTTGTCCTACCCTGTCTGGAGATAGACATGGTGATGGTGCATGTCACTATTCATACCCTGTAAATGGCCGTATTAGCCACTGTGGTAACACCTTGGCCTATAAAAGGAGGCCCATGGCTACACTTAGAATGGTCGGCTCTTAGTTCAATTACACGCAATAGCTGCACTTCCCGCGCACCTTACCGACAAGCTGCGCTCTTTGTAACCTTTGAACTCATACACAATCAAACCACCAGAACAGGAGTAGGGTTTTACGCTCACAGCGGCCCGAACCAGGATAAATCGTTGCCTGTGCTCACATCTACTACCCCTGCTCTTTGTAGTATATTGATCCCACAGCAGAACCGAAAAGGGATCCTCTCGATCCCATAGATCATCGTTTTCCCATGACATCTTTGGCGCGCCAGGTAGGGGGTCTTATATTACGAATTAGTGTTCGTAGTTTGAATACCGGCTCCATCACCTTCATCGATGGCGCCAAAGAAGAAGACTGGAGCCACGACGGCTCCCACTACCTCAAAGCGGCCTTCCCAGGCATCCGGAGATGACGCAGGCGGTGCAGTCGGCACGGGCGCAACGGTTGGGACGGCCGGGGCAGGAGGCGCCGGCGGTGCGGATTTCTAGCCTCCTCACCGTGCCGGCGATCGCAGTCAGCACACCGGAGATGGTGCCGACGGCCAACTCCAACAACCTGCTGGTGAGCACGATCATCCCAGTATTACAATTCGGACCGGTGTGAACTAGGACCCCGCCGTCGTGACATGGACGGAGCGGCGACGTCTAACAACGCTGCGGCGGGACGTGTGCAGCGACCATCGCAAGATGGGCGCGCCACGCTTCCCCGCGGCGTTGGTGGTCCTGGACGGCGTCAAGCTGGCCCCGAGCATCGTCCTCACGATGCTCAGGTTCCACCACCACCACGCCAACCCGTTGGTGTCGGTGTACTAAAGCATGGGTCCCCTCGTACCCTGACTTGTGCACAGGTAGTTGTAGCCTCCTTGACGGCAAAGGCTTGACGGAGAATAACTATGACTCAAGACTTGGAATAAACAAGACCATGAAGAATACCTCATGGCAGGTCATCGAGAAGTACTATTCTCGTACTGAAGATCAAGATTTCCCTTGCCGGTATGCTCCGTACCGGCAAGGTGGAGACCAAGACTCTGGTTGCCGGCAAGCAACAGCCCGGCAAGCTCCGTGCCGACAAGCTCGTTCTGTCCCATTACTGCTCCACCTCACCATCGGCTAGATAAGCACGCATGATAGGTGTCGAGCAGGCGGGCAGTCAACGCAGCTGGCCAAGGCACATGTCAGCATGCCACGCCAAGACTAACTTTAATGACACCCGTCCCTGGGATGTGTCAAGGTGACAAGAGGGCGCTAGGACTGGTGGTACAGATCTTTTACCCAAAGCCTCGCCTCCCCGACATAGCAGCTAACGATGCATTTAAGGCGCTTGTCTTACCCCGTCTGGAGATAGACGTGGTGATGGTGCAAGTTACTATTCATACTTTGTAATGACCATGTTAGCCTCTATGGTAACCCCTTGGTCTATAAAAGGAGGCCCACAGCTGCGCTTAGAACGGTCGACTCTTAGCTCAACTACACGCTGTAGCTGCACTTCCCGCGCACCTTGCCGGCAAGCTACGCTCTTTGTAACTCTTGAGCTCACATACAATCAAACCACCAGAACAGGAGTAGGGTTTTACGCTCATAGCGGCCCGAACCTGGATAAATCGTTGCTTGTGCTCATATCTACTAGCCCTGCACTTTGTAGTATTGTGATCCCACTTCCGAACCACAAAGGGATCCTCTCAATCCCATAGATCGTCATTTTCCCGAGACATCTTTGGCGTACCAGGCAGGGGAACTCATATTATGAATCAGTGTTCGTAGCTTGAGTACCGGCTCCATAACCTTCATCGATGTCGCCGAAGAAGAAGACCGGAGCCATGATGGCTCCCACCACCTCCAAGCGGCTTCCCCAGGCGTCCGTAGACGGCACAGGTGGCGCAGTCGACGCGGGCGCTACGGTTGGGATGGCCGGCGCAGGAGGCGCTGGCGGTGCGGGTGTCCAGCATCCCCACCATTCCGGCGCACCCAGCCACCACACCAGAGATGGCGTAGACGGCCAACTCCAACAACCCGCTGGTGAGCATGTTCATCCCAGTACTACAATCCGGACCGGTTTGAACCAGGACCCCATCGTCGCGACGTCCAGCGATGGAGCGGCGACGTCCAATAATGCTGCGGCGGGACGTGTGCAGCGACCATCGCAAGATGGGCACGCCATGCTTCCCCGTGGCGCTGGCGGTCCTAGACGGTGTCAAGCCTGCCCTAAGCATCATTCTCACAATGCTCAGGTTCCACCATCACCATGCCAACCCGTTGGTGAACATGCACCGAGGCAGCAGGTACACGACAAGCTCCCTCCTGGCCCTGCCAGGAGTCGAACGCCGTCCCATTATGCGTTTCCCGCCATGCCAACCACGGCGGCAGAGGCTATGGCACGAGTTCAAATGCTTTTGAAGTTCCTGCCAGCCCCAGACAAAATGGAAGAATGGAGGGCCACTATCCAGAGTCTCATCAGTTTTGCCGATCCCGGCAAGACACAGGATGTGGGTCCCTCCAGGCGACCACCCGCAGTGCCGGCAGGACCTTCTGGCTGCCATGCTGGAGACGGTGCACCCATGGTGCAGTCACCTACATGCCAGCAACCACCACAGCGGCAAGTTCGCCGATCGGATGACCAGGACACCATGTCCATGGCGTCATCGGATCCGCGGGGCCACCAAGACCAGCGCCAAGTGCTCCACGAGCGGCGCGATGAGGATGCCCTCACAAAGATTGAGGGGCGCCGAGAGGCACATCGTCGGTCAGACGACCGTGCCGGGCCGGTAGCATACGTGCCAGTGCCAGGGTACCATGGGTGCTTACCTTACGAGGTAGACAGCCCTTCAAGACGCCTTGGCAGTGGTCATCAGATGCGAAGCATGTCAGTTCCACTCCAAGGACATCCACCAGCCAGCTCAAGCCCTCCAAACCATCCCTCTCTCCTGGCCTTTATTGGTCCGGGGGCTCGACATCGTCGGCCCCTTCCCCCGTGCTACCGGGGCCTTTGAATTCTTGTATGTTACAATCGACAAGTTTGCAACGTGGCCTGAGGTGGAGCCAGTGAGGAAGGTGATGCACAGTTAGCCATCAAGTTCCTCAAAGGATTGGTTGCCCATTTTGGTGTCCCCAACAGGATCATCACCGACAACGGCACCCAATTCACGAGCCGCGCCTTCACAGCATATTGCCAAGAACTTGGAAATAAGATTTGCTACGCGTCTGTTGCTCACCCAAGGAGCAATGGACAAGTAGAGAGGGCAAATGCAGAAGTGTTGCGTGGTCTCAAGACCAGAACTTTTGACAGGCTGCACAAGTGTGGAAGGCGCTGGGTGGAAGAGTTGTTGGTGGTTCTTTGGTCGATCAGGATGACGCCAAGTCGAGCCACTGGCCAGACACCCTTCTCCCTTGTTTATGATGCAGAAGCGGTGCTCCCCATAGAACTCAAATACGGGTCACCTCGAGTCTTGGCCTTCGATGAGGAGGATCAAGATGAGCTGCGGCAAGATGATGCCACGCTCTTTGAGGAAGATCGTTTCCGGGCTGCTGTCTGTGCTGCACGGTACCAGCAAGCTTTGCGCTGCTACCATAGCCGCAAAGTGAATGCCAGGAATCTTGAGGAAGGCGGCCTTGTTCTTCGTCGGATTCAATCCATGACGGGTCAAAACAAGTTGACGCCTAAGTGGGAGGGCCCTTACCGGGTGGTACGAGTCACTAGGCTCGACGCAGTCCGCCTAGAGACCGAAGATGGCACTCCGGTGCTCAACTCATGGAATATTGAGCATCTTCGCAAGTTTTACCAGTAAAGCGCGGTTGCCAGGCTGCCCGACAACCTCTTTTGTACAAGTTTGCCAAAAAGGCGTGTAAACCTTTGTACAGAGCCGGGCGCAGATCCCGTGCACATAAATAAAGATAAGTGTTTCACAAATTCTTTGTCCAAGCACATATTTGTTTATATGTTGCAGGCAGCCTTGTGCTACATTTTCCCTTGCATAGGATGATTAACAAACCGTCAAGGTTCCAGCCTCCTCGTTTCTCTTCTTTCTTTTTCTCAAAGGATAGAAGGGTTCCTCGCGTACAAGTTTCCCGGAGGGAGTGATGGTATGGATACCGAATGACATTCAAGATATCGTCCTACGGCAAGAAGCGCAGCAAAGAAAAAGCTAAGTTGAAAAACTTTAAAGTAAATTCTTTGTTGTAGTTGCAATTTCTCCTTGAATGATTTTGGCCTTTGTATGAGAAACCTGCACGCTAAGGAACCTTGTTGTGATCGACCGTGCTCTTACTTTGTTTCGAGTCTGCTCGGCAACTTAAGTAGCTGCGTTGTGATCGTCAAGTGTACCCTTGCCGGCAGCGGCACTTCCGGCAAGCTGCTAAGGACCCGTTCCTCAAGCGCTCGTGGCAAGAGTGCACGCACCGGCAATTTTCCGGCAAGCGTAGGGTACCACAATCATGCAAAGACAGAATAAAACACGAGGAATAGCATGCATACATCCATTCAAAACACAAGTTATATTACATCAAAATGCAGTGCAGATCTAATTTAAGATAAATCTGTCTTTTACATGATCATGCGCGCAACAAGATATGGCTACAAGATTAGTGGGTAACTCCACCCTCTGTCCTGGGAATCAGGCCAACCCTGTCGGCGATGGGCATGACGAGCTCTTCGGCGGCCTTGGTGTTGGCTCCCTGTGGTAGACTGGCGAAAACCTTGGAGAGATCAATGCCTGGGTTCCGGTACACCACTTTGACGAGTACCTTGAAGAGGACATCCCGACAAAGCTTGCGGGATTCGCTGGCAAGGTATGCAGCTCGAGCCCCGTGATGCTTCTCCAGCACCTCGATCAAGCTTTCAAAGAAGATAGTGAGCCTAGTGGTGGCGGTGTCCCCTTCGGCGGTGGAGTAGTGGTATTCCGGCAAGCCCATGGTGGATAGATGGGCAGAAATTCTCTCCACGGCAACCATGAGACTGTCAGTCCAAGGCTTGTAGGCGCCCTTGAGCTCATTGAAAGTCCTGGCAGTGCTCGCGTCCAAGGCCTTCACGTCGGAGGTCCTTCATCAAGATCTTCTTGTGCTTCCTGGCTTCATCAAGAGACTTCTCCAGGGCGGTTAGCTTCATCTTGTGATCTTTGATGGTATCGTTGGCCTTGGTGAGCTCTTGGCTCTTGGCGGACACTGAAGTTTGCAGCTCCGCCAAGGTGTGAGTTGCCTTCTCTACCTCTGCTTTGAGCGCCAAGATCTACTTGTCGTTGGTGGCGATATTTGCTTCGAGTGCTCGCATCTTGCCTTCCAGCTCGGTCTTGGTGACCTCTGCGGCTTCGGCAGCATCGACGGCCTCTTTGATCCTCCGGGCATGCTCTATAGCTTGAGCCTTGATGGCCTCTTTGTGCTTGCGCTCCAGCTCCTGAGTTTGCTGTGAGACGAAGGCCTGGATTTCATCGTCCTTGCCACGAAGCGTGGAGGCAAGTTATGCTGCCCGAGTGGCAAGCTCTTCTTAATAAGCGTCAAGGCCAACCTTGTGCTCATTCAACTTTGCTTCCTCTGCTGCTACCTTCTGCGCAGCCTCCTCGTGCGCCTTGTCAGCCTCAGCCTTTTCCAAGATGAATTCCTCCTTGGCCTTGGTGAGTTGGGTGTACTGCTCTTGGAGGTCTGGGAGGCATTCTGCATACCAAATCTGTGTTTCTTCCACCCGCTTCTTGAACTCCTCCTCCGCCTTGTCAAGAACGGTGGCCCTGGAATCCAGCCTTTCAGTGCGGCTGAGGTGGCATGCTTGAAGCTTCTGGAAGTTCACGCTCATGGCCTTGAGGAGCCCAGCAACGGCAATGATCTCGTCGTCCAAGGCTTCTCCTTCCACGGGCGCCCCGATGCTTGACGTCCCAGGAAGGCTGACGAACAAGTCGTTGCCAACCTTCAGATACTTGCTCGAGAAGGGCTCTTCGGGTGTCGAAGGGTGGTCGTCCGTGGCCGCCTTGCCGGTCAGGATCGCCCTCATGGCCGAGTTAGCACTTGGCGCTCCTGGGACAGAGATGTCTCCAGTGGCCTCAGCACTATTGTTGCCGCCCTCCTCAGTAGCATCCTTGGCAGCCTCTTCGTGAGCTGCCTTGGCGGCCTCCTCGTCAGTCCCCGCGACGGCCTCACTGGTAGCAATGTTGCTGGCCTCATTGGCAGCATCCCTCGCGATCTCCTCAATGGTGGAATCGATGTCCATTTTGTCAGATGAAGGAAGATCTGAAAGGATAGAGAAGAGAAAAAAAATCAAGACTCAGATCAAGTTCAAGAAAACGAAAAGAAGATTAAGAGAGAAAGATACTCGACGGCAGGAGACTTACCAGACTAAGACTATTGAGGGGGGATAGTCTCCACTCCGACAACCTTAGTTGTCGCTGCCTGGTTGCCGGTGGCCTCGGTTGCCGGCACGTCATCAGTGCGAACGGGCTCGTCTGTGGAGGCCCTTGCCGGAGAGCCGCTTGCCGGAGCAGCGGTTGAGAGAGACGCCCCAGTTGGATCTGCCTCTGGGCGCTCCTCCTTGCGGTGTTCTTCTCCTGCTCCCGTGCCGATATTAGCGGCAAATATTTCGACACCAGTGCTTGCCAAAGGAAATTGGATAGTGGCCTCACACTGGGGGCTGCGGTCCGGGCTGATATCCACGACATCGTCGCCTGGCGCCGTGCTTGTTGCCGGCTCGTCCTCTGCCGCGGTCTTCCTCCTCTTGGCCATCCTCTGTGCCAAGGTTTCCCCGTCACTGTCAAATCAAGGCAAGACGAGGCAAGTCAGATTAACACAAGCAAAAAATCAAGAGTTAACAAAGAAATTGGAGATGCATACTCTTCTTCCTCCTCCTCAACGCTAAAGATGGAGAGACCATACAAGCTCTCAGGCCTGGTGCCGGAAGAAAGCGGTGGGGGAGAAGTCCTGGCCCGCTTAGTTGCTGCAGGCGTAGCAGGACAAGACAACCCACCCGCTCCAGCAGCCGGGACGGCTATACTCCTCGTAGAGGTACGCCGCGTTCGCTGCTGTTGAGGGGCTTGGCATTGAGTTCCTTGCCGTCCGGCAACCTTGCCGGTTACCTCCTCGCCGGCAACATCCACACCTGAGGGTAAGCCGTGGACTGGCTGTCCGGAGGAAACTCTCCAAAGGACACGTGTTCTCCTTGAGGGAACGGCAGGAACTATGGCACCCCAGCTCAGAGTCACCGGAGCACCCCGTATTCCAGCCCAGAGATCAAGTCCTCTGGAATACGGCACTTCTTGGCATAGAACAAATCAGCCCTTTATTACAAACAAATGGGTACAAGGATTTGATATATTACAAAGGGTTGCCTCGGCAAAGCTACGCTTGCTATGATAGTTCTATGCTAGCAGTGGCTCAAATCCTAGCAGCAGAATCACGGCGTCGAAATGGACTCCACTCCGCAGGGACTTTGGCTAGGGACACGTCCTAGCTTGCAATGCGAACACCACCACTATGCAAACATGGCAGCACCTGCAAACTGGCATGACACGCCAGGTGAGTACTTTGAATGTACTCGCAAGCTCGCAACGATCAAGAGCATCAAGGCATAACAATGTCATAGCAATCATTGTTAACTCAGGTTTAAATGCTACTGAAAAGGGTGAAGAAAGTAACATGCTATCGCTACATCTATCAAGCTTGTTACCACTACAGAACCACTTTGCTATGAATCACATGATTGAACCACTTACTTTCGTGATCAACTCATGGTCACCTCAAGAACTTTCGACAATCATCCCTGAGAATCATCCTCAGCAAAAACCAGCGAATCTCAACAATCGGTCACATAACTATACTGAGACGAGTTCTTCCATCATTAACACGTCATTCCCTCATTGGTGTTGATCAGTCAGTGTGACTTAGTACGAACTGTATCCAATACCATGGACTCGGCTATTCGAATAGATTCTTACACTCTGTAGAGGTTGCGCTCTTTACCCACACTATGAAGCTCCTGGTTCCGTACCTCGGTACACTTCCCTTTCTGGGTGGACCGGTGCTGCTCCAATGAAACTTGCCTAACCCGTGACCCCTCCATCGTACCACCGACAATCATCCTCCCCCGGAGTCCTGCCCTTGGTGGCCTCTATGTCACTCTTGACACTTGCCACCGTCGTGGCCAACAAACTGTCCCAAACGGGGACCTGAGCTCAATAACTAAACCAGGCTCACAAGGTTACCGTCGTCTACCTGATCAGGGCAGCACGCATGCATAACCTCCCCTCTTTGGTGGTGCCGATAAAAGAGCACGCTGTTAGACCAAGCCAAGGCCATCCCATTCGCCAGGTGTGGCTGCACTGGAAAGTTCGGTTCAGTGGCACTTGATCAACAATGAAGGATTTTATCCTCGAATAAACATAGTCATCACTACACTTCGATATACAAGTGATCCAGGTCATCATAGTAACCATCTAGAAATCCATTACACATCATGATCAACTTCTAATAATAATCCCATATATGCGGTACCGGCGGAATCACAAAATAATCATAGACGGTAATCTCACAGTCCGACAGCATTACGACAAAAATATGGAAATCTACTACTAATCCAAAATCTCATCATCATCATGACAGTAACTTATTCAAAATGGCTAGGGCTTTGGGAGTGAGAGTTTGCCATGTTAGAGTGTAGTAGGAAGTTGCATATGCTGGGAAAAATTCAGACCAAATGGATAAGTGTAGAGCATGGTTGCTTCACAACTACCTCTCTGGTCCAGAAACCTTGCAGAGGATGTTGCACTCACTTGGATGGGTTCCTGGAGTTGAAACTTGGTATTTCTGTGTGATTTGGGGATTCCAACATGCTATAAAAATTTCATCCCAATTGGGATAGTGTACAGGGTACTTCCTTCACAACACTTCCCACTGGATAGAAATTTGGAGGAATTTTATAGAGAAATTGGCTGAATGAAATGATCCAAAAATTTGTGGAGACTGATCATAGGGATAGGAGAATGTCCTGGATTAATTTCAGAATTTTTGAAGCAATATAAAATATAGTTGCCTCACAAACTGAAATTATGACCAGAATCAAAGATTGGATGCTCTGCTCACCATGAGGAGTAAATCTTGAATATTTTCACATATCCAAGGTTCACAGGGTGCAAAGGATTTATGAGAATTTTCTTGGAATTTTTGGAAGAACAGAAATGTAGGTTGCTTCACAACCTAGAGCTGAAAGGTTATTCCTTTATTGGAAAAAGGAATATTTGATTGGAATAAAATTTGAGATTGAGCAAAGATGGAAGTGACATGTCTTGAGAGAAGCTTTTAAGAGCCTGAGTCACTTGGGAAAGAAAATCAAGAAAGTATTCCCAAGTTTTAAGTCCATATATAGAGCCATTCAGAAACAAATCCAAGCCAAATTTCAATTAAATTTTTTGAAAGAAAAGGCTGAGAAAAACCAGGGTGTCACAAACCTACCCCCCTTAGAATAAATCTCATCCTCGAGATTTGGTTGCTCGGGGAACCAGTATGAATATTCTGTCTTTAAGGAAAACTGGTTCCAACTCAGGTATCCTTTTCTGTGATATAATGTTTTCCCACGAATCTCACAGGATCTGACTTTCTTACTCTGGGGTGGTTTGTTTTACCGCGTCCACATTCTGACAGATCTTTCCATGCATATTCAACATTATGTTGACTTCATTGTTACCATGTCTGCTGGTTCATTTGGCATATTTTCCTGACTGGTGTAAGTCACCTTCCCATCGGTCCGGGAGCGATGTTTGATGAGTATGTCCTGCTCCCGTTTGGTACCAATAAGGATTTTGAACAACTTTCCTTAGTGGACACAACCAAACTGGTTATTGTATCGAGTTATGATGCTGAGGATCACAATGTTTTTCCTGGTGGGGTCTGACTGTTTGTAGGGTGGCTAAATCCTCTGAGTTGATTGTTTTGTCTCAAATTCTGTATTGGCAACTTGGCTGATACTCGTCATCTCCAAAGGAAGTAATATCTTATAGCAATACTTTGACTAATGGTGATCCTGGTAGACTAACCTTGCCCATGACAGGGGAGCGCATGTGGGGCCTTTGATCCAAAGTTGTTGGGTAGCATTGCAAGCGCCTCTTCTGCCGGTATATGCACAAGTCTTGCGATGCTTGATATAAAATCCTTCAGTAAAGACCGAAGTGGACCACTTGGTGGTGTATTCATGATGATTAATCAGTCCATCTTAGGTATTCGTGTCATGTGAGTTCTGTAATGATCATCACACCTACATCTCCAGTCTTGCTCTTCCTTGTTGTTCTCTTTCCTGATTCCTGTGCCGCAGAAACTTGGTCACGTTTCCTCAACTCTTCATATGACCATGGGTGTTATCAGGTGCAATATTCCAGCAAGCATGTCTTGTCCTTGGTGCAGTCACACTTATCTAGCAAGCTCTTCATCTCACAAGCTGTAATAGTAAGGCATTGGTCCTCCGAACCTTTTGCATGAAAGCGGCAACTAAACCAGTGGCCACCGGAACGGTCTTTACAACTCAGATCTGGGACTTTTACTGGAGTAATTCAATCATGGCTCAAGACGGCTGGAAAGCAGCTCAGAACATGAGACCATGTTGACAAAGAGAATGTAGCGGCTCCTTAAGACGGCCGAAGAACAGCTCAGAACATAGAGTCACCACTACCAAAAGGAACTCAACAGCTGCCTGAGATGGCCGAGAAACAGCTCAGAACACAAGACAGTTGTTGAAAAGAGAAATATGATGTCGGCATCCACCCCGAACGGCTGAAAAATAGCTCACTACACAAGCGTGGTGCCGTCTCCAAGAAAAAGCGAGCAAGGGTTCATCGGGACCATATACCAAATTCATAAGTACCTTGGGTATTCATTGCCCTAATTATAATTCCAAATGGTCTTACCTCATAGCTTGTGAGTCCTCCCAACATGCTGATGGGCATACCAGCGCTCGTTCTCTTACATAACTTATGTAGGTGTTGGGTCCTTACCTCCCTTTGGTAGTCCGGCTCAAACATAGCTGCTTCGGTACGAGTGGCTGTCATGACTCGTGCAATACTCCACAATGTATATCGAAGCATGTGTAGCTGAACATCTGATTTCCAAGGCCGATTTTTGTGACCTGACCAGCTCATGTTTCTGATCGAACAATCTATAATTTAGCTTCTCAAGATGCACTGCCAACACACCATGTACTAATTTCTCCCAATGCTGCCAACTGCTTATAGTACCGTGCTGAATAAGATTGGATAGCTTATGTTGGAAGACATCGGGTATCATGCTGAGGAAGACTGGGTAACTTGTGCTCGAAGTTTCTGCCGGAATAGCTTGCCAAGGAAGGCTGGATAGCGTTCCCCAGAAGCTTTCCCTCCTAGTTACTTATCGAGGAAGACTCTATACCTTACTCTGGAAGTTTTCGCATGGTAGCTTATCAAGGAAGACAGGGTATCTTGTGCTGGAAGCCATTCACATATCGTACTGTGGAAGACTCGAAGAGCCTTGGCCCATAAGTTTCTCCGGTGGCGTGCAGAGGACGACTGGGTTGGTTATACCAGAAGTTTCTTGCTATGCCATGCTGCTACATATATCCATCCTCACAACTCCAGTTATTGGTTTCCTGCGAAAGAGATGGCTGACCATCCTTCTTGAATCCCAACTTGTACAGTAGCCATACACTGGTTTTGCCCACACTGGTCTTCCTGCTTGCTTAACCATTACTGCTATGACAATTGCATCACCGATGTAAACTTAACACTGATAATCAATTCAGAATACTATTTTCTTTCAACCAAATGTTTTCTCAGGCAATACGATGTAACACCCCAAAAATTTAACCATGTTTTTATTAATTAAAATTTGGCCAGAAGTAAAAGTTGGAATTTTATTAGGTCTTTTATTATTTCAGAGTATTTTCTGTTTCTGTTTTCCAAAATTCTTCCCTCCATATAGAAATTTTTTAAAAATATTGTGGGATTTAGTAGCTCTCTTAAAACATTTCATTTATATTTTAATAACAGTAGGAATTATTTTCATAATAAAATTTTGCCCAAGATAATCATTTTTATAGCATTTTCAATTTTTGCAATGCTTCTGTTACACTACAACTATTTTAAATAGTTCTCTAAAAATTCCACAAAAAATTATGAGGGCTCATGTGATGCCTATAGATCACTTTTATGCAAAAACCCAACTTGGTCTTTTGAAAATTTTGAGTGAAACATCCTCTTCTCAATTCCGTTCCATTCTTGAGTTTCAACTACAACCTCAATTTTCCTTGCTCCAAAAATTCTGAAATTACTCCACCTTATAGTCTATCCAACCAAACCCTTAAGTCCAGAAGCTCACCTCCAATTTATTCATTTAAATTCACCAAATAATTCCCTCAAAATCTGGTCCAGAAATGAATTTCAGTAAAACTTGCACTTACAAGTTTTTTCTTTGGTCAAACCAACCCTGCCATCCTCTTTACCATCTAAAGAGACACCATCATGCCAAATCTCACTTCCAACAAGATCCCCTAAATAGCCCTAGCATTTTGTCAAGCAGCTTATGTGCATGACAGGAATTTTGCAAATTTCTAAGCTACATTTGGAACTTGCCCATATGGCCAAACCAGCATGTCTAGTAGTCTTTCCTTCCTTGTAAGCATCACCCCACCAAAAATTAGCTCAATTAGACTAGCCTAGGATGCACTGGCAATTCATCGAGCACATTTCGTGCACGTCTAGAGCGCGTGCAGAGTGCTCGTTGTGCAGATTTTGGCATCAAGCTGCTGTTGCTCCTGCTGCTCCCCTCGCTCATCCTGATCTTCTTCTGGATCAACAAGTCACCCCTAGTCCTCGCCGACACCCCACCCTGACCTCTTGCGCCGGCCACCGCCGTCCACAGTGATCAAACGCGTCGCCCGATGAATCCCTTCTCGCCACGTCTCTGCCAGCACCGCCTCTTGCTTAATTGCTAACGGCCGAGCTCATCCGCGGGCAGCCACCATCCTCACCAACCCTGCTGACCCCTGCCACCAACCACAATGGCCTCAACCACTGCCGTAATGGCCGCCGCCATCGTGACTTCTCTGGGAAGCCACGGGAATCGACGTTCCCCGCCTATAAAAAGGGCCCCGAGCTCGCTCAGCTCTGGAACACCTCTCCTACTCCCCTCTGCAAGCCACCCGGACAGCCAGACGGCCGGGAGAGGTCGTCTTCTTCCTCTCCGGTAGCTACGGCCACCGTCACATCCTCAACGATTCCGACGCCACCCGAGACTCCCCCTCACCACTCTCTGCACCAGAAGCCCCCTCGCGGTCCTGCAAACCCATTTCCCCACCCAATTTTGCTCGGGAGCCACCGTGGGCGAAGACCCCGATTCACCGTCGCCGGAGTTCCGCGGGAGAGCTCGCCGCCGACGGCTAGGTGGAACCCAGAGACCGTGCCATACATCACCACGATCGCCAGGAGTTCCTGAGCACGGCGGTGTGCTCCTCTCCCGGAGCCATGCCTCCAATCACCGGTGAGGCTCGCCGGAAGCCGCTCCTCCACTCGGTCAGAGGAGGGAGAGGCCGGATTGACCAGGGTCAAACCCGACAGGTGGGCCCCTCTGTCAGTGACCCTGGCCGCACCGTTTCGACGGTTAAGTGGAGGCGTAATTCCGAGGTTTACGCTTTCTTCTCTGGAAAGCGTATAACCAGCAATACGCCTTCGATGTCGGCAGCTTCTTCGCACAGCCAAACGGCTGGGCCCGGCCCAGTAGCGCCAGACGACTAAATCGCGCTCAGGCGCACTTCTGCCACTTTTCCTTTTTCATTTCCAGCAGATTTCAAATATTTTCACAGTGGCCATTTCAAATCCAAATCTGATGATTCAAATTTCTACATGCTCATAAAATCATGCTCTATTATTCTAGCTATGGTGAACATTTTTCCTAAGCTTTGTCTCTACTGGATCTTTTAAATAGTCCATTTCCTTAATTATCTCAGCTTAGAAAATTCCTAGGAAAATCATATGAACTCCAAATAATTTGTTTCTTTTTCTGAAATACTTTATTTATCATCTAGTTTATTTTAGTATTTATTTGAAAAATTTCCCAACAACTTTTTAGCACTGTTTTGGCTATATGTGGTAATTACAATATTTTTGAAAATAGGAAATGGAGGGAAGATAAAATTTTCAAAGTTATGGAATGCACCCAACACTTCTGCATGCTCAAGGCAAGCATCTTGAACACTTGATATGGTGATTGCATGGTTAAATGTTTGCAAGAATAATTGTATCATGCATATGTTGAATTCAAATACAATTTGCATGCATGTAGTGTTGGCATGTTTCCTCGTACCGTGCAACGTGTGCTTGTCATGACTAACTTGCAGGAGCAGGTGTAAGAGAAATACCATTACCGGCAGAAGGGTGATCATGTCGGAGTATGATCATGCCTTGTTGGTTATGCATGTTGAGACATGCAAGGGCCGTGGCCCTGTTTTGGTGTTACTGTTGAAAGAACACTTTATTGTGCTAACCACTGCAGGAAAACTTAACCTCCTGAGTAAACCATAGATCGAGTCTTGTTCCGGTAACCCCCATACTTGTTCGTGCTGCCACTTGTCCCTGCCGCAGGTAGGGTACGGTTCAGTAAGTTGTTAACCCCTTTCCTGCACACACCGTATAGAGAGGCCATAGTGAAAGATACCATTGGCCCATGGTAGGCATGTCACTTGGTCTGGGGGCATGGGTGACTCCGGTTGTAGCCGGAGAGGGGTAGCACCCCTGTTTGCACGCCGATATAAATATTGTGATCCCATGCTATTGGAGGCCGTTGAATGAGGCCTTCCCACTTAGAGTTTTACTCTATCATTGCCTTGGGTGATTCCTGGCTTTGGTAAGTTAAAGCTGGTGCGTGCGGGTTAGGTGTGTTTTCACCCCAAAGACCGTAATGGGAATTAGCCAGTGTCTCGGTGCTGACTAAAGAAATCCTTTACTTATGGGTAAAGAGTACACCCTCTGCAGAGCTTTAAAACCTATTCCAATAGCCATGTCCGCGGTTAAGGACTACAGTCTGGGTTTGTCAAGTGTCGGTCTTAGTGTTGGTCTTCGGAGGAAATAATTAATTTGAGCATGAATTATTTTGCAGGATAATCATTGTCACCCTAATGCCATCATGTATAATTTTTGTTATCATAGATGCTATTGACATAAGTATTATTATTACTATGCATATTATTATGGACTAACCCGTTTCTCTTATTTTATTTCCTGAGTGTCTCAGGGGCTGGCTGGACTACCCCGGACACTCGGTTTTATTTCTTTTCAAGACCTCTCGTGGCGTCGCTTGAGTTCTCGGGCGGTCCTGTCTCGCCTGATTCTCTTTTAGACACCCGTTTGGCATTTCTTTTCAAGACCTCTCGTGGCGTCGCTTGAGTTCTCGGGCGGTCCTGTCTCGCCCGATTCTCTTTTAGACACCCGTTTGGCATTTCTTTTCAAGACCTCTTGTGGCGTCGCTTGAGTTCTCGGGCGGTCCTGTCTTGCCCGATTCTCTTTTAGACACCCGTTTGGCATTTCTTTTCAAGACCTCTCGTGGCGTTGCTTGAGTTCTCGAGCGGTCCTGTCTCGCCCAATTCTCTTTTAGACGCCCATTTGGCATTTTTCTTTTCAAGACCTCTCATGGCGTCGCTTGAGTTCTCGGGCGGTCCTGTCTCGCCCGATTCTCTTTTAGACACCCGTTTGGCATTTCTCTTGGATACTCGGGCGGTCTTGTCTCGCCCGATTATCCACTTTTAACTTTCTTGGTTTGTCACTAACATTTTATTTACTCATACTTCTGCACATGCTAATATTTATCATGCCATAATTTAATTTCAGCCAACATATGCATCTCATTTAGTCCAGCATGAGCATATGCATTCGGTATATCTTTTGTTCAGTATGTTTGCGAGTACATTCAAATGTACTCACAGGCTTGTCCCTGACTATTTATATGCAGAAGCCTACGATAGCAGCCACGAGGAGTACTACATCGACGTCCATGCGGAGCCTAGGATAGCACCACGCGGGATAGGAACTATCCAGGTCAGCCGTTCCTGTGGGAATGGAGCCCCATCGACGTTGGAGAACCACGAGTCACTTCCGTCACCCGTCACTAGAAATCATTGTTGTATCATTAGACCTTTATGGTCTTGTATCCAATTCTTGTAATTGCTTGGTAATCTGTAACAAGGACATGTCCACCAGTAATAGTAATCCTGGGCTGGTGACGACACGAGGGGTTAATTTCTGGGATATCATGTTCCGGAAATCCGGCCCCGACATACGATCCTGAGAATTTCATACTGCTCAACCCAACCTCCAAGTACTTGAAATCCTTATTATCTCTTCATGTTCAATAGTTGAGGAGCAACTTCCATAGAGAAGGTAGTATGACACCGAGGAACCAAGGAAAAGCGAATAAAGACTATTCAAAGAAAAGCACCAAAATTGCGAAACGACACTTTATTGCTACTCAGGGTAATTTACAGTACTTGGCACTACCACAACTCATTCAACATGAACTTCGCAGACACTTAGGTACTAGGGTTGGATGGCGGGTTGCTGGAGAGTGAAGGAGCTGGCGGAGAGGTCGACGGAGCTAAAGCCATACCAAGGGCTCTCCGGGCACGAGTTGCATCTCAGACTAGCTCAGCAATGAGGACGTACTCTGCGACCATGTAACAATACATGTATGCCACAGCGACATCATCATCTGAGCGGATAGGAGGAAATCTAATCCGTCTGGGAGTGGTGGACATGGTGGGATAGTACTGGAAGGCACGGTTCTCCTGCATCGCGTTTTCCTGATGGCGAATAATAGTGAGGCCTGCCAGAGCGGCAAGCTGGACGGCGCGATCCGGGGTAGAGGCATAACCACCATGGAGACTATAGGTGCGCTTTCCCAAAGGTAGGTTGACTGACATATTGACACTGGCATGATACTCATGCACCATTCCCGCAAGCGAGGTCTGGAACACTTGGTACCTTGGCATCTCCCCATTGGGATAGAGAAGACACCAAACATCCCAAAGCAGGGATGCGAAGCTGAGTGGTGCAGGGGCTGAGTTGTAGTCAACTAGAATGGATGCCATCTACAAAATCAACCGATTAGAGAGCCAAATCTATATGCATGCCAAGCAACACACAAATGCAACAACCAAGTGCAGCAATCAAATGCAACACACAAATAGACTAGGCTCTAAACTAACGGTTTCTAACGTCCGTGTTAGCTAGGGTGTCCTATAGCCAAACCTGCTCTGATACCAAACCTTGTGGCACCCCGGCTCAGAGTCACCGGAGCACCCTGTATTCCAGCCCAGAGTCAAGTCCTCTGGAATACGACACTGCTTGGCATAGAACAAATCAGCTCTTTATTACAAACAAATGGGTACAAGGGTTTGAGATATTACAAAGGGTTGCCTCGGCAAAGCTACGCTTGCTATGATAATTCTATGCTAGCAGTGCCTCGAATCCTAGCAGCAGAATCACGGCATCGAAATGGACTTCACTCCGCAGGGACTTTGGCTAGGGACACGTCCTAGCTTGCAATGCAAACACCTCCACTATGCTAACATGGCAGCACCTGCAAACTGGCATGACACGCCAGGTGAGTACTTTGAATGTAATCGCAAGCACGCAACACTCAAGAGCATCAAGTCATAACAATGTCATAGCAATCATTGTTAACTCAGGTTTAAATGCTACTGAAAAGGGTGGAAGAAAGTAACAGGCTATCACTACATCTATCAAGCTTGTTACCACTACAGAACCACTTTGCTATGAATCACATGATTGAACCACTTACTTTCGTGATCAACTCATGGTCACCTCAAGAACTTCCGACAATCATCCCCGAGAATCATCCTCAGCAAAAACCAGCGAATCTCAACAATCGGTCACATAACTATACTGATACGAGTTCTTCCATCATTAACACGCCATTCCCTCATTGGTGTTGATCAGTCAGTGTGACTTAATACGAACTGTGTCCAATACCGTGGACTCGGCTATTCGAATAGATTCTTACACTCTGCAGAGGTTGCGCACTTTACCCACACTATGAAGCTCCTGGTCCCGTACCTCGGTACACTTCCCTTTCTAGGTGGACCGGTGCTGCTCCAACGAAACTTGCCTAACCCGTGACCCCTCCATCGTACTACCAACAATCATCCTCTGCCGGAGTCCTGCCCTGGGTGGCCTCTGTGTCACTCTTGACACCTGCCACCGTCGTGGCCAACAAACTGTCCCAAACGGGGACCTGAGCTCAATAACTAAACCAGGCTCACAAGGTTACCGTCGTCTACCTGATCAGGGCACCACGCACGCATAACGTCCCCTCTTTGGTGGTACCGATAAAAGAGCACGCTGTTAGACCAAGCCAAGGCCGTCCCATTCCGGCAGGTGTGGCTGCACTGGAAAGTTCGGTTCAGTGGCACTTGATCAACAATGAAGGATTTTATCCCCGAATAAACATAGTCATCACTACACTCCGATATACAAGTGATCCAGGTCATCACAGTAACCATCTAGAAATCCATTAAGCATCATGATCAACTTCTACTAATAATCTGATATATGCGGTACCGGCGGAATCACAAAATAATCATAGACGGTAATCTCACAGTCCGACATCATTACGACATAAATCTGGAAATCTACTACTAATCCAAAATCTCATCATCATCATGACAGTAACTTATTCAAAATCTCCAAGGCATTACATGAATTAATCCATTCATAAATGATTCATATATGGCATTAAAATAATTATTTAAACAATGATATTGCAATGCAATCATGCAAATGAGAGTTGTGGCTTGCCTTGCACCAATAGAGTGTGGGAGTACTCCTGGCCTTCACCAAGAACTCAAAACAATCTAAAAAGCATTTTTGAAAACATTTTCAAATACCACATAAAGCATTTTCTTTTTACCAGAAACTAGAAAGGTAGCCCTCGCAAATGCGAGATCAACTCCTGTAGTGAGGGGAAAGAGTCAGAGAAATAAATTCACTTTGTTTCTGGATATTAAATTATGTGATACAAAATTATACGGATCTACAAAATTACACTAAATAAATTTCACACATGCATCTAACATCTTCAATTTGTGGGTGAATGATTACTATGACATTTGTAATGTAATATATTTACAGCCATTGTGTCTTTTTGCGTGCTATTAGATCAGTACATCTATTGGGAGATAGCTTATATATGCGATGTTAGATTAGAACATGAACATTCATATTGGCAGTCATTGTGAACAATTTGTGATCCAAATAATATTTAAGGGCCTACTTGAGCAGGTGTCAGATATGTTACCTGATCTTTGGAATGGAATAAGGAAAAATTCCTTTATTAATGCAGTAGATAAGAGATAATTTATTCTCATTAATTATCAGACAATTAAATTGTTGGACAGTGAGAACTTTCATATTTATTATTTTTACATATATGCCCTCTTAGACATGGACACTGTTTATGATGCAATGTTTCACCATTATTTGCATGTGTATAAAATTATAGATAGAAGCGTAGTAAGTAAATAGTTTTAAACACATATTCCTTAATAATTTTCAGTGGCCGGGAAATATATTTATATACTTTTCATAGTCGAAGTTAGAGCAGTATGACTGCAAATTTTGTCTAGACAATGCCAATTTTAAAAAATTTCATGTTCCTACACAAGTAACCAAATTCCGCTAACCTTGTTTGTTTTAAACATAGGTGCAACATTTTCTACGAATCCCATTCATTTTGGCCAGAATGTTCCTTGTGCCATGCGATTTCTAGTTTGTGTATGAAGGATTCAGACTCGACAATTCAAACATTAGCGTAATTAATTGTCCCTGAAACAACCTTGTGGCATAACCCGTAATAAATTTGGTCTCGGGTATGTGAGAATACTTGTGCAAAAATTCGTTCATGTCCCATCATCTGTCATAGCAGCCCAAAGACTATATAATAGGCCACGAAGACTGGTAGAGCTATTAGCATGGCAATATGACCCTCTTGTGGGGAAAGGAAAAATGACATAAATGCACATTTGTTGTCAAACTGAATACATGAAGAATTAGGGCCTTCCCATTTTAGATATAGCTTGCCGCATTAAAGTTCAGAAGTGCTATCATGTGTTGGTCCCATGATTTATCTAGACTCGGATATTTCCACAGCATCCCATCAACTAAATCCCTTCTTCTCTTTTGATTTTGACCCATTTGTTCTTGTTACGAAAGTAAGGGAAAATAGAGTCTAGTTTGAGAAAATATATTTGAGATTAATTATTGTTAGCTTTGCCTGATGGATAAAACGGCGTCATAGAGGTTGCATTACTCTTTGGCGAAGATGAACATCATGATTCCTTGTGGCAGAGCACCCTATATACAAACACATGTTGTTAGTTAGTTGGAATCGTGGTCATGTATGTATGTTGTCCTTGAAACATGTGACACAAGCATGGCACATACGCATCTCCGAAAAAGTAGATTGGCACGTACATGAAGAATGGAGATGCACTGCAGCGTGCCTCAGTGGGCTGAAGGCGGTGTAGGCACTGACCATAATAGCGGATCCCGGTTGAAGCGCCGAAGTGAACGGCCATGCATGTTGCCCGCCCCAATAGAGCTGCCGCGGGCTGTGATCTTAGGCTGCAAATCAATGAACCACTCTAGGCTGTACAGGGCCATCCCTAGCCTACCGTCCGAGAGTATGGAGATGGAGTAGGCCATGATGGCTAGCACATTCTCGCAGAATCTACGTACGTGTTGAGGTTTTGGATTGATTGCAAGTTTTTGTTGGTAGCTTACCAAGCTAGCTGCTTGGTACGTACGTGTTGAGGTTGGCACGTACAGCAGGCGTTGGCAAACGACGCTGGCATACATGTTGGGGTTTTATATCCGCCCGCCACACCAAGGTCAGGATCAGACATAGCATCACGCAGTTTTTTTTTTATCCTTCGCCCTCTAATCCTGCTGCTGCTCGATAGCTAGAGTCACGTAGGTGTACGTATTATGACGAAAGCTTTTATTTAATGGTAGTGGAGAAGCACACATTTGATTTGAGGAAACGTGATCTATGTGTTCTTTTTTAGGAAATTGGAAAAGAGATTGACGTGTTCCTCTTGACTGGTGCAACGTATGCGTTTTTCCGAATATATGTGTCACGTGAAGTCATTTGAGCCTGACAACGTTACATATATCGGACGGTCATAGATTAATATTTTTTTAAAACCAACCGTATCAAGGGCTAGTAAATTCTAATTAACGTGGGATTTTCTAGCTAATTCCTCTATTTCTTATCCGTATTTTGCTTTGAGTAGATAATAGATAGATTCTATACAGCAGAGAAAAATACCAAATTTTTACAGCAACTAGAGGAGCTCATAAGAAAAATATTGCAAAAAGAATGAACTCATTTGGACTTATGGTTTAAAAGATATTGATGGTCAAAGTTCAGTCAAACTTCTAGAATTATTTGAATTTAACTGAAAATCAGAAAAACCCAGGGGAGGCCACGTCGAAGACGTAAACCGGCCAGGCGTCTCCACTTACGTACCAGTTCGGGCATGCGTGGAGTCGCCGACAGGTGGGGCCCGCATGTCATATTGGAACAGAGAGAGAGAGAGAGGGAACAGAGGACGGCGGCTCACCGGCGACGGTTGCCGGCGATAGCGACGGCGGCAAGCTCCGGGGACGGCGGGGATGGAACGAGCGGACGGTCGGCGAGCACTCCCGTACCCGCAGCTTGTCGGGAGATGGTCGGACGGCATCGCCCCCTTCGTCTCATGCGGCGGCGCTCTTCGGGGTCGACGGATCCGGCGACTCCGGCGAGCTCTCAGGCGAAGGAAGGGCTAGGGATGGTCAGTGGAGCTTCACAAGCTCACTGGTGGTCTCGGTTGGGCTTGGGGTGGGCGGAGGCGAGCGGTCGGAGCTGGGGCAGAATGGCGGGGCTCTTCGCCGGAGTTGGAGGAGGAGGGCTCTCCGGCTTGCCCTGGCTCTGCTGGTGGTGATTGAGAGGGAGGGGAGTGGAGTGGTGAGGGATGGAGAGGCCGGGAGGGGCCTTTTATAGGTGGGCGGAGGGTGGCCGAGCCGCTCGGTGCCGCGGACACGTCGCCGGAGCGGGTACGGTGAGGTGGCCATCGCGGAGCGTGGCGAAGCGACGAGAGAGGTCAGGGGAGTTAAGCGCAAGGCGACGGCTCGCCGGGAAGCTGCCAGCCAGCTCACCCCGTACGGCGACTGTGCCACCCGTGAGCGCACTTGGCCATGTGTGGCGGCGAGCCACGCTGGAGGGGGTAGAAGGGTCCAGGCTGGCTAGGTGGACGGCGGCGACGGCGTCGGCATACTAGGACAAAGAGAGACATCGAGAGGTGACCGGAGTGAGCGTGTCCGACGTGGGTGACGTGTAGAGCACGGTTTTGGCTCGGCCAGATGCATGGTTACCGCGTGCACTGGCGCACGCGGCGCGCTCTGGCCTACCTGGTCATGTCCGTGCGATAGTCCCTCCTTCCAGAGGCCTCCTGGTGCAGCTAGTTTGGCAAGAGGTGGTCTGAACAGCTGGCTAGGTTCCAGGCAAGTTTCTGGACAGAAACTAGTGCAGCAAGTTGAGGTAAAATGGCTAGGGCTTTGGGAGTGAGAGTTTGCCATGTTAGAGTGTAGTAGGAAGGTGCATATGCTGGGAAAAATTCAGACCAAATGGATCAATGTAGAGCATGGTTGCTTCACAACTGCCTCTCTGGTCCAGAAACCTTGCAGAGGATGTTGCACTCACTTGGATGGGTTCCTGGAGTTGATACTTGGTATTTGTGGGTGATTTGGGGATTCCAACATGCTATAAAAATTTCAGCCCAATTGGGTTAGTGTACAGGGTACTTCCTTCACAACACTTCCCACTGGATAGAAATTTGGAGGAATTTTATAGAGAAATTGGCTGAATGAAATGATCAAAAAATTGGTGGAGATTGATCATAGGGCTAGGAGAATGTCCTGGATTAATTTCAGAACTTTTGAAGCAATATAAAATATAGTTGCCTCGCAAACTGAAATTATGACCAGAATCAAAGATTGGATGTTGTGCTCACCATGAAGAGTAAATCTTGAATATTTTCACATATCCAAGGTTCAAATGGTGCAAAGGATTTATGAGAATTTTCTTGGAATTTTTGGAAGAACTGAAATGTAGGTTGCTTCACAACCTAGAGCTGAAAGGTTATTCCTTTATTGGAAAAAGGAATATTTGATTGGAATAAAATTTGAGATTGAGCAAAGATGGAAGTGACATGTCTTGAGAGAAGCTTTTAAGAGCCTGAGTCACTTGGGAAAGAAAATCAAGAAAGTATCCCCAAGTTTTAAGTCCATAGAGTCATTTGGAAACAAATCCATGCCAAATTTCAATTAAATTTTTTGAAAGAAAAAGCTGAGAAAAACCAGGGTGTCACAGGAATGGGGGATTCTTCGAGTACTTGTTCTGCAACACTCTCCCCGCCCCATTCCCCGGCAGGTTCTTCCTGCTCTTCGGCAAGTTCCTCCGGCGGTTCCCTTGCCGTTCCATCACCAGATTCCTCATCGACATTTGCTGCTACGGACCCAGAACCACTGACGCCTCCAGCCATTCTGGCCTCTACTGCCCTGTTGGTGATATGCTCCAATTCTTCGGGTGTGGTGTCGGGGAAGAGATCTTTTTCCTCTCTGACGGGCCTCTCCACTAGGGTGTCGAACCACTCTTGCACCGCGTCTTCGGGCGGCTCCTACCAAAGCGCTTCGATGCCATGGGCATTGCAGGATGGCATCACCGCGATGACGGAATCCTTGGCGGAGTTATTGCATAAAGGCACCACCCTTGCCGGTAGTTTGAAGTTGCCGGTGGGGCGGAAGAGGTGCTCGCAGAGGGCCCTGTGCTGCAGCACTGTCAGATTGGCGTGAAGTCCAATCCGGACCCGCATGATATCTGCTACATTCTTGTACTCCCAGGCTGGCCTGCCCTTGTTCTTGAGAGGAGCAATGCGGTGGTGAAGGAAGTTAGCCCCCGCCATTTCAGTGGTGAGACCGGTAGCTTTGAGGCGGAGGATGCGCGTTGTGGCGATTGTGAGCTTCTTGTCGTCAGCAGCGAAAGAGTTCCAATTTGTGCCACGCTCCACCCTTGTCGTCCTGGGCTGGCAGAACTCCGGGAAATCTTTTTCCTTGATCCAACACCATTCCCCATGCCACTCATTCCAGTGCTGATAGGGCAGCCCCAGATGGTAGTCATTCTCGTCCCTAGTGATCCAAGTGATGGAGCCGGAGAGGACATCTGCTTCGATGCATGGAGTGAAGTAATGGTGGAAGAGAGCTACACTAGGCATTACCCCAACAAAGTTTTTGCACATATGCGCGAAGACAGCCATACAAGTCATGGCGTTGGGGGTGAAGTCTAGAAGGCGAAACCCGTAGGTATACATCATTTCTACGAAGAACTCAGAGAAGGGAGGAACGAGCCCACAGTAAAATATGCTGCGAAGAAGGGGTACTTGTCTGGTCTAGGCCTGATGGAGTTAGGAAGGACATCTGGCACGGTGTGGGCGGTCGTCCCATTCCCCCACATGATTGAATACCGACTCACCAAGTCGCTCTGATCCAGCACCGGCTTGAAGACGACACTGTCTCACCGTGCTGCTGCCAGCTCCTCCTCCCTCGTATCTGGCTCGAGGGCGGTCGCCTTTCCCGGCTTGTTTCGGTTCCTCTTGGGAGCCATGGCTGCGCTGGGGAGGGCAGATGTGGGAGCAGGCGGGGGTGCGGCGTGGCGGCGGAAGCAGAGGGCATGCTCTGCTCTGGCGCAAGGAAGTAGACGAAGACAGCGGCGTTGGCGAGATTGGGAGAAGGGGGGTAAATGAGCAGCGCCCTTCGCGGATTCCTTTTTATGGGGTAGGCGCGGGGGCTGGCTCTTAACCATCCTACGTGGCTGCACTTTTCAGGCGCACTACCTCCCCGCGCCCGTTCCATTCCACCTCTCACACGCCCGCATTTAATGCGTGTCGTGGGGGGCGTGGTAAAAGAGAAGATTACGACAGTTATCCTCTGCCATGCGTGCCTGTGTACTGTTTGGGCCTATCCCTATGACGCCTCGCATGCGCGTGTGGCCCAAGCTCAGGGGCTCCGGTCGGTGTACTAAAGCATGGGTGCCCTCGTACCCTGACTTGTGCACAGGCAGTTGTAGCCTTCCTGACAGCATGGGCTTGCCAGAGGGTTGTTGTGACTCAAGACATAGATTAAACAAGACCGTGAAGGAGACCTCAAGGTAGGTCATTGAGAAGTACTATTCTAGTACTAAAGATCAACATTGCCCTTGCCGGCAAGCTTCGTTGCCGACAAGCAAGACTCTGTTTGCCGGCAAGCAAAGGCCCAGCAAGCTCCGCGCCAGCAGGCTTGTTATGTCCTGTTACCGCTCCACCTCATCATTGGCTAGATAAGCACGCATGATAGGTGTCGAGCGGGCAGGCAGTCAACATAGCTAGCCAGGGCATGTGTCGGCATGCCACGCAGGGATTAACTTTAATGACACCCGTCCCTGGGAAGTGTCAAGCTTACAGGAGGGCGCCAGGACCGGTGGTACAGATCTTTTGCCCAAAGCACCGCCTCCCTGACGTGGCATCTTACAGTGCATTTAATGCGCTTATCCTATCCCGTCTGGATATAGACATGCTGACGGTGCAAGTCACTATTCATACCCTGTAAATGACCGTATTAGCCACTATGGTAACCCTTGGCCTATAAAAGGAGGCCCACAGCTACACTTAGAACTGTCGGCTCTTAGTTCAATTACATGATGTAGCTGCACTTCCCGCGCACCTTGCCGGCAAGCTGCGCTCTTTGTAACCTTTGAACTCATACACAATCAAACCACCAGAACAGGAGTAGGGTTTTACGCTCACAGCGGCCCGAACATGGATAAATCGTTGCTTGTGCTCACATGTACTAGCCCTGCTCTTTGTAGTATATTGATCCCACAGCTGAACAGCAAAGGGATCCTCTAGATCCCATGGATCGTCGTTTTCGCACGACAGGCAACAATACAATGGACTCTACGAACCCCCCTGCGTGCCCTCATCTAATTGGTCCCCCCCCTGATTTTTACTGCTAGGTTCGCCTCACTTATCTAAATTCCTGCCTTGACCACCCCGTAAATCCTTCGTAGACTGCCCGTGAGACTAGCATTACTCGGCTCTTTTGGCGCTTCATTCAAAAATTGGGACCAGAAGCATTTACATTTACAGTACTCTTCAGTTGAACTTTCCTAATTAGACCTCATTATATTTGACCTTGTATGTTTAAAAACCTCATTAAATTATGTGATTCTTTTGAAATTTTGACTCTTGAAAATCCTATAACTATGATTATTTTGGAATGGAGGAGGTAAATTTGAATCTATTTTGTACACGACTATATATTATCAACAAAATTGATGCCCCTTTTAGATGTGATTTACAAATGTCATTATCTCGAATTCAAATAGTTGAATGCACTGCCTATGAATTCGAATCTTTGAAACCACTTTTATGTTTAATTCAAAATGTATTCTAGTTCGTAGCTAGCAATTTGGAATGTATACCATGTATGTTTCTTATGTATAATGTGCTTGACACTGACTGCAGAGTGTACTCACGTTTATATATGAATTGCAAGAGCCATGCATTGTCTGGATTTCAAACTACTGACTATGGATCAATAATGTGAAATAATACCATACACATGCTCGAATTCGATAGAGTATGGATGTTTGCTAGACCAATGTTTGTTCAAACGCGAACTGCAAATTTCATGGTCCCATCCAATTTTTTAATACAATTTATATTTTAATTTAATGGGTAGAACAGTCCTTTACACATAGATGCACTCTCCCTCGGCCCCTCCTCACACACGTGCTATCTTTCTCTCTCACGCATATGTGCACACACTATATATCCATCGGCCTTTCTCTCTCACAAATGCTCACACTCTCTCCCGAGGTGTCTCACGCACACACGCTCTCTATATCCCCCTCTCTCTTTTACTACTATCAATGACTCTTTTCACTAATCTCATTCACAAACACTATTTCTCTCACATACATACGCACGCACGGTCTCCACCGGCCCCCTCTCTATACATATCTCGGCCAACGTGTCTCCCGCACGCTCACTCTCTTTAGTCCTCTCTCTCATGCATTGTCTCGCCCTCTCTTACTAGTTGATAGATATGATTCCATCAGATCATTCGGTAGGATATCCCTGACGGTTAAATTGGGTGGTAATAAGAGGCAAAGATTTTCCCAAGTCCGGGCCCTTGCGATCGAGGAAATACACTACTCCTGGTCGTGTATATTTTGATTGGGCTGTGTACAAAGTACACGTCAATACAAAGGGATTGTGTGTATATATACTATCGATGAACTAGGCCCCCGGCCTATATAACATACCCGGGGCCTAGGTGATGCGGAGCATCCTACGGACATCACCATGTCAAGAGTCCGTTTGGCAAGTGACACGTGCCACATCTACGTCACATACATAAAGGTGAATCATCTCCTTTACACGTGTTCACTTGACCCCTTCGAGGATGGTATACTACTTGACACTCCTCTCGTATGCATGCATAGGTATTGTCGGAACTTCACAGATGACGAGGAGGAGTGCAAGCGCAAGGGAACAACTACACCATCCAAGAGGGAAGCCTGGAAGCGGAGAAGGAACCATCAAGAAGAAGGCGAGGTTCCACGTGCATCGACGGATGTCCACAAGAAGGCGACGAGCTGCGAAGCTTCTGGACACCCCGTGCGCACGTGCCCTTAGACCCCGTGCACACGGGACCCCGTGCCCATGGTACATGCCCGTGCGCATGGGCTAAGTCGCCAGGTCTCTGGATACCCCATGCGCACGGGCTCCACTTACCCCGTGCGCACGGGGCCTCGTACGTGTGGCTGTTGGGCTTTGCCCATGTAATCCGTATTATGCCCCTGCTTACCCCTTCATGTCTTGGACCTATATATACTCCTCCTCCACCTCATTTGTAGGGCAGCTAAGATTAGATCTAGACATTGGAGCTTAGCTCATGTATCTCCCCTTGTGGGAATCCTCCTGAGAGAGGCACAGTCCATTGGAGTTCAAGACCTCCATTGGAGAAGATCCTTAGGGATATCAAGACCCCCTTGTGGGAAGGATCTATCTAGATCATCAAGACCCATCTCTCCTAGAGATTTGGATGAACTACCTTTGTATCTTTATTTCCCTTGTTGTTCTTGGATCTTGATGCACCTCTTGTATTGCTTGTGATTTGAGGAGTACTTGGTGTGGATCTTGTCCATTAGAGTGTTGTTCTTGTGTTTTCCCCTTGTGTTCTTGGTGTTCTTCCTCAAATCCACCTCCAATTCGTGAACATCGGGCCACCTAGGGTTTTTCCCTACATCATCTTGGTATCATGAGCCACGTTGACATGAATTTGGAGTCTCCCCCCTTCGTTTTCTAGCCTAATTTTGTTTGATTTCGTCCCAATTTGAAAATCCCCACCAAAAAGATTCATACCAATTTTTTTGTGATTTGTTGTTCCTTGTGAGTTTTTGTTGATTTCAATCCATGGATCTGGTGTTTAGCAAGTAGATCCACCTTCTATTGCGTCCCCATAGCCCAATTTTTCTTTTCCCCTTCGAATTTGGAGTTGAAATCGCGAAATGTCCGCCACCCCCGTGCCCACGGGCCCCAGACCCCGTGCACACGGGCCCCCTCGAAGTTCCTGGACACCCCGTGCCGACGACCTTGTACCGTGCGCATGGGACCCCATGCCCACGGCCCTTTGACCCCGTGCGCACGGCCCTACGAGAAACAGCCAGCACCACTTCACCGTTTCGACCATATCTTCCACTTCCGAACTCCGATTTGGGTGTTCTTTGGCTCGTTGGAAAGCTAGTGACGTGCCCGAGCTGATCATCTTGGTTTTACCACCATTTGACTCCATCAAATTTTGTGCATTTTTGCATCTTTGCATAGGCACTCCGCCATAACTTCTGCACCACCACCATAAACTTCCGCAACCTAACCCATTTTGGTTTCCATTGCATTTGTGGTTGTTTGAGTTGTAATTTGAGTCTCCTAAGGTGTTTCGGCTACTTAGGGACGGTTACATCTTCATCACCACCAGTGACTTGTATCGTTACATCAACTACATCCACCCCGACATCCCGCATCGACGACGACCATCCATCCTTTGAGACTATCTTCAACCGGAAGCAAGGCCGGTTACCCCCGACTTCGTGAAAGGTTAAGTGTGACGAAGGTATCCATTCTGTCATAAACTTTTCTTTCCTTGCCATTACATCTTGATAGCCCCACCATCTTTGCGAATACCTTCATACCTATTGAGACTAGCTATTCGAGTATTGCCGGGCTTCGCGAAAACTTGTGCACCTTAGTGATACGATATCATATTGTTGCATCATTTGATATATCTTGCTCCCGTGCATATCTTGTGATACTTATCTCATGTGTTTGGTTGAGGCTCAATAAGCATAGTGGAAAGGAAGAGAAGATAAAAAAAAGCTTTTAAGCAAGAAAAAGAAGATCATAAGCTTATAAGCAAACGGGTGTTGAGCATGAAAAGAGATACTTGTGCATGAGGATACATGGAATAGGAAACGTTTTGCTTGCATACATATAGGTTGGTGCCAAGTGGTGAATCGTGCCCAAACGTGCAATCAAGCTAGCGTCTCTCCTTGTGTTTGTGCAACACGAGCTTAGTCTTCGTTAGGCAATTTTGTATTGCTCATCCCTATAGTTGCACAAGCCCCATTATCCCACCGTGTGTGTTTCTTTATTGCCCTCCTCTGTATATTTGTGATCACTTGCTTTGCATTTTGAGTCCTTTGGCTTGATTTCAACATTTACATATCTTGGACTTCAATTTGCATGAATTTGTGCCACTAACCCCACCGAGCTCCACTATAAGCCATTTGTGTAGGTTGTGAGGATTGGACAAGGTTTTTCACCAAGTGCACTCTTTTCCTTGCATACATTGTGGTATTTGAGATCCATCTACAACTTCGGAAAGAGGTAACTTTGGTATGTTCATTCCATCTCATTCTCACACCTTCTCGAGTGCTTTTATGGATAGGGACGGTACATCTCCTTCGGTCTACAACCACGACGACGAGTTCGATGCCATGAAGAACTTCATCAACGCCAAGATGGACAAGTACATGGAGGAGTTCAAGGTCCTCATCAACTCCGGCAAGCGGTCTTCCTCATCTTCGAGAAGATGCTCAAGTGCAAAGACTCCCGAGCTACCATCTCCGGCAAGTACACAACGGCATCGACACCGACAAGACCCAAAAGAGCAATCTTCTGGAAGAGAGTTGGCTGCTCTGGCACCCCCGTGCACACGGGCCTGCGACCCCCGTGCACACGGCCTCATGCACCCCCGTGTGCACGGTCCCTACAGAACCGCGACATCGACCCCAAGGTTGCGGCTTCATCCACTACATTAGCATCTTAGCCAAGTGACTTCAAGGCATCTTCGCCTTCAGATGTACGGCATCTTCGCCTACTCCACGAGCTCAAGTCCGCGACTTCCACGAGCTACTACGACCTCGACACCGACCACGAGCTTCCTTTCTATGGTACTCAAGACCCCGAGGAGTATCTTGAGTGGGAGCGCAAGATGGACGACTACCTCAAGCTACATCAAGTCCCCTCCGAAGATCAAGTGAAGTGCGCCACAAGTACCTTCCACGACTACGCGTCGACATGGTGGCTTCACACACCTTCGAAGAGCTTCAACATGAGTTGGTCCAAGACGAAGGAAGTGATGCGCCGAGACTTTGTGCCTTCCGCCTACACAGAACATCTTCTTCACCAATTGGAGAATACCATACAAGGATCCAAGTCCCTCGATGAGTACTTCATGGAAATGAAGAAAGCCTTGCGACGAGCCGGTGTGGACGACCCCATTTGGATGAAGTTCCACTTCATGATGGGATTGAATAACGACATCGCCAAGACTCTCTTCACCAACAACTACGAGTCCGTCGACGACATGTACATTGGTGCCCTCCAAGCGGACAAAGAACACATGAAGGACAAGTCTACTTGACCCCGAGCACACTTCGCGACGACCACGCTCCAAGACGGCGAGCATGAGGCTAGTACAACCGAGATGTCCACGCCCGACGAGCTCCAAGACGATGCTTCCAAGTTCGACTTCACCGCCATACCTCTTTGTGGCATTGATGATGCCGAGTCTACCACGACTCTTTTTGAAGATGGCGCGGCGACGACTATGACTATGGAGCAACTCAAGGATCAAGATTTGGGGGCGAGCGACAAGGTGGCGAGCAAG
This sequence comes from Elymus sibiricus, assembly GCA_039707655.1. NCBI lineage: Eukaryota > Viridiplantae > Streptophyta > Magnoliopsida > Poales > Poaceae > Elymus > Elymus sibiricus. Next base: position 206,854,269 of record CM077674.1, read on the forward strand.
GATGATGTGTCATCTTCGTCCTTCATCCACGGCGACGACGAGACAGTTGAGCATGGGATTTTCCCTTCGACCAAGGAGGCGTATGATGATGAGTTGAGCGACTTATGCCACCATATTGAGAGTGAGAGTGACTTCACCAGTAGCCCCATATATGATGAGATGACCCAATTCCCATGTGAGGAGAGCCACCACCACCACCACTTGATGATTTGAGTGACTCCACCATATGTGACATTGAGTGCACCTATTTTGAGGGAGTGAGTGAGCCACCACATAGATAGAGTGAGGTAGTTGATAGGGCATGTGAGGCCATTTTGAATTCTAACGACTTACCCTCTACCTCTATTATGTCTTCTCATTTGGTGCTAGGTCCCATATACGATGACGCCCCGATCTTCGACGACTTCGTCCTTCCTTTGGACAAGACGATGGCCATGGTGGACTATGATACACCCCCCACATGGTTCCATCACGATGATAATGACCACAAGTTGGTCCTTGCCACCTCACCTACACCACATGAGTGGAATGAGAAAGGTAATATAGGTGAAGGTGATGCTCTTGTCCAACTAGTGGACATTCTTGACATTGATTGCTTGCATGATGTAGATCCTCCTATTGACACGCTTGATGCTAGTATGATTTCCCCATGCGATGATTTACCCATTTATGATGAGTATGATGATTGCCATGTGGAGTCTATTAGTAGTGATGCCATGTTACATAGGATATCTTGTGCTAATTATCTTGGTCACATCATGTTTGCAACCCCTCTTAACTTTCCATATGCTATGAATGAGATCTCCCATATGTCATATTTGCAATCTCATCGTAGTGACTATGCATATACCATTAAAATGAACCCAATTTGCACATATGTCATAGATGACAAGCCCATGGTTATTGGCATTTGCTTTTCTTGTGATGATATTGATATGCTCCCTTTGCATCATTTCTCTCATATGCCATGCCATGACCACCTAGCTTCGGACATGCATTATTTGCCATGTTGTCAATTTTCTCCATATTATGCGTCCGCTATTGCTCATGAGGTGACCCCCATAGTTTCCTCATACATGTTAGGAGATTTTGACCCATCCTATGAATTGCATGATTCCCATGATTGTGTGCACCATATGCATCCCATGAATAAACATGCTAGTGATGTGCCATATACTTGCATGCTCAATTTGTGTCCCCATCGTGTTATACATAACAACTATTCTTTCATGATGGATGACATGTTCATATACCATGCCTCAAATTTCTTTGAGCATTGCTTGTTTTGTGCTAACTCTAACGTACACATACACATCATGATGGATGATGTGTACATTTACCACGCACACACATTGTTTCATTTGTCCCCATGTTGTGTAGGTACACATGCTTCCTCGTCGACCTCGCAAACGCAAGAGTTGACGAAACGAGCTCTAGAGAGCAATGATGATTTGGGATTCCACGGATTGTCACTCCCACCGCTCCCATCGCGCAATGACTTCGCACATTTCTTCTACATGGCCCTCACATGGTTATGGGTTATTGTCCATTATATATCATTTGCCCATCTTGCCATGTTCATTATGCATGATATGCTCATTCCTATGCCTTTGCCATGCATTTGTGACCCATGCTTTGCATCTCACATGACACTTGATTCTACTATTTGTATGTGTGTTTGCATGCTTGGTGGAGATATCACTTGTTATTGCCATGTTTGCTATGTACCACATGCCTATGATGATACTTTGATCATATTTCGCTTTCGTGCTTTTGATATGTCATGTGCATTGCCTACGCCTACTATTTGCTCACATGACATGATTGCCATGATTTCCTCTAGTGCGTTGCATCTTCGCTCCACTAGTTTGCACGACATGATTACTATGATTGCTTGCCTTGTTGCATCACCGATGATTCATACTTGCTCATTTCATGTGGTTGATAGCATCCATTCACATGCTTTGCACATGATTCATATTGCTTCTTGTCATATATCTCCATATGTTGCCTCTCGCATGCTAGATGATTTGCCATGTATTGAGTGCAACAATGCTTTTAGTCTTGCTAATGAGATTGCCCCCATAGCTTTCTCCCATATACTCGGAGCCTTTGACATATTTCATGTGAAGCATGCTTGTCTTCCTTCTTTGCACCATATGCCTAGTGCCATGAATATATCCATTGTTACATCATATTATTCATGCACTTTTTCTTCTAATGGTTATGTGCAAGAGAAGAGAACCATCATGATGGATGATGTGTTTATCTACCATGCACATGCGTTCTTTGCTTTGTTGTGTGCATGTGTAGGATCGTTCGACCCCGTGTCAACTTCAACTTCACGTGGTTGACCATTCGAGCTCTTGAGAGCGATCCACTTTCGACCGACGTGCTTCTACCACACATTTTCTACCACTTCGGCATTGTGAAGGACGCACAAGGACATACTTTTGAGGTGATATCCTTCTCTTTTGAGAATCCCAACACCATGAGCATGAATATTGTGGATCATACTTCATGTGTTGCTTGCACCATGACACATTGCACACATGCTAGAGATTTTGTTTCGACTTGTCATTGCCACATTGCCATGTCTCATGATATATATTCCTTGTGTGTTGCATCGAACATGATTACCCCATGCTATTCCCATGTGTTTGATTGCAACAATGTCATTTCTTCACATATGCCATGTACCATTGATTGCTACATGATTGACTTGATTGCCTCACACATGTTGAACAATTGCTCTTTCCATTGTGTTGAGTGCCACACTATCTTCACTACACCATGTGCACATTATGCTTGGCTTGTCTTACACTTTGGCTTGCCTATTGCACATTTCATGCACTTGATGCCCCATGTGTTTGGACATATCATTTTCCTTGGTGTTGTGAATGATTCCTATGCCTACCATAGACCTTTTGTTGAGCACCTTGTGCATGCTTGCTATGACATTGAGGTAGATGCTTGTTATCTTGTCACACATATTTACATCTCTACCTCCCATTTGCATGCTAGTTTCCCTCATGATCTTGATCATGCTCAATTCATATGCTTACTTGACATGCCACACTTCCTTGTCACACAATATGCTATGCATGATGACGACACTTGTTCGGTGAATCACCACTTGAATGTTTGGTTTTGCACTAACGCTAACCACATTTGTTTTTCCAAGTGTTTGTTGTCATTGCTCCTTTTGAAGGAATCACAAGACGGTGCGACATTGGAGAGTGCCTAATTCGAGCTTAAAGATGTTCACTGCTTGGTGATCGTCCATTTGTCCACGACGACGCCATCTCTTTCCCATGGTGATTTCATTTTTGATCCGAGGATGGATCTTTCCCAAGGGGGAGGGGATGATGCGGAGCATCCTACGGACATCACCATGTCAAGAGTCCGTTTGGCAAGTGACACGTGCCATATCTACGTCACATACATAAAGGTGAATCATCTCCTTTACACGTGTTCACTTGACCCCTTCGAGGATGGTATACTACTTGACACTCCTCGCTTGTGCATGCATATGTATTGTCGGAACTTCACGGATGACGAGGAGGAGTGCAAGCGCAAGGGAACAACTACACCATCCAAGAGGGAAGCCTGGAAGCAGAGATGGAACCGTCAAGAAGAAGGCGAGATTCCACGTGCATCGACGGATGTCCACGAGAAGGCGACGAGCTGCGAAGCTTCTGGACACCCCGTGCGCACGGGCCCTTAGACCCCGTGCACACGGGACCCCGTGCCCACGGTACATGCCCGTGCGCACGGGCTAAGTCGCCAGGTCTCTGGATACCCCGTGCGCACGGGCTCCACTTACCCCGTGCACACGGGGCCTCCTGCGTGTGGCTGTTGGGCTTTGCCCATGTAATCCCTATTATGCCCCTGCTTACCCCTTCATGTCTTGGACCTATATATACTCCTCCTCCACCTCATTTGTAGGGCAGCTAATATTAGATCTAGACATTGGAGCTTAGCTCATGTATCTCCCCTTGTGGGAATCCTCTTGAGAGAGGCACACTCCATTGGAGTTCAAGACCTCCATTGGAGAAGATCCTTAGGGATATCAAGACCCCCTTGTGGGAAGGATCTATCTAGATCATCAAGACCCATCTCTCCTAGAGATTTGGATGAACTACCTTTGTATCTTTATTTCCCTTGTTGTTCTTGGATCTTGATGCACCTCTTGTATTGCTTGTGATTTGAGGAGTACTTGGTGTGGATCTTGTCCATTAGAGTGTTGTTCTTGTGTTTTCCCCTTGTGTTCTTGGTGTTCTTCCTCAAATCCACCTCCAATTCGTGAACATTGGGCCACCTAGGGTCTTGCCCTACATCACTAGGGTTACAAATCATAGTCCGCTTCGTCAGTGGAGATAGAGTCCTCCATGGCTCTGGTATCTTTGTCTTGTACGTCAAGTCCTCCATGGGTCTTCGTATAACGCGTCTCTGGCCGACCTATGTGGTGCAGGAGGGAACCGACCTAGGGGTCCTCACCTCGACCCACCAGACCAAAAAACGATGTGCCACCACCACACCTCGCACACTCTCTACCCCCCTAGGTCTCACTATATTCTCACACCCACACATACCAACACACACACTATTTCTGCTCATGCCTCTCTCCCCTTCTCCTCTGCATGCACAAACTCACCATCTCTCGTTAAGACATCCTATTCGTCTCTCTCTATCTCTCTCTCTCTAATCTCTTGTGCTTTCTCTTTCTCTCATTGCACACCCCCCTCTATCCACGCCTCTCTCGAATATGTACACATACCCTCTCCAGGCCCTCCAAAATACGTCAACCACACATTCACGCATGTTACATCTCATTATCATGTGCTCCCAATGATCTAAAAAAGGCATCGGTTCACTTTTACTCTGCATACAAGATTTGTTTTGAATTAACACTACACAGAGTATGCCAAAAAAATTATTTAAGAAAATCTACATATACAATACTACAAAGTTATCTATGACAGTTAATTTCATGGTGCACCCAATGATATTTGTTTCGTATTGTGAATGTTTACATTTTTATCCTATAAAATTAGTCACAATAAAGAGAAATGAAGGGCATCTCTCTCTCTCTCTCTCTCTCACTCTCTCTCCATCGTACACCCCCTCTCTCTACACCCCTTTCATGTACGCACACAAACTATCTCTCGGCCCTCTAAAAGTACGCCCCCGACACATTCACGCGTGACGGTCATTGTATTTCAAGCGAAAGCACAATACGGTCTCTGGACTTTAGAATACTCTCATTACAGTCACCATATACATTTTCTAGTGATTATACGGTCACTAGCTCAGTAGCTCACCGTACAGCTCCATATTTTGATGGTGACACTGACGGTCGTTGTATTTGAAACGAAAGCATGATACGGTCAGCATATACATTTTGTGGTGATTATACATTCACTGGCTCACCGTACATCTATGTATTTTGTATTTTTGTTGATGACATGATTAGTTGACCAGTCAAACAGTCCATGTGGCACAACTAGTGTTGCATCAGAAGCGCACATTATCTCCCTAACATAGGGCCCACCTATCAGTGGGTATAAGAAAGAAACAAATGGTAATAAATTAGTGCTCGGTGGGGATTCAAAATTGAGACCTCAGGTTGGTAGCCCGCGCGCGCTAACCACAACGGACAAGGTCGCCTAGTGATGATATGCTGAGCCGGCCCTTTTAATACACAGGAGCTATTGTGGTGAATACACACACATCACACATGCGGACAAACACGTACGCAACACCCGCATGCATGCATGCAATACTCACACGTACACATGCACGCACGCAACACTCACAGGAACACACGCATGCAAGCATGCATGCAACACTCACAAGTACACATGCACACACGCAACACTCGGACGAACACACGCACGCATGCATGCATGCACACAGCACAAGATGCAACACACATGCTCACGCTCAATTGCTCAACCTACACGTGCATGCACACATATAAACAGCCAGGGTGGTTCACGCACAAGGGCCAGCTCCGCGGGGGGTGGGGCAGGTCACGTGGCCAGTTTGACCAGTCAACAGAGTGCCACATAGAATTTTTGACTGGTCAACTGAGTGCAATGTGTATATACGATTTTCACATCCGTATTGGACCGACGGGTTTCGAATGTTTAGTCCCACCTCACCGCATGAGGAGTTGGTCGACCGGCTTAAATAGCCGGGTCATCCAGAAGCGATAAGCTACAGTCATCATTGCACCCTTTGTTAAGGACATAGATTGTTACTTGTATTAATCTTCTTTGTGATATAAGGCTGCTTGTAGTGGGTAGTATCATAGCTATCATGCATAGTACTCCCTCTGTTCCTAAATATATTTTGATGACCTTATTTATTGCCATGCATGACACATAGTAGCATAACATTTATTATGATAGGGTATCATGATATGATACTCAACCCTCTCTTTCTTCAGTTAGTTATATGCCACCTCAGCAAAATTGTCTAATTGGCATGCATGATGCTAGCTGTGATACTCCCATTACGACTAGCCTAAGCACAACATTGCTGCATGTGGGATCGCCATGTGCTGGAGCGGGGTGCTCGATCGTGTCTGGTCATCTCTACATTTGGTCCTGAATTGAGGGGTGCTGGTCAGTCCGGGCTGGGTCAACTCTTTCAAGGACGGAGGGAGTAAGTGAGGGGTCCGGCTGGATCAACTTTTTTTGACCGCGCACTGACCCGGCGGACATTGCGGACGTTTAGGGAGTTTACGGACATGTTTAAAAGGAAAAAGCGTTACAATTACGACATGCCTGTCGCGTTCGCGTCCAACCCATCATGGTCGGTCAGGCACGCCGCTCACCCAAGGGAACGTGCATGTCTTGTGTTTTCATTGACATGTCGGACCGCACGTGAGCAAACCGATGATAGGCACACTCCCCCGCCTACCGCACGTCGATTGAGTTATTATAAGAGAGACAGTAGGGTTGTGTCGTGCGTACGGCCATCTATGAGGCCATCTAGCCCCTTTGCGGTTCGACTAGGGGAATGCGCAAGCACAAAGAGCAGAATCAATAGCAAACGCAAAGGATTTTACTCAGGTTCGGGCCACCGTGAGGTGTAAAACCCTACTCCTGCTTTGTTGTATTGGATGTATGTGTACTCAAGTACAAGGAGCGCTCCTTGCCAGCAAGAGTGCAGGAAGGGCAGCTATGCATGCAACATAAGCAAAGTGTCGACCCCTGTTACGGTTGCCCTGGCCCTCCTTTTATAGCTCAAGGGGTAACCACAGTGGCAAAATAGTCTTTACAAGTTGATTAGATAGCAAACGGTGCTATCATACATAACTCTGCCATATTAGGACAAAGGCATTTATTGCGCCGTTAGGTGTCATGTGGAGGAGGAGCCCCGGCAAGGTTTCTGCACCGCTCGCCCAGCTACCTCTTATTATCTTGACACACCTCCTAGACATGTGTCATTAAAGCTAATTCTTCTTCCAGCAGGCTGACACGTGCCCCGACAAGCCTCACCAAACCACCTCTACGCTCGACACCTCACCGATTAGCGACTAGCTGCTCGAGGGGATGGAGCGCAGACGGGCCAGCAAGGTCTTGCCGGCATGGAGCTCGCCGGGCCTTCATCTTGATCTTGCCGGCCCATGCCTTGCCGGCAAGTAATGATTTTATCTTTAGCATTTAGGCAAGTGCTCCCTTGAGGCTTGGTCTTGATGTTTATGGTCTTCGGCAAGCCCTGGCCGTCGAGGCTGCTATCACTACCTGTGCATAAGTTAGAGTATAAAATACCCATGTTTTATACACCGACAGGAGCCTCCGGGCCTGGGCCATACGTGCATCCGAAGCGTTGTTGGGCTAGGCCCAAACACTGCACAGACATGTGGTAGGAAATTACCGCCGTAAAATCCTGTGATGATGATTTCCTGTCACACGCCCACGTCGCGCATTAAATGCGGGTCATAGGAGTGGTGGACTGTAGCGACAGTTTGTGCTAGTGCGCCTGCAAAAGTGCTGCCACGTTGGACAGTAAAGAGCCAGCCCCCTCGCGCCTTCCCCATAAAAAGGTAACCACGAGGAGGCGCTGCTCATTCACATCGCCCTCCCTTGCATCTTCTTCCTCCTCTCGCCCAAGCAGATCTCGCCATTGCCGCCGGCACCGACTCGCACCTCTTTTGCCTTGAATCCTTCCTCTCGAGCCCTCATGGCGCCCAAGAAGGCTGATACGGAGGGAAAGATGCCTGCCAAGCTCGTTGACCCCAAAGCAAAGAAGCAGAAGGCGGACTTGGAACATCGGCGGAGGGAGATCACGGTTTTCTCGCCACCGGCTCTAGACAGCAACGCCTTGATAGCGAGGTACGCATATATGTGGGGAAAGGATACCAAGGACCACAAGGCCCCAGTGGTGCTCCCCGCCGGTGGCAAGACCCCGTCAGACGCATACCCATTTTTCTGCGCATACTTCTATTGCGGTCTGGTTCCTCCATTTTCGGATTTCTTAGTCGAGCTAATGTACACCTTCAGGTTCCGACTGCTGGATTTCACCCCAAATGCAATGACTTGCATGGCAGTCTTCACCCATATGTGCAAAAAATTTGTCGGACTCGTCCCCAATGTCGACCTCTTCCGCCATTTCTTCATTCCACGCATCGAAGGTGATGCACTCTCCGGCAGCGTGACTTGAATTCCCTGGGCCAAAGCTAAGGGAAAGTACCTTGCCGGGCTGCTGCATCTGAAATGGGAGGAGTGGCGGGTGGAGTGGTGCTAGATTAAGGAGAAGGATTTCCCCAACTTCTGCTTGCCGTGCACGGAGAAGATTGACCGTGGCAAGAATTGGAGTGATCTTGGCGTTAGCGACAAGAAGCTTGGCCCGGCACTGAACCGGATTGCTTGCCTCAAGTCCGTCGGGCTGACCATTGAGATGGTGGGAGCCGATTTTCTCCGACGACGCCTTGCGCCGCTGCAGAAGAGGCAAATATACACTTGGGAGTACAAGAATGCCGGGGATATCATGTGGATATACCCAGGGTTGGCCAATAACTTGAAGGTCATGCAACACATCAGTCTCTGCCACCAGCTCTTTAGGACCTCCGGCAAGTTTCACTTGCCGACCCAAGTTGTGCCACATCATATCAATTCCGCCAAGGATTCCATCTTGGCAATGATGCCAGCGTGCAACACCCAAGGAGTTGAAGCTGACTGGGAGCTGCCCTCACTTGAAGATGAGATGACTTGGGCTTCTAATCTGATGGTGAGGGCCACTCAAGAAGAGAAAGACCTCATCCAGGCCACCAGGGATGAAGAATTGGTGTTCATCGCCCACAAGGCCGAAGAAGTTTTGAAGGCCGGCAAGGCTGACAGTTCCTGGGCCACGGCAACTGAGGAGGAGGAAGAGACTCTCGATGAAGAAGTTGGTGAAGAGCACCAAGAGGAGCCTGCCGGGGAAGATGTTGCCGGTGAAGCCGAAGAAGGAGAGGATCTTCAAGGCCTGAAGAAGGAAGCACGCGTTCTTCGGAAGGTGTCTAGCCAAGAGGCAGTACGACCTTCTTCGTCAGGGGCTGGCCCTATTGTGAAGAAGACGACCACCAGAACTGGCCAGCAGCAAGAAGTGCGCCAGCAATCGACTCGACGTCTTCGAGCTCAACGTCCACCACTCTAGCAAGAAGTTGTCGGTGAAGTTGAGTCTTCTCAACAGGCATCTTCGCCTCCACCGGCAATCAAGAGAGCTAGGGAGTCGCCTCCGCCGGTGAGATACGACCTCTAAATTCTCAGCGAGTCTGAAGACGAAGAGTAAGCATAATCACTTTATCTTCATCAAATCTTGGTCCTTGTCTTGATTGTCATCTAACTTGACTTCATTTGTCTTTGCAGGGATACAGAACCGCTCGTACACAGGGTGAAGCGAACGAGAGGTGTGACTAAGCACAAACCCATGGCAAGCGCTGGGCAGGGGGCCACATCTGCCGATACCATTGTCGTCAGCCCCTAGCCCAGCCCCCTACGTGAAGTTGTGGTGGAGTTCCCGCTCGCAGGCGCCGGCACTAAAAGCTCAACAAGGAGATAGGAGGAGGCCGCCAAGAGGAAGAGCACCAAGAGGCGGATCCTGCTGTGGCTCCTCCGTCAACCATCATCCCAGAGAGCGCTTCTCTGACAAGGGCCTCCGCTGATGAATCCGCTCGCACCAAAATTGTCCCGGCAATCGAGGCTGCTGGAGACCGTATGGCGGCAACCGAAGTTGCCGGGGAAGGAAACACCCTTCCTCAATGAACAACAATAGGTAATCCACTTGTCTTTAAGCATTGTTCAAAAATTTTGTTTTCTTGAACTTGACTTGTAAACTGAACCTTTTTCATTCTTGCTTCCGTTTCATCCTGTAGATCCAACTTCTCCCGAAGAGGGAGAAATCCTTGCAGATGTGGTAGAAATCGCCAAGAACGCTGCCGATGAAGCCACCAAGATATCTACTAAAGAGGCCGGCAAGCCTACTGCCGAGGAGGCAAGGGAAGTCACCGGGGAGCTAGGGAAGTCTCCCGGCGACACGTCTGCCCCCGTCCAAGCAAACACAGAAATGGTGGTAGTCGTTGCCAACAAGCCAGACCCTTCCGCTCAATAGGCCAAGCAAGCCATCCAAGTCCCGACAGACACCTTGACGCTTGCCGCTCCTCAATAGGAGCCTTTAGCCCCCAATTCATCAAGCACCGGAGAGCCAAACTTTGACGAAGAAATTGCCCAGATCCTCGCCTCCATCCCCCAAAGTACTCTCAAAACTGATAACGCTACCGATAGCACAGCCGATCTCGCCTTCCTGGAAACCATGGCTGCTGGTCTTAGGGATGTGCAAGAACGCTATGGTAAGCGATGGGACAAGCTTCAAGCAGAACATATAGCTCTGGAGGTGGTTGAAGAAAAACTGAAGAAGAAGGCAGAGGACATCCGCACTTGGTACAACAGTCAATCCCACAATCTGAGGAGGCAAGAGGAGAAGCTTGCCACTGCCCAGGAGAAGGCGATAGCTTTGGACGGCAAGCTGGCAGAGCACGAGGCGCAGCTCAATGTCCGGGAAAAGGATCTTGCCGCACAAGAAGAGGCCCTCGCCGCCAAGCTTCGCGGAAAGGATGAAGAGATTGGAAAGATCCTTGAGCAAGGGACCCAAGAGCTAGAGAAAATCATAAAGAGTCTATCGAAATCCAAGCTTGAGAGAATGCCGCCAAGCTCAAGGAAGCTACCGATAATGCTGCTGCCACTGCCACTGCCAAGGCAGATTTAGAGATCCAGGTGAACAAGCTGAAGGAAGATCTTGCCACCAACGGTAAAGAGATCGAGGTCCTCAAAGGTGAAGCGCAGAAGGTATCTCATACCATAGGGGAGCAGCAGACACAGCTAGCATCTAAGAATCAAGATCTCAATACAATTGGCAAGGCAATGGAGGATCTGAAATCCAAGCTTATCACCATGGAGAAGGATCTTGAGGCCGCCAAAGAAAGGGAGGTAATCTTGATGGAGAAGCTTGACGTAGAAGAGACCTCCCGAGAAGACACCGAGAACAAATTCATGGAGCTGCGCGAGGTGCTCTCCCTTTGGACAAATAGTCTTGTTAACATAGCTGAGCGCATAACTTCCCAACTTGCCGTCATGGACATGAGGAGCTGGAGCTTCACTGTCAATGACAAGGAGACCGCCAGCGCCAGACTGACCAAGTTCTTTGAAGGCCTCATTGATGCCTTGAAGACTTATCATGACGACAGGTCTGCTTCATTTGCTGATGAGTCCCGCAAGTTTGGCCGCGACGTCCTCTACAAGGTGCTCATCAAGATCGCCTACCGGTATCTAGATATTGATCTTTCCGGGATATTCAGGCGCCTTCCGGAGAACACCGATATCACGGCCATCGACAAGGTCGTTGCTCTAACTGGCCGACTAGGTTCTTCTTGTTCCCAGGTGCGAAGGCGATCTTCGGAACTAGCCTTGTCGTTGAACCTTGTCGTTAGTGCTGTCATGTAAAAGATAGATTTAATCTTAAGTTAGCTCTACACTGTGCTTGTGATGTAATTGCAACTCAAACTGCTCTCAATGAATGTACGCTATTTTCCTTGTCACTCTTCCTTTCTATTAATTGTATACCCTACGGTTGCCGGATGTTTGCTGGTGTGCACACTTTTTCCGCGAGCGCTTGAGGACGGATCCTTAGCAGCCTGCCGGAAGTGCCGCTGCCAGCAAGTTTTACCCTTGACGGTACCAACGCAGCTACTTAAGTTGTTGAGCGGACTCGAAACAAAATAAGAGCGCAACCAGTCTCGACAAAGTTCCTTAGCATGCAAGTTTCTCATACAAAGACATAAATCGTTCAAGGAAGATTGCAAATATAACAAATAAATTATTTCAAAGCTTTTCAACTTAGCTTTTTTTCTTTGTCGTGCTTCTTGTTACAAAATGATCACTTGAACGTCATTTGGTGGTATCCACACCATCACCCCCCCCCCGAGAAACTTGCACGCGAGGGAACCTTCTGTCCTTTTGAGAAAATTGAGAAAAAGAAAGAAGAGAAAGGAATGGATGGATGCCTTGACGGCTCATTAATCATTTCATACAAGGCAAAGTATAACACAACATCACATGTAATCATACATAAGCGAAAATGTATTTATCAAAGAATTTTGAAACACTAAGCTTTACTTCAGTTATGCACAGGATCTGCGCCTGGCTCTGTACATAGGGTTACATGTCTGCCGACAAGACTTGTACAAAAGGAGTTGCCGGGGGTCCCAGCAACTGCACCTTATGGATAGAACTTCCAAAGATGCTCAATGTTCCATCAGTTTTGCACCGGGATGCCATCTTCAGTCTCCAGACGGACTGCGCCAGGTCTGGTGACTCGCACTACCCGATAAGGGCCTTCCCAGTTTGGCGTCAACTTGTTGGATCCCTTGGCGGACTGGATGCGCCGAAGAGCAAGGTCGCCTTCGTCAAGGCTTCGTGCGTGTACTTTGCGGCTATGATAGCGGCACAAAGCTTGCTGGTAGTGTGCAGCTCGCATACCAGCTCGAAGACGATCCTCCTCGAGGAGCGTGGCATCATCTTGCCGCAGTTGTTCTTGCGTTGCTTCATCATAAGCAAGCACTCGAGGTGACCCGTATGTGAGTTCCATGGGGAGCACCGCCTCTGCACCATAGACTGGGGAGAAGGGTGTTTGGCCGGTAGCTCGATTTGGTGTTGTCCTGAGTGACCAAAGAACTGCCGGCAACTCATCAATCCAGCGCCTTCCGCACTTGTGTAGCCTGTCAAAAGTTCTCGTCTTGAGGCCTCACATCACTTCGGCGTTTGCTCTTTCTGCTTGGCCACTGCTTCTCGGATGAGCAACGGATGCAAAGCATATCTTGCTTCCAAGATCTTGGATGTACTGGATGAAGGCGCGGCTCATGAACTGTGTGCCGTTGTCCATGATAATTCTGTTAGGAACACCAAAACGGCAAACTAGTCCTTTAAAGAATTTGACAGCTGACTGTGCAGTGACCTTCCTCACTGGCTCTACCTCTAGCCACTTTGTGAACTTGTTGATTACAACGTACAAGAACTCAAAGCCCCCGATAGCATGGGGGAAAGGGTCCAAGATGTAGAGCCCCCAGACCGAGAAGGGCCAAGAGAGCGGAATCGTCGGAATGGCTTGTGCTGCCTGATGGATGTTCTTTGAATGAAATTGGCATGCTTCACACTTGGTTTCTAGCTCAGTTGCATCCTGGAGAGCAGAGGGCAAATAGAAGCCTTGCCAGAAAGCTTTGCCGACAAGAGCCCTCGATCCTATGTGAGAGCCACATATGCCTCCATGTATCTCTGCCAACAGCTTCAGTCCATCTTCTCGGCAAATACACCTCAATTTCACCTCATTTGGCCTTTTTCTGTGCAGAATGCTGTCAACAAACTGATACATACTTGACTGTCGGGCTACTTTTTCGGCTTCTTCTTGCTCATCGGGAAGTTCTCCTGTTTGAAGGAAGCGGACGATTTGTTGTACCCATGCCGGAGCCTGTGGCTCGATGACAAGGACTAAAGGCATTTCTTTGGCTGTGGGAGTGCTTGCCTCGACGACAAGAACCTGAGGTTCTGCGTGAGGCCGCTACTCACAGGCAAGCGTGTTGTTACCGGCAACTTCCTTGCCGGCGGCTTCTGGAAGCTCTGCCGGGAAGTACTTACCGGTATTTAATTTTCTTCTTTTGTCCGCCTGCATTGATGGTGTGACAGACGGTCGAGTCAAATGGAGTACAAAAGTTCCCGGTTCCACAGGCAACTTCTGAGCGGCACACTTTGATAAATGATCAGCAATGTTGTTTTCCGCATGAGGAACGTGTTCTATTTGCAGTCTGTCAAAGTGTTCTTCCTATTTCCTCACTTCTTCCACATAAGCTTCCATCAATGGGCTCTGATAATCTTTGTTAACTTGCTTCACAACGAGCTGCGAGTCTCCACGAATGATCAACTTTCTGATTCCGTGGTCTACTGCAATCCTGAGGCCGGCCAGGAGCCCTTCATACTCAGCAGTGTTGTTTGTAGCTTTCTCCCTGGGAAAGTGCATTTGTACGACATAATTGAGGTGCTCTCCGGTGGGTGCGACAAGCAGCACTCCGGCACCGGCGCCTTGCAGCGAGAAGGCACCGTCAAAGTACATGATCCATTCTTTGGTCGCTTCTTTGCCGGGGAGAACTGTTTCTTGAATTTCTTCGTCAGGCGTTGGTGTCCACTCGGCAATGAACTCCGCCAAGGCTCTGCTCTGGATAGTTGAAGTACTTTCGAACTTAAGGGCAAAACTTGACAGCTCCAACGACCACTCCACTATCCTGCTGGTTGCATCTGGATTTCTCAAAATGCGCTGCAACGGAAAGCGAGTGACGACGATAATTTCATGTGCTTGGAAGTAATGGCGCAACTTTCTCAAGGCCATGAGAAGGCCGAAAAGTAGCTTCTATACACCTGAGTATCTTGATCTAGCCCCCTGTAAAAGGGAACTAAGAAAATACACAGGTCGTTGCACCACCTTCTTCTTTGGCACCACTTGTTGGTTTGCAGCATTTGTTTGTGCTGATTCTGAATTATCGGCACCAGACTCTGCCGAAGAAGATTCTGGTTTGTCGCTTGACGGGCTTGCTACTGCTGCTTCCTCATTATCTGCTTCTCTCTCTGCCACTAATGCAGCACTGACCACTTGATTTGCAGCCGCCAAATATAGCAGCAACGACTCTTGTGGTTTAGGCGCCACTAGTGTTGGCGGAGAGGAGAGGTACCTCTACAAATCTTGCAGTGCGGCCTCCGCTTCCGGCGTCCATTTCAGTGGACCTGCCTTTTTCAAGATTTTGAAAAATGGCAATGCGCGCTCAGCAGATTTGGAGATGAACCTACTTAATGCAGCAATGCAGCCGACAAGACGTCGCACATCCTTGACGCGCTTGGGTGCTTCGATTTTCTCAATGGCTTTGATCTTGTCGGGATTGGCTTTAATTCCACGCTGAGACACAAAGAACCCGAGAAGTTTGCCAAATGGAACGCCAAACACGCACTTCTCGGGATTGAGGTTCAAATTTATTTTGCGCAAATTTGCAAATGTCTCTTCTAAGTCTTGAATAAGGGTTGATTTGTCCTTGATCTTGACCACTATATCATCCATATATCCTTCCACATTCCTGTGCAGCTGAGGCTCAAAACCAATTTGGACTGCCCTTGCAAATGTTGAACCAGCAGTTTTTAATCCGAAAGGCATACGCACAAAGCAATATGTACCACATGGAGTAATAAATGCGGTTTTCTCCTCATCCTCCTTGGCCATCAAAATCTGATGGTAACCAGAGTACGCATCAACAAATGAGAGTAAATCACAGCTGGCATTAGAGTCAACAATTTGATCAATACGCGGCAAAGAGAAAGGATCCTTTGGAAATGCTTTGTTGATATCTGTGTAGTCAATACAAATTCTCCACTTTCCATTTGCTTTCCACACTACAACTGGGTTTGCCAACCATGTTGGATGTAGTACACCTCTAACTAAACTAGCTGCTTCTAACTTTTTTATTTTTTGACGATAAATTGTTGCCGTTCCAAAGCTTGCTTCCTGACCTTCTGCTTGACGGGCCGAGCATGGGGACAGACGGCAAGGTGGTGCTCAATTACCTCCCTGGGAACACCGGGGATGTCAGATGGTTGCCATGCAAACACATCAACATTCGCCCGTAGGAAGGCAATGAGCGCGCTTTCCTATTTGCTGTCAAGAGAGGCACTGATGGTGAAGGTACCGCCCGTGCCATCTTCCTTTGCCGGCACCTTCTTGGTTGCTGGTGGAGTAGCCTTGGACTTCTTGGTGGTAGAGCTCTGCGGCACGTCATCAATGAGTGCGCAGCCCTCCTAAGAGGTGTGCTTCCCGGTAGATTTGTCAGAGGTCTTGCCGCTCTTCTTCTTGTTGGCAGGAGCAGGTGCCTTGGTGGCAGATGCTGCAACCGCTTCTCTGGGGTGCAACCGGAAGTCGGCTCCGGGGACCCAAAGTTTCAAACACTGGGGTGAGCTCGTCCCAACCACTTCGTCCCCTACCCCGGCTAAGCTACGGCGAAGCTACGGCGAGAGCGCGCTGGCGGGAGCGGGCCAGTGGCACGCTGGTTTTACCCAGGTTCGGGCCACCTTGCGGTGTAAAACCCTACTCCTGCTTGGTTGGGATTGCTCTAGTGAATACAAGCATACAAGGTGAGGAAGGTGGAATCTCTCTGATCTACAGCGGCACCCTGCCCTCCTTTTATACTTGCATTGGTCCTCATCCCCAGAAAACATTGGCGGGAAGGGTTGCCACACAAAGGCAATTTTGAAGGGGGACAGGGGCGCGGCCTATCCTGACAAAAGATGGTCTCCCCCTGCAAAGCGCTTATCCATGACACGTCGGTGGGCTCGGTGATGACCTCCGCCCAGCGCATCCATCGTCTTGGTCTTCTTTCACCGATCGGGCAACCTTTGGGGGTTGCTTTGGAAAATGGACTGCTGGTCTTGCTCCCTTAGCACAAAAGGGGAAATCCTCTCCATCCGCGCCTGCTGGCGCGGCCTCTATCGCCGTTCGTCGCTGCGTGCGTCACCCATGTGATGGGCACGAGACTGCGCGACAGAGCCAAACGGGACTTGTCTTGCGTATCTTTGGGAGGGTGCCTCGGGAAGCCGCCTCGCGAGATGGCCTCGCGAGGCTCTCGGCGAAGTGGCTAAGTCTTGCTCACCCGCTCCCTGAGGAGGGGTCCTCAGGAGGCCGGGGCCTCACGAGGGGTCTGGCTTGAGGCGCCCGCTGATGGGCCACCTGTTGGGCCACCGCTAGGTGTTGCGCTCTGGGCCGCGGGCAGACGGGCCGAGGTACCCTGGGTTCCATGGGCCCGACAGTAGCCCCCGGGCCCGCGGCGCGCACGTTCCCGCCTTCAGGGGCGAAACGACGCGGACCCTAACCGCTTGCGGGCCAGGCGCGACGCGTGGCGCACGATGTGACGGGGGACGTCCCCACTTCTCCCGTGACGCTTTGGTAACTGTGCGCGCTGACATAAAGCCTGCCTGCACCCGATGCGAGGCCATCATTGCCTTCCTTCATGCCGCTGTCTTGAATCCTTGCATGCGTCGAAGGTAGAACGGCGCGGAGCGCGCCCCTTGAGCGCTATAAAGACGCGGGGGGAGGGCATACCCACCCATCTTCTTCCATCAGTCCCTTCCTCCTCCTCCACGATCCAGGCGGGCCTCCATGATGATGGCGAGGGGAAGAGGCCGAGGCCGCGCGACTGCTGCCGCATCCAAGGTTCCCCCCTGGGGCCGAGGGCACTCATCAGCGGCCACCGCCGCCAGCCCAGCATAGGCGGAAGGGGCGCTGCTCGTGGGCGCGAAGGGCACGGCGCCCGTGGCCGAGGCGGCCGCGGCAGCCGTGGTGGTTCAGCCGCTCTTCCTCCCCAGGCGAGGAGCCACTCGACGGAGGCAGCCCACGAGTTCATCGTGGACATGCACCGCTCGCCCAGCACTTGGCTTCGGCTCCCGGACTCCTTCGTGAGGGTGATGGAGGAACGCGCGCCCCTAGGCCTATGGCTGCAGGCAGACGGCTGCTGCAACGGCCCCTCCTGAGTGGCGGCGGAGTTCACCTCCTCCGGCTTCATATTCTTGAAGCAGGGGTGGAAGTCCTTCGCCCTTGCCCGTGGCCTGAAGCGGGGGCACCTCCTCCACTTCAAGTACGACGGAGCCGCCACTCTCTTCATGAAGATCTTCGGGGTCTCCGGCAGCCGCCTAGAGTGATGCGCGGAGAGCGAGGACGGCAGCTACAGCGGCTCCTCCGGCGAGGATGACAGCGACGATAGTGCCGCTTCCCCTGGTGGAAGTGGGAGCGACAACAGCTTCCCCCGCGTCAAGAGCGAGGACGAACACTCCGACTAGGCGCAGGCGGCACCCGTGTTGGAGTCTTGGGGATGACGTCGCCCCGCCTAGGCCTACTTCTTCTTTTCTCTTTTTCCCTGCACTGGATCAATGTAGCCCCATGGGGGAGTGAAAACAATGGCTTCAATGTTTTAACTGAATGTTTTTGTGGTTTGGAATGCGTGTTCCCTCCCGAAGTTCTCTCGCGAAGCTTACTTTTCTTCCTCGTTTGCCTCGGCGCTCTACGCCGTCAGGACCTAGCCCCTGAGCGGGCCTACAGCCGTCGTCAGGTTGCGAAGCCTGGACAAGGCCAGGAGGTGAGGGGCACCGGGAGCTAGTGAGGGCTCATGAGGCACGATGCTCAGGTAGCCCCCCTTTGGCGTGCAAGCGGCCCACACGAAAGAAAAATGCCAGCACTCAGCGAGATCGCGAAAGGAGGGAACTCGAGTGATGGTGAGGGCGTTTCGCGAGATGGTCTTTAGACTTAGCTTTGCAGGGAGGGCGTTGGGTGAGCCAGAGCTCACGAGGAGTGCACGAGGCTCACGAGGCGTGCCTCACGAGGCTTGGCCCTTGAAGTTTCCGTCTCTCGAGGCCTTCCGATAAGGCGATCGCCGCAAACCGGCCCGCGAGACATGGCTCCCGAGGTTTCTGAGCGGCTTGCTCCTGAGACAGCTGCATGTCGACGAGTTTCGCAATAGGGGAGTGACGCGTGCTCGCTAGCTTGCTCATGGCCATTGCGTGAGGAGTTAAAACACCAAGGACCTTGGTGAGGTGGCGTGCACAGGAGCAGGCCCGCGAGCCAGAGCTCAGTCGCTTGGATTTAGCGGCGCTGCAGGGACGGACCCGAGTGCAGGCGCCATGCCTAGCCCCCACTCACGGAACGGTCAGGAGAGAGGTCACGAGCACGCGGCGCTCTCGGGACGGCATCATGCAAGATACATAGTCATGTAGGCAATGTAAACTTACTGGGGCATAACACTAAGATTCATTACACAAGCAAAAGGAGGAGCGGCTGCCGTGTCAGGCACGGGTCAGCTTGAGGTTGGTGCAGCCCGTGGAGCGCCCTCAGTTGCGTAAAACAAAATCACCTTGGCAGGAGGATCCTGGAAGCGATGGTGCGGGAGGCGCGGCGAGGAAGGGCTCAGGCCGTGGGAGGTAACGCTCGAACGCACCTGGCAGAGCTGTGCTGGGGAAGCGTCGGATCTCCTGGCGAAGCGTGACACGGAAGCTCACCCCTCAGGGGCCGAGGGGCTCCTGATGCCCGGGGGTCTCGCGAGAAGGAGGGAGCTCGCAAGGTCCTGGCACGGCGCACGTCAACCTCTGGAAGGTGGCGTCGGCGTTCCTCAGGCCGAAGGGCATGTGGGCGTAGCGGGCGGCGGAGACCACGCCCAAGCCGGCGCGCGGCAGCAGGAAGGGCTCCTGAGGGCAGGTCTTGTTGAGGCTCGTGAAGTCGACGCACATGCGTTCCTTGCCGCCCTTTTTGGGGACGACGACGGGGTTGGCGAGCCATTCGGGATGGCGCACCTCACGGACAACTCCAGCTTCTTGCTCCTTGTGCACTTCTTGAACTATGAACTCTTGCTTCTCGGGCGCCTGGCGCCGTGCTTTTTGCTTGACGGGGCGTGCGTTGGGGCACACCGCTAAGTGGTGCTCGATCACCTCCCTCGGCACACCAGACAAATCAGATGCTTTCCAGGCGAAAACATCCAAATTTGCTCGAAGGAAGGTGACGAGTGCGCTTTCCTATGTAGGAGGAAGGCCGGCGCCGATAGTGAAGGCAGGACCTGGGCCGCTGCCGTCAACCGACACTTTCTTCGTCTCAGCGCCGTCCTGAGAGAACAACTGCTTCTTCTTCGCGGGCACGGCCTCAGGATCCTTGACCGCGTCCTCTTCAGCTAGATGGGCAGTTGCGGCGGCCTTGTAGGCGTGCTCAAGGGACCAGATTGCGTCCTTCTCGTCGCAGGAGACGGTGATGATGCCACTGCAGCCAGGCATCTTGTGGACGTTGTAGGCGTGATGAGACACCGCCATGAACTTGGCGAGCGCGGGGTAGCCCAGGATGGTGTTGTAGGGTAGGCCGATGTGGGCGATGTTGAAGTTGATGAGCTCAGTGTGGTAGTTCTTGCGGGTGCCGAAGGTGACGGGGAGGTGCACCTGGCCCAGGGGCACCGTGGAGCCATTGGTCATGCCCTAGAAGGGTCTCGTCGGCATGAGCTGCTCGTAAGGCACCTGGAGCTTCTCAAAGGTCTCGATGGAGATCACGTTAAGGTCGGTGCCTTCATCAATGAGGGTCTTGGTGACTACGATGTTGCTGATGGAGGGAGTACACATCATGGGGAGCGCGCCTGCGGCGGTCGCAGACTTGGGGTGGTCCTTTGAGTCGAAAGTGATGGCATATTGCGACCACTTGAGGGGCCGTGCGGCCTTTGGCTTCGGGAGGGCGGCGTTCACCTCGCGAGAGAACTGCTTGAAGTGGCAGTTGGACGCAGGAGCCTGAGCTCCGCCGAGGATGCAGGCCACAGCGCGAGGCTCCTGGTAGCCCCCAGCGCCCTCGTCAGGTTGGTTGACGTCGTTCCTCCGAGGTGGCGGCGGCAGCGGTGGAAGAGCGGCGTTGGCCTGAGGGTTTGCCTCATGAGGCTGATCGCGCCAAGCGGCCTCACGAGGCTGGTCGCGCCAGGCGGCCTCACGAGGCTGGTCGTGCCAGCCTTGGCGGAAGTTGCCATTGCCGCCACGGCCGTCCCAGCAGTTGCCGCTGCGGCCACCTCTGCGACCGGCGCCGCGGTCATTGCGGTCGCCTCGGCGGCCCAGGCGCTCGTCGCAGAGCAGCTTAAGCTCCTGGCAGTCTTCGGTGCTATGGGAGTGCGAGTTGTGGTAGGCGCAGAGAGGGCGGTCGTCTCTTTTGGGCTCGTCACGGTCACGGCCACGCTTCTGCTCGGGCTCCGCCGCAAGCATGTTGGGGACCTTGCGCTTGACGTCCTTGCTCTTAGCCTTGGCGGTGTCGGGCGCCACATCGGGGTCGTTGTGGACGAAGAGGCGACCTTCTTCAGCCTTGGCGCACTTGTTGGCGAGGTCGAACAGCTCAAGCACCGAGTCCAGCTCGTCGTTGATGGCAAGCTTTTCGCGCATCTTGACGTCCGTGACGCCCGTGGAGAACGCGGAGATGATAGCCGCGTCTGAGGTGCGCGGAATCTTGTTGCGCACCTGGCTGAAGCGCTAGATGTACTTGCGGAGGGTTTTGTCTGGGCGTTGCCGCACATGGCGCAGGTCGTTGATGGTGAGGGAGCGGTCATGCGTGCCCTTGAAGTTGGCGACGAACTGGTCGCAGAGCTCGCCCCACGATGAGATGGACGCCTCGGGCATGTTCATGAGCCAAGAGCGCGGGTTATCCTTGAGGGCACACATAGAGCTGAAGGAACTTGTCATCACCGTTCGCCGCCTCGATGCTCAGTGCATCGAGCTGAAGGAACTCCGCGGGGTTGGGGGTGCCATCGTAGCGTGGAGGCAGGTCCGGCTTGAACTTTACGGGCCACACCACCTGGTGCAGCTCGCGAGTGAAGGCGCAGCAGCCCACGCTACTCGAGGGAACACCGCCGGCGAGGGCTGCACGGTTCTGGCGCCCGGCTGCTGCGACCTCCTGGACGGCCCGGTCTTGGTGCCGGCGCTGCAGCTCGAGGAGCACACGCGCGTCAGGTGGCGCACGGCGGACAATCTGGCAGCTAACCTCGTCTCGGACCGGGGAGGACGTGCCGCGGGATGGCTCACACGCCCGCTCATTGCGCTAATGCCCGACGGGTTTGTCGCGCAGAGGAGGAGGCGGGGGCGGGGGCGCGCCATGTGCCACGTCACCAGCGCGAGATGGTGCAGGGCGGAGCAAGTGGGAAGGCGCCGGAGCGTCCCCGGCGGCGTTGACGAGCTCGGTGATGCGACCAAGCGAGGCGTCATAGCCGGCGTCAGCTGGACGACAGTGCAGTAGCTCATGCGCCATGAGTGTTCGGCGGCCCACAGCGGGCGATGGAGGAGGAGGTCGTGGCGGTGCGGCCATCTGCCTGCACGGAGGGGTGCAAGGAGGAGTCCTGCTGCTCGTGGGCGGCAGGGTCGGTGGCAGCAGCGGCCTCGACCCGGCGGTGGTTGCCGCGGCCCACTGGCTCCGTCTGGGCGACGTGATCCGCCCTGCGCTCGACGCGCTCGCGGCGAGTGTCGGCCATGAAGCTGGTGGAGCAGAGGACGGAGTGGGAGGACGGTAGCGCACCCCTACCTGGCGCGCCAAATGTTGGAAGTCGGGCTCCGGGAACCCAAAGGTTCGAACACTGGGGTGAGCTCGTCCCTACCACTTCGTCCGCTACCCCGGCTAAGCTACGACGAAGCTATGGCGAGAGCGCGCTAGCGGGAGCGGGCCGGTGGCACGGTGGTTTTACCCAGGTTTGGGCCACCTTGCGGTGTAAAACCCTACTCCTGCTTGGTTGGGATTGCTCTGGTGAATACAAGCATACAAGGTGAGGAAGGTGGAATCTCTCCGATCTACAGCGGCACCCTGCCCTCCTTTTATACTTGCCTTGGTCCTCATCCCCCAAAAACATTGGCGGGAAGGGTTGCCACACAACAGCATTTTTGAAGGGGGACAGGGGCGCAGCCTATCCTAACAAAAGATGGTCTCCGCCTGCAAAGCGCTTATCCATGACGCGTCGGCGGGCTCGGTGATGACCTCCGCCCTGCGCGTCCACCGTCTTGGTCTTCTTTCACCGATCAGGCAACCTTTGGGGGTTGCTTTGGGAAACGGACTGCTGGCCTTGCTACCTTAGCACAAAAGGGGAAATCCTCTCCATCTGCGCTTGCTGGCGTGGCCTCTGTCGCCGTTCATTGCCGCGCGCGTCACCCACGTGATGGGCACGAGACTGCGCGAAAGAGCCAAACAGGACTTCTCTTGCGTATCTTTGGGAGGGTGCCTCGGGAGGCCACCTCGCGAGATGGCCTCACGAGGCTCTCGGTGAAGTGGCTAAGTCTTGCTCGCCGGCTCCCTGAGGAGGGGTCCTCAGGAGTCCGGGGCCTCACGAGGGGTCTTGCTTGAGGCGCCCGCTAATGGGCCACCTATTGAGCCACCGCCAAGTGTTGCGCTCTGGGCTGCGGGTAGACGGGCCGAGGTACCCTGGCTTCCATGGGCCCGACACTTGTCGACGCAAATCACTGCATCTTTCTTGTCGGAGTTAATGGTGATGACCCCCATTGGCCCTGGCATCTTGAGGGTGTTGTAGGCATAATGGGACGCTGCGATGAACTTCGCCAAAGCTGGGCGACCAAGAATTCCATTGTAAGGTAGAGGAATCTTAACCACATAAAACACAATTTTCTCTGTTCTGTAATTAAATTCCCCGCCAAATGTCACCGGCAGAGTGATCATCCCCTTGGGTTGGCTCCTTCCCGGATTGACCCCCTGAAACGTGCCTATTTGTTGGAGATCTTCATCAGGAATTTGTAACTTCTTGATGACTTCTGGTGAAATCAAATTCAGGCCGGCCCCACTGTCGACCAACATTTTTGTGACTTGGAGGTTGCGTATTGTTGGTGAGACCAACAACGGCAAGCACCCAACCACGGTTGTTCGATCAGGGTGATCCTCCACATCAAAAATGATGGGCGTGTGGGACCACTTGAGCGGCTTCTGAGCACCCACTGCCGCATTAACCTCACGCGCCCACAACTTGATTTGGCGGTGAGAGAAGTGCAGAGATGCACCCCCGTCAATGCACATGACTTCGGTTGCTTTCTGGAACTCTCGTTCACTGGACTCATCTTCGTCCTCGTTATCATCCTCCTCATCATCATCTTCTTTCTTGTCTCAGCCTCGAGCAGGCTTCTCCTTCTGCTACTTAGCCTTGCCGCGGCGACCACCTCGGCCACCACGACCCCTCTTGCCAGATCCGCCAGCACCATCTTGGCCCTTCTCCTTACTGCGCTTTTCATACTTAGCCTTCTATTTCTCGGCAAGTTGCTCAACCTGCCGACACTGTTGGAGATCATGGCCTTTCGTGCGGTGAATCTTGCAGTACGGCCCATCAGACTTGCCGGTCATCTCGCCAGCCGCGGCTTCCTGTTAATTAGCGCATGTTGCTGCTTCCTTGCCAGAGCTCTCGGTCTTAGCCTTGTTGGCGGCATTGGAGTTGCCGGAACCTTCGACAGCCATAACAGTTTTGCCTTTGCGCTTTCTGTTGCGCTTTCGGCCCTTCTTTTTTGGGGTCGCGGTGTCATCATCCTCTGAGTCAACCTCAGCGCCAGCATCCTCCCCGGGGAGCCTTCTTCCCTCCTCAGCCCGTGCACATTTATCTGCCAAAGTATATAACTCGTTGACGGTTTTCGGCAATCTAATATTCAACTTTTCCTGCATCTTCCGATTGCGCAAATTCGTGTGAAAGGCAGCAATTACTGCTGCAGGGTGCACTTCAGGGATATTGTAGTGCACGCGGCTGAACCTCTGAATATACTTTCGCAGGGATTCGCCATCTCTTTGCGGGATCACCTGCAAGTCGCTGGGCTGACCAGGAGCTTTGTGGCCTCCAGTAAAAGCACCAACAAACTCATTGCATAGATCAGATCACGAAGAAATGGAATCCTCTAGCAAGTTCATCAGCCAAGATCTCACATTCGGTTTGAGCGCCAATGGGAAATAGTTGGCAAGGATCTTTTCATCTCTTCCCCCGGCAACTTGCATGGCAATCGTGTAGATGCCTAGGAACTCTACTGGGTTAAGTTTGCCGTCGTACTTCTCCGGCAATTCTGGTTTGAAGGCTCGGGGCGATGGCCAACGGACTTGCCGCAACTCACGGGTAAAAGCGGGACATCCAACCTCGTAAGGCAGATACCTGCCAACCCCGGGCGTAGGCTCATCAATGCTGGGCCGTTGCGCACGTCGGATTGACGGCGCGCCTCTCGATCCCGTTCAATGGTGGTGCGAGCATCCTCTACTCGCCTATCTTGCAGCACTCGACACTGATCTTGCAGTGCTCGCGAATCCAAAGAAGCCATCGACATCTCGTCGGGCTCAATGGAGCGGTGAGTTTGCCGTGGCTGCTGACGTTGTTGCTACGGGGGTGACTGCACCACTTGTGCCGCTCCTCTCACATGGCCATCGGTTGGTGCTGTCACTGGATGTTACGAAGGTCCCGCCTGTTGCGAGCTGTTGGCTTCGGTGATCCCGATAAGGCTCTGGATGGTGGCCCTCCACCCATCCATCTTGTCAGTAGCTGGAGGGAAGTTCAGCAGCATCTGCACTCGCGCCATGGCCTCTGTTGCCATAGCTGGCATGGCTGGGAGCGAAGAACGAGATGTCGCTCGACTCCTGGTAGAACTAGCAGGAGCGCCACCACGATCTTGCTGCTGCGGCTCATGCCCAGCAGTGGGCTGACACGGTGGAGGTGGTGCCTGAAGATCTTGTGGCTGATCAACAGGCGTCTTGCCATGCGGACGTCATCGTCCAGAACCGCCAGTGCCATTCGGATTCGTGTCGCGCCCATCTTGCGATGGTCGCGGTGTGCGTCCTGAGGCGGTATCCTTAGATACCACGGCAGCCGGGTCTTGACTTGTGCCGGTCCGGATGGTGTTACTCCGGTGGCTTCATTCACCGGTGCGTCGAGGAGGAGGGAATTGGTCATCCGCGCCGCCTGCACCGTTGTGGCTCCGGTCATCAGACTGACAAGGAAGCTGCTGGTTGTGTGCTCCGCCTGCTCCGCCGGTGCTGGCTGCGCCGCCTGCACCGGTGACTCCTTCTGCTCCGCCCACGCCGGCTGTTCCTCCTGCACCGCCTGCACCGGCGGGGTCATCTCCACCGCTTGTATGCGTCTGCGATGGAAGCTTGGACGTCGATGGAGCTGCTTGGACGTGCCCTTCTTCTTGGGCACCATCAAAGATGATGGAAATGAAAGTGACGCGCAAACTGTTGATTCAGGTTCGCGCAAGCGACCCCCCTACCTGGCGCGCCAAAGATGTCATGCGTACGACCATCTATGAGGCCATCTAGCCCCTTTGTGGCTTGACTAGGGGAATGCGCAAGCACGAAGAGTAGAATCAATAGCAAACGCAAAGGATTTTACCCAGGTTCGGGCCACCGTGAGGTGTAAAACCCTACATCTGCTTTGTTGTATTGGATGTATGTGTGCTCAAGTCCAAGGAGCGCTCCTTGCCGGCAGGAGTGCAGGAAGGGCAGCTACGCATGCAACATAAGCAAAGTGTCGACCCCTGTTACGGTTGCCCTGGCCCTTCTTTTATAGCTCAAGGGGTAACCACAGTGGCAAAATAGTCTTTACAAGTTGATTAGATAGCAAATAGTGCTATCATACCTAACTCTGCCATATTAGGACAAAGGCATTTATTGCGCCGTTAGGTGTCATGTGGAGGAGGAGCCCCGGCAAGGTTTCTGCACCGCTCGCCCAGCTACCTCTTATTATCTTGACACGCGTCCTGGACGGGTGTCATTAAAGCTAATTCTCCTTCCAGCAGGCTGACACGTGCCCCAGCAAGCCTCACCAAACCGCCTCTGTGCTCGACACCTCATCGATTATTGACTAGCAGCTCGAGGGGATGGAGCGCAGACGGGCCAGCAAGGTCTTACCAGCATGGAGCTCACCGGGCCTTCATCTTCATCTTGCCGGCCCACGCCTAGCCGGAAAGAAATGATTTTATCTTCAGCATTTAGCCAAGTGCTCCCTTGACGCTTGGTCTTGATGTTCATGGTCTTCGGCAAGCCCTGGCCGTCGAGGCTACTACCACTGTGTCGTGCGTACGACCATCTTTGGGGCCATCTAGCCCCTTTGTGGTTTGACTAGGGAGATGTGCAAGCACAAAGAGCAGAATCAGCAGAAACACAAAGGATTTACCCAGGTTCTGGCCACCGTGAGGTGTAAAACCCTACTGCCGCTTTGTGTATTGGATGTGTTTGGGCTCAAGTACAAGGAGCGCTTCTTGCCGGCAAGGTGCAGGAAGAACGGCTATGCATGTAGAATGAGCAAAGTGTCGACCCCTGTAAAGGTTGCCCTGGCCCTCCTTTTATAGATCAAGGGGTAACCAAAGTGGTAAAATAGTCATTACAAGTTGATTAGATAGCAAACAGTGCTATCATACCTAACTCTACCGGATTAGGACAAAAGCATTTATTGCGCCGTTAGGTGTCATGTGGAGGAGGAGCCCCGGCAAGGTTTCTGCACCGCTTGCCCAGCTATCTCTTATTATCTTGACACGCCTCCTGGACAAGTGTCATTAAAGCTAAATCTCCTTCCAGCAGGCTGACACGTGCCCTGACAAATCTCACCGAACTGCCTGCGCGGTCGACACCTCACCGATTAGCGACTAGCTGATCGGTGTAGTGGAGCGCTGACGAGCTAGCGAGGACTTGCCAGCACGGAGCTTGTTGGGCCTTCATCTTGCCGGCTTGAGCCTTGTCGGCAAATATCGTCTTGTGCTTCTGGATATCTTGTCTTGATCTTCTCCCTAGTGCTCCTACAACTAGGTCTTGAATCTTGATCTTGGTAATCCCCGGCAAGCCCTGGACATCAGGAAGGCTACTACTGTCTGTGCATAAGTCAGGGTATAAAATACCCATGTTTATACACCGGCAAGAGCCCTCGGGCCTGGGCCATACGCACGTCCGAAGCGTCATTTGGCTAGGCCCAAACAATGCATAGACACGTGGCGGGAAATTACCGCCGTAATTTTTGCAATGATGATTTTCCTCCAAGCACGCCCACGTCGCGCATTAAATGCGGGATGTAGGAGTGGTGGACAGTAGCAGTTATTCCTCGGTAGTGAGCCTGTAAAGGCACCGCCGAGGCAAACAGTAAAGAGCCAGCCTCCTCGCGTTTTCCCCATAAAAAGGCAATCGCAAGGGGACGCTGCTCATTCACCCTTGCTTCCCTCTACTTCATCTTCTTCCTCTAGCCAAAGCAGCTTCCGCCGCCGCCGATTCACACCTCGCCTCGACTCCCTCTTTTCTCCCTGAGCCCTTATGGCACCCACGAAGAACGACGCAGCGGGAAAGAAGCCTGCCAAGCCTGTCGATCCCAAGGCGGAGAAGAAGATGATGGAACTGGAGGAACTAGAGGAGCGGCGGAGGGAGAACGTGATATTCTCGCCGCCAGCTTTGGATGAGAATACCTTGATCGAGAGGTATGCCCATATGTGGGGACGAGACACCAAAGATCACCAGGCCCCAGTGGTGCTCCCCGCCGGAGGCAAGACCCCATCAGATTCGTATCCATTTTTCTGCGCGTACTTCTATTGCGGTCTGGTTCCTCCATTTTCGGATTTCTTCAGCGCAATGATGTACAGCTTCAGGTTTAGACTGTTGGATTTTACCCCAAATGCTATGACTTGCATGTCAGTTTTCGCCCATTTGTGTGAAAATTTCATTGGAGTTGCCCCCAATGTTGATCTATTCCGCCATTTCTTCATTCCTCGCATCGAGGGCAAAGCGCTTTCTGGCAGTGTCACATGGATCCCCAGGGCCAAGACCAAGGACTAGTATCTTCCCGGGCAGCTGCACTTGAAGTGGGAAGAATGGCGGGCTGAATGGTGTTGGATCCAGGAAAAGGATTTTCCCAGCTTCTGCTTGCCGCGCAAAGAGAGAGTCATACGCGGCGATGACTGGAGCAACTTGGGTGCCAGCGACAAGAGACTTGTCCCGGCACTGAACCGAATTGCTCACCTTAGAGCCGCCAAGTTGACTATAGAGATGGTGGCTGCTGATTTCCTCCGGCGATGCATTGCGCCGTTGCAGAAAAGGCAGAGGTTCACCTGGGACTACCAGAATGCAGGTGATATATATCATGAGATTGTATCCAGGGCTCGGCAACAATTTGACTATCATGGAGCACGCCTGCCTCTGCGAGTAGTTGTTCAGAACTACCGGCACCTTCCACTTGCCGGACCAGATCATCCCATTGCATATCAATTCCGCCAAGGATTCCATCTTGGCGATGATGCCAGAATGCAACGCTCAAGGGGTCGAAGCCCTCTCGCCAATGCCTACTCTGGAAAACGAAATGGCTTGGGCTTCAAACTTGACGGAGAAGGCTACCCGGAAAGAGAGGGATCTCATCAAGGACAGCAAAGACGAGGAGCTGGAATACATCGCCAGCAAAGCCACAGAAATTGCTAGAATTAGCAAGGCTGGCGGTTCTCAGGCCGCGACAACTGAGGATGACGAAGAAGAACATCCTGATGAAGAGGTTGCCGAGGAACTCCAAGAAGAGCCTGTTGGGAGCGAGGTTGCCGGGGGACTCGAAGACGAAGAAGAAGAAGGTCCTCGGGCTCCAAAGCAGAGGGCACGCATTCTTCGGAAGACGACCAGCCAGGAGCCAGTGCGCGCTTCTTCGCCAAAGGTTGGTCTTGTTGTGAAGAAGACGACCACCAAAACTGGCCACCAAGAAGAAGTGCGCCGGCAACCATCTCGGCATCCACGAGCTCAGCGTCCATCTTCTCAGCAAGAGGTCATTGGGGAAGTTGGGTCTTCTCAGCCGGCAAGTTCATCCCCTCCGGCACTCAAAAGGGCCAGGGAATCGCCCCCGCCGGCGAGATATGACCTCTCCATCCTTAGCGAGTCAGAAGACGAGGAGGAAGCATAATTGCCTTATCTTTACCAAGCCTTGACTCCATCTTGATTATGATTCCAGACTTGATTCCTTCTATTTTTGCAGAGACACAGAGCCACTTGTGCACCGGGCCAAGGCCGCAGCAGAAAGCGATCCTGCGGCAAGCACTAGGCAAGGGGCGTATCTGCTGATACCATCGTCATTAGCCCCCAGCCTAGCCCCCTGCATGAGGCCGTGATGCGGTTTCCGCTCACCGGTAATGGCACCGATGCTCCTTCTCTTGGTCTCAACAAAGAGGTAGGAGAAGGCCACCAGGAGGAAGAGCGCCAAGAGGTGGATCCCACCATGGTTCCTCTATCACCACCATCCCAGAGAGTGCTTCTCCGACAAGGGCCTCCACTGATGAGCCCGTCTGCGCTGAAATAGTCCCGGCAAGGGAGGCTGCCGGAGATCGCGCGGCGGCAACTGAAGTTGCTGGGGAAGGAATTGTCCTTCTATAACAAGCGCCAACAGGTAATCCACTTGTTTTTAGGCACTTCCCAAATTTTTTGTTTTCTTGAACTTGACTTGTAAATTAATTTCCATTTTATCCTTTGCTTCTGTTCCACTCTGCAGCTCCCACCTCCCTCGAAGAAGGGGAAATCCTTGTAGAAGTGGCAGACATTACAAAGGAAGCTGCTGATGAAGCCGCCAAGATAGCTGCTGAAGAGGCCACCAACTCTGCCGCCGAGGAAGCGAGGGAAGCTGCCGGCGACATAAGGGAGTCTTCCGGTGACATATCTGCTCCCATTCAAATGAGTACAGAAATGGTGGTGGTTGCCACTGACAAGCCAGACTCTGTCGCTCAACCATCCGCACCAACTGCTCAAATCTTGGCGGACATCTTGACGCTCGCCGCTCCTCAACAAGGGTCCGGAGCCCCCAGTTCATCAAGCGCCGGTGAGCTGAACTTTGATGAAGAAATTGCTCGCATCGTTGCCTCCATCCCCAAAAGTACCCTCGAATCTGACAACACTACCGATAGCACAGCTGATCTTGCCTTCCTAGAAACCATGGCTGTTGGTCTCAGGGATGTGCAAGAGCGCTATGGCAAGCGATGGGACAAGCATCAAGCCGAGCACACGGCTCTGGAGGTAATCGAAGAGAAATTGAAGATGGCAGAAGATATCCGCACTTGGTACAACAACCAATCCCACAATCTGAGGAGGCAAGAGGAAAAACTTGTCATCGCCCAGGAGAAGGCAACAGCCTTGGACGGCAAGCTGGAAGAGCGCAAAGCGCAGCTCAATGCCCGGGAAAGGAATCTTGCCGCACAAGAGGAGGCCCTTGCCACCAAACTTCGCGGCAACGATGAAGAAATTAAGAAGCTCCTTGAGCAAAGGACGCAAGAGCTGGAAAAGAACCATAAGGATTTCATTGAGACCCAAGCTCAAGAAAATGCCGCCAAGCTCAAGGAGACTACTGATGAAGCTGCCGCTGCCATCGCCACCAAGGCGGACTTTGATTCCCAGTTGACCAAGTTGAAAGAAGAGCTTGCCGGCAGTAGTAAAGAGGTCGAGACTCTCAAGGGTGAAGCGCAGAAAGTAGCCCTCACCTTAGGGGAACTGCAAACGCAGCTCTCATCCAAGAATCAAGATCTCGATACCGCCGCTAAGGTAGCCGAGGACTTGAAGTCTAAACTTGCCGGCCTAGAAACAGATCTCGAGTCCACTAAGGAGCGGGAAAGAATCTTGACGGAGAAGTTGGGAACAGAGGAGGCCTTGCGCGTAGATGTTGAAAACAGGTTCAATCAGTTGCAAGAGAACCTGTCCCTCTGGACCAACTGTCTTGTCAACATTGCCGAGCACATCACCTCCCAAATTGCTGTCATGGACATGAGGAGCTGGGGCTTCACCGTCAACGACAAGGAGGCCACCAGTGTCAGGCTAACCAAGTTCTTCGAGGGTCTCATTGATGCCTTGAAGATGTATCATGAAGATAGATCTGCCTCGTTTGGTGATGAGTCTCAGAAGTTTGCGTGCAACATCCTTTATAAGGTACTGCTCAAGCTTGCACACCACCATCTTGATCTCGATCTCTCCGGGATCTTCAGGGAGTTGTCGCAGAACACCGACGTCACAGCCGCCGACAAGATTGCCGGTCTTCTTGCCAACAAAGTTCTCCACGTCCCCAGGATCCAAGGCGGTCGTCAAGATTAAGCTTGTCTTTGTATTTGCCACAGTGCTGCCGTGTAAAAGATACATTTGATCTTATGTTAGATCTGCACTGATTTTGTGATGTAATATAACTTGTGTTAATGAATGAATGTATGCCATCTCCCTTATTTCACTTTGTCTTTGTATGATATCTTTTATACCCTACGCATGCCAGAAGCCTGCCAGTGCGTGCACTTGCCGTGAGCGCTTGAGGAACAGAACCTTAGTAGCCTGATGGTAGTGTCGCTGCCGGCAAGTTTTCCTTTGACGTTTTCAAATGCAGCTTACTTAAATTGTTGAGCGGACTCGAAACAAAGTAAGCGTGCAACTGATTACAGCAAGGTGCCTTCGAATGTAGGTTTTTCATACAAACACATAATCGTTCAAGGGAAATTGCAAATGTAACAAGGAATTTGTTTCAAAGTTTTTCAACTTAGCTTTTCCTTGTACTGTTTTTCTTTGTTGCACAAAATGATCACTTGAACGTCATTAAATGGTGTCCTCATCGTCACTCCCCCCGGGAAACTTGCACGCGAGGAATCCTTCTGTCCTTTGAGAAAAAGAAAGAAGAGAAAAGAGTGGTTTGGAAACCTTGACGGTCCACTAACCATTTCATACAAGTCAAAGCGTAATCGCAACATCACCTGCATTTGTACACAAATAAATATGTATTTTGACAAAGAGTTGTGAAACACTTAGCTTTATTTCACTTATGCACAGGATCTGCGCCTGGCTTTGTACAAAGGGTTACAAGTCTTTGCCGACAAAGCTTGTACAAAATAGGCTGCCGGGGGGACCGGCAACCGCGCCTCAAGGGTAGAACTTGCAAAGATGCTCAATATTCCATGAGTTTACCACCGGGATACCATCTTCGGTCTCCAGACGGACTGTGCCAGGTCTGGTGACTCATGCTCCCGATAAGGGCCTTCCCACTTCGGCGTAACTTGTTTGAATTCTTGGCGGACTTGATGCGCCGAAGAACAAGGTCACCTTCCTCAAGGCTTCGGGCATGCACTTTGCGGCTGTGATAGCGGCGCAAGGCTTGCTGGTTGAGTGCAGCTCGCACAACTGCCAGAAGATGATCTTCCTCAAGGAGCGTGGCATCATCTTGCTGCAATTTCTCTTGCTTTGCCTCATCGTAGGCGAGCACTCGAGGTGAACCATGTGTGAGTTCCGTGGGGAGCACCGCTTCTGCACCATAGACTAGGGAGAAGGGCGTTTGGCCGGTGACTCGATTTGGTGTCTTCCTGAGTGACCAAAGAACTGCCGGCAACTCATCATTCCAGTGCCTTCCGCACTTGTGCAGCCTGTCAAATGTTCTTGTCTTGAGGCCTCGCAGCATTTCAGCATTTGCTCTTTCTGCTTGACCATTGCTTCTCGGGTGAGCAACAGATGCAAAACAGATTTTGCTGCCAAGATCTTGGATGTACTGCATGAAGGCGTGGCTCATGAATTGTGTGCCATTGTCAGTGATGACTCTGTTGGGAACACCAAAACAACAAACTAATCCTTTGAAGAACGTGACGGCTGACTGTGTTGTCACCTTCCTCACTGCTTCCACTTCAGGCCACTTTGTGAACTTGTCAATTGCGACGTACAAGAACTCAAAGCCCCCGGTAGCACGGGGAAAGGGGCCTAAGATATCGATCCCCCAGACTGAGAAGGGCCAGGAGCAAGGTATTGTTTGAAGAGCTTGAGCTGGCTGATGTATATTCTTTGCATGAAACTGCCATGCTTCACACTTGGTTACTAGCTCAGTTGCATCCTGGAGAGCAGTGGGCCAATAGAAGCCTTGCTGGAAAGCTTTGCCGACAAGTGCTCTTGATCCTATGTGAGAGCCACATATGCCTCCACGTATCTCTGCCAACAGCTTTAGTCCATCTTCCCGGCAAATACACTTCAATTTCACTCCGTTTGGTCTCTTTCTGTACAGAATGTTTTCCACAAACTGATACATACTTGATTGACGGGCTACGTTTTCAACTTCTTCTTGGCTATCGGGAAGTTCTCCTATTTGAAGGAAATGAACTATTTGTTGTGCCCAAGTCGGAGCCTGTGGCTCGACGACAAGGACTAAAGGCATCTCTTCGGGAGTAGGAGCGCTTGTCTCAACAGCAAGAACTTGACGTTCTGCGAGAGGCTGCTGCTCACTAACAACTGTGGTGTTGTTCCCGGCAACAATCTTGCCGACGGCTTCAGGGAGCTCTGCCGAAAAATACTTGCCGGTATTCAACTTTTTTCTTTTGCTCGCTTGCGTTGATGGAGTGACTGATGGTTGATTCAAATGGAGCACAAAAGTTCCTGGTTCCACAGGGAGCTTTTGAGAAGCACACTTTGACAGGTGATCAGCAATGCTGTTTTCCGCACGAGGAATGTGCTCTGTTTGTAATCCGTTAAAGTGTTCTTCCAATTTCCTCACTTCTTCCACATATGCTTCACAACAAGCTGCGAGTCACCACGGATGATCAATTTTCTGATTCCAAGGTCCATTGCGATCCTAAGACCGGCAAGGAGCCCTTCATACTCAGCAGTGTTGTTTGTAGCTTTCTCCCTAGGAAAGTGAATCTGAATCACATACTTGAGGTGCTCTCTGGTGGGTGCAACAAGCAGCACTCCAGCACCGGTGCCTTGTAGCAAGAAGGCACCGTCAAAGTACATAATCCATTCTTTAGCTGTTTCTTTGCCCGAGAGAGCTAATTCTTGAATCTCTTCGTCTTGCGTTGGTGTCCATTCTACAATGAACTCTGCCAAGGCTCTGCTCTGAATAGTTGAAGTACTTTCAAACTTGAGTGCAAAGCTCGATAGCTCCAACGCCCACTCCACTATCCGGCCGGTTGCATCTGGATTTCTCAAAATGCGCTGCAACGGAAAGCGAGTGATGACGGTAATCTCATGTGCTTGGAAGTAATGGCGCAGCTTTCTCGAGGCCATGAGGACGCCGCAAAGCAATTTGTGTACACCAGAGTACCTTGACCTAGCCCCCTGCAAAAGGGAGCACACAAAGTAAACTGGGCACTGCAGCAATTTCTTCTTGGGCACTATCTGCTGATTTACTTCATTTGCTTGCGCTGCTTCTGATCTACTGGCACCAGACTCTGCCGGAGAAGATTCCGGCTTGTCGCTTGACGGGCTTGCCGCTGCTGCTTCTTCATCATCAACTTCCCTCTGTGCCACTAATGCAGCACTGACCACTTGATTCGTTGCCGCCAAGTACAGCAGCAATGGTTCTTCTGGCTTAGGCGCAACTAGTTTTGGTGCAGAGGAGAGGTACTTTTTCAAATCCTGCAGCGCGGCCTCCGCTTCCGGAGTCCATTTCGTAGAACCTGCCTTTTTCAAGATTTTGAAAAACAGCAAGGCGCACTCAGCAGATTTGGAAATGAACCTACTCAATGCTGCAACACAGCCGGCAAGGCGCCGCACATCCTTGACGCGCTTGGGTGCTTCAATTTGCTCAATAGCTTTGATCTTGTCGGGATTAGTTTCAATTCCACGTTGAGACAGAAAGAACCCGAGAAGCTTGCCGGATGGAACGCCAAACACACATTTCTCAGGGTTGAGCTTCAGATTGATCTTGCGCAAATTCGTAAATGTTTCTTCTAAATCTTGAATGAGGGTAGATTTGTCCTTTGTTTAACCACTATATCATCCATATATGCTTCCACATTTCTGTGCAGCTGGGGCTCAAAACCAATTTGGACAGCCCTTGCAAAAGGTTGAACCAGCACTCTTTAATCCAAAAGGCATACACACGAAGCAGTATGTGCCACATGGAGTAATGAATGTGGTTTTCTCCTCATCCTCCTTGGCCATGAAAATCTGATGATAACCAAAATATGCATCAAGAAAGGAGAGTAGATCGCAGCCGGCAGTAGAGTCAACAATTTGATCGATGCGCGGCAAAGGGAAAGGATCCTTTGGACATGCTTTGTTGATATCAGTATAGTCAATACAAAGTCTCCACTTTCCATTTGCTTTGCGTACTACAACTGGATTTTCCAACCATGTTGGATGTAGCACACCTCTAACTAAGCCTGCCGCTTCTAACTTCTTTATTTCTTCTACAATGAATACTTGTCATTCCAAAGCTTGCTTCCTGACCTTCTGCTTGACGGGCCGAGCATGAGGGTAGATGGCAAGGTGGTGCTCGATTACCTCCCTGGGAACGCCGGGGATGTCAGATGGTTGCCATGCAAACACATCGACATTCGCCCACAGGAAGGCAACGAGCGCGCTTTCCTATTTGCTGTCAAGGGAGGCACTGACGGTGAAGGTACCGCCCGTACCGTCCTCCTTCACCGGCACCTTCTTGGTCGCTGGTGGAGTAGCTTTGGACTTCTTGGTGGTAGAGCTCTCTGGCAAGTCCTCAACGGATGCGCAGCACTCCGAAGAGGCGCGCTTTCTGGAAGACTTGTCAGAGGTGTTGCCGTTCTTCTTGCTTTTCTATCTCTCGTTGGCGGGAGCGGGTGTTTTGACGGCAGACGCTGCAACCGCTTCTCTGTATAGCTTGTCGATGCAAATAACTGCATCCTTCTTATTGGAGTTGATGGTTATGACACCCATCGGCCCTGGCATCTTCAGCGTGTTATAAGCATAGTGTGATGCTGCCATAAATTTTGCCAAGGCAGGGCGACCCAGAATTCCATTATACGGCAAAGGCATCTTCACAACATCGAAAACAATTTTCTCTGTTCGGTAATTCAGTTCCCCGTCAAGCGTCACCGGCAAAGTGATCTTCCCTTTGGGCTGGCTTCTTCCCGAGTTTACTCCTTGAAACGTGCCAGTTTTCTTGAGTTCCTCATCGGGAATCTGCAGCCTCTTGATTACCTCCAGTGAAATCAAATTCAGGCCAGCCCCACCATCAACTAACATTTTTGTGACATTGAGGTTGCGTATTGTTGGTGAAACCAACAACGGCAAGCACCCGACCGCAGTTGTGCGTTCAGGGTGGTACTCGGCATAAAAAATGATAGGCGTGTGTGACCATTTGAGTCGCTTCTGAGCGCCTATTGCCGGTTCCGCTGCATTGACCTCACGCGCCCACTGCTTGAGTTGGCGGTGAGAAGAGTGTAAAGACGCACCTCCGTCAATGCACATAGCCTCAGTTGCTTTCTGGAATTCCTGTTCACTGGACTCTTCATCGTCCTCCCCGTCACTTCCATCATCATCCTCTTTCTTCTCTCGGCCTCTAGTAGGCTTCTCTTTTGCTGCTTGGCCTTGCCATGGTGGCCTCCTCTACCACCACGGTTTTTCTTGCCAGATCCGCCAGCACCTTCCTGGCTCTTCTCCTTGTCGCGCTTTTCATATTTAGCCTTTTGCTTTTCGGCAAGCTGCTTGACTTGCCAGCACTCTTGGAGGTCATGGCCTTAAGTGCTGTTAATCTTGCAGTATGGCCTATCAGACTTGCCGGCCTTCTCGTTTGCCGCTGCCTCCTGACAAGCGACGCATACAACAGCCTCCTTGCTGGAGTTCTCTATTTTGGCTTTCTTGGCGGTGTCAGAATTGCCGGAGCCTTCGACGGCCATAACTATTTTGCCTTTGCACTTCCTGTTGAGCTTTCGGCCTTTCTTCTTCGGGGTGGCGGCATCATCGTCCTCGGAATCTACCTCGGCTCCAGTGTCCTCCCCGGGAAGTCTCCTTCCTTCTTCAGCATGCGCACACTTATCCGCCAATGTGTACAACTCGTTGACGGTCTTTGGTAGCTTGACATTCATCTTTTCCCGCATCCTCCGATTGCGCACATTCGTGTGAAAGGCGGCCATCACGGCTACAGGGTGCACATCTAGGATGTTCCGGTGCATGTGGCTGAATCTCTGGATATACTTGCGTAAGGATTCGCCATCTCTTTGCGGGATCACTTGCAGATCGCTGGGCTGACCAGGAGCCTTGCGGTCTCCAGTGAAAGCACCAATGAACTCGTTGCACAGATCGGGCCATGAGGAAATGGAGTTTTCCGGCAAGTTCATCAGCCAAGACCTCACATTGGGCTTGAGCACTTATGGAAAGTAGTTGGCGAGAATCTTCTCATCTCTTCCACCGGCAGCTTGCATGGCAATCGTGTAAATGCCCAAAAACTCTCCCGGGTTTAGCTTGCCGTCATACTTCTCTGGTACTTCTGGCTTGAAGGCCCGGACAGACGGCCAACAGCCTTGCCGCAGCTCGCGAGTGAAGGCTGGGTACCTGACCTCATAAGGCAGATACCCGCCAGCCTCGGGCGCAGGCTCATCGATGACTGGGCCATTGCGTGCGTCAGACTGACGGCGTGCCTCCCGGCGCCGTTCAATGGTAGTGCAGGCATCTTCTGCCCGCCTATCTTGCAGCACTTGTCGCTGATCTTGCCGCGCTTGCAGATCCAAAGAAGCAATCGACATCTCATCGGGCTCAATGGACCGGTGAGTTCGCCGTGGCTACTGTTTTTGTTGCTGTTGACGTTATTGCCGCAGAGGTTATTGCACCATTCGCACAGCACCTTCAACCCGGCCACCAGTTGGAGCTACTGGTGCTGTTTGCGGGCGCTGAGATGGTCCCACTTGCTGTGACTTGCTGGCTTCGGCAAATCCAATGAGGCTCTAGATGGTGGCTCTCCACTCATCCATCTTGTCCGCCGCTGGAGGAAAGTTTAACAGCATATGGGCTCGCGCCATTTCCTCTGCTGCTGTGGCTGGCATGGCTAGGAGCGAAGAATGCAATGTCACTCGACTCCTGGCAGAGCCAGCAGGAGCACCATTGTGATCTTGCTACCGCGGTTCATGTCTAGCAGCGGGCTGATGCGACGGAGGTGGTGCCTGAAGATCTTGTGGCTGATCAACAGGCGTTTTGCCATGCGGACGCGGCCGACCGGAGCTGCCTGCACCGTTCAGAGCCACGTCGTGCCCATCTTGCGATGGTCGCAGTGTGTGACCCGATGCAACATCTTTGGATGCTGCAGCAGCAGGGTCTTGACTGGCGCCGGACCGGACATTGTTGCTCTGGTGGCTTCGCTCGTCGGTGCGTCGGGGAGGAGAGAGTTGGCCATCCGCGCCGCCTGCACCATTGTGGCTTCGATTGCCAGAATGGAGAGGAAGCTGAGAGTTGGTGTTGCACGCTCCGCCTGCGCCACCGGTGATGCCTTCCGCTCCGCCTGTGCCGCCTGCGCTGACCGGATCATCTCCGCCGCCTGCGGGCGTATGCGACGGAATCTTGGAAGTTGATGGAGCTGCTGCAGACACGCCCTTCTTCTTCGGCGCCATCACTGATGATGAAGACGAAGTTAACATGCAAACTGCTGATTCAGATTCGCGCAAGCGATACCCCTACCTGGCACGCTAAAGATGTCGTGCGTATGACCATCTATGGGGCCATCTAGCCCCTTTGCGGTTCGACTAGGGAGATGTGCAAGCACAAAGAGTAGAATCAGCAAAAACGCAAAGGATTTACCCAGGTTCGGGCCACCATGTGGTGTAAAACCCTACTCCTGCTTTGTGTATTGGATGTGTTTGAGCTCAAGTACAAGGAGTGCTTCTTGCCAGCAAGGTGCAGGAAGAGCGGCTACACATGTAGAATGAGCAAAGTGTCGACCCCTGTAAAGGTTGCCCTGGCCCTCCTTTTATAGCTCAAGGGATAACCACAGTGGCAAAATAGTCATTACAAGTTGATTAGATAGCAAACAGTGCTATCATACCTAACTCTGCCGGATTAGGACAAAGGCATTTATTACGCCGTTAGGTGTCATGTGGAGGAGGACCCCCGGCAAGGTTTCTGCACCGCTCGCCCAGCTATCTCTTATTATCTTGGCACGCCTCCTGGACAGGTGTCATTAAAGCTAAATCTCCTTCTAGCAGGCTGACACGTGCCCTGACAAATCTCACCAAACTGCCTGCGCAGTCGACACCTCACCGATTAGCGACTAGCTGATCGGTGTAGTGGAGCGCTGACGAGCTAGCGAGGACTTGCCGGCACGGAGCTTGCCGGGCCTTCATCTTGCCGGCTTAAGCCTTGCCGGCAAGTATCGTCTTGTGCTTTTGGATATCTTGTCTTGATCTTCTCCCTAGTGCTCCTACAACTAGGTCTTGAATCTTGATCTTGGTAATCCCCGGCAAGCCCTGGCCATCAGGAAGGCTACTACTATCTGTCCATAAGTCAGGGTATAAAATACCCGTGTTTTATACACCGATACACTGCCTGTGCATAAGTCAGGGTATAAAATACCCATGTTTTATACACTGACAGGCTGCTCATCAGAAGAAAAACAGAGACAGGAGGGAGAAGAGATAAAGTGGGCCATATGTTGATAAAGTACTATACCGTGATATTGGGGTGGCATGTGCCAGAACAAGCATTCACGTCTACAGCACACGCCACCAGACAACCACACGATGCTGGTGCGGTTGTCGCGTCATCCGGTGCGCCTCATCTGGGAATAAAAGATGACAAATAGTTGCAAAATTTCCAGTTTGGCGCCAAAACCCGAGCCTCTACATGTCGCCAAAAAATAAAAACCGAGCCTCTGCATTTCGAATAGAAATATCTCAGTGCCGAATCCCAACCCTGCAAAAATCCCCTCATGTCCCCAGAAACTTCCTGCCCCACCCCGCCCAGCACATTCAAATCCCTGATTTGTCGCAAAATTTTGCTGTGTGTTGTTGTTTTCAGGGATATATTGTTGTGTGAAAAGAAATTTAAATATCAATGAATAATCGGTGTCCGGGGTCTTTTGTCGGGACACGGTTGAATGGCCTCATATTAGTTTAGTACTAGTGTAGAGTAGTAGGAATAGTACAGTGGTAGAGTACAAACCAGTACGAGTCCCATCGGACAGCAATTTACAGCTAGCACTTCTCCCTCCTCGTTCCTCTAAACTCAACTGACGCGCGGTGG
Source organism: Elymus sibiricus (assembly GCA_039707655.1). NCBI lineage: Eukaryota > Viridiplantae > Streptophyta > Magnoliopsida > Poales > Poaceae > Elymus > Elymus sibiricus. Next base: position 206,895,276 of record CM077674.1, read on the forward strand.
GCGGGGTGAGGATTTACCAATAGTCGGTTTGCTCAACAATGGTCCCAGATGTCAGTGAAAATGCAAGACAACACGTGTTCCCTAGCTTGAGCGGTGCGCCGGACTGACCGTGTGGAGGTGCGACGCAAATGCGGCAGGCTTTTCATTTTAAACTCATAAGTTGTAACATTTCGTTCTACTCCTTGGAGCGATGATAGACAGAAATAACGATTGAAAACGCTAGGGCGGGGCTTTTCCCGTGCGATAAGCGGGGAAGTTTGCCAGCTTGGCCAATCATCGGTTTGCTCACATGCAGTCCCACATGTTACTGATATGCCTTGCCAATGTGCGTTGAGCGGCGGGCCGGAACATATACATTAAAATTGCATTGAAATGTACTCAACAACATGCAGGCTAGTATCATCTAGTGATCTAAAAGGGCCCACTTCAAAAAAGAAAGAAAGGCGATTTGGTGCGCAGGCTCATCTGCACCTGGTCAAAAAAAATCACAAAAAATACAAAAAAATTCAAAAGATTCCAATTTTTTTACATGGTAGAAAATTTGATGCGTGAGGTCCGCTCCAATTTTCAAGTTGTTTGGATATCTGAGTAACTCTCGGCAAAAAAGACAAATCGGGTCAGAACAGTGAATGAACAGTAAATTTTTTACAGACCCCGAATTTGTCTTTTTTGCCACGAGCTGCTCAGATGTCCAAATGATTTGAAAATTGGAGCGGACCACACGCATCAAATTATCTACCATGAAAAAAAGAATTGGAATTTTTTGAATTTTTCTAGTATTTGTTTTGATTTGTTTCTTCAGCATCGGTGCAGATGAGCCTGGGCTCAGAAGTGGATTATCACCCACTACACATTCAAGCATTTCACATCTTTCTCTCGCTCTCTCTGTCAAACCGACTAGGCCAAACTCCCCTACCTACCACGCGGGAAAAGACCCGCCCTCGCCTTTTTAATCGGGTTTTGTATCGATGGATCACGTGAAGCAGCAAAACCAAGTGTTACAAGACAACTACTACATACTACAGTACACTAGGCTGCCGTGTCTTGTACTCCTCTATGTAAGAGTGGAGACGCTCTCTTTCATAAATGTTTTACTTCCATTCGCCAACATGAGGGACATCTAGCATCCGGGTCCACGTACCATGCACCAAATAACAGTGCAGAACAGCAGGGGGGACACACCCCGGTCGTGGCATCGCAGTAGTAATGAGCAATGAGGCGTCAAATCAAAAAGCCGCACCTTTCCCACGGTATAAGTTCGACGGATGAAGCAACCATCATTTCACTCTTCGCTGAATCTGCTTCTCCATCATCTTCTTCAAGAAAATCACATGTTACTTCTGCCATTGTTCTGATTTTTCACGAGGGACACGCATCGGCTTGGTACATCACTGACACATGTGACTGCATGTTAGCAAACCAACAGGCCAAGCTCCCCCACCCACCGCTCAGCAAAAGGACCTCCTTTTTACTAATCTGGATATCTATTTTAAATCAATATAATTGAGATTTGTATATATCGCACCAAGAAGCAAAACCAAGTGGTACGCTTTATAGTTAAAAACGAAATGGCGGCACACTTCCAGCACGGCTGTCGCGTTCGAGTCGCAACTCCGCAGGGTCAGTTCACACATGAAATGGTGACACACTAACATCACGCCTTTCGCCGACATGTGGGACATCCACCATCTTGGTCCATGTGCCATGCACCAAATTACAGTTCGGAGCAGTGGGGGGAGACACCCCGGTCCTAGCGCCACAGTACTAATAAATGAGCAATGAGGTGTCAAATCACAAAGCCCCACCTTGCCCGCGGTAAGCTGGACGGAGCAGGGGAGATATACATACAAAAAATTGTGGACGTAGGTTCGACCCAAAGGCAATGACGCATGGGTCCCGCATTTTGATATTCCCGCGGCCTCCTTTGGTTCACAGGGTAGGAATATTTTAGGAATATGAAAGTTGTAGGAAAAGAGATGATGTACGGCCTCCTTTGGTTTGTAGGAATTTCATAGGATAGGATTTCAAAGGAAACATTCCTATGGAGCTCTTTGGTTTGTAGGAATGGATTCCTAATCCTATGTAGGATAGGAACCAATCCTTCACATTTTAAAGGAAAAAAGCATTACCCTAGACTCAATGGAAAAATTCCTATCCTATGCATCAAATGACATGTCTTTCTCTATAGGAATTGAGATGCATGTCATCTTACTTCCTATGTTTTTTCTATTCCTGTGATATTCCTATCCTATGAACAAAAGGAGGCCGACATGTATCTCAAATCCTATGAGTAGGGATAGGAAAAGAGATGTCATTTGGTTCACATCATATGAAATTTTCCATTGAGTCTTAATGTTTATTTTCCTCTGAAATGTGGAGTATAGGAATCCATTCCTATGAACCAAATGGCTCGAAAGGAAAAAATCCTATAAATATCCTATCATATAGAATCCTATGATATTCCTCCACACCAAAGGAGGCTTGAAATTGCTGTAGGTGATATGGCGGTCTTTCTTTGCCGAGTTTCGGCTAACGAAGACTCGGCTAACAAACTTGGCGAAGTGTGGCACTCGGCAATAGAGCAGTGCCACATGTCTTGAATTGTGCATTGCCGAGTTTAGCCAAGTAGAGCTCGGCAAACTATAGTGTCACGTGGCATCTCCGTTACGCCCCGTTTCGTCTGACGTTGTGCTGTGTTGAATTCCCTGGAAGGTGAAACTCGGCAAACATTATTTAAATATTGGCCAAACTCAGTAATGATGTAACCCAATTTAGATTTTAACCATAGAAGCCAGACAATATCTCAAATTAATAATCGAACTCCATGGACGCAACATGGTCAAAAGATGGCATGTGACTCTAAAATTCAAACGAACTTGATCTTTTTTAAATGTATATATGGCAATAGTATAGTATGTCCACAACCACACCATGCATATCTCCATTATATCTGCAAATACCATAATCTCTTATTCATTTTCTCTTATTCATTTTCTTATGAAAAACAGTGAGTTATTTCAAATATTTGACTATATCACACACACTATATGTCATCTCTCTATTGATCCCGATCGCTCTTTCTCTCTCCTTAGTTAGAGGACTCAATCCTACAATGTCTCTCGCTCTCTCTCACAACACCCACACACATACAGCCCGTCTTTATCGGAGACACACTACTACATTCCTCCCCCATCTCTATAGATATCTCTCGATGATGAATGAAATGATATATGCTGGGTATTCTATATGTGAATGTTGTTCTATGATAACTCGGTAAAAGTTTCTGAGGTTTGAATTTTCAATAAAGCTATATGCACTATATTTTGGAACGGAGGGAGCATACGGCAGTTGCAAACGCTCACATGGAAATTTTATGTGTCGGAGGAGTAGCTGTTCTGTCAAATGCCATGGCAAAACAGCCACCATTAGATGTAGATCTGGCGGTTCTCTGGGCCTTCGCCAGGAAACGTCTTGTGGTGAACATTCGCCAAATATGATTTACGGACACACGCATTGCATTGACACATTAATCCTCACTCTCATGCACACACGCACCCTCATGACTCTCCCGAGACTTCTCGCACACACCACCTATCTGTAGGTAGACATAACACACATATATGTGCTCATCACACCCTTCCCTCAGAACTTCTAAAAAATAAAAGACGTCACACATTTTTTTTGAAACTCAGACGTCACACACATATAGATCTTACTCTAGGTGGAGTACATAGTACACGAAGAGAAGCGGCTCACGCACACACCAGTTCTCTCACACCCACGCGCGGGTACACGTACGAGCGCATTTGTTTACAAAGAGGCATCCCAAGTGAAAAATTGATCGGGGACCACACGTGAATGATACAGTACATAGTGCGACCTGGATGCGGTGGCACGTTATTGATTGAGTTTTTTTTACTGGAACGTTAAATGAAAATAGTGGTTCGCACGTATTCATTTTAAAAACGATTGCTACAAGAAAATCACTCCACTATATATATGAGCAGGAGCCACATTGCTTGCTTTACTAGGGTTGCTCTCGTTCACTCTCTCATCCTCTCCAGATCTAAATAAGACAGCGGTGGCCAGACCCTCTCTCTGCTCACCGCTAGTCACAGTTTCGGCCAGATCCCCTCCGCTGGCGATGGGGAGAAGGTGCAGCATTCACGCGGTCGTCGGCGGCGAGGGAGGAGACCCACAGCTGCCGGCGCGTCCCGATCAGCAGCCTGTGCCATTCTGTTCGACATAGCACCGGCGCGGGAGGGCCTCGGACCCCTTCTTCCTCCCTGCCGTATTGTGGGCAGATCCGGCGTCCCGCCGCCCTCCTAGCCACATCCGGATGACCCTCAGGTATAACTTCCTTCAAAACCGGCCTTGCTCTACTGCCCCAGCTCACCACGTGGCTGCATGTGGATCTTTTTGTACTTCCTTTGGCTGTTCCAAAGCCACCTATTTTTTTACTATTATTAGAGGTAAACCTACTTCATGCAGTCGAATCTAGGACTTTGTTCAAAAGGGAAGAAATGGGGGAAAGCTGTAGCATGAATCTAGAACTTGGGTCAAAGTGGAAAGAAAGGGGGGAAAGTAGTAGAGACTGGCTACCCAACCGGTCTCTTAGTTGAAAAGGGGAAGAAAGTGGGTTGGATAGCGAAGGGTGGGGGGAAGTACTAGTAAGAGACTGGCCAGACCGGTCTCTTGGTCGAAAAAGGAAAGAAAGTGAGGGGGTGTTGGGGGGACAACGCAACTGAGAACGAGCAGGTCTAGATTTCCTGTGCTAACATAGGAAAAGGTCACCGAGGAGATAAAAAATGGGAGAAATGCAGACATGCTCCCTGAATGTTTGCCGCTCTCGGCAACCACATCTACCTCACCACTTTATGCCCCTGCTGTCCCTTTGCCCTTATCGCTACCGTTAATCTAATATCACAGGAAAAATGAAGCAATGCCATTGTTAGCCTAATGTCACTTCTAATTAATGTTGCTGTCAGTCTAGTGCCATCGATAAATTGAAGCAATGACACCACCATTTTACGAAGTGCTTCTGTCTTGCTTTATTTCCCATGAATTATGTTTTGCCAGTTACACTTAAATCTCACACCGCTAACATTGCTTCATCCCAGTGGAACTGCACAAATTTGATCACCATGCACGGAGCTACTGACCATGTGCTACTCTCATGATAGTAATACTAATGTTGTTGTTATGCATGTTAATCTAGTGCCAGTGTTGATGTGTGTGATGCTACTTCTTAATGGCACTTTTTCATACTATCAATGTAATGTCATTCATAACATAAGAGATGTTGTTGTTAATCATATACCACTGCAAATAACTACCACTGCTTAAATAACCCTATTACATATTTGTGCAAACAAGGATGTCTATCTCCATATCGTTTCTATTTGCGCAATTAGAAGCACACACATCAATTTTAGTAGAACTGCACAAAATCAGATGGCTGTTCCTACTTGTCGTCCTCTACCAAACCTTGCACGAGGTATTCCTAGATTCATAACTAGCTAGAATGACCAATGCAAGATAAAAAGAAGATGATTCGTACGTGGACTTCCTGATTGGAGTGCAGGAACGAGCCTGTCATGTGTGGCCGAGAAAACAAGCAGTGCGTCCGCGCCGTGAACTACCCTCACTCCCAGTTTAAGATGGCCAGAGGACGAGCTGGCTAGGCTGCACGGAGCTTTTGGGGTCAGGTGCGCGTACAAGAGGCATTGTGGTCTGCTTATTTCTGCAAATAGCCGTTCTTAAATTTAGTGGAACTGCACAAGAAGTTCAGATCGTCAATCCACTACAAGGTTCAGTTCAATATTCCAACTGAGAACACAATTATAATTTGTTATTCTGGAATGAGGGAACCTAACCCTGGATGGTGGCAACAAGAAAAACTAGAGTGAACCCCAGGAAATTAAAGCTTGCCTAGGGAGGCCCTTTGCTCAGATAGGTCTCGCTTGATTTTTCGTGATTTGTAAACCTTCTCACAACTTTTCTTTTGCTGTCAACTTCTAAAAGAGATGTTATGTTCTATGAATCATTGAGATGTATAAAATGCTGAACTTATGTTTTTGAAGTATTTTATGCAGCCGAGTTTATTGTGAATGTTTAACATGAATGCTGGACTAGCGTGTGAACATTTGGAATGTATATTGTGGCCTCAATTAACCGCATGAACCACTGTAACTAGATACATAGTTGCTTATATGTGAGACAGCAGAGTATGAGTGTGAGTTGGTCGATAGCCGACTTTTCTAGTGTTGAAGTGATCTGCGCCAATCCGCCATGTTTGCACCAACTGTGCTTACAAGTGGGGTAGCACCAACAGTGTTTACAAGTACTTAACCAGCATTACCTACACAATGTATACGTCGGCGCACCAAGAGTTGTCAAACAAGTATTTCATCAAAAACACACTGCTCGTTTGATGAATAGTGGCAACTTATGTCTTACCATGCCATATTACATGAAAGAACTCGTGAGGATTCGTCTGTTTTGGCAACACTTATGAGGGTTCTCACATGATTCATGGGCACACAAAAGTAGCAGTATTTCCCATAGAGGGATTCAAACAAAGTACTACCCCAAAAGGGCTCGATAATATGCAAGGTTCGGGTAATTAAACACAATCCAAACTACTTTGAAACACTAACTGGGCCAACTATTTCATGCCATCGATCTAATTGGGGATGGACACAAGATGGACCTTGCCATGAACATCCTCGAGGAGGTCTGGTAGCAGCTCAATCCTGTCAACCTTCTTGAAGATAACCTTGTGGCCTTTCCACTCATAAACTTCTTTGTCGAGGCATGCCACGTCATCTTCATGGATAAGCTTTACAAGAATATTATGCCTCACAAACGAAGGAGTAGTTGTGAACTTGTTGTGCTTCAGTACACCCTGGATAACACGCCTGGCAATAGTGTGGCTGGAATACATTTCGTCTTCGGTATAAGTGCAAATGGCTTCCAGGATCGAACATGCTAAAAACTTTGTTTTCCCAGTGCGTATATTCAGGTCATCCACCTCATAGCGAGTGACATGTACAACCTCACAATCCTTGTCTGTATCATGGCACTAATTGAAACAGAAATGAATTCTGATTAATTTCCAATATAAAAAAACATAAGTTATTTAAACCACCATGTAGAGTCAAAACTATGCATGACAGGGAAGGTAGCATGGCATCGGAGCTAATAAATCTTGCATTATTTATCACGTCATACTTAGATCAAAAACCATAATCAAGATCGCCAAAGAAGAAATCACCTTGGGCAGCTCAGCGGGGGGGGGGGGGCACATCCTCGATGGGGTCCATCTTGCCGGGGGAAAACTGCTCCTGCATGGCCATGGGGGCTGTAACCTCAAATGTGGCGTTGGCCATCTCAGTAGTGGCCGTGAGCGCATCTGGGGTTGGCTCGATGGTGGCCTTCATCTTCTTGGAGCTCTCTGTCTCGTGGGGATCAGCCTGCCGTGTCTGCTCCAACATCGGCAGATCTTTGCCCAGTTCTCCATGATCCATCATGAAACTAACAAATAGAAGACAACCAAAAGGAAAACACAATCGCAATGACAATGAAACAAAAAAGAGAGTGAGGATCAGTTACTGCTTTGCAAAAGATATTGTTTTGGAAAGAAAATATATCAACATCATGGATGCGCTCACCTTCCCTTTGTTGGGAGAGAAGAACAATGGCAGAAGCGAGTGGTGGCTTTCTTGAAGAAGATGAGGGAGAAGCAGATTCAACGAAGAGTGAAATGATGGTTGCTTCGTCCATCCAACTTACTGCGGGGAGGTGGGGTTTTGTGATATGATGGCTCATTACTGCCGCGCTACGCCCGGGGGTGACTCTGCGCCTTCATACCGCCTTCTAATTTGGTGGATGCCATTTGGGCCCGCGCGCTGCATGGCCCGTATGTCGGTGAACCAAAGTAAAACGGCATTTAGTAGCGGGAGCCATTTCGATGACCAAGGAGGAGCCAGAAGTGGTTGTGTCTCCACTGTACTAGTAGGAGTAATTGTTTTTTTAGGATTGAGTAATTGTTTTTCTCGGGAGTGGTAGAGTGTCTCCAGTGTAGTACTAGTAGTAATTGTTTTTCTGGGCCCAAGACAAAATAGCCCATCCACCCTAATTAATGAAATCAATTCAAAACCCCTTATTTTACTTAAGAGAGGTGCTCCCCACTTCACCGCCCCCCAAATAAAGCCGGCTACTCTACTTCCTCTCACTCCCACCTCACGTTTGCTCTCTCGACTCGTCTCCCCCTCCGGTTGTACCCCCAAATTCCTCACCTCACTCCTACAGAAAACCCCAGCTCCCCTTTTTCTTCACTGCTACAAAAAACCCCAGCTCCCCTTCTTCTTCTTCACTCGCACCACAACTAGGCTCGTCATCCATTACTCTGCTCAAATCCATGAGCTCGACGGGATGCCGCAAGGAAAATGGAGTCGGCTGGCTCCAGCGCCAAGAAGATGAGGCTCCCACTAGCGGCGATGCCGGTTGTAGATCCCGCACTCGGCAGCGCGGGGAGAAGCGGCGAGGCCCCCCTGGATCTGAGGAAACTGAAGAATCTCGGGCGGACCGCATCAGCGATCTCCCGGACGCCATCCTTGGGGAGATCATCTCGCTTCTCCCCACCAAGGATTGCTGCTGCACCCAAGTCCTCGCATCTCGGTGGCACCTGATACGTCCATTTTGCATCATGTTTTTTCTACTGTTATTTATAGTGTTTTTAATCAATATAACACTTTGTGGAGCAATTCTAATGCCTTTTCTCTCTTAGTATGCAAGATTTACACAAGGAGGGAGAATCCCGGCAGCTGGAATTCTGGACCTGAAAAAGCTATGTCAGAGATACCTATTGTGCACATCTCCAAATGAGGTAAAATTTTACGGAGAATTATTTTGGAATAAATAAAAAATACTGGAGCCAAGAAGTACCAAAGGGGGCCACCCAGGTGCCCACGAGGAACCAGGGCGCGCCCCCCCCCCCCACCCAGGCTCATGGGGCCCCTGGCCAGCCTCTGGCCCTCATTTTCTAGTATATAAGTCATTTTGCCCAAGAAAAAAATAAGGAGAAGACTTTTGGGATGGTGCGCCGCCATCTCGAGGCGGAACTTGGGCAGGAGCACTTTTGCTCTCCGGCGGAGCGATTCTGTCGGGGATACTTCCCTCCGGGAGGGGGAAATCGTCGCCATCGACATCACCAACGATCCGCTCATCATGGGAGGACCAATCTTCATCAACATCTTCACCAGCACTGTGGCACCCCGCCTGAATACCAATGTAGCCAGACGGTCGCCGCACACGCCAGCCCAGGAAAATCACTCTGGCATGCGCTTTTACAACAAGTATCATGAACACAGAGATTTCTATTAAGGAATATATCAGTCTTACATGGTATTTTACAGAGGTGCTGGCAGCGGAAAAGCTCTATCTAAGGCCGCATGGTCTTGGTGCGGCTCCAATCCACAGGGATCTGAATGGGTTACTCTTCTAGCCCGCGAACACTCCGGCTCCTCGCTAGCGAACGTCAGATCCTTAGGTGAACCTGGCCACATTGAAGGCCGCTGAGTACTTTTGAATGTACTCGCAAGCAAACCAAACCAACATATACACCAAGCAAAGCAATCCATGGCATTCAAGCATGCATTTGTTATCTAAACAGTGTTAACTATCATAATATGGCAGGATTATCTAGCAAGATTAATCATGTAGCAGCATTAGTCATCATGTCATAGCGGGATTATCTAGCATGATTATTACTGAAGTAAATGCAGTAAAGTAAAGTATATCAGGTAAATGATCCGAACTCCGAATATTCTCACGATCCAAATCTGATCCATGCTTTGCGGTCACCCAACCACTCATCTCATAGCCATCTCATGGCTAGCATTCAAACCTTTGACATCAACTGATGTCCATGTATCTGCACTGCAAGCCTGACAAACCTTACAATTTTCTGGTTTAGTCTTAGCAATAACATTATATAGTTTGTTTCTCCAGACTCGACACAGACCAAATAGGGGCCTATACGAACTGTCCATGACCGAGGACGCGGCTATTCGAATAGATTTACACTCTGCAGAGCTTGCGCACTTTACCCACACCATGGAGTACCTGGCCTCGTGATCCCATTCGGGTGGACCAGTGTTGCACCAACAAAACCTTGTCTATTGCCCGGCACTCTTACGGTCCCACCGACAATCATACCCTCCCAGGGTCATGTCCTGGGTGGCCCCTCTGTCACCCCGTGACACATGCCACCGTCTTGGCCAAACACTGTCCCAAACGGGGACGCCGGCAAATAACTCAACTTGGGCTCACAAGGTTATCGCCGCCTACCGGGCCAGGGTAGCGCACACGCATAACCTTCCCTATTTGGTCATACCGACAAGAGGCAGGACAATAGACCAAGCTAGGGCCATCCCATACCGGCAAATGTGGCTGCACGGGTAAGTCCGGATAGGTGGCACTATGACTCGATCCAGTCGACGGAGGAGGTTGTTGTCATTATTAAGTCACATTTCAATATTGCAATAACAGTAACCATGCAAGATGTAACAACTATGAAAACATAACAACCTATCTCCATATGCATTACAACGAGTCACTAGTGCGATAACATGATGAGCAATAGCAGGTAATGTAAATAGCAAGTCCGAACTAGCAGGAGTTTAGTTATTTGTAACACAGGCATAATCAATAATTAAACATGCAAGAATAACACAGAGCAATGCTTTAGGGCATATATCAGATGGTCGGCTTGCCTGGGGGTCGAGGAATACTCCGGAAGAAGTGCGGGAAGCTCGCGGATAAATTCGCCGGAAAAGATTCTCTCTCGGAGGGGCTGAATAAGGGCAGGGGCAAAATGGGTATTTTCAGAAAGTGTAAACATGGTGAAAGTGATGTCATCGGAACGGGCTCGACGAACTGAAGAAGTGGGTGTTGGAATCACCTGATTCGGAGTCACGAACTGAAAAGATATTTACAGACAAGTCCCTGATAGGAATTTGGCCGGAAAAAGAGAAATAGCACTATTCCACCAGGCTGGCTTGGGCCGAGACTACCGCGGCTGCTGTTGCTGCTGCATTGGGCCGGCCCAAGGAGAAGGCGCCTTTCGGAGAGTGCTCCACCGCTGGGGGAAAACGCACCCCGGGCGACCCGCCTCCACTTAAACAGCGGGCCCGCGCCAACAGCCGCTTACAGCCGGGCCCCGCATCGCCTTCTCTCTCCTCCCTCCTCCTCTTCCTTCTTTCTCTGGCCGGCGGCAACAGAGAGCCCGGGCGCTCGCCGTGCCAGCAACTCCGGTGGTCGAGGGCTCCGTCCGAGGGTGGGAACGGAAGCAACAGTCGAAGCCGCGCCCGCCCGTACCCGTGGTGAAGGTGGGGATGGACGAAGGCGGCCAGATGGTAGATAGAGGCGGACGGCGGTGGGGTGAGCTCGGGGCGCAGGGCTGCTGTGCGCCGGAGGAGGAGATGAAGGGCGGCGAGACTCTGCCGTGGTCAGCGAGGCTGAGGGTGGCGGGAGGACAGGAAGGGGAGCCTCGGCTCGCTCGAATCCGAGCAGAGGTCGACGGTGGCAATGGCGACGGTGGAGGCCGAATTGTGCACGGGCTCGGGCTCCTTCGAGCGGGGGAAAGAGCTAGGAGGGAGGGGAGACCGCTGCGGATGGTGGTTGAGCTCGGGGAGGCTCGGGCATGGCTACATATATAGCCACCCGAGCAAGCTTCTCGGCGACAGCCGAGGCTTCGGGAGATCGCGGCCTTGGCGGCATTCCGGCGAGGTGGCTATCGCCGGTTGGTTCTGACCTGACGCGCGGGAGAGGACAAGGCTGCGCTGGCAAGCTCGAGAGGCTTCGGGGAGGAAGAAGACAGCGGAGAGGATGCGACAGAGGAGGTCACGGGGAGACAGTGCGGTGGCGGGACTCGCCGCGGCGTGGATAAGAAGAAAGAAGAGGGGAGAAGCTGCGGGAGAGGGGCAGGTGGACTACGCGAAGCCACTAGACACGCCGGGACACGCCGGGACACGCCGGGGTTGGCCGGAGCTGGCCTGCCGACGAGAACAGTGCCGCAGAGCACCGTTTTTGCCTGCTGTCCACGCGGTCACCACGTGCATGTCGTGTTCTGGCCCTCCTCTGGGTGCCAAATCTTGTCAAACACGGAAGGCATTGATCATATAGGTGAGATGGGTCATTGGATGGACCAGGATTGCTCTAGAATGGCCGGGGTGATCCAGAACAGTTTCTGGTCAGAAACTTGGGGAGGAAGCTGAGGTCAAACAGAGGTGCCAATGAGCTGAAAAAGTTGTCACATGGAAATCTGGTAGGAAGGACTAGGTGCTTGCGAAATTTGAGGCCATTTGGACCTGATTTGAATATACTTCCTTCACAAAGGATAATCTGGTCCAGAAACTTGACCTTGAAGCTGCACTCATATGGCTTGAGGAAATGAGCTGAATTTTGGTGTAGGGAGGTGATTGGGAGATATGAAGGTACTGGAAAAATTTCAGCTCAATTGGATATACCAAAATGGTACTTCCTTCACAGAGCTTAGATCTGGACAGAAACTAGATGGAATTTTTGGGAGAAATTGGCTAGATGAAATGATGTGAATTTTTGCATAGTCACATCATATAGGGAATGTGAGGTCCTGTATTAATTTGAGAATTTTTGAAGCAATATAAAATATAGTTGCTTCACACCCTCAAAATAAATCCAGAAACAAGAATTGGATGATGAGCTCAAAATTTGATCTATGGAACTTGGGATCTTGATGGAAATGGTGAGGATATGGATAGGAGAAGCTCCACAAATTATTTGGGATTTTTCCTGGCTACCAAAATAGTAGCTCCTTTGGAAAGTGCCCAAATTGCAATATTGGCTTTAAATAGGAAAATGCAATTTCCCTTATTTAATTATGGCCAATATTTTTATGGGAGCTCAATATGATCACAAAGAATATCTCCACAATTTTTGATGAACTTTGGAGATGGATTGATATTTTCCTGGATTTAATTCCTTTAACTGGCAGAAAAAGGAATTAATTTTAAATGAAAAATATTGCAAATGACTTGGCAATATTTTTGCATATCCAGGGTTTACAGATGTGGGATGATCACTGGGAAAAGTTTGGGAGGCAAAAGATCGAAGGAAATTGGAGTTCCTTTGTAACGGAAACAATTAGTGTTTCCCTTCCGGTAGATCGGAGAGTAGGGTTTCGGCGACAAAATCCTGAGAAAATATCTTGGGTGGCAAGGTTGGTCTGGGGAGAATCTCTGGTCTGATAAGAAAGGCAAGGCTAACTGACCATCTTCATATACTCAAGAGCGAGAGAAAATCCAAGAACATCGAAAACAGACGGGAGTCAAATCCCGCAAAGGAAAAAAAAACAAGGGGCGAAAACCAGGGTGTCACAAACCTACCCCCCTTAAGAAAATCTCGTCCTCGAGATTTCCGGGCTTACCTCCCGACTAAGGGGGACTTACCTGTGTGCGACTTGGATCCATCAGTTGTCTTGTCTTCATTTGTTTGCTCACCTTTTAACTGCCTCTTCTGCTGGCTCATGTGCTATCTCTTTCAGACGGCTGCATTGAATCCTTCTCTTTCCTGCCAGGCAAACCCTTTGTGCTTGTAGTTTGTTGGCTGGGGTTGGTAGGTAGCCCCGAGTATCGACAAATAATCTGGTTCCCATGCCCTGGGACTAGCTGCTTCGGGTTTTATTGCGATACTTCGTACACTGACTGCCAAGGGTGAGACATTCTTTCTGGGTACCGGACTCACGTGCTCGTATGGCCTGGAGTAGCTAGGAGTGGCTCTCTTTTTGCCTGACTGTGGGTTCCGTACGAGGTGTTCCCTTCTGTCTCTTGCATTCTGACTTCGTCCTCAGGTGATTCCCAACTGAAATGTCGGGCATGATCACAAAGTAATCATAGACGGTAATCTCTGAGATGGCTCTACCATATATAGCCTCTGTGGTCCTTGCTATGACCACTGAGCTGAACACAGTTTGGCTATCATTCGGCGTGTCTTACGGAGCATAGCCTCTTAACTTGGTCGATAACCCCTTCTGATGAGGAGTACAACATGCTTGTTGCATTGTGGTGGCCGTATATGCAAGAGTCTGACAAGGGTTGGCAATATCTCCTTGTCACATTTCCCTTTATGGACCGTCGCGGAGGTTGTTTATCCAAAACTTCTTTGTTCCTGAGGGTTCCTTTCATGGCCCTATCATGACCTACCATCATGGCTCCTTGGTCATATCCCAGCTTGTTGGGCTTGTATTCACAATTTACTCTTGCATATCTCGTAGGGATTGCTGTGTTCACATCCTTGTTTGAAGTATGGGGCCGGCGTTTCTCTTGAGCACAGTCATTCCCGTGTACGAGTGGCTCGCATGAACTGATCCCCTGGACTGCATGCTCACAACATATGCATAGGTAGGATAAATCCTTTCATAATCAATTGAGCTCTGAGGCGGACGTGTGTTCGGACCAGTTCGGGCTTCTGACAAGACTGTCGTGGGCACGATGGCGTGTTGAAGAAGGCTGAATTCCTTACGCTTGAAGCTTCTGCCAAGGTGACGTGCTAAAGAAGGCTGGGTATCGTACCTCAGAAGCTTTCCCTCATGTGGCTTACTGCGGAAGATCAGGTGCCTTATGCTGGAAGCTTTCCGCGGTAGCCCGTTGAGGAAGATGGGAGTGCCGCACCCCAGAAGATTTTCTCACCCAGTGGTGTAGCGAGGAAGGTTGGGAGTCTTGTGTAGTAAGCTTCTCTCGATAGCTTGCGGAGGAAGGTTGGGTTCCTTGTACCAAAAGCCTTGCACTGTGATAAACAGTCGGACCTTGATAGAAGATATTCCATTGGTCATGCACACCGCTTGTCCTTCTGCTGATCTGATCATTGCTGCTATAGAGGTTGCACAACTGATGCAGACTTCGTGTTGGTACTTAATTCGGAATACCCTTTATGTTCAAACCAAGTGTTGCCAGTAGTAAACAGTTGACGGATAATTCCATCCGGTTCAGCTGAGCTTCCAAGCATGTGAAATCCTCATTGATTCTGGGCAACCGTGAACTTATCCATATTTCTCGCAAACCTTGTTCACAATGCCCAGAAGTTTTGCATATACACCGGTGAATTCCAAAATATGCTTTGAATTTTGTCTCAACATACCAGAGTCTTGTTATTGCTCTCGGCACCTTCACTTTCTTGAAATATGTCTTCTGTGGACCATAAATAATTCTTGAGTCCATTGAGAAGAACTCAAGATTCACCCCACTGACTGAAATAATCTTTGTGTCAAGGACCGAATAATTTGCTCCTTAGGTGTAATCTATTCTGCGGCAAACTCCCTTAGGTATAGTCTGGCCTTGTCGGTTGCACTCAGAGTCTGCTTCTGACCCATTCTTCCTTCTTGATATATCCGATGATAATGTCCTGAATATTGGCCAGTTGGCTTGACTCGATTCTTACTGAATTTGGATTATTGGGTATTATCCAAGTTGTGTGTTGGTCTTCCTTGCGGTACTTGCGGATGGATCCAGTCGGAGCAAGAGAACAAAATCGGCAAAAGAAAACAAGAACCGCGAAAAACCAAAAAGCAAATAAAGCTCAAATTTTTGCGGACCTTACACATGTGGCCGAAGATTCACTAGTATAACTATTATAGCGCACTCGATGTGCCTCTAAGGATTTAGAAGCAAAACCACACAATGCTCCTGGTAGCAATTGGTGTCAAGCTCCTACTACTTCCTTAGGGAACATCAAACTCGACGCACGACCATAGCCAAAGTGGCTTAGTCACAATCCTAGGGTTGTCGGGGAGAGATAGAATTTATAAGCGTTTCCCACAGGAAATTGGATTTGAGGAGAGAAATGCCATGGCTAGCAAGCAAGGTAGGGATATTTGGTTTACCTAGGGGTTCAGGGCTCACGGGTCGTTGCCTGGTGCGGACATTTCACACCGGAGGCAAGGGCCACGAGAGTTGGGGTTTGATGGAGCCAAAAGCCTATGGGGGTTGCCTTATGATCAATAGTAGCCATGCCTGTCTGGCAAAGATGGCTGAAATCCATCTGGGCTTTATACTGATCAAGAGGCAATGAAATCTGGCTAGGGTAACCTACAGTCAGCCTGGCTCTGATACCATCCGTTGTAGCACCCCGCCTGAATACCACTGTAGCCAGACGGTCGCCGCACATGCCAGCCCAGGAAAATCACTCTGGCATGCGCTTTTACAACAAGTGTCATGAACACAGACATTTCTATTAAGGGATATATCAATCTTACATGGTATTTTACAGAGGTGCGGGCAGCGGAAAAGCTCTATCTAAGGCAGCATGGTCTTGGTGCGGCTCCAATCCACAGGGATCTGACTGGGTTACTCTTCTAGCCCGCGAACACTCCGGCTCCTCGCTAGCGAACGTCGGATCCTTAGGTGAACCTGGCCACATTGAAGGCCGCTGAGTACTTTTGAATGTACTCGCAAGCAAACCAAACCAACATATACACCAAGCAAAGCAATCCATGGCATTCAAGCATGCATTTGTTATCTTAACAGTGTTAACTATCATAATATGGCAGGATTATCTAGCAAGATTAATCATGTAGCAGCATTAGTCATCATGTCATAGCAGGATTATCTATCATGATAATTACTGAAGTAAATGCAGTAAAGTAAAGTATATCAGGTAAATGATCCGAACTCCGAATATGCTCATGATCCAAATCTGATCCATGCTTTGCGGTCACCCGACCACTCATCTCATAGCCATCTCATGGCTAGCATTCAAACCTTTGACATCAACCGATGTCCATGTATATGCACTGCAAGCCTGACAAACCTTACCATTCTCTGGTTTAGTCTTAGCAATAACATTATATAGTTTGTTCCTCCAGACTCGACACAGACCAAATAGGGGCCTATACGAACTGTCCATGACCGAGGACGCGGCTATTCGAATAGATTTACACTCTGCAGAGGTTGTGCACTTTACCCACACCATGGAGTACCTGGCCTCGTGATCCCATTCGGGTGGACCAGTGTTGCTCCAACAAAACCTTGTCTATTGCCCGGCACTCTTACGGTCCCACCGACAATCATACCCTCCCAGGGTCATGTCCTGGGTGGCCCCTCTGTCACCCCGTGACACCTGCCACCGTCGTGGCCAAACACTGTCGCAAACGGGGACGCCGGCAAATAACTCAACTTGGGCTCACAAGGTTATCGCCACCTACAGGGCCAGGGTAGCGCACACGCATAACCTTCCCTATTTGGTGGTACCGACAAGAGGCAGGACAATAGACCAAGCTAGGGCCGTCCCATACCGGCAAATGTGGCTGCACGGGTAAGTCCGGATAGGTGGCACTATGACTCGATCCAGTCGACGGAGGAGGTTGTTGTCATTATTAAGTCACATTTCATAATATTGCAATAACAGTAACCATGCAAGATGTAACAACTATGAAAACATAACAACCTATCTCCATATGCATTACAATGAGTCACTAGTGCGATAACATGATGAGCAATAGCAGGTAATGTAAATAGCAAGTCCGAACTAGCAGGAATTTAGTTATTTGTAACACAGGCATAATCAATAATTAAACATGCAAGAATAACACAGAGCAATTCTTTAGCGCATATATCAGATGGTCGGCTTGCCTGGGGGTCGAGGAATTCTCCGGAAGAAGTGCGGGAAGCTCGCGGATAAATTCGCCGGAAAAGATTCTCTCTCGGAGGGGCTGAATAAGGGCAGCGGCAAAATGGGTATTTTCAGAAAGTGTAAACATGGTGAAAGTGTGTCATCAGAACGGGCTCGACGAACTGAAGAAGTGGGTGTTGGAATCACCTGATTCGGAGTCACGGATGAAAAGATATTGTCAGTTGATTGCGAGGCACCAATCTGCAGAAGAAATATTTACAGACAAGTCCCTAACAGGAATTCGGCCGGAAAAAGAGAAATAGCACTATTCCACCGAGCTGGCTTGGGCCGAGACTACCGCGGTTGCTGTTGCTGCTGCATTGGGCCGGCCCAGGGAGAAGGCGCCTTTCGGAGAGTGCGCCACCGCTGCGGGAAACCGCACCCCGGGCGACCCGCCTCCACTTAAACAGCGGGCCCGCGCCAACAGCCGCTTACAGCCGGGCCCCGCATCGCCTTCTCTCTCCTCCCTCCTCCTCTTCCTTCTTTCTCTGGCCGGCGGCAACAGAGAGCCCGGGCGCTCGCCATGCTAGCAGCTCCGGTGCTCGAGGGCTCCGTCCGAGGGTGGGAACAGAAGCAGCAGTCGAAGCCGCGCCCGCCCGTACCCGTGGTGAAGGTGGGGATGGACGGAGGCGGCCGGATGGTAGATAGAGGCGGACGGCAGCGGGGTGAGCTCGGGGCGCAGGGCTGCCGTGCGCCGGAGGAGGAGATGAAGGGCGGCGAGGCTCTGCCATGGTCAGGAAGGCAGAGGGTGGCGAGAGGAGAGGAAGGGGAGCCTCTGTTGGAAATATGCCCTAGAGGCAATAATAAATTGGTTATTATTATATTTCCTTGTTCATGATAATCGTTTATTATCCATGCTATAATTGTATTGATTGGAAACTCAAATACATGTGTGGGTACATAGACAACACTGTGTCCCTAGTAAGCCTCTAGTTGACTAGCTCGTTGATCAAAGATGGTTAAGGTTTCCTAGCCATTGACATGAGATGTCATTTGATAACGGGATCACATCATTAGGAGAATGATGTGATGGACAAGACCCAAACTGTAAACGTAGCATTTGATCGTGTCAGTTTATTGCTATTGTTTTCTGCATGTCAAGTATCTGTTCCTTTGACCATGAGATCATGCAACTCACTGACACCGGAGGAATACCTTGTGTGTATCAAACGTCGCAACGTAACTGGGTGACTATAAAGGTGCTCTACAGGTATCTCCGAGGGTGTCTGTTGGGTTGGCATGGATCAAGACTGGGATTTGTTACTCCGTGTGACGGAGAGGTATCTCAGGGCCCACTCGGTAATACAACATCACATTGAGCCTTGCAAGCAAAGTGACTAAAGAGTTAGCCACAGGATCTTGTATTACGGAACGAGTAAAGAGACTTGCCGGTAACGAGATTGAACTAGGTATAGTGATACCGACGATCGAATCTCGGGCAAATAACATACCGAAGAACAAAGGGAACAGCATACGGGATTAACTGAATCCTTGACATAGAGGTTCGACCGATAAAAGATCTTCGTAGAATATGTAGGAGCCAATATGGGCATCCAGGTCCCGCTATTGGTTATTGGCCGTAGAGGTGTCTCGGTCATGTCTACATAGTTCTCGAACCCGCAGGGTCTACACACTTAACGTTTGGTGACGATTAGTATAATTGAGTTGTTATGTTGGTGACCGAAAGTTGTTCGGAGTCCCGGATAAGATCCCGGACATGACGAGGATCTCCGGAATAGTCCGGAGGTAAAGATTGATATATGTGATAATAGTGTTTTGATCTCCGGAAGGGTTCCGGAATTCACCGGAAGGGGTTCCGGATGTTTACCGAAGTGTTCGGGTGCAGCAACACTTTATATGGGCCAAAAGGATAAAGCCCACGAGGTATTGGAAAGTGCAAAAGTAGTTTTGCTGCCGCCGGAGCGGTACTACCGCTTGTGTGAAGCGGTACTACCGCCCGAGCGGTACTACCGCTTGTGTGAAGCGGTACTACCGCCCAAGCGGTACTACCGCTTGTGTGAAGCGGTACTACCGCTTGTGCGCGGCTGTGCACGGTTCGGCAGGGATCCGAGTTGGACTCTTTCCCTGCGGGCCAAACCGACCTTGTGCGGGCAAAACCGACCCGGAGGAGGCTTTTACTCCAAGTTTAGACCCCAAGGCTCAACATATAAATAGAGGGGCAGGGCTAGCACACGGGACACATTAAGATTTCCCCAAGCCGTGTGCGGCAACCCTAACCCTCTAGTTCCTCCGTCATAATCTCCGTAGTGCTTGGCGAAGCCCTGCAGAGATTGTTCCTCACCACCATCACCACGCCGTCGTGCTGCTGGAACTCAACCACTACTTCATCATCGCTCGCTGGATCGAGGAGGTGAAGGCGTCATCAAGCCGTACGTGTGTTGAACGCGGAGGTGCCGTCCGTTCGGCGCTAGTTCGTGATCGGATCGAGGGACGCTCGGCGATTTGGATCGCGAAGACGTTCGACTACATCAACCGCGTTTATTAACGCTTCCGCTTAGAGATCTACAAGGGTATGTAGATTCACTCTCCCTCTCGTAGATGCTCATCACCATGGATAGATCTTGTGTGTGCGTAGGAAAATTTTTGTTTCCCATGCAACGTTCACCAACAGTGGTATCAGAGCCAGGTCTATGCGTAGATGAGATCTCGAGTAGAACACAAACGAGTTGTGGGCGTGGGTGTATACATATTGCTTGCCGTTACTAGTTGATACTTGATTCAGCGGTATTGTGAGATGAAGCGGCCCGGACCGACATTACGCGTACGCTTACGCGAGACTGGTTTTACCGCTGCGTGCACTTGTTGCATAAAGGTGACTGGCGGGTGTCTGTCTCTCTCACTTTAGTTGAATCGGTTCAATGAAGAGGGTTCTTTTAGAAAGATCAAAAAGCAATCACTACACCACGTTGTGGTTTTGCGTAGGTAAGAATCGTTCTTGCTAGATACCCGTAGCAGCCACGTAAAATTTGCAACAACAATTAGAGGACGTCTAACTTGTTTTTGCAGGGTATGTTGTGATGTGATATGGCCAATTACATGATGAGATATATGTGATGTATGAGATGATCATGTTTTGTATAGAATATCACGACTTGCATGTCGATGAATACGGCAACTGGCAGGAGCCATAGAGTTGTCTTTAATTATTGTATGACCTGCGTGTCAATCATTAGGCGCTATGTAATGCTTTACTTTATCGCTAAACGTTAGCAATAGTCGTGGAAGCAACAGTCGGCGCGACAACCTTATGGCGACACGTTGATGGAGATCAAGATGATGGAGATCATGGTGTCATGCCGGTGACGATGGAGATCATGCCGGTGCTTTGGAGATGGAGATCAAAAGCACAAGTTCATGGCCATATCATGTCACTTATGATTTGCATGTGATGTTAATCCTTTTATGCATCTTATTTTGCTTAGGACGACGGTAGCATTATAAGGTGATCCCTCACTTAAATTTCAAGATAAATTGTGTTCTCCCCAAGTGTGCACCGTTGCGAAAGTTCGTCGTTTCGAGACACGCCGTGATGATCGGGTGTGATAGACTCTACGTTCGCATACAACGGGTGTAAGCCATGTTACACGTGCGGAACACTCGGGTTAAACTTGACGAGCCTAGCATGTACAGACATGGCCTCGGAACACAAGAGACCGAAAGGTCGAACATGAGTCATATAGTAGATATGATCAACATGAAGATGTTCACCATTGAAACCACCTCAACTCACGTGATGATCGGACTTGAGTTGGTGGATTTGGATCATGTTACACTCGAATGATCGGAGGGATGTCAATTTGAGTGGGAGTTTTTTAAAATATGATTAACTAAACTCATTATCTAAGAACAATAGTCTAAGTTGTCTTTGCTATATTTATGTTGTAGATCATGGCTCGCGCAGTAGCACCCCTGAATTTTAATGCGTTCCTAGAGAAAGCTAAGTTGAAAGATGATGGAAGTAACTTTGTGGACTGGGCCCGTAATCTAAAGATTATCCTTACGGCTTCCCAGAAGGCTTATGTCCTTGATGCACCGCTTGGTGATCCACCCGCTCCAGTTGAGTCTCTAGACGTTGTGAACGCCTGGCAGGCTCGTTCTGATGATTACTCAATAGTTCAATGTGCAATGTTGTATGGCTTAGAACCGGGACTTCAAAGACGTTTTGAACGTCATGGAGCATATGAGATGTTCCAGGAGTTGAAGTTTATCTTTCAGAAGAATGCCCGGATCGAGAGATATGAGATCTCCGATAAGTTCTATGCTTGCAAGATGGAGGAGAACGGGTCTATCAGTGATCACGTGCTCAGAATGTCTGGGTACTCCACCCGTCTGGCTGAGTTAGGGATGCCCCTTCCGCCAGAGGCTATCACTGACAGAGTTCTTCAATCATTGCCACCTAGCTACAAGAGCTTCGTGTTGAACTATAACATGCACGGGATGAACAAGTCAGTCGCCGAGCTGTTTGCGATGCTGAAAGCCGCTGAGTCTGAAATTCAGAAGGAGCATCAAGTGTTGATGGTCAATAAAACCACTAGTTTCAAGAAAAATGGCAAGGGTAAGAAGGGTAACTCCAAGAAGAGTGGCAAAGCAGTTGCTCCTCTCGTGAAGAAACCCAAGGCTGGACCCAAACCAGAAACTGTGTGTTTTCATTGCAAGGGAACTGGACACTGGAAGCGGAATTGCCCCAAGTATTTGGCTGACAAGAAGGCGGCCAACAACAAACAAGGTATATATGATATACATGTTATTGATGTGTACCTTACCAACTCTTGTTGTAGTGCCTGGGTATTTGATACCGGTGCGGTTGCTCATATTTGCAACTCAAAACAGGAACTGCGGAATAAACGGAGGCTGGCAAAGGACGAAGTGACGATGCGCGTGGGAAATGGTTCCAAGGTTGATGTGATCGCCGTCGGCACGCTCGCTCTTCGATTACCGTCGGGATTAGTGATGAACCTAAATAAGTGTTATTTGGTGCCTGCGTTAAGCATGAACATTATATCTGGATCTTGTTTATTGCGAGACGGTTACTCATTTAAATCAGAGAATAATGGTTGTTCTATTTATATGAGTAATATCTTTTATGGTCATGCACCCGATGTGAAGGGTTTATTCTTATTGAATCTCGATAGTAATGATACACATGTTCATAACATTGATGCCAAAAGATGTAGAATTGATAATGATAATACCACTTTCTTGTGGCACTGCCGTTTAGGTCATATTGGCGTAAAACGCATGAAGAAGCTCCATGCTGATGGACTTTTGGAGTCACTTGATTTTGAATCACTTGACACATGTGAGCCATGCCTCATGGGCAAGATGACTAAAACGCCGTTCTCTGGAATAATGGAACGGGCAAGTGACTTATTGGAAATCATACATACTGATGTGTGCGGTCCGATGAGCATTGAGGCGCGCGGTGGTTATCGTTACTTTCTCACCTTCACTGATGACTTAAGTAGATATGGGTATATTTACTTAATGAAACACAAGTCTGAAACATTTGAAAAGTTCAAACAATTTCAGAGTGAAGTTGAGAATCATCGTAACAAGAAGATTAAATTCCTACGATCTGATCGAGGAGGAGAATATCTGGGTTATGAGTTTGGCAGTCACTTAAAACAGTGTGGAATTGTTTCACAATTGACACCGCCTGGAACACCACAGCGTAATGGTGTGTCCGAACGTCGTAATCGAACCTTATTGGATATGGTGCGATCTATGATGTCTCTTGCCGATTTGCCACTATCGTTTTGGGGTTATGCATTAGAGACAGCTGCATTCACTTTAAATAGGGCACCATCGAAATCCGTTGAGACGACGCCTTATGAACTTTGGTTTAACAAGAAGCCAAAGCTGTCGTTTCTTAAAGTTTGGGGATGTGATGCTTATGTCAAAAAGCTTCAGCCTGAAAAGCTGGAACCCAAAGCGGAGAAATGCGTCTTCATAGGATACCCAAAAGAGACAGTTGGGTATACCTTCTACCTCAGATCCGAAGGCAAAGTGTTTGTCGCTAAAAACGGAACATTTCTTGAGAAAGAGTTTCTCTCGAAAGAATTGAGTGGGAGGAAGATAGAACTTGATGAGGTTGTTGAACCTTTACTTCAACCTGAGAGTAGCGCAGCGCAGAAAGTTGTTTCTGTGGAGCCTACATTAGCTGAAGAGGAAGTTAATGATGATGATCATGAAGCTTTGGATCAAGTTGCTATCGAACCTCGTAGGTCGACAAGGACGCGTACTGCTCCCGAGTGGTACGGCAACCCTGTCTTAGAGGTCATGTTGTTAGACAACGATGAACCTACGAGCTATGGAGAAGCGATGATGGGCCCGGATTCCGAGAAGTGGTTAGAGGCCATGAAATCCGAGATGGGATCCATGTATGAAAACAAAGTATGGACTTTGGAAGTATTACCTGAAGGGCGTAAGGCCATTCAGAACAAATGGATCTTTAAGAGGAAGACGGACGCGGACGGTAATGTCACCGTCTATAAAGCTCGACTTGTGGCAAAGGGTTTTTCACAAGTTCAAGGAGTTGACTACGATGAGACCTTCTCACCCGTAGCGATGCTTAAGTCCGTCAGAATCATGTTAGCAATAGCTGCCTTTTTCGATTATGAAATTTGGCAGATGGATGTCAAAACAGCGTTCCTTAACGGTTACCTTAAGGAAGAGTTGTATATGATGCAACCAGAAGGTTTTGTCGATCCAGAGAATGCTGACAAAGTTTGCAAACTCCAGCGATCCATTTATGGACTGGTGCAAGCATCTCGGAGTTGGAATCTTCGTTTTGATGAGGTGATCAAAGCGTTCGAGTTTATACAAGTTTACGGAGAAGCTTGTATTTACAAGAAAGTGAGTGGGAGCTCTATAGCGTTTCTAATATTATATGTGGATGACATATTGCTGATTGGAAACAATATAGAAATGCTGGAAAGCGTAAAGGAATATTTGAACAAGAGTTTTTCAATGAAGGACCTAGGAGAAGCTGCTTTCATATTAGGCATCAAGATCTATAGAGATAGATCGAG
This sequence comes from Elymus sibiricus, assembly GCA_039707655.1. NCBI lineage: Eukaryota > Viridiplantae > Streptophyta > Magnoliopsida > Poales > Poaceae > Elymus > Elymus sibiricus. The sequence continues at coordinate 206,920,037 of CM077674.1, forward strand.
ACGCTTAATAGGACTTTCACAAAGCACATACCTTGACAAAGTTTTGAAGAAGTTCAAAATGGATCAGTCCAAGAAGGGGTTCTTGCCTGTTTTGCAAGGTGTGAAGTTGAGTAAGACTCAATGCCCAGTGACTGCAGAAGATAGAGAAAAGATGAGTGTCATCCCCTATGCTTCAGCCATAGGCTCTATCATGTATGCAATGCTGTGCACAAGACCCGATGTCAGCCTTGCCATAAGTAAGGTCGGAAGGTTTCAAAGTGATCCAGGAATGGAACACTGGACGGCGGTCAAGAATATCCTGAAGTACCTGAAAAGGACTAAGGACATGTTTCTCGTTTATGGAGGTGATCAAGAGCTCGTCGTAAAGGGTTACGTCGATGCAAGCTTTGACACTGATCCGGATGACTCTAAGTCGCAAACCGGATACGTATTTATTCTTAATGGGGGTGCGGTTAGCTGGTGCAGTTCCAAGCAAAGCGTGGTAGCTGATTCTACATGCGAAGCGGAGTACATCGCTGCCTCGGAGGCAGCGAAGGAAGGTGTCTGGATGAAGGAGTTCATGACAGATCTTGGAGTAGTGCCTAGTGCGCTTAACCCAATGACTCTGTTTTGTGATAACACTGGTGCCATTGCTCTAGCCAAGGAACCAAGATTTCACAAGAGGACCAGACACATAAAACGACGTTTCAATTCCTTCCGCGATTACATCAAGGAGGACGACATAAATATTTGCAAAGTACACACGGATCTAAATGTTGCAGATCCGATGACTAAACCTCTTCCAAGGGCTAAACATGAACAACACCAGAACTGCATGGGTGTTCGATTCATTACAATGTAAATCACATAGTGATGTGAACTAGATTATTGACTCTAGTGCAAGTGGGAGACTGTTGGAAATATGCCCTAGAGGCAATAATAAATTGGTTATTATTATATTTCCTTGTTCATGATAATCGTTTATTATCCATGCTATAATTGTATTGATTGGAAACTCAAATACATGTGTGGGTACATAGACAACACTGTGTCCCTAGTAAGCCTCTAGTTGACTAGCTCGTTGATCAAAGATGGTTAAGGTTTCCTAGACATTGACATGAGATGTCATTTGATAACGGGATCACATCATTAGGAGAATGATGTGATGGACAAGACCCAAACTGTAAACGTAGCATTTGATCGTGTCAGTTTATTGCTATTGTTTTCTGCATGTCAAGTATCTGTTCCTTTGACCATGAGATCATGCAACTCACTGACACCGGAGGAATACCTTGTGTGTATCAAACGTCGCAACGTAACTGGGTGACTATAAAGGTGCTCTACAGGTATCTCCGAGGGTGTCTGTTGGGTTGGCATGGATCAAGACTGGGATTTGTTACTCCGTGTGACGGAGAGGTATCTCAGGGCCCACTCGGTAATACAACATCACATTGAGCCTTGCAAGCAAAGTGACTAAAGAGTTAGCCACAGGATCTTGTATTACGGAACGAGTAAAGAGACTTGCCGGTAACGAGATTGAACTAGGTATAGTGATACCGACGATCGAATCTCGGGCAAATAACATACCGAAGAACAAAGGGAACAGCATACGGGATTAACTGAATCCTTGACATAGAGGTTCGACCGGTAAAAGATCTTCGTAGAATATGTAGGAGCCAATATGGGCATCCAGGTCCCGCTATTGGTTATTGGCCGTAGAGGTGTCTCGGTCATGTCTACATAGTTCTCGAACCCGCAGGGTCTACACACTTAACGTTTGGTGACGATTAGTATAATTGAGTTGTTATGTTGGTGACCAAAAGTTGTTCGGAGTCCCGGATAAGATCCCGGACATGACGAGGATCTCCGGAATAGTCCGGAGGTAAAGATTGATATATGTGATAATAGTGTTTTGATCTCCGGAAGGGTTCCGGAATTCACCGGAAGGGGTTCCGGATGTTTACCGAAGTGTTCGGGTGCAGCAACACTTTATATGGGCCAAAAGGATAAAGCCCACGAGGTATTGGAAAGTGCAAAAGTAGTTTTGCTGCCGCCGGAGCGGTACTACCGCTTGTGTGAAGCGGTACTACCGCCCGAGCGGTACTACCGCTTGTGTGAAGCGGTACTACCGCCCAAGCGGTACTACCGCTTGTGTGAAGCGGTACTACCGCTTGTGCGCGGCTGTGCACGGTTCGGCAGGGATCCGAGTTGGACTCTTTCCCTGCGGGCCAAACCGACCTTGTGCGGGCAAAACCGACCCGGAGGAGGCTTTTACTCCAAGTTTAGACCCCAAGGCTCAACATATAAATAGAGGGGCAGGGCTAGCACACGGGACACATTAAGATTTCCCCAAGCCGTGTGCGGCAACCCTAACCCTCTAGTTCCTCCGTCATAATCTCCGTAGTGCTTGGCGAAGCCCTGCAGAGATTGTTCCTCACCACCATCACCACGCCGTCGTGCTGCTGGAACTCAACCACTACTTCATCATCGCTCGCTGGATCGAGGAGGTGAAGGCGTCATCAAGCCGTACGTGTGTTGAACGCGGAGGTGCCGTCCGTTCGGCGCTAGTTCGTGATCGGATCGAGGGACGCTCGGCGATTTGGATCGCGAAGACGTTCGACTACATCAACCGCGTTTATTAACGCTTCCGCTTAGCGATCTACAAGGGTATGTAGATTCACTCTCCCTCTCGTAGATGCTCATCACCATGGATAGATCTTGTGTGTGCGTAGGAAATTTTTTGTTTCCCATGCAACGTTCCCCAACAGCCTCGTCTCGCTCGAATCCGAGCAGAGGTCGACGGCGGCAATGGCGACGGTGGAGGCCGAATTGAGCACGGGCTCGGGCTCCTTCGAGCCGGGGAAAGAGCTAGGAGGGAGGGGAGACCGCTGCAGGTGGTGGTTGAGCTCGGGGAGGCTCGGGCATGGCTATATATATAGCCAGCCGAGCAAGCTTCTCGGCGACAGCCGAGGCTTCGGGAGATCGCGGCCTTGGCAGCATTCCGGCGAGGTGGCTAGCGCCGGTTGGTGCCGACCTGACGCGCGGGAGAGGACAAGGCTGCGCTGGCGAGCTCGAGAGGCTTCGGGGAGGAAGAAGACAGCGGAGAGGATGCGACAGAGGAGGTCACGGGGAGACAGTGCGGTGGCGGGACTCGCCGCGGCGTGGATAAGAAGAAAGAAGAGGGGAGAAGCTGCGGGAGAGGGGCAGGTGGACTCCGCGAAGCCACTAGACACGCTGGGACACGCCGTGGTTGGCCGGAGCTGGCCTGCCGACGAGAACAGTGCCGCAGAGCACCGTTTTTGCCTGCTGTCCACGCGGTCACCACGTGCATGTCGTGTTCTGGCCCTCCTCTGGGTGCCAAATCTTGTCAAACACGGAAGGCATTGATCATATAGGTGAGATGGGTCATTGGATGGACCAGGATTGCTCTAGAATGGCCGGGGTGATCCAGAACAGTTTCTGGTCAGAAACTTGGGGAGGAAGCTGAGGTCAAACAGAGGTGCCAATGAGCTGAAAAAGTTGTCACATGGAAATCTGGTAGGAAGGACTAGGTGCTTGCGAAATTTGAGGCCATTTGGACCTGATTTGAATATACTTCCTTCACAAAGGATAATCTGGTCCAGAAACTTGACCTTGAAGCTGCACTCATATGGCTTGAGGAAATGAGCTGAATTTTGGTGTAGGGAGGTGATTGGGAGATATGAAGGTACTGGAAAAATTTCAGCTCAATTGGATATACCAAAATGGTACTTCCTTCACAGAGCTTAGATCTGGACAGAAACTAGATGGAATTTTTGGGAGAAATTGGCTAGATGAAATGATGTGAATTTTTGCATAGTCACATCATATAGGGAATGTGAGGTCCTGTATTAATTTGAGAATTTTTGAAGCAATATAAAATATAGTTGCTTCACACCCTCAAAATAAATCCAGAAACAAGAATTGGATGATGAGCTCAAAATTTGATCTATGGAACTTGGGATCTTGATGGAAATGGTGAGGATATGGATAGGAGAAGCTCCACAAATTATTTGGGATTTTTCCTGGCTACCAAAATAGTAGCTCCTTTGGAAAGTGCCCAAATTGCAATATTGGCTTTAAATAGGAAAATGCAATTTCCCTTATTTAATTATGGCCAATATTTTTATGGGAGCTCAATATGATCACAAAGAATATCTCCACAAGTTTTTATGAACTTTGGAGATGGATTGATATTTTCCTGGATTTAATTCCTTTAACTGGCAGAAAAAGGAATTAATTTTAAATGAAAAATATTGCAAATCACTTGGCAATATTTTTGCATATCCAGGGTTTACAGATGTGGGATGATCACTGGGAAAAGTTTGGGAGGCAAAAGATCGAAGGAAATTGGAGTTCCTTTGTAACGGAAGGAATTAGGGTTCGACTTCCGGTAGATCGGAGAGTAGGGTTTCGGCGACAAAATCCTGAGAAAATATCTTGGGTGGCAAGGTTGGTCTGGGGAGAATCTCTGGTCTGATAAGAAAGGCAAGGCTAACTGACCATCTTCATATACCCAAGAGCGAGAGAAAATCCAAGAACATCGAAAAAAGACGGGAGTCAAATCCCGCAAAGCAAAAAAAACAAGGGGCGAAAACCAGGGTGTCACAAGCACCATCTCATCTCAAACCCTAGTTCATCTCTTGTATTCAATCTTTGTCTCAAAACCTCAGATTGGTACCTATGGGTTGCTAGTAGTGTTGATTACATGTTGTAGTTGATGCTAGTTGGTTTATTTGGTGGAAGATTATATGTTCAGATCTATTATGATATTCAATACCCCTCTGATCTTGGACATGAATATGATGTGTGAGTAGTTACTTTTGTTCTTGAGGACATGGGAGAGGTCTTGTCATAAGTAATCATGTGAATTTGGTATTCGTTCAATATTTTGATGTTATGTATGTTGTTGATTCTCTTAGTGGTGTCATGTGAACGTCGACTACATGACACTTCACCATCTTTGGGACTAAGGGAATGCATTGTGGAGTAGTAATTAGATGATGGGTTGCTAGAGTGACAGAAGCTTAAACCCTAGTTTATGCGCTATTCCGTAAGGGGCTGATTTGGATCCATATGTTTAATGCTATGGTTAGAGTTATCTTAATTCTTCTTTCATAGTTGTGGATGCTTGCGAAGGGGGGTAATCATAAGTGGGAGGTTTGTTCAAGTAAGAACAGCACCCAAGCACCGGTCCACCCACATATCAAATTATCAAAGTAGCGAACGCGAATCAAACCAACATGATGAAAGTGACTAGATGAAATTCCCATGTGTCCTCGAGAACGCTTTACTTATTATAAGAGATTGTTCCGGCTTGTCCTTTGCTACAAAAAGGATTGGGCCACTTTGCTGCACACTTTGTTACTATTGCTACTTGTCACTTGTTACAAATTATCTTGCTATCAAACTACTCATTACCGATAATTTCAGTGCTTGCGGAAAATACCTTGCTGAAAACCGTTTGTCATTTCCTTCTGCTCCTCATTGGGTTCGACGCTCTTACTTATTGAAAGGTCTACGATTGATCCCCTATACTTGTGGGTCATCAAGACTCTTTTCTGGCACCGTTGCCGGGGAGTGAAGCGCCTTTGGTGAGTGGAATTTGGTAAGGAAACATTTATATTATGTGCTGAAATTTACTGTCACTTGTCACTATGGAATGTAATCCTTTGAGGGGTTTGTTCGGGGTATCTTCACCTCGACCGGAAGCACAAATAGTTGCTCCTCAACCTACTGCACCTACTGAAAATATTTCATATGAAATTCCTCCGGGTATGATAGAGAAACTGCTAGCTAATCCTTATGCAGGAGATGGAACGGTACATCCTGATATGCACTTGATCTATGTGGATGAAATTTGTGGATTGTTTAAGCTTGCAGGTTTATCCAGAGATGGAGTTAAGAAGAAAGTATTCCCTTTATCTTTGGAGGGAAAGGCATTGACATGGTATAGGCTATGTGATGATACTGATACATGGGACTGGAACCGATTGAAATTGGAATTCCACCAGAAATTTTATCCTATGCATTTGGTTCATCGTGATCGGAATTATATATATAATTTTTGGCCTCATGAAGGAGAAAGCATCACTCAAGCTTGGGGGAGGCTTAAGTACATGATGTACACATGCCCCAACCATGAGCTCTCAAGAAAAATTATCTTACAGAATTTTTATGCTCGGCTTTCTCATGATAATCAAACCATGCTTGATTCTTCTTCGACTGGCTCCTTTATGAAGAAAACTATTGAATTCAGATGGGATCTTCTGGAAAGAATTAAATGCAACTCTGAAGATTGGGAACTCAACAAAGGTAATGATTCAGGTATAATACTTGAGTTCGATTGTGTTAAATCTTTTATGGCTACCGATGCTTTTCATAAGTTTAGCACTAAATATGGACTTGACTCTGAGATAGTAGCTTCCTTTTGTGAATCATTTGCTACTCATGTTGATCTCCCTAAGGAGAAGTGGTTTAAATATCATCCCCCTATTAAAGAAAAGATTGAAGAACCCGTTAGTGTTAAAGAAGAAACAATTGTTTACCATGCGGATCCAGTTGTGCCTACTGCTTATATTGAGAAAGCACCTTTTCATGTTAGGATTAAGGAACATGCTAAAGTTTCAACTGTGGTTAACAAAAGTAATATTAGAGCACCTAGACCCTCTGAACAAATTAAAGTTGGACCTAATGTTGCTATGGTCAAAGATCTCTTGGTCGATAATATAGATGGGCATGTTATTTACTGCTGTGATGAAGTAGATAGAATTGCTAAACCGGATCCTAAAGATAAAAATAGACCTGTAGTAGGCATGCCTGTTGTCTCTGTTAAAATAGGAGATCATTGTTATCATGGCTTATGTGATTTGGGTTCTAGTGTGAGTGCTATTCCATTTACTTTATACCAAGAAATTATGAATGATATTGCACCTGTTGAAATAGAGGACATTGATGTTACTATTAAGCTTGCAAACAGAGATACCATTACACCGCTTGGGATCATTAGAGATGTTGAAGTCTTGTGTGGAAAAATAAAAAACCCTACTGATTTTCTAGTCCTCAGTTCTCCACAAGACGATTTTTGTTCCATTATATTTGGTAGATCTTTCTTGAATACTATTAATGCCAAGATTGATTGCGCTAAAGAAATTGTTAGTGTTAATTTTGGTGGTATGTCTGATGAGTTTAATTTCTCCAAGTTTCGTAGACAACCTCATGATAAAGAATTGCCTAGTAAAAATGAAATTATTGGTCTTGCTTCTATTGCCGTACCTCCTACTAATCCGTTAGAACAATATTTGCTAGACCATGAAAACGATATGCATATGAATGAAAGAAATGAAATAGATAAGATGTTCTTTGATCAACCACCTATCCTTAAACACAATTTGCCTGTTGAAACTCTTGGAGGCCCTCCTCCACCTAAAGGTGATCCTATATTTGAATTGAAGCAATTGCCTGATACATTGAAATATTTACCTTGATGAAAAGAAGATATATCATGTTATTATTAGTGCTAACCTTTCAGAGCATGAAGAAAAGTGATTACTTAAAACTCTGAGGAAGCACCGAGCCGCTATCGGATATACTCTTGATGATCTTAAGGGCATTAGTCCCACTCTATGTTAGCACAAAATTAATATGGAGCCTGGTGCTAAACCAGTTGTCAACCACCAACGACGATTAAATCCTAAGATGGAAGAGGTGGTAAGAACTGAAATATTAAAGCTTCTGGAAGCAGGTATAATCTATCCCATAGCTGATAGTAGATGGGTAAGTCCCGTTCATTATGTCCCTAAGAAAGGAGGTATCACCGTTGTTCCTAATGATAAAAATGAACTCATTCCACAAAGAATTGTAACTGGTTATAGGATGATAATTGATTTTAGAAAATTAAACAAAGCTACTAGAAAAGATCATTACCCCTTACCTTTTATTGATCAAATGTTAGAAAGATTATCTAAGCATACACACTTTTGTTTCCTAAATGGTTATTTTGGTTTTTCTCAAATACCCGTATCACAACCCGATCAAGAGAAAACCACCTTCACTTGTCCTTTTGGAACTTATGCTTATAGACGTATGCCTTTTGGTTTATGCAATGCACCTGCTACCTTTCAAAGATGTATGACTGCTATATTCTCTGACTTTTGTGAAAAGATTGTTGAGGTTTTCATGAATGATTTTTCCATTTATGGAACTTCTTTTGATGATTGCTTAAGCAACCTTGATCGAGTTTTGCAGAGATGTGAAGAAACTAATCTTGTCTTGAATTGGGAGAAGTGCCACTTTATGGTAAATGAAGGCATTGTCTTGGGGCATAAAATTTCTGAAAGAGGTATTGAAGTTGATAAAGCTAAGGTTGATGCTATTGAGAAAATCCCATGTACTAAAGATATTAAAGGTACAAGAAGTTTTCTAGGTCATGCTGGTTTCTATAGAAGGTTTATTAAGAACTTCTCTAAAAATTTTAGGCCTCTTACCAATCTTTTGCAAAAAGATGTTCCATTTGTTTTTGATGATGATTGTCTAGAAGCCTTTGAAACACTTAAGAAAGCCTTAACCACTGCACCTATTGTTCAACCACCTGATTGGAACTTGCCTTTTGAAATTATGTGTGGTGCTAGTGATTATGATGTTGGTGCTATCCTAGGACAGAGAGTTGATAAGAAATTAAATGTTATCCACTATGCTAGTAAAACTCTAGACAGTGCCCAAAGAAACTATGCTACTACTAAAAAAGAATTTCTAGCAGTTGTGTTTGCGTGTGACAAATTCAGATCTTATATAGTTGATGCTAAAGTAACTGTTCACACTGATCATGCTGCTATTAAATATCTTATGGAAAAGAAAGATGCTAAACCTAGACTCATTAGGTGGGTTTTATTGCTACAAGAATTTGACTTGCATATTATTGATAGAAAGGGAACTGAGAATCCCGTAGCAGATAATTTGTCTAGAATGGAAAATGTTCTGGATGACCCACTTACTATTAATGATGATTTTCCTGATGAACAATTAGCAGTCATAAATGCTTCTCGTAATACTCCATGGTATGCGGATTATGCTAATTATATTGTTGCTAAATTTATACCACCTAGTTTCACATACTAACAAAATAAAAAGTTCTTCTATGATTTAAGACATTACTTTTGGGATGACCCACATCTTTATAAAGAAGGAGTAGATGGTATTATTAGACATTGTATACCTGAGCATGAACAGGAACAAATCCTATGGAAGTGTCACTCCGAGGCTTACGGAGGACACCATGCGGGAGACAGAATTGCACACAAGGTATTACAATCTGGTTTTTATTGGCCTACTGTTTTCAAGGATGCTCGTAAGTTTGTCTTATCTTCTGATGAATGTCAAAGAATTGGTAATGTTGGTATACGTCAGGAAATGCCTATGAATTATTCACCTGCTATTGAACCATTTGATGTTTGGGGATTTGATTATATGGGACATTTTCCTAAATCCAATGGGTATACTCATATTTTAGTTGCTGTTGATTACGTCACTAAGTGGGTAGAAGCTATTCCAACTAGTAGTGCTGATCATAACACTTCTATTAAGATGCTTAAAGAAGTTTTTTTCCCAAGGTTTGGACTCCCTAGATATTTAATGACTGATGGTGGTTCACATTTTATTCATGGTGCATTCCGTAAATTGTTTGCTAAATATGATGTCAACCATAGAATTGCATCTCCCTATCACCCTCAATCTAGTGGTCAAGTAGAATTGAGCAATAGAGAAATAAAATTAATTTTGCAAAAAACCGTCAATAGATCTAGAAAGAATTGGTCTAAGAAACTTGATGATGCATTATGGGCTTATAGAACTGCTTATAAAAATCCTATGCGTATGTCTCCTTATAAAATGGTTTATGGAAAAGCATGTTATTTACCTCTTGAGTTAGAACATAAAGCATATTGGGCAATTAAAGAACTTAATTATGATTTTAAACTTGCCGGTGAAAAGAGGTTATTTGACATTATCTCATTAGATGAATGGAGAGCCCAAGCTTATGAAAATGCCAAATTGTTTAAAGAGAAAGTTAAAAGATGGCATGATAGAAGAATTCAAAAACGGGAATTTAAAGTGGGTGAGCAAGTTCTATTGTACAACTCTTGTTTGAGATTCTTTGCAGGAAAACTTCTCTCTAAATGGGAAGGACCGTATATCATCGAAGAAGTTTATCGCTCCGGAGCCATCAAAATAAACAACTCCGAAGGCACTAATCCAAGAGTGGTGAATGGGCAAAGAATTAAGCACTATATTTCAGGTACCCCCATTAATGTTGAAACTAATATTATTGAAACAATTACACCGGAAGAATACATAAGAGAGACCTTCCGGAATGCTCCAGAATCCTGAAAAGGGGTAGGTATGTGATGCGGTACGTAAACCGACTCCAAAAATTCCATAAAAATACTTTCTGTCAGTTTTGGAATATTTAAAAAATTACAAAAATAAAAAGCAGCCAAGGGGACCCACCTGGTGCCCACGAGGCACCAGGGCGCGCCACACCCCAGGCGCGCCCTGGTGGCTCGTGGGCCCCTCGTGCGCCTTCTCGACTCTGTTTTTCTTCTGGATTACTTGTTTTGCAAGATAAATATTCTTTATATATACTCCCGGATGTTTTGACCACCGTATCGCAGATGGAGAGAGCTTTGTATCAAACTACGTTGCGAATCCCAGGATTTACGGGGATATAGACCCCTATGGATGGTCCGTGGAGGAGGAGCGAGACGCCGCCATGAAGGGAACGGAAGACATGAGCTCGAATGAAGAAGATGCCCCTCTACCTCAACTAGGAGATATGCATGTGGAGTTCAAGAAGTCGAGCCTCCCAAACATAGTAAACAAATCTAAGATCCAATTTATCCCTCTCCGTCTTTTACAAGAAAACAAGAATGCATTGTGTGAGAAGATAGTGGCGCTTGAGCAAGAAATTAGCAAGTTGAAGGAACAAAACTATGTTCTGAAGCGGAAACTGAAGGACAAGCCCACCACTTCATCACCACCACCATCACCGAAGAAGGAAACTTGAGTACATGGGTGGGCACTCCCCTTGGCTTGTGCCAAGCTTGGGGGAGGTGCCCCGGTATCGTATCACCATCACTTTTGCTATCTTTACCTACTTTTAGTTCGATCCTTAGTTATTTCGTGATTTAGTTGAATAAAAGTTTAGTATGATCTATTTTCGAGTGCTAGTTTCGTGATCTATCTATCTATGTAATCGAGTTGAGAGTTATATAATAAAGAGTAGTTCGAGTTTTTGCTTCTTTACTTTCATGTTTCAATCTTAGCAATGAAAATAATGAAAAAGATCATATGCTAATCTTATGGAAAGTAATGACATTACATAAAAAAAAAGTATAAGTGGTAAAATTTATTGGAAGTTAACAAACATAGCATTAGTCAATGATGCAATTCATGAAAGAATTAATAAGGGAAGAGAAGATTCACATGCAAATATACTATCTTGGACATCTTTTACGATTGTGAGCCCCCATTAAGTATTTTATGTCAAATTGTTGATGTTGGACAAGGAAGACAATGAAATGAATTATGTTTGCTTATATTCACATAGAAGTTATATTGTTATAGATCCTCCAACATGTGGTGCTTGCCCAATATCTTTGCTAGCCAAAAATCCGCACCAAGTAGAGATACTACTTGTGCATCCAAAACCCTTAAACCCAGTTTCATGTCATGAGAGTCCACTATATCTACCTATGGATTGAATAAGATCCTTCAAGTAAGTTGCCATCGGTGCAAAAAGCAATAAAAATTGCCCCTAAATATGTCTGAACTTTTATTGTAAGGGAAAATAAGCTTTGTACGAATTTGTGATGGTAAAGAAATAAAAACAACAGACTGCATAATAAAGGTTGCTATCACAAGGGGCAATATAAAGTGACGTTCCTTTGCATTAAGAGCTTGTGCATCCAACAACAAAAAGCACATGACAACCTCTGCTTCCCTCTGCGAAGGGCCTATCCTTTACTTTTATGTATTTACTTTTTATGCAAGAGTCAATAGTGTTCTTCTCTATTCCTTTTTATTTTTCTCTTTTGCAAGCATCATGTGGTGGGGAAAGATCTAGGCATATATATCCAGTTGGATATGAGTTATTATTGTTGACATCACCCTTGAGGTGAACAAGTTGGGAGGCGAAATTATAAGCCCCTATCTTTCTATGTGTTTGGCTGAAACTTTTTGCTCCATATATATGTCGTGAGTGTTAGCAATCATAGAAGACTAAATGATGGTTGAGTATGTGGACTTGCTAAAAATCTCCAACATGAGACCCTTCCTGAAAATATGATGAATTGCAATTGCATTGTTGACTGAGAACATAGTTTGTTAGTTTTCAAGAAAGTTTATACCTTATACTTCATTGTTGTGATGAATTGTTACTTGCTCAAGAGAAGTTCTATGATAATAAATATTGTTGTTATAATAATGATCATGATGCTACTATGTCCGTATTTTGTTTTTATCGACACCTCTCTCTCTAAACATGTGGACATGATTATCGATATCGGCTTTCGCTTGAGTACAAGCGAGGTCTAAGCTTGGGGGAGTTGATACGTCCATTTTGCATCATGTTTTGCTACTGTTATTTATAGTGTTTTTAATCAATATAACACTTTGTGGAGCAATTCTAATGCCTTTTATCTCTTAATATGCAAGATTTACACAAGGAGGGAGAATGCCGGCAGTTGGAATTCTGGATCTAAAAAAGCTATGTCAGAGATACTTATTCTGCTCATCTCCAAATGAGCTGAAATTTCACGGAGAATTATTTTGGAATAAATAAAAAATACTGGAGCCAAGAAGTACCAGAGGGGGCCACCCAGGTGCCCACAAGGCACCAGGGCGCGCCACCCCCCCAGGCGCGCCCTGGTAGCTCATGGGGCCCCTGGCCAGCCTCTGGCCCCCATTTTCTGGTATATAAGTCATTTTACCCTAGAAAAAAATAAGGAGAAGTCTTTTGGGACGGTGCGCCGCTGTCTTGAGGCGGAACTTGGGCAGGAGCACTTTTGCTCTCCGGCGGAGCGATTCTGCCGGGGATACTTCCCTCCGGGAGGGGCAAATCGTCGCCATCGACAACACCAACGATCCTCTCATCGTGGGAGGACCAATCTTCATCAACATCTTCACCAGCACCATATCATCTCAAACCCTAGTTCATCTCTTGTATTCAATCTTTGTCTCAAAACCTCAGATTGGTACCTGTGGGTTGCTAGTAGTGTTGATTACATCTTGTAGTTGATGCTAGTTGGTTTATTTTGTGGAAGATTATATGTTCAGATCTATTATGCTATTCAATACCCCTATGATCTTGGACATGAATGTGATGTGTGAGTATTTACTTTTGTTCTTGAGGACATGGGAGAAGTCTTGTCATAAGTAATCATGTGAATTTGGTATTCGTTCGATGTTTTGATGATATGTATGTTGTTGATTCTCTTAGTGGTGTCATGTGAACGTCGACTACATGACACTTCACCATCTTTGGGCCTAAGGGAATGCATTGTGGAGTAGTAATTAGATGATGGGTTGCTAGAGTGACAGAAGCTTAAACCCTAGTTTATGCGCTATTCCGTAAGGGGCTGATTTGGATCCATATGTTTAATGCTATGGTTAGAGTTATCTTAATTCTTCTTTCGTAGTTGCGGATGCTTGCGAAGGGGGGTAATCATAAGTGGGAGGTTTGTTCAAGTAAGAACAGCACCCAAGCACCGGTCCACCCACATATCAAATTATCAAAGTAGCGAACGCGAATCAAACCAACATGATGAAAGTTACTAGATGAAATTCCCATGTGTCCTCGAGAATGCTTTACTTATTAAAAGAGATTGTTCCGGCTTGTCCTTTGCTACAAAAAGGATTGGGCCACTTTGCTGCACACTTTGTTACTATTGCTACTTGTCACTTGTTACAAATTATCTTGCTATCAAACTACTCGTTACCGATAATTTCAGTGCTTGCAGAAAATACCTTGCTGAAAACCGCTTGTCATTTCCTTCTGCTCCTCGTTGGGTTCGACACTCTTACATATCGAAAGGACTACGATTGATCCCTTATACTTGTGGGTCATCAGCACCCTCTATTGAGCGCCAAGCCTCTTGATCTCGACTGTCGTGGCCTTTCTCTCGTTGATGATTTTGAACTCCTCGGAGCCATGATCTCCTCCCACGGGGGCTCCATTCACCGCCTCTGCATCCCGGTGTGGTACCTGCACATACCCTGCATGGTGGACGCCTAGCTGACATCCCCTGAATTCTGAATATCACAAACCGAACGCCATGTATCTGACCCGTCACCACCGATGTCCATCTTGCGGTTTACCTCTTCTCTCCACACCGCCACCTTTGCCCTATGCAAACTACTAGACAATCTAGTACAAAAGCTTCGACTCCCACTTCTCAAAAAACTTTCACTTGTGCTAGTTCGTATGTCAGAGGCCTCACTGCACAGCATCATCCAATCCAGTTGCCCCGCCCTGGAGTGCTTAGTGCTTGTTTTGACAGTTAAAATCGGTTGTCTCCGAATAAAGTCGTCTAACCTTGCAAAAATTGGAATTTATTTTGACGTAGGGGAGCTCATCATCGAAGATGCCCCTTCACTTCAAAGGTTGATCCTGGATTCTTGTTATTCACCTTCACAAATAACTGTCGTCTCTGCGCCTAAACTGGTGACCTTGGGTGTAATTCATGATCTCTGTGATCATTTTAAGATGGTGTTTGGCTCCACAGTTATCCAGGTACTGTATATTATCATCTACACTTTTGTAATCATAAGCTAAATTTTTCATTTGTGCGCATAAGTTTTATATCATCTTGGAGTACACTTTTTGTACTAATATTATGTTCTATGCTCAATGAAGAGTTTGTCCATGGATACCCTATCAGCGGTGCTAGATTTTGTCAAGATCTTATATATCAGTATGAATACTTTTGATATGAACAAGATTATTGGCTTGTTGCGATGCTTTCGATGTCTGGAGAAGTTGTATATAAAGGTGATGATTTCACGCACATTTGAAGCCCATATATAGTGTACTAGAATTAACCGTTCAGTTGTTGATCTTTCGACATACTCTTTTTTTAGACCTTAATCGTTTTCAATCTTCATGTCTATTTAGGCAATAGGCTGGGGTTCAAAAGGTATAACCAATCAGTGGCATCGTAAGCACCAGGATTTTCTCAGTTCTCATGACATTCGTTTGAAGACAATAACGCTGGGAGAATATGTAGCCAACCAAGCAAACACTAGATTTGTCACATTCTTCCTGCTAAATGCAAGGGTCCTATTGTCCATCAGGCTTAAGTTTATTAGTAGCAAAGTTTCAACGAATGGATATGTCGTAGAGCAAAAAAAGGAGTTTCAGGTGGACAAAAGGGCTTCTGAACGCTTCTATTTACAACATCTTGTGGTCATATTCCATTAAATTTTACGACCTAGGATGTTAATTTTATGGATCTGACCGATCCATTTGGTTGTAACTGCCCAAAACAGTGGTGGAGTTAGATGTTGTTGCCCTTTTCAATCTGGGTTTTGTCTAAACCTAATGAACAATTGACCCTCGTGCTTTGGTACAGTTTGTAAGCTGGAGTTAGATGTTGTTGCCCTTTTCAAATCGGCTATGGCTCTCATATTTTCTTTGAGACAAGGCAAATGGCTTGCCATTTCTTTAATTAAGAGAGAAATATTGTAAAATATCCCAACCAAGGGAAATAACATCACTCTCGCCGGCTCCTTGAGCTCATTGTGCATTACAGAACCCAAGTGCTTAGCGCCCGCCAGCACCCACAAACTTATTTTGAGCTAGCACAACAAATGGGCTGTCATTCTTAATAAGAAAGGCTGCATGGCTATGACTGATTTGAATTCTGACATTTTGGACCCACGAGGAAAAAGCCTATCCAAGGTGGTGTCGACTTAGTCAACAAACGATTCTGCCTACCAGCCGTTGGATTGACATCCAACGTCTCTCGTGTTTCTTCTATCTCTTGTCATATTCCTCCAGCTGCCCAAACGAAACCACACTGTCGGCGTACGACACCTTTACGGTTCGGCGGGGGAAAAGATTTGCACAAAGAGTGGATCCAATGATGAACACAAGGATCTTTTACCCAGGTTCGGGCCGCTGAGAAGCGTAAAACCCTACTCCTGCTGTTGTTTATTGTGGATGTTCTTGAGCTCAAGTACACGGAGCGCTTGCAATGAATAGTATGTTCAAGAAGCAGCTACGCATGCAGAATGGGCCAGAAAGTCTTCTTCCCCTGTAGCTCCGCCTTGGGCCTCCTTTTATACGTCCAAAGGGGTCACCAACAGTGGCAGACGGGAGTACAACAGGTGTAAAGTTACTACAGTGTTACATGATTACCACTGACGGATTAGGACAAACACATTAAATGCCTCCCATAGGTGTCCCTAACTTTCTTGGGGACGGAAAAAGGACCCGTCCCATCAGCACCGCTTAACCCCATCCGCGGTCAGTGCCATGACACGCAACCAGGAGGACAAGCCCTAAACGACGGACTGGTCGCTGCGCTGGAGCGGTGGCAGTACGGTGGGATCTTGCCGGGTGCGAGATCTTGCCGGGCGCGAAGCCTTGCCGGGCCTTCACGAGTCCTCCCGGCAGGGCTCTTGCCAGGAACCCAACCTTCAGTCTTCTGTCTTTTGATCATCGGCTTTGAATGCCTTCTTGATATCCTTGGTATATGTTTCTAGCTGTTTTCCGGCAGGCCTTGCCGCTGGTATGGCTACAACCGTCCGTGCACAAGTATGGGGTACTAAAGGACCTAAACTTTAGTACACCGACAGGAGCCCCCGGGCCTAGGCCATACACGGGTGCGAGGCGTTGTTGGGCTAGGCCCAAACAGTGCATGTGCACGCGTGGCAGGAGTTAACTATCGCAATCTTCTTATTTACCGCGCCCCCCCACGAGGCGCGTTAAATGCGGGACGTGGGATACGTGCGCGGATCGGCCGCAGTAGTGCGCCCGTAAAAATGTATCCACATTAATTAGTAAAGAGACAGCCTCCGCTCCTTCCCCATAAAAGGGAATCCGCAGGAGCGCTGCTCATTTACCTCTCGCCATTTCCAATCTGGAACCACCATCGCCTTCATCCTCGAGCCTGAAGCGGAGCCTCTCCCATTCATCCGCCATTTCCATGCCCTCATCAGCCCCGGCATCCACTTCCACAGTCGCCATGCCGCCCAAAGCAGGCAAGGGCAAAGCAGCGAAAGCCGCCGACTCGGATGCAGAGGCGGAGAAGATCGAGCTGGTGGAGATGCGGAAGGAAAACGCCGTCTTCGCCCCGACGCTTGACAAGCGCGCTCTGGTTGAGCGGTACATGTGCATGTGGGGGAAGGAGACGAAGGCTCACCCCGCGACTCGCGTGCTTCCAGCTTCCGTCAAGGGCGGCCCAGATAAATTCCCCTTCTTCGCTGCTTACTTTTACTGCGGGCTCTGCCCTCCGTTTTCGGATTTCTTCATCGACATCATGTATACATACGGCTTACGCCTCTTGGATTTCACGCCGAATGCCGTGACATGCATGTCAGTCTTTGCTCATCTTTGTGAAAATTTCGCCGGAGTAGCACCCAGCACAGCCCTCTTCTGCCATTACTTCATTCCCCATATCGAGACGGGAGACGCCCTTTCTAGTTCTATCACTTGGATTCCAAGGGCATGGAATAAGGATATATACCCAGACGGTCTCTACCGCAAGAAGTGGGATGAATGGCGGGCCGAGTGGTGCTGGATTCAGGTGAAAGATCCTCAACCGTTCTGTGTGCCCCGGCAAACGAAAGTGGTCCGCGGCAAGGACTGGAGCAGCCTCGACCCTCAAGATGAGAAGCTCGCAATCGCGGTTACCAGGATCCACCGTCTCAAGGTTGCCGGGCTTACAATAGAAATGGTCGGCGCTGATTTCCTCCGCCGTCGCATCGCCCCTCTGCAGAACAAAGGGAGTCCAGCTTGGGACTTCAAGAATGCAGCAGATATTATGAGGTTGCGCACTGGTCTGAACAATAACTTGACAGTCTTGCAGCACACAACCCTCTGCCACAAACTGTTCAGGCCTGACGGGAAGTTTAAGTTGCCGGCTGGGGTAGTTCCCCTGTGCAACAACTCTGCCTTGAGCTCAATCATCGCCATGATGCCGGTGTGTAATGCCCATGGCCTTGACGGAAATTGGGAAGAGCCATCCTCAGAGCACGCACAGGAGTTCTTTGACAACTTGACGGAGAAAGCCATCCGAGAAGAGCCAAACCTTATCCGCCCCACCACTGATGACGAAGCGGCTTACATCGCCAGCAGGGCGGAAGAGGCAAACCTGGCCGCGGAGGCCGGCAACTTTGGCTTCGCGGAAGAGGAAACCGGCGAAGAAGGAATAATGCTAGAGGGGACCCTTGCCGAGCAAGTTGACGCTGCCGGGGAACAGAGCGGCATGGATGCCGGGAACTCTCCTGTCGAAGACACAGCCGAGGAGCAGTTGCCCGAGGAGCCCCCAGCTCCAGAGAAGAAGAAGCATGTTGTTCGAAAAGCCGTCTCTGGCGTCTCAACACGTCAGCCTCCCTCGAGCAGTGAGGGTTCTGGTAAGGGGGCGGCCGGCAAGGCTGTGCAGCGGCAAGAAGCCCAACAGCAACCCATGCGACGTACGACACGCTCGACCGCGGCAACAACGGGTGCGGCGGGGGCATCCCATACGACGGCACCGACGGCTGGAGCAGCAGGATCACATCAACCTACTGCTTCTGCTGCAGCCAAGCGTCCTAGGACCCCTTCTCCTCCCCCTCGCACGGACATTGTAGAGGATGTTGATTTTGACATCTCCTCTTTTAGTCCGGAAAGAGAAGAGTAAGGGCCCTTGCCGCATCTTTTAGCTTCTGAATTCCTGGTTTCACTTAACTCATTTGTTTTGCTTTGGCCTGTCTCCGCAGAGATACGGAAACGTTGGCGCAAAGGATGGCGAAGAAGGCGAAGACTTCAACGGGTGATGAGCCTCCGGCAAGCACCGTAGGTGCGCCAGAGCCCATCATCATCAGCCCGGAGCTCAGCCCTCAACACAGCCTCCAACCCAGCCCCCAGCGTGAGTCCATTACTCATTTTCCGCTGGCGAGCGTTGGGAATAATATCTTCACTACTGACATCACCGGGCTTGTAGGAGAAGAACGGCAACAGGGAGAGCCACTGGAGGCCGGCCCTGACATGCCGCCTCCGTCAACCACGCCGCCCAGAGATGAACCTTCGGCAAGGGCCTCCACTGGCGAGCCCATTCGCGTCGAAGAGGATTCGCCAAGCACGGGCACTGGCAATCCTACATCGGCAACCAACATTGCCGGGAAAGGAGAAGCCACCTCTCAACAGCTCGACACAGGTAAACCGCTCGCCTTGGTGCACTTGTCATTCTTTCTTTATTTTTGTCTTCTTGAACTTCAACCTTGATCTCATCTTATTTCCTTTCCTGGTCTTTAGATCTCCCTTCGGTGGGACAAATGGATGTTGATGTTGCCATTGAAGAGACCGCCAAGGATGCTGCCGCTGAAGCCGACAGGATCGCAGCTGTCGAGGCCGCGAAGGAAGCACAGGAAGAAACCGCCAAGAGATCTGCTGAGGGGGCCGGCAAGGAGCCCAGCGACCATACTGACGGCATTCCTGCCGCAGGAGCGCCCGGCTCTACACCGGTCGTGGAGCCCCCAGTCGCCGGCGAGGCGGTTGTCGAGGATCAACCGTCAATATCCGACGCCCCCCCGTCAAGCAGATACCTTAAGGTTGGCGACAACCTGTTCGTCAGCATACCAGGGACGGCAAGCATTGGGGTGCCAACTGAAGGAGAAATCTTTGACGAAGACGTCATCGCTGCGGCTGGGCTCAAGATCAGCGATGAGCCACGCGCTAACAGCAGCTGGTCCAGGGAAGAACAGCTCCTCCAAGCTATGAGCGACAACTTCCAAAAGCTCCAGGCGCTTCACCGCACCCGAAAGGAGAGGTTAGACTCTAGGGCGGCAGTTGTCGAAGCAGCAGAGGCGGATTTCCAGAAGCGCGTTGAGGAGACGCAAGTCTGGTATGCCGAGGCCTTCCAGGAGCTGACGGCTGGTCGGGAGCAGCTGAACCAAAGTTGGAATGAGCTCCTCTTAAAGCAGGCCGACACTGAGAAGGCGCAGGAGGAGGCTGCGCAGCAGACCGCTGCAGAGGAAGCTCGCCTAACGGAACGCCGCGTCGGGCTCGATGCTCATGAAGAGGACCTTGCCGCTCGCGAGGAGGCGCTTGCCGCCAAGCTCCGCAGCAAGGACGAAGAGATCGAGAAGCTTGATGCACAGCAAACCCAGGAGCTGGAGCAGAGACACAAAGAAACGCTCGAAGCTCTGGCCGTGGATCACGCCGGCAAACTCAAGGAAGCCATCGATGCTGCCGAAGCTATAGAGGCCGCCAAGAATGAGCTAGGCGATCAAGTGAAGAGGCTGGAAGCAGATCTTGAAGGCCACGGCAAGGAGATCTGAACGCTCAAAGCCGACAGAGAGAAGAGTCTCTTCAGCCATGCGGAGATGCAAGCCGCCATGTCCGACAAGACCAAGGAGCTCTCCTCAGCCAACGAATCCATTGCTGATCTGAAACTGAAACTGGCGACGCTGGGGGAGTCCCTTGAGAACGGCAAGGCTCGCGAGAGGGCTTTGATGAAAGACCTCCAGAGCGAGAAGAGCCTGCTCAACAGCGCTGCCGCCACTTATAATGATTTTGAGTGAGGCGTGAAGATCTGGACTGAGCGCCTCGTCGACGTCGCGGAAAAGCTTGCCGCGGAACTGTCCACCATGGGCTTGGATAACTTCAACTACTCTTCTGACGAGAGGGTGTCTTCGAGCGCCAAGCTGACCATGTTCTTCGAGGGTGTCGTCGATGCCCTCAAGCTGCTCCAGTCTAACCGAGAGAGCCAGCTGGCCAACGAATCTCGCAAGCTCTGCCGGGCCGTCCTCCGCAAGGTACTCGTCAAAGTGGTGCACAAGAACCCTGGCATCAACCTCACCAATGTTCTTGCTAGCTTGCCGATGGATGTAGACCTCAAGGCACTCGAAGAGCTTGTCGTGCCCATCGTCGACCGAGTGAGCCAAGTCAAGAGGGTCGAAGGCCAGCGTAGAGACTAGCCGCTTCGCTCCATTTTGTCGCCACCATTCCATGTAAAAGACAGTTTTATCTTAAGTTAGGATCGTGGCGACTATCAATGTAATATAACTTGCTGTGTTTTGGATGAATGTATGCTATCTCCCTTGTCTGATTTCTTTCTGTATGGTCTTTGCCCTACGCTTATTGGTAACCTGCCGGTGCGCGCACCCTTGCCGCGAGCGCTTTGAGGAACGGATCCTGAGCAGCCTGCTGGAGGTGTCGCTGTCGGCAAGATACCTTGACGTCTTTAGTGCAGCCACTTAAACTGTTGAGCGGACTCGAAACAAAGTAAGGGCGCAACCAATCACTACAAGGTTCCTTCGCGTGCAGGTTTTCCATACAAAAGCCGAAATCGTTCAAGGAAAATAACTCTACAATAGAAATTTTGCTAAGAAGTTTTGCAACTTAGCTTTTCGTTGCTGTACTCCTTATCGCAAGATGTCAACTTGAACGTCGCCTGTCGGTATCCATATCATCATTCCTTCCCCCCTCGGCAAACTTGTATGCGAGGGAACCTTCTGTCCTTTGAGAAAAAGAAAGAAGAGAAAATAGAGATATGGAACCTTGGCGGTTCGTTAGTGCTTACCGGAAGCAGGTGTACTACAATATCTCAGATAAGCATGCATATAAAATGACATGAAAATCGACAAGAATTGTAAAACACTTAATTTTATTCAACTGTGCACAGGGTCTGCGCCTGGCTTTGTACAAAGGATCACATGCCTTGCCGGCAAGACTTGTACAAAAGGTGGTTGCCGGGGGACCCGGCAACCGCGCCTTATGGGTAGAACTTACGAAGGTGTTCGATATTTCAGGAATTGTTCACTGGAATGCCATCTTCGGTCTCCAGGCGGACTGCGCCGGGCCTGGTGACTCGTACTACCCGATAAGGGCCTTCCCACTTCGGCGTCAACTTGTTGGAATTCTTGGCCGACTGAACGCGCCGAAGAACAAGGTCGCCTTCCTCAAGGCTTCGGGCATGAACCTTGCGGCTATGATAGCGGCGCAAGGCTTGCTGGTAGCGTGCGGCTCGCACAGCAGCCCGAAGACGATCTTCCTCAAGGAGTGTGGCGTCATCTTGTCGCAGCTGCTCTTGCTCGAGCTCATAATAAGCGAGCACTCGAGGTGACCCATATATGATTTCCGTGGGGAGAACTGCTTCTGCCCCGTAAACCAGGGAGAAGGGTGTCTGGCCAGTAGCTCGATTTTGTGTCATTCTGATTGACCAAAGAACCGCCGGTAGCTCATCAATCGAGCGTCTTCCGCACTTGTGCAGCTTGTCGAAAGTTCTTGTTCTGAGACCTCGCATCACTTCAGCATTTGCCCTCTCTGCTTTGCCGTTGCTTCTCGGGTGAGCAACAGAGGCGAAACAGATTCTGCCCCCAAGGTCTTGGACATACTGCATGAAGGTGCGGCTCGTGAACTGCGTGCCATTGTCGGTGATGATCCTGTTTGTCACACCAAAACGGCACACTATTCCCTTGAAGAACTTGACGGCTGACTGTGCTGTCACCTTTCTCACTGCTTCCACTTCCGGCCACTTCGTGAACTTGTCGATGGCAACGTACAAGTACTCGAAGCCCCCGGCAGCACGGGGAAAGGGGCCCAATATGTCGAGCCCCCAGACCGAAAATGGCCAGGAAAGAGGGATTGTTTGAAGAGCTTGAGCTGGCTGACGCAATTGCTTTGAATGGAACTGGCACGCTTCACACTTGGTTACTAGTGCAGTTGCATCCTGGAGAGCAATGGGCCAGAAGAAACCTTGCCGGAATGCCTTGCCGACAAGAGCTCTTGAGCCTATGTGGGAGCCACATATGCCTCCAAGTATCTCTGCCAACAGCTCCAGTCCATCCTCCCGAGGAATACACTTCAATTTCACACCATTCGGTCTCTTTCTGTACAGGACATCGTCGACGAACTGGTACATACTAGACTGACGGGCTACTTTCTCCGCTTCTTCCTGTTCTTCAGGGAGTTCCCCTGTTTGAAGGAACTGGACGATGTGATGTGCCCATGTTGGAGCCTGCGGCTCGACAACAAGGACTAAAGGCATATCTTCGGCCACGGGAGCGCTTGCCTCGGCGGCAAGAACCTGAGGTTCTGCGCGAGGCTGCTGCTCACCGGCAACCATGTCGTTCCCGGCAACTTCCTTGCCGGCGGCTTCTGGAAGCTCTGCCGGAAAGTACTGGCGGAACTCAACTTCCTTCTTTTGTCTTGCCTCGTTGATGGTGTTACGGATGGCTGAGTTAAGCGGAGCACAAAAGTTCCCGGTTCCACAGGTAACTTGAGGGCAGCACGCTTTGACAGGTCATCGGCAATGTTGTTCTCTGCTCGAGGAACATGCTCTGTTTGCAACCCGTCAAAACGCTCTTCCAACTTTCTCACTTCATCTACATATGCTTCCATCAACGGGCTCTGGTAATCTTTGTTGACTTGCCTAACGACAAGCTGTGAGTCGCCTCGACGATGAGCTTCTTTATCCCGAGGTCTGCCGCGATCCTGAGACTGGCAAGCAGCCCTTCATATTCTGCAGTGTTGTTTGTTGATCTCTCCCGGGGAAAGTGCATCTGAATTACATACTTGAGGTGCTCTCCGGTGGGTGCGACAAGCAGCACGCCAGCACCGGCGCCTTGCAGCGAAAAAGCCCCATCGAAGTACATAATCCATACTCGATCTGTTTCCTTGACGGGGATGGTTGTCTCTTGAATTTCTTCGTCTGGCGTCGGTGTCCATTCTGCAATGAACTCTGCCAAGGATCTGCTCTGAATAGTTGAAGTGCTTTCAAATCTGAGACCAAAGCTTGACAGTTCCAACACCCACTCCACAATCCTGCCGGTCGCATCTGGATTTCGTAAAATCCGCTGCAACGGGAAGCGAGTGACGACGGTGATCTCATGTGCTTGGAAATAATGGCGCAGCTTCCTTGAGGCCATGAGAAGGCCAAAGAGCAACTTCTGCACACCAGAATATCTTGACCTAGCCCCCTGCAACAGGGAGCTGACAAAATAGACCGGGCGCTGCACCATCTTCTTTTTCTGCGTTGCATCAGTCGACTGTGCAGATCCTGCCTTGTCGGCACCAGACTCTGCCGGGGAGGATCCCAGCTTGTCGCTTGACGGGCTTGCCGCTGCCGCTGCTTCTTCGTCAACTTCTCTCTACGCCACTAATGCGGCACTAACCACTTGATTCGTTGCCGCTAGATATAGCAGCAACGGCTCTTGTGGTTTAGGCGCAACTAGTGTTGGCGGAGAGGAGAGGTACCTCTTCAAATCCTGTAGCGCTGCCTCCGGTTCCGGAGTCCATTTCATTGGACTGGCCCTCTTCAAGATTTTGAAGAAAGGCAGGGCGCGCTCAGTGGATTTGGAAATGAACCTGCTCAGAGCAGCCACGCAGCCGGCAAGTTGATGCACATCTTTGACACGTCTTGGCGCTTCAATTTGCTCAATTGCCTTGATCTTGTCGGGATTAGCTTCAATTCCACGTTGAGACACAAAGAACCCGAGAAGCTTGCCGGATGGAACGCCAAACACACACTTCTCAGGATTGAGCTTCAGATTGATCCTGCGTAGATTTGCAAACGTCTCTTCTAGATCTTGTATGAGCGTTGCCTTGTCCTTGGTTTTAACCACTATGTCATCCATATAAGCTTCCATATTTCTATGTAGCTGGGGCTCAAAACCAATCTGGACCGCTCTTGCAAACGTTGAACCAGCACTTTTCAACCCGAAAGGCATGGGTATGAAGCAATACGTGCCACATGGGGTGATGAATGCGGTTTTTTCTTCATCTTCCTTCGACATGAAAATCTGATGGTGGCCTGAATAAGCATCAAGAAACGACAGCAAATCGCAGCCAGCAGTGGAGTCCACAATCTGGTCGATGCGCGACAAGGGAAAAGGATCTTTTGGACAAGCTTTATTGATATCTGTATAGTCAATACATAGCCTCCATTTTCCATTCGCCTTGCGCACTACAACTGGATTAGCCAACCATGTTGGATGGAGCACTCCTCTAACTAAACCTGCCGCTTCTAGCTTCCTGATTTCTTCGGCAATAAATTCTTGCCGCTCCAAAGCCTGCTTCCTAACCTTCTGCTTGACGGGCCGCGCATGAGGGTAGACAACAAGGTGGTGCTCGATTACCTCCCTGGGAACACCGGGGATATCAGATGGTTGCCATGCAAACACATCGATATTCGCTCGCAGGAAGGCAATGAGCGCGCTTTCCTATTTGTCATCAAGGGTGGAACTTATGGTGAAAGTTCCTCCCGTACCATCCTCCTTGGCGGGCACCTTCTTAGTTTCTGGTGGAGCTGCCTTGGATTTCTTGCTCTTGCCGGTGGAGCTCTCTGGCACATCCTCAACGGGAGCGCAGCACTCCGAGGAGGTGTGCTTGCCGGAGTGTGTGCTAGAGGTCTTGCCGGTCTTCTTCCCCCCAGGAGGTTCGGCGGCAGGAGCAAGTGCCTTGGCGGCAGGTGTTGCGATTGCCTCCCGGTAAAGTTGGTCAGTGCAGATAAGCGCATCCTTCTTGTCGGAGTTGATAGTGATGACGCTCATCGGCCCGGGCATCTTTAATGTATTATAGGCATAGTGTGATGCCGCCATAAACTTGGCCAGCGCCGGGCGACCAAGAATCCCATTATATGGCAATGGAATCTTGGCGATCTTCTCTGTCCTGTAGTTCAGCTCACTACCAAATGTTACTGGTAGCGTGATCTTGCCCTTCGGCTGGCTCCTTCCCGGATTGATCCCTTGAAACGTGCCCGTCTCCTCGAGATCTTCGTCAGGAATTTGCAACCTCTTGATCACGTCAGGCGAGATCAAGTTCAGACCGGCCCCACCGTCAACTAACATCTTTGTCACCTTGAGGTTGCGGATTGTTGGTGAAACCAACAATGGCAAACACCCGACCGCAGTTGTGCGATCAGGGTGATCCTCGGCGTCAAAGATGATAGGCGTGTGGGACCACTTCAATGGTTTCCGTGCATCGACCGATGGCTCTGCCACATTAATCTCGCGCGCCCATTGTTTAAGTCGGCGGTGAGAAGAATGCAACGAGGCGCCTCCGTCAACGCACATGGCTTCTGTAGCTTTCTGGAACTCGTGCTCGCTGGACTCGTCGCCGTCTTCATCATCATCGTCACCCCTATGGGATCGAGGGGATCCCTTTACGGTTCGGCGGGGGAAAAGATTTGCACAAAGAGCGGATCCAACGATCAACGCAAGGATCTTTTACCCAGGTTCGGGCCGCTGAGAAGCGTAAAACCCTACTCCTGCTGTTGTTTATTGTGGATGTTCTTGAGCTCAAGTACACGGAGCGCTTGCGATGAACAGTATGTTCAAGAAGCAGCTACGCATGCAGAATGGGCCAGA
The DNA here is from genome assembly GCA_039707655.1 of Elymus sibiricus. Classification (NCBI taxonomy): domain Eukaryota; kingdom Viridiplantae; phylum Streptophyta; class Magnoliopsida; order Poales; family Poaceae; genus Elymus; species Elymus sibiricus. The sequence goes on from CM077674.1 coordinate 206,946,599, forward strand.
AAGTCCTCGTCCCCTGTAGCTCCGCCTTGGGCCTCCTTTTATACGTCCAAAGGGGTCACCAACAGTGGCAGACGGGAGTACAAGAGGTGTAAAGTTACTACAGTGTTACATGATTACCACTGACGGATTAGGACAAACGCATTCAATGCCTCCCATAGGTGTCCCTAACTTTCTTGGGGACGGAAAAAGGACCCGTCCCATCAGCACCGCTTAACCCCATCCGCGGTCAGTGCCGTGACACGCAACCAGGAGGACAAGCCCTAAACGACGGACTGGTCGCTGCGCTGGAGCGGTGGCAGTACGGTGGGATCTTGCCGGGTGCGAGATCTTGCCGGGCGCGAAGCCTTGCCGGGCCTTCCCGAGTCCTCCCGGCAGGGCTCTTGCCGGGAACCCAGCCTTCAGTCTTCTGTCTTTTGATCATCGGCTTTGAACGCCTTCTTGATATCCTTGGTATATGTTTCTAGCTGTTTTCCGGCAAGCCTTGCCGCTGGTATGGCTACAACCGTCCGTGCACAAGTATGGGGTACTAAAGGACCCAAACTTTAGTACACCGACACACGCCAACGGTCCCGCCAGCTCCCGCCTCCCACAGCTGGATGCGCCTCCGCCCACACATCGCCACCCCACCGTACCCTCAAATGTTGGCCAGTCCATCCCTCTACTCCCCCACGTGTCCTGTTATTCTCCAGCGACGTCAGCCCCAACCCGCACCCGCACCCGAACCAGTCAACCCTCGTACTCCCCTCTGCCCGTGACTACAGTACCGCATCTTCCACGGCTCCTATTTGTTCCCGTCCGAGGCCTCGCCGCCGTCCTTCGCCTTGGTTTTCTTGCCGCAGCACCGCCGTCTGGTGTTGTCAACATAGTCAACAACTGAGAGGAATCAGGAGATGACTGTACATGGAGAGGATGACAGTAGGGACCCATGAGGGTCATGACAGTACGCAAGCAATTAGTGCCTCCTTATACCAAGCCAAAAAAAATGCTTCCTCCTAATGGTTTGACATATGGGTCCCACGCCATTGTCAACGTTGTCAATAAACGAGAGAATTGCCCAATGAGCGGCTGACACCAGGGACCCAGCAGCTGGCATAGTTGTTTTTTTATTTATGAGACGGAGCAGGGTATCAACTGGGTTGTGCGGGGGCTGCTTTTATTTTCTGTTTAGCACATGACCAGCCCAGTTGTTATTTTTCTTTCTGAAAATGGCTAGCCTAGTTCTATTTTTTTTGCAGAATACCCAACAGAGGCCTACTTGCTTTTCTCAGCCCTGCTGATGTAGGGTGGAACCCTATGATGATGATCTTTTCAAGCTTGGAGGGGGAAAAGGGCAAATCAAGAGAGAAATACAAACAAGAACACTCAAATGACAAGATCCAATTGCACATGAACTAAATCCACATACTCATAGAGGGATACAAAGGTCCAAATCCAACACAAGAGGGTAGCAAGGTAACTAGTTCATCCCAATCCTTGAAGGAGAGATGTCTTGAATCCTAGGGAGGATCTTCCCACACGGGGGTCTTGAATCCTAAGGAGGATCTTCTCACATGCTCACATGGAGGTCTTGATCTCCATAGGAGAGGTAGGTGATGAGCATAGCTCTATCTCAATGAGTTAATCCTTTGCTAACCCTAGAAGGATGGAGAAGAGGTCCTTATATAGTAGTCCACGAGATCGGAGTGGAAAGAGGGGGGATACATGGCTCTTTGGCCGGTTAGGCACACACGGGTGCCGGATGTCCGGGCGTCGGGCTAGATGTCTGGGGACTCGAGGGGGTGCCGGATATCCAGGGCTTGGGGCCGGATGTCCAGCCTAGTGTTCGTCCAGGTTCTGTTGCCTCGAGCCGGAAATCCGGGCAGGGGCCAGATGTCTGGGCTGGTCGGGCCGGATGTCTGGGTCCTGTAGCTCTTCGTCTGCTGGACTACTTCTGTGGCTGCTATTCCCAGGCGCCGGATATCTGGGCCCTGTGCCGGATGTCCGGCCGCTGTAACATTCCAGCAGTCCTCTTCTCCATTCTTGCTCGTCCGTGAACTTGTAGACTTGTCCGTTGTTTCAAGCTTCTCCGAGAGGGTCTTCTTGATACCTAAGCACACTAGCATTCCGGATTGAGGTAGTAGCCATGTCTCACGTGGGTCATACGGAATGTCATTTAGGAGAGATGTCACCTAGGTTTCGATAGCTCTTGCACGTGCTCGTGTCATCGGTCCACTTGGCACTTGGTGAGACGATGGTAGGTCCATGGGAATGGCCATAGGATGCTCCGCATCATCTTCCCCCCTTGGGAAAGATCCATCGTCGGATCGAAATCCACATCACCATGGAAGAGAGATAGGTCTTTGACGTTGAAGATGTCGCTCATGTTCTACTTGTCGCTTGGGATGTCAATCTTGTAGGCGTTGTTGTTGTAGCGTGCTAGCACCTTGAATGGTCCATTGGCTCGAGGTAGGAGTTTGGACTTGCGCTTGTTGGGGAAGCATTCTTTGCATAGGTGTAGCCACACAAGATCTCAGGGGTTGAACACCATGGGGTGCTTGTTTATGTTGACCTTGGTCGCGAGGCGTTGTACTTGGTGCTCGATCGTGTGCCTTGTATCTTCATGCACCTTCTTGAGGTATGTTGCTCGTGCACTCGCGTCCATGTTGATGCGCTCTTGTAGAGGTAGCGGTAGTATATCCAATGGGGACAACAGGTTGAAGCAATAGACGACCTTGAAGGGGGACTTCCGGTTGTAGAATGTCTAGCTCGATTGTAGGCATACTCGGTAATGGGCAAAGATTCCTCCCACTCCCTTTTGTTCTTCTTGATTAACACGCGGAGGAGCACGGAAAGCGTCCGGTTGGTGACCTTCGATTGGCCGTCGGTTTGTGGATGATATGCCGAAGAGAATAGTAGCTTGATTCCAAGCTTGGTGCAAAGTGTCTTCCAAAAGTAGCTAAGGAACTTGATGTCGCGGCCCGATACAATCATCTTGGGCACTCCATGCAATCGCAAGATTTCCCTAAAAAAGAGATTTCCAACATGTGAAGTATCGTCAATCTTGTTACATGGAATAAAATGTGCCATCTTAGAGAAACGGTCCACAACAACATATACCGAATCTTTCCGTTTTGAGTTCGAGGAAAACCAAGCACAAAATCCATATTAACATCTTCCCATGGGTGATACGGAATAGGATGTGGCATATAGTGACGATGAGATTGAGCTTTAGACTTAGCTTTGCGGCATGTAGAGCAACGGTTGATGTAGCGTGATACGTCGCGAAACATCTTTGGCCAAAAATAGTTCTTGGAGAGCGTGACGAATTACTTGTCGCGTCCAAAATGTCCCATGAGTCCTCCACCGCGAGCCTCTTGAAAGAGCAACAAACGAAGAGAAGACTCGGGTATACAAAGTTTTTTAGCTCACATAAGATAATCATCCATCAAATAGTATCGCTCCCAAGTATAGTGCGTTAGGCATTTGGCATAAGGAATCGCAAATGATACATCATGCGCATACAAGTCTTTAATGTGCTTAAATCCTATAACATTCAACTCAAGTTGAGTAACTAACATGCACTTGCGGGAAAGAGCATCCACCACAACATTTTCCTTACCATTGATTTACTTGATAACATAAGGAAAAGACTCAATGAACTCACTCCATTTGGCATGGAGCTTATTCAATTTAGTTTGACCCTTAAGGTATTTATAAGCGTCTCATGATCCATATGGATAACAAATTCACGAGGGCGAAGATAGTGTTCCCACACATTCAAGACTCTCACTAAAGCATATAACTCTTTGTCATAGATGGGATAGTTAAGTTGTGCGCCGAAGAGTTTCTCGCTAAAATATGCAACAGGTGCTTCTCTTGCATTAACATGCCACCTAGGCCATTACCACTAGCGTCACAATGCATTTCAAAGGTTTTCTCAAAATTGGGTAATGGAAGTAATGGAGCATCTGTAAGCAAGTTCTTAAGCTCATGAAATGCGGCATCTTGGGATGGACCCCAAACAAATGGTGCATTCTGCTTACTCAATGCATGCAATGGTGATGCAATAGTGCTAAAATCCTTCACAAAGCATCGATAAAGTCCGGCTAAACCAAGGAAGCTATGCACTTGAAGCAAATTGGTTGGTTGTGGCCAAGTTTTAATAGCATCAATTTTAGCTTCATCAACTTGAACACCCTTAGAGGAGACTACAAATCCTAAGAAAACAAGTTTATTAACACCAAAAGTGCGTTCTTCCATGTTCGCATAAATTTGCTCGGTTTGAAAGACTTGCAAGATGTCTCTAAGGTGTTTCACATGATCATCAAGAGATTGGCTAAACACAAGGATATCGTCAAAATATACCACAACACAAATGCCAATATATTTGCGAAGAACATGGTGCATCACACGCATAAAGGTGCTAGGTGCTTGAGATAAGCCCATAGGCATGACTAACCATTCATATAAGCCAAATTTGGTTTTAAAAGCCGTTTTCCATTCATCACCCTCTTGCATGCGAATTTGATAGTAGCCACTTTTAAGATCAATCTTGGAGAAAATGGTGGCTCCACTAAGTTCATCTAGCATGTCATCAAGGCGTGGAATGGGATTGCGGTATCTAATGGTGATAGCATTAATGGGACGGCAATCGGAACACATGAGATAGCTACCATCTTTCTTAGGCACAAGAATAACCGGAACGGCACATGGACTCAAGCTCTCGCGTACATACCCGTTTTCCATGAGATGTTGCACTTGCTTTTGGATCTCTTTGGCCTCATCGGGGTTGATGTAGTAGGGTGCCTTGTTCGTTAAAGGTGTGCTGGGGATGAGGTCGATGCGGTGTTCGATTCCGCGAAGTGGAGGAAGTCCGGGAGGTAGCTCATCAAGAAAAATGTCCACAAATTCTTGTAATAGATGAGACAATACCAAAGGTAGATGTTGTGAAGTATTAGTCTTCACCGCTTTATCTTTGCACACAAGCACAAAGTGAAGAACTCTCGATGGGCTCTCACTCACATCCCTCATGTCTCTCTTGGTGGCTAAAAGCACTAAACCTTTCTTGTTGCTCATCATGGAGTCGCTCATTTTTGGCTTGTGGCGCTCACTCTCTTTTTGGTGGTTCACTCGTTCACTAGTCTCTCCATGATGGGTTGAAGCTTGCTTGTCGGCGATGACTTGACTTGGCGACATGGGTCGAAGCACATATTCCTTGCCCTTCATCTTGAAGCTATAGTGATTCGTCCATCCATTGTGGATGACGCTGCGGTCGAATTGCCAAGGTCTTCCTAAGAGGAGATGGCACACGGACATGGGAACCACATCACACTCCAAGGTGTCTTCGTATGCGCCAATCTTGAAGGACACTTGAATGGTGTGCTCTACTTGAATGGTGGCGGAGTCACTTAACCATTGGACCTTGTAGGGGCGAGGCTGCCTCTTCTTGAGCAATTGTAGCTTGGAACATAGCTCGTTGCTTTCCAAATTATGGCAACTTCCACCATCGATGACGACTTTGACTGAACGTCCTTGGATACCCGCTTTGGTATGGAAGATGTGGCAACGTTGTTCTTCCTCTTGTTGTTATTGAAGTGTTAAGATCTTGGAGACAACGAGAGCGGGGCTCGGGTCATTTTCACAAAAGACTTGAGTGTATTCATCTTCATTTATTTGTCGATGCATGGCCACGTGCTCAAGGGCTTCCATTTCTTCTTCACTCATGGAGTCATAGGTGCCATCATCATTGGCAATCATGGTGCGCCTTGTGGGGCACTCAAATGACTTTTGGCGTCGTCCCTTTCAAGTGAAACATTGAATTGCACTTGTCTTGGCGTTAACATCCATTGGAGGTGTCGATGACGAAGTTCTTGGCTTGGATGTACTTGAAGTAGGACGACTCGAATATGTCGTAGGTTGCTTGGAGCTTGACTTGTCACCGGTACTTGGTGTAGTTCGAGTCGTTGGAGGAGGTGTCGTAGTTGTTGAAGTTTGAGTGTATGAGATGTAGGTCTTGGAAGAGTACTTGGCGTACTTGTAGTCCTCTTGTACTTGTCACTCCGCTTTGGTGGCTTGGTGCACTAGCTCGAGGAGGTTGGAGTACGGTTGGATGTCTGCAATTTTCTTGATTGGATGGTTGAGAACATTCAAGAAACGCACCATAGTTTGTTCATCATCTTCCTTGACGTTGGCTTGTATCCAGGCAATTTCCATCTCTTGGTAGTATTCTTCAACTGACTTGGTGCCTTGCTTGAGGAGTTGTAGCTTCTTGAAGAGGTTGTGGCTATAGTGTGTAGGCACAAAACGAGCTCGCATGATATCCATCATTTGATTCCAAGTCGTGATGGGTGGCTCACCTTTCTCTTGGCGTCGTTCGATCACTTGCTCCCACCAAATGAGGACATAGTCTTGGAACTCTAGAGATGCCATGGCGATCTTCTTTTCCTCTTCATAATTGTGAAGACGGAATATCTTGTTGACCTTCAATGCCCATGAGAGGTAGTCTTCGGGATCATTGCTACCGGAGAATTTAGGCATGTTGAACTTGAGCTTGCCGTAGCGCTCTTCAATGCGTTGTTGGCGATGGCGATGATGCTCTTGCCGTGGAGGTGGGACTTCTAGCTCTTGCTCCTTGTGCTCTTCTTGATTAACTTGGTGTCATGGACGTGGGATACGTGCACGGTTCCTCATTTCTTGGTGCTCCTCAAGACGTGCGTGTTCGTCTTGTTGCTCTCGTCGGAGGGCTTCTTCTTGTTCATGCACGCGGCGGTTGCGCTCGTTGACGGCGCGAGTTGCTTCGCGTATGGCACGTTGAGCTTCAAGTGCTTGTTTCTCACGACATTGTTGTTCTCGTTGTAGAGCATCGCCGTCTTGGTTTTCTTTGCGTTGGCGTTGTGGAACTTGCTCTTGGTCCATGGCGCCTTGTACTTGACGATGTTGTCGTTCGTGCTCTCGAAGGCGTTCTGGCAAACCATTGCCATGGAATGGGTTTTGTGGAGCTTGATGGTTTCCATGGTCTTCGTGATGATGTGAGCGTGCTCATGGAAGACTTGCATCCGAAGACGTGTCCGAAGAGTGTCGGCTCGAGTGGCCTCGTCTTGATCTTGAAGAAGACGAAGTGGAAGAAGCGCGGTTGACCATCATCGCGCGTAACTCTTCCATTTGAGATGATAGCTTGTCATCGAGGGTTTGTCGAAAGTCGGTGCCTAGTTGCTCGATGCGGTCACCCAAAGCGTCACTTTCTTGATGTAATGCTCGTTGGATGCCGAAGAGGTGAGTCTTGGTGACGTAGTCATTCGGTGCATCTTCTTGCTCATCGAAGAGTGGGTTGGTAGACATGCTCGGCCTATCCATCATTCTCAAGCAAATGTTAGCGGAAGAAAGAAACGAATTAGACCAATGTACCTTATCCAATGTTAAAGATTGATCGATGATCACCCAATATGGTATTATGGAATAGTGCAATTAGTACCGGATTGTGTCAATATCACACCCACACAAGTAAATCTTTTTGCGTAGCTTGGTGAGGATAGTGGCACAAAATTTATGTAATCGTTAGCTAGATATCAATAATGTTGAAAGAGATTTACAAATTCGCAAGTGAAACAAGTAGACCAATAGCAATGAGTGGCACACGGAAACACACACACGGATAGATAAATGAGGTCGTGCAACCAAGGAATGAGCAAAAAATGTGGAATCCACAGAAAACGCTCGTGTTGCACAACTCTAGAAATATGTAGCACGATTGCTCAATAGGCGGATACGAAACTTGTGCACAACCTATGTGAGGCAAAACGTATCGAATTTCTATCTCAATTATGCTATGTATGTATGATTCCCGGTGAACTTGGTCACAATGATCAAATATGATATGCAATGTGGCGATGCTATGGCTATTGCTTACAAGCATGTTTTTTTTCTCTCTTTGCTTAAAAGCTTTTGTCTCTTTTGATATTTTCCTTTGGCCACTTATGCAAAATGCTCTTACCAAGATAGCAATTATGTGTATGTGGGAACAATTGATGACACAAGAGATGATATGATGATATATGCACGCTATGATAGCTATGCGGAACGGGTATCACTAAAGTGCACAAGTAGCGTTGTCCGGCAATACTCAAATGGCTAGTCTCATAGAAAAGTAACACAAAAGACGGCCTCGGGGTTAACAATGCAATGGCAAGGGAGATGAACAAAGATGTCGCCGATGTTACCATCTTAGCTTACGGTGGTGGTGTCACATTGATGAAGTGGTCATTGTCAATGTCGAGTTCGTGGCGAAGATGAGCGGCGGTGATGTCGATGAAGAACCATCCCTAGGTAGCAAAAATGCGTTAGGAAACATAAACCGCGAACTCAAATTCTCAAATGGCAAACGTGGCAAAAGTGGGTTGGTTGCGGAAGGCGGTGGTGGTTTGCGGAAGAAAATGGTGGACAAACGATCAAAATCGTCAAAGTCTGGGCAAAGTTGTGGAAGTTGGCGTTATGGCTGTGATGCACCGGATGTCCGGGCTGTCGTTTGTCGCCGGATGTCCGGGGTGTACGGGCCGGATGTCCGGGGCACGGGATCCATAGATGAACGTAATGAAAAACTTGGGGAAGACAAAATTTGAGGCAAAATTCGTGGAAATTTGTAGATGGAAAAGGTGGGGAGGATGGGGTAAAGATAGATCCACTTGAAACACTTCGAATCCATGGATCAAAATCAACAAAACATCATAATTGATATGGCTATTTTTGTGGGGAATTTTTGAAATTGGGCAAAACAAACAAAATTGGGGCTAGAAAGTGGAGGGAAACAACTCCAAAGTGTGAATCAACATGGCTCCGATCCTAGATGATGTAGGGTGGAACACTATGGTGATGATCTTTTCACACTTGGAGGGGGAAAAGGGCAAATCAAGAGAGAAACACAAACAAGAACACCCACATGACAAGATCCAATTACAGATGCACTAAATCCACATACTCATAGAGGGATACAAAGGTCCAAATCCAACACAAGAGGGTAGCAAGGTAACTAGTTCATCCCAATCCATGAAGGAGAGAGGTCTTGAATCCTAGGGAGGATCTTCCCACGGGGGGTCTTGAATCCTAAGGAGGATCTTCTCACATGCTCACGTGGAGGTTTTGATCTCCATGGAGATGTAGGTGATGAGCAAAGCTCTATCTCAATGAGCTAATCCTTTGCTAACCCTAGAAGGAGGAGGAGGAGGTCCTTATATAGTAGTCCACGAGATAGGAGGGGAAAGAGGGGGGATACATGGCTCTTTGGCCGGTTAGGCACACGCAGGTGCCGGATGTCTTGGCGTCGGGCCGGATGTCTGAGGGCTCGAGGGGGTGCCGGATTTCCGGGGCATGGGGCCAGATGTCCGGCCTGGCGTTCATCTAGGTTCTGTTGCCTCGGGCCGGAAATCTGGGAAGGGGCCGGATGTCCGGGCTGGTCTGGCCGGATGTCTGGGCTGGGGCTGGCTGTCCGGGTCCTATAGCTCTTCGTCTGTTGAACTGCTGTAGTGGCTGATGTTCCTAGGCGCCGGATGTCCGGGCCCTGGGCCGGATGTCTGGCCAGTGTAACATTCCAGCAGTCCTCTTCTCCGTGCTTCCTTGTCTGTGAACTTGTAGACTTGTCCGTTGTTCCGAGATTCTCTGAGAGGGTCTTCCTGATACCTAAGTACACATAGCATTCCGGATTGAGGTAGTAGCCATGTCTCACGTGGGTCAAACGGAATGTCATTTAGGAGAGATGTCACCTCAGTTTCGATAGCTCTTGCACGTGCTTGTGTCATCGGTCCACTTGGCACTTGGTGAGACAACGGTAGGTCCATGGGGCTGACCGTAGGATGCTCCGCATCACCTGCTGGGCGGCAAATCATTCAAGATGATGAGGGATATATTTGGGGCTTGCCAAGAAAATGGGCTATAAGTAGTAAGAAATGGGCTGTAAATTTTTAAAACAACACACCAACCAGCAATTAGTTTCAAATTACGGGGTTTTTAAGATTTCGAGATTTTAAATTTCTTTTATTTTTGTGCAGGTAAAATTTCGTTGGATTTTAAATTAATATAAATTTGTTTTTCAAATTAGTTCGAATTTGACTCGAAATTTTGGGATTAAAAACAGTTCGAACCCCACCGAAATATGCAAAATTTGGTTGAATTTTTTAACCGTGGCCAGAATATGGGCTGTAATGCTAACAAAAAGAATATGGGCTTAAAAAATCCTTAAGAATTAGCAAATGAGCTGTAAATTATTAAAAATAATGGCAGATGGGCTGTATGCTGTTTGCCACGGATTTGGAGGCTGACTTGAGGGCCTACTATGTTGACGCGTACGCAGGGCTTTGTGAACTTAGTCAACAAACGATTCTAGCGGAAGTGACTGTTGGATAACATCCAACGGCCGTGCTGCTTTTTCAATTTCTGATCTTCTTGCTCCAGCTTCCCATACCAGCGACGGCTGTGCTACCGTACAGGCCTCACCGCCCCCTCCTACTACCACCGCTAGCCAAGCCATCCCTCGACTCACCCACACCTCCTGTTATTTTCCGGCTGACAGTAGGGACCCAAATGGTCCATGGCCGCACGCAAGCAAGTGCCTCCTTATTATGCAAAAAAATGATGCCTACCCCTGACATCTGGGACCCACCAGCTATATCTTCGCATGGAAGGAAGTGCCTCCTTATTACGCGAAAAAATGATTTCTCCCCTTGACAACTGGGACCCACCAAATTTGGAGGCTAACTTGTGGGCCTACTAAGTTGACGCATACGCAGGGCTTTGTCAACTTAGTCAACAAACGATTCTAGCAGCAGTGACCGTTGGATGTTAATCTAACGGCCGTGCTGCTTCTTCTTCTCTGATCTTCTTGCTCCATCCGCCTAAACCAGCGCCGGCGAGACCGCCTGCTCCTGCCTCCCGTGGCTGGCTGTGCTGCCGCGCAAGCCTCACCGCCCCACCCTACTCCCATCGCTGGCCAGGCTTTCCCTTTACTCACCCACATCCCTTGTTATTCTCTAGCGACAGCAGCCTCACACCACAGCCGAACCAGTCAACCCTCGTACTTCCCTCCGCGTGGGCATCCACTGTCACGTCTTCCCCGGCTCCGCATAGTTCCCTTCCTAGGCCTCACCGTCGTCCACCGCCCTGGTGCTCTAGGCGCGGCATGGTCAATGTGGTCAATGAACGATAGCCATCGGAAGAGGATTGTACACGGTGAGGCTGACAGCTAGACCCACCAGCTACATTTTCACACGCAAGGAAGTGCCTCCTTATTACGCGAAAAAAAATGATTCCTCCCCCCTGACAGTTGGGACCCACCAACAATATCATCACACACAAGGAAGTGCCTCCTTATCCTCCCTGATAGCTGGGACCCACCCGATCGAAGCATACATAGCGTTGTCTATCTGGTCATGAACGTGTACGTACATACTGATCGATCAGTCTCTCTGCAAGGATGAACCGTGGCCGAGTAAGTAGCGTCAAATGTCATAATAGAGCCCCCGACGTAGCAGTTCAGACAGTCCCGTCTAAATCGTGTACACATACGTACAACCACACGACAAAGAATACAGCCATGTATGTACATATGGGCGGGGTCTCGAACGCGTACTCGCGCATACGTACTGCCAGGGCTTGTGTACATGGAGAGGCAATGAACAGAAGCAATGGCGTCCTGTTCATGGGTGGCCAACCGGGTAGGTAGGAATGGAGAAACAGCGTCGTGTTCATCGGGAGTCAACCGACTGGGTCAGAATGCGTCCAGTTCATCGGGACCGAAACGGGGTGGTGTTCATCGATCCCCCCCCCCCCCCCCGCTGGATGGGTGTCTGGCGTACCGCAAAATGGAGGAAACGGCCTTCTATTCGACCGCGTACGGTCAAAACGGGGTCCTATTCACCAAGAGGGGTCTAGCGTACCGCAAAACAGAGGAAACAGACTTCTCTCCAACCACCTACGGTCGAAACGGGGTCCTGTTCCTCGGGAGGGGTGTGGCGTACCGCAAAACGGACGAAACAGACTTCTCTCCATCCGCCTACGGTCGAAACGGGGGTCCTGTTCATCGAGAGGGGTGTGGCATACCGCAAAATGGGACTCCACGGGCTACTGTTCATCATCGTTGACTTCCAACTGCGCCTCCACGGGCTACTGTTCATCCGCAACTGCCAACGGCCTCCACGGGCTCCTGTTCATCCACCCCCAACCGGTTGGGGTGTGGCGTACCACGGCACGGCCTCCTCGATCGATCGGGGTCCTGTTCATCCAGCGCCAACCACCTTCACACGGCCAGGGTACTGTTCATCCACAGCCAACCCACCGGCTGGGGTGGGGCATACGAGCGGGCGGCAGCAACGGGAACCATTCATCCACAGCCAACCAACCGGCTAGGTCAACTCACCACGTCTCGCACAAGGGGCTCGATCGATGCAACAACAGTCTCGACTCGTTCTACGCATCATGCGCACGGCAGCAACGGGCACTGTTCATCGAGAGGGAACCCAACACCGGCTGGCTAGTCTCGCACGGGGGCTCGATCGGCTTCAGAAAGTAGCGAGAAGGATCGATCAGGTTCTGTTAGCAGGGAAGGAATCGCTCGGGTTCAGTTAGCAGCGAAGGGATCAATCAGCTTCAATACGTAATGCGATCGATCGCTCGTGTTCAGTACGTAGCTAGTGCGATCGCTCGGGTTCAATAAGTGTAGGATCGGAAGTATGTCTAGAAGGGGGGGTGATTAGACTACTTGACCAAATAAAACCTAACCTTTTCCCAATTTTAGTTGTGGGCAGATTTTAGCAATAGTACATGTCAAGCATCACCCTACACATGCAATTCTAAGAGTATAGCAGCGTAATGTAAGCAATTGCATATGTAAGTAAAGGAGGGATTGGAGATTTCAAACGCAATGAAGACACGGTGGTTTTTGGCGTGGTTCCGATAGGTGGTGCTATCGTACGTCCACGTTGATGGAGACTTCAACCCACGAAGGGTAACGGCTGCGCGAGTCCACGGAGGGCTCCACCCACGAAGGGTCCATGAAGAAGTAACCTTGTCTATTCCACCATGGCTTACGTCCACGAAGGACTAGCCTCACTCGGGGTAGATCTTCACGAAGTAGGCGATCTCCTTGCCCTTACAAACTCTTGGTTCAACTCCACATCAGGTTGGAGGCTCCCAAGTGACACCTAACCAATCTAGGAGACACCACTCTCCAAAAGGTAATAGACGGTGTGTTGTTGATGAACTCCTTGCTCTTGTGCTTCAAATGATAGTCTTCCCAGCACTCAAACAACTCCTCACAGATTTGGCTATGGTGGAAGAAGGATTTGAGTGGAAAGCAACTTGGGAAAGGCTAGAGATCAAGGTTCAAATGGTAGGAGTGGAATATCTTGATCTCAACACATGAGTAGGTGGTTCTCTCTCAGAAAATGTATGGTGGAAGTGTAGGCATGTTCTGATGGCTCTCCTTACTGAGAAGGATGTGGTGGAGGGGTATATATAGCCTCCACACAAAATCCAACCGTTACACACTTTTGACCCAACTCGGTGACACCGAAACAATGATCTCGGTAGCACCGAACTGTGTAAAAGATATGAACGTTAGGAATCTCCGTGGGACCGATACGGACAACTCGGATGGACCGAAGTGCAATGGCTTAGGGCAAACCTCATCTCGGTGGCACCGATTGCATCAACTCGGTTGGACCGAAGTGAAGCAATAAGGCAACAGAGACTTGGCAAGCCATCTCGGTGTGAACGATTTGCATAACTCGGTGAGACCGAAGTGAATGCAACCGATTACAGAGAGTTGGCAAGGCCATCTCGGTGGGACCGAGATCCATTTCGGTGGATCCGATTTGTTAGGGTTTTGGCAGTGGCTATGTCTTGGATGAACTCTGTGGGGCCGGATTGGAAATATCGGTGGGGCCGAGATGGAATGTAGGTTTAGGACATATTTGGGTAAAGAGAGTGGTTGAGGGTTTAGGAGTACTGTCACTAAGCACTTGAGCAAAAAGACCATTGAGCAACACCTCATCCCCTTTTAATAGTATTGGCTTTCCTATGGACTCAATGTGATCTTGGATCACTAAACCAAAAATGTAGAGTCTTGATCTTTTGCCAATCCTTGTCCTTAGCATTTTGAGGGGTCCATATCTCTAGTCCATGCCATGCCAATTATTGAACATCCTGAAATCTTAATCTTGAATGGACATTAGTTCAATGAGATATATGTTGTTATGAATTACCAAAACCACCAAGGGAGCAAATGTGCTTTTAATCTCCCCCTTTTTGGTAATTGATGACCACATATAGATCAAAGCTTCGACAATTGATTAAGTGAATGAAATACATCGTCGCTTTGAGAATTATGTGATAAGCAAGAGCTCCCCCTAAATTTGAATACAAATGCACAATCGATTAGTCTCATGGGTCACTCTTCCATGTCACATACATCTTGGTGGAGCGCGCAAAATGATATGATTGAAATAATAGGCACTCATCACCAACACAAATGAATGATCATACAAGATAAAGATAAAGATAAACATGGAACATCACAATAAGCATAATATAATCAATCAACATAGTATCTCACAAGCATAAACGATAGGCACTGTAGCAAGCACACACATAGCAAAGTACCAACAAGAAAATAAGTAGCAAAAGAACTCTCGAGAGAAAAACCAACGATTAAAACACTCTCTCTCTCTCTCGAAGCCTATGATCTATACAAATTCTCCCCCTTTGGCAACAAGTACCAAAAAGATCAAATAAGTATAGGACTAGTTGGCACTCTAAATGCGGTCCTCCGAAGCACCTGAAGGCGATCTCCTGCTGGCACCTCCGGTGTGCGTAGATGGCGTTGAGATGAGAGCATCCGCGAAGGCTTCTAACGATGTCTGTTGAGCTGGTGGAGTTGAGACCTGTGGTGGCACTGGGGCAGTAGCGGCTGGTGCAGATACCGTGGTCCGTGGATCCACAACTGGTATCGCAGCAGATCTAGCTACCCTAGGCACTGACTGGAATCTCTCTGTGGTTGGTCCATCATCTCCACTGTCATCTGATCTGGCTAGCTTGACAGCATCAACATCTCCCTGCAGCTGTTCTACTGAAGTTTGAATCTCTATCACCTTGACATCCAAATCATGAAATTTAGTCTCAATGATCCGCTCAAAACTAGCCTCGGTCTGGGTGAGGTTGGCCAAACTTCGCTCAATCCTCAGAGTGCCTTCAAGCAGATATGTCATTTGATCCTTGGGTGTCTTGAGATTTGCAATTGGAGCATTGGGAGCTGATGCCTCCTGAGCTGCTTTTGCTTCTGCGGCTTTGCGGATCTCCTCTTGGGCTTGTGCTGAAGTGGGATGCGAAGGATCCATCACTATGACATTATCCTCAAAATCTGGATGCAATGGAAAATGCTCTCGATCAAGAAGGTATGTGCTAGTTCCAAACTTAGAGTTGATCAATAACTGAATATGTGGAGCATATCCGCACGATCTCTTCTGATCTGCTGCAGTCCTCTTGATAGTCTCTACTATCAGGCTCATCACCTTGAATTTGTAGGGTGTATCAAACAAGTGTAGCAAATTGATGGAGTGGCCACGAATCATCTTATCATCGCCTGACTTGGGTAACAAGGTGTACCGCAAGATTGTGTTTGTGGTGGCCAGTCCTGGTAGCAGATGCTTCACTGAGCCAAGTTTGTGAGTCTCAAGGTCCTTCTGAGGAATTGCAGTGTACATGTTGGCCATGGAGTTGTGATCCATCTTGAACTTGGCATAAATGTCTATAGCATCATCCTTTTCCTTGGGTGCACCAAGAAGATTTGCCCACTCAGAGATGGTTGACTGGTATCTGATACCTTCAGTCATCCACACTATTCTGCCATCTGGATAGAAGTGTGCTGTAGAGTAAAATTGCATGACCATTTTGTCATTCGACTTGGTCAACTTCTTTCCAACAAACTCGTCAACTCCTGCAATCCTGAAGCTTTCATGGACATTGGGAAAGTAATCCTCATTCTCATCGATGTATTCCCAGTCCACCCACTTCATGTCACTGACTATGGGCTTCTTATCAAGCAAAACTGTCTCATAAAAGTCCTGTTGTTCACGAGTGTGAAAGCGATAATCACATGCTGTCCTTCTCTTTATAGCATAAGGATCTGACTGTCTCCCCTGACGGAGTCCTTTGTCTTTCCTCAGCATCATGTTTTCTGCAACTGGGTGTGCGTTGTCATGGTCTAGAATCTTTGGCTTCAACTTTCTGAGCAGTAGAGGCTCTTCATCAACAGTTAATTCTGGCACTGGGGCCTTGTTCTTCTCTGCAGCTGATATATTTCTGGTTGATCTCTTGGGTGCTGACTCCTTAGGCTTGGACTTGGAGGGTGCAGCAGTCTTGATTGCATCAGACATGAGCTTCTGAGCTTTTGCTGGGGTGCATTAGCTGGCTCATCCTCCTCCTCTTCCTCCCCATCAATCATCATGGAGGGTCTGACAATCACACGGGCAATGGTTTTCCTCACTCTCTTCTTCTTAGCACCTGCTGCTGGTTCTTTGTCACTAGGCTCTTCAAGAGTAAACTGCATGGTCTGCTTTGGAACTTTCCTCACAGCAGTTTTATCTTTGGTAGAAGTAGGCTTTGTGCTATACTCCTTAGCAAGCACTACTCTTTTCTTCTTGTTTGCAGCTTCACTTGCAACAAATTCCTGATCCTCACTGTCTGAGGTTTTCTTCTTCCTTGTTCTCATTGCAGCTTTAGGAAGATCTGGAGAGCTCCTCTCTCCCTCATAGAAACTTTCAGCTAGGCTTGACCCTTCACTCATATCTGCCTGTTGTTCTGATCTTTTCTGACTGTCACTGTTGTCTGACATCTTGCTGAGCTGACCCTATGAATAGATAGGTATGGGCAGAGTAGATGAGTCATCACAAAAAGCAGATTGTTTTTCATAAAAATGAGTTCAAACTTTAGTTCTAGGTTTTCACAGAATGCATTTCGGATGGACCGAGTTGATCATCTCGGTGATACTGAAGCACACTACAGAAACCTTGCACACCACTTCGGTCAGACCGAGATGGGTTTCGGTGGCTCCGAGATGCTAGGGTTTCACTGAGATTTTACTTTCGGTCTCACCGATTCGCACAACTCGGTGGCACCGAGATGTACTAGTGCTATGGCCAGAGGCCAAATCGGTAGGACCGAAAATTTCGAATCGGTCGGTCCGAGATGCATTCGGCGGAAACCTAACCCTAAAGTCTTTGCTCGAATCTTGTTCTTACGAACTAATCTGGTGGAAAGAGTATTGCATTCGTGGCAAGATATATGGCATTCCTATCGTGCATTGAATCGGAAATTGGAAGCACGAATGGGATCGAATCTCACCCTAACTTGGTGGAGATCCTCTACGGCGGCAATGACAGGGCAGATTGCCGTTGACAGCGACGGAGTCCTGCAGCGAGGGCGCGCTGGATACGACGGCGACGATCCGGAGACCAAAGGGGCGGCAGCAATGGGGCGCGGGCGCGTGACGTTTAAAGTAATTTTTAACCGCACGGGCCGCTGGATATATATACCCATGTGCTATCGATGGCGCCGAGTTGAACAACTCGGTGGCACCGATATGTGTAACTACACGCAGTATAGCACATCGGTGGCGCCGAAATGGTTCAATTCGGTAGAACCGAGATGAAAACCTAGATCAATCTAAGTGATTGTAACACCCCGATTTTTGGCCCTTTCTTTTTCTTTTGGATTTATTCGAATTTTTATTTGGAATTTCTTTTTCCGTGGCTATGTGGTCTTGAAACCTAGGAAGATCTTCTCTCTTGCCACTTCGTAGTGGCTTGTCCTTCTCAAATCTATCCCAAGTCCATGTCATTTCCATCTTAGCCCAATCCCAATATTTATTTATTGGGAATATTCCTTTTCCTATTAAAGGAATAACCCTGTTTGCCCTAGGTTGTGAAGCAACCTATATTTCTGTCATTCTTAAAATTCCCACAAAATTATCATAAATTATTTGGATCATATCTTTCACAAATATGCCAAAATCCATCCTTTCCTAGGTCAAAAATAATTCAGGAATATTCCTTTTCCATTCTGTCCAGAATGGCACTTTGTGAAGGAAGTGCTATTTATATTTTCCTGATTGCCCTCAAAAATTTTGGGCACTCTTTCATATCCAAATAATTGCCACATGCCAAAATTCAGCTTCATTTGCCTAGGAAATCTTCCTCAGCAAATTTCCAAAGTTTCTGTCCAGAGAGAAGCTTTGTTAAAGAAGTACTAGCTAGGCTTATCCAAATGAGTTGAAATTTTGGGAGATCATTCATATGATCAAGTAATGACTCTCCACCAAATTTAATCTCCATCCAACAATCTATGTGAGCACACCTTCAAATCTTGGTTTCTGGTCACAATTTCAGTTTGTGAAGCAACTATATTTTATATTGCTTCAAAAATTCTGAAATTAATCCAGGACCTAAATATCCCTAAATAATGTGAGAATGCAAAAATTCACATTATTTTGCCAAGCAATTTTCTCTGAAAAATTCCCCCAAGTTTCTGTCCAGTGGGTATCATTGTGAAGGAAGTGCCATTTTGGTTTATCCAAATGGGATGAAATTTTTATGGCACCTTCATATGCCCAAATTATCATCCTGCACTAAATATAAGCTCAATCCAACACTCCATGTGAGTGCTACTTTCTGATCTAGTTTTTGGACCAGTTTGTGCTGTTGTGAAGCAACTATGTCAAATACTGGTCCAAATCCCCTCAAAATCCACAGGATGATAGTCCTTCCTACCCTAAACCCCTGAGACATGATGGTTTGCCCTTACCCCATCCCTTTTGATGACTACTTCCTGCCTAAGTTTGCAACAGCAATCTTTCTATGATCCCTCCCATCAACATACAGTGCCTTTCTTTGAGCCATCACCTCAGGTAGGACCCACTTAAGAGAGACAACACGGTAGACATAGTGTGGGCGGCCCTAAAGTCCCGCGTGCACCAGTGCACGCGGTGACCACGCGGTCTGGCGCGCCGAAAGCGTGCTCTGGGCAATCGGGGCCCTCTGTCGCCGTCCAAACCATGTCGTATCGCCACCGCACCATGTCCACAGCATTGCTCTCGCTCTCCTGCATCCGCGTGTCCTCTCTGGACCCCTCCCCCTCTCCACGTTCCTCTCTGGCGATCCATGCCGCAGCGCGTGCCCGCGGCCGTTGTCGGTTTGCCGTTGTCCTCTTCCTCCCCGTGATAGCTTTGCACCGAATACATCTCCCCTAGACCCCTCTCCCCCTCCGTGCGTGCGCTCGTGCACGCGGTCGAGCCAGAGAGCATCAACCGCGAGCTTCCGTCGTCGTCCGCGGACGGCATCAACGCCTTGGCAATTTAAGCCGTGCCCGAGCACTCCTCTCCTCACCAGCCTCCCTCTCCACCTCCTCTAGCCCCGCCTAGCCTCTTCCCCAAGCCCGAGGCGCTCCCCTGCTCTCCTATGGCCGCAGTGGCCGCCGCCCATGCCCGCTCAAATTCAAGCAAAGCCGAGCTCCTCCCCACCTCTTTCTGCCAGCAGGAGAACCCCCTCGAGCTCCGGGAGCTACCCCGCTCTTCCCCTCCTCCTCCGAAGCCCTGTGGCCGCGTGCCCAAAACCGCCCGAAGCCGCCGTCCGCCGCGGCCAAAACTCCGGCTGTTCCCGAGCTTCCCGGTGCTCGCGCCACCCGGGGACGGGTCCGCCTCGTCGCCCTGAGCCGGCCAGTAGGTCGGGCGTCGCCAGCGGTGGCCGGGGCCGCCGGCTATCGCCGTCGGGGCCAGCCCCTCTCCTCGGCCAGGCGCGCCGCGAGAGGTTGAAGATGTTGACTGGGCAAGGCGGGCCCGACCTCCACGCGGCCCCACCCGTCAGCCAGAGTAACGAGTCAACCCCGGGCCCGCGCCGATTTAAGTGAAAGCGTATTTTCAGTAATACGTTTTCGCATATTGGAAACGTACTCTATCCCTGCGTTGGGATGGAATACGTTTTCGTTTTCTGAAAGCGTATTTCAGAAAGTGCGCCTTCGCCCGTTAGCAGCAGAAAAGCTCACTTTTTAATTGTTTTTCTGCCCAACAAACGAACGGCCGTAACTCCGCAACCATGATTCCGAATCAGGTAATTCCAAAGCCCACGATCTCAGTTCGTCGAGCCCGTTCCGATGGTACCATTTTCATGATGTTGTCACACTCTAAAAATGACCATTTTGCCCCTGCCCTTATTCAGCCCTCTACGAGAGGGAAACTTTTCCGGCGATTTTTCCGCGAGTGTCTCTGCACTTCTCCCCGGTGTATCCTCCATCCCCAGGCAAGCCACAACAGCCACTTGCATGATGGCATTGCAGTAGCCATGGTTTCCACTTGAATATTTAATAATTGTTTGCGTATTTAATTATTTTGTGAATACTTCGAATATGCTTGTGAATCTATGTCTATGCCTATGCCATGTTCATTTTCATCTAGTAAGTGATATGATTAATTGCTAAGGATATTCTTATCATATTTTATTCTTGTAATTATTTTCGATGCTAGTGATAATGCTATGCTCACTTGAGTAGTTATGGTTTGATATGAAAATACTTGTGATAGTTATGATCATCGCTATGCCATGTTCATTTGCCTCACGTAGCATAAATGATTTATCATTATGATGTTAAATGATTATGTTGTCCATCCATGGTTACACTGATGTCATGCTCATCTGCATTGTCATTTCATTATGTATTTTACTGTGACTCAGCTCATCACTATTCAAGTTGAACCTGACATTAATCGAACTTGAACAAATCTGTTGGCTGAGTCATGGTGCCACCGAATCGAGCTAACCAGTGCAACCACACTTGCCTGGATGGGGAGGCCCTAATGCGGTCTATTGTCATGCCTCTCGCCGGAACCTCCAACTAGGGAAGGTTATGGGTGCGCGCTACCCTGATCAGGTAGGCTACCATAAGCCTTGAGTGCCCAAGTTGTATGTATCCAAGGTCCCCGTTTGGGACAATGTTATGTTTTGGCCACGACGGTGGCAGCCACAAAGGTGGCGGATGTCACGAGTTGACATCAGGGGCAACCCAGGACAAAGCCCAAAGGGGAGTTTGTCGGGAGTGGCCGGGAGAGTGTCATGCAATAGATCAGTTTTGTCGGAACATCGTTGGTCCACCCGAATGGGAGTACGAGGCCATGAGTTCCGTAGTGTGGGTACAGTGTACTAACCTCTGCAGAGTGTATAATCTATCGATAGCCGCGTCCTCGGTCATGGACACAGTTCGTAGTAGTTCACACTATGGGTCAACAGAAATAATAACCTGAATAATAAACAACCCCGGTTCGATGAGAAAAGAAGTTGGTTGATCTTTATGTGGTCAGGCGATGATCACAGGTAGAGATCAAGCTCCGTGTGGTCATGTGATGATCATGATGGTATAGTTGATACCGAGCTTGGTCGATCCTGAGGTGATCGTGTGATGATCACGATGGTAAGTTTGTGGTTACGAGATAACCTCCGAGCAGAGTAAGTTGATCCATGAGACCTTAAATGTCAACCCCCATGCATGCTAGTGCTAGTATCATCCTGTTCATATCATGAATTATATGTTGTTGCCATGCTCATGTTGTTCTAGTAGTATCATGTTCATCTTTGATGATTAACCTGTAAATGCCATGCTGTTGTATGTCTTGATTGCTTTGGTTGCTGTGAGCTTGCGAGTACATTCAAAGTACTCACCTGGCGTGTCATGCCAGATTACAGGTGATGCCGTGATTGCTTGTTTGTCGAGGACCCCGAGGTTGCGCTCTAGGATACATCCCAGCCAGAGTCCCTGCGGAGTGGAGTTCATCACCGTCGTTGTTGTTGCACTGCTAGAATTTATTCCGCTACGAGTTGTTCCGCTGCTAGCATAGAGCTATCTGAGCAGGGGAAGTGTCGCCGAGCCCCCTGTAACCTTCGTGCCTTCAGAACCCTTGTACCCGTAATATTTGTAATAAAGAGCTGATTTGTTCTATGCCAAGCAGTGCCGTATTCCAGAAGACTTGATCTCTGGGCTGGAATACGGGGTGTTCCGGTCTCTCTGAGCCGGGGTGCCACAAGGCTTGGTATCAGAGCAGGTCTGGCTGTAGGATGCCCTAGTCAGCGCGAGCGTTAGAAACTGGTAGTATCGAGTCTAGTCGGTTTGCTGCATTTGATTGCTGCATTTGTTTGTCTCATAGCATGCATATAGACTCATTATATTGTCACTAACGGTTGATCTTGTGAGTATAGGTGGCATCAGTTTCGATCCACTACCTGCACCCTCCAGCTTTGCATACTTGCTCGATGGTGTTTGGTGTCACCTCTGTCCCAGCGGAGTGATGCCGAGGTACCTAGTGGTGTCGATCACTTGCAGGATTGATGCACAGGTATCGCACCAATTTTTTTCTCTTCAGCCCCACCTATCGTTTCGGTGGTAGACATGTTTCTACCCCGGATCTGGCCATCCAACCCGCCACTTTGGGAACCCTTACTGGTCTTTGTTACCAAAAGAAAGGGCAATACCAGCAGACCCTGTTTTTCACCGCTATCCTACCCTATCACCCATTCCCTGGACAAGTACGGTTTCCGTCTGTACGCTTGATGATGATGTGGTCGTGACATCTGTGTCTAGCTACATGATCACCGAGTCCGTCCTCACCTTCGAGCCCGTCCAGATGCAACCGGTGCTGAGCCAGCGTTTGGTGTAGCTCTATTTACACCAACCTCTCCACACGGTGATCCATTTTCGTGCACACCGCCACATCATATTAGATCGTAGTACCGGAGTTCCCTCGAGAATTGTGTGCTTAAGTAGGCATGCATAGTGAGGTGAATAGCTGTAAAGTGTGATGTTGCTTGTATGTAATCTTAATGCTGTGTGTGCTTTTGTTTAAGTCGTTTCTTTTGCTTCTTTCTTCGGGCCCTCGGTGTTACCTTATTTCCCCTTATAAAAGTTGCTCATCAAACTGACACCGGACTCGAAGAATCAGTAAGGATTTCAAATATTTTGAAGCTCAGCTAAACATTATGGAATTCTCAGCCGACTGCATTATATCGAAAATATCTGGTTTGAATACAAATGATATTCTGGATTGGCTATCAGCATCAAATTTACAGCAGTGTGCAACCATCACCCTCGTAATGAACCAGCTGGAAGATAATTTGTGTGCAAGACAACAATACATTATCCGTCAAAGGAATATCAAGGATATATATATATATGGCATTCAGTCCGCATATCACAAAGAGAAGCTTCTGGAGTAAGCAACCCAGTCTTTCTCCGCAAGCTACCAAAGAAGCTTACGACGAAAAAAAAAGCTTCCGGCATAAGGCACCGAATCTTCTCTAGTAAGCAACCAGGAGGAGAAACTTCTGAAGCGCGGTACCTAGTCTTCTTCAGTACGCTATCCCAGCAAAAGCTTCGAGGGTAAGCTACCCAGCCTTCCTCAGCACGCTACTCTCGATGGCTTCCAACACAAGCTATCCAGTGTTCGTCAGTACGGCACTACAAACAACCATTGACATTAGTACAAGATGTTACACAGTGATTTGGTAGTATATGGCAGTAACACTCAAGAATCAGATCCGCAACAGCTTTGTCAAAAGCAAGAATCAGTCAGGACCCAAGTGTCTGCCTCAGGAATCAACTGCTCAGCTACACACCCTTCCATATATATTGTGGGCATGCTGCCAAGGTCATTCAAGTCACTCGAGCGATGATGCAAGCATAATGAGAATCCGACAACCACATGAATTATGTAAGAGGAAGAAAGCAAGTTATACATCTCAGTGTGATGCAATGCCTGACAAGCTATGAAGCAAGACAGTGTTGGGACAACAATCCTGACAGTGGATATCAAGGCCAGCTTCCTCTCAACCGACAAAGTGATATCATTAACCTCTGTCACTATCATGTATGATTGCCCACAGGAGTGAGCTCTGTCCAAGTAACTGTGAACCTGGTATATGATCCTGATGAACCCTTGCTTACCTTTCTCTGGTAACGGCACCACGCCTGTGTTCTGAGCTGCTTTCGGCCATTCAGGGTGGATGCCGCCTTTATATTTCTCTTTTCAACAGCTGGCCCGTGTTCTGAGCTACTTTTCGGCCGTCTCGGGCAGTTGTTGAGTTTCTTTTTGTAGCAGTGACCCTATGCTCTGAGCTGTTCTTAGGCCGTCTTAGGGAGCTGCTACATTCTTCTTATCAACATTGCCTCATGCTCTGAGCTGCTTTTCAGCCGTCGTGAGCCATGGTTGAGTTATTTCAGTAATGTCCCAGATCTGAGTTGTAAAGACCGTTATGGTGGCTACTGATTTATTTGCTGATTTCTTGCAAAGGTTCGGATGATCATTGCCCTACAGTTAAAGCTCAAGAGATGATAAACTTGTCAGTTAAACGTTGCTGCACTGTCTGAGAATAAGGATAAGGTATGACTGCTGGAATATAGCACCTGACAGCACCTATGGTCACACGAAGAATTAAAGATATTTATGGCCAAGCTCTTTCAACAGAAGATTCGGACAAAAGAAAACGATAATGAAGAAGCAAGACCGGCAATACGGGTATGATAATTGTGGCATGAACAACATGGTACGGATACCCAAGATAGTCTGCTTCCGTTTCGATCACCATGAACCCACACCCAAGGGGTCTACTCTATCGTAAGGACCTCATATCAAGGTGACAGTTGAATCGTCGGTACGGATCTGACACAAAGAAGTCAGCCGAGAAGATTCAGAAATCCCTGCAAGCAGTCAGATTCCGCCAAGAGAATGGTTATGATCCTCAACATTGTTTTGAACCCACGGGACATGCATCTACTCGAGTAACCCGATGCAAGGAATAAATGTTTCATGCCCACCGAGGAAATTTGTACACAACTCCATTGATACTATCAGTGCTGGATATAAGAATGACACGTCAATGGGGAAATTCCTCCCGGACATATGGAAATCCCGGTCATGATAATATCAGACAAGCCAGCAGACATAAAAGAGTTGAAGTCAGAGCAAGGATGAACATATGAAGAAAGACTTGTCGGAATGTTGGATACAGTGAAGCAAACCACCCAGAGCAAGGCAGTCAGTCAGATGCAATTCAGTGGGAACATCATATGAAGGAAAAGGATACCCGAGTTGGAAACGGTTTCCTTAAGTCCGAATATTCATACTGGTTCCCTGAGCAACCAAATCTCGAGGATGAGATTTATCGTAAGGGGGGTAGGTTTGTAACACCCCGATTTTTGGCCCTTTCTTTTTCTTTTGGATTTCTTCGAATTTTTATTTGGAATTTCTTTTTCTGTGGCTATGTGGTCTTGAAACCTGGGAAGATCTTCTCTCTTGCCACTTCCTAGTGGCTTGTCCTTCTCAAATCTATCCCAAGGCCATGTCATTTCCATCTTAGCCCAACCCCAATATTTATTTATTGGGAATATTCCTTTTCCTATTAAAGGAATAACCCTATTTGCCCTAGGTTGTGAAGCAACCTATATTTCTGTCATTCTTAAAATTCCCACAAAATTCTCATAAATTATTTGGATCATATATTTCACTAATATGCCAAAATCCATCCTTTCCTTGTTCAAAAATAATTCAGGAATATTCCTTTTCCATTCTGTCCAGAATGGCACTTTGTGATGGAAGTGCTATTTATATTTTCCTGATTGCCCTCAAAAATTTTGGGCACTCTCTCATATCCAAATAATTGCCACATGCCAAAATTCAGCTTCATTTCCTAGTAAATCTTCCTCAGCAAATTTCCAAAGTTTCTGTCTAGAGAGAAGCTTTGTTAAGGAAGTACTAGCTAGGCTTATCCAAATGAGTTGAAATTTTGGGAGATCATTCATATAATCAAATAATGACTCTCCACCAAATTTAATCTCCATCCAACTATCTATGTGAGCACACCTTCAAATCTTGGTTTCTGGTCACAATTTCAGTTTGTGAAGCAACTATATTTTATATTGCTTCAAAAATTCTGAAATTAATCCAGGACCTAAATATCCCTAAATAATGTGAGAATGCAAAAATTCACATTATTTTGCCAAGCCATTTTCTTTAAAAAATTCCCCCAAG
Organism: Elymus sibiricus; assembly: GCA_039707655.1. Lineage (NCBI taxonomy): Eukaryota > Viridiplantae > Streptophyta > Magnoliopsida > Poales > Poaceae > Elymus > Elymus sibiricus. The sequence continues at coordinate 206,972,679 of CM077674.1, forward strand.
TTTCTGTCCAGTGGGTATCATTGTGAAGGATGTGCCATTTTGGTTTATCCAAATGGGATGAAATTTTTATGGCACCTTCATATGCCCAAATTATCATCCTGCACTAAATCTAAGCTCAATCCAACACTCCATGTGAGTGCTACTTCCTGATCCATGTCAAATACTGGTCCAAATCCCCTCAAAATCCACAGGATGATAGTCCTTCCTTCCCTAAACCCCTGAGACATGATGGTTAGCCCTTACCCCATCCCTTTTGATCACTACTTCCTGCCTAAGTTTGCAACAGCAATATTTCTCTGATCCCTCCCATCAACATACAGTGCCTTTCTTTGAGCCATCACCTCAGGTAGGACCCACTTAAGAGAGACAACACGGTGGACATAGTGTGGGCGGCCCTAAAGTCCCGCGTGCACCAGTGCACGCGGTGACCACGCGGCCTGGCGCGCCGAAAGTGTGCTCTGGGCAATCGGGGCCCTCTGCCGCCGTCCAAACCACGTCGTATCGCCACCGCACCATGTCCACAGCATTGCTCTCGCTCTCCTGCATCCGCGTGTCCTCTCTGGACCCCTCCCCCTCTCCTCGTTCCTCTCCGGCGAACCATGCCGCAGCGCGTGCCCGCGGCCGTCGTCGGTTTGCCGTTGTCATCTTCCTCCCCGCGATAGCTTTGCGCCGAATACACCTCCCCTAGACCCCTCTCCCCCTCCATGCGTGCGCTCGTGCACGCGGTCATGCCAGAGAGCATCAACAGCGAGCTTCCGTCGTCGTCCGCGGACGGCATCAACGCCTTGGCAATTTAAGCCGTTCCCGAGCACTCCTCTCCTCACCAGCCTCCCTCTCCACCTCCTCTAGCCCCGCCTAGACTATTCCCCAAGCCCGAGGCGCTCCCCTGCTCTCCTATGGCTGCAATGGCCGCCGCCCATGCCCGCTCAAATTCAAGCAAAGCCGAGCTCCTCCCCTCCTCTTTCTACTAGCAGGAGAACCCCCTCGAGCCCCGGGAGCTACCCCGCTCTTCCCCTCCTCCTCCGAAGCCCTGTGGCCGCGTGCCCAAAAGCGCCCGAAGCCGCCGTCCGCCGCGGCCAAAACTACGGCTGTTCCCGAGCTTCCCGGCGCCCGCGCCACCCGGGCACGGGTCCGCCTCGTCGCCCCGTGCCGGCCAGTAGGTCGGGCATCGCCAGCGGTGGCCGGGGCCGCCGGCTATCGCCGTCGGGGCCAGCCCCTCTCCTCGGCCAGGCGCGCCGCGAGAGGTTGAAGACGTTGACTGGGCAAGGCGGGCCCGACCTCCATGCGGCCCCACCCGTCAGCCAGAGCAACGAGTCAACCCCGGGCCCGCGCCGATTTAAGTGAAAGCTTATTTTCAGTAATACATTTTCGCATATAGGAAATGTACTCTGTCCCTGCGTTGGGATGGAATACGTTTTCATTTTCTGAAAGCGTATTTCAGAAAGTGCGCCTTCGGTTTAACCCAGCCAGCCGAAACCCTTATATTGCGGGCGTTCGCCCGTTAGCAGCAGAAAAGCTCACTTTTTAATTGTTTTTCTACCTAACGAACGAACGGCCGTAACTCCGCAACCGTGACTCCGAATCAGGTGATTCCAAAGCCCACGATCTTAGTTCGTTGAGCCCGTTCCGATGGTACCATTTTCATGATGTTGTCACACTCTAAAAATGACCATTTTGCCCCTGCCCTTATTCAGCCCGCTCCGAGAGGGAAACTTTTCCGGCAATTTTTCCGCGAGTGTCTCCGCACTTCTCCCCGGTGTATCCTCAATCCCCAGGCAAGCCACAACAGCCACTTGCATGATGGCATTGCAGTAGCCATGGTTTCCACTTGAATATTTAATAATTGTTTGCGCATTTAATTATTTTGTGAATACTTCGAATATGCTTGTGAATCCATGTCTATGCCTATGCCATGTTCATTTTCATCTAGTAAGTGATATGATTAATTGCTAAGGATATTCTTATCATATTTTATTCTTGTAATTATTTTTGATGCTAGTGATAATGTTATGCTCACTTGAGTAGTTACGGTTTGGTATGAAAATACTTGTGATAGTTATGATCATCGCTATGCCATGTTCATTTGCATCACGTAGCATAAATGATTTATCATTATGATGTTAAATGATTATGTTGTCCATCCATGGTTACACTGATGTCATGCTCATCTGCATTGTCATTTCATTATGTATTTTACTGTGACTCAGCTCATCACTATTCAAGTTGAACCTGACATTAATCGAACTTGAACAAATCTGTTGGCTGAGTCATGGTGCCACCGAATCGAGCTAACCAGTGCAAGCACAATTGCCTGGATGGGGAGGCCCTAATGCGGTCTATTGTCATGCCTCTTGCCGGAACCTCCAACTAGGGAAGGTTATGGGTGCGCGCTACCCTAATCAGGTAGGCTACCATAAGCCTTGAGTGCCCAAGTTGTATGGATCCAAGGTCCCCGTTTGGGACAATGTTATGTTTTGGCCACGACGGTGGCAGCCACAAAGGTGGCGGATGTCACGAGTTGACATCAGGGGCAACCCAGGACATAGCCCAAAGGGGAGTTTGTCGGGAGTGGCCGGGAGAGTGTCATGCAATAGATCGGTTTTGTCGGAACATCGTTGGTCCACCCGAATGGGAGTACGAGGCCATGAGTTCCGTAGTGTGGGTACAGTGTACTAACCTCTGCAGAATGTATAATCTATCGATAGCCGCGTCCTCGGTCATGGACACAGTTCGTAGTAGGTCACACTATGGGTCAACAGAAATAATAACCTGAATAATAAACAACCCCGGTTCGATGAGAAAAGAAGTTGGTTGATCTTTATGTGGTCAGGCGATGATCACAGGTAGAGATCAAGCTCCGTGTGGTCATGTGATGATCACGATGGTATAGTTGATACCGAGCTTGGTCGATCCTGAGGTGATCGTGTGATGATCACGATGGTAAGTTTGTGGTTACGAGATAACCTCCGAGCAGAGTAAGTTGATCCATGAGACCTTAAATGTCAACCCCCGTGCATGCTAGTGCTAGTATCATCCTGTTCATATCATGAATTATATGTTGTTGCCATGCTCATGTTGTTGCCATGCTCATGTTGTTCTAGTAGTATCATGTTCATCTTTGATGATTAACCTGTAAATGCCATGTTGTTGTATGTCTTGATTGCTTTGGTTGCTGTGAGCTTGCGAGTACATTCAAAGTACTCACCTGGCGTGTCATGCCAGATTGCAGGTGATGCCGTGATTGCTTGTTTGTCGAGGACCCCGAGGTTGCGCTCTAGGATACGTCCCAGCCAGAGTCCCTGCGGAGTGGAGTTCATCACCGTCGTCGTTGTTCCGCTGCTAGAATTTATTCCGCTACGAGTTGTTCCGCTGCTAGCATAGAGCTATCTGAGCAGGCGAAGTGTCGCTGAGCCCCCTGTAACCTTCGTGCCTTCAGAACCCTTGTAACCGTAATATTTGTAATAAAGAGCTGATTTGTTCTATGCCAAGCAGTGCCGTATTCCAGAAGACTTGATCTCTGGGCTGGAATACGGGATGTTCCGATCTCTCTGAGCCGTGGTGCCACAGTGAGTTCGGTTGGACCGAGTTTGAGTGATTTGGTTCGGCCGAAATCAAATCGAAGGTTTTGGAGGTTCAGCCCTTTCAGATCGGTGGCTCCGAGTGCTCCTCACCCAGAGGGTCCGAAAAAGACTTGTTCAATTTTTGTGATGCAGCAAGAATAGAATTTGAGACAAGAAAGCATAGATAGCTAGAGAAGGTTCTTAGGCATTCTTGTACATACACTTGGCCAGAAAAACCAAGACAATCAAAACAACAAATGGATGTCCTCGAATGATGAAAACTTGCAAACCAACATGCTCACACAATAAGATAGCAAATGAAATATGTGTCAAACATGCACAACCAATTCTAGCATCTATCAAGCAATGTCGATAACTAGGTCATCTATATATGAGTATATTCACTTAGGAGCCAAATGAGAACATTTGATCATAGGTCATACTCATCGTTTAAGCACAAGTGGGGTTACCACTTTTACATAAAGCATTAATGTGTTCACACCATTAGAGTTGCTTTAGCTCAATTGTTTAGAGCAAAGCTCCCCCTAGATGTGATATTCCCCCTAAGAGGGATGAACTAACGTTGGGTTTTGTCGATGATGACTTCATGTATATGTTGAAGATGTGGATCCTCAATGTTGATGTAGACCATCAAGAGTTGGGAGCAATCCTTTGGAGTTTTGTGCTTTCAATACCTACATGGGTTAGTCCCTCACAAGGAACATGCAAGGATATCCATAGACATAGAGTGAAATACACATATGATGATGTCCATGAATGCATTGATTACCTTGTCCCTTGTCTTACCAACAAGAGGGTTTGTGACTCCATGAACTAGTGCAAAATGTGGAAGTTGGTTGCACAAGTCCTTGCCATAAAGAGTATGAGTGAAGTTTGTTGGCGGAGTCACCCTCAAGAACTCTCTAGTTCTTCTTCTTTTGCATCCACATCAACTTGATGGGAATCCTTGGAGTTGTAGTAGCACTTGATGAAGTAGAACTTGATGAAGCCTTGGGAACCCACTTGACCATGGCTTGAGGAGTTTCTTCAAATGAGTCAATCTCATCTTGAAGCTTGTCCTTGCCTTTTAGCTTGTGGTCTTGTGGTGGAAGGTCTTCTTGAGCTTGTGTTCCCTTGAAGGAAGTAGGATCATACTTCTCTTGTTGAGGAACAAACTTCGTCTTGGGGTATTGACCTTCTTCCCACTCAACTCCATCGGCATTGAACTTTCGTTCAAAACCAACACCTTGGTTCTTCCGGTGCCTTCCTTGCTTGTGTACAATTTCCTCAAATTGCTTACTCCCGGCAAGACTCTTGTAGACACCTTTTTCTATAATTCCTTTCAATAGCACATTTTCTTGCTCAAGTGTAACTTGGCTAAGAGAATCATTAGTGGAATCAATAGAACTACTAGAAGCAACAATATTGGATTTAGCATTGTTATTGTTACTACTAGAGGTAGAACCATTTTTACCCTTGTTGCTAGTTTGCTTAGATTTAACTTGTGGCATAACGGTAGACAAGAGTAAACGCTTGGCAAGATATGAAGAACTCTTCTTTCGAAGATCGTCATTGATAGCTTTAAGAAACTCATGCTCTTGCTCTAAATTTAGCTTCTCGAAGCGTAGCTTCTCATGAGTTCTTAGAAGTTCTCTATGATCCTCTTGAGTTGTTTCATGAGCTAACTTAAGAACATTTAGTTCTTTAGTTAGACGCTCAATCTCCTTCATAGCATTGTCACTCGTTTCCTCTTGACTATCATGATTACTAGCATTTTCATTATAGCTCACATTACTATCCCTATCAACAAGTAAATAATCATCTCCAAGCAAATCATCTTCATCACTATTGAAATCAAGATACTCGGGGTGTGATACCTTGGGGTCTTTTTCCATGAAGCATCTTCCAATTCCTTCATTTGGTGAGTCAAATAGATCATAGGAGTTGGATGACACTAGTGCAAGTCCGGCAACACATTCATCTTGACTATAGTCGGAGTTGGAGAGATAACTTCTCTCGGAGTGGTTGTCGGAGTCGGAGCCAGAAACCCATTCACCAACATGAGCTTGATGTCTTCTTCTTGTGTAGCTCCTTGATGACTTGTCCTTCCTCTCCGAATCCTTGCTTCTTTGAGAGTGTCTTCGTTCATAATGATCATCTCTACTCCTTCTCTCCTTATGAGATGATTCATCTCTTCTATGTCTTCCTCTTGGTGATTCATCTCTTTTCTTGTAGGGAGCCGTACACTCATTGGAGTAGTGTCCGGGCTTTCCACAATTGTAGCAATTACGGTCACGACTTGATGATCTTCTCTCATAGTGTCTTGAGCTAGAGCTTCTTTCTTTCCCTTTGTTCTTGTAGAACTTGTTGAACCTTTTCACCATTAGGCTAATCTCTTCATTGGATACTAGCTGGTCACTTGAAGTTGTTGGAGCATCGGTTGAGGCTTTGTAAGCACCACTTGACTTGTTGTGCAGCTCCTCTTTGTCCTTGAGTGACATTTCATGAGCGACAATCCTTCCAATGACTTCTGTGGGCTTGAGATCTTTGTAATTTGGCATCATTTGGATCAATGTGCAGACGGTATCATATTTTCCATCCAAAGCTCTAAGTATCTTCTTGATGATGAATTTGTCGGTCGTCTCTTCACTTCCTAAGCCGGCAATCTCATTTGTGATGAGAGCAAGCCTAGAGTACATCTCAGCGACTCCTTCACCATCCTTTATTTTGAACTTGTCAAGTTGACTTTGAAGCACATCCAACTTAGATTCCTTGACGGACTCGGTACCCTCATGCATATCAACCAAAGTATCCCAAATTTCCTTTGCATTCTTGAGGCGGCTGATTTTATTGAATTCTTGCGGACATAGACCGTTGAATAGAATGTCACAAGCTTGAGCATTGTATTGCAACATCTTCAATTCTTCCGGGGTTGCTTCACGATCCGGTTCCTTGCCGTCCTCAAAGAAGTCACCTTGCAAGCCAACACGAACAACAGCCCAAACGGCGGGGTTATGACCAAGAATATGCATTTTCATCTTATGTTTCCAACTAGCAAAGTTTGTACCATCAAAATATGGACCTCTAGGGTGATAGTTACCCTCACTAGACGCCATACTCTCCTAGGTTGTGAAACTAAGGCCGTGATCACCAAAGCAATGGAAATCAAGGCTTACGGAGACCAAAGCTCTGATACCACTTGTAGGATCGAAAGTATGTCTAGAAGGGGGGGGTGATTAGACTACTTGACCAAATAAAACCTAACCTTTTCCAAATTTTAGTTGTGGGCAGATTTTAGCAATAGTACATGTCAAGCATCACCCTACACATGCAATTCTAAGAGTATAGCAGCGGAATGTAAGAAATTGCATATGTAAGTAAAGGAGGGATTGGAGATTTCAAACGCAATGAAGACACGGTGGTTTTTGGCGTGGTTCCGATAGGTGGTGCTATCGTACGTCCACGTTGATGGAGACTTCAACCCACGAAGGGTAACGGCTGCGCGAGTCCACGGAGGGCAACCTTGTCTATTCCACCATGGCTTACGTCCACGAAGGACTAGCCTCACTCGGGGTAGATCTTCACGAAGTAGGCGATCTCCTTGTCCTTACAAACTCTTGGTTCAACTCCACATCAGGTTGGAGGCTCCCAAGTGACACCTAACCAATCTAGGAGACACCACTCTCCAAAAGGTAATAGACGGTGTGTTGTTGATGAACTCCTTGCTCTTGTGCTTCAAATGATAGTCTTCCCAGCACTCAAACAACTCCTCACAGATTTGGCTATGGAGGAAGAAGGATTTGAGTGGAAAGCAACTTGGGAAAGGCTAGAGATCATGGTTCAAATGGTAGGAGTGGAATATCTTGATCTCAACACATGAGTAGGTGGTTCTCTCTCAGAAAATGTATGGTGGAAGTGTAGGCACGTTCTGATGGCTCTCCTTACTGAGAAGGATGTGGTGGACGGGTATATATAGCCTCCACACAAAATCCAACCGTTACACACTTTTAACCCAACTCGGTGGCACCGAAACAATCATCTCGGTAGCACCGAACTGTGTAAAAGATATGAATGTTAGGAATCTCAGTGGGACCGATACGGACAACTCGGATGGACCAAAGTGCAATGGCTTAGGGCAAACCTCATCTCGGTGGCACCGATTGCATCAACTCGGTTGGACCGAAGTGAAGCAATAAGGCAACAGAGACTTGGCAAGCCATCTCGGTGAGACCGGTTTGCATAACTCGATGAGACCAAAGTGAATGCAACCGATTACAGAGAGTTGGCAAGGCCATCTCGGTGGGACTGAGATCCATTTCGGTGGATCCGATTTGTTAGGGTTTTGGCAGTGGCTAAGTCTTGGATGAACTCGGTGGGGCCGGATTGGAAATATCGGTGGGGCCGAGTTGGAATGTAGGTTTAGGACATATTTGGGTAAAGAGAGTGGTTGAGGGTTTAGGAGTACTGTCACTAAGCACTTGAGGAAAAAGACCATTAAGCAACACCTCATCCCCTTTTAATAGTATTGGCTTTCCTATGGACTCAATGTGATCTTTGATCACTAAACCAAAAATGTAGAGTCTTGATCTTTTGCCAATCCTTGTCCTTAGCATTTTGAGGGGTCCACATCTCTAGTCCATGCCATGCCAATCATTGAACATCCTGAAATCTTAATCATGAATGGACATTAGTTCAATGAGATATATGTTGTTATGAATTACCAAAACCACCAAGGGAACAAATGTGCTTTCAATAAGCGAATGCCTTGCTCGGGTTCAGTTAGCGAACATGGCTCGCACACACGCGCGCGTACGAGAGAAACCCGCAAACGACTGCATTGCTTGGGCCCGACCACCTAACGATTGCCCACCGTAACCGGGAAATCCCCAAAAATTTCCTCGCGCTCACTTCTACCATGATTTTTTACGTCATGGACGGCCCAAAGAATGCCATGCAGGTGCGTCTCTGGGCCACCCAAGATGAAAAGCCCATGTTCTGTCATAATTTTTTGTCATAGAAGTAGGAGCCCACCACATCTATGATGATACATGTTTTTGTCAAAATTATCATCATAGAAGTGTCATATCCATGACAGAAAAAGTTTTCATTCGGGCCATAATGTCACGGATGTGAATTTTTTTGTAGTGGAAGGTTGTACGCTTGCAACCAAGTAGAGAGGCCGTGCCTTCGGTCTTTGGTTCGAGGGACTATTCGTGGTGGTTCGCAGGATCGTTCATCGACGGTTCAAGGGACTCCATGTATGATCTACACCGACACGTTCTTCTTCCGCTGCAACTCGGTGACAGTAACGATCGTGATCCCAACACGTAATGCATCATCTTAATGATCTTGGGTGTGTGTAGGTGCGATTTTTTTTATTTTCTACTATGTTTCCCAACAGGGATATGCTCAACCTCCTGATTCATAACACCTCCAAAGATGAATGCCATAGGATGTGGTGAATCATCACTCTTCTCCGAACAGGAGTCCCATATTGTCACCATCTTCATCTTGTCGGAGAGGTTCGTGCTCGCCGCCTTGGTCGAAGGAAAAATCCCATGCTCGACCATCTTGGTGCCATCTCCTTGGATGAAGGCCATGTAATGTGGCACCTCATCGCTGGCTGATACATCCTTTTAGTGATCTGATAATGGAACAGAAAAGTGTATCCCGCAACTATTTCCCAAGAGGTGACCCTGGGTTATTGAACCCACGAGAGGAAGATTCCCTTGAAGCGATGGTCTCTATCAAGCTTATGTTAAAGGATCAATTCCAGCTTTTGACCGGATCAAGCAAGCAAACAGTGATTCAAACACTTATAATAAAAAGAGGTATGGTTATGAGGTCTTAATGCTTACAACCATGTATTCATGTTGGGACCAGATATGATCTTAATCTGTGTGCTAGAAGTCACCCATCGAGATGTGCTTGTTACGAATCGAAGTAGGGGATGTGTTCAAATAACATCTTGACCGGAACGAGTCCTGCATCAAGAATCAGTTGGCCTACCATAGGCCCTATCCATCGTGCGGGGTTGCCTCGATAATTAAGATAATGAAATCAGACAAGAGCTTTGGGTGTTTAATGACTACACCTCATGAATCCCCAAGGATTGGATCCGTGTTACCCTACTAAACCTTACTTTCACCGGTGTTCTGTATAACACTTCACGTTCTCCTTACTCCTAGCCTCACCATGGCTCGATCTCCATGATCCTGGGTACCTGCAGGGATGAAGATTGCGAACAAGACAAGAGACATCTACGGAACAATTTTATTTCACACATACGGGACATTAATTCAAAGCTCTTCCATTGACCCCCACAACGAATACAGAGGGTTGCAAGGCCTATGCCTCAACCCATACCTTACCTCACTACTCACACATGGAGATCATATCACGAGAAGAAAACATTGAAGAACACATCTTGAAGATTGAATGATTGCAAATATGTCTTACAATGAATGCCTTGTGCGATGCACGATTACAAGTATGAACTAGATGAGGAAGCACTATGGTGGTGATGGTGGCTATGGAGATGGAAATGGCAATGGCTAGGTTTTGTGGATGAAGATGAAGATGAAGTAGATGATGTTCTGGCTTCTGTCGACGATTGGCGATTGTTCGCTTGACATTTTGATGGGGTCCCCTTTATAAAAGTTGTTTAGGTGGACAATCTGCCACGGTTTCCATGTGCCCGTATGGAACGCCGTCTTTTGTGTTGTTTCTGCAGAAATGCCTCTTGTTGATTCCTTCTTTCTCCATTTTCCTTCCTTTCCATTTCCACATGTGATCTCTTCCCTTTTTAGCCCATTTCCTGTGGAAACACATCAAAGAGAGGATTTGAGGAATCCTTTGCATTCATTAGTCATTAGTGGCAATATCGGAGTGAATATGTCTTTTTAATTGAAATATCTCGGTTTAAACTGAGGTAGGTGAGTGTAGAAATATCACTCAACACTCGCCTCCATGACCGAAGGGAAGATCCCCTTCTCGGCCATCTTCCTCGGGGTGCTTCCGAAGATGGAAGGGTCACCCTTGCTTGTATTTGGTCGCCTTGATGTAGGCACCAAAGCTTCTTCGTGTTGTTGATGGCGTATCTCGTCTTGGCGCACTTGTTGCATGAAGGCGTCTTGCTCTTTACGACAACATCGGTCGCGATCATGATCTCGAAGATGGTCTTGTAACCCATTGCCATGAGGAGGGTGTGAAGCTTGGGGGTATTGATGGTCGTCTCGAAGATGAGGATGTTGCCGTATTGCACTTGCATCGGAAGGGCACTCCAAAGGAGTGGTATGTGAGTGTCATCGCCTTGAAGATGATGAAGAGGAAGAAGACTTGTGGTTGGCCAACATATGTCGTAGATGATCCATATGTGTGTCCAACTTGGCGCCGAGATAGTCCCTTTTCCTTGCTTCGGTGTGACGGATGTCGGTGGCGAGTTGGTCGACGCGGTCACTCAAAGCTTTATTTTCATGATGCAAAGCTCGTTGAACGCCAAAGAGACAAACCATGGTGGTGTAGTTGCTTGTGTCTTCTTACTCATCGAAGAGCGGGTTTGATGTTCTTGGTCTATCTAGCACAACTCAAGTAGAGGTGAGTAGGAAATGAGAGAACAATACCAAAGTTACCTTTCCCCAAGATTGATGATGTATCGAGTATCACTCAATGTAATGCTATAACAGGAGAATTGGTACTGAGTTTGTTTCTCACACCTACAAAAGTAAAGGCTTGTCGAGGATCTTGGTTAGGACAATTGGCACAAAATTCAAGCAAGTGTTATTCAAGATATTGATAATGTTGAAAAATATTCACAAATTGTAAGTAAGACAAGTAGATCAATAGATCGAGGATATCACACGGAACGCACACACGGAAGATAAGTGGGATTCGGGCAACCAAAATGTGACCATAAAATGTGTTACCATGGAAGGCTCGTGTTGCATGAATACTAGAGAGACGCTAGTGATTGCTCAAATAGGCAAGATACGCACTTGTGCACCAACCTAAAGAGGAAACATGTGTCTTCTATCCCAATTATGTTTGTATGTATGATATTCACACGGACATGATCAAAGATGATCAATGGTATGCAATGTGGTTCGATGCTATGACTATTGCTTACAAGCTCTTTGCTTCTTTTCTCTTTTTGCTTAAAAGCCTTTTCTCTTTTTTTTGATGATATTTTCTTTTCCCACTATGTGTGATGCTTGATCCAAGATAGCAATTATGTATGCACGGGAGTAACTTATGACACAATGGATGATAGCAAGATATATGCACACAACTGAAGCTATGTGGCGTATGTATCACTAAGGTGCACAAGTGACGTGGCCCGACATTACTCAAATGGCAAGTCTCGATGGGCAAGTAATGCAAAATGCTTGGGGTTAACAATGCAATGGTAAGGAAATGTACAATGATGTCTTCGAAGTTACCGTCCTTTCTTACGGTCGTAGTGTCAAGGGGGGAATTGGTCGTTGTCAATGACGAGTCTGTGGCGATGATGAGTGCGGTGTTGTTGATGTTGAATCGTCCCTAATTAGTGAAACACCTTATGAAATGGAAACCGCAACTCAAACTCTCAAAGAAAAATGGGCCAAACGCGGAAGTGTGGATGGTTTTGGTGTGAAAATTTTGATGGAAGAAAATAGTGGTAGAACCTATGTAGTTAGAATGGGGATGTCGATAGCTACCAAATGAGCTAAAGAACACTAAAATTAGAGTTCGAGGGTGAGAGTTATGGCAAAAACGATGGTTGGTGGTCGGCTGGAACAGGGGGTCTGGGCACCTGGGGTGTCTAGAAACTTTTGCGGAAAAATTCCCGGGGTCCGGGTGGCCGGGGTAAAGGGGTCTGGGTGGCCGGGGTAGGCCGGTTTTGAGGGAAACTTCCGGATCTGAGGATTTTTGGCGGAACAATTCGATTTATAGGTGGAAAATTGGTCGGTAAAAGAAAAATTGGGTGGATTTCGTGGTGCGGTATGCTACTTGTGATAGGCGTTGGGATTTCCCTGAAGAGTAAGGGTGATGTAGTACAGTAGCAGATAGTATTTCCCTCAGTTAAGAACCAAGCAGGTTTAGCGAACCATTAGGAGACTCACGCAAACGAACATCAACAGTACCTGCACACACACAAAACAAATACTTGCAACCAACACGGGCAAGAGGGTTGTCAATTCCCTTGTACTCGTTAATTGCAATGATTAATTATGGTAATGATATATAGATAAATTGCAATAGAAAATAAAAGTAAATAAAATGCAGCAAGGTAATTTAGGGTTTTAGTAAATATAAAGTGAATGGACCCGGGCGCCATAGCGTTCACTAGAGGCATCTCTCTCATGAGCATAGCAACGGTCGATAAAATTACTGTTGGGCAATTGATAGTAAAGCGCATAATTATGACGTTATTCATCGCATGATCAATATATAGGCACTACGTCCGAGACAAGGAGACCGACATCCATCTGCATCAACTACTATTACTCCACCCCTCGATCGTTATCCAACATGCATCTTAAGGTATTAAGTTCAGAATAAATTGAGTAATGCTTGGAGCATGATGACACAATGTAGACAAAGTAAGACCGAACAATATGTTCGAACCCCATCGTTTTACCCTTAGTAGCAACAATACAAATACGTGCCTCGCTACTCCTCATGTCACAGAGTGAGGACACCGCAAGATTGAACCTACTACCAAGCACCTCTCCCACCAAAGATAAATCAATCTACTTGGCCAAAGAAGATGGATAGATCGGAGATAAATACAAGGCTATAAAATCACACATAATAAAGTTTAGAAAAGACTCAATTACTTTCAATGAATAATCTGATCATAAACCCACAATTCATTGGATCCCAACAAACATGCCGCAAAAGGATTACATCGAATCGATCTCTGAAGAGAACATTGTATTGAAGATCAGAGAGAGAGAGAGAGAGAGAGAGAGAGAGCCATCTAGCTACTTCTATGGACCCATAGGTCCTATGGGAACTACTCATGCATCATCATGGAGGCAGCAAGGTTGATGAAGAAGGACTCCATGGTGGATTCCCCCTCCGGCAGAGTACCAGAAAAGGCCTTAGATGGGATCGCGGAAGAACAGAGGCTTGCGGCGGCATATAAATTGTTTCGGGAACTTTCTTGGGGGTTTCTGTATATTTGGGAATTTATAGACCAGGAATTTGGGTAAATGGAGCAGCAGTGGGACCACAAGGGGACAAGGCGTGCCCCTGGCTTGTCGCCTCCTCGTGTGTCGTCTGGACTCCCCCCGAAGCTTCTAGGGTCTCTTCTGGTCCAGAAAAAATTTTCAAAACGTGTCATCGTGTTTGGACTCTGTTTGGTAGGGATTTTCTGTAAAACCAAACAAGCAGAAAACAACAACTGGCACTTGGCACTGAGTCAATAGGTTAGTTCCCAAAAATGGTATATAAAGCATACAAGATTGATAATATAATAGCATGAAACAATCAAAAATTATAGATACATTGGAGACGTATCACCATCCCCAAGCTTAATTCCTGCTCGTCCTCGAGTAGGTAAATGATAAAAACAGAATTTTTGATGTTGATTGCTACCACATGTCTTAATCATGTAATCTTTTGGGTACGAATATTGAGAAATGATAAATTAATAGATATCAAAATGATAATATAAAAGAATACTAGAAATAATCATTACTTTTCAAAATAACAATGCTAAAGAACATTATTCCTACTCATTTAATCATGTAAGCATGCCATAACTCGGTCTTCCTAGCACAAAGTATAAAGCATGAACACCCCGGTGCCAAACCCAGCAATTGTATCATATTTTTTCTTGCTTCAGCATTTTTAACTCCACTCAATACCTGAGTGTGAGCCTTGGACTTAGCACTTTGGATGGCATAGAGAATGATGGTCGGGGTTTATAAGGGAAGACAAAATTGAGAATGTCTCGCATCAACTCGGCGAATTGTTAGGAAATGGAGACGCCATTCAATTGATATCAATGCGAGGAGTATAGATTGCCATGCAACAGATGCACTAGAGCTATAAGTGTATGAAAGCTCACTACTGAAACTAAGTGGGTGTGCATCCAACTTACTTGCTCATGAATACCTCGGGCATTTGAGGAAGCCCGTCATCGGAATATGCATGTCAAGTTCTCATAATGTAAAAATTCCCACTAGTATATGAAAGTGGCAAATCATGGAGAGTCTCTATATGAAGAACAAGGTGCTACTTTGAAGCACAAGTGTGGTAAAGGATAGTAACATTGCCTCTTCTCTCCTTTGTTTCTCTCTCTTTTTATTTTTTATTTTTTTATTTTTTTTAACAACATCATGAAGCTCATCCCCACTTTTTCGAGGACTCATTAGTCTCCATCATTCTTTTCCTCACTGGAACAATGCTCTAATAATGATGATCATCACACTTCTATTTACTTACAACTCGATAAAATTGAATGATATGACTACATATGAATGCCTCTAGCAGTGTACCACACTACTAGGGAAAACCCTATAGGTAGACCAATAACAGTAGCACGGGGTAAGTGTCAACCACTACTGGTAAATAGTAGTAGCGCGGGCCAGAACCCAGCGCTACAGGTATAGTGTAGTAGTACCGCGGGTGGATACACCCCGCGCTGCTGCTAAGGGGGCCCCATGGTACCCCCCCCCCCCGGGTCGAGCCATAGTAGTAGCGTCGGGTATACCACCCGCGCTACATCTAAAGTGATAGCTGTAGCATGGGCTTATACCCAGCGATGCCACTACAGTTACACAGGGCCAGCTGGTGGGCCCCATTTACAGTTGCGCGGTGTGTTTGACCCACGCTATAGGTAATAGGTGTAGCAGTAGTGCGGGTAATCTGCCCGCACTACTGCTGAGCCGCACCAGCCAAAATAGCCACCTTTTTCTCCCCTCCTCCTCCCTCTCCCTCCCCCTTCCTTCTCCCATAGATTGTTTTCCTCTCCACTTGCTCTCCTCTCTCTTGCTTCTCCACCCTCCTCCCCCTCTCTCCTTTTCCCCTCCATTAATGGCTCACCTTCCTCACTTGCTTTTCTCTTCTCCATCTCCCTTCTTCCCATATCTCTAGCTTGCCCCTCCACTCCATTCACTCACTAGCTCTCTATCCCTCTCCACTAGTTAGATTCATCTCCTCCCCAAGTAGATCTACTCATTAAATGAAGTAAGCTAGCTACCTCCCTCTCATTAATGAAGGAGCATTAAATATCTTTGTCCACTTCGATCCCAAAAGCGACCCCAGCCTCATCACCGTGCTCTCTTTCTAGATACGTGAGTAAAAAGTATTGTTGTGAAAGAATGGAATTTATGTGTGTGCGACATGACCGAATCGGGTGATATGACCGAATTGTGTGTGGAATGAGTTGCCTATGTGTATTTGCCGAATTATGTGTAACATGAGTTCCCTATGTTTTGCCAAAATGTCGATTTATTTCCATTTTGGCGAATTTCGGGCAAACTCGATATGTCCTATTTTTATGGAAAGTCATGCCGAATATTTGTATGACTTTGATGCATGCATGCATGCATGCGTGGTTACAATTCTTTTGCTTATACCGCGTAGGCGATCATGAAGATCAGTGGAAGGATTGTGGATAGATACTTGTGATCCGCGGTGGACGACATGTATGAAAATAAACTGAAGGCGATTTTATGTCTGTATCAAAGATGAAAGGAGGAGTCTGGCTCGACCCCTTTAAGGGTGGCAGTTTGAAGGCGCGCCTGCTCATGCATGGTTTCATGGATGGCTATACTCGGTGGATAAGTGAAGATGATGATGAGGACATCGACGGGGCAGACAATAATGACATGGGGCCAGATGAAGAAATGACCGATGGACCCAAAGAATAGGGCCCCGGACATGGCGGCGGAGAAGAGGCCGGACATGGCGGAGAAGACGTGGACACGCCATATTCTTCGTCGCTACTAATTTCAGTCATGCGGGACCCTCATGTTCGAGACCTGCTTCGCAAGAAGATGACTAGTGACAGAGCTGCTTCTAGAGAGGAGGCCAAGCTGGTGCAATTGGAGGTAGACTCGAAGACTCCATTGTATGATGGTTGCGATCCCACGGTGACCCGTTTGAGTTTCACGCTTGAACTTCTAAAGACGAAGACAAAAAACAAATGGACCGACGCAAGGCTCGATGAGCATTTGAAGTACGTACAAAAAGTTCTTCACGCGGGGAACCTGTGTCCTACTAGTGTCAAGGACGCCAAGAAAATCGTGTGCCCTCTTGATATGCCGCACATTAGATACCACGCATGCATCAATGATTGCATCATTTATTGGAAGGAGCACACAGAAAAAACCTATTGTCTAGTGTGCAACACTTCTCGATACAAGAAGGCCGAAAAGAAAGCTCCTCAGAAAGTTGTATGGTACTTTCCGATCACTCCCCGTCTGCAGCGGTATTTCGTAGATCCTAAGGAAGCAAAGCTCATGCGCTAGCACGTGAAGAGGGTGAAGCCTGACGATGGAGAGGACCCGAAGCTGAGACACCTCGCAGATGCTAGCCAGTGGATAGCATTCAACGCTGAATATTGATATTTCGCAAATGATCCAAGGAACATCATGCTTGGTGCGAGTACCAATGGCATGAATCCGTTTGGCAACCAGAACACCAACCATAGCACATGACCCATGTTTGTATGGATGTACAACCTCCCCCCTGGAGGTGCATGAAGACAAAATACATACACATGAGCATGCTGATTCAAGGGCCGAAACAACCAGGAAATGATATTAATCTGTATCTCGGCCTACTGAAAGAGGAGCTACACATGTTATGGATAGCACCGGTCAAGACATGGGACGCCAGCGCAGGAGAGTTTTTCGATATGAGAGCCCCGCTGATGACGACGGTGCACGACTATCTCGGTTATAGATATGTCTCAGGCCATGTGTGCCATGGATATTGTGGATGCACCAGGTGCATGGATGATACCACGTCTCAGCAGCTAACGAAAGATGGCGGGTCTGCGAAAATCATGTACATGGGGCATGAAAGATGGCTCGAGAAGGATGGCCAGTGGAGAAAGGGTGGAGATCTATTCAGTGGTGAGGCTGGGCATCAAGGACCTCCACGTAAGAGGAGCGGCATCGGAATCGATGAGTTGTTGAAATACTGGGAAGAGTGCCCCATGCCGGGAAATAAGAAAAAGGCGCCGGAGCCGCTGCTGAAGGTATGGAAAACGATGTCTGTTTGCTAGGACTTGGAGTACTGGCCCAAACTCGACATGCCTCATATATAGCCTTGATCAAATGCATATCACGAAGAATGTCCTTGAGAGCTTGCTTGGCACACTGATGAACATGCCAGAGAACACCAAGGATGGGCCAAAGGCAAGAAGAGACTTGGAATTTTTAGGTATCAGGGAAGATCTCCACATGCCCCGTAAAAAGTCATCGGAGGAGATGGAGGCGGAGACTAACGGTGTCCTGGACTAGGGGGTGCCAACCTAGTTGGCCCATAGTCCTCAAGCTGGGCCTGTAGACCCTCATTTCTCATTCGGATGGACTCTAGAAGCCACACGCCTGGACATGATCAAGACCGCACCTACCGAAGACTTGGTGTATACTCCAAGACATCTCCTGCCACCTCCATATGCATCCCTGGATACCGAGTATGTAACCCCAGATGCCCTACCTGGCGTGTATATAAGCCAGAGGGTTTAGCCCATAGAGGGAACCCAATCACAATTACCATTCACCTAGCCCTAGGGTTAGATCTCTCCTTACGATCTCGAGGTAGATCAAGCTTGTACTCGATACATCATCATCAATACAATCAAAGCAGGATGTAGGGTATTACCTCTTCGAGAGGGCCCAAACCTGGGTAAATACTGTCTCCTCCATCCCTGTTACCACCGATCTGAGATCCATAGCTTGGGACCCCCTACCCCGAGGTCTGCCAGTTTTACCACCGACATTGGTGCTTTCATTGAGAGTTCCTCTCTGAGATAAAAAAAAGTTCGATGGCTCATCTGCAGATCAACTGCGGCACCAGCTATGGGGACATCTTTGTCCCCGGCCAACTTTTCGTATTTGGTAGCACGCTCTTTTGCGCCGACTCTGCGGGCCATCTGGTCCCCGTCGAGAATTACTCCCCGGATCACGTCGTGACTTTTGGAAGCTTGGAATACACCGCGGATTTCCATGGTGAGCTCATCCTTTTAGGTTGGACGCCAGGCCTGATCGAGGGCTTATCAGACATCGGGGGCTCGACCCCGGAACTGATCTCCCTCAAGGACGTCGGGCCAAGACCCCTGGCCCCACAAGGCCCCACGAAGGAATCAATTACCCCCTCCTTGGGTGACCTCATCCCAGCATCAAGCCCTGACGTTGGTCCGGACCTGGCTTCGGAAACTACGTCGGGTTTAGAACCGACTCGGGTACCAGATCCGGAATCAACTCCGGCCCCTCACGAGGCTGAGGACGCGTCAAGCGACCCACCAATCGTACTTCAAGTCAGGCCGGCTTATAGCCAGGCCATGAACCCCGAGGAATTATCTCACCTATATGAGATGCTTGATCGTATCCAGAGCTTATCAATCTTGAACGGTCAGACCTAGGTCTATGACAAGATCGGACTTAAAGCCGACTTTCGGGAGATTTATGCCCCACCCACCACCCACCTAGTCGCCATGATCGACGTGTTAGACCACGAAGAGGCTACCGACATGGATGAAAATGTTGACGGCCCTACAGAAACTACTACGCCGCTGGTCAAAACTAGCAAGTGGACGGCAACTTGCACTTACAACGTATATATGGTAGATACTCCCAAGAACCCGTCAAGACGTCGACGAAGGCGTGGGAGAGGTGCCAACAGGGACCCCAGCGGGCATGATGCCACCGCCACCAACATCGACGTGGCAGCAGACGATACCGACAACCCGAGAGTGGATTTTCAAACCTCCCCAAGGTGGCCGCACAACCCCACAGGAATCCCCGAGGACGAGGACCCCGATGACCTCTTTGAAGGGGCTGACGAGAATTACTTACCTCAATCTGAGGAGGACGAGAGCCTTGGCACCGAGGACCCCTTTGAGCAAGAACGGTTCCGACGGCGCCTTGTGGCCACCGCCTGAAGCATGAAATGGAAGTAACAGCCGCTACAAGCCAATCAGGACGCACTGAATGAAAAGTGGGTCGAAATACTCTCGACCAAGCAAGATCTCGAAGAACGGCGCCATAGTGCGCCTAAATCTTACCCACGCAGACGTTTGCTACCCGAGTTCGACGAAGAACTAACTGACGACATGCCTTTAACATGAGGACGGGCTGATCAACCTGACTGACCCCCTAGAGGGCGCGACTGGCCAGTGCAGGAAAATTCCCACACCCAAATAATGACATGCCGTCACGGCAAGGATCTCGTTGATTCCTTCGAGCCTTACGACACTCGACGCCAGATAGAGGCGAACCGGGTGCCCCCTCAGTCCATCTACGGATCAAGAGGGTGTGCACCAGCCGGGCTCGACAGCTATGATGCCTGGATGGACAGGAACAACCGAGTCCGGGACCAAGCTTACACATGGATATCTCCCGATGTCCGACGCGAGATTGCTCGGTTCTGAGGTCTGATTCACCCGATCTGTTTTACATATAGGGTGCTGGAACATCAGTTCCCTGACGGATTTAAGCCCATCAACATCAAGTCATACGATGGCACTACTGACCCAGCGGTGTCGTGCGTACGACCATGTATGGGGCCATCTAGCCCCTTTGCGGTTCGGCTAGGGGAATGCGCAAGCACAAAGAGCAGAATCAACAATGAACGCAAAGGGTTTTACCCAGGTTCGGGCCACCGTGAGGTGTAAAACCCTACTCCTGGTTTGTATATTGGATGTGTTTGAGCCTAAGTGCAAGGAGCGCTTCTTACCGGCAAGATGCAAGAAGAGCAGCTACGCATGCGAAATAAGCAAAGTGTCGATCCTTGTAAAGGTTGCCCTGGCCCTCCTTTTATAGCTTAAGGGGTAACCACAGTGGCAAAATAGGCATTACATGCTGATTAGATAGCAAACAATGCTATCATACCTAACTCTGCCGGATTAGGACAAACGCAATAAATGCGCCGTTAGGTGTCATGTGGAGGAGGTGCCCCGGCAAGGTTCCTGCACTGCTCGCCCAGCTACCTCCTATTATTTTGACACGCCTTCTGGACGGGTGTCATTAAAGGTAATCTTCCTTCCAGCATGTTGCCACATGTTCCGACAAACTTTACCAAACTACCTGCCCGCTCGACACCTCACGGATTAGCGACTAGCTGCTTGGTGAGGTGGAGCCATGAGGAGTTGGCAAAGGCATGCCGGCATGGAGCTTGCCGGGCCTTGACCTTGCCGGCTCACGCCTTGCTGGCAAGCGACTCTTGTATCTTCAGCACCTAGCCAGATGCTTTGTCTTGATGTTGACGATCTCCGGCAAGCCTTGGCCATCGAGGTTGCTACCACTGTCTGTGCATAAGTCAGGGTATACAATGCCCATGTTTTATACACAGACAGGAGCCCCTGGGCCTGGTCCACACGCGCGTCCGAAGCGTTGTTGGGCTAGGGCCAAGCAATGCACAGACACGTGGTAGGAAATTACCGTAAAATCTTGTGATGATGATTTTCTGTCGCACGCCCACATCGCGCATTAAATGCGGGCCGTAGGAGTGGTGGACTGGAGCGACGGTTTGTGGTAGTGCACCTGCAAAAGCGCTGCCACATTGGACAGTCAAGAGCCAGCCTCCCCGCGCCTTCCCCATAAAAAGGTAACCGCAAGGAGGCGCTGCTCATTCACATCGGCCCTCGCTGCATCTTCTTCCTCCTCTTGCCAAAACAGATCTCGCCGTTGCCGCCGCCACTGACTCGCGCCTCTTCCACCTTGATTCTTTCCTCTTGAGCCCTCATGGCACCCAAGAAGGCTGATACAGAGGGGAAGAAACCCACCAAGCTCGTTGACCCCAAAGTAGAGAAGCGGAAGGCGGACTTGGAGCAGCAGCGAAGGGAGAACGCGGTTTTCTCGCCGCCGGCCTGGGACAAGAACACGCTGATTTCCAGGTATGCTTATATGTGGGGAAGGGACACCCAGGACCATAAGGTGCCAGTAGTGCTCCCTGCTGACACCAAGGTCGCCGGAGAGGCGTGCCAATCTTCTGCGTGTACTTCTACTGCGGCCTGGTCCCCCCATACTCGGATTTCTTCATCGAGTTGATGCACACCTTCGGGTTCAGACTGCTGGATTTTACCCCGAATGCAATGACCTGTATGGCAGTCTTCGCCCACATGTGCGAAAATTTTGTCGGAGTCGTCCCCAATGTCAACCTCTTCCGCCATTTCTTCATTCCCCGCATCGAAGGTGATGCGCTTTCCGGCAGCGTGACTTGGATTCCGCGGGCCAAATCTAAGGGAAAATATCTTGTCGGGCTGCTGCATCTGAAATGTGAGGAATTGCGGGCAGAATGGTGCTGGATCAAGGAGAAGGACTTCCACAACTTCTGCTTGCCGCGCACAGAGAAGATTGACCGCGGTAAGAATTGGAGTGATCTTGGCGCTAGCGACAAGAAGCTTGGGCCGGCACTGAATCGGATTGCTCGCCTCCAGTCTGCCGGGCTAACCATTGAGATGGTAGGAGCCGATTTCCTCCGTCGACGCATTGTGCCACTGTAGAAGAGGCAAAGGTACACTTGGGAGTACAAGAATGCCAGGGACATCATGAGGATATACCCAGGGCTGGCCAATAACTTGACGGTTATGCAGCACATCAGTCTCTGCCACCAGCTCTTCAGGGTCTCCGGCAAGTTCCGCCTGCCAGACAAGGTTGTGCCACTGCACATTAATTCCGCCAAAGATTCTATCTTGGCGATGATGCCAGCATGCACTGCTCGGGGAGTCGAAGCTGACTGGGAGGTGCCTTCACTCGAAGATGAAATGACCTGGGCTTCCAATCTGATGGAGAGGCCCATTCGAGAAGAGAAGGACCTCATCCAGGCCACCAGAGATGAAGAGTTGGTATATATCGCTTACAGGGCCGAAGAGGCCTTGAAGGTCAGCAAGGCTGGCGGTTCCCAGGCTGCGGCAACTGAGGAAGAGGAAGAAACCCCCGACGAAGAAGTCATCGAAGAGCACCGGGAGGAGCCTGCCGGGGAAGAGGTTGGCGATGAAGCCGAAGAAGGAGGAGATCTTCAAGGCCCGAAGAAGAAAGCGCGCGTTCTTCGGAAGGCATCTAGCCAGGAGGCAGTGCGACCTTCTTCGTCAGGGACTGGCCCTACTTTGAAGAAGACGACCACCAGAACTGGCCAGCAGCAAGAAGTGTGCCGGCAATCAACTCGGCGTCCTCGAGCTCAATGTCCACCTCCCCAGCAAGGGGTTGCCGGTGAAGTTGAGTCTTCTCAACAGGCATCTTCGCCTCCACTGGCAATCAAGAGAGCCAGGGAGTCGCCTCCGCTAGTCAGATACGACCTCTCCATCCTCAGCGAGTCCGAAGACGAAGAGTAAGCATAATTATTTTATCTTCATCAAATCTTGATTTTGTCTTGACTGTCATTTGACTTGACTTCCTTTGTCTTCGCAGGGATACAGAACCACTCGTGCACAGGGCGAAGCGAACGAGAGGTGCAACGGAGCACGAAACCACGGCAAGTGCTAGGCAGGGGGTCACATCCGCCGTCACCATCGTCGTCAGTCCCTAGCCCAGCCCCTTGCGTGAAGTTGTGGTGCAGTTCCTGCTCACGGGCGCCGGCACCGAAGTTCCTCCTCCTGAGCCCAACAAGGAGATAGGAGAAGGCCGCTAAGAGGAAGAGCGCCAAGAGGTAGATCCTATCATGGCTCCTCCTTCAACTATCATCCCGGAGAGCGCTTCTCCGACAAGGGCCTCCGCTGATAAGCCCGCCCGTACGGAATTTGTCCCGGCAAGCGAGGCTACCTGTGACCGTGCGGCGGCAACAAAAGTTGCCGGGAAAGGAGACACCCTTCCTCCTTGAACATCAACAGGTAATCCACTTGTCTATAAGCATTGTCCAAAAAACTTGTTCTCTTGAACTTGACTTGTAAATTGAATCACTTTTTGGCTCTTTGCTTCTGTTCCATCCTGCAGATCCAACTTCTCCCGAAGAAGGGGAAATCCTTGCAGACGTGGCCAATATTGCAAAAAGTGCTGCTGACGAGTTTGCCAAGATCTCTGCTAAAGAGGCCACCAAATCTACTGCCAAGGAGGCAAGGGAAGTCACCGGAGAACTAGGAAAGTCTCCCGACAACACGTCTGCCCCCATCCAAACAAGCACGGAGATGGTGCTGGTTGACGCTGACAAGCCAAACTCTGAAACTCAACCTGCTGCACCAACCACTCAGATCTTGGCAGATGTCTTGACGCTCGCCACTCCCCAGCAAGGTCCTGAAGCCCCCAGTTCATCAAGCACCGGAGGGCCAAATTTTGACGATGAGATTGCCCGGATCCTAGCCCCCTTTTCTCAAAGTGCTACTGAAGCTGACAATGCTACCGACAATGCAACGGATCTTGCCTTCTTAGAAACCATGGCCGCTAGTTTCAAAGATGTGCAGGACCATTATAGCAATCGCTGAGTCAAACTCCAAGAAGAGCACAAGGCCATGGATCTGGCCGAAGAAAAACTGAAGGGGAAGGCTGAGGAACTCTGGGCATGGTACAACAGCCAATCTCACAATCTGAGAAGGCAAGAGCAAAAGCTTGCCGCCGCCCAGGAGAAGGCGACAGCTTTGGACGGCAAGCTGGCAGAGTGCGAGGCGCGGCTCAATGCCCGGGAAAAAGATCTTGCCACACAAGAAGAGGCCCTTGCTGCCAAACTTCACAGCAAGGATGAAGAGATTGAAAAGCTCCTTGAGCAGAGGACTCAAGAGCTGGAGAAGAACCACAAAGAATCCATTGAAACCCAAGCTTGAGAGAGTGCCGCCAAGCTCAAGGAAGCTACTGATAATGCTACTGCTGCTGCCACTACTAAGGAGAATTTGGATTCCCAGGTGAACAAGCTAAAGGAAGATCTTACCGCCAATAATAGGGAGATCGAGGATCCCATGTGAGCCTCTCCACGTACAGTCATCTCCCGATTCCTCTCATTTGTTGACCATGTTGAGAACGACAGAAGGCGGTGCCGCAACGACAGCATCAAGGCAGAGGACGACGTCGAGACCTCGGACCAGAACGAACTAAAGTCGGGGAAGACGCAGGCAAAGGGGAGTATGAGGGTTGACTAGTTCGGGTGCAGGGTTAGCCGGTGGAGCTGCCACTGCCGGAGAATAAAAGCAGATGTGGGGGAGTAGAGGGATGGCCTGGCCAGCGCCATGCATAGGCTAGGATGGGTCATCGAGGCGTGCGCGGCAGCGCCGCCAGCCGCTGTAGGGAGAGGACAAAAGATTGAATAAAATAAAGAAATACAAATGGATAGGTGGTTGGTCCTAGATGTCTGTGTACGAGACCTGCTGGGTCCACCTGAGAAGGGGAATATGTTGGGAGGAAGGAGGTTCAAAGCACGCCAGCCGTTGGATTTCAATCTAATGGCTGCCAAAAGGACTGACGAAAGAGGAATCAAACTTAACTTGTTCTCGTCGTTCGTGATCAAAGATGACCACCCTGAGTGAAGTTATCTGATAATCTAGGCAAAACGAACGACTGTGCAACCTAGAGAAAACCGCGCTCAGACTTAAAAAAAAGCACAAAAAAATGATACAACTGCTGGATCCCCATAAGCATGTCATGGGCCGCGGATGTCCTAAGAAAAGAAACCTGGGCTGGGCAGCCACAGCTTAGTTGATACCTACTCGACCTAAAAAAAAGGAAACACGGCAGCCCTGTGAACTAGTACTCTTATTACATACATAAGCAAACAGATTCATAGCCACTCAGAAAAGAAAAAAAGAAAACAGGTTCATGGGTTCTTAGACAAAATATTATGGATAAAACAGATAATTATGACACATAGGCTAATGCATGAAACACTCAGAAGATAAAGGTGCTTAAACAGACAAACTACACCATCTAGATCTTCCTCGCACGCTTGATCATGACGCTCTGGCTGTCCGTGTACTCCTCGGTCACGGGAAGCAGACACGCCCTCATGTCCAAGATCCACCTGTACATGTCGTAGCATGCGTATGCGTCCTTGGCCGCGTAGGTGATGTAGGCTAGATTCTGAGGTACCTCCCACGTGTTCAAGTCCTTCGTATCCACGTCTTCTTTCATGTTGGCGTAGCAGGGGTCGATGATGGCCGCGGCAAGGTCAACCACAGAGTCCTCCTCTTGCCCATTGCCGATGATCTTGTATTGCTTCTGGATGTCGACGAAGTTCTTGCACCAGATGGCCGAATTGTAAAGCACAGTGGTGTTCTTCCTGCTCTCCACCGTAGCGAAGGTGCAGTCGGCGGTGCCGATGAAATGGGCGAATGCTCCAGAACCCCTGATGGCCCTACAGTAGTGGTTGACTAGAACCTCATCCTGCATGCATACCTGGGTGAAGGCGATCCGCTGGTCCCTATCAGGAGATGGATGGATGGGCACAAGGTCTAGTCCCGCGACCTTGTGCTTCTCATCCTGTAGGTACTGCTTGAACTTGGCGACGCAAAGCTTCACCGAGTCTGGATCGTTGGTGTACATCACATTCAACTTGGTGCTGCCATGGGTCTGAATGGCGAACTCAAAGGTGAACTCCTTGCTGGAGTCCATATCCAGCAGGCTCACCCCTCGGATCGCCATTAGAGTCTCTTCTCACGCAGAGTTGTTGTGGCGGTTCTTGTTTTGTGGGGATTTGGGGTAGGGGGAAGATGAAGACGATGGGGAGATATGGACAGCGAAGGGCTCCTTATTTACACTAAGGATCGGTGTGTAGTGGGGTACTGGGGGCGGTAGCAGCAGTTCGTTTTTCCAATCTTGGGGAACTATCGCTAGTGAACGTAGGGGTTAGGCGGTGGCAGCAGTTCGTTTTTCCACTCTTGGGGAACTGCAATCGCCGGTGAACGTAATGGGTACAGGCAGCAGCAGTTACTACCCCCTCCTCCCTCGCCCGCTGCACGCCCCCTCGACCCATTCAAACGCCTCCATTAAACCGGCGTGGAAGCCGAGAAACCTATTCAGTCCGCACGTCCGTTCACGAGAGGGTTGGCATTGGCACTGTAATAGCGAGTGTTAGTGTGGTCGCTCTACTTAAATTTTATTCTTAAAACAAGCAAAGCATGGGCTCGTTCTATCAGTGCCATGAAATCAACATGCAAAATAATTAGAATTATTATTCTCAGGATGCACACAAACAGCTCATTTGCCGCGCTTTTAGACAGAAAATACTACCAAGTTTGAACATATTGTTAGGGTTGCTGTCCTCTGCATCATCATGCCGTGTTTCACATCTTGCAAGATTCACAACCAACTCATAAGATTCAAATAATAAGTACAAAAAAGATGCCTACGCATCTCAGTGCCAATAGTTACTGTTTAACTAAAACGTTGTGAGAATGTTAACAAATAAATAAAATCGATCGATGCTTCATGTAAGCAATTTGATTCAAGGATTTGCTGAAACATTGAAACCTGTCCCGTTTATGGCCACGCATGTCAAACATTGGCAGATGAACATTTTCTGGATATGGACCAGGCTCATGAGATACATTGCATCGCTAAGGAGCTGGAACTCCTGAAGTGTGAGTTGCCGAACAAGTTTGTCGCGGGTTGCATTATTGCAAAACTCCCTCCTTCATGGAAGAACTTTGCTACTTCTCTCCAGCACTTGAGGCGTGAATTCTCTGTTGAGGATGTCATCGGTCATCTAAGTGTTGAGCAGAACTCGAGAGCAAAGGACTCACACACGAAAGGGGCAAAGGGTTCTTCTAGCGCCAATGTGGTGTAGAAGAATTTCCACAAGTTCAAGGGAAATAACACTGTCTAGCACCAAGAACTTGGTGAATGCTTTGACCATCCCAACATCTGTAGCTGAGTATTCTTGTTTGCACAGATAATGAAAAAGCATGATTTCTATAATAGTGGCACTAGTTGTTGCAACTTTACTTTCTTAATGGGAAAAAAGATTGTGATACAATAGCTTTATATAAAAAAATACAACGCTGGCACAGTATGACAAAGCACGATCATGTGGATGAAGGACAGTACTGACCAGTGTGAGATGACTTTGTGAGATCAAGTTGTTCTTCAGGTCCCCGTATCTTGCCATGATGGAGATTCATTGACATCTATCAACAACTTCAGTGTGGCAGTAGAAGGAGGGGCCATGAGTCATTCCAATCTCTTTTTTGTGTAGTTCAACTAAAATTACGACGCTCGCCATGCTGCGAGAGAGAGGGGGCCTGTGCCACCTCAACGGTACGCCTCATGGACTCAACTAGTTCAGTGCACATGCTATGTGATTGATGCAGTGCAAATCGACTCAATTCTCCCGGATACGGCTTCAGCAAGTTATCTACATTGGAAATGAGATGATAGTTAAGACAGTAGCTCTATTATAACTGTTTTATTACTTCATTTTATCAGTGGCACTAGCGGTGCCAAAACATTGCCTCAAATTATTAGTGGCATTACATTAAGATGCAAAAACAATATCATTATTGCTTTCTCATAGCAGTGCAAAAACAGTAGCACAAGATCACTAGCTGAATGCAGAGTCAAAATCAACCAAAAAGTAACATACCCGGTCATGGGAACCATAACTATAGTCAACGCCACTGTAGATGGGTTGACACCAGTCACCAACATGGAAGATTCCATTCATGCGACCTTTTTGTGCAGTTCACCTAAAATGAAGCAATGTTTGCATCATGCAGCTAGCAAGATGTGCTTGGTCCCATGAGCTGGCAGCTTCTCCTTCATTAGTTGCACTAAAATTTGAGCAACGTCAAGGTTGGCTGTCATGCTCATGGATGGTGCAACTATAATTTCCTTATCCTTTTGTGCACTTCCACTAAAATCAAGTGACATTGTGGTGACGGTGACGGCTAATCTTGCAAAGGTTAATAAACTGTTGCACGAGATTACCGGAAGAGTTAGACGAAGAGGTTAGGAACACCAATCACCCTTTGTGCGGTTCTACTAAAATCGAGAGACATTGCCCATGTGACATTTTAGTAGAACTGCACAAGACACTCTTTCAAAAAAAAGGTGTTTTGTGCAGTTCACCAAAAGGTCACAACAGCAACGAGGTGAAATGGATATCCCTATCTGCACAAAAAGATAGAAAGAAAACAGTTACTAGTCAATAACAAGATATGAAACATACACGAAATGAAAAGAGGCATCTATCTTCATGGCAATCATGCAATGACAGTAGAAATTTTAAAACGGCAGCATTGCTTCATATTACTCAAAGCATTATGATCAACAATGACATCGGTCAAATATGCCATTACATTAATGGTGGCTTTGCTTCGTTTTACCAGCTACATTTGATTAACGGCAGCTAAATAGTTGGTATAAGCACATGGGACAGTGGGGACACCAGGACATTCACCAGTCTAAAGAAGCAACTTACTTATCATAATGGGAAATCTAGCAGGAGAGTAGCATTTGTAAAACAATTTAAGTACATCATATTACTGGAGGCATTAGATTAACAACAACATTGGTTAGACATGTCCTTACTTTAACAGTGCGATTGCTTCATTTTACAAGTGCCATTACATTAACAACAGCAAAAGGTTGGTACAAGGGCATGCAGATAGTGGACGCATCAGCACCATGTACCTACAAGGAGGCATGATGTGGTGAGGCCGAGTTTGTTTCCCCGAGCAACAAACATCCAACCAAGATATGGGATGGTCCCAAATTTAGGTCTCTTTAGGCACCTTTTACTACGTGAGGATAGCAAATCTAATCCTGGACATATTATGTTGACTTGTCCCCCAGCTGCCACTTTCTTTCCTTCTTCCACCAATAATAGATCTGTTCCTTATTCAATTTATACTGCATTTTCCCTTTATTTCCCTTTTGAACCAAGAGACCGGTTGGGTAGCCAGTCACTACAACTTTCCCCCCTTCTATTTCCTATTTGAATCAAGTCCTGGATTCATGCTACACCTTTCCCCCCTTTATTCCCTGTTTGAACCAAGTCCTAGATTCGACTGCATGAAGTAGCTTTACCTCTAATAATAGTAAAAGTTAAGGTGGCTTTGGAACAGCTGATGGAAGTAGAAAAAGATCCACATGCAGCCACGTGGGGAGCTGGGGCAGTAGAGCAAGGCCGTTTTCGAAGGAAGTAATACCTGAGGGTCGTCGGGATGAGGTTAGGAGGGCGGCCGGAGCCCGGATCTGGCCACAATACAGCATGGAGGAAGAAGGGGTCGGATGCCCTCCCGAGCCGGCGCTGTGTCGGAGAGAACGGCACGGGCAACCGATCGGGACGCGCCGGCAGCTGTGGGTCTTCTCCCTAGCCGCCGACGACCGCGTGAATGAGGCACCTACTCCCCTACCCCGACCGAGCGGATCCGGCCGGATCTATGACCAGCGGTGAGCAGAGAGAGAGAGTGCAGCCACCGCTGTCTTGTTTAGATATGGAGAGGGTGATAGAGTGGAGAGAGGAACCCTGGTAAAGCAAGCGCTGAGGTTCCTGCCCGTATATATAGTGGAGTGATTTTCTTTTTCTCTCCACAACAATCGTTTCAATTTGTGTACGTGATATTAAAGAAAAGAAACTCTCTATTTAACGTGCTACAGTGACCAAACTCCACGACGTCCAGGAGTACTAGTAGTATTGTTCACTTGTGGACCCCGGCCCTCCATTCATTGAACAACCACATGGGTGAATATATAGAGAGAGAGAACAAACAAGCTGGAACTCTTTTGGCTTTGAGATATCGATGGTACCGTTCGACCACACTGCATCAATGGAGTCAGTACTTTGAAGTTGCCGTAATGCGTGGCATTTGCAGTTCCCATCTAATACATTTTGATTGATATACGTATAAACACATGCATGGTTTACATTCTGAATCGCTAGCTAGAACTTGAACTGTATTTGTTTTCAACATAAAGTGGAATCAAATGTTTGAACTCATGATCTTAGGGTTTGCAGAGAAGAAGTAAAGGGCCATCGATCTTTGTTTTGCTTTTGAACATACTACAACATATGCAACCCTTTTGTGAAAATGACCAGATATGTTATAAAAAGTTCACCATGAGTACTACAAAGCATCTCAAACATAATAAAAATTACACCGAGATTTCGAGACCACCGAACGACCTACTACCGTCACAACGAGCCGCCGACGCACTGCTGTTGCCGCCATCCTACCTGAGCTGGCTTGACCTCGTCGATGACAGCCGGGAAGTGATTGTGCACTTGCCCCTAAGGAGCGGCGACCCGAAGCCATAGTAGTCGTAATTAATGTGAAGCACCTAATTAATATAACACAAAATTTTGCCACACAAGAAACCCTAGCCTTACCGCCCCAAGGAGATGACATGAATCTATGTTGGAGCTCCATCGACTATGCCCCGATGAGGATCAGAGCTCGAAAGACAAACTCATACAAGATGTGTCGATCGATATCGCCGCTGTCCTACCGGAGTCGGCTTGACCTTTTTGAACGATAAACGGGAAGTCTTCGTGCAGATGCCCATAAGGACCAGAGCCGTAGATCCGTATTGTGTGTTTGGTTTCATTCTCATCTCAGCATAGTTGTTCCCTCTTTGATATGCTCATCTCAGCATCCCTCTTCATGCATGCTCCTAGTGTATTTGTGTTAAGCTAGCGTGGACTCATGCACCCTTCATACACTCTACCAAACACCAAAAGTGGGTCGAGAAGGGAACTTTTGCTTTCATGCACCCTTCATACACCGTACCAAACACCCAAAAGTGGGTCGAGAACGGAACTTTTGCTCACGCGCACCCTTCATACACCCAACCAAAACACACCCTTCTCGTTGTTGAACCCTTGTAATTATCCGAAGCACTTGACACCTAATCTCGCCACATGACAATATGCTCATGTTCCATCCACCATGTCTAGATGGACGAACTCGAGGAGGATCGGAGCCTGAAAGACAAACTCAAAGGAGAAATGCCCCCATCCAAGTGAGGGTTGCGCGTGCGTGGACTAAAAAACCCTAATGTAAACTACTAACTGGAGCGGAGGCCCCTGGATTCCCCTCCCCGCCACCAGTGGCCCAGCAGTCGGAAGAGGGGAGGGGCGAATCCACGGGATCACCAGTGAAGCGTGGAGCGGGGAGGTTGCACTACCTGCCTAGGGTGGGGGAAGTAGATTTGTATTCATACCGAAATAGATTCGAATTTTATTGGTACTGTACAGTACTACATAGCCGGTGTGTCGACCTTTTTTATTATTTCTCAACATATCTACTGCCCGTATGTTACTATCGCTCGTCTCTCTTTTCTACTGTACTGTAGTACTTAGTAGTAACTTAGCCTGCCTAAAAAAAAGTAACTCAACCGTATGTCACAATCGCTCGTTTCTCTTTTAGTACTGTAGTAGTAGTAATGCGACGCACGTTCCATTCGGTGAGCGGCGTGCCGGACCGACCGTGGGGGTGCGACGTGAACGCGACGGGCGTGCTATGTACATGTACCACCTTTTTCTTTTGGTTTTGCTCCATGCCGCAATCCATCAATACAAAATTATATTTAAAAGTCGAGGGCGGGGCTTTTCTCGCGCGGTACGCCCGGCAGTTTCGCCTAGTCGGTTTGACAGAGAGGCGAGGAGGATGAGCGAGTACTCTAGCGGATTCAACTTAGTGCTAGAAGAGTGGGACTGTGTGATTTGACGGCTCATTACTGCAGGAAAGGTGGGGCCTTGTGATATGACTGCTCATTTATAGTCATTATTACTGCGGCGCTACGACAGGGTGAGGTTCCCCTTTCATTCCCCACTCTAATCTGGTGCATGACACATCGACCCGGATGCTGGCTGTCCCACATGTCGGCGAAAGGAAGAATACTTGTTGCCGACAACGTAATAAGGAGCAAAGAACCGTGCGGTATACTCTAGTTTAGCACTGGAGTACTAGTATACGTCGGAGGAGTGCGAAACACGGCAGCCCAGTGAACCAGCAGGCGATATGGCGATAAAAAACAATCTACTATAGTCCAGTCTTAGCATGTAAAAAGACGCCACCTCTTCCTCCTCCCCCTCTGGGTTTATCGCCATCAGCGGAGCAAGAGCGTCGTCGCAGCTTAGCTAGTAGTACTCCTACTCCTCTCCAACCTTTTTTTTACAATTCCTTTGTTTTTCCTATGGCGTTGAACACCCTTTGCTAATCCTATTGGATTTAGCACTCTAGTCCCATACTTTCCCCATTCCTATATTTTGAGTATCCTGGGAATCAAAGAGGCCCTTAGACTGGTTTAGGGCCGGTCCTTTTTTCAATGAAATATGTCGAAAATGTAATGAATGTGCTCCGGTTTCTATGAAAATCATCTGGTTTGCATGTAGTAATTCATTTACTATTTATTCTTTTGTGGGGGGTTTGCATGTAATTCGTCCGGTTTGAAATGTACTCGTACGCCGGCATGGTTGGATGGCCCGCTGCCACATTAATGTCCGAGGACTCGTCCCTAGTGGTTGGCGCTCAGCGTTGGAGATGCCCCGAGTGCTTCCAGGTGGACCCAGATGCTCTATGTCCCACATGTCGGCAAAAGAAGCACGTAAAAATATTTCCGACGACCACAGAGCCGAGTAGTACATCTCAGCAAGTAGGAAAAATGCATGAAAAAATATGTACTATGAAGCGTAGCTGCAAAGTGATGAAAGGTATAGGTCGTGCGCACCCAACGAGTGGTCATAGCACGTACGAGTACAAATGAGTACGGGGTACTCCTACTCTATCAACATGAGTCCCATCGGACAACGATGTCTGTGCTATAGAAAGCTCTTCTCCCTCCTCGTTTCTCTCTTCTAATTCTAACTCAGCCGACGCGCAGCGGGCGGGGCGGGGATTTGCCGATAGTCGGTTTGTTCAACTGCGGTCCCACATGATAGTGAAAATGCTAGACAACGTAACGACAGTGTGGGGTGCGACGCAAACGGGACAGGCGTGCTGTACTTGTTCCACTTTCTCGTTTTGAACTTGTGACGTATAACGCTTAGTTTTGAATTTATAAGTTTGCTTGTCGCGCCCATATATATACCATAGAATTAACTAACAAAATCTCAATGCATGTCACCAAAAACTATATCGTTGGATTCGTATTTGAACATACTCCCTCCTTTCCGGTTTAGGGTTTCGAGGTACATTAAATCACCCAATGCAAGTATCAAGAGAAAACTCACCAATGCATGTAGAAGTTCATGGACATTTAGTGGTCATGCATGCATGCGTTGTAATAAATGCATCGGTAAACATAACTTTATGAGGAAAACGAGCATACAAATTAAGTACATATGCAAACTACGAAATTTATTCCACCACTCACAATCTACCTTGGTTGATGAGATTTTGAAATTGAGCCCTATAAACCGGAAAGGAGGGAGTAGTTTCCAATGATATTGTTTTTTGTGACATGCATTAACTTATTGTTAGTTAAATCTGAAGTCAAAATTTGGCACAAAACACGAAGGTGACCAATAAAACAGGGCGAAGATAGTGATACATATAATTAACGCGAAATGAGAGCAAGGGATCACACATATCATTTACGACTGGAATGATAATGCGATACAGTACGCGATGCAGTGCTGGTTACAGGAGGCAAGAAGAAAGATGCATCCATCGACAACCTCCTCCTCCTCGACTCAAGGTGTCGGCCAACCGAACGGTGGCTGAGGAGCAGCGGCTTTCGTGGCGAGGTCAACGTGCTTCTGAACAATGGCATCCAAGGCTTCCAGCCGGTCGAAGAAGGCCAATGTCTTACCATCGTCCCTGGCCCTATAGTGGCCTATGTAGATGATTTCCTCGTAGATATGGGTGTGTTGGTCAACGGTTTCTTGCTCAGCGAGGCGCTGCAATGCGAGCGCGGCCTCGAGGTGGACATTCTTTGTCGCGACATCGGGCAGCTGCAGGGCCACCAGTGCATCAAAGAGGTTGTCACCATGGAGGCCGATGAGGGTGGCAGGCAACGAGGAGCCTGGGCGCGCGGGCTGGAGGAGTACGGCAAGGTCGTCCGCGCGCTTCTTGACGGCGGTGAACTTGCGGATGGAGCGGACCATCATCTCGCCCATGTGAGAGGCGAAGCCATCGTTGCCAAGGGCTATGACGCCGGCGGTCGCCAGCACCGTCTGGAGACGCTGCTCGGTGCCGGGCCGCAGGCTGGCGTCGTGGATCATCTGGCACAGCCACCTGCCACTCGCGTCCCTCACGTCCATGGGTGGTTGTGGCTTCTGGTCACTTGGTCTTGGATTGGAGTGAGCAGTGTTGCGCAGACTAGGTGTGTAGTACTAGCAGGTGCATACGATTCGGTAGATGGATTTGAGTGGAGGGGCACCTTAGACTAGCCATAGTTGGAGTAACTTTAGCAGTAACATTGAGTCCAACTCAGCAGATTTGCCTATGTGGCAATGAGTTAATGAGGAAAGAGATAGTTTGAGTAACTTAGCTAGTTCCCGTAACATCACATATCCCAATACAATATGAGTCTATAACGTAATTAATGAACCTTTGCATGACACCACACTTATGTTACTACCCACTATGAAGGTAGTAACATAGTCTAGGGATATTTGTATGTTAGTAGTGTATGTTACTCTCCACTATGGCTAGTCTTATACTATGAGAGTGTAAACGACGTTGCATTCATATCGTGCTGGCTCCATTCTGCTTCCCCAATTAATTCCCTCTGCATGCTTCCCTCCATTCCACAATGTAGTGCGCTCGCGCTTCCCGAGATCTATTTTTGACCATAAATTTGACATGAATTTCAGTGGTATAATTTTTCCTCCCGCCGCAGTCGGTCTCGTTGGTTAAATTTATGGTCAAACTTAGATCTCAAGAAGCACAACATTGAATGAGGATGCATCATTGACCGTTCAATGTTTCGAGAACCTCTACCCTCTCCCTCGTTGGCATTCAAGCCATATCAATGTAAACGCGTGTCAAAAAGAGACTAGTTTTCGCAAAAAAAAAGAGACCAGTCAACAGTTCGCCACGAGCCTATAACTAGCGATCACCACAATAACCGTAAGATCTGCATCCGACGGTGGCACCTATTGGACACAAACAGCAATAAAAAAACAAATGCCATGGCATTTTACAAAACTGCCACACCACGCCCCTCCCCTACACATGAGAGACTGCCACGCGAGCATTCACAACTGCCACTTTCGGGTTGCGCTTGGCTCTTCGCCTCTTCAGGGAGTCGTACTACTACAATAGTACTACTAGTACTATATGCTTCTGGCAATCTGTTACCGAATGAACTGCTGCATGTCCACCGCGTGGGGGAGGGAGAGCATGTTGTAAGCAAAAGCTTCTCCTTGTTGTACGAGTTGACGCGACACATCAAAGCAGTACACTCGATTTTCTCAAGAAGTTCTGTTTACCGATGCATAAATTGCAATGCATGAATGCATGCCGTGAGTTTCCTTTTGATCCTTTCATGTCTTGATTTAATGCACCTTGGAGTATGAACATGTCATGGTAAAACTTTCTAATAATGCCCCGGCCCTAAAGCGAGAGATGGTGGTGCACGAGGAGAGCAAGATCATGCCGACGGAACAGGACCCAACGATGGACGTCTTTATGGACCTCACCATGCTCCACTGCCCCTTCTGCCTCCGCCCCTTGAAGCCTCCGGTGTACGAGGTTCGAATACATCTTGTCCGTTCGGTTGATCGAGCAAGGTGCAGTTTTCTTGATTGATGTGGTGTTCGATTGATTTGTGCAGTGCAAGGGAAGGCACCTGGCCTACGCGGACTGCCACGGCGAGCGGCCCGGGAACCACCAGCAGTGCCAGAAGTGCGAGCACGGCGGCAGCTTTGATGTGCGCAACATGGCGATGGACGCCATCCTCTCCTCGGTGAGGGTGGAGTGCCCGCACGAGGGCTGTGGGCTCTACGTCACTTACCACAAGCTCCACGATCACCAGAGCACGTCTCCGCTCGCGCCGTGCAAGTGCCCCATGCCTGGCTGCGGCTACGAAGGCCCGCCGCCGGTGCTCCCCAACCACCTCATCACCGTGCACCCCATGCCCATGCACAGGATCTAGTACAGCAAGGTGCTCCAGCTGCAGGTGCCGATGTTGGAACCGCGGCGCTTGCTATTCGCGGAGGAGGACGGCCACGCGTTTTTCGGGGTCACTGGCGCGCTCGGCATCGGCGCGCCTATCGCCGTGTCGGTCGTCTGCATCAGAGCGGGGGCGTCCCCACCGCCGCACTACGCAGCCAAGGTGTGGGCGAACGGGCCGCCGGGGGTGCCCAACGGCAGGACCGACACTGTCAAGGTGGAAATCGAGGTGACAAGCAGCAAGGAGCCTGGCGCCATCGCCCTGGAGGAGCTGACCTTCTTGATAGTGTCGCCCAAGCTGCTGGCCGGGGCTGGGTCGTCGAGGACGGTGTCCCTCCACATTCGGATTGACAAGCTCACCTCCTAAATGATTCCACAATGCCTTCTAGTTATCTTAGTAATATGCTAATGTAGGGTTTAGTTTGGTCTACTTTACCTTAGTAATATGCAGTTGAAGTAATTCCCAACAGTCCAAGGGATATTTTGTGTCCGTTGGATATAAGATCTTTTGGGTAAGAAATAAACCTAAATATAAGCTGCTTATATGTTTGTTTGTTAAGGAAGTCTTGCATACTTCTACGAGTTGACGTAGCACATCAAAGTAGTACTACTAGTATTCACCCGATTGCGCACTAGGCAGACCAATCTCGTGTCGTGTTGGTGCCATGTGTGGTACCCACATTAAGCAAAACCTCACGCCTCCAGCTGAGCCTCCGCGTTTTGATCCTTTGAATCTGAAGGCCAAGGAGCAACGTGAACCTTAGATAGAGCGAATCGGATGGTTGAGAACACTACGATTCGTAGCTACCAATGCGTGTGTGAGAGAGGACGAGTGCGTGCATGCACCTCTTCTCTCCATGTACGACGTACTAAACCTAGAGTACAAGTGTATGTGTGTGGCATCGACCTAGAGATCTAGAGATGGTGAGTGCGATAAGTCTCGAGAGACTCGTGAGCGTAGGTGTATGCATGGGAAAGAGGGAGAGAGATGATATGTGTCGATGTAATGCGTGTGAAAAAAAATAGTCAATAGTTTGCCGCTAGGCTATTCCTGGCGAACGCCCCAGTATCCGTAAGATCTGCATCCAACGGTGCCAGTTATTGGACGAAAACAGCAGTAAAAAAAGAAATGCCATGGCATTTTACAAAACTGCCACACCACGCCCCTCCCCACACATGAAACTGCCACGTGAGCGTTCGCAACTGAGGGAGCCATAGCCATGGTCCGCTCCTTGGTGCGATCCATAGAATTATTAAAAAGGCCGGGCTTTTAGTGCACAGTAGGCGGGGGGATCTTGGCCTGTCTGTTTGCTACTCCTCACATGCGGTCGTACATGTCAGTGATGTATCAAGCCGATGCGTGTCGAGCGGCGGGCCGGACCGATTGTCTGTTTGTGCTACTGCTCACATGCGGTTGCACATGTTAGTGACGCACCAAGCCGATGCGCGTCCCTTCGGTGAGCGGCGGGCCGGACCGACCGTGTGTTGGTGCGACGCGAACGCGACGGGCTGTAAAGTTTACCGCATAACTTAATACTATGTAATGTAAAGTGTAACACTTGCTTTCACTCCTTAACGAGATCGGTCGATAGAAATCCCCATTAGAAAGGCGAGGGCGGTGTTTTTCCAGTGTGGGAAGCGAGGGAGTTTTTTTTACTATAGCGGAGGCGTGGGAGTTTGGCCGATGGTTTGCATACGTTTCTCGAACACGTACGTGGGCCTGCGCTCTCGGAGGCCATCATGGCGGAGCCAGACGCCCGCAACCTCTTAGACCCAAAAAAGAGGAGCCCGTTGCTGGCTATTTCTATAATTAGTTTTGAAATTCTCAATTGTTCACGTGTGACGTCATATCAGCCGTTCATTGATGTTGATCCAACGGTCTAGGTGTTTCAGATTCGCGTCTACAGTAACCTAAGTGTACTCACCCTAAAAAAAGTTTCTACGTTCTGCTAGAACCATTGGCACGTTAGTGTGATCAAATCCACACAGGAAGCTGGCAAATAACACCTCCACATGTGCCACGTGGCTTCATTGATGCCCCCCCACATCATTTTATTCATAAATGTATTGACTGAAAAAGAGAGACATCACCCTAAACAAGATCTTCCTCGTATTTTGTTTCCTACGAAGTAGTGCCATGCTATTGGAATCCAACTTGGTTGCTTTGCATGTACCGGAAGTACTAGTTGTCGGTGTAAAAACCGGCAGACCTCGGGGTAGGGGGTCCCGAGCTGCGGATCTTGGATCGATGGTAACAGAGACAAAAGGAGACGATGTTTTACCCAGGTTCGGGCCCTCTTGATGGAGGTAAAACCCTACGTCCTGCTTCTGTTTATATTAATGGAGGTGTATCGAGTACAGAGTTGATCTACCTCGAGATCGTAATATGTGTCTAACTACTATAGCTAGGTGTTCGATGTTGCGCTCATGTCCCCTACGGGCTAAACCCTATGGCTTATATACACGCCAGGGCGGGTATCTAGGGTTACAAGGTCGGTATCTTGGAGTAAGGCGGCCGGAACAATCTTGAAGTGTACTGCAAGTCTTCGGTAGATGCAGCCTTAATCACGTCTCCCATGTGCGATCTTCGGAGTCCATCTTGATCATGTACGGGGGCATATCGGCCCATCCGAGGAGACGGGCCGGCTAGGTTGGCACCCCCTAATCCTGGACACCGTCAGTAGCCCCCGAACTGGTCTTCTACGCCGAGGACGACTTTGAACTATCACTTCGGATCCGGAGACTCCGGCTTGACAGACGAGTTCCACCTTACATTTCGAATTCTATTAATAGAGCATCGACATCCGTGGTCCAACCAAGCTTGTACCCAATCCGGGGTGAGCAAGTATCTTAGCCTCGAAGGCTTGCTGTGCCGGCATGAACAGTCTAATCTGGCCTGACTGCTTTATCGGAGAGGCCCGCCCCACGACGTGTTGAGCAGTTTTACTGCCTCCCCTCAAATTGCATTTCAAGGTGGCTCCTTTACTGGCATGTCTTGTCGAGGCAGAGATCCTGCCCGCTTTCATAGGGATGTCATCAAAATTTCGTTTCCCCATATGTTTCAACGGCATCTTTGATAATAATCACGAATTTATCGGCGTAGCAAAGGGGCTCTTGGCCTTTCATAGGCTTATAAAAGCAATGGGGAGAACAGCGCGATAGCCTACGCTCCCATTCCTCCCTTGCTGCCGCTTCGTCTAGCTCCAACGCCCTGATCCAGCCCTTACGCCTTTCTCGTACGCAAGCTCGATTTCCCCATCAGCCATGGCCGATACCCTTAAGGGGCACTGGGGCGGCTTCACCGTGACGGCAGTGACCATTGCCGAGCTGCGCGACGCGGGGTATCTAGCCCCCACCGTCGCCGCCCGCGCTCCAGAGGCCGACGAGCTGGTACCCGCTCCCAACGTCGGGGAGCGGGTGGTCTTTGTACCCCACCTCATCCGAGGCCTGGGGTTCCCGCTGCACCCTTTCCTACGCGGGATCATGTTTTACTACGAGTTAGATTTCCATCACCTAGCCCCCAACTCCATTCTCCACCTCGCCGCTTTCATAACAGTCTGCGAGGCCTTCCTCCGCTGTGAGCCACACTTCGGCCTATGGCTGAAGCTTTTCAGGATTAAACTGAAGTCAAGCGGCTCCGAACTTGCGGAGTGCGGAGGGGCAATGATCAGCAAGAACCAGGGGGCCACTTAGTTCAAGGGCACCTTCATCGAAACGGTGAAGGAGTGGCAAAAGGAATGGTTCTATATTACCGAACCCCTTCCCGCTGGTCAAACCGAGGTCCCGGCCTTCTCGGCCGGGCCTCCCAAGAAACTCAAGTCTTGGAAGGAAAAGGGCGTCGCCTGGGGGAAGCCCGAAGAGGTAGAGACCCTAGTCGAGAGGATCGTGTGGTGGACCACCACGGGGAAGGCTGAGCTGGCCGATGTCATCAACGTCATGCTCAACCGCCGCATCCTCCCTCTCCAACTTCGGGCCACCCCGATGTGGGCACAGAAGCCCGAGGACATGGATGCCATCAACACCTTCTTCCGCTCCACCTTGGCCACTATGTGGACAAAGCTAATGAAACTGGCCAAGGACAAGATTCCCAAGGAGGGAGAGGACTGCGGCCTCGAACACGGCTATGAGGCCCCCCCGGTGAGTGGTTCCGTCCTTCAATCTTTCATTCTTTGCTTACTGCTCCGAGGAGTGAAGTTTTTATTTAGGCCGTTGTGTTTTGACATTTTGCAGAAGTGGTCGGCATGGATAAAGGGGGTACGATGCCCAGCCCCATTGCCGGAACAACCCCAGACTCCCCTGCTCTCGGCACTTCTGACCGAGGAGCCACATGTGGTGGCTTCCAAAGGGACGAAGACCCAAGCAGGGGGACTTCGGTTACCCGATCAGAAGAGACCCACACCTCCGCCGCTCAAGACGGCGGCGCCGAGGAGGGCGAGGACGAGATTCCCCTCCCGCCCCCCCCCCCCCCCCCGAAGAGGAAGAGGTCGGTGTCAGAAGACGCCGACGTGGGCATGCAGCCCAAGGGCCAAAAGAGGCTGAGGCGAGCCTCATCCGAGGCCGCCAACAAGTCGTCAGAGAGAGCCGAGCTCTCCGGTGACTCAAAGGAAGACCCCTCAAAACGGGGAGGAAGAAGCCGGCGCCTCGAGGGTAAGCCCTTATCCTTGTCTCCCTTGCGTGAGTCATTGTTTCATCAAGGGAAATTTTCAGAGAAGCAATCTTTTCATACACAGTCCACCGAAGGTGATCCCCAGCGGCTCCTCGAACGGGTTGCCGTCCGCCAGCGGGACTCCAGAGCCCGCTGCTTCTCCCCCGATGCAAGTCGGTCTGGGGGAGGCAACATCCACCCTGGCCCCCGAGGTCAACACGGCGGGGGCCGACGATGCGGCGGTCATGGCCGAGGTTGAAACCTCGGCCCAACAAGACCAGGGGACGAAGCGCCCCGAGGTCATCGAAGAAGGGCTGGGCCAGATATCGGCCCAGCCAGAGTCTACCTCGGCACCGCCTTTACAGACGGGGGCTCCTCGGGTGGATCCATCCGAGGTCATCCCTCCACCCCAGCCTGCAGTCCGAGGACGGACCGGCGCGGTGTGGGCCGAGGAAGTGGAGGAGGCCCTAAAGGGCTGCTCCCTTAAGGAGGAGCACTGTGCCTTGATGGGCACGGCTCTGGAAGCCTACCGGTCCGCAGAGGCCGGCCTGCACGAGGTCTTCAAAAGCCTTGTAGCAGGTTTCGAGGTACGTCTTCTGCACATTCAGTTTGCTTTGTCTTTATGAAATTTTGTCCTAGGACATAAAAATGTAGACTGCTGAGTGGCGTAATGAGTGAGTAGCCCCCGAGCCTGAAGTCGGTTGCAAGAAACCGTCATCGGGGTCGCTTGAGTAAGTAGCAGCCTGTTGAGTAGCCCCCAGGACGCTACCCGAAGTGGCCATCCTGGAGCATGTTGATGGTCTAGACCAGTTTCCCTCTTAACAAGGATTTTGTTATATTACAGGTATCGACCTTGGTTCCGGACTCCGTCTCCAAAGAGATGGCGGAGATGAACCGGAGACTTGAGTGATCTCAAGGTAAACAAGGTGAACCTTGCTTTGTGTGTTGTATGTTGAGGAAAACAACTAAGACTTAAATATGTTGACAGCAGAGCTGGAGACGCTCAAAGCCGAGCTTGAAAGTGCTCGGAAGGAAGTGCGGCAGCAGAAAGCAGCTGCCGCCACAGCCGAGAAGGCGCGGGCCGCCGAGAAGGCGCCTGGGGAGAACCACCAGGCGCGGGTGCTGGAGGTCGAGGAGACCCTGAAGGGCGTGATTGAAGCACGCGACAAGCTTCAGGAGGAGGGGTGGCGCGCGAAAGAGGAGCGCGAGAAGCTTCAACGTGCCCACTCCGAACTCCACACCTCGGCTCGTGCGGACCGCGAGGTGCTCCAGCAAATGGAACAAATCACCTCGGGTAAGATATTTTTGCTCCAGTGTGCGTTTGGCAGCAAAGGGTGTGTTGAGCTCACCCAATTGTGGCGTTCCACAGAGGTCTTCGAGGATCTCCCGCGGAGTGCGGAGGATGCGGTGGCCTATTTCGGCCAGCTGGCGGGTCATGAGGCGGAGAAAGCCTTCTGGGGCCAATTCCCAGGGTCCCCATCCGCGCAGCTGCTAAATCATCGAGTGAAGCAGCTGGTCGAGCTGTTTTGCATGACAAGGCCAGCACTCCAAGACCTCTGTGTTGCTCTGTGGCTGGCCGAAGCCATGCCGAGGAGTCTGTTCGGCCTGACGGCTCGTCTTCGAGATGCCGTGCCCTGCGTTAACCGCTAGAAGAGGTTGGCGTGCTTCGAAGGGGCTCGGAGGGCATACGCTTGCGTGAAGACTTGTGACGCTGGCCCCCCTGCCGATAAACCGTGGACCGCCGAGCAGTTCTTCACCGAGGTGGAGGCGGGAGCTCGGACCACCGAGGCCATGTGCCCTAAGGACACCCTATATTTGTAGGTACTCCGGAATGCCGGGGTGTATGATGTAAAAACGTTATCGTTTGAAATGAGAATGGTTGAAGTTCCATATGTGTTTATTTAGTAATTTGATTATTCCTCCGATATGACTTTTTAAAATGAGAGTGGCCAGTCGTCGGCTTCAGCCCCAGTGTAGGTCATACAAAGGGTGTTCCCTAAGCCATACTTGACCCTTAGCCGATGTCTCGGTACCCATGGGCGGTCGATGACTTAGAGGAACTAGGCAATCAGACTATAGTGGCTTGATGTCTTTCACTGAGCCATAGGAGTTTGACTCTGGGGGTGATGACCAGCCCCCGGTGTGGGAAGTGTTCGGCCTATTTGGCCGAGGTCGAGGCCATAGCGCACTTCGGCTAGAAGATAAGAGCCCTTCGTTTAACACGGGTGATCTCTAAGATCACATCGCTTGACGCGGTCTCCGGATGGCAGACCAGTTTACGCTTACCTAGATAGTAAGTTTTCGGCTTTCTCCACTGAGGCGCCATGCCAATTGACCTGGCGGCGCAATCGCAGTGGTTCTCCCGTTACACCCGTAGCCGAATTCATCGGAAACGTAAGGGGTACACATAGTAGCCGGGCAACCCAACTATTGACCGAAATCTAGGTTCGAAACTGATACATATAAGGCCAAAATCCGAGACGCCGAACACATCGGACTTTTGTAATACAATTGCATCTTTTTTAGAGAACTTCATCATTCCAGAGCTATGCTGATAAAGAAATACAATAGGGACCTTGAAAGGGCACGTTTTCTTTATTTCATAATATCAATCATGTACATGCCCTGTGGACGAGAGTAATGGAAAGAATACAATGTAGACGGTGAATAAGGAGGAGAAAAGTGGGTCGGATAATTACCAACGGATTTTAAAGGATCCAGA
The DNA here is from genome assembly GCA_039707655.1 of Elymus sibiricus. NCBI lineage: Eukaryota > Viridiplantae > Streptophyta > Magnoliopsida > Poales > Poaceae > Elymus > Elymus sibiricus. The sequence goes on from CM077674.1 coordinate 207,016,745, forward strand.
CCGAAGCCTGCCGCACGTCTGTGTTCCCGAACTGTTGACCAGATCGTCCTGATTGAAGATGAAGGATTTGCGAAGGTCGATGCCCTTTTGGCCCATTATACACTCTAAGTGTTTGATTGACCGAGCTCCGTGAGTGGAAGTGTGGCCGAAGTCACTCTGTGGTTAAGGCCACCTCGACGTATGCCTATTTTGGATGCTTCTTTTACAGATGCCTGCCTCTGCTGGGGCTCTAAGCCTCGCCATTGCGTGGTTAACCCGCGCGTGACGCTTCATAATTGTTTTGGCTCCTCGGCGTCCTAGGGGATCTTGAGTGCAAAATTATGCACTCTAGGGACGTAGTCCCACAAAGAGGGCACTCGAGGAGCCCGCACCCCTATTTCGGGTGCGGGGGTAACTGGCCGAGGTCGATTTGTGCAGCCTTGACGCGCTTCAAAGAGCGGGCAGTGCGTTTACGGCTGCGGCTCGGACGCTTGAACCTCGGCTGCGAAAGCCGCGGTTTGTTCCTCTGTCTGGAGTGAGCGTTCTATGTTACCATTGACAATGATAACGCCCTTGGGTCCCGGCATTTTGAGCTTGAGATAGCCATAATGCGGAACTGCGTTAAAGTGGGCGAAGGTTGTGCGCCCTAGGAGCGCGTGGTACCCACTCCGGAAGGGTATGATGTCGAAGATTAACTCCTCGCTTCTGAAGTTCTCGGGCGAACTGAAGACTACCTCTAGGGTTATTGTTCCCGTACAACGGGCTTCGACGCCCGGGATGACACCTTTAAAGGTGGTAGAGCTCGGTTTGATCCGAGATGAGTCGATGCCCATCTTCCGAACTATATCCTCGTAAATGAGGTTAAGGCTGCTTCCCCCATCCATTAGGACGCGTGTGTGATGATAACCATCAACAATGGGGTCCAGGACAAGCGTCGCTGATCCGCCATGGCTGATGCTGGTCGGATGGTCATGCTTATCAAAAGTGATCGGGTAAGCCGACCACGGGTTATATTTCGGGGCGACTGGCTCCAGCGCGTATACATCCCGAAGTGCACGTTTCCGCTCCCTCTTGGGGATGTGGGTGACGTAGATCATATTGACCTTTGTTACCTCGTTTGGAAACTTCTTCTGCCCTCCATTAGTGGGCTGCCGAGGTTCATCCTCATCGTCGCTGCGGTGTTGGGTTTTATTTTGCCCCTCTGCCGCTATCTTCCCGGCTTGCTTAAACACCCAGCAATTCCTGTTAGTGTGGGTTGCTGGTTTTTCCTGGGTACCGTGAATCCCAGATGGGCAGTCCAGGAGTCTGTCAAGCTGGCTAGGTCCATCTTTGTGCCCTTTATAGGGTTTTCTTTTCTGCCCGGATTTAGGTCCGGTGAATCCTGCGTTGACTGCAGCGTCTTCAGTGTCGCTTCCGCCATTTTTATACCTGCGCTTATTTTTATTGCGCTTTGGTTTTCCATTGGCGTCGTGAATTTCCGAGGTGCCTACCTCGCCGTTATGGGTACTTCGGGCGAGCCAGCTATCTTCTCCTACGCAAAAGCGAGTCATTAGTGAAGTCAGGGCTGCCATAGTTCTCGGTTTATCCTGTCCGAGCTGTCGAGCCAACCATTCATCTCGGATATTGTTTTGGAAAGCGGCGATGGCTTCGGCCTCGGAACAGTCTATAATCTGGTTCTTCTTAGTGAGGAACCTATTCCAGAACTTGCGGGCAGATTCACCGGGCTGCTGGGTGACACGGCTGAGGTCATCAGCGTCCGGAGGTCGGACATATGTGCCCTGGAAGTTTGCTCAAAAGGCGTCTTCAAGAGCCTCCAAGCTGCCGATAGAATGATGAGGTAGGCTATTAAGCCAGTGTCTTGCCGGCCCTTTTAGTTTGAGCGGTAGATATTTAATGGCATGGAGATCATCTCCATTGGCCATGTGTATATGCAGGAGAAAATGCTCGATCCAAACTGCTGGGTCCGTGGTACCATCATATGACTCTATATTGATGGGTTTAAACCCTTCCGGGAATTGATGCTCCATCACCCTGTCTGTAAAGCAGATTGGGTGAGCTAGACCTCGGGACCGAGGAGGATCTCGTCGGGTCTCAGGAGAGAGCCGTGAGTAAGCTTGATTTCGGGCACGGTCGTTCCTGTCCATCCAGGCATCGTAGCCGTTGGGCCCAGCGGGGACGCGTCCCCTGGAACCGTAGATGTACCGAGGGGGAGCCCTATTTTCTTCAATACGACGTCTAGCATCGTGATGATCTAAGTTGTCCACGGGGTCTTTACCATGACGGCATGGGGGTGGCCTTTCACCATGGTCTTCTCGTCTTGGCCTGTCCCGGCCTCTAGGGGGCTGATCGAGGTCGTCAGCGAGTTCTTCATCAAATTCTGGTAGGAGGCGCCAGCGTGGGTAAGACTTTGGCGCACTCTGGCGTCGGTTTTCCATATCCTGCTCGGCTGAGAGCACCACAACCCACTTGTCATTTAGCGCGTCGGTATTTTCCTGCAGCAGCTGCTGCTTGCGTTTTAAACTCCGGGCTGTCGCAACGAGGCGTCGCCGGAATCGTTCTTGTTTGAAAGGGTCTTCAGGGACGATGTAGTCTTCGGTGCCCAGGCTCTCATCCTCCTCGGACTCCAGCATGTAATTGTCGTCGGCCCCTTTGAATAGGTCATCGGGGTCGGAGTCCCCGAGATGTAGGTCTGGCGTGCCGTCCCGTGCGGGGGAGGCTTGAATGTCCTCCGCGTGGTCATTGGCATCACCATCCTCCGTGTCATTGTTATTGGCTGTCGCGTCGTTGCCACTGGGTTCTCCATTATTTCCCCATCAGCGTCTTCGTTGACGTCTTGAAGGGGACTTGGGGGTATCCACCATGTAGACATCGTAGGTGGATGTGGCCGTCCACCTGCCCGTGTTGACCGGGGTTAAGGTGTCCTCAAGGGGGCCATCAGCATCTTTCTCCATGTCGGAAGGTTCGCCGTAGTCCAACACGTCGGTTAAATCGTCGACCGTGGCGACTAGGTGTGTGGTGGGCGGGGTATAAATTTCCCTGTTGTCGGCTTTAAGTTCGATCTGATTATAAACCGAAGTCTTGCCGTCCGAGATGGACATGCTCCGGATTCGGTCGAGCCTCTCGTCGAGCTGAGATAGCTCTTCAGGATCCATGGATGCGCCGTAGGCAGGGCTGATTTGAAGCAGCCCCGGTGTGTAACCGGACGTGTTTTCGGTTTGAGGGGAATCCGAGCATGGATCCGATTCCTGCGCCGGGATCGATTCTAGCGCTGGCGTAATTTCAGAGGCGGGTGCTGGATCTATCTCCGGACCGATAATCGGGGAGAGACTGGCCAGAGCGGCGGCGGCCGGAGTCTCAAGGGGCACCGTGACGGAGTTCGGTTCCGGAGTCGAGGCTCCAGAACCGGCCGAGCTTTCGATCCGGCCGGGAGTCCATCCCGATAAGACGAGCTCGCCATGGGAGTCCGCAGTGTACTCGAGGCCGCCAAAGGTCACGATCCGACTAGGGGCGTAGTTCTCGACAGAGGTCAGATGACCTGTCGAGTCGGCGCAAAATACCATGCTGCCGAAGACGAAAAGCTATCCTGGGGCATAGACGTCCCCACAGCCATTGATGCAGTTGATCTGCAGATGAGCCATCAATCCTTCTGGTGATCACGTGGTGGAACTCTCAATGAAAGCACCAGTGTCGGTGTAAAAACCGGCAGACCTCGGGGTAGGGGGTCCCGAGCTGCGGATCTCGGATCGATGGTAACAGAGACAAAAGGAGACGATGTTTTACCCAGGTTCGGGCCCTCTTGATGGAGGTAAAACCCTACGTCCTACTTCTGTTTATATTAATGGAGGTGTATCAAGTACAGAGTTGATCTACCTCGAGATCGTAATATGTGTCTAACTACTATAGCTAGGTGTTCGATGTTGCGCTCATGTCCCCTACGGGCTAAACCCTATGGCTTATATACACGCCAGGGAGGGTATCTAGGGTTACAAGGTCGGTATCTTGGAGTAAGGCGGCCAGAACAATCTTGAAGTGTACTGCAAGTCTTCGGTAGATGCAGCCTTAATCACATCTCCCATGTGCGATCTCCGGAGTCCATCTTGATCACGTACGTGGGCATATCGGCCCATCCGAGGAGACGGGCCGGCTAGGTTGGCACCCCCTAATCCTGGACACCGTCACTAGTGCCACATCATGTAAAAAGCCTTTCTACACGCGTCAAATTATCAATCACGTGGGCTGCCTCTTCTTATAGAAATGTGCTCCACCGTGTACCCGTGTGTCTGTATGAGGGAAGGAGTGAGTGCATGCGTGCACCTCTTCCCTTCGTATACATGTACTCCACCTAGTGGTTGTGTCAGAGAAAGAGAGATAGAGAGAGATGGTTTGTGCGACATGACTCTATACATATGTTTGTGTCAGAGAGAGGCCTACATACATAGTATATGTATGTGCAGGGGGCGATATACGAGAAGAGAGGGGAAGGATATCGTTTACGCCAGATATCGATAGAGACGGATAGAGGGAAGAACTTTACGAGCGTACAAGCGCTAGGACAGAGGGAGGTGCTTGAAGATGGTGCGAGAGGCCAGGTAGACGAAGGCAAGGAAGGAGTACAAGTGCGATATCGATAATTAAAGAGAGGGGACGAGAATGTGCGTGGGCGCGCATGTCTGATTGATACATAGAGCGGAAGGCATGGATGATGAGATGGGAGGGACAATTAATGTGTGCGTGGTAGGCGGTCCTATCGAGAGAGGTCATAGTTTCGTTGATGTGTGTACGTGGGAAAAGAGGGGGAGACCTAACTAGATATATATATCGGTTGGTTTGTGTGGGAAAATAGCGGGAGAGACCTAGCTACACATAGAGGGAAATTGATTGGTGCACATGCATGCATGTGTCAGAGATAAAGAACTCCCAGAGTGACGAAGAGAGGGAGAGGTGTATGTGGGGGGGGAGGGATGCAGCTAGTTAGCTAGCTAGCTAGCTACCTAGGAGATGGTGCGAGAGGCCTATTAGTTAGTTAGCTTGAGACAGTGTACGAGTGCGAGATGGATAACAACAGACAGGGTGACAGTGCGCACATTCCTCAGAGTTAGGGCGGGAGGCATGGATGGTGAGAGAAGGGTAGGACCATATGTGTACATGTTTGTGTGTGGTAGCTAGGCAGACCTAGCTAGAGGGGTATATCGATTGGTGTGTGTGGGAAAGAGGCAGATGGAGAGACCTAGAGAGATCGTGGGAGACCGACCTAGAGAACGAGAACGTGTGTGTGCGCGATGTAGAGGATGCCGAGTGGGGAGTGTGTGTGCATATATATATATATATATATATATATATATATATATATATATATATATATATATATATATATATGCATGCACGATAGGAAAGTTAGCGGTATATATCTAGCGGTATATATCCACAAAGAGAGGAGGAGTGTGTGAGTGGGTGTAAAAGACTCACATAGATGATAATCAATATAAAAGTGGATTCAGATATTTGAATAAGAGCTCACGATGTTTGTAACCTATTAATGCATGAATATAATGCAGATATGCGTGTGGTTTTGAATCGAACATGCAATACTATAAACACGTCGAACAAGCCAAAACTGATTTGAATTTGAGAAACCGATGGTAGGCATCGTTTGACCACATTGCATCCATGCATGGACATAACTATTCGAATTTGAGATAATGTGTGGTTTTCGCAGCTAACATCTAAATGCTGTGTGTGTGTGGGGGGGGATGCATTGTGTGTGGTAAACACATTATACATATGAATACATGGTTTAGATCATTCCGAACGTCTAGCTGGAGCACTAAATGTATTGTGATTTGAATTCAACATAAAATGGATACAAATATTTGAAATGGAGATCGTATGGTACATGTCAGTCATAATTAATTAAATAGGATTACTACTACATGCATGTATTGTGTTATCAAGATAATATTTAAATGGTGGTATAACTTGACAACAATCGTATTCAAATAGGGAAAATTGATTCAAATTGAGTCAATATGGTAAACGATAATGTTTTGATTTGATTTTTTTGTGGGAGGTGTTTTGATTTGTTTTGTTGTTGTTGTTTTTGTTGTTGAGGGAAGTGCAAATTGATTTGGTACTTTACACGCTCAGCTTGTTCTACCAAATTTGTTAGTTATTTGTTGTTGGCTTTGAATGGCATTTGTAGTAATATTGTAAAACGGGACATGACTCTCTCTTGTCTTGTACGAATTGTCTTTTTTTGTTGTACACGTTAAGCTTGTTCTCCCAAAATTCGACGTCCCTCATCCACCTCTCCGGATGAGGATCCGTCGTCGATCTCGTCGTCCCGCCGGTTCAGCCGCCCCATCCTCCACCTCCAAGGAGCTGCCCCGACATTTGCCGCGTCTAACGCACCACCTCCATTCCCACAGCGCCGTCTTTACCTGCCACACCGGAACCGCATCACCCTCTGCAATTCCTCCGATGAAGCTGAAGCCTACTCAGTGCCACCAAGGAGGTTCTACACTCATCGCTGCATTTTCTCTTTTATTCGATCTCACGGGGCTGCCGGTGCTCGATCCCGAGCCACCATGGCGCGTCTCCATCGACGGCGGCGTCGTCGGCCACTTCCTCCACGGCGTCTGTCCCCCATGGCGTTGCTCCCTCGGCGGCGATGTCCACACCAGCAGGAGCTGCTGCTGCTCCGGCTCTCGCTCACGCTGATGCTGCTGCTCCGGCTCTCGTTCGCGCTGCTTCTCTGCTCTTGCTGTTGGTCGCGCTGCTGCTCTGCTCTTGCTCTTGTTCCTGCTGCTGTTGTGCTCTGCTCTTGCTCTTGCTCGCGCTGCTGCTGCTACATGACCTGCTGCAGCTACACGAGTTGCTGCTTTAGCCCTCGCTCGCGCTGCTACTCCGGTCGCAGCTGCTGCAGCTGCACGAGCTGCTCTCTGCTAGTGCGTTCACTGCTCGAGCAGCTGCTGATTTAGATCACTACTTCGAGAGCTACTAGTGCTCGACCGGCCTAAACTTCTATTGCAGTGCTCTGCAACTAGTGCAAACAGTTTCGACAGTAAATTCGGTTTTGTCAGTAAAATTTAGTTTTGACTATACAATTCAGTTTCTTCAGTTAAGTTCAGAGTCAACAGTTTTTGCATCATCTGTTGGAGCAACCGCGGCGTGGCTAATGCATTTTACATCTAGCACTGTTTGCTAATGTGTTTTACATGATCTATTACAGATGCTATTAGAATCCCACTTCAGATTAATGTTGTGTGTCTTGTCCTGCTTCAGCCTCGCCATCGTACACCTCACCGGAGCTGCTCCAACGACGGAACCGTCCATCACAGCGGAGCAGTACCCTCGGCGCCATCTCCAGACGCCTCAGATCTTCTTCCCCGCCTCCGACAGTCACACTAGCCGCACCATCCTCCACGACCAACCCAATGATGCCGAGGTCGACAAGGCTACACCAAAGAGGTTGTACACTCGTCACATCACTTTTTTACTCTACATTCATGTCGATCCCTTAGGGATCCTTTGGTTCAAAGCAGTTGCAAATCTAGAAAGAAATGGAGGGTGGTCTCAAAGTTAACAGGGAAAAAACTAAATGCTCTTTTGAACCACAATTTGAATCGGTTTAGCAAGATAGCCATCATCTCATAATCATGTGGACCAAATAAACTCGCAAAATTTTAGATTACAACGGGAACATGTACTATTACTGAATTGTTTTTTTAAAGATATTAAATTTTTAACCAGAATAATGGACCTACTTATGTTGTCCATATAAGCTCAAATTTATTCAGAGTACAACAGAGCACATGTAGTATATATTGAAAAACTTTAGGTTTCTTTTCGAAAAATATCCAGTTCACGCAGGCAAGAATACCCACTGAGAACATGTAGTAACGAGAAATATGAATAGTTTCTCCCATATGACAAGCAGTGAGGTAGTAGGCAAGTTAGTAGCTATCCGTGTTGGACTCTCTCGGAAGCGATCACTTTTTATTTCTGCGTGTTGGAGCCGTGCATGTGTAGATGGGCCTGGGAGTTGAGCTAGTTGGTTGTGTCTAAAATAGTAGTAGTACAAAAACATTATTCGAGGGCAGGCTTTCGCCTGTTAAAGACTGCCTACTAGAATCACCACTGGTTCAAAGAAAAAGTGAAGGAAAACATAGGACTTGGAAAGTTTCCTATGGTACTACTATTCATGCATTTGGTTAGAAGGAATGGAGCAAAGCAAACTGGAGGATTTTTTTTCCTTTGGTGTCTCTCTCAAAGAGAAAATGTAGGAATTATAATATCCACTTGGACGTCCTTTATAAATTCCTATGCATGAAGAACAAGACTAAGTGCATTAGTGGCATAATAAGATTCTAACTTAACATTTTCATGTGGTTTGACTTTAATTTGACCATGTTTCTCTGCATTGCTGTGTTCTTCCAATTCCTGTGAACCAAACACCCAGTTTGACAGAAATCCTGTATTTGCAAATGCTCTGTTTTGCACGTGCATTCCTATCCTATTCCTGTGTTTTTCCAGCCATGCGTTTTTAGAATCCTCTAGTTCAAAGGAGCCCTTACAGATTTACTTCATTTACAGATAGGTATCAAAGAAAACTCTGTGTGGTTTGTCCCGCTCCTGCCGTGCCGTCGTCCACCCCACCTGAGTTGTTCCATCAACGAAAGCGTCCACCACAGTAGAGATCCCCACTCCAGACCTTCTTTTGCCGCCTCAGATCTTCTTCCCCGCTGCTGGCAGCCACACCAATTGCATTACCATCATCGACTGAGCAGATGAACATGTCAACTAAACAGTTCCGGAAGAGAGGTCGCACTCTTTCGTGTCAGCTTACGTCATACATCGATTAATATTACCTGCTACTTTATCGTCCTGTTCACCTCTTAGACTTTGAGTCAGGTCCAAACTAATGTTCAGACTTGAGTTTTAAAATGCTTGTGGGGCACATATCGCGGCAGCAACGAATAGTATCTCTATCTACTATCTGGTTCATCTCAGGTCTTCTATGTGGTTCATGTTGGGTGGGCAACAAACAGTAGAGAAGCCATCATCTGTCTTTTTTAACTGAAGCTATCATCTGCCTGCTGCCATTAGTTTTGGATCTATCCACTGGTTGCTACCATCAGTCTTGATTTCTGCATGCACCCCTTAGGCCTTACATAATCTGACTATGTTTTTTATTATGCATGTTAGTTATTGTACACAATCGTACAGAACATGTAGAGAAAAAGAGAAGAGCGTTGCGTGGGAATATAATGTCATGCAGGTGTCGCTCCATGGTGGGCGCAGTGGCAGCCCCCCTCCCCCCATTCCAGATTGTATTCCAAATGAAGATAACTGTTCAGAGGGGGATTCAGAGGGAGCAGACCACTCCTATTTACCCCCTGAGGTGTTTGTTCTAACTTGGCATGCTGATGTTGGTCATATCATGCATATGGGGCCTTGCATTGCTTACTGTATACATCGTATATGTCATCAGCTTAGTTTAGACATGCTTTGTGTGAATGCCACCTGTTTGGTTTCTATATCATATATGTGAATTATGCAGTGCCATCTTGTTTAGCCAGGCATCATATTTGTGAATCATGCAATGCCATCCTATTTAGCCAGTCATCGTATATGTGAATTATATCATGCCATACTAATTTTTTTCATCATGTATTCCATTTGTCGACAATGTTTGTACATTCATCTACTCTTCCTATGCATCAGCCATTTGAGTCGGTGATGGAAAAATCTGGAGTGAAAACAAGGTGTTCAGAGCAGCCAGTGCTACCTGTCGAAGCAGATATCTTGCTGGTTACAGATAGCTCCTTAGAGGAGGATTCAGAGATAGATGACCAATCCTATTCCCCCCCAAGGTTTATGCTCTAGCTTGGCAGGGTTATATTGCTCATATCATGCATATGGTGTCTTGCATTGCTATGTCATCTGCATAGATTAGACCTGCTTTGTGTGAATGGCACCTGTTTAGTTTCTACTCCCTCCGTTCCTAAATATAAGTCTTTGTAGAGATTCCACTATGGACTACATACAGAGCAAAATGAGTGAATCTACACTCTAAAATGCATCTATATACATCCGTATGTGGTCTATAGTGAAATCTCTACAAAGACATATATTTAGAAATGGAGGGAGTATATCATATATGTGAATTATGCAATGCCATCTTTTTTAGCAAGGCATCATATATGTGAATTATGCAATGCCATCCTGTGTAGCCAGGCATCATATATGTGAATTATGTCATGCCATCCTTTTTTTCATTACATATTCCATTTGCCGACAATGTTTGTATATTGAACTACTGTTCCTATGCATCAGCCATTTGAGTCGGTTATGGAAAAATCTGGAGTGAAAACAAGGTTTTCAAAGTAGACAATGCTACCTGTTGAAGCAGATATCTCGCTGGTTACAGGTAGCTCCTCAGAGGAGGATTCACAGACATATGACTAGTCCTATATCCCCCCTGAGGTGTATGCTCTAACTTGCGATGGTTTTATTTCTCATATCATGCATATGGTGTCTTGCATTGCTTAGTTTAGACATCATATACACAATATTCAATGCCATCTGCTTAGTTTAGAGATCATATATGCGAGTGCCAGCTGCTTAGTATATCAATCATATAGGTGAATTATATCATGCCATCCTGCATACTTAGACAACATGTATGTGAATTATTTCATGCCAACCTATTTTATAAAGACATCATATAGTTATGTCATGTCATCCTGTTTAGATAGTCATCATATGTTGAATTATGTCATTCTATCCTGTTTAGTTATCCATCATATATCTGAAATTGTGTCATGCTATCCTGTTTAGTTAGCCTTAATCATCAATGTGTGTGAAATTGTGTCATGCTGTCCTGTTTGGGTAGACAACATATACGTGAATTACTGCATCTGTCTATCATACAATGTCTGTACCTTCAATTTCTTTTCTTGTTTATCAGCCATTTGAATTGGAGGGGGTGATGGTAGTATCTAAGGGAGTAAAAACACGGTCTTCACAAAAGACGGTGCTACCCGTCGATGCAGATAGAACCACGGTTGTACTTGCCCAAGAGCCAGCCCCACCACACATAACTGATACTCTTGCAGATTGTACCCCTACCCCGTTGGATAGAGAACCATCTACACCCCATCTAGCCCCAACCCCAGCAGATAGTAACCCACTTCTAATTGACACAGCACCATTTCAACCACAGAGCACCCACACACGAGCAGTTAGTAAGGCAACTGCAGTGCCCAAAGCACAAGTACCACCACAGCGAACCCATACTCCATGCTTAAAGCAGAAGAACAACTGTTCTCAGGATAGATTCCGTAGCTATGGTGCATTCTCCTTTGCTCTTGCATCACTGTATTTACTCATACCAACTAATTTCTAATTTGAAGGATCCAATTGAAACTCCAAAGGTGCAAAAGGTATGTTTTAAACCTGTTTCTTTAACTGGTTAGCAATTGTAACTTCTTGCTCTATGTTGATTTCAGTTTCAATTGTATAAACAGTTATGTTCTCATGTCATGCACATTACAAGTGTTGTTAGTGTTGTGTAGTTTCCCACACTTATATTCTGTTTATGCTGCTTTGTCTTAAACAGATATGATTTGAACTATGTGTCAATCTTGATTTGGCAACATAAACTAGGATGATATAGACAATACAGTGACCATAGTACATAGATATATGTTTGTTTCATTCTGTTATTATGTACTACCTTGCAATAGAAGACAAGTTAGTATAATCCTGTCAACCTTACTACTGAACTGGTTTACCAAAATGAGTTTCATATACATGCTAAACCTTTGATGTGTCTGCTTATTCCTCTTTTAGAATGCCGACAGAATAGTGGAGAAGAGTACCCCATTATGCAATATTAAAGGAAGTAATGCAGATAAGGTCCAAGATAGTCAGACAACCCTATTGTTCTCCAAGAAAGCTGATAAAAACTATCTTGAAGACAGTGAGACAACGCCAAAGTCCTGCCTTGATGTAGTGTTCGAGTTACTAACCACTACCATTGGCACAAGCCCTTCGAACTCGCTGCCTGAATCAGTTTGGCTTCTTGAGTCTCAACTACAAACTGAAAGACAACGATCAGCTATGTTGCGACAAGAAGCCGAAGGACTGAGGAAGTCCCTGTAGAATTCAAATGCATACTTTCTGGAGAAACAACAAGAGTTGGAGGATTTTAGCGCCAAACAACAGAAAGCTAATAAGCTTGCTAAGCATCTTGCCAGCATGGTGGGTGCCCAGGATATCGTTTCTTGAGCTCTTCTGAAGTGGTTTCAGTTCTGGACTTGTTTTGCTGCCGCATTTATTTGCACTGGTGGCCAATTTAGACGCCCAGTGTATGTAATATGCTGTTTTGTTGTTCCCTAATATTTGCACTGGTAGCGAACTTTGATGCCGAGTGGATGTAATCTGTGTAATCGCTGTAATAGCCTAGTGTTAGTTGCTTTCTTATTTATTTACTTAGTCTTTTGTTTATTTGTTTGCTTGTAGTCACTATAGTTCTTTTTCCTTGGTTTGCTAGTGGCCGCAATAACCATGGGCCACATACGGGCCGTGGTAACGATGGGCAACCTACGGGCCATAGGATCCATGGGCCTCCTATGGGCCATAGGATCCATGGCGTCCTATGGGCCATAGGATTCATGGGCCGTACTATTCGTGGGCCAAAACCGGACTGCAATATGGACCATAACGGGCCGTTAACAGGCCGGAAGATAGCACATGCTTAATTCTATCAAGAGGCATGACGGGTCATTAATGGGACAGATTACAGGACAGGATGAAAATGGCCCAACGGGTTAACGGGCCACAAACCGACCGAATGTTACCACGGGCTGAACTTGGCCCATTAGCATAACAGGCCAGTAACAGACCGTAAGTAATCGAGGGCCAGAAATGAGCCCAAGAATGTCTGGGCCCTTAGAAGGCTGAAAGGGAGCACAGGCTTGAAACGGCCCAACTGAATCATGGGCCGTTAATGGGCTCAAAGCAGTTTACTGTTCATGATGGGCCTGATTCACCATGGGCCTTCAATAGGCCCACAGATGCAAAAGGCCTCATATGGGCCGAAAGACTTCATGGGCCATAGATGGGCCGAAAGTGACAATGGGCTGGAATCATATGGGACGGCCCATATGACGCTACTGGGCTGAATATTGAAAGGCCATAACAGGCCGTGAGTACCCGGGTCATAGATGGGCTGTATGCAAATAGGCCATTAACAGGCTTTCCATGGGCCTGTCTGCTAACTTTTGACCAAGTCAAACGGGCCGGCCTTATTAACCTAAATGGGCCACTGTTGGGCCATGCCACTTGTCAACGTACCATAGGCATCTTGTGATGGTCGTGGTGCGCGTCCTGAGGCGGTGTCTTTAGACACTACGATGGCTAGGTCTTGGCTTGCGCCGGTCCAAATAGTGTTGCTCCGGTGGCTTCGTTCACTGGTGCATCGAGGAGGCGGGAGTTGGCCATCCGTGCCGCCTACACCGTTATGGCTTCGATCGCCGGATTGGCGAGGAACCTGCGGGTTGGTGTTGTGCGCTCCGCTAGCTCCACCGGTGCTGGCTACGCCGCCTGCACCGTCTGCACTGGTGACTCCTTCAGCGCCGCCCGCGCCGGTGGCGCCTCGTGCGCCACCTATGCCAGCGGGGTCATCTGCACCACCTGTGGGCATCTGCGACGGAAGGTTGGAAATCGATGGAGCCATTGCGGAAGCGCCCTTCTTCTTGGGCTCCATCGAAGATGATGAAGACGAGGTTGACATGCAAACTGTTGATTCAGGTTCACTCAAGCAATTCCCCTACCTGGCGAGCCAAAGATGCCGTGCGTACGACCATCTATGGGGCCATCTAGCCCCTTTGCGGTTCGGCTAGGAGAATGCGCAAGCACAAAGAGCAGAATCAACAATGAACGCAAAGGGTTTTACCCAGGTTCGGGCCACCGTGAGGTGTAAACCCCTACTCCTGCTTTGTATATTGGATGTGTTTGAGCCTAAGTGCAAGGAGCACTTCTTACCGGCAAGATGCAAGAAGAGCAGCTACGCATGCGAAATAAATAAAGTGTCGATCCTTGTAAAGGTTGCCATGGCCCTCCTTTTATAGCTTAAGGGGTAACCACTGTGGCAAAACAGTCATTACATGCTGATTAGATAGCAAACAGTGCTATCATACCTAACTCTGCCGGATTAGGACAAACGCAATAAATGCGTCATTAGGTGTCGTGTGGAGGAGGAGCCCCGGCAAGGTTCCTGCACCGCTCGCCCAGCTACCTCCTATTATTTTGACATGCCTTCTCGACGGGTGTCATTAAAGGAAATCTTCCTTCTAGCATGCTGCCACATGTCCTGACAAACTTTACCAAACTACCTGCCCGATCGACACCTCACGGATTAGCGACAAGCTGCTTGGTGAGGTGGAGCGATGAGGAGTTGGCAAAGGCTTGCCGGCACGGAGCTTGCCGGGCCTTGACCTTGCCGGCTCGCGCCTTGCTGGCAAGCGACTCTTGTATCTTAAGCACCTAGCCAGATGCTTTGTCTTGATGTTGACGATCTCCGGCAAGCCTTGGCCGTCGAGGTTGCTACCACTGTCTGTGCATAAGTCAGGGTATAAAATGCCCATGTTTTATACACCGACAAGCAGTGTGGATCGAAAATTTCCTTCTCCATATCCACATGGCCAATGGAGACGATCTCCATGCTATCAAATATTTGCCGCTCAAACTAAAGGGGTTGGCAAGGCATTGGCTGAACAGCTGATACGTGTCCAACGTATCTATAATTTTTTATTGTTCCATACTATTGTAGTATCAATCTTGGATGTTTTATATGCAATTATATATCATTTTTTGGGACTAACCTATTAACCTAGTGCCCAATGCCAGTTGCTGTTTTTTGCCTGTTTTTGCCTTTTCAGAAAATCATTATCAAACGGAGTCCAAACGAAGAAAAAACTTTGGATTAATTTTTTCTGAACCAGAAGGGACCCTAAAAGCTTTGGGTGAAGACTAGAAGAGTCACGAGGGAGCGACAAGCCCGGAGGGCGTGCCCAGGGGGGTAGGTGTACCCCCCGGGCTTGTGGGCCCCTCGTGGTACCTCATGACCTAATTCCAGTGTTATAAATTCCCAAATATTCCCAATATACCAGAAAGATAGAAGAGAAAACCTTTCCACCACCGCAAGCCTTTGTTCTTCCGCGATCCCATCTGGAGGCCTTTTCCGGTACTCTGTCGGAAGGGGGATCGATCACGGAGGGCTTCTACATCAACCTTGCTGCCCTTCCGATGATGTCTGAGTAGTTTACCACAGACCTACAGGTCCATTGCTAGGAGCTAGATGGCTTCTTCTCTCTCTTTGATCTTCAATACCATGTTGTCCTCGATGTTCTTGGAGTTATATTCGATGTAATCTTCTTTTGCGGTGTGTTTGTTGGGATCCGATGAATTGTGGGTTTATGATCAGATTATTTGTGAGAAATATTTGAGTCTTCTCTGAACTCTTTTATGCATGATTGTTATAGCTTTGTATTTCTCTCCGATCTATCCCTTTGGTTTGGCCAACTAGATTGATTTATCTTGCAATGGGAGAGGTGCTTTGTGATGGGTTCCATCTTGCGGTGTTCTATATCCCAGTGAAAGAAAGGGACAAGACACATATTTGTATTGTTGCCATTAAGGATAAAAATATGGGGTTTAATCATATTGCTTGAGTTTACATTGTCTAAATCATGTCATCTTGCTTAAGGCGTTACTCTGTTTTACACTTAATACCCTAGATGCATGCTGGATAGCGGTCGATGGGTGGAGTAATAGTAGTAGATGCAGGCAGGAGTCGGTCTACTTGTCTCGGATGTGATGCCTATATACATGATCATTGCCTTGAATATTGTCATAACTATGCGCTTTTCTATCAATTGCCCAACAGTAATTTGTCTACCCACCGTATGCTATGTGTTCGAGAGAGAAGCCTCTAGTGAAAACTATGGCCCCCGGGTCTACTTTTATCATATATTAAAATCCAAAAATACCTTGCTGCAATTTATTTACTTTTATTTTCCGTTGCAATTTACTTTTCTATCTGTCACTATCAGAATTAATCCTTGCAAGTGACCGCTGAGGGGATTGACAACCCTCTTATTTGCGTTGGGTGCAAGTGTTTGCTTTTGTGTGTGTAGGTGCTGCTAACGAGGTTCTGTGTGGTTCTCCTACTGGATTGATAACCTTGGTTCTTAACTAAGGGAAATACTTATCTCTACTGTATTGCATCATCCTCTCCTCTTCGGGGAAATCCCAACGCAGTTCACAAGTAGCAGGAACAATTTCTGGCGCCGTTGCCGAGGAGACATCACCAAAACCTATGAACTACCTTCGCACAAACTATCATCTACTTGCTCTTATTTTCATTTCCCTTTTATTTGCATTTGCCTCTCATTTTCATCTCCCCCACTTCTAAAACAATTTTACAAAAACATAAAAATATTTTCATTTGCTTGTTTGTTTGCATTGCTACCATGTCTGAGTTTGTTATTGAAAAGAGTGAGAATGGTAAAGTCCCTAAGATAGAAATTCCCTCGAATTTTGAGAGTAAAATTTTTGTGACGAGAAGTGGGAATATCATAGGAAAAAGTGTTATCCAAGAATTGTTTACTTGTGCGGGAACTTTGGTTTGTGATTATATCCCCATTCTTAAAAGAACCAATAGTTACGCCGAAGCTATTTCTGCACTTGTTCTTAAACTTGAAAGAAGATTTATAGGTACTCATCCCACCTTGCAAAGATTATTCTATGAGTTACCGGTTATAAAAAAATGTAAGGCTAAAAAGATAGCTACTCTTATCCTTATAAATGAATTTGATTACATAGTTCGAAAAGCTAGAGAGATCTTTGATTTTTGTAATATGAGTCATAAAAACCCTGTGATAAATGAAATTTTATATGATGAAGATTATATGATGAGATATGTATTTGGTGATGATCATGCCTATGATGAAAATGCTAAAAAGGAAGTCCCTCCTTTACATATTATCCAACAAATTTTCAATGGTATTAATCAAAAATATTCTTGGATCGTAAAAGGGAATCAACAAGGATTTGATGAGAGTCACTTTAATAATGATAAAATCTTGATTGATGATGTGTTTCCCATTGTTTTTGAAAAGTATCTTGATGAGCACACACCCAAATTAGCAAAAACCAAGGATGACAATACTTGAAACAATGCATTATGCCTAGCTCGGGGCATAAAACAATAGCACTTGTTGGGAGGCAACCCAATATTTATTTTTATTGCAAAATTTTATTTTCTTGTGTCACACAATTGTAGCCTCTGTTATGGTTGTGTTTTTATATTTTAATTAGTGTTTGTGCCAAGTAAGGCCTTTGGGATGATTTGGATGATAGTATAATTGATGCTGTTTGGAAAACAAAAAGTTTTACATCCAGTATTTGATTTTTAATTCTGTACTGGAGCATTAGAAATATCTGAATTTTTTACACAGTATTGGTATATGAATTGTTTACGTTGTCCTATTTTTTCAGAATTTTTGGAGTTACATAAGTATGGTTGGTTAATAGCACGGAGACGTAGACGTGCAACAAGGAGGGATTCGGGCTAATAAACCTGGCAACATGTTCGCCCTGTTTTTACTTCTTTCATTTTTTTCTTCCAATGTATCTTTTGTGAGTCTCTTTTGTCAAATCTAGGCATGTACGGCTTGACCACATGAAATAAAGAAAGTGCACCCCTCGAGTTCATTGCGCATTTCCTTATATCTACTGCCTTTGAGCCAAAAGTATACCTTCACGATACAAATATCATTTACATTACCAAGGGCTTCGCTTTTAATCTCATGCCCCCACTACATGTCCGAAGTATCTATTCGGCGTCTCAGATGTTGCGTTATATGAATCATTTTCGAACCTCGATTTTGGTCAATAGTTGGGTTGCCCGGCTCTTGTGCTTACCCCTTACGTTTCTGATCCATTCGGCTAAGGGTGTAAAGGGAGAACCACTGCGATTGCGCTGCCAGCTTGAATGGCAAAGCGCCTCAGTGGAGAAAGCCAAAAACTGACTGTCTTGGTAAGTGTAAACTGGTTGGCTATCTGATGACAGCGTCAAGCAATGTATCATTCGAGATCACCCATGTTAAACGAAGGGCTTTTTATCAGCCGAAGTGGTTAGCGCCATAAACCCCGGCTACACAGCCAACCACTTCACATACCAGGGGCTCATCATTAGCCCTCACAGTCAAGCTCCTATGACTAAGTGAAAGTTATAAAACCACTATAGTCTGAGTGCCTCGTTTCCATGTGCATGGACTGCCTTTGGGAACCGAGACGTCGGGTAAGGGTCATGATTGCCTAGGAAACACCCTCTGTATACTGCTCAAAGGGGTTGAAGCCGACGACTGGTCACTTTCAGTTTAACACGGTCACACAGGAGTCAACAAATAAAGCACACAATAATATGTCAGAATATAAAGCCGCATTCATTTCAAACAAAAGGAAGTCTTTTACATTCCACTACACTTCGGCATTCCGAAGTACTATCTAAAAATACATAGTGTCCTTAGGACACTCGGCCTCGGTGATCCGAGCTCCTTCCGTCACCTAGGCCAGGTACTTCTCCACGGTCCGAGTCTTCCCTTTGGGGGGCCCGGCGGCCACGACCGCCGCTTCAATTCGCGGATATTGCGTCCTCACGCGGGCGTACGCCCGCTATGCACCCTCCAGGCACGCGGAACGCTTCCAGCATGCCACTTGGGAGCCGGCCTCTCGCACCCGGGCAAGGAACCCAAAGAAACTGGTCGGCAATGCCTCCATGGGCCAAAGGTTGATGCAGAGCTCTTGAAGCGCCGGCTTCGCCATGCTAAGGAGCTCCATCAACTGCTTCATCTGATGATTCAGCAGCTCCGGATGCGAGGGCATCTGGAATTGTTGCCAGCACGCTCTCTCTGTGGCGTGGCCCTCCCGCGTGCTGTAGTAGCGGCCGGCGTCCGCCGCGCTCCTCGGGAGATCCGCGAAGGCCTCTGCAGATCGCCATAGCTGGGTGAGCTCGACGAACCCCTTGCGGCCGAAAACACACTGAAGTAAAAATGGCTTACCCGCAGCGATCTGTTTCAATTGCTGGAGCACTTCGTGGTCTGCTCGGGCCTGGGTCGGGACCTCGGCATGCACCAGGTGCAGCTTCTCGAGCTCTGCGCTCGCCCCCTTTTCCTTGTTCTGAAGGGCGTCGCGCTCCTGGTACACGCCCTTCAGGGTCTCCTCCACTTCCAGGACCCCTGCCTGGTCCTTGCCCCTAGCCACCTTTTTGGTGGCTAGATCCTTCTCGGCCTTGGTGTCCACAACCTTCTGCTGCTCGGCCTCTTGCCGAGCTTTCGCTAGCTCGGCCTTAAGCGCCTCAAGCTCTGTCGTAGCAGCTGTCATGTAAAACAGCTCGGCGCCAGCATAAAAAAATTAGAGCATTTTCAAAGTAAATTTGATACCCTCGCAACTTCTTGAAGTTTACCTTGAGATAGCTCGATCTACTTCTGCATCAGATCGAGGTCCTCCTCGGACCTCTTGAGCTTCCGGTTCATCTCAGCCATCTCCTCGGAGGCGGAGTTCGGAGCCGAGGTCGATACCTGCAAGCATGCACTCACGCCTTAGTCCCCGTTTTTTACTTCAATCCCCTGGCCAGTCCTTTTTTGAAGGCCGGCCAGAGTCTCGGGGGCTACTGGATCAGCACCTAATGTTCTTAAGCTTCGACCCCAAAGCCAGTTTCTCAAAACTAGCTTTGGGCTCGGGGGCTACTGGCAGGCTATGCTCTTACAAGTGCTACGCAACGAGCAAAAAGTCTTTGGACAAAAGCCCGGTTTCACAAGCAATTCCAAGCATGGAGGTTATTCATAATACAAATATAAAGAAGCATACCTCGAAGCTCTTGACGAGGCCCTTGAAGACCTCATGCATTCCGGCCTCCACGGACCAGAAGCCATGCAGCGTCGTGCCAACCAGGGCGCGGTGCTCTTCTGCGATGGAGGAGCCCATCAAGGCTACCTCCATCTCCTCGGCCCATCCCGCGCCAGCCCACCCTGGGGCGGGTGGCAGAGGTGGTACAACCTCTGAACCCACCATCGAGGTGCTGGGAACGAGGGTCTCCAGCTGTGGCGTTGGCACAGGAGATTGTTCAGGATGGGCCGATGTCTGGCCCAGCCCTTCCTTGGGGACCACGGGGACTGCCTCCCCTTGCCCATGTGTGGCCGAGGTTGACACCTCGGCCATGATGACCTGTACCTCAGCCCCCATTGTGTTGACTGGGGGGGCCAGACCGAATGATGCTTCCCCCAGCCCCTGGAGAGCTAGAGGAGTCCTGGTGGGCTCGGGCGTCCCGTTGTCTGATGGAGGCAGCCCGCTTGAAGTGTCGCCACTAAGGTGTACCGTGGGCGGGCTGCTAAAATGCCTTGATAAGTCTGATTTGATGAACAGGCTTTCGAAGTCCAAATTTGGTCATAATAACGTACCTCCGGGGTGTCGGCTTCTCCCTCCCCAGCTCGAGGAGGTCCTCGTCCGACTCATCGGAGCAGTTGGCCTTCTCCGGCAGCGCAGGATCAGCGGAGGCCTTACGCGACCTCTTCAGGCCTTTCGGACTCGCTTCCTCCCCGGTGCCCTCGGACGCCGCCCTCTTCCCCTTGAGGGAAGGGTTTCCTTCCCCCGTGTCCTCGTTTGCCTCATCCTCGTGGGTGGAGGAGGCGTGGGTCTCCTCGGACCGGGCGACCAAAGTCTCCCGTGCTCAGAGGCCCACCCTGCCCCTCGAAGGTTTTGACACCTTGGGGATCACCACGTGCGGCTCCTCGGTTAAGAGGGTCGTGAGTTGGGGAGTCCTCTCCCTGGCGCCGGGCACAGCATTCGCTGCGCCTTGGAGATCCACTTCTGCAAATATACAATTGACTAGTTAGCCAAAGTCTATGAGGTTCAAAGAAACACGGAGTGTAGAGCTGTGTATTGAAAATTACCTCGAGGGCGTCGTGGGCGGCTTCGAAGCCGACGTCCATCCCGGCCGAGGGAAACCCGTCCTTGGACAGCTTGAACAACAGTGTCCGCATCCCAGCCGGTGTGGACCGGAAGAAGTGGTGGATAGGCACAACATCCTCGGGCTTATACACCCACATCGGGGTGGCCCGAGGTTGGAGTGGCAGGACACAGCGGTGCAACATGACGTTTACCTCGTCCACCAGCTTGAGATCCTTCTTGTCTGTCTAGAACTCGACCTTCTGGGGCAGCGCCTTCACCTCCGTCGGGTTCCCCTAGTCCATGCCCTTCCTCCTCCAGGACACAAGCTTCTTCGGAGGTCCAGCCGAGAACGCTGGAACCTCGGCCTGGCCAGCAGCGAGTGGCTCGGTGATATAAAACCACTCGCACTGCCATTCCTTGATGGTCTCTATGAAGGTGCCTTTCAACCAGCCCACCTTCTGATTGTTGCTAATCATCGCGCCCCCGCACTCTGCGGGCTCGGAGCCGCTGGATCTCGGCTTGATGATGAAGATCTTCAACCACAATCTGAAGTGCGCCTCGATGCGGAGGAAGGCCTCACAGACAGTGATGAAGGAGGCGAGGAGAAGAATGGAGTTCGGGGCCAGATGGTGGAAATCTAGCCCGTTAAAGAACATGATCCCATGCATGAAAGGGTGCAGTGGGAACCCCAGACCTCTGATGAGGTGGGGGATGAAGACAACCCGCTCCCCAGGATGGGGAGCGGCTATTCGCTGGTGCAGATCCGGCACGCGAGTGCTGACCTCAGTGGGGATATATCCCGCCCTGCACAGCTCCAAGATGATGCCCTCCATAATGGAGGAGCTGGCCTAGTGTCCCTTGAGGGCGTTCTCCGCCATTGCGGGGGATGGAGGTGGAGAAGCGCTGAGGGAGCAAGATGAGTTCGAGATTGGATCTGAGCGCTGGAGCTCGAGAGGCAGTAGGCAGGAAGGAAGGGGAGCGTACTTTTCCCGTCGCTATCCCTTTGCTCTTATATAGGCTGATAAAAAGGCCAAGAGTTCCTACGGCCATGCCGTTGAAATTGCCATTACCCATAAAAATATGCCGTTATGCGTATAGGGAGAAACAAAATCTTAATGATATCCCTTAGAAAACGGGCACGATCTCCATTTCGATGGGACGTGCCAATAAGAGGATTACCTCGGGACGCGATTCGAGCGAGCAGTAACTGCCCGCCCGGTCATGGTTAGTGCCGCTTCAATAAAGTTGTCAAACTAGAAGCACTGTTCACACCTACGTAGCAGGCCTTCAAGGCTAAGTAACCCCACGTCTTCGGACGTGGAGCGGGTTTGGTTGGGCCCTGTTCAAGGGACGCCACTCCTTCGAGGAGTGGTCCATGGCGGCTTCAAATAAAGAAAAGTATCAACAAAAAAGGGGGAACTCGTCTGTCGAGCCAAGGACTTCAGATCCGAAGTTGTTAAAATCCAAGAGGTCGTCCTTGGCATAGAAGACTAGTTCGGGGGCTACTGGCGGTGTCCTGTACTAGGGGGTGCCAACCTAGTCGGCCCATAGTCCTCGGGCTGGGTCTCTAGGCCCTCATTTCTCATTCTGATGGACTTCGCAAGCCACATGCCTGGACGTGATCAAGACCGCACCTACCGAAGACATGGCGTATACTCCAAAACATCTCCTGCCGCCTCCATACGCATCCTTGGATACCGACTATGTAACCCTAGATGCCCTACCTGGCATGTATATAAGCCAAAGGGTTTAGCCCACAGAGGGAACCCAATCACAATTACCATTCACCTAGCCCTAGGGTTAGATCTCTCCTTACAATTGTCGGGACCCCGATCCTAAGTCACACCGATCTAGCATAAGACACATCATATCACTTTGTGGCCTCACGCACGGTAACCCACTACTCCCGCCTTTACCTTGGCCAGGACCGTTTGCGTCTTTTGGCTCACGTATATGATTGTGATGCCAGCATCCATATGACAGAGAACCCGGGTCAACATGACTAGTCATAAACCAAGGTGGCACAAACGTACAGCAATAGACATAGGTAACCCAGCAATGCACGTGTTGATCATCAGCATGTGTAACCGGGCTGTAGCAAGCTATCAAGACTCCAGGAACACCGCGTGACATTTCCCCGTAGGGACAGACACAGGAGCAAAGAAGGATACATGTCTGTTAATCCATGTGTTCCAGAGCAGTAGCGAACTACCAAGGCTCAGTGGAAGCGCTAGGAGGCATTTCCCTGTAAAGAAGGCTACCAAAGCAGATAACTAGGTGTCGAGTCCCACACATACCAATGCATTTCAAACATACACACAATATGCACGATATGTGTAGATACAACATGGCATCAGAACATAACTCTACGACTCAAAGTATTTATTTAAGAGGCTCCGAAGAGCCATACATAGCATGATATTACAAACATGAGTCTCATGACCCAACATACAAAGTCATACAAGCAATGGAAGCATAAACCTGTCTGAGTATAGACAGCTGAAAAGAAAGAAGGCTAGGAAGCCTGTCTATCTACCAGACCCTCCATAGGAGCCAGACCTCTATCTGGGATTCCCAAGCTACTCGGTCAACATCGAACTCATTGTTGAAAACACTAGTGAGACTAACGTTTCCTCTGCAAAAACATGAATTAAGCAACCATGAGTACAAAGGTACTCAGCAGGACTTACATCAGAACTATCTACAGATGCATCTGTATCAATAATGGGGGTGGTGGAGTTTAACTGCAGCAAGACAGCTTTGACTCTGTTGCTATCCTATACTACGACTATGAGTATTTCTTTGGGGTGAGAGAGCGCACACGAGTCCACATGGTGACCACATCAATACACCACTATGGATCCTCTCCCGTCCCCTACGAGAAGGCCATCCATAGTACTCACGCTTATCTTATGCATTTTTGAGTATCCACTTAAAGTTGTCTATGAACCATATAAGTCTCCAAGTAGTCCATATCCGAGGACGCGGCTATTCGAATAGATCATTTTACCCTACAGGGGTGTACTTCTTCACACACACTGTCACCACTTACCACCATACACACGCATGTATCTTGGCAACCTTCAAGCGGAAGCCTGGCGAGGGTGTCGGCCACAACCTGACTAACCACGCAAGACTCTAGTCTAGGTTTATCGCCTATCTGAGGCTGAACCCACAAGGGAAGTCCGACCGAAGTTTCCATTATGGCCCCAAACGATGTGTGCAGGGTTCCCACGCCCACCTCGACGGGTGGTACTGCGCTTGGTACACCGGGCCACAGTGCCTAGTCTGTCCCAAGCCCACTTGTACCAGGTGCCACTTGGTAGACTAGTAGCACAACCTACAAACACCAGAAACTAGTTGCAACTCCTGGACAGAGATCGAGGCGGTTAATAAGTCGAGTGAGTCAATTAAGGATCCCAATGTGTGGTAGTAGCTAGTCTTGGATAACATACACAGAACTTAGTTCTTCAGGACGATCTCAATGAGACAACCCACCATGTACTCCTACATGGCCTCTCATTGCTACCTTTACCAAATCGTGTTCACACACTTAGCTCTCACACAGTAGGACATGAACGCAACCATTCCAATTCATCGCCCAGAAGGATCAGACCCGACACAACTCTAAGCATAGCAAGCACGGCAAACACGCATGGATGAGCAGTCACATCATGGCTCAAACAGTTCCTACTCATGCGAAGAGGTTTCAACTATTTACTGTGGCAAAGATAGGTCATGCAGAGGAATGGGTTCAACTACCGCAACATGTAACCATTGAATCATTGTTGGCCTAATGCAGTAAAAGAGAGCAAGAGCGAGAGAGTGGGATTGTATCAGAATGCTCAAGGGGGTTTGCTTGCCTGGCCCTTCTGAAGATCATACTTCTCTTCATCGGTGACATCGATCTCAACGTCGGAACAACATCTACCGAGAGGGAACAACACTGGCAAATAGAGACAAGGAACAACATTCAATGCAATGCATAACCAAATGTATGATATGTCATATTAAGGTACTGAATTGACCTAATGCAATAGTCAGCCAAGTTAATTGAAGTGGAATTCAACCATATAGCAAATTCCAACTCCAAAACTAATTACCATATATTCCATAATCATGAATTGTCCAAGTTGGTGATGTTAACTTGCTCAAACAAGCATGAACATGGCATAAACAGATTCTTCATATTTTCCTGATAATTTTTCATATATAAATTATTTCCATTGGAGTCATAGATTATTTTCTATGATTTTTCAAAGTTTTGACTATTTTCCGACATTAATAAACCATTTCTGCTTTATTTAAAATCCAGAAAACATTTATGATGTCAGCCTGGTCAAAAGTGATGTCAGCGAGTCAACACAGTCAACTACAGAGGCTGACCAGTGGGGCCGGGTCAACGCGGACGTGGCCAAGTCAAAGCTGATTGGTGGGGCCCTCTGGGGTTAATACTAATCTAAACAGGGAAATTAAGTAGTTAATTTGAGCACTGGGCCCACATGGCAGTGGCTCTAGGGGTGGTTAGCGGGGTGATTGGTGGCTAATGATGGCACCACGTCGGCTTCGCCGGAGTTCGGCCGACGGCGAACAAAACAACGGTGGAGTTTCGCCGGACTTGCGCTACAGACGGCGGTTGGACTCACGGAGACCACCAGAAGGTAGCCCGCACTCGACCGCATCCAGGGAATGCGCCAGCAGGTCGCGTGGTCGCTGGAGACGAGCGCGGCGGTGAGACATGCAGCGGCAGTGGCTCGGGCTTGCACGGGGGCGAGGTTGCGGCTTGCAAGCAAGCGGGAAAAACAGCACCGGAGCATCGGGGGAGATCCAGGAGCTCGCGCACATGCTCGGTTTGGTCCGAGGAGGACTACAGCAGCGGCACGACGGCAATGGCGGATGGCGGCTTCGGGGGCTCGCGGGGCGGTGACTAGCATGCAAATTAGAGCACGGGGAGTGAGGGAAAGGAAGAGGGGCTCACGGCGAGGTCATGGCGCGGCTCAGAGGGCTCGGGGACGCGTCGGAGAGGGCGTACGGTAGCCGGCGATCTCGGCGATCCGAGGAGGAAGACGACGGCATGGAGGCGTTGTGGCGCGTCCGGCATCGCGTGGCTCCATGAGGAGGTCGAGGAAGGAGCAGCGGAGCTCGTGGACAGCTCGAGGGGGCGAGGGGGTGACGGTGGCTGCGGCTATGGAGGCGTTGCGAGCTCAGTGGCTTCGGCCATGGCGTCGGGAGGGCAACGGATAGAGCAGGGGGCGAATGAGGGGGTCAGCTCGATCGGGACGGCAGCGAGGAGGTCTTTCACGTCATCGTGCTGTCCAGGGAAGGCAGGCAAGCGAGCTAGTGGCGTGGCACTCTCGGGCGCGCGCGCGCTGTCCTGCCTCTGCCTACTGGTAGAGGTAGGGGACGACTGGCACGGGGCCAACTGGGCTGGACCGGCGAGTGGGCTGCTAGGTGGGCTTCTCTCTCTCTCGCTCTCTCTGCTTTTCATTTTAGTTTCTGTTTTCGTATTTTTCGCTGCTGTTTTGAATTTGGTTTGCTAACCAAATTATTTTTGTAGCTTCTGAGATTTATTGTGTATGAAATTTGGATTACTCCAGAGCCCCACAATAAGTTTCAGAATTAATGGAGCTGTAAAATTATTTATAGCATTTATTAGCTCCAATTCAAATACTTACTGGATTAATTCTAAGCCCAAATATGTCCTAGAAAAATATGCACCATTTTTGGTAGATGCTTCCTCCTTATTCCAGAAATGATGAACATTTTTGAAGAGAATTTTAGGTTCATTGAGAAATATTTTAAGTTGAACCTATTTGATTTAATTTTGGTGCTAGGATTTGCTCATCCCCATTTCAAGTTCATTTGAAATTTAAACATGATGCATGATGATTATGCAAGGACAAGCAAAGACTAAGCTAGGGCTGTGACAACGATCTCGAGGTAGATCAAGCTTATACTCGATACATCATCATCAATACAATCAAAGCAGGACATAGGTGTCGGTACCAAAACCGGCAGATCTCGGGTAGGGGATCCGAACTTTGGGTCTAGGAATCAATGGGTAATAGAGAACGTAGAGACGGCGATTTACCCAGGTTCGGGCCCTCTCGAAGAGGTAATACCCTACGTCCTGCTAGATTGTATTGATGTGATTGTATGAAGGTTACAGAGTTGATCTACCTCGAGATCGGATGGGCTAAACCCTAGGCAATGGATATGATGATCCTATACGGACTAAGCCTTCTAGTTTATATAGACACCAGAAGGTCCTAGGGTTACATATGGTCGGTTACCATCAGGGGATAAACATGCCGGTCACGCCAGTTATTCCTTGGAGGAGACGCCAAGTCTTCGGAGGTTTCCTTCTGATACACGGGGTCGCCCACAATCCGGCCTTCCATCGACGAGTAGAGAGCGGCCCACCAGCCCGGCCTACGAGAGATAGGCCGGCAGCCCGAGTTCCCCCTAGTCCGGGACACCCTCAGTAGCCCCCGAACTAGTCTTCGAAGCCGAGGTAGACGGCGAACACCATCGGCTTTGTGGACCAGTTCCCTTCCTTTTGTGATATCAATGACCGGCCTGTATCTCCTCTGAGTCGAGTCTTTAAGTGTTGCCTGGCCGCACATGCCTCGAAATACACTTCGGTCGCTAAGGGGTATCGGTAACTTAGCCTCGAAGGCTAGTTACCTCGGTATGAACAGTACCCCCATCTGACAACTTTTTACCGAAGGGTCACAATGCGCCACGACCACGAGTTGTTTTATGAAAAACTCGATCTGCGGTTCAAGGCGGTTTTTTCATTGGCACGTTCCATCGATATGGAGATCATGCCCTGGTTTTAAGGGATATGATCAATAATCTGCCCCGCCCCACGCGCGCAAGATCGCACTGTTACATGGGGAAATGGCGAGGACTGCGGCGTAGTAAAGGGGCCATGGGTTTTACAGCCCATAAAAGGGGAACGGTCTCCATTTCCTTCGCACGCTCCCATCTCTGCCTTCGCCATTCTTTGAGCTCCAGCGCCCAGATCCACTTTCGTATCCAAGAACCTTTCCGGCCGCCAGCTTCAATCCAGCAATGGCGGGCTCCGGGTCCAAAGGCAAGTGGGAGGCGTCCGTCGTCACTGAGCGCCATCTTGGAGCTGAAGGACGCGGGCTATCTCCCCGCCAACGTCGCCCACCGTGCCCCAGAGGCCGGCCAGGTCGTCCCCACGCCGCGGCAGGGCGAGAGGGTGGTATTCCTGCCCCACTTCATTCGAGGTCTGGGCTTTCCCCTCCATCCCTTCGTCAGGGGCCTTATGTTCTTCTACGGGCTTGATTACCATGATCTCGCGCCGAACTCCTTCCTCCACATCTTGGCCTTCATCATCATCTGCGAGGCCTTTCTTCGGATCCGGCCACACTTCGGCCTGTGGATGAAGATCTTCAATATCAAGCCCAATATCATCGATGGCTAGTAGGCGGACTGTGGGGGTGCGATGGTCAGCAAGCTCCCCCGAGTGGAGTGGCCAGAGGGCACCTTTATCGAGACCATCAAGGTCTGGCAGAAGGAATGGTTCTACATCACCGAGCCAAGGAGCGCGGATTGGGGGGCGATTCCGGCCTTCCGATCCGGACCCCCTACGAGGCTGGTCTCATGGACCAAGAAGGGCCTCGACTGGGGGGTGAACAAGGAGGTGGCGCCGCTGCAGAGCCGGATCGCTAAGATGATAGAGCAGGGCGTCGAGCTGCCTAACGTGATCTAGATCATGCTCGGCCGCTGAATCCTCCCATGCCAGGACAGGGCAGCCCCCATGTGGGCCTACAAGCCCGAAGACCCGGCCACCATGTGCAACTTCTTCCGCACCTCCCACGCTCAGCTGTGGAGGGCGCTGTTCAAGCCGCAGAAGGACTGGCTGGCGGAGGAGCAAGACATCGGACTCGACGCCGCAAATCCCCCACGGGAGTTATGACTAATTTTGTTCTTATACCCGAACTATTCCCTTTTGATAGGGTACTTTGCTTTTTTACTTCCCATCTGCAGAACTGGCTGAAGAAGGCCGAGCGGATCAACAGTCCGGCGCCGCTGCCAGAGGGGCCCAGGACACCCCTACTGACGGCCATGTTGGCCGTGGAGCCATACGAGGCGCCGGAGAGGAAGGAGAAGAAGAAGGACCAGAAGAGGGAGGCCACAGAGGGCCTCCGCTCCCGAGGACCCCCGGACACTGGATCTGGGGACACCCACGCTCCCTCCGCACAAGAGGAGGAAAAGGAGCAGGGAGGAGCAGGGGAGGAAGACAATTCCTCCCGAACAGGAAAAAGGGTGGCGTCCGAAGATGTCGAGGAGGAGCCGCTTCACCCCTCCCTCAAGAGAGCATGCAGGGCCAAGGTGGCCTTGTCCGACAATAGCTCGGCTTCTGCCAAGGACTCCGAGGCCTCCGAAGAAGTTCCTCGAAGGATCCCCAGGGCCAAACCACATGCCCAAAGGTACGCATTCTAGTATCCGCGTAAGTGTTTTCGGCCAGACTAAGCACAATATCGATCACTTTTTGCTTTTGATATCGCAGCCCGCTGCGCGACCTGCCCACCGACCAAGTCTCAGAGGGGGACTCTCCACCGGCCGTGCTGGTGGAGAGTGGAACCGAATCGCGTGCCTCGCCTCCCCCAATCGTCGAGGAGGCCGACGAGGTCCTGACGAGGAGGACCCCTCCCGTGCCGCACATAGGGGGAGGGGGCGACGTCATCATGGCCGAGGCGAACACCTCAGTCGCCGAAGACCAGGAGGGGAGGGCCCCTCTGGTCAACGAAGAGGAGGTGCCCGGACAATCCGAGCTCTCTCCGAGAGCGGCTCCGGAGTCGTCAAGGCGGACGGAGTCGGGCACTCCGGTCCTCGAGAGGGAAGAAACCGAAGTGCCCCCGCCACCCCTGCCCGCCCCAGAGCGGGCGTCGACTAGGTGGTCGGATGAGATGGAGGATGCTCTAACCAGTTCCTCTATCGCCGAAGAGCACCGTGCCCTTATGGGCGCGGTGTTGCAAAGTCTTCGGTCCGTGGATAGCAGACTGAAGGAGGCTTTCAATGGCCTTCTCACAGGCTTCAAGGTGAGCCAAGTAATGTTTTCCCTTAAAGAAATTCTTTTGTACAAATGTATAGCCTCATACAAAGTAGCCCCCGAGACTCTGACTGGCTTGATCAAAGCCGGTCAAAGGATCAAAAATCAATATCTCGAATACTAATGTGCGTAGAGTGATGCGCAGGCGTCGTCTTTGGCAGCAGCCGTCAACGCCGAGGAGTTGGCCGAGCTCAATCGGAAGTTCAAAAGCTCCGAGGACGACCTCAGCCTGGTGAACAAGAGGTTCGACGAGGCACAAGGTAAGTCCGAACTGCAGTATTTACTACAGCCATTGCATTATTGTTAATTAAGGTTTAAAGGAGCCTAAACGGAATCAGTGGATATGACTATAGCTACCGCCACGGAGGTCGAGAACCTCAAGGCCACGGTAAGGATGGCTCAGCTAGAAGCGGTGGAGCAGAGGTCGGCAGCCGAACAATCAGCTACCGAACGGACAATGGTGAAAACCGCTAGTCAGAAGAATGAAGCCAGAGTGGCGGAAGTGCAAAAAGAGCTCGCGGATGCCATCACAAAGTGTGAGGTTCTCGAGCAGAAGAATAAAGAGCAGGCCGCCGAGCTAACCTCACTGGGGTCGGTAGCCAAGGAAGCGCGGACAGAGGCGCGCGGCTACCAAGAGGAACTCCGCCAAGTGAAGCTTATTGCAGATGGTAAGCCATATGTGCTACAAAGTGTCTTTGGAGGTAACAGGTTCGCTTTGCTCACGCGGGTGTGGCGTTCCGCGGGTGCAATTGCGGACCTCCCTAGGAGTGCGGCTGATGCGGCGAGGTTCTTCGCCGCCCAGGAGGGTCGGGCCGAACAAAGGTTGTTTTGGGTGCAATTTCAAGCGCCCAAACACCCTCCCGTCCTTAACAACCAGATGAAGCAGCATGATGAAGGACCTCTGCGTCAAGCTGTGGCCTTTAGAGCCGCTGCCGAGCAGCTATTTTGGGTTGGTGCAGAGGCTGTACAACGCCGTGCCCCGAATTGATGGTTGGAAGCGCTCCGCGTGCATTGAAGGAGCTCGGATGGCCTTCGGCAAGACCATGGTGCACTGGCCAAAGATCAAGCCAGCCGAGATGGCCACCGGACCTCCACCCCCTGGGAAGGAGCATAGGCGCCCCGAGCAATATTTTCCCATCGTGATGGATGGAGCTCGGGCAATAGAGGCCCAGTGCTCGAAAGATGTAATTTTTGATTAGATTTAGTTTTCTTGTAGCCAAGGATTTGAAACTTTTGTTTTATTCTTATGCAAGTTGTTGGCTGTGAATATAGTGCCTGCTAATGTTAATTTTGACTCCTGTGCGGCCGTTTTTAAACTGAAAGTTACCAGTCGTCAGCTTCAGCCCCCTTGCAGATACTGCATGGGGTGTTTTCTCGTAATACTTGAACCCTTAGCCGACGTCTCGATGCCCAGAGGAGGTCGTATGTACAGAAAAGCAGGCAATCAGACTATGGCGGCTCAGTCTTTCGGAGGTGCTCAAAGGGGTAGGGTGTGCCTGCGTGCGTGCGTTCGTAAAAACAGAATAAAAAGAAAAGGAAAAAGAAATAGAAAAGATAAAGTAAAAGAAAAACAAAAAGAAAAAATAATAAATAGAAAAAGAAAAGTACATTTTAGAAACAAAAAAAGAAAAGGACATTTTAGAAACAAAAAACGGAATAAAAAGGAAAGTACTTTTTAGAAAGGAAACAAAAATAATAAAAAAGAAAATGTTATCTGTAGCGTGGGTTAAAATGCCACGCGCTACGACTACATTAGTTGTAGCGTGGTGTGCGCCAAGCCGCGTTACAACTAACTCTTCATTTTAGAAGTGAAAAAATAATTAAAAAGCGAAAAAAAAGAAACTTAGCTGTAGCGCAGGGTATGTTAGCCCGCGCTACAGCTAACTTATCTGTAGCAGTGGTTAATTTACCCCGCGCTACAGCTAAGTTTGACTTAGTATAGCCCGGGCGTCCTCCTTCCTCCCCATTCCCCACTCCCTCCCTCTCCTCACTCGATCCCCCTCCTTCTCTCGATCGCCGCCACCGTCACCAAAATCCACACCCTAGACGTTACCCGAGCCCCGGCGCCCCCGCCTCGTTGCCGCCACCTCCCCGTCGTCGCCGCCTCCTTCCCGTCGTCGCTGCCTCCTACCCGTCATCCACCGCCACCTCATCACCGCCTCCTCCCCGTCCCCAACGACCAACGCAGAGCTCTGCTTCCCTGCCTCCGTCTCCGCCTCCCTCGCCCACGAGTGAGCTCCGCTTCCTTGTCCGGTCGCCGATGCTGCCTCGCCCCCCAAGGATCGATCCCTCCCCCGCTCTCCCTCCCTCTGGCGTCTAATTTTGATTGTTCATCAATGATTTTGTTCTACCTGAGAAATATATATTGAATTGTGAGCTTTTCAGTACATCAAGCATACTGATACGTCTCCGTTGTATCTACTTTTACAAACACTTTTGCTCTTGTTTTGGACTCTAATTTACATGATTTGAATAAAACTAACCCGGACTGACGCTATTTTCAGCAGAACTATCATGGTGTTGTTTTTGTGAAGAAATCTAAGTTTTCGGAATTGGACGAAATTTTTTGGAGATTGATTATGGAATATATAAAAAATATTGGCGCAAGAATCAACTGGAGATGGGGCCCCTGTCGCTCACAAGGCAACAGGGCGCGACCCCCCTAGGGCGCGCCCTGATGCCTTGTGGGGCCCACAGATGTCCTCCTGACCTAATTCCAATGCTATAAATTCTCTTTCCCCGAGAAAAAAATAAGAGAAGAAGTTTCATCGCGTTTTATGATATGGAGCCGCCGCCACCTCCTGTTCTTCATCGGGAGGGCTGATCTGGAGTCCGTTCGGGGCTCCGGAGAGGGGGATTTGACGCCGTCGTCATCATAAACCATCTCCATCACCAATTTCATGATGCTCACCACCGTGTGTGAGTAATTTCTTCGTAGCCTTGCTGGACGGTGATGGGTTGGATGAGATTTATCATGTAATCGAGTCAGTTTTGTTAGGGCTTGATCCCTAGTATCCACTATGTTCTGAGATTGATGTTGCTATGACTTTGCTATGCTTAATGCTTGTCACTAGGGCCCGAGTGCCATGATTTCAGATCTAAAAACCTATCACGTGTTATGATCCGCATACCCCAAGGTGACAATAATTGGGATTCTTTCCGGTGATTACCGTTGTTTGAGGAGTTCATGTATTCACTAAGGGCTAATGCTTTGTTCTGGTTCTCTATTGAAAGGAGGCCTTAATATCCCTTAGTTTCCTTATGGACCCCGCTGCCACGGGAGGGTAGGACAAAAGATGTCATGCAAGTTCTTATTATAAGCACGTATGACTATATACGGAATACATGCCTACATTACATTGATGATTTGGAGCTATTGTATATCACTCTAGGTTGTGACTGTTGCATGATGAATGTCATCCAACATAATTATCCATCACTGATCCAATGCCTACGCTTTTCACATATTGATCTTTGCTAAGTTACTTTCGTTGCTGCTGCTGTTACAATCACTACAAAACTGCTACTGTTACTGTTTATGTTCCTATTGATACTACTGTGCTACTAAACACTTTGCTGCAGATATTTAGTTCTCTAGGTGTGGTCGAATTGACAACTCAACTACTAATACTCGCAAATATTCTTTGGCTTCCCTTGTGCCAAATCAATAAATTTGGGTGAATACTACCCTCGAAGACTGTCGCGATCACCTATACTTGTGGGTTATCAAGACCTTTTTCTGGCGCCGTTGCCGGGGAGCATAGCTCTACTTGTTGAGTCACTTGGGATTTATATCTATTGATCACTATGAAGAATCTGAAAGACGCTAAGACCAAGATCGTTCCCTCTAAGACGAGGGCAGGTAAGGAACTGC
This sequence comes from Elymus sibiricus, assembly GCA_039707655.1. Lineage (NCBI taxonomy): Eukaryota > Viridiplantae > Streptophyta > Magnoliopsida > Poales > Poaceae > Elymus > Elymus sibiricus. The sequence continues at coordinate 207,050,704 of CM077674.1, forward strand.
CATCACACTCTGCACTTGATTCACCTTCTATTTTGAGTAGGCTTGCGACACCGCCACCTGTAATTCATTCTGATATGTCACAAGTAATTGATGGTACTACATCTTGTATGAATGATACTTATGATGATGCTAGTACTATGCTTGATAATACTGTGCCACTAGGTGAATTTCTTGATGAACAAATTGCTAAAGCTAAAGAAACTGAGAATGCTGGAACTATTGAAACTCCTGAAAATTGTGATTCACCTATTATGCATAGCTCTCCTACTAGAGTTTAAATGCCTAAGATACCTGATGGTTATGTTATAGATGGAGAAATAGCTAGGGAATTTCTTGCTTGTAATGATAGAGATGATGTTAGAAAATTGCTGGCTAAGTTAAAAGAAAAGTCTATGATGGAGAGAATGAAATATGATCCTAAGTTCGCTACCTCTCCTATCTTTTTATCGATAAGGATTATGAATTCGCTGTCGATCCTGAGTTAATTACTTTGGTTGAATCTGATCCTTTTCATGGTTATGAATCTGAAACTGTTGTGGCTCACCTTACTAAATTGAATGATATAGCCACCCTATTTGCTCATGAGGAAAAAATTCGCTACTACTACATTCTTAAGTTGTTTCCTTTCTCATTAAAGGGTGATGCTAAGAAATGGTTTAATACTCTTGCTCCTGGTTGTGTGCGTAGTTCCCAGGATATGATATATTACTTCTCCGAAAAATATTTTCCTGCTCATAAGAAACAAGCTGCCTTACAGGAAATATTTAACTTTGTGCAAATTGAAGAAGAGAATCTCCCTCAAGCTTGGGGGAGGCTTCTCCAATTACTTATTGCTTTGCCTGATCATCCTCTTAAGAAGAATGAAATACTTGATATCTTTTATAATTGACTAACCGATGCTTCTAGGGACTACCTAGATAGTTGTGCTGGTTCTGTTTTCAGGGAACGAACTGTTGGACAGGCTGAAGAACTATTGAATAATATGTTGAGAAATGTCGATGATTGGACACTTCCTGAACCACCACCTAAGCCAACTCCGTAGAAGAGAGGTATTCTATTCATCAGTCCAGAAGATATGCAAGAAGCTAAGAAATCCATGAAAGAAAAGGGTATTAAAGCCGAAGATGTTAAGAATTTACCACCTATTGAAGAAATAGATGGGCTCGACACCCTGACACAGGTAGTAGAGGTAAATTCTCTCACTAGATTCGATGTAGGTGATATTCCATATTATAAATCTGCTAGCCAATGCCTGTATGAATTTGATAATTACATCATTAAGCAAGAACACTTCAATTTATATGTTAGCAATCAACTAAAAAGAAATGCCTTCATGATAGATCGTTTGAGTGATTTGATGTTTAGAACTGCTAATGATGTTAAAGGCTTAAGTAAACATACTTCTATGGTTCATACTCAGTTAGAACAAATTGCTAAGTCACAAAATGATTTGCTTGATGAGATGAATAATAAAATGAATGAGCATGCTGTTAGAGTTGTTACTAGAGGAGGTAGAATGACTCAGGATCCTTTATATCCTGAAGGTCATCCTAAAAGAATTGAGCAAGATTCTCAAAGAATTAACACTGATGCACCTAGTTCATCTAAGAAGAAAAAGAAAAACAAAAATGATAAAACTTTGCCTGCTTCTAGTGAACCTGTGATAGAAAAACCTCCTGAGAACCAAAATGATGTTTCTATTTCTGATGCTGAGACACAATCTGGTAATGAACATACACCTAGTGATAATGATAATGATAATGAAGTTCATGTTGATGCTCAACCAGATAATGATGTAGAAATAGAACCTGCTGATGATCTTGATAACCCACCTCCTAAGAATAAAAGATATGATAAAAGAGGCTTCGTTGCTAGAAAACATGGAAAGGAAAGAGAACCATGGGTTCCAAAACCTATGCCTTTTCCTACTAAACCATCTAGAAATAAAAATGAGGAAGACTTTGACCGCTTTGTTGAAATGCTTAGACCTGTCTTTTTGCGCACTTGTTTGATTGATATGTTTAAAATGCCTCCATATGCTAAATACATGAAAGATATTGTCACTAATAATAGAAAGATACCTGAAGCTGAAATTTCCACCATGCTTGCAAATTATTCTTTTAAGGGTGGAGTGCCTAAAAAGTTAGGAGATCCCGGAATACCTACTATACCATGCTCCATTAAAAGAAGTTATGTCAAAACTGCTTTATGCGATCTAGGAGCCGGTGTTAGTGTTATGCCTTTCTCTTTATATAGAAGACTTGATTTGAATAAGCTCACACCTACTGAAATATCTTTGCAAATGGCTGATAAATCAACTACTATACCTATAGGAATTTGCAAGGATGTGCCCGTTGTTGTCGCAAACGTCACTATCTTAACGGACTTTGTTAAACTTGATATGCCCGAGGACGACAACATGTCAATTATCCTTGGCAGACCCTTTTTGAAAATTGCAAGGGCTGTTATTGATTGCAATAAAAGCAAGGTCACTTTTCATGTCAATGGTAATGATCATACGGTTTATTTTCCGAGGAAGCAAAATTTAGTGAATGGTATCAATTGTATTGAAAAGGTTTCAACAATCACTATTGGAGGATTCAACTTTCCTCTTCCTACTGTCAAAAGGTAATATGAAATTCTTATTGTTGGGGAAATGCATATCCCCGTTGAGGTAACTTAGTGTTATACGAAAATTCTTCGGTTTCATGTTACTCGGAAATAGTTTGTTAATAAGACTTGATCAACCTTAGTAATGGTTTCTTTTTGAGGGGCATGTGGTCGATGAATTTAGTAAGCACAACTTTTTGTCGTCATAATTTACTCTCTGTTATTTATAGTTTAATAAAATAAAATGCAATGATTATCCTATTTTCTGAATTGTCTGTGCAATAAAAAATGGCCCAAAAATAAAAGTGCTCAGAATGTAATAAAATTTTAACATGATTTTTTCTGGAATATTTAAGAATTTTTGGCACTGAAAACAACCAGGGGGTGCACCTGTTGCTCACAAGGCAACATGGCATGGCCACCCCCCTAGGGCGCGCCAAGATACCTTGTGGGTCCCACAGGGACCCACTCACTTATCTCTTCAGCCCACTTCATCTCCTACCTCCAGAAAAAAAAATCATGGTAGCTCTCTCTCTCTGTCGTGTTCTTGCTCCCAAACCTGAGATTTTTGATCTCTTTGGTCGGAGCTCCGTTTCTGAAACTGTTTTGAGGGATTGCTCCTTGGTATGTAACTCCATTGCTCCAATTAGTTTTTTTCTTTAGTGGATTATATTTTGCATAAATTGCTGCTATTGGTGCTACTGAAAATGAGCTTGCATGTTTGATTCTTTGAGTTCCATGTAGTTTGAATGCTTGATATAGCCTCTAGGCACTTGTATGAGTAGTTGCTATCAATCTTGTGAAGTTTTGTTGAAATTATTTTGTGGCCCAAAAATTTTCAAAAATTTGTTCGTAGGAAAATGAACCTCTTTAGGAGGAGTTCTTCGAGGAGGAGATCTTCTGAAGCATCATCGAGGGAGAGGCCGGCACGCCAATCGTATGTTGAACCAAGGGCAAGTTCGGTGCGAGAGGCCGAAGCAAAATCTTGTCGATGGCCGTGCAACGAATTCATGCTAGGTGCAAGCATTAAGGAAGAATTTGATCAATATATTCATAACACCGAGCTCTCCGCCTTCATCGCAGATAAGCCCTCGCAGCACTACAACCTTACTCATTCATTCACTCAAAATTTTGAGTATCATTCTCATACTTCTAGAGTTTTATTTCATCTCTATGATAGATCCTATGGTATGTCTCTAGAAGAGTTTTGTGATGCATGGCAAATTCCATTTTGGGGTTCACTTAGCGAACCGCGGCAATCTGAATATGAAATATTTCTCAATAGTCTTTGTAATGGTGAGGATAGGGGGGTTACGCAAGCTAGGATAAAAAGCATTCACTTTCCCTCTATTCGGTACTTTGCACTTTTTAATGGGAAATGCATTGTTGGTAAACAAGACAGTAGTGCACTTTGTGCCCCCAACCTGAGCCTTTTTCATACTGCTTTAACGGGTAACAAACATTATAATCTTGGGGCTATTGTTGCACGTAGGTTGCATTGCAATGCGGGTAATGGTGATTTGTATGGAGGAATTTATGCCTCCCGCGTAGCTGCAAGGCTAGGGGTCTCACCTAGGCCCAATGATCCTCTTTTACCTGATAAATACTTGAATTTTGAGGCAATGCAGAACCATGAGTTTATTAAGCGCAACACTCACAGATATGACTATAACTTGATATTCGATAAATATCGTTCTGTGTCTGTTATTTTGCCTGCTCCTGTGCTCTTTGATTTCCAGAGCAAACAGAGATATTTTCTTCATGAGAATGAGGTGCACGAGTATAACGCGGCACTTGAGGCTGCTCGTCTCGCTGAGGAGGCGGCACAGAACGCCTCCATGAGCTACCACTTCGATTATTATCCTGGTCAGCCATGGCAGTAGACCAAGTTAGGCCAAAAGCCTAAGCTTGGGGGAGTACGTATTTCTCACCGACATTACATTCATGTTCACACATTCATTCCATTTGTCGGTGTTCATCCTTTTTCATTGTATATCCATGCTAGTTTTATTTTCGCTTTCTTCTAGTGTGTTTGAAAAACTTAGAAAATCCAAAAATGTTTCTCGCTTCTTTTCGGTTTTTCTTTCTCTTTAGTTAGTTCGTAGTATTAAAAGAAAACCCAAAAAGATTTATCATTTCTTCTTTTCTTGTTTGTTGGGAGTTCTCCCGTGTAAATAATTTTTCTCACTTTTTGTTTTCTTCTTTAATTTGCTTTCTTCTAAAAAACTAAAAACTCCAAAAATATTTCAGTGTGTTTCTCTGAATTTCTTTTCTTTTCACTGAGTTGTCGTAGGGAGAAGACCACGATGAAAATGTTGAGTGGCTCTCACATGCTTTATGGTTGATCTAACAAATGTTTGCAGATTCCCCGCTTAGTCCACGACACTCTTGCACTATTATTATTTTCACATCATTATGTCATGCAAGTGAAAGGCAATAATGATGATAATTTGATGAAGTGACTGTGGCAAGGAAAAGTTGGTATGAACTCTTGTTGTTTTTGTTTTTGTAAATATGTTTAAGTTAGTATCCATGATTCAGCATATTTTGAGTAAACATGTTTGTGATGACAATTAGAGATTATAGTTGCTCATGCCATGCTTAAGTAGCTAGGAGTGGATAATGATTTATCTTGGATGTTAACATGCATTAAAATGGTTATGATGTAGTATGTTAGTATGGTACCCTCCTCTGAATGTTTCAAGTGGCTTGACTTGTCACATGTTCACACATGTAGTTGATTCAAAACCAATGCAGCCTTCACGATATTTATGTTCAGGGTGTTTATATCCTACTCATGCTAGTATTCAATGTTAATTATTCTCAATGCATGATTATGACCATTTTCGCTCTCTAGTTGGTCGCTTCTCAATCTATTTGCTAGCCTTCGCCTGTACTAAGTGGGAATACTGCTTGTGCATCCAAAATCCTTAAACCAAAGTTGTTCCAAATGAGTCCACTATATCTACCTATATGCGGTATTACTCTTTCGTTCCAAGTAAATTTGCATGTGCCACCTCTAATCATTCAAATAAACATCTGTTTTGTGTGCCCGTACCGCTCATGGAGCGACAGGGGGTGGTCAGTATCTTCCATGCTAAGCGGGTTATTCTCAGATGAGTGTTTATTCACTTGTCATTGCACGAGAGAGGATGGTAAATGGGATGCCCAGTCCTGTAATCAAAATAAAGAAAAATATAATAAAACAAACTCCCCCAAAAATTTGATTGTTTGGAGGGCACCCGTGAATTCGGCTACCCATGGCTTGTGTTGGTATGGTGTAGGGGGAGTAAACTTTACCTTTCCACTTGGGAACCGCCGATAATGTGTTTAGCATGAAAGATATTGAAAATCCTCGGTCGTAACGTTGACAGGAAAAGTACACCTCTCAAAATTATTTTCGTCTCTGATTTAAGCTTCGAGCTCTGGCACCTCTACAAATCCATGCTTCCCTCTGTGAAGGGCCTATCTATTTACTTTTATGTTATTTTACTTTTATTGTTGATTCTCACCTTCTCATTATAAGCACCAATCCTGAGAGCACTATTGTCATTCTTATGCATTGAGTATAGTTAATGTTGGGTAAATCATGAATGGATCTCTTCTACCCTGAATTACAATGTTTAGTCGTTGCTTGAACTTTGGAGGTGCTCTGCATTTATGTTTTGCGGTCATGGAAAGGGCTAGCGAGATACCATGGTATCATATTATATCATGATTGTTTTGACAAATTGTTGGCATTTGAGATATGTTATTATTGCTCTCTAGTTGATTATAACATCGATATGAGTAAATGTAGTTTCTAAGTGTTATCATTTCCATGGTTAGTTCATGATCTTTACTGAAAACTTGGGTGCTAGTTAAGCTTATATATGAATACAAGAACAAAAGAGTTTGTAAAAGTTTTTCTTTATCACTTTCAGTTTGTCAACTGAATTGCTTGAGAACAAGCAATGAGTTAAGCTCAGGGGAGTTGATATGTCTCCGTCGTATCTACTTTTCCAAACACTTTTGCTCTTGTTTTGGACTCTAATTTGCATGATTTGCATAAAACTAACCCAGACTGACACTGTTTTCAGCTGAACTACCATGGTGTTGTTTTTGTGTAGAAATCAAAGTTCTCGGAATTGGACGAAACTTTTTGGAGATTTTTTATGGAATATATAAAAAATATTGGTGCAACAACCAACTGGAGATGGGGCCCATGTTGCGCACAAGGCAACATGACGTGACCCCCCCTAGGGAGCGCCCTGATGCCTTGTGGGGCCCACAGAGGTCCTCCTGACCTAATTTCAATGCTATACATTCTCTTTCCTCGAGAAAAAAAATAAGAGAATAAGTTTCATCTCGTTTTACGATACGGAGCCGCCGCCACCTCCTGTTCTTCTTCGGGAGGGCTGATCTGGAGTCCGTTCGGGGCTCTGGATAGGGGGATTCGACGCCGTCGTCATCATCAACCATCCTCCATGACCAATTTCATGATGCTCGCCACCGTGTGTGAGTAATTTCTCCGTAGGCTTGCAGGACGGTGATGTGTTGGATGAGATTTATAATGTAATTGAGTCAATTTTGTTAGGGCTTGATCCCTAGTAACCACTATGTTCTGAGATTGATGTTGCTATGACTTTGCTATGCTTAATGCTTGTCACAAGGGCCCGAGTGCCGTGATTTCAGATCTGAACCCTTTATGTTTTCATCAATATATTTGTGTTCTTGATCCTATCTTGCAAGTTGTATGCACCTACGTGTTATGATCCGCATACCCCAAGGTGACAATAATTGGGATTCTTTCCGGTGATTACCGTAGTTTGTGGAGTTCATGTATTCACTAAGTGCTAGTGCTTTATTCCAGTTCTCTATTAAAAGGAGGCCTTAATATCCCTTAGTTTACTTATGGACCCCGCTACCACGGGAGGGTAGGACAAAATATGTCATGCAAGTTCTTATTATAAGCACGTATGACTATATACGGAATACATGCCTACATTACATTGATGAATTGGAGCTATTGTGTATCGCTCTAGGTTGTGACTATTACATGATGACTGTCATCCAACATAATTATCCATCACTGATCCAATGCCTACGTTTTTCGCATCTTGATCTTTGCTAAGTTAGTTTCGTTGCTGCTGCTGTTACAATCACTACAAAACTGCTACTGTTACTGTTTCTGTTCCTATTGCTACTACTGTGCTACTAAACACTCTGCTGCAGATATTTAGTTCTCGGTTGAATTGACAACTCAACTGCTAATACTCGAAAATATTCTTTGGCTCCCCTTGTGTCGAATCAATAAATTTGGGTGAATACTACCCTCGAAGACTGTCGCGATCCCCTATACTTGTGGGTTATGATATACTCTGGCAAGTGGCTAGGGTTTTTAGGATTTTCTAGGGTTTCTAATATAGCTAGAAATCATGTGCACTGAATATATAAATCCATTTTGATAAGTATCAGGGAGCCCTAGCTTAAACTATTTTGCAAAATTAGGGCTGATGATCCTAGATGTTTATTTGATCATGATGATGCTCTAACCTATTCAAAGCATCAAAGCTTTAAATGGGGCAGAAATGAAAAATGGATGTTGTGCTCAAAATTTTCGAAGGACAAGGATGGGTTTCTGCATAAAAGTGATTTATGGGCCTAAGAGAATCTCCCAAAATTTTCTGGCATTTTTATAAAATTTATTTGAAATAGTTTCAAGTCAAGAGAGGTTATTTGGAGTTTGAAAATACTATTAAACACATTCTTTTTAGGACATGTTATAAAATTCTGATCAAATCAACAGATTTTAACATGTTTGATTTTTGTAGCATTTTATAAAAATACTAATAAAATTTTGTATGATAGTAAACTTTGATGCTGCTGCTATGTTAAAATCTGATCCAAATCTGATCAAATCAACAGATTTTGTTATTGCATAGAGAGATTGCAATGTGAAACTCTGAATTTTTTGTATGGTATTGTGATGCTACTGCAGCTGTCATGCTAATCTACCAGTTTGGCAGTGAAACACTAGTTTTGATGTTAAGCACTTGAACCACTACTAGTTTTGATGCTAAACTTTGATAAAACTGGTTTCATTTCAGTTGAGATGCAGCACCGAGGATCCACCACTGTTCTTCCTCCACGGGAGAAGTCTACAGAGAGGAAAGCTTCTGTAGTTTAGATTTTCATTAGAGAGGGGTGAGATGGATGTGTATGTGTATGGACTTTGTGCTATGGCCATTTGAAAATGCCTAAGTGATGCCTAAGTGCTTGTCTCTCCTGCTATGTATGTGGTGCTACAGATGGATGCTGTTATTTCTTTGTACTATATCTTTGCAGGGAAACTGATCCGAGTGGCCTATGTTTTGCCGGAATGTTGATTCATTTCTGTTCTGGCAAATTTCAGGCACTCGATTAGTCTTGTTTTTAGCAAAGGTCATGCCAAAAAATTTCGTGAATTTCGGCATGACTTGTGCTAGAAAGTAGGACACATCGAGTGGCCGGGATTTGCCGGAACGGAATGAAACTACATTCTAGCAAAACATAGGCCAGTTTGTTTACGTCATTATTCATTTTATTAGTTCTAGAATTAAATGAGCTGACTGAACCCTAAGAAATATGGCCGACAACGATGAAGCCGGATGTTCTCACGCCTCCATAGAGAATGCACACGCTTCCCTCGACTATCTATTTAGTCGACAAGAAGAAGGGTCGTAGGGCCCCCTTCTCATCCCGGCTGGTGGTGGTGGCGCCGACACCGGCACCGATGGCACCGACACCGGCACTGAGACCAACAGAGATGATGGTGGTAGCCAGTGCATGGAAGGTGGTACCCAAGCCACTCAAACGAAGAAGAAGAGGGAACGACGCCCAAATAAGCTCAACACCGGAAGACTGGTGGTCACGGAGGTGCACCCCAGCGAATTTGACCCAATAGAGCCATGGGACATGTCAGCATGCTACAGCAACCATGTAGTATGCATCCTACGGGAGACCACCAACATCAATGACACAGACATAAGGAAGAAGCCATAACTGGAGCACCTCCTCCTGGCCATGTTGCACGCGAGATTCCAGTTCCTTGGCCGGAGTGACGAAAAATTCCCGTGGGAAGATGATGCCATGGATAAGATAAACAACAAAGCCCTTAGCAAGTTCAACAACGCACTCTGTGCCTGGAAAGGTAGGGTGAAAAGAGCGATTTCAAAAGAAGGTTCATCTACGCCAAGATTCTTGCACAGAATCCGACAATTTCGGAAGCGAACTATGAAAAATTCAAGGAGACTTGCGTTGCCGAAGAAACCAAGGAGAAGTCAGATTGATTCAAGGAGCTTTAGGCCAGGAACATCGGGACCCACCACCTCGGAAGCCATGGTTACACGGGAAAGAGGCCCGTGTGGGCTAAGGAGGACGCGGAACATGAAAGTCAGGAGCTACCAGACCCCTTGGCGGAGTTCACAGACCCGCGGGAGCGTGACTTCATCAGGGCCCGGTACAAGGAAAAAAGGAATGGTACATGGACGCGCCGACGAGGGATTTCATGAGAATACCTTATATTAGTTTCTGATCAAGTCGACTACGTTCTAGTCACATTTGTAAACGGTTCACATTCCTTTTGCAGAGAGAACAACACAAGCTTGCATCCGAAAGCGACTCGTCGTCTCAGTCGTCGATGAAGTACAAGTGGGATGCCCCTTTCAACCGGGCCATTAACATAATGCAGGGAAACCTGGTGAACCAGTTGCTGCAGTATGGACGTGTGCATGACGCCAGAGATGGCATCACGTGGAAGTGCTACTACCATGAGGACACGGAGTCAAAAAGGTAGAGAAGGAAGTGGAGCCTAGTGACTATCGACGAGAAGGTGGCACGGGCGGTCGAGAAAGCCAAAGCTAATACCAAAGCTGAGATTATGCGGTAACTGCCTGCAGAAGTGATATGGCAGCTGCGAACTTCCTTGATTTCGGCTGTTGTCAACTGGGTGAAAGAAAATCTAGAAGCAAAGGCAAATGCGTTTCCCATTCCCAGCTTCACTGGGAGCAACTCGGTGAACACCGCACCCGCACCCAGACCTGCTATCGCACCCGCACCTGCTCCTGCACCAGCACCCGCCACTGCCGCTCATAGCAGCGCGTTCTCCGTCTCTGGCTTGCTCGATGGGGCTTCGACATTATCTGAGCTCGACGCCCTCGCGATAATTACGCATCGCACCCTTATCAACTTATCTATAATATTCCGTTTCTGTTGCCTTTCATATTAGCTGAGCTTGATGCCACACACATGTCTTCGCAGGCCGATGAAAATCCGTGCACCCTATTCTATAACATCACTGGCCAGTTGGTGGATGTGGGAAAGGGTACGATAATGAAGCCCAAGGATCGCTTTATCCACGGACGGCAGATGCCCGGTGACGCCTTGAGGGTTTACGTGGCGAGTGTGAAAGCGGGCCACGAGGGTTTGGCTCCTCCGCTATGAACCGGGGGAGAGGACAACTAGAGCCCGCTGCAGCTTGGCCAATGCAAGAATTGGATGCTGTTGTGGCCGAAGAATCTTCTTCGTGTGGACGCGGCCGGGAGCACACCAATGGCAACTCTACTGCAAGGTATGACTACCACCCCACCTACACAATTACCACTGTTTTGTCGTGCTGGGTGAGAGCGGACGACGCGAGGAAGGGGGTCCAACTGTTCTGGTAATTGATCACGTCGCCCCCGTGGAAGAAGATATGGATGATGACATAAAGGGGGATGACACTCTCCGGTACACCAATACCGGCTATGATGACGGAGAACTGATGAGCCAGCCATATGACTCTGGCTATGAGCACGAAGATGAGATGCATGATGTACCGGAGCCGGAATGTCCTCGGGTCGAGTGCAAGAAGTCTCTGTTCATGCAATCCTCGCAGGACACGCCTCCAGATGCCGCCTCAACCCAGGGTCAACTAGCCGAGGGTCGTGTGGTGCTGTTCCCGACAACACTGTGGCGGTTGTCAGGGAGGGTCTGATAGACTCAGTACCTGAACCCTAGAAGAAGCAGAGGAAGAGACCGCCAAAGAATGGCTCTGCTGGCGCCAAAGCTGCTTCTAGCAGCCAGCTGCCTCCAGCGACCCGGGTTGCTGACAGTGTACCGATCAGAAATTCGCCTTTACTCCATGTCGTAGGCACCCCGATGCTACCGCCGAAAGTGCTCGAGGACATATCAGGGGATCTCAGGAGACTGCATGACCATGTGCTGTCGACAGAGAAGAGCCTTCTCGTCTTGGAGGATCCTGGATACCCGCTTTACGCAGTTCATGTGCCGATGGGCAAGTGCTACATCGCTACCTACCCCGCTGATCAGTTCTTCCAATGGTTTGATCACATCTTCGAGATGTATCTCCAGAGGTGGCTCGATTTTACGCTCGTCCGCCTTTTTCCGCTACATATGAACTACATCATCAGGAAAGAGAGAATCTCGCTAATCGCGGTAGCGCACCCCTACTACCTACATGAGGGCTTCTTGGGAATCATATGTGGAATGTGAAGCTGCGAGTAAGTTCATCGAAGACTTCATGGTAATGAATAAGGACAAGGAAAGGATTCTCCTGCCTTATCATCCCATGTAAGTCATTCCCGGATAGCCGCTATAACACATCCTTTCGTACATTTCAATCATTCCTTCGCATGTAGGGAGGCTAATTTGAGTAGTATTTATTTTGCGCAGTGAGGGGCATGCCATCATCATCGTTCTTTACCCACGAGTCTCCTATGCTCTGTATTTGGACTCATCCAAAAACACGGTGAAGAAAGACTACATACACATAATGAGTGTTTTGGATCGTGATCTCTGTGGCTTTGGCATGAGGGGTGGCCACATCTAGATCAAGAAACAAAGGAAGAACGCGCCGGCTTTCAGCCATAAAACTGACTTCTGCTGCATCCAGCAACCGGCAGCAAGTACAAACGATGGATTCTACGTCATCCATCACATGATGGAGTTCAGAAGGGATCGCCAACAACTTAGCAGACATCTACTCCGATGCCCATATCCGCAAATGGGCCGAAGCCTTAGGAGCCTCACTTGATCATAAACTCAGAAATGACTTCTATCGCATCTAGCAGGACATTGCGACGATCATCATGAAAGACATCATTGAAGAGAATGGGAGGTTCTACGGCGGCTCTGTATCACGGGCTGATGTCTGAACTCGCATAGGCTGACAGCGTCTGGACATGACACCTTTCATGAAGCTAGGGTGCATCCTCCCGGATATGGACGGACGGAAACTTGATTGACGATGACGATGATGATGTGTCCGTTGAATTTGTACTTTCTGTAATCGATGAAACTTTGAATTTCTGTACGACAAAACTTTGTGATGTAAAAGGCCCTCGTCAACTTGCATAGCACTCTAGTTAATTAGTTTGGGTATGATGAACTTCATTAATTATGTTTAATATATGTGGTTCTATTTGCTAACTCTTTCTATTTGTGTTGCTCAAGTATATTATGTTCCATATTATCGATGAATTCGCCTGATGACGATGCATCTTTGACAGGGATATAGATCAACGATGGCGAATAAGTGATACGCCGTGTACATAGGGAGGGTTCTAGGAGTGTACGACGAGTGGCCAGATTATCTGGCCCAAGTGTACCGCTTCCCAGGCGGTAGCCAGAAAGGGTTTCAAAGCAGAAGCGAAGCGGAAGCTAGTTACTTGAGATTCATGCTAGCACGAGAGAGGAATCAGAACCGGCTCAAGAACGACAACATGATCCCGGTCTTGCTCATAGTGATCGCTCTTCTCTTGTACGTGATCATATCATAGTTTAGATAGATGATGAACATGTGTATGTTCGAGCACTGATGATGATTACGATGATAAACATGTGTTATGTTGGAACATGTGTATGTGTATGTTGGATCATTATGATGATGCTGTAGATGTGACTATGTTGGAGCACTTTGGTGATTATTGCCTCATATAGTTTCATTGTATGTGTATGTGTACTGTATAACACTGGTGCAGCGATGTGCTATACAAACGGTTTTTACCCCCTTTCCACGATAGAGTTTTAAACCATCGCCTTGCCTGTGTGTGCGATAGCAGGGGTCCTTCCCACATGACCCAGAAACCGTCGGCGATAGGGAGCACGCAAGGATATGTTTCGCAGAACTAAGCGTATGTAATGCCCGCATCTTTCCCAAACGCTAGTCATCACACAACTGTTTGTGATATATCGAATATCCCAAATGCTCCATCCTTGCTAATCGTGTGTGCTGGCATTACCATCGCACGTGGTATTCTGTGGTGCAACATTTACGATGCGCGCCCCATCACAAACAGTTCACAATTGTAAACCGTGTATGATAAGGAGACTATTGCACACATTCACTTTTCCCAAACCGTATGCGATATGTATAATTAAGTAGGTAAGTTAATCATCGTACGTGTGTCGTATGAGTTTACGAAACGTCCGACTATCATACCAGTGTCAGACGAGATAACTATCGCACATGCTATTCTGTGGTGAAACGTTTACGATGCGTACGACATCAGAAACAGTTCATGATTGTAAAGCGTGTACGATAGGGCGACTATCACAAACATTTTGTTTGGTCACACAATTTGTGATATTGTCTGACATCACACACGCTTTGCAAATGGCAATTGTGTGCATGGTCGCACATATTTTCTCTCTATGAAATGTGTCGGATTACGAGGTATATCGCACATGTTTTCTCTCTATGAAACGTGTCGGATTACGAGGTATATCACACATGTTGTGCTTTAAAGGCCGTGTGCGGCGTAATGACCTGCAGAGCGTATTTTCTCCCTAATTTAATCGCCGCAATTCAAAATTGTCAGAATTTGAATTTGAAAGTAGGCAATAACTTTGTTCGTATCCATCGGGTTCAACGACCAATGCATTATTCGATTCATAGGTACATGTGTTCAAGAATTGCATAAAAAAAGATTTACATAAGCACCAAATAAAGAATGATGAACATGGGTTGTATACTTGTATTAAAGGTGGTGAAGATAGAGGCGAGAGACATTCTGGTTGGTGAACAAGGTGAAGCGGAATGCCCATATTGTGCCCTCCTCCATGCCGAATGCACGCACGACTCTAGTCCAACCCCTTGTGATGGCCGACTGCCCATACTTCACTGTCTTCATGAGGACTTCTAGATAGTCATTGTAGTCTGGTAGAAATACTTTAGCCTTTGCATGTCCACCAATCATGTAGTTTGAGAGGTAATCTTGACTAAACTGCTTTGGGAACCACTGCAATGGAAAAAGATTCAGACATTCTCATCTAACAACTCATTATGGGCAGTAAAAAGAAGGCTACAGAGTTCTTACTTACCATCCTGCAGTTCACTGTTGTCTTGGATAAAGTGTAAACAAATAGTTTAATCGCCATCTTTTGACCCATTTTATTAACAATCTTTATCAGTTTCCTCACTTGATGATGGTTCATGAATATCTCATTACCCCATACGCAAAAAGGGTCGAAGCGCGGATCTTTACCAATGACATATGTACCTACAAGCACCAAGTTCATATTACAAGCTAAACAACAATTGCACAATGATGTAGTACAACACTCCCTCAGTCCCATTATATAAGATCTTATTACATCCAATATACTCACATATTGTATGAATTAACATCTTATATTATGGGGCGGAGGGAGTATATATAAGCCATTGGATGAAACTAACCTCGATGGAAAACAACAATCGTTCCCAATATTGTCCTGTGTAAGTACATGGAAAGGCATGTTAAGCATAGCAGGCTGAACATCAACCAAATATATCCATGGTAGACAACATAATCTCCAAATGATTGCTTCAGTGTGCAGGTATAAGTACGCTAGTTAAGCAAACAAAAAGTGGAAACGTGGGTTAACTACAACATGCCTAACAATTAAAAACAACCAAATATAGTAATTCAAACTGGTATTGTGCAGGTTTTAGGACACTAGTTATTGTAAAATAAAAATGGAAAGGGGTGTTAACTACAATAGGCTTAACAGGAACCAAATATAGTCATGCATAGTGGTATTGTTGAAATTGCATAGATCGTAGCTTGTGCTTAAACATCAAATTGTACAATTCAACATCACATTGCAAAAAGATTGAAATAAACAGCGGGCGTGTTAACTACACCAGGCTAAACAAGAACCAAATATGGCCGTTGCAACTGGTAATGATGAAATTGAACTGCACAGTTCATACTTGCACATATAGAACATCACATTGTGAATAACTGAAATAAACAAGGCATACTACGAACAACCATATATAGCACTTGCAACTGGATATATGCTAATTACAAATAACCGAACAACCACAAACCATTAAAAGAGGCATATGCTCGCTACAATAGGCTTAAGAACAACCATATATAGTCATTCATAGTGGTATTGTTGAAATTGCATAGAACGTAGCTTGTGCTTAAGCATCAAAATGTATAATTGAACATCACAATGTGAAAAAACAGGGCGCGTATTACCTACACCAGGCTTAACAGGAAACAAATATGGTCGTTGAAGTGGTATTGACGAAATTGTACTACATGGTCAATTCTTGCACATATAGAGCATCACATTGTGAATAACTGAAATAAAAAAAGGCATACTACAAACAACCAAATATAGCAGTTGAAACTGGAGATATGCTCAGTATAAACAACCTAACAACCAAAAACCGTTAAACAAGGCTTATGCTCACTACAACAGGCTTAACAACAACCAAATATAGTCACTCATAGTGGTATTGTTGAAATTGCATAGAAGTAAGCTTGTGCTTAAACATCAAATTGTATGATTGCACATCACATTTTGAGAAAACTGAAATAAACAGGGGGCGTGTTAGCTACACCAGCTTTAATGGGAACCAATTTTGGCCATTGAAACTGGTGTTAATGAAATTGAACTGCACAGTACATTCTTGCACATATAGATCATCACATTGTGAACTGAAATAAACAAGGCATACTACGAACAGCCAAATGTAGTAATTGAAACTGGACATATGCTAACTACAAACAACCGAACAACCACAAACAGTAAAAAGAGGCATATGCTCGCTACAACAGGCTTAACAGCAACCAGATATAGCCATTCATATTGGTATGGTTGAAATTGCATAGAACGTAGCTTGTGCGTAAACATCAAAATGTATAATTGAACATCACAATGTGAAAAAACATGGGGCGTATTACCTACACCAAGCTTAACAGGGAACAAATATGGTCGTTGAAGTGGTATTGATGAAATTGTACTGCACGGTCAATACTTGCACATATAGAGCATCACATTGTGAATAACTGAAATAAACAAGGCATACTACAAACAACCAAATATAGCAATTGAAACTGGACATATGCTCAGTACAAACAACCTAACAACCAAAAACCGTTAAACAATGCATATGCTCACTACAACAGGCTTAACAGCAACCAAATATAGTCACTCATAGTGGTATTATTGAACTTGCATAGAACTAAGCTTGTGCTTAAACATCAAATTGTATGATTGCACATCACATTGTGAGAAAACTGAAATAAACATAGGGCGTGTTAACTGCACCAGCTTCAACAGGAACCAATTTTGGCCATCAAAACTGGTGTTGATAAAATTGAACTGCACAGTACATTCTTGCACATATAGAACATCACATTGTGAATAACTGAAATAAACAAGGCATACCACAAACAACCAAATATAGCAATTGAAACACAACATGGTTAAAACATAGCATGGGAAAAGCTACGAGCACAATCATATGATGTCCCCCCTTGGAAGAGGAACGGCAAAACAAATCATGGGTTTCCTCACTTTGGGCTCCTACCAATTGGAAGAGCACGGACTCTGGGTGCGCTCCCTATTGTCACAGATGGGCTCCTTCGCCTTGGAAAAGCACGTCTGTAGGGTGCCCTCCCTGCTGTCGCAGATGGGCTCTTTCCCCTTGGAAGATCTAGAGAGAGTGCCCTCATCATGGTCGCCGTCGATGAGGTCCGACTTGGCAGTTGAGGATCCCAAGTCAGCGGCGCAGAATGTCTCCTTCAGATATGACAAAAGGGGCTCGATGGTGATGATGGATGGCAAATTCTTAACAGTGAGGCATAGGAGATCAGCGGCGGGGCCATGGATGAGATCGACGGCGGTTGAACCACTACTGTAGGAATGCCTAGCAGTGGCGGGTGGGAAAATGCCATTAGTGGCGGGTAAGCCCCTCAGGGGCGCCCGCCACTGACCTTCCACCACTGCTAATACGCCATCAGTGGCGGGCGTCCACCCGCCAGTGTTAGCACATAAATAGTGGCGGGCATCTGATATGGCTCGTCGCTGTATTGTTTTATTAGTTGTGGCGGGTTTTCTGTAGCACCCGCCACAACTACTTCTCCATCTACCAGCACACAAACGTGACAATTAGCCAATACAAATTACCCTGAAAATTGACAGTACACTGCAGGCAATACGCATTACGTAAGCGATCATGCACATTACATTCAATACAAATAGATGTACAAATTAGAGTACAACAACTCACGTGACAGTACATATAGCCTCTCAGCGAAGCTTTCAACATGTCACATACATACAAGACCTCATGATAACAACAACTCCATAATGACAATGAATTGGATAAAGATAATCAAATTCTTTACTCGTCCACTTGTCCACACGGTCTTGCATACTTCATAGTTGATTTTCTCTTTGCGAACGTAGTTGGCATAACGATCCTCCGCTATTAGTCTTATATCCTTTATAACAGCTGTTCTTGTAACTGTCCACTTGTTCCTTGCATATCTCCCATGAATCATAAACTCCTGGGTTCCTCCCAGTGTACACCACATACCAGTTTCACTTCATCTACGAAGATAAATAAACAAGCTGACAAGTCAATTTCATAGTTATCCAATCACATAGTGCAAAGGCACATCACAATCTTCATAGCATCATAGACGATACAAATGACCACGATGCAGTTCACTAGTAGTTCGGAAGCAAAAGTTTAGATCCTTCATAGCAACATAGAAATTAAGTTCACACGCATCGATCATATAGATCACATATAGGCAGTGCACTAGTTGTTCAGAAGTACAGCTCCATCATGAGCTATCCTCGCCTTCTATCATCTTCGTGATCTTGGCATGGGCGGTCCTCGCAGCTTCGACGGCTGCTCGCGCATTCTTGGCGGCTGCCCGCGCACTCTCAACGGCTGCTCTAGCGCTCTCAGCGGCTATTCTCGCACTCTCGTAATATACCTGAGCGCTCTAAGAATATGCCTTAGCGCTCTCGGTGGATGCTCGAGCACTCTTGACATAGGCGAGCACGATCTTCGTGTACTGAGCCACCCTCGTGACGATGTCTACGGCAGTAGGAATTCCGTCTATGTGTGTAGGAGTCCTAATGAGGCGTATTGGCTTCTCCATCTAAATCGCATTGAACAAGTTCACATTTAGACAAAACATTTAGATGTCTTCATAAGTTGGTCGTCCATAAAAAAGTAATAAACTTAAGGAAAAAATCGGCATGACCTTTGATAGAAATTGGACATATTGAGTGCCAGAAATTAAGCGAAACGGAACTTAATCCATGCTTCACAAAAACATTGGCACTCATTATGAATACCTGCATCATGAAAAAAATACTGTACTATATGTCCATCCATATTTAGTACATAGTCCTCTACCACACGCATTCAAATTTAAGATGTTGTCTACTTACGAAGATTCAATAGTACATCATATAACAAATTTTAACTACACTAACAAAATGTTGCAGATTTACAAGTAAAACAATGAGAACAACTAAAATCTCAAATTTAAGACGTCTACTTATGAAGATTCAATGGTACATCATATAACAAATTTTAATTACACTAACAAAATGTTGCAGATTTACAAGTACAACAATGAAAACAACTAAAATCTCAAATTTAAGACATCTACTTATGAAGATTCAACGGTACCTCATATAACAAATTTTAACTACACTAACAAAATGTTGAAGATTTACAAGTACAACAATGAGAATAACTAAAAACTCAAATTTAAGACGTCTACTTACGAAGATTCAACGGTACATCATATAACAAATTTTAACTACACTAACAAAATGTTGCAGATCTACAATTACAATAATGGGAACAACTAAAATCAACATTAATAGAGAGAACAGAGGTGTGCTTACCGGGCCGGAGTCGGATGGCGGGCAGGACGAGGCCGAGGTCGATGGCGGAGGCGTCGGCGGACGGTGAGTTCAACTGAGACGAGGATGACGTTGGATGCGGAGGAATGCACGGGCGACGGTTACGGGGAAGTAGTTGGACGTAGCGTTGCAAGGCGACACCGACGAGCTTCGAGGTGGGGACGGATGGCGCGGGCGACGGGGAAGATTGGGTCCTCGGCGCCCTTCATGGCGGCGGACGGCAACCTCGCCGGTGGCGACGGATGACGCCACAACACTGTCGACGGGGAGACAGAGGGGGAGAATGAGATGTTTGCGTTTGGAGTTAGATCCGATTGGGGATGTGGTCGATATGGTCATGTGTAGCTATGACGGGCACCCAGTAGAGCCCGCCACTTCTATATATGCGTGGTAGGTAGCAGCATGGCCAAATATAGTTGTGGCGGTCGTTTACCGTTGCTCGCCACTGCTACCTGACGGACCAGTGGCGGGCACGTACTTCCGCTCGCCACAGCCACTTTTCGGCCGGGAAGAAATTAGAAATCGTGTAGGTGTGGCGGTTATTCTGTTGTGCCCACCACTATTACGCGCGGAGCTGTAGTGGGCACTCTATATTACTCGCCACTGCAAATTTCCAAAGTAGTTGTGGTAGGTGCCTCACCCCGCCCGCCACTCATTACGGTTCACCTATAAGCCCTTTCCTAGTAGTGAACCCGAGGGGTTGGGGCTGGGCCACTTAACCTGTGACATAGCCCGCGTCAAGCCGCCTCTGTCGACGACCTCGATGTCATAGCCGACATCCATGAGATACCGATATACGCGACACCGCTGATGGAGAGCCTCCGATGAGTCATCGTCGTCAGCTTCCTCGGCAGCCACGGCGGCCACCTCGCCATCGTCGGGCGAAGAGGCCGTGATAAACCTCTTTTTGTCCATTCGCTCGTCAAACTCCCCGGGAAGTGTAGCCGGGCTTAGATTGCGACGCTTTGGATTGGGGAAGGGGGATGGGGATCTATGGGAAAGGGGGTGTTTTGCAGGCGTCATCTAAGAAACTCAGGGCGGCAAGGGCATGGAGATCGGTGGGTAACCTGTACGGGCAGACCGGCAGAGGTTGACGGTAGAGGTGAGGCGGCAGCGGTGGCAGGCTAGCTAGGGTTTCGAGCGAGGGAGGGGTGGTGTGTGTGTGAGCGGAGGTTTTGGCTGGGATGTGTGTGTGGAGGGGGGCCAAGGTGGTGTTTGAGGAAATGCCACGGCTAGTGAAAATTTTACTAGGCGGGAATAAAATGCCGAGGCTACTGAAAATTTGGATGATGGGATTGAAGTGGAGCGGGGGCAACAAACATCGCACACGGCCCAAACATGATAATCGTGTGCTATCAAACAGAAAAACCCTCCAGGCGGGTAGATATTTTTGAGATTGCGAGGGATGCATGCAAGGAAGAGTAAAATGCCGGGGCTACTGAAAATTTGGATGAAGGGATAGAAGTGGAGCGGGAGCAACAAACATCGCACACGGCCCAAACATGATAATCGTGTGCTATCAAACAGAAAAACCCTCCAGGCGGGTAGTGATACATCTCCAACGTATCTATAATTTTTTATTGTTCCATGCTATTATAGTATCAATCTTGGATGTTTTATATGCAATTATATGCCATTATATATCATTTTTTGGGACTAACCTGTTAACCTAGTGTCCAATGCAACTTGCTGTTTTTGCCTTTTCAGAAAATCATTATCAAACGGAGTCCAAACGAAGAAAAAACTTTGGATTAATTTTTTCTGGACCAGAAGGGACCCTAGAAGCTTCAGGAGAAGACTAGATGAGTCACGAGGAGGCGGCAAGCCTGGAGGGCACGCCAAGGGGGGTAGGCGTGCCCCCAGGCTTGTGGACCCCTCGTGGCACCTCTTGACCTAATTCCGGCGCTATAAATTCCCAAATATTCCCAATATACTAGAAAGATAGAAGAGAAAACCTTTTCGCCGCCGCAAGCCTCTGTTCTTCTGTGATCCCATCTGGAGGCCTTTTCCGGTACTCTGCCGGATGGGGAATCGATCACGGAGGGCTTCTTCATCAACCTTGCTGCCCTTCCGATGATGTGTGAGTAGTTTACCACAGACCTACGGGTCCATAGCTAGTAGCTAGATGGCTTCTTCTCTCTCTTTGATCTTCAATACCATGTTCTCCTTGATGTTCTTGGAGTTCTATCTGATGTAATCTTATTTTGCGGTGTGTTTGTTGGGATCCGATGAATTGCGAGTTTATGATCAGATTATTCATGAGAAATATTTGAGTCTTCTCTAAGCTCTTTTATGCATTGTTATAGCTTTGTATTTCTCTCTGATCTATCGATTTGGTTTGGGCAACTAGGTTGGTTTATCTTGCAATGGGAGAGGTGCTTTGTGATGGGTTCAATCTTGCGGTGCTCAATCCCAGTGACAGAAAGGGACATGACACGTATTTGTATTGTTGCCATTAAGGATAAAAAGAGGGGGTTTAATCATATTGCTTGAATTTACTTTGTCTACATCATGTCATCTTGCTTAAGGCGTTACTCTGTTTATACTTAATACCCTAGATGCATGCTGGAAAGCGGTCGATGGGTGGAGTAATAGTAGTAGATGCAGGCAGGAGTCGGTCTACTTGTCTCGGACGTGATGCCTATATACATGATCATTGCCATGAATCCATCATAATTATTTTCTTTTCTATCAATTGCCCAACAGTAATTTGTTTACCCACCGTATGCTATGTGTTCAAGAGAGAAGCCTCTAGTGAAAACTATGCCCCCCGGGTCTACTTTTATCATATATTAAAATCCAAAAATACCTTGTTGCAATTTATTTACTTTTATTTTATTTAGTATTTTACTTTATCTATCTATCACTATCAGAATTAATCCTTGCAAATAACCGCTAAGAGGATTGACAACCCTCTTATTTGCATTGGGTGCAAGTGTTTGCTTTTGTGTGTGTAGGTGCTGCTAATGAGGTTCTGTGTGGTTCTCCTACTGGAATGATAACTTTGGTTCTTAACTGAGGAAAATACGTATCTCTACTGTACTGCATCATCCTCTCCTCTTCGAGGAAATCCCAACGCAGCTCACAAGTAGCAGGTAGATATTTTTGAGATTGTGAGGGAAGCCTCGTGGAGCCCAATCAACTGTGCTGATGTGACAGGGGCACGGGCGTGGCACATGGATACTTTGAGGGAACCATGTCTGTTACGTCTATAAATTTGGCAAAAAAACGCGGGAAGGGGTCAGAACACAAACACACCTGCATGTGGACCAAATATATATGTATGAAAAGGGTGGTTTGATGTTCAAATACCCAATACACAACTTTGATGTGGCACCTGTATCACAAAGTGCAAAGTATTGCTCGTCCAGCCCCCACTTCGTGTCGGCAGGAGGGGAATCATAGCTATGAACGCATGCCCCCAAATAGGTAGGTATGTCATCTCACCCTACCGTAACACAAAACCTATAGGAATCCATCATGGTCAACCCCCCCCTCTCGCTTCCGGTCAACAAGGTGGACCGTGCGGGCCCACAAATGTGCTTGTGCGCGCGGGATGGGTGAGACCACGAACCACCTGCGGGTGGCCCAACTATATGTATGAAAAGGGTGGTGTGATATTTAAATACCCATTTCACAACTTTGATGCATGTGGCACATGCGCCTCGCAATCCGGACATCCCCGACCCCATGGAGGTTCAGGACGTACAAAGTAGTGCCCCCCCCCCCACACACACACTTCGAGTCGGTGGGAGGGCATCTCACCAAGATCTACTGTAACACGGACCGAGAAGAATCCACCTTGGTAATTTCTCTCATTGTCGGTCGAAGTGATGGACGTCCACGCAGCCCCACGGAAGGGCTTGCCGCCGATAACCACCCGAGGGAGTGCCCGAAGACAACCACCGTCTGCATGTGCCCAAACATATGTATGGAAGTGTTGTGTGGTGTTTGAATACCCAATGCACAACTTTGATGTGGCATCGTGCTTTGGAACCGGAAAGTCCCCACACGGAGCGAGGGTTCACGATGCGCAGTATGTCGGTCCCCCCACCTCGAGCTGCTGAGAGGGATTCATGCGTATGCGTGCGCTCAAACTTTGGTATGGAATCTCACCATGACCTACCGTAACATGAACCAAGAAGAATACACCTTGGTAACCTCTCTCATTGTCGGTCCAAGTGATGGACGTCCACGCGAGCCCATGAATGGGCTTGCCGCCGATAGCACGTGAGGGAATGTTCGAAGACAACCACCACATGCATGTGGGCCAAACATATGTATGGAAGTGTTGTCTCGTGTATGAATTAATACCCAATGCACAACTTTGATGTGGCGCCTGCTTTGGAACCGGAAAGTACCCACACGGAGCGAGGGTTGACGACACGTAGTATGCCGGTCCCCTGGCCCCACTCAAGCCGGTGAGAGGGATTTATGCGTACATACGCGTGCGCTCAAACTTTGGTCTAGAATCTCACCATGACTTACCATCAAACGAACCAAGAAGAATCCACCTTGGTAACCTCTCTCATCGTCGGTCGAAGTGATGGACGTCCACGTGGGCCCATGAATGGGCTTGCCGCCGATAACCACGCGAGGGATAGTTTCCGAAGACAACCATCGCCTGCATGCATGTGTCCCAAACATATGTATGGAGGTGTTGTGTGATGTTTGAATGTACCCAATGCACAACATTGATGCATCACCTGCCTCACAAACCATAAAGTCTCCACACGGAGCGAGGTCCATGACGCATTGTGTGCTACCCCCCTCCCCCACTTCGATCCGGTGGGAGGGATTCATGTGTACACATGCACACAAACTATACTATATATGTAATATTAATTAATTAGCATGACCTATACGCAAGAGAAACCAAAATTTAGTCCCCTCCTATGTCCAATTAATTAACCTCTCTCGCTGTCGGTCAAAGTGATGGACCAAGCATGCGCGCAGATGGAAGCATCGCTGATAACCATGTGAGTGAGTGTTAGAGGACAACCACCACTTGCATGTGTGGGCCAAACATATGTATGGAGGTGTTGTGAGATGTTTGAATACCCAATGTACAACTTTGATGTGGCGCCTGCCTCGGAAACCATAAAGTCCCACACTGAGCGAGGTTCACGACGCGTAGTATATGATGCCCCCCTCTTCTGCGCGTGGTATATACTCCGACCGTAACACAAACCAAAAGAATCCTCCTTGGTCAAATTAACCTCTCTCGTTGTAGGTCAAAGTGATGGACCTCACGGGACCACGGATGGAAGCGTCTCCAATAACCGCGCGAGATAGCTATAGGACAACCACCGTCTACATGTGGCACCTGCTTCACAAACTGGAAACGCCCCACACGGAGGTTTCACGACGCGTAGTCCCCTCGCTTTGAGCTGGTGGGATGGATTCAAGTGTACGCACGCACTCAAACTTTGGTCTGGAATCACACCATGATCTACACCGTAACGCAGGCCAAGATGAATCCACCAATTTCATCAAATGCCTCTTGCTGTCGGTCAAAGTGATAACCTGCGCGGGCTAACGAATGGGCACATCGCTGATAACCTGACGAGGGAGTGTCCGAGGACCACCACTGCATGCATGTGGCCCAAACATATGTATGAAAGGGTTGTGTAATGTTATAAATATCCAATTCACGACTTTGATGTGGCACCTACCTCACAAACCGGTCAATCCCACATGGAGCCTCACGACGCGTAGTGTGTCGGACCCCCCCCCCCCCCCCCACCGCACCACCACCGCCACTTTGAGGCATGTCAAACTTTTTCTGCAGTGAACATGTGACCAAAGGAGTGACGTGTTAAAATTTGAAAAAACTTCAGAGATCATTCAGACGTTTTTATACATTGATTGATTACCTAGGGATTTAATGTGTAAATATCAAATTTGAACTACATGCACACGCGATAGTGCACCAAAATGGATTGGAAAATCATATGCGTGTCCATGGGTGCATGTTTAGTCCCCATGCCAGAAATGGCAAGAAATTTCAAACATTGAGAATCTTTATTTTTAAATTCCAGTAAATCCAAAACTTAGTTGAAATTCATGAAACTTGTCGTGGTGTCATGATATGACACCAATAGACTGTGATATTGTTTTTTGTCAAATTCGAGACAAGTTTTGATATAAGTTTCTTGCCAACAGGGGAACACAATATCACAAACGGTTTATTTATTCGAACCGTGGGCGTTAGACTAACAATGTACGTGCCATGCTTCGGTTAATTAATAATGTGGCAGAATTAGTCCTCAAAAAAGAAAAACAATATACGTGCCACCACGCATCCCGCGTGCCGTGCGAGAAGGCGTGAGTTGACGGGACGCATGCGAGCAGTTCGCCGCGCAGGCAGACCGGGAGGCGTGCGAGCAGGTGTGTGGATTGACGGGAGGCGTGTTCGCTGCGCAGTGTCACCGGGAGACGTGCGAGCAGCTGTGTGAAATGACGGTAGGCATGCGAGAAGTCCGCTGTGCAGGCTCGCCGGGAGGCGAGCCAGCCCTTTGAATGGCGTCCGCTTCGCTCCCACTCTGCTCCATATTAATGGTGCGCCATAGCCGCTGGTTATAATAGGCGGCCGCAGCCCCCATTCTGGCTACACACACAATCCTCTCTCTCCGCCTGCTTCCTCGACGCCATTCTCAGTCGTCACCACCGTCTGAAGTGTATCAGGATGCCGATGAAGAGCACCATGGGAGGGAGTGGGGATGCCGGGGCTGGTGAAGCACATCACCGCGTGAAGCCGGACCCATAGGTTGCCGTCGCCGCGGACAAGGTCTCGCGCGGGCAGAAGCGTGGCCTTGAAGTCGTCGCCGCTGTCGTGCTTCCCCAGCCGGAGCCGGCGGTCCACAGCGACCCCGACGACCACTCCGGCGATGACTCCGACGGCCACTCCGGCGACGACTCCGACGATGACGGAGAACCGGTTAGTCATCTATACCCATTTTTTGGCAAATATAATCCTAGGTTTTATCTCGTTAGTCCTGCCTCCTCCTATTTGGAATATAAATCCTATGGTTATATGTTCTCTGCAAATATAATCCTCCGTCTAGGGTTAGTGATTAATTGTTAGTTCCGTACAAATGATTTTTGCTAATAATCCGACTAGGGTTAGTGTTTCTGCTAATATTTCGTAGCCAGATCTTGAGAATTGATTTTGAATGTCCTACATATATGTTTGTGCCAAAAAAAATTCCAGATTGGTTTGAACATAGATGATTGTGCTAAAAAAATCAAACCAAACTCTTGCTAATAATCCGTCTAGGGCTATTGATTAATTGTTTGTTCTGTACAAATGATTTTTGCTAATAATCCGACTAGGGTTAGTGTTTCTGCAAATATTTTGCTAATAATCCGACTAGGGTTAGTGTTTCTGCTAATATTTCGTAGCCAGATCTTGAGAATTGATTTTGAATGTCCTACAAATATGTCCTACAAATGATTTTGAATGTACATAGATGATTGTGATAAAAAAACTGAACCAAAATCTTTGGATCTGCCCAGAATAATAGCCATCAAATCCAAATCCTACTTTACGGCATGTAAATTGGTTTGATGCCGTAAGTTGGCATGCCTAATTTTGGAAATTGCCAAATGTTGGCTAGAGATTGGTTGCATATACAAATTTTCATTGCCAATCTCAGAAATGTTGGCAACTTTTGATTTTCCCAAATGTTGGTAGCAAACCAATTAGCCTCTTAATTTTGTTGCACTAAGTTGTGTGCTCTCAATTTATGCATTTCTTTCATCAAGATCACTTGATGATTTAGGGTTCATGCTGTCACATGATATATTATGTTTCATAAACTCTGCCTACTGAATTCGCATTATAAAATAATAAAATATACTGACGCCACATTTTTTTACTATATGTATAGGTGCTATCTGACTATGTCGACAGCGAGCATGAAGATAGCCAGAAGAAGTTCAATAAGAAAAATCTCAAGGAGCTTTATGCTGGAGAGCATAATAGGCGTGTTAGGACCTAGAATGGGGGCTTTGGATGCCCATTCTGCAACCAAATCCTTCATCATGGGTTTGAAAGTTTTTTGGCACATGCAAGAGGAAGAGCCGTTGGCTCCTTCAAGTAGAAGTATTCTCGCAGGGTGGCGCACTCCGTGTACACTAAGTACCTGGAGAAGCTTCACCTTTGTCCAGGCCTGGAGACCCGTTGAACTATGGTTATGTTCAGAAGTAACCTAGCTATCTAGTGTGTGCGTCTTAATTATATCTAGGCTTGAGTATGCTTATTATATCGGTGGAACTATGGTTGAGCTATGCTTGAGAGTATGCTTATTATCTATGCCTGAGTATGTTTATATCTATGCTTAATTATATCTAGATGTGGGATGAGTATGCAATCAGCTTAGTTGATGGAATTTTATGCTTCTCTTAGACCAACCTATGATTGCCCACAACACACATAGCTTATTAGCATGAACCGTCTATGTTACTTTGGGTCTTCCCACACAATTTTATACTAGCAACCGTTTGCCCACAACACGCACAGCTACGTGTGGAGAGTTGACAAAAAAATTGAACACGTACGGTGCATATTAGGGTGAATGTTTAGCGTGTGTAAAAATTTCAGTGTCAAATGATGAAGGAAATTTGGACCCCACCATGAAAATTGGTGATTTTCCCAGATTGGAACCGTGTGCGATGACTTTCATTGTGCCGCAGCACATGTGTTCTGATTGGCCAGAACGCATCCCCATGGATCCCATGTCTGCACCGTAGGATGTACACAGATCGAACGGTAGTCAGTATCACCCTCACACCGGACCGGAGTGATTTTAATCAGACACGGTTGGGTCTACCAAACCGTTGCCTCCGAAACGCATTTTTCTGGGACAGAAAACCCTCACCACCCAATTAATTAAAAAAACCTCACCACCCCCCCCCCACATCACAAAACCCTTGCTACTTGTAGATTGCGTTGGTATTTCCCCGAAGAGGAGAGGATGATGCAGTATAGTAGAGATAAGTATTTCCCTCAGTTAAGAACCAAGGTTATCAATCCAGTAGGAGAACCACACAAAATCCCTTTAGCAGCACCTACACACACAAAAGCAAACACTAGCACCCAACGCTAATAAGAGGGTTGTCAATCCTCTTAGCGGTTATTTGCAAGGATTAATTCTGATAGTGATAGATAGATAAAGTAAAATACTAAATAAAATAAAAGTAAATAAATTGCAGCAAGGTATTTTTGGATTTTAATATACGATAAAGATAGACCCGGGGGCAATAGTTTTCACTAGAGGCTTCTCTCTCGAGCGCAAAACATACGGTGGGTAAACAAATTACTGTTGGGCAATTGATAGAAAAGCAAATAATTATGACGGATTCATGGCAATGATCATGTATATAGGCATCACGTCAGAGACAAGTAGACCGACTCCTGCCTGCATCTACTACTATTACTCCACCCATTGACCGCTATCTAGCATCCTGATAACCCACAAGTATAGGGGATCAATTGTAGCTTTTTCCATAAATAAGAGTGTCGAACCCAACGAGGAGCTAAAGGTAGAATTAATATTCCCTTCAAGTTCTATTGACCACCGATACAACTCTACGCGCACTTAGCGTTCGCTTTACCTAGAACAAGTATGAAACTATTTTGCAGGTGATAGGATAGGTTTGCAAGAATAAAACTAGAAGTACTTTACGAGAATAAAACTATGAGTAATTTGCAAGATAATAAAAGTTAGTTGTTTAGGAGAAAACTTTTGTAACACAAGAGAATGATTTGTCCCTAGGCAATCGATAACTAGACCGGTAATCATTGTTGCAATTTTATATGAGGGAGATGCATGAGCTAACATACTTTCCATACTTGGATCATATGCACTTATGATTGATACTCTAGCAAGCATCCGCAACTACCAAAGATCATTAAGGTAAAACGCAACCATAGCATTAAGTATCAAGTCCTCTTTACTCCCATACGCAACAACCCCTTACTCGGGTGTAAGCTTCTGTCACTCTAGCCGCCCACCATAAGAGAATTATGAACATATTGCAACACCCTACAGCGGGAATACCTCACGCTTGCGCGAAAAAGAGGGCACCATAGGACAGCACCACAATAAAACATACAACTCAAACCAATCACGATCATCACTCAACCCATTGGACAAAACGAATCTACTCAAACATCATAGGATGGCCACAAATCATTGGATAATAATATGTAGCATTAAGCACCATGATTAAGTAGATATTACAGCGGGGAGAAGAGGTGTTACACCGCTGCATAGAGGGGGAGAGAGTTGGTGTTGACGGCGGCGAAGTTGTTGGTGTAGATCGCCGTCACGATGATTGCCCCGGCGGCGTTCCGGCACCACCGGGAGAGAGGGGGGAGAGCTCCCCTCCTTCTTCTTCTTGCTTGGCCTCCCCCCTAGATGGGAGGAGAGTTCCCCCTCTGGTCCATGGGCTCCATGGCGGCGGAGGGGCAGGAGCCCCTCCTAGATTGGATCTCTCTCTGTTCTCTTCTGTTTCGCGTTCCTGTTTTCTGGCGCTTCACCATTTCTTAAATTCCCGGAGATCCGTAACTCCGATTGGGCTGAAATTTTGACACGATTTTCTTCTAGATATTATCTTTCTTGCGGCGCAAGAAGTGGGTCAACCGACTTATGAGGTGCTCACGAGCCACCAGGGCACGTTTGCCCCCCAGGCGCGCCCTGGTGCCTCGTGGCCACCTCGGACACCGTCTTGCATTGATTCTTCCTCCCAAAAATCACATATATTCCAAAATAATTCTCCGTAAAATTTTATTGCATTTGGACTTCATTTGATATGGATATTCTGCGAAACAAAAAACATGCAAAAAACAGGAACCGGCACTTGGCACTGGATCAATATGTTAGTCCAAAAAAACAATATAAAATGTTGCCAAAAGTATGTGGAAATTATTGGATATTGGCATGAAACAATCAAAAATTATAGATACGACGGAGATGTATCAGCATCCCCAAGCTTAATTCCTGCTCGTCCTCGAGTAGGTAAATGATAAAAAAAAATTTGATGTGGAATGCCACCTAGCATAATCTTGATCATATAATTTAATCATGGCATGAATATTAAGACACGAGTGATTCAAAGCAATAGTCTATAATTTGATATAAAGACATCAATACTCAAGCATACTAACAAACAACCATGTCTTTCAAAATATCAACGCTAAAGAAAGTTATCCCTAGCCCATTATGCTCAGTCATTGATCCATTCATGAAACACACTCAACATTAACTACACCCAATGCACAAGTATGACAATAGTGCTCTCCAGTTGGTGCTTTATAAGAGAAGATGGAGACTCAATAAAAATAAAAAAGCATAAAAGTAAATAGATAGGCCCTTCGCAGAGGGAAGCAGAGATTTGCAAATGTGCCAAAGCTCAAAGCTTAAATTAGAGAGATAAAATTGTTTTTGAGAGGCATGCTTTTCCTGTCAACGAAAACGACCGAGAATTCCCAATATTTTCCTTGCTAGACACATCATAGGTGGTTCCCAAACAGAAAATAAAGTTTATTTCCTTTCCACCATTCTTTCACAATCCATGGCTAGCCATATCCACGGGTGCCCTCCATACCAACACTTTCCAAGGAATTTTGTTGTTATTAATTTTTTATTCACTGTGGGACTGGGCATCCCTATTACCAGCCACTCTCTCGTGCAATGACAAGTGAATAAACACTCATCGTGAGAATAACACACCTAGCATGGAAAATATTGGCCACCCCCTGCCGCTTCATGAGCGGTACGAGCACACAAAACGGAATATTATTTTGAAAAATTAGAGTTGGCACATGCAAATTTACTTGGAACGGCATTGAAATACCGCATAAAGGTAGATATGGTGGACTCATTTGGCACAACTTTGGTTTTAAGGAGTTGGATGCACAAGCAGCATTCCCGCTTAGTACAAATCAAGGCTAGCAAATAGATTGAGAAGCAACCAACCAGAAAACGAAATGGTCATAAGCATGCTTTGAGAATAACTAACACTGAATAATGCACCATAAGTAGGATATAACTTCGTTGCATAACTATTGACTTTACGTGCATGCATAGGGAATCACAAACCTTAACACCAATATTCTTACTAAATCACAATTACTCACTAGCATAACTCACATATTATCATCTCCATATCATAAAACTATTGCAAGGAATCAAACATATCATATTCAGTGATCTACAAGTTTTATGTAGGATTTTCTGACTAACCATGTGAATGACCAATTCCTATTGACTCTCTAAATAGATATAAGTGAAGCATGAGAGTTTAGTTCTTTCTACAAAAGACCATGCTCTAACAAATATAAGTGAGGCGAAAGAGCATTCTACAAATAACAGTTTTCTATATGAAGAGAAACAGGCATCCAAACTTCAAATGATATAAGTGAAGCTCATGAAGCATTCTATAAAGCCATACTCAAAAGATATAAGTGAAGTGCAATGAGCATTCTATAAATCAACCAAGGACTATCTCATACCAGCATGGTGCATAAAAGAAAAGGGAAAAATAAACACAAAACACGCTCCAAGAATTTACGCATATCATGTGAACAAAACAAAAACCGAGACATACCGATAATTCTTGAATAAAGATGGGATGCCTTCTGGGGCATCCCCAAGCTTAGACGCTTGAGTCTCCTTGAATATTTACTTGGGGTGCCTTGGGCATCCCCAAGCTTGAGCACTTGCCTCTCCTCATTCTTCTCATATCAATACCTCCTCGATCTTCGAACACTTCATCCACACAAAACTTAACAAAACCTTCTTGAGATCCGTTAGTATAATAAAGCAAATGACTACTTTAAGTACTGTTGAAAACCCATTCATATTTTATTTTTGCATTATACCTACTGTATTATAACTTCCCCATGACTTATACCTGCCGATACAATCCATAGTTTCATCAAAACAAGCAAAACAATGCATCAAAAACAGAATCTGTCAAAAACAGAATAGTCTGTAGTAATCTGAACATTGACCATACTTCTGTATCCCCAAAAATTCTGAAAAATTAGGAAAAAATAACAAATTTGCATATAAGGACTGTGTAAAAATTTCATAATTTTTGCACGTTCCAGTAAAAAATGTAAATTCACGCACTACAGCAAAAGTTTCTGTTTTTGCACCGTACACACCAAACAAGCAATTTAAACATCCTAACGGTAAATCTTGGCACATTATTTTTATAATACAATGGATTTGTACAGGGGGATAATTATTTTTTTTGAAAAGTTTCTGTAATTCAAGATTTGCAAAGTTTTCATGGGCATGAACAAAGTTCAAGGAGCTCCCCCACTTCAACGGTGCTCATCTTTCTTACTTTCACTTTTCTTTTTGAAAAAGTTCTAGGTTCCCCTCTACATTTTTTTGTTTTTAAACTTTATAAAAGCACTCAACAGAAATAAATGACTCTCTAAAACTTCCTGGTTGTCTCCCAGGCAGCGCTTTCTTTAAAGCCATTAAGCTAGGCATAAAGTGCTCAAGTAATGGATCCACCCGGATCCCAAGGTATATCAAAGCCAATTTTAATTAACAATGATTTGTAATTTAGTAGTGAGGACAAAGCAACATATATCAAGCAATGACGAAGTCTAACTCTCTTCCTATGCATCGGCATGTCATAAAAGAACAATTCATGCACATCAAGTAAAGACCAATGCATAGCATAAACAATTTCTTGCAATTTTATCGTATTGGAAACATTGAGAGGCGGAGATGTAGTTCCTCTCTCATAACAATTGCAAGTAGGAGCAGCAAGCACATGCATATTATATTCATCCAAATCATCATGTGTAGTAGTAAAACGCAACCCATCAATATATTCCTTAATAAGCACAAACTTCTCCAATATAGTGTAGTTTGGAGAATTCAAAAAGTTAATAGGACTATCATGTGTGGGTGCAATAGCAACAATTTCATGTTTAACATAAGGAACTATAGCAAGTTCATCTCCATAAGCATCATTCATATTGGCATCTTGGCCACAAGCATAACAAGCATCAATTTCATCAAAAAGGGATATTTCGAACGAATCAAAGGGATCATAGCAATCATCATAGCATTCATCCTTCGGTAAGCACGAAGGGACATTAAACAATGTATGAGTTGAAGAGTTACTGTCATTAGAAGGTGGGCACGGGTAGCTAATCCACTCTTCCTCCCTTTGTTCTTCGCTCTCCTCATCATCTTTTTCATCTAATGAGCTCACTGTGTCATCAATTTCTTCTTCCATAGATTCCTGCAAAATATTAGTCTCTTCTCGGACAGCGGAGACTTTCTCAATAAATTTATCAATATAGGCATTGTATTCATAATTTTCATAGCCATATTTAAGTATAGCAAAATTTTCAGATCGGTAAACAGCATCATCATAATTTTCATACTTTTCAAACAAAGATTCGATCAATTTCATAAGCACCCTTAAAAGCAACAAATTCTTCTATTTGTTCCACATCATAGTAATAATATATACCATTAGCATAAGAAGCCAAGGTTTCATTATCATTAAATTCACATGAAAAGGGAAGGTGTGGAGCCTTCATCCTAGAGCAGCAAGTATAATCATATCTTAAGCATAAATTCCGAGCATACCAATGCAAATAATGAATTTGATCCCATAAGAGTTTTCCTTTTTGAGACAAGCGATAATCCCTAAAGTATTCCCGTTGATCCAAAGTAACTCCCATTATCAAGTTGAATGGAGTTTTATCAGGATTATCAAAGTAGTATTTAATGTTTTCCACATAACGAGCATCGAGGGTTTTAGGAGGTTCCCCATCTCCATGAGTAGCAAGTACACCTAATTTTTTTGGTATTTCGTGTTCCATATCCATAACTAAAGATATAAAAAAACTTAGAACAGAAAATAAAATCTACTTAGTGATAAAGCAAACCAACATACATGAGAATATCAACCCCACGCTATTGCTCCCCGGCAACGGCGCTAGAAAAAGGTCTTGATAACACAGAAGTATAGGGGATCAATTGTAGCTTTTTCGACAAATAAGAGTGTCGAGCCCAACGAGGAGCTAGAGGTAAAATTAATATTCCCTTCAAGTTCTATCGACCACCGATACAACTCTACGCCCACTTAGCGTTCGCTTTACCTGGAACAAGTATGAAACTATTTTGCAGGTGAAATGATAGGTTTGCAGGAATAAAACTAGAAGTACTTTGCGAGAATAAAACTACGAGTAATTTGCAAGATAATAAAAGTTAGTTGTTTAGGAGAAAACTTTTGTAACACAAGAGAAAGATTTGTCCCTAGGCAATCGATAACTAGACCAGTAATCATTGTTGCAATTTTATATGAGGGAGAGCCATGAGCTAACATACTTTCTGTACTTGGATCATATGCACTTATGATTGGAACTCTAGCAAGCATCCGCAACTACCAAAGATCATTAAGGTACAACCCAACCATAGCATTAAGTATCAAGTCCCCTTTACTCCCATACGCAACAACCCCTTACTCGGGTGTAAGCTTATGTCACTCTAGCCGCCCACCATAAGAGAATTATGAACGTATTGCAACACCCTACAGCGGGAATCCCTCACGCTTGCGCGGCATAGAGGGCACCATAGGACAGCACCAAAATAAAACATACAACTCAAACCAATCACGATCATCAATCAACCCATAGGACAAAACGAATCTACTCAAACATCATAGGATGGCCACAAATCATTGGATAATAATATGTAGCATTAAGCACCATGTTTAAGTAGAGATTACAGCGGGGAGAAGAAGTGTTACACTGCTGCATAGAGGGGGAGAGAGTTGGTGTTGACGGCGGCAAAGTTGTTGGTGTAGATCGTCGTCACGATGATTGCCCCGGTGGCATTCAGGCGCCACCGGGAGAGAGGGGGGGATAGCCCCCCTCCTTCTTCTTCTTGCTTGTCTTCCCCCCTAGATAGGAGGAGAGTTCCCCCTCTGGTCCATGGTCTCCATGGCGGCGGAGGGGAAGGAGCCCCTACTAGATTGGATCTCTCTCTCTCTGTTCTCTTCTGTTTCGGGTTCCTGTTTTCTGGCCCTTCACCGTTTCTTAAATTCCTGGAGATCCGTAACTCTGATTGGGCTGAAATTTTAACACGATTTTCTTCCTGATATTATCTTTCTTGTGACGAAAGAACGGGGTCAACCGACTTACGAGGTGCTCACGAGTCACCAGGGCGCGTTTGCCCCCCCAGGCGCGCCCTCGTGCCTCGTGGCCACCTCGGACACCGTCTTGCATTGATTCTTCACCCCAAAAATCACATATATTCCAAAATAATTCTCCGTAAAATTTCATTGCATTTGGACTTCCTTTGATATGGATATTCTGGGAAGCAAAAAACATGCAAAAAACAAGAACTGGCACTGGGCACTGGATCAATATGTTAGTCCAAAAAAACAATATAAAATGTTGCCAAAAGTATGTGGAAATTATAGGATATTAGCATGAAACAATAAAAAATTATAGATACGATGGAGACGTATCACATGCATCTAGGGTATTAAGTATGAAACAGAGTAACACCTTAAGCACGATGACTTGATGTAGACAAAGTAAACTCAAGCAATATGATTAAACCCCATCTTTTTATCCTTAATGACAAAAATACAAATATGTGTCATGTCCCTTTCTGTCACTAGGATTGAGCACCGCAAGATTGAACCCATCACAAAGCACCTCTCCCATTACAAGATAAACCAATCTAGTTGGCCAAACCAAATCGATAGATCGGAGAGAAAAACAAAGCTATAACAATCATGCATAAAAGAGTTCAGAGAAGACTCAAATATTTCTCATGAATAATCTGATCATAAACTCACAATTCATCAGATCCCAACAAACACACCGCAAAAGAAGATTACATCGGATAGAACTCCAAGAACATCGTGGAGAACATGGTATTGAAGATCAAAGAGAGAGATGAAGCCATCTAGGTACTTGCTATGGACCTGTAGGTCCATGGTAAACTACTCACACATCATTGGAAGGGCAGCAAGGTTGATGTAGATGCCCTCCGTGATCGATTCCCCCTCTGGCAGAGTACTGGAAAAGGCCTCCAGATGGGATCACGGAAGAACAGAGGCTGGCAGCGGCAGTAGTGTTTTCTCGTCTGGCTCTCTGATGGTTTCTGAATATTTGATAATTTATAGAAGTGGAATTAGGTCAAAAGGAGTCATGAGGGGCCCACAAGGCATTAGGGCGCACCCCCCTGGGGCCGCGCCCTGTTGCCTTGTGGCTTCCTTGTGAAGCTTCTGGCTTCCTCCCGAAGCTTCCAGGGTCTCTTTTGTCCAGAAAAAAATCGTCAAAAAGTTTCGTGGCATTTGGACTTCGTTTGGTACTGAGTTCCCGAAAAACCAAAAACAAGCAGAAAACAGCAACTGGCACTGGGCACTAGGTTAATAGGTTAGTCCCAAAAAATGATATATAATTGCATATAAAAACATCCAAGATTGATACTATAATAGCATGGAACAATCAAAAATTATAGATATGTTGGAGACGTATCAAGCATCCCCAAGCTTAATTAATGCTCGTCCTCGAGTAGGTAAATGATAAAAACATAATTTTTGATGTGGAATGCTACCTAACATGTTTCATCATGTAATCTCTCTTACGGTATGAATAATAACATCCGAATGATTCAAAGCAATAGTCTATAATTTGATATAAAGACATCAATACTCAGGCATACTAATAAACAATCATGCCTTTCAAAATAAAAATGCTAAAGAAATTTATCCCTACAAATCATATAATCTTGTCATGCTCCATCTTCTTAACACAAAGTATTTATCATGCACAACCCTGGTTTTAGCCAAGCAATTGGTTCATACTTTTTTAACGCGCTTCAGCTTTTTCAACCCCCACGCAATACATGAGCGCAAGCCATGGATATAGCACTATGGGTGGAATAGAATGTGGTGGTAGAGATTAATAAGGGGAAGTCAAAAAGAAGAAGATCGTCTCACATCCATGCGGCTAAACAACAGGCTATGGAGATGCCCATCAATTGATGTCAATGCGAGGAGTAGGGATTGCCATGCAACGGATGCACTAAGAGCTATAAGTGTGTGAAAGCTCAACATGAAAACTAAGTGGGTGTGCATCCAACTTGCTTGCTCATGAAGACCTCGGGCATTTGAGGAAGCCCATCATTGGAATATACAAGCCAAGTTCTATAATGAAAAATTCCCACTAGTATATGAAAGTGACAAAATAGGAGACTCTCTATATGAAAAACATGGTGCTACTTTGAAGCACAAGTATGGAAAAGGATAGTAACACTGCCCCTTCTCTCTTTTTCTCTCATTTCATTTTTTTTGTTTTTTTTTTCGTGGGCACTTTTTGGGCTCTTTTTTTCTTTTTATTTATTTATTTCCTCATTGGGACAATGCTCTAATAATGATGATCATCATACTTCTATTTACTTACAATTCAAAAGAAAATTACAACTCGAAAGTAGAACAAAAATATGACTCTATATGAATGCCTCTGGCAGTGTACCAGGATGTGCAATGATACTAGCGTAACATGTATAAAACTGATGAACGGTGGCTGAGCCACAAATACTATGTCATCTATATGATCATGTAAAGTAATATGACAATGATGATGTGTGTCATAAAAACGGAACGGTGGAAATTGCATGGCAATATATCTCGGAATGGTTATGGAAATGCCATGATAGGTAGGTATGGTGGATGTTTTGAGGAAGATATAAGGAGGCTTATGTGTGATAGAGTGTATCATATCACAGGGTTTGGATGCACCGGCGAAGTTTGCACCAACTCTCGATGTGAGAAAGGGCAATGCATGGTACCGAAGAGGCTAGCAAATTGCGGAAAGCTGAGAGTGCGCATAATCCATGGACTCACATTAGTCATAAAGAACTCACATACTTATTGCGAAAGTTTATTAGCCCTCGAAGCAAAGTACTATTACGCATGCCCCTAGGGGGAGGATGGTAGGAGTTAACCATCGCGCGCCCTCGACCGCCACACAAAGGAAGACAATCAATAATAAATCATGCTCCAACTTCTTAGCATAACGACAGATCATACGTGCATGCTTCGGGAATCAAAAACATTAACACCAATATTCTTACTAAACCACAATTATCTACTAGCACCTCCCACATATTACCATCTTAATATCGCAAAACTATTGCAAGGAATCAAACTTATCATATTCAGTGATCTACATGAAAGTTTTTATTATATCCCTCTTGAATACCTATCATATTAGGACCAAATTCATAACCCGTGCATATTACCAATGCTATTCATTAGACTCTCAAAAAGATATAAGTGAAGCATGAGAGTGCAACTATTTCTTTAAAATATAACCACCGCCGTGCTCTAAAAGATATAAGTGAAGCACTAGAGCAACTGCCTAGCTCAAAAGATATAAGTGAGGCACATAGAGTATTCTAACAAATCACGAATAATGTGTGTCCCACTCAAAAAGGTGTGTTCAGCAAAGGTGATTGTGACAAACTAAAAAGCAAACAAACTATAGCACAAGACGTTCCAAGTAAAACACATATCATGTGATGAATAAAAATATAGCTCCAAGTGAGTTACCGATAGATTGTAGACGAAAGAGGGGATGCCATCCGGGGCATCCCCAAGCTTAGACGCTTGAGTCTTCCTTGAATATTACCTTGGGGTGACTTGGGCATCCCCAAGCTTAGGCTCTTGCCGCTCCTTATTCCTTTATCCATCGTAGTCTCACCCAAAACTTGAAAACTTCAGCACACAAAACTCAACAGAAAGCTCGTGAGATCCGTTAGTATAACAAATAAATCTTAAACTTTAGGTACTGTTGTAAATTGATTCATATTTAATATTGAAATAATTCTACTATACTCCAACTTCTCCATGACTCATACCCCCAGATACGATCCATAGATTCATCAAAATAAGCAAACTATGCAACAAAAACAGAATCTGTCTAAAATAGAACAGTCTATAAAGATCTGAATTAAGGTCATACTTATGTAACACCAAAAATTCTGAAACATTAGGAGAACGTGGTAAATTCATATGTAAATACTGTGTAAAAAATTCAGAGTTTTATCACGCTCCAGAGAAAAATGAAAATCCCAGCACTGGACGCAAAAGTTTCTATTTTCCAACAACATCAATCATACTATCTTCCAAATCATCCCAAAGGCATTACTTGGCACAAAAACTAATTAAAAGATAAAAACACAATCATAACAGAGGCTATAATTATGTAAACACACAAAACCGGAAAAAAAAATAAAGATACATATTGGGTTGCCTCCCAACAAGCTCTTTCTTTATAGCCATTAAGATAGACTTTGAGATTTTAATGATGCTCACGTCAAAGACAGGAATTGAAACACAAAGAGAGCATCATAGAACATGTGACAAACACTTTTAAGTCTAATATACTTCCTATGCATAGGCATTTTATAGAAAAACAAATTATCAAGACAAGCAATATCTATCAGATGCATATAGAGGGAATGAAACATTAATAATTCCAACACAAAGAGAGGTAATTTAGTGATATGAAGATTTTTATAACCATGTTTTCCTCTCTCATAATAATTACATGTAGGATCATAATCAAATTCAACAATATAGCTATCATATAAAATATTTTCTTCATGATCCGCATGCATAAAAGTTTTATAATCTTCCAAGATAGTGGGATAAACATCAACTAAAGTCATGACCTCTCCAAGCCCACTCTTATCCAAAAATTCATAAGATTGATAATTCTCCAAAGTAGTGGGATCATTATTACCTAAAGTTGATGCTCTTCCAAACCCACTTTTAATAGTATTGCAAACATTATTATCAATAACATATTCATCATGAGGCTTAAATAAATTTTCAAGATCATAAGAAGCATTATCACCCCAATCGTGATCATTGCAATAAGTAGTGGACATAACAAAATTTTCATCCCCAAGCTTGTAGCTTGGCATCTAATTAGCACAAGTGACATTAATATAATTTATAATAAGATCATTGCAATCATGCTTTTCATTCAAGGAGCTATCAAGTGTGGGTGCAATAGCAATAATTTTATTTTTAACATAAGGAACTATAGCAAGTTCATCTCTATAAGCATCATTAATATTGGCATCATGGCCATAAGAATAGAAGCATCACATTCATCAAGAGGGGATATTTCAATTGAACCAACGGAATCATAATTATCTATGGATTCATGCATATCATTATTTTCCACCAAAGTAGCAGACATTCCTTAATAAATTCATTAAAATAGGCATTAGGAGAATAGTTTTCATAGCAATATTTAAGTATGTCAAAATTTTCAAACTTGTAGAGAGTAGCATCATACTTTTCAATCAAAGAAGCAACTTCAAAAGCACCCTTAAAAGCAACAAATTCTTCAATTTGTTCGATATCATAGTAGCTATAAACACCCTTGGCATAAGAAGATAAGATTTCATTATCATTAAACTCACATAGGTAGGGAAGGTGTTTTTTTAGGGTTCTTAGAGCAACAAGTAAAATCATAAATTTCACATAGATTCCAAGCATAACATAGCAAACAGTTTATTTGCTTCCATAAGAGTCTCCCTTTTTGAGACAAATGGTGACGCACAATATGAGCATGCTCATCTAATGATTTTCCCTCAGCTAAACTAGTTGGGGTTTCAGCACGAGCACAAATGGATCGAAGATGATCCAAGTAGAAAACTTTAAGTGGATCCATAGTCATCTTAAATTTTTGCTTTCATTTTCTGTTTTTGTGTGTTGACATGAAGGCAATAAAAGCAAGCAAACTAAAATATTTTTATGTTTTTGTAAAATTGTTTTAGAAGTGGGGGAGATGAAAATGAGAGGCAAATGCAAATAAAAAGCAAATGAAAATAAGAGCAATAGGATGATAGTTTATGTGAAGGTACTTGATAAGTTTTGGTGATGTCTCCCCGGTAACGGCGCCAGAAATTCTTCCTGCTACTTGTAGACTGCGTTGGTATTTCCCCAAAGAGGAGAGGATGATGCTGTATAGTAGAGATAAGTATTTCCCTCAGTTAAGAACCAAGGTTATCAATCCAGTAGGAGAACAACACAAAATCAATTTAGCAGCACCTACACACACAAAAGCAAACACTTGCACCCAACGTAATTAAGAGGGTTGTCAATCCTCTTAGCGGTTATTTGCAATGGTTAATTCTGATAGTCATAGATAGATAAAGTAAATAAATTGCAGCAAGGTATTTTTGGATTTTAATATATGATAAAGATACACCCGAGGGCCATAGTTTTCACTAGAGGCTTCTCTCTCGAGCGCAGAACATACGGTGGGTAAACAAATTACTGTTGGGCAATTGATAGAAAAGCAAATAATTATGATGGCTTCACGGCAATGATCATGTATATAGGCATCACGTCCGAGACAAGTAGACCGACTCCTGCCTGCATCTACTACTATTACTCCACCCATCGACCGCTATCCAGCATGCATCTAGGGTATTAAGTATGAAACAGAGTAACGCCTTAAGCACGATGATATTATGTAGACAAAGTAAACTCAAGCAATATGATTAAACCCCATCTTTTTATCCTTAATGGCAACAATACAAATACGTGTCATGTCCCTTTCTGTCACTGGGATTTAGCACCACAAGATTGAACCCATCACAAAGCACCTCTCCCATTGCAAGATAAACCAATCTAGTTGGCCAAACCAAATCGATAGATCGGAGAGAAATACAAAGCTATAACAATCATGCATAAAAGAGTTCAGAGAAGACTCAAATATTTCTCATGAATAATCTGATCATAAACTCACAATTCATCGGATCCCAACAAACACACCGCAAAAGAAGATTACATCAGATAGAACTCCAAGAACATCGAGGAGAACATGGTATTGAAGATCAAAGAGAGAGAAGAAGCCATCTAGCTACTAGCTATGGACTCGTAGGTCTGTGGTAAACTACTCACACATCATCGGAAGAGCAGCAAGGTTGATGTAGAAGCCCTCTGTGATCGATTCCCCCTCCGGCAGAGTACCGGAAAAGGCCTCCAGATGGGATTGTGGAAGAACAGAGGCTTGCACTGGCGGTAGGGTTTTCTCATCTGGCTCCCTGATGGTTTTCGAATATTTGAGAATGTATAGAAGTGGAATTAGGTCAAAAGGAGCCACGAGGGGCCCAGAAGGCATCAGGGCGCGCCCCCTGGGGCCGCATCCTGTTGCCTTGTGGCTTCCTCGTGAAACTTCTGGCTTCCTCCCGAAGCTTCCAGGGTCTCTTTTGTCCTGAAAAAATCGTCAAAAAGTTTCATGGCATTTGGACTTTGTTTGGTACTTATTTCCTAAAAAACCAAAAACAAGCAGAAAACAGCAACTGGCACTAGGAACTAGGTTAATAGGTTAGTCCCAAAAAATGATATATAATTGCATATCAAAACATCCAAGATTGATACTATAATAGCATGGAACAATCAAAAATTATAGATACGTTGGAGACGTATCAACCCTCACCCTTGCCCGCCACCCCCCGTCTCGTCCCCAGTCGCACCTGCACTCTTCCGCGACTCTGCATGTCACCGCCTATCACCACGGCAACCACTTAGCTCGATGCCTATCGCCGCCGCCGGCTGCCGCCAAACCCCACCGCATTTCGCCACTGCCGCTTGCCACCGCCTATCGCCACCGACTTTCTTGACGCTGCTCGCCGTCGGCCCAGCTCCGCCCGATTGGGGAATATGTGGTGTTGGGGTTTTCTCTCTCATGGAGAACCAGGTAACTAATTTACTGAAATATTCGCTCATCTTTTATCCCAGTCCGTCTGCCCCTTTTAATCACCTGGCCGAAATCGCCGTGAGTTCATTTTTCTTCTAGCTGATTCAAGGGTTTTCATTCGTAAAGTGTACAGTGCAAGGACACAGCATGCCTATGCGGCCTCGGCTAGACAGCCGAGGAGTTCCATCTCACCGTACCAGATGACTTCAAGAAGCGCACGGTATGTTCAATCTCACCCTACCTCGGTTGGCATGGCCTACTTTTCTAAACATATACTATATATTGCTACATTTGGATAAAAGGTGCCACATGCAGCATATACATCAAAAGGGGATTTTTTTCTTCTTTCTATATTAGGAAAATTATTGATGTATTGTTCTTTCGATTACTCTCATATTTGCTTGGCATCATGGTTACATTATATGTTTAATTATAAATTTGTGTCCTTTGATTTCAACTGTTGTACTGTTCTTTCAATTACTCCCATATTTGCATGTTACCCTATTATTTACCAATCTTATCATTTCCTGCAGTACATCCCTTGCTTTGCAACAACAACTGTAGTACAAAATCTTGGCCTTTACATACATGAAGACTCCAGGGATGTCATATTGAACACAAACCATTGATTTACCATCGTTGTTTCTGTAAAGCTTGATGAAGATGTTGTCACTCCTATTTTGACGTGGGCCTTTGGACAGAAATTTCTAAGTTCTATGTACTGAGAGCTGGCACTAAAACTACACTGCACCTGAAAGAGGCTGGTCATATGATAAATGCTAACTTCCCCGACGACATTATCCGTCCAGACTTTGTTCGAAGTAAGTGTTCTTTTCAAGTATCTGCATGTTGACTTACATAGCAATATCAAAGCAATTGTGTAGTATTTAAGCAACCAATTGGGAGTTCATTTTCTGACTCTATTAAGTCTGTTCCTACCTAGTAACTTCCAATTACCAATACACTTTTCTTCTGCGCTATTCTAACTAAATATTCAGTATCCTCCCACTCCTCCACTCC
This sequence comes from Elymus sibiricus, assembly GCA_039707655.1. NCBI lineage: Eukaryota > Viridiplantae > Streptophyta > Magnoliopsida > Poales > Poaceae > Elymus > Elymus sibiricus. The sequence continues at coordinate 207,095,327 of CM077674.1, forward strand.
TATCAGATAGCGCCGCCGCCGAGGAGACTCCGGAGGTGGAGGACAAGGCTGCCAACAAGCAGAGGTGATTCGAGCCTAAACCGCAAGTGACTCCGGTGGGCCTAGACTTCATCAGCAGCCTCCCCAACGATATGTTGATAGTCATCATCTCCCTCCTCCAAATCAAACATGGCGCACGGATAACAGTCCTCTCCCGGCGGTGGCGTCCCCTATGGTAGTCCACCCCTCTCGACCTCATCGACGTCCACGAGGTCTGCCATGGCTATCACAAAAGTTTGGACGCATTGTCCCAGATCCCCAGCATGCACCGTGTGGCCCAATCAGAGGCCTTATCATGGGCAAGTTCCTATCCAACGGCAAGGACCGAGCCAAGCTTGACAAGTGGTTCCTATCCCCTGCCCTAGATCAGCTCGAGGAGCTCAGTTTTAATGATGGACATATGCACTCGCTGCCACCGTCCGCGCTCCGCCTCGCGCGTACACTGCGCCTCGCCAGGATCATGAACTGCCATTTCCCCCCGATTATTCACGCGCCCCCTATTTTTCTCCCTCGACTGAAGCACCTCGAGCTCGTTGCAGTCTGCATCCCGAAGCAGGACATGGAGCGGCTGCTCCACGGCTGTACTGTGCTCGAGTATCTTCGTTGTCGAGGTACGACCAAGACAATCTGTGGGACCAGCAAAGATCCCTTTGTGGTTCGGCTGCGGGGATGAACGAGCACAAAGAGCAGAATCAGCTGAACACACACATGTTTTACCCAGGTTCGGGCCGCTGTGAGGCGTAAAACCCTACTCCTGCTTTGGTTGTATTATGGTGAGAGCACAAGTACAAGGAGCGCAGCTTACCGGGAAGGTGTGCGGGAAGTGCAGCTACACACGTAGTTTGTGCAAAGTGTCGACCCTTGTAAAGGTAGCCAAGGGCCTCCTTTTATAGACTACAGTGGCAAAACCGTAATTACAAGGTGAAATCACCAGCTATAGTGCTATCATACCTAATTCTGCCGGTTTAGGACAAACGCATTAAATGCCCATTAGGTGTCACACTGGGAGCGTCCCCCAGCAAGGATTCTGTACCGCTCGTCCAGCTACCTTCTATTACGCTGACACGCCTCCTGGACGGGTGTCATTAAAGTTGATCTTCAACCCAGCGTGCTGACATGTGCCCCGACAAGTCTCACCTAACAACCTACCCGCTCGACACCTCATCGACAAGTGACTAGCTGATCGATGAGGTGGAGCGGTGGCGAGGCAGAGAAAGCTTGCCGGCACGGAGCTTACCGGGTTTTCGCCTTGCCGGTGTATAGCTTGCCGACAAGTGTAGTCTTGATCTTCAGTACTAAGTTAGTACTTCTTGATGGCCTGCCTCGAGGTCTTCTTCATTGTTTTATCAACTGAGTCTTGGGTCTTGATGAAAGTAATCCTCCTGCAAACCCTTGCCTTCGGAAAGGCTACAACTGTCTGTGCACAAGTCAAGGGGTATAGGAACACCCAAGTTTGTATCCACCGACAGGAGTCCCCGGGCCTGGGCCATACACGCGTGCACAGCATTGTTGGGCTAGGCCCAAAACAGTGCACAGACACACGTGGCTACAAATTACCGCTGTGATGATGATTTTTAATTGCACGCCCACGACGCGCATTTAATGCGAGACGTGGGAGAGGTGGGCTGGAACGGTGGCTTGTGATAGTGTGCCTGCAAAAGCGCTAACACATCGGACAGTAAAGAACCAGCCCCCCGCGCCTTCCCCATAAAATGGCAATCGCGAAGGGGCACTGCGCATTCATCTTCCCCAATCTAGCCGCCGCTCCATCGTCTTCTTCCTTGCGCCAGAGCAGAATCCGCCACCGTCGTGCTACTGCTTCACCCATCCACCAACCTCTCTCCTGAGAACAGCATGGCGCCCAAGAGAGCCACCAATCCAGCGAGGCGGAGGCGAAGAAAGCCGCCAAGCTCGCCGATCCGGAGGCGGAGAAGAGGAAAGCGGCCATAGCAGCGCGGCGAAGGGAAAATGTGGTTTTCCGCCCGCTGGCTCTGAACAAGACCAAGCTCATAGATAGGTACGCCTACATGTGGGGGAGGGACACCAAGGATGACATCGCCCCGCATGTGCTTCCCGCTGATTTGAAGCCTTCCACAGACAAATTTTCGTTCTATTGCGCGTACTTCTACTGCGGCCTTGTTCCTCCTTTTTCTGATTTCATCTCCGAGCTTATGTACACATATGGATTTCGGCTCTTGGATTTCACCCCAAATGCCGTGACTTGCTGTGACGCCCCGAGACCGATGCTCTAGTTTCCTTCCATTTTTTTCCGTCGTTGCCATGTCATTTGTTTGCTTGTTGCACCTTGCCATGTTCATCATGTGCATTGCATCCTCATGTTTTCATAAAAACTTGCATCCGTTCGTAGTTGTCTTTCTCCCCGTCCCTTCCGTCGACCGTTCTGAGTCCCGACACACTCGCACGCGCCCGCGGCACCTCCGAAATATTATTTTATATGTGGGATAAAATTGTTCTCGGAGTGGTCTGAAAGTTGGCATGCGGTCTTATTATATTGTAGTTAGACCGCCTGCCAAATTTCATCGCATTCGGAGGTCGTTTGATAGTCCAACCTTTAAACTATAGCGGCACTATAGCCGGTCAAATCGTCGGACGTTTTTGGTGTTCCGAAAGCCGTGCCGGGCTGCCACCCTCCCTCTCTTCTCAGCCCACACCCATCTACACAGCCCACTAAGCCTACCCTAGCCCCCCCTCCAACCGGAACCATCGGATCGCGATCGGAGGGCTCTGAAATGGCCTCAAACCCCTCCATCTAGCCCCCCTGCCTATATAAGGAAGGCATAGCCCTCCTGTTTAGGAAACCCTAGTCTCCCTCCTCGAAATCCATGCCTCCCGAGTGCCCAGCCACCACTTGGCGCCTCCTCCTCCACCTCTCGGCTGCTGTGGCCCGCGAAGCCCATCCGGGGCCCGCCCGGCCCGGAGTCGCCGCCGCCGCGCGCGCCCGCGGGAGCCCGCAACCACGCCGCCCAGCAGCGGCCTCGTCCCCCGCGCCGCCTGTCTGCGCCCAGCGCCGCCGCTCGCTAGCGCCTCACTCCGCCGCATCCCTAACTAGCTCGCCGCCGTCCCGCGCGCCACACCGAGCCGCCTCCCTCTGCCGCATCATGCCGCGCCGCCGCACCCAAGCTCCACCGGCGCCCAGCCCCGCCTCCTCGCGCATCCCCGCGCTACCGTGCTGCCCTAGGTCTCCGCCGCTAGTCAGATCCGGCCTTGCCGCAGCCGGATCCACCTCCTCCCCCGCCTGCCGGCCTCTCCTCGCCTCGCCGGAGCCGCGCCCGCGCGGTCGCCGCCTAGCTCCCTCCGCCGGCGCCGATTTGCACCGCGTCGTCCCGGGATCACCAGAACCCTCCATCCAAACGGTCACCGGATCCAAGCCGTCCAGGTACAACCTTATCCCGGTACCCCGTCGTCCCTGCACCGCGGCAACCCGCCAACCAAACGGGATCGCCTCGTTTGCTGCACCGCGCCGTCCCCCTTCCCACCGTCCAGCAAGCCCATGGGCCCAAGGTGAGAGAGCCCCACTATCCCTCGTCCGTGCGCGTTATAGATATCTAGCGCCCAGTTTTTGAAAATTCCAGCATCATATGTTCATTTTGTGAGGCTTGTAACTTTGTGTATGATGATCCTATGACAATGATCCATATGTGTAAATTGCTCTACTCTTCATGCTCTACATGATGGTTGCTATTGCATGCATATTAGGACTGATATACATGTCATAATCTCTGATGCAAAAGTGTCTCATGATGTTACTGTAGAAAACTGTTAATATGTGTCACTTTGTCATTTTTGTGTGATTTAATGCAAATGTCATATGAGCTTCTTGTCAACATGTCTTTGGAGCATCTTCATGTCTTCTTGCTGCTAGTATTTGTTTCATGCCTTGATATGACATGATGTTACTTCCATGAGCTTGTGAACATGCCTAGTCAATGATGCTGTTTTGGGCAGATTGTTATATAACTTGTGTTGATTGTAATTGTTGAACCGTTGCTCCGTTTTGATCATGTCCTATATGAAAACTTGCTTAGAATTGTGTGTAGTTTCATATTGTCATGTTGCGTCCTTGGTTTGAGCGTTTGTGGTTGATGTTTGCATGCATTTTGCATTATTGCCATGTTAAACTTGTTTAGCTCATATCTTCTAGGCCGTAGCTCCGAATTAAATGTTCTACATATGTAACTTGACTAGAAAAACATGTAGATCATCATGGTGCATGTTAACTTGCTGATTAACAACTTTAAAATTGTTTTAAATTCAGACCAGTACCAATTTTGAAATTTGCATATGGGGAAATACCGGAATTGTTGTTTGTGATTCCAGCCTCATTTAAACTTGCCTAGTTGTTGGGATTGCTTATGCTTCATCTCTTGCCATGTTTAACAACATTTAATCTTGTCATGCATCATATTTGATTGTGCATCATGCCATGTTTATGCTTGTGTGTTTACCATGTTGTTTGCTTCTTTCCGATTGTGCTTCTTCTCGATAGTTCCGGTTTCGTTGCGATTGTGAGGATTTGTTCGACTACGTTGGTTCATCTTCTTCATGGACTCGATCTTCTTCCGAGTGGGATTTCAGGAAAGATGATCATGACCTTGGATATCTTTACTATCTTTGCTTGCTAGGATTCTCGTTGCTATCACTATGTCGCGCTTCCTACCACATCTAGGTCAGCCTCCCATATGCCATAATATAGCGTCTAACCACCCTTACCCAGCAAACCGTTGTTTGGCTATGTTACCGCTTTGCTCAGCCCTTTCTTATAGCGTTGCTAGTTGGAGGTGCAGTTGCAGGTTGTTCCATGTTGGGACATGGATATCATGGGATATCACAATATCTCTTATTTAATTAATGCATCTATATACTTGGTTTTGGGTGGAAGGCTCGGCCTTTTGCCTGGTGTTTTGTTCCACTCATGCCGCCCTAGTTTCCGTACTACCGGTGTTATGATCCTTGATTAGCATTCCTAACATGCTCAGGGGAATGGGACCCTCTTGACAGTTCGCTTTGAATAACCGCTTCCAGAAAGGCCCAACATTGGTTTTAACATTTGCCATCATAATAATACTGAATTAAATAATTAATTTGCATAAGGAGTTAGCGCTACCCGAGGATTCTTAATTCAACATAATACACGGGGGCCAGTGCTACTAGTGCTGGTCCAAACTGGGCGATGTCCGGCGCCCCCTGGGCAACCAGGGTCTTAGCTAACCCGACGTCTTGCCCATCCGGTGTGCCCTGAGAACGAGATATGTGTGACTCCTCTCAGGATTGTCAGTATACCGGGAAGTCTTATTGGACTTGTGTTACCATTGTGAAATGTCTTTTGCTGCGAAGTTGATCGGGTTTTCTTGAGGTTGAGGTCTTCCACCGCAGCTTGTGTTGGTTTGTGATGGACCAGGCTGGAACACCCCTGCAGGGTTAAATCTTACGCGAAGCCGTGCCCGCGGTTATGTGGCAACTTGGATATTTATAACCTCCGGTTGTAGAGAACTTGACAATAAATTCTAATTAAATTACATGAATCGCGTGCGTAACCGTGATCGTCTCTTTTCAAGGGAGTTCGGAAAGAGAACACGGTGGGGTTATGTTTAACTCGTAAGTAGGTGTTCAGGATCACTTCTTGATCATCATTAGTTTGCGACCGTTATGCGTAGTTTACTCTTCTTATTCTTGTACTCATAAGTTAGCCACCATACAAATGCTTAGTGCTTGCTGCAACCTCACCACTTTACCCCTTCCATACCCATTAAGCTTTGCTAGTCTTGATACCCATGGTTATGGGATTGCTTAGTCATCGTGGCTCACAGATTACCACAACAACAGATGCAGGTAATGGTAATGTGATGATCTGACGCAAGAGCGATGCGTGTTTGCTTTTGGAGTTCTTCTTCTTCATCGATCTTGGGATAGGTTCCGGGTCGGCAGCCTGGGCTAGCAGGGTGGGTCGTTCGTGTTTTTCATTTGTGTTTCATCCGTAGTCGGATTCTGCTCTTCTGTATGGTGTTTGCTCTGTGTTGATGTATTCCTATGATGAATGTATGTATTTGTATGTATCCCCATCCATTATGTACATGGTATGATGTAATGATATCCACCTTGCAAGCGTCTTAGATATGCGCTTCTATCTCTGGTGGGGCCTCCGAGTCCCTCGAGGATAGGATCGCATATTGGGCTTTACAAGTTGGTATCAGAGCCTCGACCGACCATAGGAGCCCCCTTGATTGATCGAACCGTTGGCGAGTATAGAAGAAAAACTATTTTGAGTCTAGCTGTATATCGGAGAGTAGGAATTCTTTTACTCCTTATCCCCTTCGTCGCTCTGGTGAGGAATTGTGATGTAGGTGTTTTGATTCTACTACTCTTCTCACTCAATTTTTTTTAGGATCACGCGGGTATTTTCGGAATCGTTGCGATATCGGTGTGACAGAATTCTATTCTTGGTGCCAATACCAGAGGACGCCAACATTGAAATGCTTCTATACTTTTTGTGGTGGCAAATAGTGCCGTGACTTTTCCCCAGTACTGGAGGAGATAGCTCGGATGATCCACCGTGACTAGTATCGCTGTGTTTTCGAAGGTCTGAGGTAGACGAATTTGCGAATTTTTCTCGGTTGTGTGTTAAGCGTTGCGGATGCGGTTGCAGCTGATTAGGTTGTTGTTTAATGAGTAGGTTCCTGGATCCGCAGCCTGATCGCATAACCAAGAAGTTTCGGGAGTGCGTATGTGGGAATTCAAGTAGTTACCTAGGATATCTTTCTGACAGATGCATGATACGAGATTGGGGTTCGACGTCTAGTGGTCCGCCTGCTCACGGTCATTTTTACAGTGGTCTCGTGGTGTCTTAAAGAACCCTTGTAGCTTTGCTACGGCTCGCGGATGCTTCGTATGTCATGGGCAGCAATGTACTTGATGGTCGTTGTACGATCGAGCCCGTGTGGGCCCCACCACGAAAATTTCGGACGAAATCTCTATCATATGTTTGTTCTGGCTTATTCTGCAAGCCACATCCTTTGTTTTGTTTTGAGAGTGGTATTCGAGTTGCTTTGAAGTCAAGTGTTGATTCCATATCCTTCCTAAATGGCGTTCTCTTATTTCTATGGGAGTGCTAATCCTTCTTGATCATCGAGATTGTCATGTTAATTCTTTTTCAACCGACGTGCTTCTCCTCGAATTAATTTGATCCTTTCAACATTTGCATGATCAATTCTCAGTTTTCTCAACGGAGTTCATTCCATCCATCCTAAGTTGTCTTTATTTTTCCCACCCTCCCACCCTTTTTCTTCACGGAGCCAGAGACCTCAATCAAGTACCCATTTTGTTCATGAGAAGTCTCTTCATTCCTTTCCTTCAATGTTTTTAGCCGGTGATTTCTCATGAAGATGCTCAGGAGCTACAAGTTCATCATTCTTCGTTCTCGTTTCTTCTCCGGTGGATTTAATTCAAGCTTTCGGTGTTGATCATTTTCCTTTCATTGATTCAAATATTTTCCCATGTTGGAAATTCTTACCCAAGCATCTCTTGTTTATTAACCTCTCTCTATTCATATCCGGAGTGCAGAAATTATCTCAGAAGATTCCTCTTTCCATTCAAGATCCGTTTGACATATTTCGAGGTTTTTATTTCATTCAAGCTATTTAAATCTAACCGGTGCAATCCCTCTTTCAAGCAATCGTTCTAACGGTGTTTCTTTTGAGTGGGCCCTAACCCACAGGTCTTTTCCCAGGATCTTACCTGACTCTTCTAATTTTTGCCGGAGTTATTCTCAAATTCTTTCAAGGTTGTCGTAAGAATGGATTCCATCAGTCAATTGCCTTCTCTAAGATCGCTTTCAAATTCTTTTTCATCTTTGGCTCAACATTTCTATTCTTCATTATTCCGGAGTATCTCACAAATTCTTCATGGTGATTCTCGTCGTTATTCTCAGCATTTCAAGACCGAAGAAGAGTTTCTCTTAAATCTTGATCCGCTCTCTTGAAGATTCGTCGTTCTAGCTTCACGCAATCCTCACAATTATTCCGATTGTGAGAAATTCTTTCATACCCATCCGAAGCACTTCATGAGTTCTTTCCATTTCCGTTCCTCTGAAGGCCATCATTTCAGAAGATCTCTTCATTCTCAACTTTCACCTATCATTCTCCAATTCTTCTGGTTCTTTGTTAAGTATTCTTTAGTCAGCCTGTGATCTCTTCATTCTGTTGTATCTAAATTCCCTCAAGTATGTTCATTCGTTTTCTATTGCTTCCCGGCAATTCATTCTCTTTTTATTTGTTCTTTTCATTTCTTATGGTGGTTCGTTCAAGATTCCTCTTCCTTTGTTATCGTATCAATTCATTCATTCGTTCTTTTCAAAATCCTACCGGTGTCTCGTCAAAGACTTGTTCAAGTTTGCGCTATATCTCTCTTTAATCCTTTTCAAGAAGAATAAGTGGCATGTCACATCCGTTGCTTGTCATCACATTAAGTTGATGAAGGATAAGCATACCATAATTCTTATTCTTGTTTCATCCAAGTGATTAATTCCATTCCTTCGTAGTTTGTTCTTGATGAATAAATTCTCGATTCAAAGTTGCTCGTCATTCTTTTCCGGAGTTCAAAGTTTTTCTCATTATATCGTCGCGAAGCTCCATCTAAATCATAGCAAGGCTTCATCTTGTTCTTTGCAACTTTCCTTTCATGTTGATCATCTTGTTATCTATGCAGTGTGCTTCGAGAGTTTCTTCATGGTGGTTCGTCAAGGATTTAATTCATTCTCGAAGTGTTCTTCGATGAGCTCAAGTATTCTTCATATTGCATTCCGAAGGGCTAATTCTTTCTACCTTATCTTTTGTGGTGGTATTATGTCCTTCTTGACAATTCCCTTCGTAGTACATGATTCACAAGTTGCCAGGAATGAGATAGTTAAACCCATCATTTTTCTCTTCATTCAAATCTTTTCAACCGATCATTTTCCTTGTTGGAGTTGTCTTGGTATAGGTTTCACCTAAAGCCTATCCTAAGGGTTGTTGCTATAGTGGTGATTATCAATGATCCAAGTTTCTCCTTCTGTTCTCTATGAAAGAGGTTTTCATCTCTTCGAGATCTCAAGCAATCAATTGTTTTCGTTAGTGGCAGGTTTTCACCTAAAAAATGTTGAGATGTTTTCCATAAGCCCACAACAAGCTTATTCTTTTCGTTGTTGATTTTGCAACAACTCCGTTCATTCTTTCGTTGTAAGGATGCTTTTCAAATTCAATTGTGGTAGAAGTTGTCATTTATTTCTCCGTTCCTTTCTTTCCAATGATCTAGCTTCTATTCTTTTGTTTCGGAGGCATTGTGATGTTGCTCTCTTTGACCCATTATCTCGTTTCGCCAAGATCATGTTCTTTCCTTGCTTATCCATTTTACCGGAGTGTTGTGTCCTCTTTTCAAGTTCTTTTCATCTTATCAAGTTTTGCTTCTCTTTTCAACTGGAGTGTGGTCCAAATTCTTTCTTCCTTGGTCCTTGTCCATCTCATTTCAACCGAAGTGCGGTCCAAATTCTTTATTCCTTGGTCCTTGTCCATCTCATTTCAACCGGAGTGGCTACATATTATTCTTTGTCCCTTGAGCTCTTCATTCATGTCTTTGCTACCTACAAGTTTCTCATGGTGTTCCTTGTTCCTCTTTTCTACTGGAGTGCTCTCAACTTCGTTCATCTCCATTGTATTATTTCTTTCAAGTTTTTTCAACCTTCCAAGGTTCTTTGGTTTCGCTCGTTCGTACAAGAAGCAACTTTGTTTTACATCTTCCTCTTCCTCTTCCGTTTCACTCCTAAGATCTCGGGTCGAGATCTTCTGTTAGTGGGGGAGAGTTGTGACGCCCCGAGACCGATGCTCCAGTTTCCTTCCATTTATTTCCGTCATTGCCATGTCATTCGTTTGCTTGTCGCACCTTGCCATGTCATCATGTGCATTTCATCCGCATGTTTTCATAAAAACTTGCGTCCGTTCGTAGTTGTCTTTCTCCCCATCCCTTCCGTCGACCGTTCAGAGTCCGACACACTCGCACGCGCCCGCGGCACCTGCAAAATATTATTTTATACGTGGGATAAAAATGTTCTCGGAATGGGTCGAAAGTTGGCGTGCGGTCTTATTATATTGTAGTTAGACCGCCTGCCAAATTTCATCGCATTCGGAGGTCGTTTGATAGTCCAACCGTTAAACTATAGCGGCACTATAACCGGTCAAATCGTCGGACATTTTCGGTGTTCCGAAAGCCGTGCCGGGCTGCCATCCTCCCTCTCTTCTCAGCCCACACCCATCTACACAGCCCACTAAGCCTACCCTAGCCCCCCCTCCGACCGGAACCATCGGATCGCGCTCGGAGGGCTCCGAAACGGCCTCAAACCCCTCCATCTAGCCCCCTTGCCTATATAAGGAAGGCATAGCCCTCCTGTTTAGGAAACCCTAGTCTCCCTCCTCGAAATCCACGCCTCCCGAGTGCCCAGCCGCCACTTGGCGCCTCCTCCTCCACCTCTCAACCGCCGCGGCCCACGGAGCCCATCCGGGTCCCGCCCGGCCCAGAGTCGCCGCCGCCGCGCGCGCCCGCGGGAGCCCGCAACCGCGTCGCCCAGCCGCGGCCCCGTCCCCCGTGCCGCCCGTCTGCGCCCAACGCCGCCGCTCGCCAGCGCCTCCCTCCGCCGCCTTCCCGACTAGCTCGCCGCAGTCCCGCGCGCCACACCGAGCCACCTCCCTCCGCCGCATCACGCCGCGCCGCCACGCCGCCGCGCCCGAGCTCCACCGGTGCCCAGCCCCGCCTCCTTGTGTATCCCCGCACCACCGCGCTGCCCTAGCTCTCCGCTGCCAGTCAGATCCGGCCTTGCCGCGGCCGGATCCGCCTCCTCCCCCGCCTGCCGGCCTCTCCTCGCCTCGCCGGAGCCGCGCCTGCACCGTCGCCGCCTAGCTGCCTCTGCCGACGCCGATTTGCACCGCGTCGTCCCGGGATCACCAGAACCCATCATCCAAACGGTTGCCGGATCCAAGCCGTCCAGGCACCACCTCATCCCGGTACCCCGTCGTCCCTGTACCGCAGCAACCCGCCAACCAAACGCGATCGCCTCATTCGCTGCACCGCGCCGTCCCCTGTCCCACCGTCCAGCAGGCCCACGGGCCCAAGGTGAGCAAGCCCCACTATCCCTCGCCCGTGCGCGTTATAGCTATCCAGCACCCAGTTTCTGAAAATTCCAGCATCATGTGGTCATTTTGTGAGGCTTGTAACTTTGTGCATGTTGATCCTATGACAATGATCCATATATGTAAATTGCTCTACTCTTCATGCTCTACATGATTGTTGTTGTTGCATGCATATTAGGACTCTTATACATGTCATAATCTCTGTTGCAAAAGTGCCTCATGATGTTACTGCAGAAAACTGTTAATATGTGTCACTTTGTCATTTTTATGTGATTTAATGCAAATGTCATATGAGCTTCTTGTCAACATGTCATTGGAGCATTTTCATGTCTTCTTGCTGCTAGTATTTGTTTCATGCCTTGATATGACATGATGTGACTGCCATGAGCTTGTGAACAAGCCTAGTCAATGTTGTTGTTTTGGGCAGATTGTTATATAACTTGTGTTGATTGTAATTGTTGAACCGTTGCTCCGTTTTGATCATGTCCTATATGAAACTTGCTTAGAATTGTGTGTAGTTTCATATTGTCATGTTGCATTCTTGGTTTAGTGTTTGTGGTTGATGTTTGCATGCATTTTGCATTATTGCCATGTTAAACTTGTTTAGCTCATATTTTCTAGTCCATAGCTCCGAATTAAATGTTCTACATATGTAACTTGACTAGAAAAACATGTAGATCATCATGGTGCATGTTAACTTGTTTATTAACAACTTTAAAATTGTCTTAAATTCAGACCAGTACCATTTTCGAAATTTGCATATGGGGAAATACCGGAATTGTTTTTTGCGTTTCCGGCCTCATTTAAACTTGCCTAGTTGTTTGGATTGCTTATGCTTCATCTCTTGCCATGTTTACCAACATTTAATCTTGTCATGCATCATATTTGATTGTGCATAATGCCATATTTATGCTTGTGTGTTTACCATGTTGTTTGCTTCTTTCCGGTTGTGCTTCTTCTCGATAGTTCCAGTTTCGTTGCGATTGTGAGGATTCGTTCGACTACGTTGGTTCGTCTTCTTCATGGACTCGATCTTCTTCCGAGCGGGATTTCAGGCAAGATGATCATGACCTTGGATATCTTTACTATCTTTGCTTGCTAGTTGTCTCGTTGCTATCGCTATGTCGCGTTTCCTACCACATATAGGTCAGCCTCCCATATGCCATGATACAGCCTCTAACCACCCTTACCCAGCAAACAGTTGTTTGGCTATGTTACCGCTTTGCTCAGCCCTTTCTTATAGCGTTGCTAGTTGCAGGTGCAGTTGCAGGTTGTTCCATGTTGGGACATGGATGTCATGGGATATCACAATATCTCTTATTTTATTAATGCATCTATATACTTGGTTTTGGGTGGAAGGCTCGGCCTTTTGCCTGGTGTTTTGTTCCACTCATGCCGCCCTAGTTTCCATAATACCGGTGTTATGATCCTTGATTAGCGTTCCTAACATGCTCAGGGGAATGGGACCCTCTTGACAGTTCGCTTTGAATAACCGCTTCCAGCAAGGCCCAACATTGGGTTTAACATTTGCCATCATAATAATACTGAATTAAATAATTAATTTGCATAGGGAGTTAGCGCTACCCGAGGATTCTTAATTCAACATAATACAGGGGGGCTAGTGCTGCTAGTGCTGGTCCAAACTGGGCGATGTCCGGCACCCCCTGGGCAACCAGGGTCTCAGCTAACCCGATGTCTTGCCCATCCGGTGTGCCCTGAGAACGAGATACGTGCTACTCCTATCAGGATTGTTGGTATACCAGGAGGTCTTGCTGGACTTGTGTTACCATTGTCGAAATGTCTTGTACACCAGAATTCCGATGATACTTCGGGCTGACTCGAGGTTGATCGGGTTTTCTTGAGGTTGAGGTCTTCCACCGCAGCTTGTGTTGGTTTGTGATGGACCAGGTTGGAACACCCCTGCAGGGTTAAATCTTACGCGAAGCCATGCCCGCGGTTATGTGGCGACTTGGATATTTATAACCTCCGGTTGTAGAGAAATTGACACTAAATTCTAATTAAAATACACCAACCGCATGCGTAACCGTGATCGTCTCTTTTTGAGGGAGTTCGGGAAGAGAACACGGTGGGGTTATGTTTGACTCGTAAATAGGTGTTCAGGATCACTTCTTGATCATCATTAGTTTGCGACCGTTATGCATAGTTTACTCTTCTTATTCTTGTACTCGTAAGTTAGCCGCCATACAAATGCTTAGTGCTTGCTGCAACCTCACCACTTTACCCCTTCCATACCCATTAAGCTTTGCTAGTCTTGATACCCATGGTTATGGGATTGCTGAGTCCTTGTGGCTCACAGATTACCACAACAACAGATGCAAGTACAGGTAATGCGATGATCTGACGCGAGAGCGATGCGCATTTGCTTTTGGAGTTCTTCTTCTTCGTCGATCTTGGGATTGGTTCCGGGTCGGCAGCCTGGGCTAGCAGGGTGGATGTCGTTCGTGTTTTTTGTTTGTGTTTCATCCGTAGTCGGATTCTGCTCTTCTATATGGTGTTTGCGATGTGTTGATGTATTCCCGTGATGAATGTATGTATTTGTATATATCCCCATCCATTATGTACATGGTACGATGTAATGATATCCACCTTGCAAGCATCTTCGATATGCGCTTCTATCCCTGGTGGGGCCTCCGAGTCCCTCGAGGATAGGATCGCATATTGGGCGTTACACTTGCATGTTAGTATTTGCCCATATGTGTTAGAACTTTGTCAGAGTCGTCCCCAATGTAGCACTCTTTTGCCATTTCTTCATTCCTCGCATCAAAGGGGATGCTCTTTCTGGAAGCATCACCTGGATCCCTAGGGGTGGCACCAAGGATATATATCTCAAGGGCCAGCTGCATATAAAGTGGGAGGAATGGCGAGAAGAATGGTGCTGGATCAAAGAAAAAGATTTCCCTGACTTCTGTGCGCCCCGGACGGAGAAGGTTGCACGTGGAAAGGATTGGAGCAGCTACAGCAAGTGTGATGACAAGCTCACTCCTGCCCTGGACCACATTCCTCGCCTCAGGGCTGCAGGCCTAACCATCGAGATGGTGGGGGCGGGTTTCCTTCGACGATGCATCGCCCCCTTGCAGATGAGGAAGCGATACGCTTGGGATTATAAAAAATGCTGCTGACATCGTGCGACTGCACACCGGGCTTGACAATAACTTGATGGTGCTGCAGCATATCAGCCTCTGTCGTCAACTTTTCCGGATCACCGGCAAGTTCCACTTGCCGGGATCAATGATCCCCTTGTGCATCAATTCCGCCAAGGACTCGATCTTGGCGATGATGCCGGCATGCAACGCCCAAGGGGTTGAAAGTGACTGGCAAAAGCCCTCCGCTAAAGATGAAGAAGTGTGGCTCGCCAATCTGGTGGAGAATCCCACTCGAGAGGAGAAGGACCTCATCCGTGACACCACCGACGAGGAGCTAGCGTACATCGCCAGCAGGGTAGAAGAAGCTAAGAGGTTTGCCGATGCCAGCGGTTCCTGGTCTACGGCTGTCGAAGACGAAGAAGAGCATGTTGATGAAGAACCTACCGGAGAGCATCGAGAAGAGCCTGCCGGAGAGCCCGAAGACCAAGTTGTCGGTGGTTCAGAGCAAGAGGAGCCCCGAGTTCCGAAGAAGAGGAGTCCCATCCTCCGGAAAGCTGCCAGCCATGAAACAGTACGCCCCTCCTCGTCAGGTGAAAGACCTGTCGCGAAGGAAGCGGCCACCAAGGCTAGCCGGCAACAAGGTGCTTGCCGGCAATCTACTCAGCAGCCGCAGGCTCAACGCACTTCTTCCCGGAAAGTAGTTGTCGGGGAAGTAGGGTCCTCGCAGCCCGCAGCCGCAACTCCTCCGGCAACTAAGCGAGGCAGGGCATCTCCTCCACCAGTTACATGGGATCTGTCCGCCCTCAGTGACTGTGAAGACGATGAGTAAGTGCCCTTTCCTATCTTCATCAACTTCTCGATTTCTTCATAATTGTTGATCTGACTTAATTTTTCTTGTCCTTGCAGAGATAGGGAGCCGCTGGTGCACAGGGCAAAATGAGCCAAGGCTGCGGCATAAGGCGAGCCCACGACAAGCGTTGGGTGGGGTGCGACACCTACTGATGCCACCACAGTCAGCCCCCAGCCCACCCCGGGCGTGAGGCTATGACGCAGTACCTGCTTGCAAGCTCTGGTGTCGACTCTTCTATCTCCGAACTAGACGAAGAGATGGGTGGAGACCGCTAAGAGAAGGAGCTCCCGGAGGCAGATCCTATAGTGGTGTCTTCATCGACCAAAATTCCGGAGAGCAACTCGCCGGCAAGGGCCTCCGTTGATGATCCTGTCTGCACTAAGGACATACCAACAAGCAAAGTTGCCAGCAGCCAGGTGACGACAACCGAGGTTGTCGGAGAAGAGAACATCTCTTTTCAACAAGATCAAACAGGTAATCCACTTGCTTTTGAGTGCTTCTGATCGTTGGTAATT
Organism: Elymus sibiricus; assembly: GCA_039707655.1. Lineage (NCBI taxonomy): Eukaryota > Viridiplantae > Streptophyta > Magnoliopsida > Poales > Poaceae > Elymus > Elymus sibiricus. The sequence goes on from CM077674.1 coordinate 207,111,006, forward strand.
TTCTTTCTCTTTTTTGTTTTCTTGAACTTAATCTTGATTTTTCTTCCATCCTTCTTCTTCTCAGATCCACCTCAGGTTGAAGACATGGACACGGATGTCGATGTCAAGGGGATCGCGAAGAGTGTGGCTGACGAAGCTGCCAAGGTTGCTGCCAAGGAAACCGCAGACGCCGCCACCGAAGAAGCTGCAAGGGTTGTCGGTGAAGGGGACGACAATGGGTCTGTGGAGGAGGCTGCCAAGGTAGCTTCCGAAGAAGTCGCCAAGGCCACTGGTGGCGAATCCGCCCCAGGAGCGCCAAGCGCTGGCACAGATAATGACATGGGAGTAACCGGCAATGCTACACCCGTAACTAACGACCAAGCGTCAACAACTGAAACTCCTCCAACCCGAAATTTCTTGATCTTCTTGCAGCCGCAACCAAACCCCAAAGCCCCCAGCTCGTCAGGCGCAGTGGAGCCCACGCAGGAGGATGTAATTGACGATGAGCTTATCATTCCTCCTGGCACTACCACTAAAGACGAGCGTGAGCGCAACCTTGAAGCCGAAGATTACTTATTCCCTCGGGACATGAGTCAAGGCTTCAAGAAGTTCTAGAAGCGCTACAGCGACCATGTAGAGAAGCTTGATCGTCGCGCTGCCAAGCTTGAAAAGGCGGAGCAAGATTTTCTACTGAAGGTCGATGAAGCACAAACTTGGTATGCTGAAAGTGTCCAACACCTCAAGGACCGCCAAGACCAGCTTGCTCTTGATAGGCAGAACTTCATAATTGAGAAGACTACAGCTGATTTGGCCAAGGAGGAGGCCGACAAGATTGCCGCGGCAAGGGATGCAGAACTGACTGAGCATAAGGTTGCCCTCGACTCTCATGAGGAGGACCTTGTCGCCAAAGAATCAGACCTTGCCGTCTGGGAAGCTTCTCTCGCCGCCAAGCCAAGGCCAAGGATGATGAAATACAAGCCCTCCTTGTGCAATGGACGCAAGAGCTAGAAAAGACTCACAAGGAGCTCATCGAGACCCAAGCTCAGGATCATGCTGGCATGCTCAAGGAGGCTACTGATGCTGCTGCCGTCCACTAGGCCACCAAGGTAGATCTGGAGGCCAAAAGGTTAAGAAGCTTCAGGAAGATCTTATCGCCCGCGGTAAAGAGATCACTGAACTTTAGGAATCAGCGTAGAATGCAGCTCACACCTTGGCGGAACTACAAAAGTAGCTCTCATCCAAGACCAAGGAGCTCAATACTGCTGTAGACGCTAAAGGCGATCTTCAACTAAAGCTCTCCTCTACGGAGAAAAATCTTGAGGCCGCCAAGAACACGGAAAGGATCTTGACCCTAGAGCTCACAAACCGGAATCTTCTCCTTCAAGGTCAGGTGCCGACAAGGCAGATCAAGTGCAGGCAAATGAAACAGAACAACAAGTTCTGCCTAAGAAGAAAGTGGTGCAGCGCCCAGTCTATTTTGTCAGCTCTCTTCTGCAGGGGGCTAGGTCAAGATATTCCGGTGTGCAGAAATTGCGTTTTGGTGTCCTCATGGCGTCGAGAAAGCTGTGTCACCACTTCCAAGCACATGAAGCTACCATCGTCACTCACTTTCTGCTACAACGCATTTTGAGAAATCCAGAAGCTACCGGCAGGATAGTGGAATGGGCGTTCGACTGTCAAGCATTGATTTGAAGTTTGAAAGAACTTCAACAATTCAGAGTAGAGCCTTGGCAGAATTCATTGCTGAATGGACACCAACGAAAGACGAAGAGAAACCAGAGACATTCCTCCCCAACAAGGAAACTACAAAGGAATGGGTCATGTACTTTGACGGTGCCTTCATGCTGCAAGGCGCCGGTGCCGGCGTGCTGCTTGTCGCACCCACTAGAGAGCACCTCAAGTATGTGGTTCAACTGGATTTCCCCAGGTAGAAGGCCACACCAGAACCAAGCTCTTGCCGCTGAGATCTGCACTCCTAGGGAGGGAGAAGAGCCATTGCTCCTTGTCGTCGAGCCACAAGCTCCGGCATGGGCGAAGCGCACAACGCGGGCACTCAGCTTCCTCACCGCTCTGGTGATCGAGGCCACAACACTGGAGGTGGTGCAGATGGCTAGCTCCAACCACCTCGACGCTCTAGCGAACACAGTCGCCACAGCAACACCGTCCGGACTCATGCAAGCCAGGATCCAGCTGTGCGAGTCCAAGGATGGAACAGCGGCATCCAAGGATGCCGCGACGGGACGCACACCGTGACCATCGCAAGATTGGCGCGACGCGCTCCCTCACGGTGCCGGCGGCTCCGGACGACGACCACATGCCAAGATCCCCGTTGAGCGTGTCCAAGACGTTCACGGACCACCACCGCGTCAGCCAGCTGCTGGACATGAGCCACGGTAGCAAGTTCGTAATGACGCTCCTGCTGGCTCTGCCAGGAGTAGGGCGATGTCCCGTTCTTCGCTCCCGGCCATGACAACCACAGCGGCAGAGGCCATTGTGTGGGCACCGATACTGCTGAACTTTCTGGCGCTTCCTAAGAAGATGGACGAGTGCAGGGCCACTATCCAGAGTCTCATCGGGTTTGCTGAAGCTAGCAAATAGCAGTAGGTGGGACCTTCATGACGACAACCCACAGCGCCAGTAGCTCCAACTGGTGGCTGTGCCGGAGATGCTGTGCCAACGGTGCAGTCGCCTCCGCAACAACAGCCACAACAGCAGCAGCAAGCTCGCCGATGCAACGAGCCCGACGAAGTGTCGATGGCGTCTTTGGATCCACGGGACCGCCAAGACCAGAGTCAAGTGCTGCGCGACAGGCGGGTGGAGGATGCCCGCACCACCATTGAACGGCACCGGGAGGCGCGCCATCAATCTGACGTGTGCAACGGCCCAGTCGTTGATGAGCCAGTGCCAGGGCTGGCTGGTGCCTGTTGGGAGCTTTCTAGAGCACGCGGAGGCGGATACCTACCTTACAAAGTTGGGTGTCCAGCTTTCACCCATGAGCTGCGGCAAGTCCGCTGGCCGTCTACCCGGGCCTTCAAACCAGAGCTGCCGGAGAAATACGATGGCAAGCTCAACCCAGCAGAGTTCTTGGGCATCTATACGATTGCCGTTCAAGCTGCCGGAGGGCGAGACGAGACGATCCTCGCGAACTACTTGTGACACCCTGGTTTTTGGCAATTTTTTTGTTTTCGAAATCTTTCTAGCTTTACTTGCAATTTGGTTGGATTTTGAACCTTTTCAGTTGACTTTGGACTTATGAATTCCTCTCAGTGATCCAGAGCCCTCAGCATCTTGCCAAAATCTTGTCACTCACCATCTGGATCAATTTCCAATTCTTTATCTTTCCCAAATATTCATTTTCCTCCTTTGGGAAAATCTGTCAGCACTATGGGTTACAAAGCAACCTATAGTTCTGGTGATCAGAAAAATCCCAAATTAATCCCAGACCTTCTTGTCATCATCTACTCCCACAATCTCCAAAAACATTTCATGGTCCAGTACAAAGTTTATTCCAGAAAATTCCATTTGCTCTCTGGACAGTACTGGTCATTTGTGAAGGAGCTCATATTTTCCCTACTCAATTAATTCCAAGAGAATTCCCTGAGATATTAGGGAACCTATATGTCCACAATATCCAAAAATATCATCTTGTCCAGTACGAATTTTCATCACCAATATTCTGCCAAGTTTTTGTTCAGATGGAACCTCTATGAAGGAAGTACACCCTAGAGGTTTCCAATTGAGCTGAAATTTTTATGGCCTCTTCTCCTAAACAAATAACCCTGCCACACCAAATTTCAGCCCCAGCAGATCAACCAGATGAGTGCATCAAGCTCATCTCTGTATCTAGTTCAGTACAGTAGTTGTACATGAACTATATTCAAATCTTGATCAAATCCTTTCAAACTTGGCCAGATCATAGTCCTTCCAAAGCAGAACACCCCAGACATCTCCTTTGGCTCCATACCCAGCTCTTGTCTTCTCTAGATCCCTCTCAATTTCCCTGTCAGAGACGGTAGCTGATGCTACACTTCGGTTCAGAGTGAACCTAGCCAAACCAAGCATGCAGAGGCACTAGATCATCAAAGGAGAAGGGCCTAGACACGGTGAGCTGGACTTGGACGGCCTCGAGACATCACCTCCCGTGGTGAGCATGGTACTGGCATGCCAGTACGCGTGCTCTGCACCTCGCCGGCGATGGCCGAGGTCATTCCAGCGACCTCTCGCTGCCATTTTGTGTCTTGAGGTGCCGACATCGTCGCTGCCGTCCACGTAACCCTCTCCCGATCCTTCCCCTCGCCGGAATCGAGCTCGCCGGCCACCACGCGCCCGGGCACTGTGCAGCCCGTGGCTGCACTGTGGCGTGCGGCGCGTCGTCTTCCTCCACTAGCCTCCACTGCCCGCCATTACTCCCCCTGCTAGCTCCCGTCACTTCTCCCCGCGTCGCGACGGCCAGCTTGCCGTCCATGCGCCGGCGACGTGCCCCGGTTCCCGCCGTTTCCAGAGAGATCCCCCGAGCCCGCCTCCTGCTATAAATACCCCTCCCCGGCCTCTCCCGAGCTCCTCAACCCACTCCTCCTCCTCCCAATCGTCCTCACGAGCAGCGAGCCACGGCCGAGAGGCCCTCTGGCCTCGAACCTCGCCGGAGATCCGCTGCCACCCGAGCTCTGCCTTCCCGCCGATTCACTCCTCCCCGAGCTCCACTGACTCCTCCATCGAGCTCAGCTCATCCTCCTGATCACGCCCAAGCCCTTGCCCGGTCGAATCGCTGCTGGAGTCGCCGTCTCCGACGACCCCCGAGAGCTACCGCCGCCGGAGAAGAAGGGGATGACGCCGTCCGGCCACCGTTCGCCAAGCCACTGGTACGTGCTGGTTTGTCTCCGAGCGCTCGTTCCATTCGGCTACTCACCGGACCCCGCCGCCGTCTGTGTCGCCGGCGAGCGTCGCCTGAGCTCCGCTCCCTCTCTGTTCCCTCCTCCCCTTTTAAATCAGAAGGCTGGGGCCCGCCAGTCAGCGACACGCCGAAGCGGTAAGTGGAGGCGCCCCTCCACTTTACGCTTTCGACGTGGCCCCCTGAGAGATTTTCTATTTTCTATTTAAATTCCAGATTTTGACCAAAACTTGGACCGTTCATAACTCTTAAACCATAAGTCCAAATCAACTGATTCTTTTTGCATCTGGTTTGTCTTGAGCTCCTCTATTTTCTGGTCAAATTTGGTATTTTTCCCTGGTTCACAGAATTTCTGGTGCTCAAAACAGTAGCATGTGACATTTTCTATTGCACTTTAAAAATATTTTCAGAGGGAAATACTTTTGGATTTGAAGCCCAGGAGTTTGTGGACAACCCAACAGAGCAAGGCAAGCCATGTCATCCATTGCATGAAGCATTTCAATAGTGTTGGTTATTTAATTGAATTTCATGCATTATTGTTATATATGATAATCCATAGTAATTTATTTAAGTGCATAGCTACTGCCATGATAATTTACTTGCAATTAAATATCCATACTGGTTAAATGCTTGGCTACACTAAACTTAGTTGGTTGATCAAGAGCCACCTACCCGGACTTTTCCGTGCAGCCACATTTGCCGGTATGGGACGGCCTTGCCTTGGTCTGGCTTTGTGCTCTTTTATCGGTACCACCAAACTAGGGAGGGTTATGCGTGCGTGCTGCTCTGATCAGGTAGACGACGATAATCCTGTGAGCCCAGTTGAGTTGTTTTGCCGGCGTCCCCGTTTGGGACAGTTAGTGGCCACGACGGTGGCAGTTGTCACGGGGTGACACAGGGGCCACCCAGGACATGACCCTGGGAGGGTATGATTGTCGGTGGTACGATAGAGGGGTCACGGGTCAGGCAGGTTTCGTTGGAGCACCCCCGGTCCACCCGAATGGGATCACGAGGCCAGGTACTCCATGGTGTGGGTAAAGTGCGCAACCTCTGCAGAGTGTTAAAACCTATTCGAATAGCCGCATCCACGGTATTGGACAGTCCGTTTAGGCCTCTCTAGGATGAGCAACCGTAATAATGATAATAATGATGGAAGAACTTGTCTTGTGATCGGAAGTGCTCTGTGGATTGTGAGCATTCCGGGGGTTGTGGGACAACCCAGAAGAGAGTAAGTTGGTACTGGGTACCGGTAAGTGAGCAACCTAACCACTTAACTTGTTAATTGCCATGCTATTGTTTGCTGCATTGTTTTGGTTGCCATGAGCTTGCGAGTACATTCCAAGTACTCACCTGGCGTATCATGCCAGATGCAGGAGAAGCCGAGGACGGAGGTCCCGGAGGTTCGTGCTACGCTAACTAGGCCGTGTCCACAACAGTGTCCCTGTGGATGGAGTTTTCCGCGCTATGTTCCGCTACGCCGTAGTCTACCCAGTAGTATCGAGGCCCTGCTATGTTCCATAAATAATGTAGATATTGTTCTCAGCACGTGCAGTGCTTCTGGCCTCGCTAGCATGTAAATTATGAGCTTGTACCCGAGATATTTTAATAAGGTTCAGTTCCGTTCTATTCCAAGTTGTTGTGTGTTTCCAGAAGACATGATCTCTGGGCTGGAAACACTGGTAAACCGGTTCTCTGAGCCGGGGTGCCACAACGCTTGGTATTAGAGTGGCGCTGACTGTAGGACACCCTAGTTAACCCTGCGCTAGAACCACGAGTAGTTTAGAGTCTTGGTATGTCTTGCTTGCTGCATCTGATTGCTGCATTGTACGGCATGCATATAGTTTTTATTGTGCTAACCGCTGGTTTGATGAGTGTAGATGGCACCAATTCCGTACCACTACAATCATGAGCCGGCACCGTTTACTTTTCCATTACTGCTTCGTAGCGTCTGGCTTCGGCTGTATCCCAACGGCGAAGACCCAGTGTTCCAGGTGTTTCGAGAGAAGGTTGCGGGTTCAGTATTCGAGTATCATGCAGAAGCTTTTCTGACCACGAGTTCAGATATTGGCAGCTACTCCCGTTCTTCCAAGGGCGGAACTGCTTCTACTCCGGAGTTGGCGATCCAGTTGGCTGCGATGGAGTTTCTCACTGACTTGCGCTTTCACGAGGTCGAGATGCAGACTCATCCAGGTTTCTTTCACTACCCCACCTTGTCGCCTACGACAGGGCGAGTCCTTTTCGCACCCGTTGATCCGGCGAGTGATCGTTCTACTGGTGTTTTATCTCATTATCTGAATGCCAGTTACTGTATGATCACTTCTCTAGCCGAGGAGCTGACTTCTGCCCGCGAGGCACTTGCTGCCGTTGCGGCAGCACAGTCTCCTCCTCCCCCTCTGTTTTCACCTATATACACTCCACCCATCCCATCTTCCGACACTCCCTCTAGTTCGTTCGGACCGCCAGGCTTTTCGTCTGGTAGCCGACGTGAGACCCCGTCAGAGTGGGCCTCACTTCTAGCTACTCCAGCTGCTCCGATGCTGTGACGTCGTGCTTCTTCTCCTTCTAAGGGAGAACCTTCCCGTCAGCGTCGTCGTGTTTCCTTTGACCCGGAGGCCGAGGTTCACATCATTAGCTAGGACTCCGAGTCAGAGTCAGACGACGAGGAGTCTTCAGTCTATCAGTGTTCGTGCCACCGGCGTCACTAGAGCGGAGGCTTGAGTTTTAGTGCATGCATCATAGCATCCCTGCATATGTCAACTGCTGTCTGAGCAGTCTAGTCATGATTATTCCCCTACTAGCTTGTCATGTATGATGTTGGGTTACCTTGTATAATTATGTTGCTTTCTTTATTCGCTCTTTTTATTTGGCTTCTTTTCTGGTGTCATACTACCCTGCTTCTCCTCATCGATTCGGTATTTTGCAATGGGAACAAATATTTAGGATGAAGAGGTGTAGTACTCAAGGCGGCGATGGAACTCCCGTTCGTCGATCCGCCAGACAGGCACGACAGCCACCAGAAGATTTGCCACCTCCACCAGCACAGTCACCTACCACTGATCAGATTATGAGGATGTTTGAAGAGAAAAGAAACCAAGATCTCATGGAATTTCTGAAAAGTATGCAGACTATGGTGGGTCAGAACAACCACAATGGGATACACTCTAAGCTGTCTGATTTTCAGCGGACAAAGCCACCCAGTTTTGGTCAAGATGTGGATCCGATGGAAGCTGATGACTGGCTGAGGACTATGGAAAAGAAATTGGACATAGCCCGCTGTGATGAGGCAGATAAGGTTCCTTTCGTCACTCACTACCTGGAGGGACCAGCAGCCATATGGTGGGACAATACAAAAATGTTATGGCCTTCTGGAGAGGATATTTCTTGGGAGAAATTCAAAGAGGTATTCCGCAAGTATCATATTCCTACTGGCATAATGAAGGTGAAGCAGAGGGAATTTCTGGCTCTTACTCAAGGGAATATGTCAGTGGGTGAGTATCTGAATAAGTTCAATAATCTGGCACGGTACTCTACCCATGATGTGTCCACCAAAGAAAGGAAGATTGATCGATTCCTCGGAGGGCTGAATCATACACTCCGTTGTCAGCTTTGTATGCTAGACTTTCCTGACTTCCAGACTCTGGTAAACAAGGCCTTCATAGCTGAACGCGAGCATAAGTCAGGATATAATGATCACAAGCGGAAGTTTGAACCCAAGAAGGACAACCGTGAGCAGTTTGTGCAGAAGCGGCGTATCTGGCAACCAAGTTCATCTGAATACAAGCCTGCCTGGAACAATGGCAACAATAGCAATAAGCCTGTCAGCCAGGATAAGACCTTCGGCAAACAGCCAGTGCTGGAGGACTGCCGCCGCAACAACACATGCTTCACTTGCGGCCAGAGCGGGCACTACTCCAAGCAATGCCCCGCAAGAAATGGGAAGCCACCATCCGACCTCAAGCCACAAGTCAACAGTGTTGGACGCCGCCCCAATACAAACTTCTATCGCGGCCGAGTCCATCATATCTCCGCTGAGGAAGCCCGTGAAGCACCAGATGTGGTCCTTGGTATGTTTTCTGTTAACAACATACCTGCAATAATTTTATTTGACTCTGGGGCTTCTCATTCGTTTATTTCGCGGAGTTTTGCCACCTTGCACAAATTTTCTCCTTCCCTTTTGGACAAAATCATGGTGGTACAATCCCCTGGCTCCATGCTCAGAACAAATGTGATATACAAGAATCTGGAAATCTTGATACACGATGTGAAGTTTCCAGCCACTCTCGTTGCCATTGAATCCTCTGGACTAGATATAATACTGGGAATGGATTGGTTGGTACCACACCAGGTGTGTATCAACTGTGCCACCAGGAAGGTGACACTGGTTAACCCGGCAGACCAAACAGTGCAATTCACTGCTAGCAGAGTGATGTCAAAGAAGGGAATGGCATTCAAAGCCACAGCTACAGACATAAGTCTAATTCCGGTAGTCAGTGAATTCCCGGACGTATTTCCAGAAGAGATACCGGGAATGCCAACTGATCGGGAGCTAGAATTTGCTATTGAGGTTGTTCCCGGAACGGCTCCAATATACAAGATGTACTATCGCATGCCTTCCCCAGAGCTGGTGGAATTGAAGAAACAGTTGGATGAATTATTGCAAAAAGGGTATATTCGTCCAAGCACTTCACCGTGGGGATCACCCGTGCTGTTTGTCAAGAAGAAGGATGGCAGCCTACGAATGTGCGTAGACTACCGCCAGCTGAATGAGGTTACCATCAAGAATAAATATCCGCACCCCCGCATTGATGATCTGTTTGACCAGTTGAACGGAGCCCGGGTATTCTCCAAAATTGACCTCCGAACGGGGTATCATCAGCTAAAAATAAGGAAAGAGGATATCCCCAAGACAGCCTTCACTACCAGATATGGTTTGTATGAGTTTACAGTCATGTCATTCGGGCTGACAAATGCTCCAGCATATTTCATGAGCATGATGAATAAGGTCTTCATGGACTTTCTGGACAAATTTGTGGTAGTATTCATCGATGACATTCTCATCTACTCCAAAGACGAAGAAGAGCACACGAAACACCTCCGTACTGTCCTGGAAAGACTAAGGACCCATCGCTTATATGCCAAATTCAGTAAATGCGAATTTTGGCTAAAAGAGGTGGGATTTCTGGGACATGTTCTGTCAGAACAAGGTGTGGCTGTCGACCCCAGCAAAGTGACCGCGGTATTAAACTAGAAGACCCCAGCCACAGTAACGGAAGTCCGTAGTTTTCTGGGATTGGCAGGCTACTACCGTCGCTTCATTGAAGGCTTCTCAAAAATAGCCAAGCCATTGACAGAGCTACTTAAGAAGAACCATAAATTTGCCTGGACAGAAGAATGTGATAGCAGCTTCATGGAATTAAAGACAAGGCTAACTACAGCTCCTGTCTTAGTTCTTCCAGACATTCACAAGAGCTTCGACATATATTGTGATGCTTCCAGGCGTGGAATCGGCTGCGTGTTAATGCAAGAGGGAAAGGTTGTAGCCTATGCATCCAGACAGCTACGACCTCACGAAGAGAACTATCCCACTCATGATTTGGAAATGGCAGCCGTGATTCATGCATTGAAGATTTGGAGGCATTATCTCATTGGGCAGCGATGTGAAATATACACGGACCATAAGAGTCTCAACTATATTTTCACTCAGCCTGATCTGAATCTCAGGCAGATAAGAAGGCTTGAATTGGTCAAGGATTATGACCTTGGGATTAATTATCATCCGGGAAAAGCCAATGTGGTCACCGATGCCCTCAGCAGAAAGCAAGGTACCCTGAATGCAGTCATGGAGGGAATGCACCCTAAGCTGCGAGAAGAATTTGCCAAGTTGAATATGGTGTTATGCGGCCCAATCAGTCCGGATACAATGGAAATTACTCCAACACTTATGGAAGAAATTAAAGCAGCTGAGAAATCAGACCAAGAAATACAAGAGATCAGAGAGCGCATTCCGCTAGGAAAGGCCAAGTCCTTCCGAATTGATGACCAGGACACTGTATGGTTTGAGAACCGAATATGTGTGCCTGATCAAGACAGCTTGAGACAGCAAATACTCAGAGAGGCACATGAATCTGCATATTCTATCCATCCGGGAGGAACAAAAATGTACGAGGACTTGCGAGAAACCTTTTGGTGGCCAGGAATGAGAAGAGACATAGCATACTATGTCGCATGTTGTGACATCTGCAACAGAGTCAAGGCTGAACATCAGAAACCCGCTGGGCTACTGCAACCTTTACCAGTTCCCCAGTGGAAATGGGATCACATATGCATGGACTTCATTGTCGGACTACCCAAGTCCACAAGAGGCCATGATGCTATCTGGGTCATCGTGGATATACTTACGAAAGTGGCTCACTTCCTTCCGGTAAAGACCACTTTCAACGTGAATCAGCTCGCACAGCTCTACATGTCCCGGATAGTCAGCCTTCATGGAGTACCCAAGTCTATCACATCAGATAGAGGCTCCCTGTTTACCTCAGCATTTTGGCTGCGATTGCATCAAGCCCTGGGAACTGTGCTAAAGCATAGCACGGCATATCACCCACAGACAGATGGACAGACAGAACATGTGAATCAGATAGTGTAAGATATGCTTCGGTCCTGTGCTCTCGCCCATGGACCCAAATGGGAGGATAGCCTACCTTATGCAGAATTCTCCTACAATAACAGTTATCAGTCAAATCTCAAGATGTCACCGTTTGAGGCTTTGTACGGACGGAAATGTCGCACTCCTTTAAATTGGTCCCAGACAGGAGATAGCCATATCTTCGGCACAGATTTGATGCTCGAGGCTGAGAGGCAAGTTAAGGATATCCAGGAGCGTCTACGAGCAGCCAAGTATCGTCAAAAGAGTTACTATGACCCAAAGCATCGGGAAGTAACTTTTAAACCAGGAGAATATGCCTATCTCCGAGTTACCCCCATGAAGGGAATAAAAAGGTTTCACACCCGAGGAAAGCTTGCACCGAGGTATATCGGACCCTTTCCAGTCATGGCTAGAAGAGGCAGAGTGGCATATCAGCTAGACTTACCACCAGAGTTGTCAGACGTTCACGATGTGTTTCACATATCACAGCTGAGAAACTGCATTGCACCTCCGATCAAGCAGGCAGATATGAGTGAGCTGGAATTGACCAAAGATCTGACATACGAGGAAAGCCCTGTTAGAATATTGGATGAGATGGAAAGGACTACCAGGAGTAAGACAATTAAGTTTTACAAGGTGTTGTGGGATCACCATACTGAGGAAGAGGCTACCTGGGAAAGAGAGGATTTTCTGAGATCAGCATATCCACACTTGTTCCCTGAGCAACCGAATCTCGAGGACGAGATTCATTCTAAGGGGGTAGGTTTGTGACACCCTGGTTTTTGGCAACTTTTTCTTTTCGAAATCTTTCTGGCTTTACTTGCAATTTGGTTGGATTTTGAACCTTTTCAGTTGACTTTGGACTTATGAATTCCTCTCAGTGATCCAGAGCCCTTAGCATCTTGCCAAAATCTTGTCACTCACCATCTGGATCAATTTCCAATCCTTTATCTTTCCCAAATATTCATTTTCCTCCTTTGGGAAAATCTGTCATCACTATGGGTTACAAAGCAACCTATAGTTCTAGTGATTAGAAAAATCCAAAATTAATCCCAGACCTTCTTGTCATCATCTACTCCCACAATATCCAAAAACATTTCATGGTTCAGTACAAAGTTTATTCCAGAAAACTCCATTTGCTCTCTGGACAGTACTGGTCATTTGTGAAGGAGCTCATATTTTCCCTACTCAATTAATTCCAAGAAAATTCCCTGAGATATTAGGGAACCTATATGTCCACAATATCCAAAAATATCTTCTTGTCCAGTAAAAATTTTCATCACCAATATTCTGCCAAGTTTTTGTTCAGATGGAACCTCTGTGAAGGAAGTACCAGCTAGAGGTTTCCAATTGAGCTGAAATTTTTATGGCATCTTCTCCTAACCAAATAACCCTGCCACACCAAATTTCAGCCCCAGCAGATCAACCAGATGAGTGCATCAAGCTCATTTCTATTTCTGGTTCTGTACAGCAGTTGTACATGAACTATATTCAAATCTTGATCAAATCCTTTCAAACTTGGCCAGATCATAGTCCTTCCAAAGCAGAACACCCCAAACATCTCCTTTGGCTCCATACCCAGCTCATGTCTTCTCTAGATCCCTCTCAATTTCGCTGTCAGAGACTGTAGCTGATGCTACACTTCGGTTCAGAGTGAACCTAGCCAAACCAAGCATGCAGAGGCACTAGATGATCAAAGGAGAAGGGCCTAGACACGGTGAGCTGGACTTGGACGGCCTCGAGACATCACCTCCCATGGTGAGCACGGTACTGGCATGCCAGTACGCCTGCTCTGCACCTCGCCGGCGACGGCCGAGATCATTCCAGCGACCTCTCGCTGCCATTTCGTGTCTTGAGGTGCCGACATCGTCGCTGCTGTCCACGTAACCCTCTCCTGATCCTTCCCCTCGCCGGAATCGAGCTCGCCGGCCGGCACGCGCCCGGGCACTGTGTCGCCCGTGGCTGCACTATGGCGTGCGGCGCGTCGTCTTCCTACACTAGCATCCACTGCCCGCCATTACTCCCCCTGCTAGCTCCCGTCACTTCTCCCCGCGTCGCGACGGCCAGCTCGCCGTCCTTGCGCCGGCGACGTGTTCCGGTTCCCGCCGTTTCCAGAGAGATCCCCCGAGCCCGCCTCCTGCTATAAATACCCCTCCCCGGCCTCTCCCGAGCTCCTCAACCCACTCCTCCTCCTCCCAATCGTCCTCCCGAGCAGCGAGCCACGGCCGAGAGGCCCTCTGGCCTCGAACCTCGCCAGAGATCCGCCGCCACCCGAGCTCTGCCTCCCCGCCGATTCACTCCTCCCCGAGCTCCACTGACTCCTCCATCAAGCTCAGCTCATCCTCCTGATCACGCCCAAGCCCTTGCCCGGTCGAATCACTACCAGAGTCGGCGTCTCCGACGACCCCCGAGAGCTGCCGCCGCCGGAGAAGAAGGGGACGACGCCGTCCGGCCACCATTCGCCAAGCCACTGGTACGTGATGGTTCATCTCCGAGCGCTCGTTCCATTTCGCTACTCACCGGACCCCGCCGCCGTCTGTGTCGCCGGCGAGCGTCGCCGGAGCTCCGCTCCCTCTCTGTTCCCTCCTCCCCTTTTAAATCTGACGGCTGGGGCCCGCCAGTCAGCAACACGCCGAAGCGGTAAGTGGAGGCGGCCCTCCACTTTACGCTTTCGACGTGGCCCCCAGAGAGATTTTCTATTTTCTATTTAAATTCCAGATTTTGACCAAAACTTGGACCGTTCATAACTTTTAAACCATAAGTCCAAATCAACTGATTCTTTTTGCATCTGGTTTGTCTTGAGCTCCTCTATTTTCTGGTCAAATTTGGTATTTTTCCCTGGTTCACAGAATTTCTGGTGCTCAAAACAGTAGCATGTGACATTTTCTATTGCACTTTAAAAATATATTCAGAGGGAAATACTTTTGGATTTGAAGCCCAGGAGTTTGTGGATAACCCAACAGAGCAAGGCAAGCCATGTCATCCATTGCATGAAGCATTTCAATAGTGTTGGTTATTTAATTGAATTTCATGCATTATTGTTATATATGATAATCCATAGTAATTTATTTAAGTGCATAGCTACTGCCATGATAATTTACTTGCAATTAAATATCCATACTGGTTAAATGCTTGGCTACACTAAACTTAGTTGGTTGATCAAGAGCCACCTACCCGGACTTTTCCGTGCAGCCACATTTGCCGGTATGGGACGGCCTTGACTTGGTCTGGCTTTGTGCTCTTTTATCGGTACCACCAAACTAGGGAGGGTTATGCATGCGTGCTGCCCTGATCAGGTAGACGACGATAATCCTGTGAGCCCAGTTGAGTTGTTTTTCCGGCGTCCCCGTTTGGTACAGTTAGTGGCCACGACGGTGGCAGGTGTCATGGGGTGACACAGGGGCCACCCAGGACATGAGCCTGGGAGGGTATGATTGTCGGTGGTACGATAGAGGGGTCACGGGTCAGGAAGGTTTCGTTGGAGCACCCCCGGTCCACCCGAATGGGATCACGAGGCCAGGTACTCCATGGTGTGGGTAAAGTGCGCAACCTCTGCAGAGTGTTAAAACCTATTCGAATAGCCGCGTCCACAGTATTGGACAGTCTGTTTAGGCCTCTCTAGGATGTTCAACCGTAATAATGATATTAATGATGGAAGAACTTGTCTTGTGATCAGAAGTGCTCTATGAATTGTGAGCATTCCGGGGGTTGTGGGACAACCCAGAAGAGAGTAAGTTGGTACTGGGTACCAGTAAGTGAGCAACCTAACCACTTAACTTGTTAATTGCCATGCTATTGTTTGCTGCATTGTTTTGGTTGCCATGAGCTTGCGAGTACATTCCAAGTACTCACCTGGCGTATCATGCCAGATGCAGGAGAAGCCGAGGACGGAGGTCCCGGAGGTTCGTGCTACGCTAAATAGGCCGTGTCCACAGCAGTGTCCCTATGGATGGAGTTTTCCGCGCTATGTTCCGCTACGCCGTAGTCTACCCAGTAGTATCGAGGCCCTGCTATGTTCCATAAATAATGTAGATATTGTTCTCAGCACGTGCAGTGCTTCTGGCCTCGCTAGCATGTAAATTATGAGCTTGTACCCGAGATATTTTAATAAAGTTCAGTTCTGTTCTGTTCCAAGTTGTTTTGTGTTTCCAGAAGACATGATCTCTGGGCTGGAAACACTGGTAAACCGGTTCTCTGAGCCAGGGTGCCACACTACTTTCAATTGGTGCTCAAGCCCAACGTGAGATCATGGTTGATGAACCTGCCGGAGGGCTCCATTTCTTTGTGGTCCGATCTGTGCAACGAGTTCATTGGTGCATACACCGGAGGCCACAAGCTTCCCGGCAAGCCCGGTGACTTGCACGTGATCCCACAAAGAGACGGAGAGCCTCTCTACAAATACATTCAGAGATTCAGCCGTGTGGACCACAACATTCTAGACGTTCACCCTGCAGCAGTTATTGCCGCGTTTCATACAAATGTGCGAAATCGCAAAAAGCGGGCGGAGATGAACATCGAGCATGTCAAGACAATCAACGACTTGTACGCTTTGGCGGACAAGTGTGCACGTGTTGAGGAGGGGAGGAGACTTCCCGGGGAAGATGCTGGCGCTGAGGTTGACTCTGAGGATGACGAAACTAACGATGCATCAACCCCGAAGAAGAAAGGCCGGAAGCGCAACAGGAAGCGCAAAGGCAAGGCAGTGATGGCTGTCGAAAGCTCCAGTGACGCCAACGCCGCCAAGAAGTGCAAGACTGAAAGCACTGGCAAGGATACTGCCATGTGTACCTGTGGTTAGGAGGCAGTGGCAGGCAACAAGATCGGCAAGATCGATGGGCCATACTGCAAGATCCACCGCACCAAGGGCCACGACCTCCAGGAGTGCCGACAAGTTGAGCAACTTGCTCGGAAGCAGAAAGCTGAGTACGAGAAGCGCGACAAGGAGAAGGGCCAAGAAGGTGCTGGTGGGTCCGGAAAGAAGGGTCGTCGTGGCCGTGGAGGCCACCACGGGAAGGCCAAGCAGCAGAAGGAGAAGCCTGCTCAAGGCTGCGACAAGGAGGAGGAAGATGGATGATGACGAGGACGAAGATGAATCCAGCGAACAGGAGTTCCAGAAGGCAACCGAAGTCATGTGCATTGATGGAGGCGCGTCTTTGCACTCCTCTCACTGCCATCTCAAGCAGTGGGGGCGTGAGGTCAATGCAGCGGAGCCGGCAATAGACACTCAGAAGCCACTCAAGTGGTCACACACGCCCATCATCTTTGATGCCTAGGACCACCCTGATCGCACAACTGCGGTCGGGTGTTTGCCGTTGTTGGTTTCACCAACAATCCACAACCTCAAGATCACAAAGATGCTGGCTGACGGTGGGGCCGGTTTGAACTTGATCTCGCCTGTCGTGATCAAGAGGCTACAGATTCCTGATGAAGATCTCAAGCAAATGGGCATGTTTGAAGGGATCAATCCAGGAAGGAGCCAACCCAAGGGGAAGATAACTTTGTCGGTGACGTTTGGCAGCGAGCTGAACTACGGGACGCAGAAGATTACCTTCGACATCGTCAAAATCCTGTTGCCTTACAATAGAATTCTTGGTCGCCCAGCCTTGGCGAAGTTTATGGCGGCATCCCACTACCTCTATAACACACTCAAGATGCCAGGGCCGATGAGTTTCATCACCATCCACTCCGACAAGAAAGATGCAGTCATCTGTGCCGACAAGCTTTACCAGGAGGCAGTTGCAGCATCTGTCGGCAAGGCACCTGGGGGGGGGAGAAAAACAAGAAGACTGGCAAGACCTCTAACAAGGACTCCAGGAAGCGCACCTCTTTGGAGTGTTGCGGACCTGTTGAGGACATACCGGAGAGCGCTACCAGCAAAAGCAATAAGTCTAGGGCAGCTCCAACAGCAACAAAGATGGTGTCTGCAAAGGAGGACGGCACGGGCGGCGCTTTCACCATAAGCGCCACCCTTAGTGACAAATAGGAAAGCACGCTCGTTGCCTTCCTGCGGGAGAATGTCGATGTGTTTGCATGGAAACCATCTGACATCCCCGGTGTTCCCAGGGAGGTAATTGAGCACCACCTTGCCGTCTGTGCTCATGCGTGGCCCGTCAAGCAAAAGGTCAGGAAGCAAGCTCTGGAGTGGCAATAGTTTATCGCCGAAGAAATCAAAAAGCTAGAAGCGGTAGGCTTGGTTAGAGGAGTACTCCATCCAACATGGTTGGCAAATCCAGTTGTAGTGCGCAAAGCAAATGGGAAATGGAGGCTTTGTATCAATTACACTGATATCAATAAAGCTTGCCTGAAAGACCCTTTCCCTTTGCCACGCATTGACCAAATTGTGGACTCCACTGCTGGCTATGAATTACTCTCTTTTCTTGACGATTATTCTGGTTACCATCAGATTTTCATGGCCAAGGAAGATGAGGAGAAAATCGCATTCATCACTCCATGTGGCACTAACTGCTTTGTGCGTATGCCTTTCGGACTGAAGAGTGCTGGTTCAACATTTGTAAGAGCAGTCCAGATTGGTTTTGAGCCCCAGCTGCACAGAAATGTGGAAGCGTATATGGATGGTATAGTGGTCAAAACCAAGGAAAATCAACCCTCATTCAAGACTTAGAAGAAACATTTGCAAATCTGCGCAAGAACGACTTGAAGCTCAACCCTGAGAAGTGTGTGTTTGGCATTCCATCCGGCAAACTTCTCGGGTTCTTTGTGTCTCAATGAGGAATTGAAGCCAATCCCGACAAGATCAAATCAATTGAGCAGATAGAAGCACCCAAGCACGTCAAGGATGTGCGATGTCTTGCCGGCTGCGTAGCTGCACTAAGCAGGTTCATCTCCAAATCCGCTGAGCAAGCCTTGCCATTTTTCAAAAATTTGAAAAAGGCATGACCAATGAGATGGACTCCGGAAGCGGAGGCCGCGCTGCAAGATTTGAAGAAGTACCTCTCCTCTCCGCCAACACTACTTGCGCCTAGGCCACAAGAGCCGTTGCTGCTATACTTGGCGACAACAAATCAAGTGGTTAGTGTTGCATTAGTGGTGGAGAGAGAAGCTGACGAAGAAGAAGCAGTAGTTGTAGAGCTGCCAAGTGACAAGCCGGAATCTGCTCCGGCAAGGTCTGTTGCCAACAAGTTAGTATCATCGCAGGTAAATAAAGCTAATCAGCAAGTGGTGCCGAAGAAGAAAATGGTGCAGCGCCCAGTTTACTTTGTTAGTTCCCTTCAGCAGGGTGCTAGGTCAAGGTATTCTGGTGTGCAAAAATTGCTTTTCGGCCTTCTCATGGCCTCGAGAAAGCTGCGCCATTACTTGCAAGAACATGAGATCACCGTCGTCACTCGCTTTCCATTGCAACATATCTTGAGAAATCCAGATGCCACCAGCAAGATAGTAGAGTGGGCGTTGGAATTGTCAAGCTTTGGACTCAAGTTTGAAAGTACGTCAACTGTTCAGAGCAGAGCCTTGGCAGAGTTCATTGCAGAATGGATGCCAACACAAGACGAAGAAATTCAAGAAACCTCTCTCCCCGGCAAAGAAACAACTCAAGACTGGATCATGTATTTTGATGGTGCCTTCTCGCTGCAAGGTGCCGGTGCCGGAGTACTGCTTGTTGCACCCACCAGAGAGCACCTCAAATTTGTGGTATAGATGCACTTTCCTAGGGAGATAGCTACCAACAACACTGCTGAGTATGAAGGGCTGCTTCCGGTCTCAGGATCGCAGTAGACCTTGGAATCAAAAAGTTGATTATGAGAGGCGACTCGTAGTTTGTTGTGAAGCGGGTCAACAAAGACTACCAGAGCCTGTTGATGGAAGCTTATGTAGATGAAGTGAGAAAATTCGAAGAACACTTGACAGATTACAAACAAAGCACATTCCTCGTGCGGAAAATAGCATTGCTGATGATTTGTCAAAGCGTGCCGCTCAAAAGAAACCTGTGGAACCAGGAACTTTTGTGCTCCATTTGACTCAGCCATCTGTTACACCATCAACGCGGCCAAGCAAGAGAAGAAAGTTGAACACCGGCGAGTACTTTCCGGCAGAGCTCCCAGAAGCCGCTGGCAAGGAAGCTGCCGGAGACAACGCCAAGCTTGCCGATGAGCAGCAGCCTCCGGCAGGATCCCATGTCCTTGCCGTCGAGACAGGTGCTCCCACAGCTGAAGAGATGCCTTTAGTCCTTGTCGTCGAGCCACAAGCTCCGGCATGGGCACAGCAGATCGTCCATTTCCTTCAAACAGGAGAACTTCCCGATGAGCAAGAAGAAGCTGAGAAAGTAGCCCGTCAGTCAAGTATGTACCAGTTTGTTGATAACATTTTGCACAGAAAGAGACCAAATGGGGTGAAATTGAAGTGCATTTGCCGGGAAGTTGGACTGAAGCTGTTGGCGGAGATACACGGAGGCATGTGTGGCTCTCACATAGGATCAAGGGCCCTTGTCGGCAAAGCATTCCGGCAAGGCCTCTATTGGCCCACTGCTCTCCAGGATGCAACTGCACTAGTAACCAAGTGTGAAGCGTGCCAGTTCCATTCCAAGAATACACATCAGCCAGCTCAAGCCCTTCAAACAATCCCTCTCTCCTGGCCCTTCTCGGTTTGGGGGATTGATATCTTGGGCCCCTTTCCCCATGCTACCGGGAGCTTTGAGTTCTTGTACATCACAATCGACAAGTTCACAAAGTGGCCTGAGGTAGAGCCAGTGAGGAAGGTAATAGCACAGTCAGCCGTCAAGTTTTTCAAAGGATTAGTTTGCCGTTTTGGTGTCCCTAACAGGATGATCACCGACAACAGTACACAGTTCATGAGCCGCACCTTCATGCGATACGTCCAAGACCTTGGAAGCAAAATCTGTTTTGCATCTGGCGCTCACCCGAGAAGCAACGGCCAAGTAGAGAGGGCAAATGCTGAAGTGTTGTGTGGCCTCAAGAAAAGAACTTTCGACAAGCTGCACAATTGCGGAAGTGTAACACCCCGATTTTTGGCCCTTTCTTTTTCTTTTGGATTTCTTCGAATTTTTATTTGGAGTCTTTTTCGGTGGCTATGTGGTCTTAAAGCCTGGGGAAGATCCTCTCTTTTGACACTTCCAAGTGGCTTGTCACTCTAAAATCTATCCCAAGGCCATGTCATTTCCATATTAGTCCAATCCCAATTTTTATTTCTTGGGAATATTCCTTTTTCTATTAAAGGAATAACCCAGTTTGCTCTAGGTTGTGAAGCAACCTATATTTCTGTCTTTCCTAAAATTCCCACAAAATTCTCATAAATTCTTTGGATCATATCTTCCACAAATATGTCAAAACCCATCCTTGCCTAGTTCAAAAATAATTCAGGAATATTCATTTCCAATTCTGTCCAGTATGGCACTTTGTGAAGTACTATTTATCTTTTCTTGATTGCCTTCAAAATTTTTGGGCACTCTCTCATATCCAAATAATTTCCACATGCCAAAATTCAGCTCCATTTGCCTGGTAAATCTTCCTCAGCAAATTTCCAAATTTCTGACCAGAGAGAAGTTTTGTGAAGAAGTACTAGCTAGGATAATCCAAATGAGTTGAAATTTTGGTAGATCATTCATATGATCAAATCATGACTCTCCACCAAATTTCATCTCCATCCAACAATCTATGTGAGCACACCTTCAAATTCTTGCTTCTGGTCACAATTTCAGATTGTGAAGCAACTATATTTTATATTGCTTCATAAAATCTGAAATTAATCCAAGACCCAAATATCCCTATATACTTTGAGCATGCCAAAATTCACATTATTTTGCCAAGTAATTTTCTCCACAAAATTCCCCCAAGTTTCTGTCTAGTAGAAAGCATTGTGAAGCAAGTACCATTTTGGTGTATCCAAATGGTATGAAATTTTTATAGTGCCTTCCTATGCCCAAATCATCACCCTCTACCAATTTTCAGCCCAATCCAATCATCCATGTGAGTGCTACTTAATGATCTAGTTTTTGGACCAGTTTTTGCAGTTGTGAAGCAACTATGTTAAATCCTGGTCCAAATCTTTTCAAAATCCACAAGATCATAGTCCTTCCTACCCTAAACCTCTGTGACATCCTTGTTAGCTCTTATCTCATCCCATTTGACCACAACTTCATGATCAAGTTTGCTACAGCAAACTTCTGTTGATGCTACCCATTAGCACAAAGTGGCTTTCTTCGTTCTATCACTTCAGAGGGGTCCTACTTTGGAAGGACTACACCCTAGACATCCTTTGACAGGCCATCGTGCCCTCGGTGTACCATGCCACGCGGTGACCACGCTGTTTGCAAGCGTTGGGCGCGCTCTGTTTGTTGTTTAGTTCTGGTCCCTCCTCTGCTCGTCGTTCTCGCGCGTCCCAGCATGTCCCAGAGCTCCGTGGCAGCCTCGCGCTCACTCACCAACCCTGGCCCCCTCCTCCTTCTCCCTCCTCGTGCCATGATAGCCATGGCTGCGTACGCACAGTGGCCGAGTGGCCGACCGGACATCGCCCCTCCTGGGTCTGCCCTCCTCTGGCGCTCCACTACCTCTCTCTCGTCGCCATCAACCCCCCCGCGCGTGCGCGGTTGTGCCGGAGCAGCGGCCACGCGTCCTCGGCGGTCCCTGGCCACGACGTTGTCGCCCCGGCTATTTAAGCCGTTCCTGAGCCTCCCCGAGCAGCCAAACCTCCTCTCCTCTCTCCTAGCATCCTCCCAAGCCACTCATTTGAGCTCGAGCAGCTCTCCTTGCTCTCCCTTGCAACCACGGCCGTCGCCGTCCTTGGCCTAAATTCGGGCAAGGCAGAACCCCTCCCTCCGTTTCTCCACCACTAGAAGACCACCCGGAGCACGCTTAGCCTCCCCACGTCTTCATTTCATCCCCGGGGCGACCATGGCCTCGCCCCCAAATCCGGCTGATGCCCTCACCACGGGTCCTCAAGCCGCCACCGCTCCAGCCCTCCTTGGCATCCATGCGGTGCGGGGATGGATGCGGCGCTCTCTCCCGAGCTCGCCGGTGGCCGAAGCATCTCGGGAGATGGTCGGAGTCGGCCGGACGAGCGCCGGCGCCGGCGGCCTCTCTCTATGCTGCGGGCGGGCGTCGGGTAGAAAAAGAAAAAGGCGGGAGGAGAGAGAGAGAGATGGAGCGGGACCCATGCGTCAGTGACCCAGCGGCCGGGCCTGCCCGTTTAAGTGGAGACACACTTCTCAAAGTACGTCTTCGCTTTATGAAAGGGTAAACGAGGACTACTCCAGAACCGAATACGTTTTCGCTTTGGCGAAAGCGTATTTTCCTAAAAGGTGCTTTCTATCTCCAGCCGCCAGTCGAAACTATTATATTGCGGACGTTCGTCCGTTAACAGCAAAAATGAACACATTTTTATTCGGTTTCTGCCTAACGAACGAACGGCCACAACTTTTTAACCGTGACTCTGAATCAGGTGATTCCAAAGCCCACGATCTCAGTTCGTCGAGCCCGTTCTGTTGACATCATTTTCACCATGTGGTAACATTCTAAAAATGACCATTTTGCCCCTGTCCTTATTCAGCCCCCTCCGAGAGAGAGAAACTTTTCCGGTGATTCTTTCCGCGAGTTCATCGCACCTCTCCCCAATGGTTCCTCCATCCCCAGGCAAGCCACAACAGCCACTTGCATGATGGCATTGTAGTAGCCATGGTTTCCACTTGAATATTTAAATAATTTTTTGCTCGTTTAATGATTCGAATATGCTTGTGAATCCATGTCTATGCCTATGCCATGTTCATTTTCATCTAGTAAGTGAATTGATTCATTGCTAATGTTATTATTATCATGTTTCATTTTTGTAATCATTACCGATGCTAGTGATAACGATATGCTCATATGAATAGTTAGGGTTTGTTATGAAAATACTTGTGATATTCATGATCATCGTTATGCTATGTTCATTTGCATCCCGTAGACTAAATGATTTATCTTTGTTGATGTAATGATGTTAAATGGTTATGCTGCCCATCCATGGTTAGACTGATATCATGCTCATATGCATTGTTATTATGACTCAGCTCACCACCATTTCAAGTTAACCGGACATTAATCGAACATGAACAAATCTGTTGGCTGAGTCATAGTGCCATCGAATCGAGCTGACCAGTGTAGCCACACTTGCCTTATGGGGGGCCCTAATTCGGTCTATTGTCATGCCTCTCGCCGGTGCCTCCGACTACGGAAGGTTATGCGCGCGCGCTACCCTGATCAGGTAGGCGGCCATAAGCCTTGTGTGCCCGGGTTGGTATTGAGCTCATGTCCCTGTTTGGGATGATGTTTTTGTTTGGCCATGACGGTGGCAGCCACAAAGGTGGTGGATGTCATGAGTTGACATCGGGGCCACCCAGGACATAGCCCAAAGGGGAGTTTGTCGGAGTGGCCAGGAGAGTGTCATGCAATAGATTGGTTTTGTCGGAATGTCGTTGGTCCACCCGAATGGGAGCACGAGGCCATGAGTTCCGTGGTGTGGGTACAGTGTACTAACTTCTGCAGAGTGAATAATCTATCGATAGCCGCGTCCTCGGTCATGGACACAGTTTGTAGTAGGTCACACTATGGGTCAACAGTAATATTAACCTGAATAATAACAACCCCTGGTTCGATGAGAAAAGAAGTTGGTTGATCTTTATGTGGCCACGAGATGATCACGATGGTATTCTTGATGATGGTTGATCAAGAGGTGATTGTGTGATGATCACGACGGTAAGAAAGAATGATACCTATGGTGGTCACGAGATAACCTCCGAGCAGAGTAAGTGGGTCCATGAGACCTTAAATGTCGACCCCCTTGCATGCTAGTGCTAGTATCATCATGTTCACATCATGAGTAACATGTTCATGCCGTGCTCACTCTCATGTTGATTCTAGTCGTATCATGTTCATCAATGGTGATTAACCTGTAAATGCCATGTTGTTGTTTGTCTTGATTGCTTTGGTTGCTGTGAGCTTGCGAGTACATTCAAAGTACTCACCTGGCGTGTCATGCCAGATTGCAGGTGATGCCATGGTTGATTTTTTATCGAGGATCCCAAGGTTGCGCTCTAGGATGCGTCCCAGCCAGAGTCCCTGCGGAGTGGAGTCCATCACCATCGTCATTGTTCCACTGCTAGAAGTTATTCTGTTACGAGATGTTTCGCTGCTAGCATAGAAAGCTACCTTAGTAGGCGTAGTGTCGCTGTGCCGAAGTAATCCTTTGTAATATCGAACCCTTGTACCCATGTTATTTGTAATAAAGAGCTGTTCTGTTCTATGCTAAGCAGTGCGTTATTCCAGAAGACTTCATCTTTGGGCTGGAGTACGGGGTGTTCCGGTCTCTCTGAGCCGGGGTACCACAGGAAGACACTGGATTGATGAGTTGCTGGCGGTTCTTTGGTCACTCAGGATGACACCAAATCGAACCACCGGCCAAACACCCTTCTCCCTAGTCTATGGTGCAGAGGCGGTGCTCTCCACGGAACTAATGTACGGTTCACCTCGAGTGCTCGCTTATGATGAAGCCGAGCAAGAGCAGCTATGGCAAGATGATGCCATGCTCCTTGAGGAAGATTATCTTCAGGCTGCTGTGCGAGCTGCATGCTACCTGCAAGCTTTGCACCGCTAAAATAGCCGCAAAGTTCACGCCCGAAGCCTTGAGGAAGGCGACCTTGTTCTTCGGCGGATTCAGTCCGCCAAGAAATCTAACAAGTTGATGCCGAAGTGGGAAGGCCCTTATCGGGTAGTACGAGTCACCAGACCTAGCGCAGTCCGTCTAGAGACCGAAGATGGCACTCCGGTGAAAAATTCATGGAATATTGAGCATCTTCGCAAATTCTACCCATGAGGCGCAGTTACCGGACCATTCGGCAACCCCTTTTGTAAAAGTTTGTTGCCAAGACATGTAATCCTTTGTCCAAAGCCAGGCACAGACCCTGTGCATAAGTGAAATAAAGCTAAGTGTTTCACAACTCTTTGTCAAAGTACATATTTATTTGTGTATGTTGCATGTGATGTTGTGTTGCATTTTGCCTTGTATGAGATGATTAACGAGCTATCAAGGCTTCCAACCTCCTCTTTTCTCTTCTTTCTTTTTCTCAAATCATCGAAGGGTTCCTCGCGTGCAAGTTTCCCCAGGGGAGTGATGGTGTGGATACCACCAAGTGACGTTCAAGTAATCATTTTAGGACAAGAAGTACAACAAAGAAAAAGTTAAGTTGAAAAACTTTGAAACAAGTTCTTTGTTGTAGTTGCGATTTTCCCTTGAATGCTTTTGGCCTTTGTATGAGAAACCTACACGCTAAGGAACCTTGTCATAATCAGTTGCGCTCTTACTTTGTTTCGAGTCCGCTCAACAACTTAAGTAGCTGCGTTGTGACCGTGACCGTCAAGCGTAACCTTGTCGGCAGTGACACTTCTAGCAGGCTACTAAGGACCCATTCCCCAAGCGCTCGTGGCAAAAGTGCACACACCGGCAAGTTTCCGGCAAGCATATGGTACAAAAATCATGCAAAGACAGAATAAGACAAGGGAAATGGAATACATTCATTCATCAGCACAAGTTATATTACATCACAAGCCAAGTACAGTTCTAACTTAAGATAGAATCTGTCTTTTACATGAACTGATGGCGACAAGAAATGGCAAGGGGCTAATCTCTGCGTTGGCCCTCGATCCTTGGAATCTGCTGGACCTTGCTGACGATTGGGGCGACGAGCTCATCGGTGGCTGTGGTGTCGGTTCCCTTCGGCAAGCTCTTGAAGGCCTTGGAGATGTCAACACCAGGATTTCGATGGACAATTCTGACAAGTACTTTGGAGATGACATCGCTGCAGAATTTGCAGGATTCGTTGGCAAAGTTCGGAGATCTCTCACCGTGGTACTTCTCCAGCACCTTGATAAGATTCTCGAAGTATAAAGTGAGCCTGGTGCTGGCGGTGTCCCAGTCGTTGGTGGAGAAGCGGCATTCCGGCAAGCCCATTGCAGACAGCTGCACGGTGAGATTTTCTGCGGCAGCCACAAGACGGTCAGTCCAAAGCTGTTAGGTGCCTTTGTGCTCATTGAAGGAGTTTGCAGCACTCTCGAGCAAGGCCTTTTCGCTCACAAGGTCTTTTGTCAAGATTCTCTCACGCTCCTTGGTGGCATCCTTAGCCTTGGCAAGTTCTTGGTTCTTGGCAGATATTGAGGTCTGCAGCTCTGCCAAGGTGTGAGTTGTCTTATCTTTGTCTGCTTTGAGCACCAAGACTTCCTTGTTGATGGTGGCAAGATCTGCTTTGAGCTTCTGCACCTTGCCCTCTAGCTCATTCTTGGCGGCCTCTGCAGCTCCGGCAGCATCGATGGCTTCCTTGATCTTGCTAGCATGATCCGCAGCCTAAGCCTCGATAGCTTCCATATGCTTTCGCTCCAGCTCCAGGGTCTGCTGTGCAATGAGAGCTTTAATTTTATCATCTTTGCTACGGAGTGTGGCGGCAAGCGCTGCTTCGTGAGCGGCAAGTTACTCTTCATGGGCATCAAGACCAATCTTGTGCTCATTCAATTTTGCCTCAGCTGCCGCTATCCTCTGCGCAGCCTCTTCTTGTGCCTTGTCGGTTTCGGCTTTTTCCAAAACAAACTGCTCCTTGGCGATGGCGAGTTGAGTGTGGCATTTGTGGAGATCTGGGAGGCACTCTGCATACCAGACATGCGTCTCCTCCACACGCTTCTTGAACTCTTCTTCTTCCTTGCCAAAGACGGCAGCTCTAGAGTCCAAGCTCTCCGTTCGGCTGCGGTAACACGCTTGGAGCCTTTGGAAGTTTTCGTCCATGGCCTTGAGGAGTTGCTGCTCTTTAGACTCATTGTTGCTGGCACGCGGCTCATCGACAATTTCAAGCCCGGCAGCAGCAATGATTTCATCATCAAAGACTTCTTCTTCAGTGGGCGTCCCAATGCTTGACGTCCCAGGGATGCTAACGAACAGGTTATCGCCAACCTTTAGATATTTGCTTGATGGAGGCACTTCAGATGTCGAAGGTTGATCATTAATGGCCGCCTTGCCGATAATGATCACCCTCATGGCCGAGTCAGTGCTTGGTCCTCCTGAGACAGAGATGTCGTCAGTGGCCTCGGCACTCTTGTTACCGCCCTCCTCAGCATTATCCTTGGCGGCTTCTTCATGGGCGGCCTTGGCGGCTTCTTCATCTGTCATCCTGGTGTGTTCGTCAGCAGCAATATTACTGGCCTCATCGGCAGCGTCCTCCGCGATCCCCTCAATGGTGGAGTCAACATACATTTCATCAGTTGGAGGTGGATCTGAAAGAATGGAGAAGAGAAAAAATCGAGATTCAGATCAAGTTCAAGAATACAAAAAAGGATTAAAGAAGAAAAGTACTTGATGGCAGAAAACTTACCGGAATGAGACTGTTGAGGAGGAACATTTTCTTCTCTGACAACCTCGGTTGTTATCGCCTGGTTGTCGGCGGCTCCGGTTGTGTAACGCCCCGGACACACCCGCCGGTGGTCGTTACTCCTGGCGAGATCTAGACTAGCCTCACAGATCAATACTAGTCTTTCCTGCGCACTTTGTCCTCACTCATGCGCACCCGGGAGCAACTTCCCGGTCGGTCACCCATCCTAAAATTACTCCAAGCTGAGAACGCTTAACTTTGGAGTTCTGTCCGAATGGGCTCCCGGAAAAGAAGGAATTCCTTATTGATATGAGTAGTCTATCATCCCTAATAAGCCAGGCTATCACATACACCCCCACTAAGAGGAACCGACGTCGTCGTCGGGCCACAGGAACGTTCCCTCTTGGCACATACGTCTATGCATCCAGTCTGGTACATGTGCCATGCCGTGTGCCACGATAAGTCACAATCGTCATGAACAACATGACCGCACACCTGTCCGCAAACATCCGTGTAACCGCGAGGGTCGGCTCTGATACCAACTTGTAACGCCCTAGACACACCCACCGGTGGTCGTTACTCCTGGCGAGATCTAGACTGGCCTCACAGATCAATAATAGTCTTTCCTACGCACTTTGTCCTCACTCATGCGCACCCGGGAGCAACTTCCCGGTCGGTCACCCTTCCTGAAATTACTCCAAGCTGAGCACGCTTAACTTTGGAGTTCTGTCCGAATGGGCTCCCGGAAAAGAAGGAATTCCTTATTGATATGAGTAGTCTATCATCCCTAATAAGACAGGCTATCACAGGTTGCTGGCACTTCATCAGTGCGGACAGGCTCGTCTATGGAGGCCCTTGCCGGAGAATCGGTTGCCGGGGCAGTGGTTGACGGAGGTGTTATGGTTGGGTCTACCTCCGGGCGTTCCGCCTCGTGGCGCTCTTCTCCTGCTCCCTTGCCGATGTCAGCAATGAATATTTCAACTCCAACACTCGCCAAAGGAAAGTGAGTAGTGGCCTCACGCTGGGGGCTGCGTTGGGGGCTGTGCCGAGGACTAATAGCCACGACGTCCACATCTGGCACTGTACTTGCTGTCGGTTCGTCCTCCGTTGTGGTCCTCGCCCTCTTGGCCATCCTTTGTGCCAAGGTTTTGCTCGTCCCTATTAAATCAAGACAAGACGGAGCAGATCAGATATCAATAAAAAGAAATCAAGAATTAATGAAAGTGGTTGAAGACACGTACTCTACTTCCTCCTCCTCATCGCTAAGGATGGAGAGGTCATACAGGCTCTCGGGTCCAGTACTGGAGGCAGGAGGTGGGGTAGGAGTTCTGACCCGCTTAGTTGCCGCAGACGCAACAGGTTGAGAAGACCCAGCTCCTCCGGCAGTCGATGCAGTTCGCCGCCTCGTAGAGGTGCGCTGCATTTGTTGCTGTCGTAGAGCTTGGCGTCGAGATCCTTGCTGCCCGGCAGCCTTGGCGGCCGCTCCCTTGTCGGCTACTTCGTCACCCGAAAATGAAGGATGAATTGGCTCTTCGAAGACAGCTTTCCGGAGGACGCGAGGCTTCTTCGCCGGAACAGGAGGAACAGGGGGCTCCCTATGCTCTTGCTCCTCAACAGTTTCTTCGCCCTGTTCCCTGGCAGGCTCTTCTTGTTCTCCGGCAAGTTCTTCCGGCGGCTCTTCCACTGGTTCATCTTCAGCTTCTTCATCAACATCGGCTACCGCGGACCTAGAGCCGCTCTGCTGGCAATATGTGCCAACTCTTCATCGGTGGTGTCGCGGATAAGGCCTTTCTCCTCCCTGATGGCCTTCTCCACCAGCGTATCGAACCATTCCCTCACTACATCTTCAGGTGGTTCTTGCCAAGATCCTTCAATGCCGTGGATATTGCAAGCTGGCATCATTGCAATGAATGATGGCATCCTTGGCGGAGTTGTCAACAAGGGCACCACACTTGCCGACAATTTGAACGAGCCGGTGGTGCGGAAGAGCTGGTGGCAGAGGACCGTGTGCTGCAACACTGTCAGATTGGAGTGGAGCCCGGTCCGCACTCGCATGATGTCCGCCGCATTCTTGTAATCCCAGGCGGGCCTGCTTTTGTTCTGAAGGAGAGCTATGCGCCGGCGAAGAAAATTGGCCCCTACCATTTCGATGGTGAGGCCGGCAGCCCTAAGGTAGAGGATGCGAGTCGTGGCAATTGTGAGCTTCTTGTCATTGGCGTCAAGATAGCTCCAATCCTTACCGCGCTCCACTCTTGTCGTTCTGGGTTTGCAAAAATCTAGGAAGTTTTCATCCTTGATCCAACACCATTCCCCGTGCCACTCATTCCACTTCACATGAAGCTGCCCCTTAAGGTAGACATCCTTGTCCCTGGGATCCAAGTAATGCCACCGGAAAGCGCATCTGCTTCGATGCGTGGGGTGAAGTAATGATGGAAGAGGGCCATGTTGGGCACTACTCCAACAAAGTTTTCTAACAAGTGTGCAAAAACAGACATGCAAGTCATGGCATTGGGGATAAAGTCTAGAAGGCGGAACCCGTAGGTGTACATGATCTCAACGAAGAAATCAGAGAAAGGGGGGACAAGCCCGCAGTAAAAATATGCGGTGAAGAAGGGATACTTGTCCTTGCCAGGTTTGACGGAGCCGGGAAGAACCTCTGGCCTGGTGTGAGTGTCCGTCTCCTTTACCCACATAATCGCGTACCGCTCCACTAGGTCGCTCTCCTTCAACACCGGCTTGAAGACGACATTGTTCCTCCGCAGCGCCGCCATTTCCTCCTTCCTCGCCTCTGCATTCGGATCAACCGCCTTCTCCGGCTTATCTTGGTTCCTCTTGGGCGCCATGATGGCCTTGGGGCAGGGTAGATCTGGAGGCAAGCGAGTGCGCGGCGTGGCGGCGGAAGAAGATGTCTGCTCTGCTCTTGCGCGAGGAAGAAGACGATGGCGAATGGCTAGATTGGAAGAAAGGGGTAAATGAGCAGCGCCCCTCGTGGTTTCCTTTTTATGGGGAAGGCGTGGGGGCTGGCTCTTTACTGTCCTACATGGCTGCGCTTTTCAGGCGCACTACCTCCAGCGGCCGTTTCGTTCCACCTTCCCCATGTCTGCATTTAATGCGCGTCATGGGGGGCACGGTAAAAGAGAAGATTACATCAGTTATCCTCTGCCATGCGTGCCTGTGCACTGTTTGGGCCTAGCCCAACGACGCCTCGCATGCGTGTATGGCCCAGGCCCAGGGGCTCCTGTCGGTGTACCAAGACATGGGTGCCTTAGTACCCTGACTTGTGCATAGGCAGTTGTAGCCTTCTCGACGGAAGGGCTTGCCGGAGGGCTACTTTATACAAGATTACAGGACCACGAAGAAGACCTCCAGGCAGGTCATCAAGGAGTACTAGATCAATACTAAAGACCAAGACTTTGGTTGCCAGCAAGCGAAGGCCCGGCAAGCTCCGTGCCGGCCAAATCCCACTACCTGTCCACCGCTCCACCTCAGTTACACGCCAGTCGCCTATCAAGTAGGTGTCGAGCGAGCAGGCTGTTCGGTGAGCTTTGTCTGGGAACGCGTCAGCTCACCGCCGAAGATACAACTTTAATGACACCCGTCCAGGAGGCGTGTCAAGTTAATAAGAGGTAGCTGGGCGAACAACACAGAAGGAGAGATGATCCTTGCTAGCAAGCTTCACCAGCAAAACACCTCACGGCGCATTCAATGCGTTTGTCCTAACCTGTCAGAGTTAGGTATTTGGCACTATAGCCATTATCCACCTTGTGTAAAGACTGTTTTGCCACTGTAGTGACCCCTTGCTCTATAAAAGGATGCCCATGGCAACATTTACAAGGGTCGAGACATTGCACAATTCACGTGTGTAGCTGCACTTCCTGCGCACCTTGCCGGCAAGCTGCGCTTCCTGTACTTGTGCTCAAACACATCCAATACAATCAAAGCAGGAGTAGGGTTTTACTCCTCATGGCGGCCCAAACCTGGGTAAAATGCTTGTGTTGATTGCTGGATCTGCTCTTTGTGCTTGCGCATCCCAACAGTCAAACTGCAAAGGGGTCTCCTTGATCCCATAGATCATCATACGCACGACAAAGATGGACAAGCACTGCTGGCAGAGATACATGGAGGCATGTGTGCCCACATTGGGTCACGCGCCCTTGTCGGAAAAGCTTTCCGTCAAGGGTTTTATTGGCCCACTGCCCTCCAGGATGCAACTGCACTAGTAACGAAGTGTGAAGCATGCCAATTCCATTCAAAGAATATACATCAAGTCTAGGGGCTGGACATTCTTGGCCCATTCCCCCGTGCAACAGGGGGCTTTGAGTTCTTGTATGTAGCAATCGACAAGTTCACAAAGTGGCCTGAGGTGGAGCTTGTAAGGAAAGTTAAAGCACAGTCAGCCATCAAGTTTTTCAAGGGTCTGGTTTGCCATTTTGGTGTGCCCAATAGGATCATTAGCGACAACAGCACCTATTTTACCAGCCGCACCTTCACAGCATACTGCCAGGAACTTGGAAGCAAGATCTGCTATGCCTCCGTTGCTCACCCGAGAAGCAATGGACAGGCGGAGAGAGCAAATGCTGAAGTGTTGCGTGGACTCAAGACAAGAACCTTTGATAGGCTGCACAAGTGTGGAAGACGCTGGGTAGATGAGTTGCCGCCAGTTCTTTGATCAATCAGGATGACACCAAATCGAGCTATCGGCGAGACACCCGGCAACGTCTTTTGTACAAGTCGGCCGACAAGGCATGTAATCCTTTGTACAGGGCCAGGCGCAGACCCTGTGCGTAGTTGAATAAAGCTAAGTGTTTCACAATCCTTTTTCAACGTACATATTTATTTGTGAATATTACATGCAATGTTGTGTTACATTGCCATGTTTGAAATGATTGACGAACCGTTAAGGTTCCAGCCTCCTCTTTTCTCTTCTTTCTTTTTCTCAAAGGAATAAAGTGTTCCTAGTTTCCTGGGGGGAGTGATGGTATGGATATCAAATGACGTTCAAGAAATCATTTATGACGAGAAGTACAACCAAGGAAAGCTAAGTTGCAAAACTTTGAAATAAAATTTCTTTGTTGTGATTGCAACTTTTCCTTGAACGATTTTCGTCTTTGTATGAAAAACCTGCACGCGAAGGAACGTTATCGGGATTACTCGTGCTCTTATTTCTGTTTCGAGTCCGCTTAACAGTATAAGCTAGCCGCATCAAAACCAATAAGTGATGGTATGAATATCCGGGTATGAGAGCAATCACACGACAAACCAGGGTATATGGTGGAGCTTGGTTGGGATACCTAACAACACCAATTCACAAATCCTAGTGCTGATCGTGTGATACAAAAAGACCCACGGAAACTCACACGGTGGAGATAAATGGGGCAATTGCAACTCTGAAAATGAGCTCAAATTTGATGTATGTGTCGGAGGAATGCTCGTGTTGCAATGCACAGGGAGAGACGCTAGCAAAAAGCTCAAAAACAGGGCACAAGATTGCTCAATTCTACAAGTGCAAACAGCAAGATAATACAAATCCAACACTGCAAGAGATAGCAGCAACTTCTGGCCACGGTTTCTCTCGTTTCGTGCTTGCTCGCTGTTTTTTTTTTTTTTGTACTCCTTTTTTTTTTCTCTCTCTCTCTCTTTTTTTTTTTTTTTTCACAGCAGGGCACGTGAACAGTAACGTGAACAGTACCACGGGATTTTTTTTTTTTTTTTTCAGACTTGAGCAACAAACAACAAATCTGATCTTGCCAATCGCAAAGATGCACTTACCAAAAACCTAGATGAGCAGCCCGTAGAGCATAAGGATATGCTAGTCTCAATAGGAAAGTGCTATGCAAAGGAAAGATTGGCTTGTCTATGGCTCACAAAAGGAAAGACTCGATTTAACTCGGATTGGAAAAAGGAAACCGGAAAGAAAACGCTAAAGGAAAATCCTAGACGCGATTCCGACGAACACAAGAACAAAAAGACGCCGACGAACACAAGAACAAAAAGACGCGGATCAGAACAAAACCCTAGACACCGACTAGATGACACGGATGACAAAGTGACGCAAAAAGAAAGACACAACGACCAGCAACTAAAACTTGGAAACGATGCAATCTAGGCGATGGCAAAAACCCTAACCCTAATCTTTTTGTGAGGCTTTTTCTGGATAGGATGAAACACAGAACTAATCTACGGATGATTTGGTGGATGCTTACCGAGGAAACGCTGGATATCTGATACCAAGATGATATGGGGTGTCCCGATCTTCTCAGTAAGCGGCGGTGGTGATGATGATGGTGTAGGATAACTTGTATGTCGCCGATGAACTCTCCCTCTCTTGATCCCTGATGCCAATGCAAAAGGTCTCAACCCTTTGAATATTCACAACGTCACACACTTGCGCACGCAGCCGTCGACCACGAACGGTTAGAATTGCAATATACTAATTCCCAATGGAACAGCAGATCACACTTGACTTGCAGTATATAATCACCAGATCGATACGAATTGGTGATGAGGATTCAAGATGAATGCTTACAAGCAATCTCATGAACTAGGGTTTATCTTAAACGTGGTCTCCCTCTAACTAACCCTAAGGAAGA
Source organism: Elymus sibiricus (assembly GCA_039707655.1). Lineage (NCBI taxonomy): Eukaryota > Viridiplantae > Streptophyta > Magnoliopsida > Poales > Poaceae > Elymus > Elymus sibiricus. The sequence continues at coordinate 207,145,457 of CM077674.1, forward strand.
GTATTTATATCCTAAGATAGATCGAAGGGGTACATGGGCTGTCAGCCCGAAACTCTGCGCGCAGGCAGCACGGTAGTACCGCTGATGTCATGCGGTACTACCGCTCCAAGCGGTACTTCCGCTTCAGTACCGCTCTACTACCGGTTAGCGCCAAAAGATGCCAGTAGTTTTCACGGTAGTAGGGGCGGTAGTACCGCCTCAAGCGGTACTACCGCTGGGGTGGGGCGGTACTACCGCCCTGGGAGTTGCAGAAGCCTCCTCCCAGCTCAGCTGCATTGCCTCCTTGCTCTCCTTCTTGCTCCCTCGTGCCATGCCTTCCTCTCCAATGTACCTAATGACACATACACACAAGGATTTAGGCAGTATAAAGCTCTCATCAAAATAATTGGCATTATCAACTAAGAGAGAATTCACCTGTTGTTCATCATTGGCTAGGCTTAATATTTCCTTCCAGCTGAAACAATTAGAATCATCGTATTCATAGAATATATCCTCATCATCCTCCCTTTCTTCAAGAAAAGCCGTCCTCGGCTTTGGGTAAGCTGAAAATGGCAGAAACAAAAAGAACAACGTGTACGCATAATATATGTATAGATAACGTGTTGTATCATTTTTGTTGTCATGAAAAAGATGCCCAGTATGCAATATGCAACTTAAATTGCAAGTATAAGTGAAGTTCATATAGTCATGACCAGAATGAGGAACACACATGTACAATGTCTTATTGTTTAGTATTAAGTCCAAAGTCCTCACAGAAGATCGATGATCAAATGTGCTATAAGCAAGGTCAAACCAGTCCAAAATATGCAAAGGTACATATATTGGATACCATGCTTCAACTGTGCCACGCTGATATATAGAACAAACGTAGGTATGTTCACGAGCACTACACGCAGCGGGTAAGATGCAACTCAGTTTGCAAATAAAAGTGAAGTCTATAGCAGTAGCATATAAATGCAACAGGTGTTGGGACAACCACAATGGATTACATTCGGTTATAGCAAGATCAGAACAACCCAACATAGCTGAAATTTTTGTTGGCCGCAAGAAATCAACTAGAACATAATGATATTTCATATTCTCATGAAAATGAGCGACCGTCCCACAACACAATGATTTTGTCACATAGCATATAGGATGCAAAACAGCAAGTTTCAAATCAGCAATCCTATCACAGGTAATGCATATGTGATCCACCAGAAAATTATCAGTCATGCTATATTCACCAATTAAATTAAAAGTGAAACTAGAGGCATATGTGCTAGAATTTAGATGTGAAATTTCAGAAATCTTCTTCATAGCACTACGCAAACTAATAGGTTCATTGAGCAGGATGGAATACACAATATCAACGGGTGGTATTCTAGTAAGTAGTTCGTTATGTGTTATCAGTACCACATGATCAGAATTTGAATTTAGCAAAGTATCACATGGTGCTGAAATATTTGGACTGATCAACGCACAAGAATCAACCAGCAAAGGAATAGACTCACTGAATGCCTCATTGGCTGGTTGCAGCTCAAAATTAGTACCAGTATCAATGTCAATCTCCTGAGATGTAGCAGGTACTAGAAAATCTTGCGCAAGTGGTGATTCAGGTTGTACGACATGCTGCTCCCTTTCTTCAAAAACAACCTGCACATCAGAAGACACAACACTAGGAGCAATTGGGAGCATAGGTTGTACAACAGATGGCTCCCTTTCTTCAAAAGCAACCTGGATATCACAAGAAACAACACTAGGAGTAGACATGATTACGTTAGGTGAAACCTGACTTGTCTCATTAACATGTACTCCCAAGATTGTGTGATCACGCAAATGCTCATTATTAACTATGGGAATAACAGGTGGACAGAGATTTTGACGTCTAACCTTCTAAAAATCCTTAAGTCGTGTATGTGCTAACCAAGTGTGCTTATTATTCCAAAAGAATACAGGATCGGTCTGAGCACTATCAAATTTAACCTTATGCTTATCACACCAAGGTTTTCCCAACAAAACGTGACAACAATTAAGTGTTCTAGGAAGGACATCACAGCGCATGCTAACAGTGTAGCCATAAATGGTGATAGGAACATAAGCACGATGAGTAATTGGAAATGCCTCATCATAAGCAGCTAACGTATATGGCACAAGTTTGGTATATTTACGCAACTGTAGCTTGTTAACAACATCAATACTGACCAAGTTTGTGAGAGAATAATTATCAAGGATCACTGCAGCAGGTCTACCTTCGATGTCTGCAGTAAAGTGGAACAAACCTGAATCAGGATGTACACCAAGATCTTCCTCCTCCCAGAATGCATCACTGCACAAAAACTGTAATGGTAATGGCTTGTCCTTGAGAGGATTCACCATTATTAGTACATAAAAAGTATAGCAGATGTATATGGTGTACTCTCACAACTCACTCAAAAACTGACAAGAAAAGGAAATCTTACCGTTCCAAAGTGAATAGCAATGCGTACCCGTTCGGATGGAAGACTAGTGCACAGATGTGATGAAGTGAATATCCGGGTATGAGAGCAATCACACGACAAACCAGGGTATATGGTGGAGCTTGGTTGGGATACCTAACAACACCAATTCACAAATCCTAGTGCTGATCGTGTGATACAAAAAGACCCACGGAAACTCACACGGTGGAGATAAATGGGGCAATTGCAACTCTGAAAATGAGCTCAAATTTGATGTATGTGTCGGAGGAATGCTCGTGTTGCAATGCACAGGGAGAGACGCTAGCAAAAAGCTCAAAAACAGGGCACAAGATTGCTCAATTCTACAAGTGCAAACAGCAAGATAATACAAATCCAACACTGCAAGAGATAGCAGCAACTTCTGGCCACGGTTTCTCTCGTTTCGTGCTTGCTCGCTGTTTTTTTTTTTTTTGTACTCCTTTTTTTTTTCTCTCTCTCTCTCTTTTTTTTTTTTTTTTTTTTCACAGCAGGTCACGTGAACAGTAACGTGAACAGTACCACGGGATTTTTTTTTTTTTTTTCAGACTTGAGCAACAAACAACAAATCTGATCTTGCCAATCGCAAAGATGCACTTACCAAAAACCTAGATGAGCAGCCCGTAGAGCATAAGGATATGCTAGTCTCAATAGGAAAGTGCTATGCAAAGGAAAGATTGGCTTGTCTATGGCTCACAAAAGGAAAGACTCGATTTAACTCGGATTGGAAAAAGGAAACCGGAAAGAAAACGCTAAAGGAAAATCCTAGACGCGATTCCGACGAACACAAGAACAAAAAGACGCCGACGAACACAAGAACAAAAAGACGCGGATCAGAACAAAACCCTAGACACCGACTAGATGACACGGATGACAAAGTGACGCAAAAAGAAAGACACAACGACCAGCAACTAAAACTTGGAAACGATGCAATCTAGGCGATGGCAAAAACCCTAACCCTAATCTTTTTGTGAGGCTTTTTCTGGATAGGATGAAACACAGAACTAATCTACGGATGATTTGGTGGATGCTTACCGAGGAAACGCTGGATATCTGATACCAAGATGATATGGGGTGTCCCGATCTTCTCAGTAAGCGGCGGTGGTGATGATGATGGTGTAGGATAACTTGTATGTCGCCGATGAACTCTCCCTCTCTTGATCCCTGATGCCAATGCAAAAGGTCTCAACCCTTTGGATATTCACAACGTCACACACTTGCGCACGCAGCCGTCGACCACGAACGGTTAGAATTGCAATATACTAATTCCCAATGGAACAGCAGATCACACTTGACTTGCAGTATATAATCACCAGATCGATACGAATTGGTGATGAGGATTCAAGATGAATGCTTACAAGCAATCTCATGAACTAGGGTTTATCTTAAACGTGGTCTCCCTCTAACTAACCCTAAGGAAGAGTATTTATATCCTAAGATAGATCGAAGGGGTACATGGGCTGTCAGCCCGAAACTCTGCGCGCAGGCAGCACGGTAGTACCGCTGATGTCATGCGGTACTACCGCTCCAAGCGGTACTTCCGCTTCAGTACCGCTCTACTACCGGTTAGCGCCAAAAGATGCCAGTAGTTTTCACGGTAGTAGGGGCGGTAGTACCGCCTCAAGCGGTACTACCGCTGGGGTGGGGCGGTACTACCGCCCTGGGAGTTGCAGAAGCCTCCTCCCAGCTCAGCTGCATTGCCTCCTTGCTCTCCTTCTTGCTCCCTCGTGCCATGCCTTCCTCTCCAATGTACCTAATGACACATACACACAAGGATTTAGGCAGTATAAAGCTCTCATCAAAATAATTGGCATTATCAACTAAGAGAGAATTCACCTGTTGTTCATCATTGGCTAGGCTTAATATTTCCTTCCAGCTGAAACAATTAGAATCATCGTATTCATAGAATATATCCTCATCAGATAGGACATCTCCCATCTCTAGGTTACCGAAGTTAAATAAGAAACACAAAGCAACACGCATAATTAGACAACACATATCAAATAACCACCTACTAACCGACCGACCCGTAGCCAACAATTACTCAAATAACATCACATATAAGGGGGTTCAAGAGTTATTACAACCCATCATGGAGACCGTGATGGGGGAGGAAGAAGTGGTGATGATGATGATGATGGAGGCGGCGCAGCGGTGGATAATGATGATGGTGGCGCGGCGGCGGCGGCCCATGGCCGCTCCCCGCTGGCGGCGGTTCCTTCTAGTCTCCCTCTTGGTTGTCCCAAAGGTGTTCTTGATGTGGACAGCAGCTGGATGTGGAGACGAATTTATAAGATGAAAGTGTATGGAGGCAGCTAGGGTTGAAGGTGAATATACAAGAGCTCCCTCATAGCCTCCTCCCTTGATGTGGCTGATGGGTAACGAAGCATGAAAATCAAAAAATTTCCTACGAACACCCAAGATCTATCTAGGAGAAGCATAGCAACGAGAGAGGAGAGTCTGTCTACGTACCCTCATAGACCGAAAGCGGAAGCGTATATAACGTAGTTGATGTAGTCGTACTCTTCGCGATCCGATCACGATCCAGCCGATCTAGTGCCGAACGGACGACACCTCCGAGTTTAGCACATGTGCGGCTCGATGATGTATCCTCCTCCTTGATCCAGCAAGCGGGAGAGGAGAAGTAGATGGGATCACAACCAACACGACATCATGGTGGTGATGGTGGTGGTGGAGCACCGACAGCGCTTTGCTAAGCATCGTCGGGACGAGGCGGTGGTGTAACGGGAGAGAGAGGGGCGCCCAAGGGCTGGTGTGTTGTTTGGGGTGCCCCCTCCTCTATATATATAGGTGGAGGGGCGTGGGGAACAGCCCCTCCAAGCCCCAGCCCACAGCCAAAGGGGGGGAGGACTTGGACTCCAACTCCAATCCTATTCCTACTAGGACTCCCCTTTTTTTCCCTTCCCTAGCCACATGGGCTTTTGAGGACTTGGTGCGCCTGGCCCAATAAGGCAGGGCGCCTCCCCTCAGCCCATGCCAGCCCTTGGGACGTGGTGGACCCACTTGTGGACTTCTGGACCCCTCCAGAATCCTCCGGAAGCTTCCCGGTACAATACCGAAAAAACTGCACCTTTTTTCGGAACCCAAAATATGATTTCCCATATATAAATTTACCTCTCGACCATTCCGAGACTCCTCGTGACGTCCGAGATCTCATCCGGGACTCCGAACAACATTCGGTTACCAATCATCAAATATCCCAATACTACTCTAGCGTCAATGAACGTTAAGCGTGTGACCCTGCGGGTTCGGGAATCATGTAGTCATGACCGAGACTCCTCTCCGGTCCATAACCAATAGCGGGACCTGGATGCCCATATTGATTCCTACATATTCCACGAAGATCTTTTATCAGTTGAACCATGATGTCAAGGATTCGGTTAATCCCGTATGCAATTCCCTTTGTCCGACGATATGTTGCTTGCCCGAGATTCGATCGTCGGTATCTCCATACCTAGTTCAATCTCGTTACCGGCAAGTCTCTTTACTCGTTCTGTAATACAAGATCCCATGACTAACCCATTAGCCACATTGCTTGCAAGCTCATTATGATGTTGTATTACCGAGAGGGCCCAGAGATATCTCTCCATCATATGGAGTGACAAATCTCAGTCTCGATCCATGCCAACCCAACAGACACCTTCGGAGATACCTGTAAAGTATCTTTATGATCACCCAGTTACGAAGTGACGTTTGATAGCACACAAAGTATTCCTCCGGTATTCGGGAGTTGCATGATCTCATGGTCTTAGGAATAGATACTTGACATGAAGAAAGCTATAGCAAATAACTAAATGATCTGATGCTAAGCTTACGGTTGGGTCTTGTCCATCACATCATTCTCCTAATGATGTGATCCCGTTATCAATTGACAACTCATGTCTATGGTTAGGAAACCTTAACCATCTTTGATCAACGAGCTAGTCTAGTAGGGGCTCACTAGGGACACGGTGTATTTTATGTATTCACACATGTATTTAAGTTTCCGATCAATACAATTCTAGCATGAATAATAAACATTTATCATGAACAAGGAAATATGATAATAACCAATTTATTATTGCCACTAGGGAATATTTCCAACAGTCTCCCACTTGCACTAGAGTCAATAATCTAATTCACATCGCTATGTGATTAACACATAATGAGTTCTAGGGTTTGATCATGTTTTGCTTGTGAGAGAGGTTTTAGTCAACGGGTCTGCCTCATTCAGATCCGTATGTACTTTGTAAATCTCTATGTCATTCTGTAGATGCTGCTACCACGCTCCACTTGGAGCTATTCCAAATGACTGCTCCACCATGCAATATAAATATGTATCCGGTTTGAGACTTAGAGTCATCCGGATCGGTGTCAAAGCTTGCATCGACATAACCCTTTATGACGAACTCTTTATCACCTCCATAACCGAGAAACATTTCCTTAGTCCTCTTTAGGTACCTAAGGATAATTTTGACCGTTGTTCAGTGATCCACTCCTGGAGCACTTTGGTACCTCCCTGCCAGACTAATGGCAAGGCACACATCAGGTCTGGTACACAGCATGGCATACATTATAGAGCCTATGGCTGAAGCATAGGGAATGACTTTCATCCTTTCTCTTTCTTCTACCATGGTCGGGCTTTGAGTCTTACTCAACTTCACACCTTGCAATACAGGCAAGAACCCTTTCTTTGACTGATCCATTTTGAACTTCTTCAAAACTTTGTCAAGGTATGTGCTCTGTGAAAGTGCTATCAGGCGTCTTGATCTATCTCTATAGATCTTGATGCCCAATATGTAAGCAGCTTCACCGAGGTCTTTCATTGAAAAACTCTTATTCAAATATCCTTTTATGCTTTCTAGAAATTCTATATCATTTCCAATCAACAATATGTCATCCACATATAATATTAGAAATGCTATAGAGCTCCCACTCACTTTCTTGTAAATACAAGCTTCTCCATAAGTTTGTATAAAACCAAAAGCTTTGATCACCTCATCAAGCTTATATTCCAACTCCGAGATGCTTGCACCAGTCCATAGATGGACCGCTGGAGCTTGCATGCTTTCTTAGCATCCTTAGGATCGACAAAACCTTCTGGTTGCATCATATACAATTCTTCCTTAAGAAACACGCTAAGGAATGCTGTTTTGACGTCCATTTGCCAGATCTCATAATCACAAAATGCGGCACTAGCTAACATAATTCTAACAGACTTAAGCATCGCTACAGGTGAGAAAGTCTCATCGTAGTCAACCCCTTGAACTTGTTGGAAACCCTTTGCGACAAGTCGAGCTTTATAGACGGTGATATTACCATCATCGTCTGTCTTCTTCTTAAAGATCCATTTATTCTCAATGGCTTGCCGATCATCGGGAAAGTCCACCAAAGTCCATACTTTGTTCTCATACATGGATCCTATCTCGGATTTCATGGCTTCAAGCCATTTGTCGGAATACGGGCTCATCATAGCTTCTTCATAGTTCATAGGTTCGCCGTTGTCCAACAACATGACTTCCAGGACTGGACTACCATACCACTCTGGTGCAGAACGTACCCTGGTCAACCTACGAAGTTCAGTAGTAACTTGATCCGAAGTTTCATGATCATCATCATTAGCTTCTTCTCCGGTTGGTGTAGCCATCACAGGAACTGCTTTCTGTGATGCGCCACCTTCCAATTCGAGAGAAGGTACGATTACCTCATCAAGTTCTACTTTCCTCCCACTCACTTCTTTCGAGAGAAACTCCTTCTCTAGAAAGGACCCATTCTTGGCAACAAAGATCTTGCCCTCGGATCTGTGGTAGAAGGTATACCCAATGGTATCTTTAGGGTATCGTATGAAGACGCACTTCTCCGCTTTGGGTTCGAGCTTTTCAGGTTGAAGCCTCTTGACATAAGCGTCGTATCCCCAAACTTTAAGAAACGACATCTTAGGTTTCTTGCCAAACCATAACTCATACAGTGTCGTCTAAATGGATTTTGACGGTGCTCTATTTAAAGTGAATGCGGCTATCTCTAATCCATAACCCCAAAACGAGAGTGGCAAATCGGTAAGAGACATCATAGAATGCACCATATCCAATAGAGTATGATTACGATGTTCGGACACACCATTATGTTGTGGTGTTCCAGGTGGCGTGAGCTGTGAAACAATTCCACATTGTCTTAAATGCATACCAAACTCGTAACTCAAATATTCACCTCCACGATCAGATCGTAGAAATTTAATTTTCTTATTACGATGATTCTCCACTTCACTCTGAAACTCCTTGAACCTTTCAAATGTTTCAGACTTGTGTTTCATTAAGTAAGTATACCTGTATCTACTCAAATCATCTGTGAAGGTAAGAAAATAATGATATCCACCGTGTGCTTCAACACTCATCGGACCGCATACATCGGTATGTATTATTTCCAATAAGTCACTTGCCCGCTCCATTCATCCGGAAGACGGGGTTTTAGTCATCCTGCCATAAGGCATGGTTCACATGTCTCAAATGATTCATAATCAAGAGATTCCAAAAGTCCATCGGCATGGAGTTTCTTCATGCGCTTTACACCAATATGACCTAAGCAGCAGTGCCACAATCATGTGGTACTATCATCATTAACTTTGCATCTTTGGCATTAATATTATGAACATGTGTATCACCACGATCGAGATTCAGCAAACCATTCACATTGGGTGCATCATCACGAAAGACATTACTCATATAAACAGAATAACCATTATTCTCTGACTTAAATGAATAACCGTCTTGTAATAAACAATATCTAGATATAATGTTTTATGCTCAACGCAAGCACCAAATAACCATTATTTAGGTTTAATACTAATCCCAAAGGTATTACGAGCGTGCCGATGGTGATCATATCAATCTTGGAGACACTTCCAACACCCATCGCCACCTCGCCCTCAGCTAGTTTCCGTTACTCCGCAGCTCCTGCTTTGAGTTACTAATATTAGCAACTGAATCGGTATCAAAATACCCAGATGCTACTACGAGCACTAGTGAGGTACACATCAATAACATGTATATCAAATATACCTACGTTGACGTTGCCATCCTTCTTATCTACCAAGTTCTTGGGGCAGTTCTGCTTTGAGTGACCGTTCCCCTTATAGTAGAAGCACTCAGTCTCAGGTTTGGGTCCAGCCTTAGGTTTCTTCACGGGAGCAGTAACTGCTTTACCGTTCTTCTTGAAGTTCCCTTTCTTTCCCTTGCCTTTCTTGAAACTAGTGGTGTTTTCAATCATCAACACTTGATGCTCCTTCTTGATTTCTACCTCCACGGCCTTAAGCATCGCGAAGAGCTCGGGAAGTGTTTTCTCCATCCCTTGCATACTATAGTTCACCACAAAGCCCTTATAGCTTGGTGGCAGTGATTGGAGAATTATATCAATAACCGAGTCATCTGGAAGATTAACTCCCAACTGAGTCAAGCGGTTGTGCAACCCAGACATTCTGAGTATATTCTCACTAACAGAACTGTTCTCCTCCATTTTACAGCTAAAGAACTTGTCGGAGATGTCATACCTCTTGACCTGGGCATGAGCTTGAAATACGAATTTCAGCTCCTGGAACATCTCATATGCTCCGTGGTGCTCAACACGTCTTTAGAGCCCCGGTTCTAAGCCGTAAAGCATGGCGCATTAAACTATCGAGTAGTCATCAGAATGTGCCTGCCAGATGTTCACAACATCCACAGACTACGCTAGAGGGGTTGGCACACCGAGCGGTTAATCAAGGACATAAGCCTTCTGTGCAGCAGTGAGGACAATCCTCAGACTACGGACCTAGTCTGCATAATTGCTTACAATATCTTTCAACTTAGTCTTTCTCTAGGAACGTATTAAAAACAAGGAGCTACAGCGCGAGCTATTGATCTACAACATAACTTTGCAAAGACAATTTAGACTATGTTCATGATAATTACTTTAGTTAATAAAATTACTAATGAACTCCCACTTAAATCAACATCCCTCAAGTTGTCTAAGTGATACATGATCCAAATCAACTAACCCATGTCCGATCATCACGTGAGATGGAGTAGTCATCAATGGTGAACATCTCCATGTTGATCATATCTACTATATGACTCATGTTTGACCTTTCGGTCTCCTGTGTTCCAAGGCCATGTCATTACATGCTGGGCACGTCAAGTTTAACCCAAGTATTCTGCATGTGTAAAACTGGCTTACACCCGTTGTATGCGAATGTAGAGTCTATCACACCCGATCATCACGTGGTGCTTCGAAACGACGAACTTTCGCAATGGTGCATACTTAGGGAGAACACTTTTATCTTGAAATTAAGTGAAGGGATAATCTTATAATGCTACCGTCGTCCTAAGCAAAATAAGATGCATAAAAAGATAAACATCACATGCAATCAATATGTGACATGATATGGCCATCATCATCTTGTGCTTTTGATCTCCATCTCCAAAGCACCGGCATGATCGCCATCATCACCGGCATGACACCATGATCTCCATCATCGTGTCGTCACGTGGTCGTCTCGCCAACTATTGCTTCTACAACTATTGCTAACGCATAGCGATAAAGTAAAGCAATTATATGGCGTTTAACAGTTGACTCACAGGTCACACAATAAATTAAAGACAATCCTATGGCTCCTGCTGGTTGCCATACTCATCGACATGCAAGTCGTGAACCTATTACAAAACATGATCATCTCATACATCAACATATATCACATCACATTCTGGCCATACCACATCACAACATGCCCTGCAAAAACAAGTTAGACGTCCTCTACTTTGTTGTTGCAAATTTTACGTGGCTGCTATGGGCAACTAGCAAGAACCGTTCTTACCTACGCAAAACCACAACAGTGATAATCAAGTTGCCTTTTAACCTTCTATAAGGACCGCCTTCGTCAAATTACATTCAACTAAATTAGGAGAGACAGACACCCGCTAGCCAACTTATGCAAAACAAGTTGCATGTCAGTCGGTGGAACCGGTCTCATGTGCGAGGACATGTAAGGTTGGTACAAGCTGCTTCATCCCATAATACTGCTGAATCCAAATAAGACAAAAGAGGTAAGCAATTTGAGCATCGACGACCAAAACTTTTGTGTTCTACGCATAGACCTAGCTCATGATGCCACTGATGGGTAACGAAGCATCAAAATCAAAAAAATTCCTACGAACACCCAAGATCTATCTAGGAGAAGCATAGCAACGAGAGAGGAGAGTCTGTCTACATACCCTCGTAGACCGAAAGCGGAAGCATATATAACACGGTTGATGTAGTCATACTCTTCGCGATCACGATCTAGCCGATCTAGTGCCGAACGGACGGCACCTCCGAGTTTAGCACACGTGCGGCTCGATGATGTCACCTCCTCCTTGATCCAGCAAGTGGGAGAGGAGAAGTAGATGGGATCACAACCAACACGACGGCGTGGTGGTGATGGTGGTGGTGGAGCACCGACAGCACTTCGCTAAGCGTCGTCGGGACGAGGCGGTGGTGTAACGGGAGAGAGAGGGGTGCCCAGGGGCTGGTGTGCTGTTTGGGGCGCCCCCTCCTATATATATATAGGTGGAGGGGCATTGGGAACAGCCCCTCCAAGCCCTAGGGCGCAGCCAAAGGGGGGGAGGACTTGGACTCCAACTCTAATCCTATTCCTACTAGGACTCCCCTTTTTTTCCCCTTCCCTAGCCACATGGGCTTTTGAGGACTTGGTGCGCCTAGCCCAATAAGGCCAGGGCGCCTCCCCTCAGCCCATGCCTGCCCTTGGGACGCGGTGGACCCACTTGTGGACTTCCAGACCCCTCCGGAATACTCCGGAACCTTCTGGAAGCTTCCCGGTACAATACCGAAAAAACTGCACCTTTTTCCGTAACCCAAAATATGACTTCCCATATATAAATCTTTACCTCTCGACCATTCCGAGACTCCTCGTGACGTTTGGGATCTCATCCGGGACTCCGAACAACATTCGGTAACCAATCATCAAATATCACAATACTACTCTAGCGTCAACAAACGTTAAGTGTGCGACCCTGCGGGTTCGAGAATCATATAGTCATGACCGAGACACCTCTCCGGTCAATAACCAATAGCGGGACCTAGATGCCCATATTGATTCCTACATATTCCACGAAGATCTTTTATCGGTTGAACCACGATGTCAAGGATTCGGTTAATCCCGTATGCAATTCCCTTTGTCCGGCGATATGTTACTTGCCCGAGATTCGATCGCCGGTATATCCATACCTAGTTCAATCTCGTTATCGGCAAGTCTATTTACTCGTTCTGTAATACAAGATCCCATGACTAACCCATTAGCCACATTGCTTGCAAGCTCATTATGATGTTGTATTACCGAGAGGGCCCAGAGATATCTCTCCGTCATACGGACTGACAAATCTCAGTCTCGATCCATGCCAACCCAACAGACACCTTCGGAGATACCTGTAGAGCAACTTTATGATCACCCAGTTACGAAGTGACGTTTGATAGCACACAAAGTATTCCTCTGGTATTCGGGAGTTGCATGATCTCATGGTCTTAGGAATAGATACTTGACATGAAGAAAGCTGTAGCAAATAACTAAACGATCTGATGCTAAGCTTACGGTTGGGTCTTGTCCATCACATCATTCTCCTAATGATGTGATCCCGTTATCAAATGACAACTCATGTCTATGGTTAGGAAACCTTAACCATCTTTGATCAACGAGCTAGTCTAGTAGAGGCTCACTAGGGACACGGTGTATTTTATGTATTCACACATGTATTTAAGTTTGCGATCAATACAATTCTAGCATGAATAATAAACATTTATCATGAACAAGGAAATATGATAATAACCAATTTATTATTGCCTCTAGGGCATATTTCCAACAGTGGCTTCTCTCCTTTGATCCAAGGTCTCTAGATGAGAACAATCCTCTCCCAAATCACCCCTTGAAAGCCAAGGAAGTCGTGGGAACAACCGGGATGAAATCCACGAAGAATCCTGTCATGAGAGGCAACTTTCGGTGCTGTCTGGAGTCCAAACGGGCATTCAAACGACCGCACGCGGTCATTTGGAACGCCGTCTTTTGTGCTGATTTCTTGTGCTGCCTCCCATTGGTAAAACCGTCGCCATTTCTTCATACGAACTCAGAATTTGACGTTCTTGGGCTCGTTGGATTCGTATGAACGACGCCGATCCATTTATCATTTTAGATCTTGACTTGGAGCAATTTGGAAAAATAACTTTTTCCACCTTTGAAATGGCTAAGTCTGGGTCCTGGATGTCCACCATTTGAACTCCTTTCATCGTGCTAAGTACTTGGGAAGTCCATCACACCTACAAGACACACAAAGACAAAGAAAACTAATAAAAACTAAAAAAGAATAGAGATTATGCAATGCTCATGGTGAAAAGGATAAAAACTGGAAATCATGCATATGGACATATAATTGGCTCAATGGAACATGATATTACTTGATATACGGAGATAATGTGCAACAAATGAGCTATAAAGATGCGTAAAATATGGAGCCATCAACCTCCCTAAGATTAAACCTTGCTCGTCCTCGAGTAAAATGGTTGACTATCTATGCTCATTGTTGCTAACTCTAAGCACATATTGAAAACCAAAGTCCAAAAGTGATACCATGTTCATCTTGCAAGTTTGCAAAAGTTAGCTAGCATGGGAGTAATAACTGCAATCCTCTTAGTTCCATTGCCATGGAGGTCAAGAAAGAGGAAATATTTTTGGGGAGTCCAAATTCCCATTGCCAAAGGTTTAGAGACGATGTCAATATTATGTTGGGAACATAGCAATGACTATCATAGACAAAGGAATCATGCATCAGTGATCACTTCCAAACCACCAACCGGAGGCATACCAGGTGCAATAGCAAGATTGTCTATCTGCATTATTAAACCACTCAACTACCTATGCAGAGCTGAGCGCAAGCCTATGCCTCGCACTTGAAGGAAAAATAGAATAATGATTAGGGTTTGAGAAGACAAAAACAAAGAAAGTCTTGCATTAATGCAGCTGACCATTAGGCAATGGAGAAGGCCTTATGATCGATGTTAACGCAAGGAGTAGTGATCGCCATGCAATGGATGCACTAGAGCTATAAGTGTATGAAATCTCTCCTAATGCAGCTAAGTGGGTGTGCATCCAACTTGCTTGCTCATGAAGACCTCGAGCATTTGAGGAAGCTCATCATCGGAATATACAAGCCAAGTTCTATAATGTAAAGATCCCACTAGCATAGTCATGAAGTATATGAACTCTCTACATGAAGTACATGGTGCTACTCTGAAGCACAAGTGTGGTAAAAAGATAGTAGCATGCCCCTTCTCTCTTTTTATCTCATTTTTTGGTTTTCTCTTCTTTTTCTTCCCTTTTTTTATTCTTCTTTTTTTCCTCTTTTTTTGAGAACAGTCCCATGAACCTCATCCTCACTTTTTCGAGGACTCATAAGTCTCCACCATTCTTTTCCTCACTGGGGCATGCTCTAATAATGATGATCATCACACTTTTATTTACTTACAACTCGACAAACTAAAAAAGATGACTACATATGAATGCCTCTGGCGGTGTACCAGGATGTGCAATGATCTAGCGTAACATGTATAAAATGATGAAAGGTGGCTGCACCACAGATATCATGTCAGCAATATATGATCATGCAAACAATATGACAATGAATGCTCAAGTCATGTGAATAGTAACGGTGGAACTTGCATGGCAATATACTCGGAATGGCTATGAAAATGCCATGGTAGGTAGGTATGGTGGCTGTTTTGAGGAGATGAGGTGTTTTATGTGTAGGAGAACAAGAGGACACTAGTGGAAAAAGTGCTAGCCACAACTTTCGTTGGTGGCGCGCCATTTTTAAACAACGCCAGCACTATTTTTTCTAAATAGTGGTGGCGTTGGCTTATTTTCTATGAAAGTACTAGGGACATAGTGGTGGCGTTTAAACATAGATGAACGTCACAGGTATATGGGGCCCAAAGTTTGTATAAGGCTTAATATAGTGCTGGCGTTGTATGACATGGTATGCTAGCACTATGTGTTTAGTTGTGGCGTGTCACGGGTTGCCATGTCAGCACTACATGACGTGGGGTCTAATTCTTTTTACTAATTTAAGAATATTGTATTTATTTTATTTTAATTTATTAAGTTAAGAATATTATTTTTATTAAATTAAGATTATAGTATTGCTTTTATTTCAATTGCTTCTACTAATTTAAGAATATTGTTTTGACTTTTATTAAAGTACTATTACTATTTTGTATTACTTTTATTAAGTTAAAAATATTATATTGCTTTTATTTTCATTGCTTCTACTAATTTAAGAATATTGTTTTGACTTTTATTAAAGTACTATTACTATTTTGTATTACTTTTATTAAGTTAAGAATAATATTTTTATTAAATTGAGAATATTATATTGCTTTTATTTTGTATTACTTTTTTTGCTAAATTTAGTTTTTTTGCTTATTTGGCCAAGCCCATAAATTTTTAGGAGGCAGAGGGGGTCAAAGCCGAGGGCAACGGCCCCCTCGCCTCACCCTTACTCTCTCTCTCTCTGCCGCCGCTCCCCCTCTCTTTGCCCTTGCTCTCTCGATCCCCTTTCTCAATCCCCTTTCTCTAGCCGGCAGATTTTGGTCGTTTCCCTCAGATTTCGGCGGGTTCCGGTCGTTAGGTAACAGGTAAATCTCCCCCTCTCTCTGCCCTACTCTAGAACCATTTGATTTCATTTGGTTTGATTTTGTTTGACTTGATTTCGTTGGATTTGCATCACTAGGGTTTCGGCGACGACGGTGACGGACTGCTAGGGTTCATCCCCTTCCATGACATTGAGTACAAATCATCGTGAGTTCATCCCCTCCACGGCATTGACTCCAATGTGAAGCGACTAGGGTTTCAGTTTGTTAGAAACTCCAATGTGAAGTGACTAGGTGCAACATAATTTGACTAGGTAGGGAAAATTAGGAGTTAATTTGTTAGAAACTACAATGTGAAGTGCAAGATAATTTGGGTTTGCTCTAGGCATTTTGAGAGAAATGTTGAAGCAGTGCCAAATCAGTGTGAAATCACATTTTGATACACATGGCAGGTTTGGTTGCCATCCACACTTGTGTGCCAAATCAAAATGTGATTTCGCACTAATTTGGCACAGAAGTGTGGATGACCAATTTGGCCACCACAAGAACAGTGGCATGTTTGGTTGTCATCCACACTTGTGTGCCACAAGTGATGTTTGGTTGTCATCCACACTTGTTTGCCACAAGTGTGGCATGTCACTGTTTTTGTGGTGACCAAATTGGTCATCCACACTTGTGTGACACAAGTGTGGCATGCCACTGTTTTTGTGGTGGCCAAATTGGTTATCCACACTTGTGTGCCACAAGTGGGTATGTGACTGAAAAAAGGTGGCATGCTAGTTCAATTGTATGTGTTTGTATGTGTATAAACTGCCATGTGTTAGATAATTACGAGTGCATATGTTGAACTAATTTGTCTAACAAATTATTTATGTGTCTAACAAATTAAAGTGCATCAGGTCATGGCCAACTCCGGAGGCAACAACGAGGAGGTGTACGATGCAGACATTGTTGATGTAAAAAACGGCAGACCTCGGGGTAGGGGATCCCGAGCGGTGGATCACGGATCAATGGTAACAGGGACGAAGGAGACGGTGTTTACCCAGGTTCGGGCCCTCTCAAAGAGCTAATACCCTATGTCCTGCTTTGATTATATTGATGGTGAAGTATCGAGTACAAGCTTGATCTACCTCGAGATCGTAAGGAGAAGTCTAACCCTAGGGCTAGGTGGATGGTAATTGTGATTCCTTGTCCACTACAGGCTAATCCCCCCTAGCTTATATACACGCCAGATAGGGCATCTAGGGTTACATGGTCAGTATCCAGGGATGCGTATGGAGGCGGCAGGAGATGTCTTGGGGTATACTCCAAGTGTTCGGCAGATGCAATCTTGATCACGGCGTGGCCTCCGGAGTCCATTTGAATGAGAATGAGGGCCTTCAGGCCCAGCCCGAGGATTATGGGCCGACTAGGTTGGTACCCCTAGTCCAGGACACCAACAGTAGCCCCTGAACTTGTCTTCAACGCCGAAGACGACATCTTCGAACTTCGGATCCGGAGTCTTTGGCTCGATAGATGAGTTCTTGCTTATCATCTTTAGCTTGGCTTTGAAGTTTTCGATATATTCGATGATTTTTACTCCGGCCCCACTACACGTGGCCTTCAATGCCTGACCTCGATCACCGTGCCTTCTGGGGAATCGAGTTGCTTTATAGCGAGACGTCAAAGCGTCGGCCTCTTTTACTTATAAATATATAGCCGAGGTCTACGACAAGGCGCATCTTGACCCTTTTCCACAGTCCATATGAGTCCTTCTCTCTACCCCCAGTTCCAACCCCGAGAGCTCTGAGCGATGGCCAGCGACGCGGGATCCTCATGGCCCCATCAGAGGCGACTGGGGGAGCTGCTCCGTCACGCGCCCCCACCTAGGGCGTCTAGCCACCCAGGGCTATTTGCCAGATTCAAATCTGACCTCCACTCGCTCAGGGTTAACCATCGCGGACGGGCAGGCACACGCTGAGAGCCACCCTACCCCTCGCGGGGACGAGCGGGTATGCTTCGTTTCTTTTCTCCTTCGCGGCCTGGGATTTCCCATTCATCCCTTGCTCCGGGGCTTTCTTGAATTTATGGGCTACAACTCCACCACCTCACCCCCAATTCAATCTTACACATCGCGGGGTTTGTTGCCCTCTGCGAAATGCACCTCGGATGCGAGGCTCACTTCGGGCTATGGCGGAGGTATTTTTGTGTAGTGCCCTGCTCCCCAACCGGGGCACTATTCGAAGTGGGCGCAGCCGAGGTCTGTCGAATTGATGGGACCAGCTACCCATCGGGTACCCCTCCGAGAGGATTCCGACATCTGGCCGTCCGAGTGGTTTTACATAGACGATGTTCCACTATTTGATCCAGTTCGGACAGGGCTCCCAGCATACTACTCGGAGCCCCCGAAGAAGCGCTACAACTGGAGACCCAGGCGCATTGCTCAGGAGGACGATGCCAACATAGTCCACCTAGCAGCACAAGTGAAGCGGCTGTCCGACACCGGCCTCACCATTATAGATGTAACGGCAAAGGTGATCAAACGAAGAGTCCAACCACTCCAGCAACGCCAACACCTGTTGTGCATGTACAACGGAATTGACGATGCCTCCCGATCGATAAAAGAAGATCTCGACGACCAGGCAGCCTTCGGGACCGCACTGGCTAGTATCTACCAGGGCTCAGCGGAGGATTTTGTGAGACGGCAGTTCCAAGACGGGCTGTCTTGTTATAACCCTGCCGATATAGTAAGTTTTCCTAGATTTTCTTGTCTATCCAAGCTGTTTTACATTTAACTTTTCTGAACAACCTTTTACTGGGTCTGGACAGAGATGGAGACAATGGGTCGAGGCGTTAAACAGCCCCGTGCCCGAACCCGAGGTGCATCGTCGAGCGGAGGACCCCGTCTTCCATGAAGATGAAGAACTATCTCTTCTATACAAGGAGGGGAAGTTTTATATGGAGAGCCTTGACGGCTCAAGGGTAGCCATCGCCCCCGACGTACCGGGGACGCGGCCGGCCTCATCGGTAAAGCCCCTCAAAGGACCCCTCCGCTGGAGACACGCGGAGCTCGGGCCCCAGCGGCAACCATGGAGGCAGGCCAAGATGCTCCCTCCATCCCGAGGTAATATCCTTGCTATTGTATTCCAGAGAACAAAGTCCCGGATTTCAATTTTTTGGATACAAGAGACGAGGGGACCTTGGCTCCAGGCAGTGGTGTGGGGCCTCCTCCCACCTCGGGAGCTACTCCCGAGGTACCCCAGCCAGAAGATTCAGGGTACTACTCGGCCACCCCGTCCGAGGTTGAGAGCGCCATGAACCACCGAAGACGGAAGGCGTCACTACAGAATTCTGTCTTTACTAGTCAGGAGTTCAATGCCCTGAGTTTGGTGGATGCTTACCTCGGCGCGACCCGTTCTGTCTTTGAGAAGACAGTGGGTGTTTTATCACAGGGTTTGCAGGTAAGGCCCCACCTAAGTTTTCTTTAGAGATTCCTTGCGCTTTCCACAATTTGTTTGCTTGAAGGCAAACTAATTTGCCAAACATGGCAGTAGCCCCTAAGGCTCGATACGGGCGCTAGCGACCGTGTTGAGGCTTGTAAATGAAAAGGACTTGTGCCTTCGACAGGGTGCGCGGGAGAAGAATGAGCACCTCGCCGAGGTACTCTCCCGGCCAGAAGGGAAATTGCACGCTGCTCTAACCGAGGTAGAGCATGTGAAAACCTTCATGAGAGAATCGCACGGTAAGTGCTTCCATTTTACATGGTATTCTTGTGTTGAAAATCCTTGGGTTATGTAACAACTTGATGTATTGTAGCAGCAGAAGCCCTTGGCCATCTAGAAAGGGATCTCAAACAATCCCATGAAGAGTTGATCTACACGGAGTCACACCGGCAGGCCAGCTAGCATGTATTATCCCAAACGAGGGAAGATTCGAACGCGCTAAATGTGGAGAATGCCCGACAGGCTCAGGAGATTGAGACCTTGAAAGCTCAACTGGCCGCTGCCGAGGCGAAGAACTGACAAACAAGTGAAGCAATATTTGGTAACCTTTTTGTTTCCATTTGAAGATGGTTTCCTGGTCATAGGATTGCTAGAGTTGGTCGGCAGGCTAATATTTGATTCTTGGCAGCTTCGTTAACCGGTCAGCCCTTGGAAACCCCTGGCCTGTTACCCGAGGACACCGCAACTCATCTGGCCGAGGTGCATGAAAGCGCACAGACGTCGATGAAGGTGGTGTTTAAGGCTTTATGGCCCGAGGAGGAACATGTGCCCGAAGACATGGCAGTCCTTGCCGAGCGTCTTAAGAGAGCTCAGCACCGGATTCAAGCCTGGAAGGTATTGGCATGCCGTGAAGGAGCGAAGGAGGCCTGGGCCATGGTCAAGACACTGTACACCGGCATGGATATAGTGCACCTGGCCGAGGTAGGGCCCATGGGGCCTGACAGGGAAGAGATTCCCACCAGCCTGGTGTACAAAAATGTCATGCATGCGGCTCGCTTTTCTCAGAAAGATTGTGCCCTAGATACCTTAATAGATGACCTAGACCGATCATAGTTGAATTTTTGTATGACTCTATGTATCAAAGTACTTTACATCATGAATCAATCTGCGCATCCAAACCCTGTCAACCAGCCATCAGCTTCGACCTCCTCGTCCATTGGCCGAGGAGTGTCCCTTACTACTGGCCGAACTAATTGGACCAGATACTTCGGGTGACCAAGCAATCTGGCTATGTGGTTCGAAAGACAAGAGTGCTGCAAAGAGTTATGTTATGTTACTTTTTGACGTAAGAAACATCCTCCAAGAAAAATAGTTCTTTCAACAGTTCCTTTTCCTGGTTAATTGTGCCGAGCACTTGTGTCCGAAGACGAATGACCTCGGGGGTAAAGCCCCTGGTCGGGGTGTAAAAGACCCATTCCACTGTATTCCTATGCCATGGCCGACCAATTTGTACATTTAAGACCGCTAGCTTTCGGCTTTGTCCGTCTGAGGCACGTACTGCTCCGGGTGACCCGGGAGTAACAATCACAGCGGTACTCCCTTTTCCCTTTAGCCGAATAATCGGGAATGTGAAGGGCAAACACTGGAGCCGGGCAACCTAGCTTGGCCAAATCTTAAGTCAAATTTGGTGCATATGTTGGCTTTATGGGCGATAGGATAAAGGGAGTGGACAAGACGCATGTTATAAAGAACATGCGGTATGTTGACATGGCCCGCCAGGAAAGACATGTAAAGATGTCACCAAGGTGGGCCGAGGGCAAACTAATGTTGGATGCAAGAAAAGAAAAGGTATGTACATGGGAAGATGATGCTCGAGTTTTCATCCATGGAAACACCGAAGTAACACGGCATTCTAGGGGTCGGGCTCTGAACGTCCGTCCGTTGGATCTCAGATCCGATAGGCACATCCAACTAGGATCTGGTCAATGATGAATGGCATGTCCCATTTGTGTGAAAGTTTATGTTTCTGCTTCTCTGGGTGGCACCTCATGACCATATCCCCTATATTGAACTCCTTTGCGCGGACTTCTCTATTATGGTAGAGTCTCGCTTGCTGCTGATAAATTGTAGAGCGCGCCCTAGCTATGTTGCGTTCTTCTTCCAAGGTGTCCAAGGCGTCCTGTCGATCTAGATCGGCCTCCCATTCCTCATACATGCGCACCCGAGGTGCGTCATATATTATGTCACAGGGGAGTACCGCCTCGGCACCATATACCATGAAAAATGGGGTGTACCCCGTAGATCGATTTGGTGTGGTGCGTAAACCCCATAGGACAGAATCGTGTTCCTCCACCCATTTGCAGCTCGCCTCTTTAAGGGAGCGTACTAGCCTTGGCTTGATGCCGATGAGGATTAGTCCGTTGGCGCATTCTACTTGCCTATTTGACTGCGGGTGGTAGACTTATGCATAGTCGAGCTTTATGCCCATCTTTGCGCACCATTCTTTCACCTCTTTGGTAGTGAAGTTTGTCCCGTTGTCCGTTATAATGCTATGGGGGATATCGTAACGGTGCACCACTCCAGAAACGACCTCAATTACTGGGACTACCGATGCCGAGGTGAATGGTTTTGCTTCGATCCATTTTGTGAACTTGTCTACCATGACAAATAGATATTTATTTTTTCGTGATCCTCCCATAAGTGGGCAGACCATGTCGAGCACCTAGACTGCGAAAGGCCAAGTGATCGGTATAGTCCTGAGGGCTGTAGGGGGCATGTGGCTTTGTTTGGTGAATACCTGACAGCCAGGGCAGCGCTGTACCAGAATTTTGGCATCAGCCCCTGCTGTTGGACAGTAGAAGCCAGCTCAGAACGCCTTGCTTACCAAGGTCTGAGAAGCAGCGTGCTTCCCACTCATGCCGGAGTGTATTTCACTAAGCACAGATCTCCCTTCCTCTTTGGATATGCATCGTTGGAGGACCCCCATGGTACTTTGCTTATAGAGCTCACCCTCATGGACTTTATAGGCTTTAGACTGCCTTACGATCCGACGTGCATCGGTTTGGTCCTCAGGGAGCTCTTTCCAGAGTAGGTAAGCGAGGAGGGGCTCGGTCCAGGGCACAATGACTGCCATGACCTCTTAAGCCGAGGCTGTTTCCTGGACAGCTAACCCTCCGATTACTTCTTCCTCCGTTTCGTCTTCGGGTGGCGCGAATTGCCTCGCGTCATTTAACACCGACGTCTCTGTGTCGTCCTGCCAGACTACGAATGGCTTGAAGAGCCAATCGAGGAAGGTGTTTTCCGGTACTTTATCCCGTTTGGCACCCATTCGGGCTAGGATGTCGGCGGCCTAGTTAATGTCACGGGGGATATGATGAAATTCAAGCCCCTCGAACCTGCCCGAGACTTTTAGGACTGCATTCCGGTAGGCTGTCATTTTTGGGTCCTTTGCATCGAATTCGCCATTTACTTGGGAGATGGGGCGGTTGGAATTTCCTCGGACCTCGAGGCATTTAACGCCCATTGAGACTGCTATCCGGAGCCCGTGTAGAAGGGCTTCGTATTCGGCCGCATTATTGGAGTCTGTGTACATGATCTGTAGCACGTAGCGGATATTGTCGCCCGTTGGTGACGTGAGCACTACTCCAGCCCCTAGCCCAGCAAGCATTTTCGAACCGTCGAAGTACATGGTCCAGTGCGAATATGTGCTATACTCTCTAGGGAGCTCGGCCTCTGTCCATTCGGCTACGAAGTCTGCCAACACCTGGGATTTACTAGTTCGGCACGGCTGGTATGTTATTTTGAAGGGTAAGAGCTCAATGGGCCCTTTGGCTATGTGCCCCGTAGCATCCCTATTATTAATTATGTCACTTAAAGGGACTTCGGATGCCACGGTGATCGAGTACTCTTGAAAGTAGTGCCGAAGTTTTCGTGATGCCATAAAGACGGCATATTATATCTTCTGATAGTGCTGGTAGCGCGTTTTACACCGGGTTAAGACCTCAGAAAACGTAATAGACTGGTTTTTGAACCTATAACTTGTGGTCCTCCATGTCTCGTTCGACCACGAGCATTGCACTGACCACCTGGTTGGTGTCCGAGATGTACAATATCATCGGCTCACCTATGCCTGGCACAGCTAAGATGGGGTTTGTGGCAAGGAGGGATTTGATATCTTCCAGGACGGCAGCTGCCTCGTCAGTCCATTTAAAATTCTTGGTTTGTTTTAGTAGCCTATAAAGGGGTAAAGCTTTTTCCCCGAGTCTTGAGATAAAAGGACTTAGAGGGGCCACGCAGCCCGCTAGCTTCTGAACATGCTTGAGCTCGGTTGGCGCCTCTAGTCGGGCCAGGGCTCATATCTTCGCCGAATTGGCCTCGATTCCTCAACTAGACATGATAAAGTCAAGGAGTTTGCCCACGCGTACACCAAAAATGCACTTTTCTGGGTTGAGTTTGATCTGATACTCCCCTAGGTTGTTAAATGTGTCGTGGAGGTTATCGACCAACTGTCCGACGTGCTTGGTTTTGACCACCACATCGTCGACATAGGCCTTGACGGTTTTTCTAATGCGTTTTTCCAAGCATGTTTGGATCATGCGCTGGTCTGTTGCCTCGGCATTTTTTAGCCTGAAAGGCATTGTATTGAAGCAAAACGGCCCGTAAGGCATAATGAAGGCGGTCTCGGCTTGATCAGAATCCTTCATCTTTATCTGATGATACCCCGAGTAGGCTTCCAGTAAGCACAATGAATCATGCCCGGAAGTGGCATCCACAATCTGATCAATGTGTGGTAGCGGGAAGGGGTCTTTGGGGCATGCCTTGTTAAGGTCTTTAAAATCGACACACAGGCGCCAGGACTTATCCTTCTTGGGTACCATGACTAGATTGGTGAGCCATTCGGGGTGTTTTATGTCTCTTATGAATCCGGCCTCAAGAAGTTTGGCTAGCTCTTTGCCCATCGCTTGACGCTTGCGTTCGGAGAAGCGCCGAAGTGCTTGTTTGATAGGCTTGTAGCCCTTTAGGATGTTCAAGCTGTGTTCGGCAAGCCTGCGGGGTATCCCTGGCATATCTGAGGGACGCCAAGCAAATATATCCCAATTTTCCCTAAGGAAGTTGCGTAAGGCCTCGTCAATCTCTAGCTCAAGATTCGCCCCGATTGATGCCGTTTTGGCCGGGTCAATGGGGTACACCTGAAATTTGATTATGTCATCAGCCGGCTTGAATGAGGTCGACTTCGACCGTTTGTCAAGGATGACATCATCTCGGTCGACTTCGGCTCGCGTTGTCATTAATTCCTCGGCCGCGAGGGCCTCGGATAGGGATTCTAGGGCGTGCAATGCCGTCTTGTTTCCGGCCCTTAGCGCCCTGTCAGGTGTTCCGAAGACCACGTCCAAGGTGATTTTCCCGCTGCAACGTGCTACGTGTCCGGGTATTATACCTTTAAAGGTGGTACGACTCTTTTCGATGTGCGATTTATCAATATGCATCTTATCCAGTGTATCTTCATATATTAAGTTTAAACTGCTACCCCCGTCCATGAGCACCTTCCGAAGACGGCAGCTGCTCACGATTGGGTCAAGAACCAGTGCAGCGGGGCACCTGCTCGGGGCGGACCTCGGTTGATCTTTATGGTCAAAGGTGATTGGCGTGTCTATCTACGCGCCCCGGACGGCTACCTCCCGGATTGAATTAACTTCCTAGAGAGCCCGCTTCCTCTAGTTATTGGACGTGAAGGTTTTGTAGATCATTAGAACTTCGTGATCGCCTGATAGCTCCTCCGAATGCCTAGGTGTGGCGGTGAGGAGGGCTAGGCCTCCCTTAGCTACTTGCCTCATCACCCAGCAGTCACGAAGGCTGTGAGTTGGGCTAGTGTTCAGTAGAACGGAGTGGATTGGGCATGGCTCATCTAGGAGGCCATCGAGGGTGGTCCTAGATTGGTCCACGGTTTTCTTCTTTTTCCGAGAACGCATGACTGTCGTGTGTTGATCACGGGGCTCAGGATGAGGTGCGAGCCTGTCACGTTTCAAGTGGTTGCCATAGATCGAATCTGTCCGTTCTTCCTGGGCCAGCCAGGCGTCTTCGAGGGCGCAAAATCTCGACACCAGATCAGATAGTTCGAAGAGTGTTTGGACACAGCAGCGGGTGAGAGCATTTGAAACGCCCTTATCTCTACATCCGCGCTAAAAGGCTGCTATTATTTCTGAGTCCTGGTAATCCGGTATGTCGTCTTTGACAGACAAGAACCTAGCCCAGAAGTGCCTGATCGATTCATCAGGTAGCTGTCGCACATAGGCTAGATCCCAAACATCAGAAGGACCCGATTTGTCAGGACAATATTCGATGTGGGATGTGTTCGGGAAAGGAACCTCGATCTCTGTAGGCCGAGGGCTCGAAGCCCCGACGTTTTTGTCCTATGAGGGACATGTAGGCACTAGAGAGGCTGAGGTGATTGGAGGGTCAAACTTGTCGGTTGTCTCTAGCCGGCCGCTGTCGGAATCGCTTTCCAGAAAGTACCGCAGCCCTTCGCCCTTTATGGGGACTCCGGCCAGGGTGCAAAAAGGGTCGGGGATCGTTCCTTGCTCGTAAAGGAGAGGGCGCGATCTGGCGATGGGGGTTTCGGGCACAGAAACAGTGCCCTGGGTGTTGGATTCCTTGACCAACGATCCCATCGATCCTTTGCTGATCTCACAGCGGAACTGACGGTGTCCTGGATTAGGTTGTGCTAACCGGGCCGACCCGTCTCCTCGGTTGGGCCGATGTACCCCCATACGTGATCAAGATGGACTCCGGAGGCTGTACGAGGGAGGCGTGATCAATGATGTCTCTGCCGAAGACTTGTAGTACACTTCAAGATTTGTCCAGCTCCCTTATTCCTAGATACCGACATTGTAACCTTAGATACCCTCCCTGGCGTGTATATAAGCCATGGGGTTTAGCCCGTAGGGGGAGATCAACGCAACATTGCTTACCTAGCCTTAGAAGTTAGAATCACATTACGATCTCGAGGTAGATCAACTCTGTACTCGATACATCTTCATCAATATAACAGAAGAAGGACGTAGGGTTTTACCTCCATCAAGACGGCCCGAACCTGGGTAAACACCGTCTCCATTGTCTTTCTTACCATCGATCCTAGATCCGCAGCTCGGGACCCCATACCCCGAGGTCTGCCGGTTTTTACAACAAAATTGGTGCTTTCATTGAGAGTTCCGCTGCGCGATCACCGGAAGGGTCGAGGGCTCACCTGCGGATCAATCACACCAACGGCTGTGGGGACGTCTACGTCTCCGGACAGCTCTTCGTCTTCGGCAGCATGATGTTCTGCGCCGATTCGACGGGACACTTGGCTTCCGTCGAGAATTACACGCCAGGACGGGTCATAACCTTTGGTGGCCTCGAGTACACTGCCGATTCCCACGGCGAACTCGTCCTATCGCGATGGACGCCCGGCCTGATCAAAGGCTCGGCCGGTTCTGGAGGCTGGACCCCGGAACCGAACACTGTCATGACGTCTTTTGAGACTACCGACGCCGCCACTCCGGCTGATCTCTCATCGACCACAAGTTTGGAGAAAGATCTTGCTCCCACTCTCGAAGCGGCGCCAGAGATGATTTCGAATCAAAACTCCAAATTACGTTCAGACTCCCTTCACTCCGGAGACACGCCTGGTCACCTACCGGATGTGCTTCGAATCAGCCCTGCCTACGGCGCATCCATGGATCCCGAAGAGTTATCTCACCTTGATGAGATGCTTTGCCGCATCCAGAGCATGTCCATCTCGGACGGCAAGACTTCGGTTTACGATCAGATCAGACTTAAAGCCGACGATAGGGAAATTTACATCCCACCCACCACCCACCTAGTCGCCACGATCGACGATTTAACCAACGTGTTGGACTACGACGAACCCTCAGATATGGAGGAGGACGCCGATGGCCCCATCGAGAACACCTTGCCCTCGGTCAACATGGGCAGGTGGACCACCACATCCACCTACGATGTCTATATGGAGGACACCCCCAACTCCCCTCCCAGACGCCGGCGACGGCGCCAAAGGGGTAATAATGGGGAACCTAGTGGCAACGACACAACAACCAATGACGGCAATGAGGAGGACGGCGACGCCGATAACCCTGAGGAGGACATTCAAGCCTCCCCAGTATCGAACGGCACTCCAGACCGACCTCTTGTGGACTCTGATCCTGATGACCTCTTCGAAGGGGCCGACGACAATTACATGCCGGAGTCTGAGGAAGACGACAGCCTCGGTACCGAGGACTTCATCGTCCCCGAGGACCCCTTCGAACAAGAACGCTTCCAGCGACGCCTTGTCGTGACGGCCCGGAGCTTAAAACTCAAGCAGCAACAGCTGCAGGAAAATACCGACGCGCTAAATGAAAAGTGGGTGGAGGTGCTTTCTGCCGAGCAGGATATGGAGAACCGACGCCGTAGTGCACCGAAGTCTTACCCACGCAGGCGCCTCCTCCCAAAATTCGACGAAGAGCTTGCTAACGACCTCGATCAGCCCCCTAGAGGCCGGGACAGGCCAAGACGAGAAGACCATGGTGAAAGGCCACCCCCACGCCGTCATGTTAAAGACCCCATGGACCACCTGGATCCTCACGACGCTAGATGTCGTATTGAAGAAAATAGGGCTCCCCCTCGGTCCATCTACGGATCCAGGGGATGCGCCCCCGCTGGGCACAATGGCTACGATGCCTGGATGGATAGGAACGACCGTGCCCGAGATCAAGCTTACTCACGGCTCTCTCCCGAGACCCGACGAGATCTTCCTCGGTCCCGAGGCCCAGCTCATCCAATCTATTTATAGACAGGGTGATGGAGCATCAGTTCCCGGAAGGGTTTAAACCCATTAACATAGAATCCTACGACGGTACCACAGACCCAGCAGTCTGGATCGAGGATTTCCTCTTACATATACATATGGCCAATGGAGATGATCTCCATGCCATCAAATATCTTCCACTCAAGTTAAAGGGGCCGGCGAGACACTGGCTTAATAGCCTCCCCCCTCACTCTATTGGTAGCTGGGAGGCCCTAGAAGACGCTTTTCGGGCAAACTTCCAGGGCACGTATGTCCGACCTCCGGACGCTGATGACGTCAGCCGTGTTACCCAGCAGCCAGGCGAATCAGCCCGGAAATTCTGGAACAGGTTCCTCACCAAGAAGAACCAGATTATAGACTGTTCCGATGCCGAGGCCATCGCCGCCTTCAAAAACAATATTCGGGGCGAATGGCTAGCCCGACAACTCGGCCAGGATAAGCCGAGGACAACGGCCGCCCTAACATCTCTGATGACCCGCTTTTGCGCGGGAGAGCATAGCTGGCTCGCCGAAGTACTCATAACGGTGAGGCAGGTACCTCGGAAACCCGCGACGCCAATGGAAAACCGAAGCACAATAAAAACAAGCGCAGGTATAAAAACGGCGGAAGCGACACTGAAGACGCCGCGGTCAATGCTGGATTCGCCGGACCTAAATCCGGGCAGAGGAGAAAACCCTATAAGGGGAACAAAGACGGACCTAGCCAGCTTGACAGGCTCCTGTACCGCCCATGTGGGATTCATGGTACTCAGGAAAAACCAGCAACACACACTAATAGGAATTGCTGGGTCTTCAAACAAGTTGGCAAGATAGCGGCAGAGGGTCAGAACAAAACCCAACACCGCAGTGACGACGAGGATGAACCTCGGCAGCCCAATAATGGAGGGCAAAAGAAATTTCCAAATGAGGTAACAGAGGTCAATATGATCTATGTAACCCACATCCCTAAACAGGAGAGAAAGCGTGTGCTTCGGGACATATATGCGTTGGAGCCAGTCGCCCCGAAGTATAACCCACGGTCGGCCTACCCGATCACCTTCGACAAGCATGATCATCCGACCAACATCAGGCATGGCGGATCTGCGGCGCTCGTTCTAGACCCTATTGTTGATGGTTATCATCTAACACGCGTCCTGATGGACGGGGGGGAAGCAGTCTTAACCTCATCTACGAGGACACGGTTCGGAAGATGGGCATTGACTCATCTCGGATAAAGCCGAGCTCTACCACCTTTAAAGGTGTCATTCCGGGCATCAAAGCCCGTTGTAACCTCATCTACGAGGTAGTCTTCAGTTCGCCCGAGAACTTCAGAAGCGAGGAGTTAATCTTCGACATCGTACCCTTCCAGAGTGGATACCATGCGCTCTTAGGACGCACGGCCTTTGCACGCTTCAACGTAGTCCCCCATTACGCCTACCTCAAGCTCAAAATGCCGGGACCCAACGGTGTCATCACAGTCAATGGTAACACCGATCGTTCACTCCAGACAGAGGAACAGACCGCGGCTTTTGCAGCCGAGGTCCAAGTGTCCGAGGACGCAGCCCGCAGCGATAAACGCGCCGCTCGCTCTTTGAAGCGAGCCCGGGCTGCACAAGTTGACCTCGGCCAGCTACCCCCGCACCCGAAATAGGGATGTGGGCTCCTCGCGTGCCCTAGCTGCGGGCACTACGTCCCCAGGGTGCACAACTTCGCACTCAAAATTCCCTGGGACGCCGAGGAGCCAATACAACTACCCACGCGTCACGCGCGGACTAACCACGCAAGGACAAGGCTTCGCGCCCCTGCATAGACAGGCATCTATAAAAGAAGTAGCCGAGCGTCACTACCTCTCTATGGCCTTAACCACAGAACGATGCCGGCAAACACATCCCTTTGAGGAACTCGGTTAATCGAACACTTCGAGTGTATAAAGGGCCGGTTAGGCATTCGCCTTCGCAAATCAGCTGTCATCAATCCAGAGCGATCTGTTCAACAGTTCGAAAACGCAGACGTGCGGCAGGCTTCGGTCCGGATCCTTTCAAATCCGTCAGTAATTATTCGACCTGTTCTTTCCCCTTTCTTCCTTACTATTCCCGTTGTACTCTTTCAATTACTCTCATCACAACTGGGCTTGTACATGCTTGACACTATGATATAACGAAACCATGCCCTTTCAAGGTCTTTATCGTATTTCTTTATCAGCACAGCTCCGGGACGATGAAGTATTTAAAAAAGATGCAATTGTATAGGAAAGTCCGATGTATTCGGCGTCCCGGATTTTTGGCCTTATATGCATCAGTTTCGAACCTAGATTTCGGTCAATAGTTGGGTTACCCGGCTCCTATGTGTACCCCTTACGTTCCCGATGTATTAGGCTAAGGGTGTAACGGGAGAACCACTGTGATTGCGCCACCAGGTTAATTGGCATGGCGCCTCAGTGGAGAAAGCCGAAAACTGACTATCTGGGTAAGCGCAAACTGGTATGCCATCTGGAGACCGCATCAAGCGATGTGACGATAGAGATCACCCGTGTCAAACGAAGGGCTTTTATTTCTAGCCGAAGTGTGCCATGGCCTAGACCTCGGCCGCGTTGGCCACACACTCCCTACGCCGGGGGCTGGTCCTCAGCCCCCACAGTCAAACTCCCATGACTAAATGAAAGCTGTCAAGCCACTATAGTCCGATTGCCTAGTTCCTTTAAGTCATTGACCGCCTCCGGGTACCGAGACGTCGGCCAAGGGTCAGATATGCCTTAAGGAGCACCCTCTGTTATAACCTACACTAGGGCTGAAGCCGATGACTGGCCACTCTCATTTTAAACAGTCATATTGGAGGCATAATTGAATTATAAAATAAAAACATATGGAATCTCAAGCCATCTTCATTCAAACACGGGATAAAGTCTTTACATTATACACTCCGGCATTCTGAAGCATCACCTAAAAATATAGAGTGTCCTTGGGGCACATGGCCTCGGTCACCCGAGCTCCCGCCTCAACCTCGGCGAAGAACTGTTCGGCAGTCCGCAGCTTGTTAGCAAGAGGGCCAGCAGCACACGTCTCCGCGTCAACCTTGCGGAAGTGAGTCTTCACGCAAGCGTATGCCCTCCGCGCCCCTTCGAAGCATGCAGACCTCTTCCAGCGCTCAACGCAGGGCACAACATTTTGGAGACGGGCCGTCAGGTCGAAGAGACTCTGCGGCATGGCTTCGGCCGGCCACAAAGCGACGCAGAGGTCTTGGAGTGCCGACCTTGTCATGCGGAATAGCTCGACCAGCTGCTTCACTCGATGATTCAGCAGCTGCCCAGACGACGACCCCGGGAATTGACCCCAGAAGGCTTTCTCCGCCTCATGGCCCGCCAGTTGGCCGAAGTATGCCACCGCATCCTCCGCGCTCTGCAGGAGATCCTTCAAGACCTCTGCGGAACGCCATAAATGGGTGAGCTCGACAAACCCTTTGCTGCCAAACATACATTGCAGCAAAAATTTCTTACCCGAGGCGATTTGCTCCACTTGCTGGAGCACCTCGCGATCCGCTCGGGCCGAGGTCTTGAGCTCGGCGTGGGCGCGCTGCAGCTTCTCGAGCTCCTCTTTTGTCCGCTGCCCCTCCACCTGAAGTTTGTCGCGTGCTTCAAACACGCCCTTCAGGGTCTCCTCTACTTCTAGCACCCGTGCCTGGTGCTTCTCTCCGGCCGCCTTCTCGGCCGCGGCCGCAAAATTCTCCTGCTGCCGCACCTCTTTCCGAGCTTTGTCAAGCTCGACCTTCAGCATCTTACATATATATAGTAAATATGCACGGCAAGTTTTAACTTGCTTACCATGAGACTGCTCAAGTTTCCGGTTCATCTCCGCCATCTCTTCGGAGACGGAGTCCGGGGTCGAGGTCGCAACCTGGAACAAAACGGATCCTTATTGTAAAGGGAATAATTACGATCACTCATCGGCTCCTACTATGTCAAGCGACCCCGATGCCGGTTTCTTGAAACCGACTTCGGGCTCGGGGGCTACTCACTCACTATGCCGTTTGGAAGGCTATACTCTTATGTCCTCGGACAAAACTCACAAAAACAAAAAGCTTAAATAAACAACGTGAATGCGCAGAAATCATACCTCAAAACCTGCTGCGAGGTTCTTAAAAATCTCGTGCAGGACGGCCCCTGCGGACCGGTAGCCCTCCAGCGCCGTGCCCATCAAGGCACGGTGCTCCTCCTTGATGGAAGCACCCCTCAGGGTCCCCTCCACCTCCTCGGTCCACCCCACGCCAGCCCGTCCGTGGGCAGTAGGCTGGGGCGATGGAATGACCTCGGGTGTCTCCATCTGAGTGGCCTCCGCCCGTTGTGGTGGAGCCAAGGTAGACTCCGGCTGGGCCAACGACTGGCCCAGCAGTTCTTTGATGACCTCGGGGCGCTCTGTCCTCGGGTCTTGTCGGGTCGAGGTGTCGCCCTCGGCCGCGGTCATCACCTCGTCGGCCCCCGTCAAGTTGACTTCGGGGACCAGGGTGGACGTCGCCTCCCCTAGACCGTCAGGCTTTGGGGGAAAAGCAGCGGGCTCTGGAGTCCCGCTGGTTGATGGCAGCCCGACTGAAGAGCCGCTGGGGATTACCCTCGGCGGACTGCACATGAAAAACTACTTGTGTAAGATTCCCCCTTGCTGAAAAAGTGACTTAAGGAAAGACGATAGAGACAAGGGCTTACCCTCGAGGTGCCGGTTTCTTCCTCCCCATTGCGAGGGGTTCATCCTCTGAGTCACCGGAGAGCTCGGCCCTCTCCGATGACTTGTTGGCGGCCTTGGATGAGGCTCGCCTCGGCCTCTTTGAGCCTTTCGGTGGCATGACCACGTCGGCGTCTTCTATCGCCAACCTCTTCCCCTGGTCCGAGCGCCCTCGCCCTCCTCGGCGCCACCGTCTTGAGCGGCGGAGGTGTGGGTCTCTTCTGACCGGGTGACCGAGGACCCCCTGGTCCGAGCACTAGACCTCCCCGTCTGGGGCTTCGTCCCTTTGGAGGCCACTACATGTGGCTCCTCGGTCAGAAGCGCTGAGAGCAGGGGAGTTGGGGGCTGCTCCGGCAGTGGGGCTGGGCATCGTACCCCTTTTACCCAGGCCGACCACTTCTACAAAATGTCAAAACATGACGATTCAAGTAAAAACTTTGATCCTTGACACAATTAACAAAGCACGGAGATTAAAGGGCAAAATTACTTACCGGGGGGGCCTCATAGCCGTGCTCGAGGCCGCGGTCCTCTCCCGCCTGGGGGATCTTATCCTTGGCCAGCTTCATGAGCTTCGTCCACATGGTAGCCAAGGTGGAGCGGAAGAAGGTGTTGATGGTGTCCATGTCTTCAGGCTTTTGTGCCCACATTGGTTTAGCCCTAAACTGGAGGGGAAGTATACGGCGATTGAGCATGACATTGATGACGTCGGCCAGCTCAACCTTCCCCGTCGTGGACCACCACAGGACCCTGTCGATCAGGGTCTCCACCTCTTCTGGCTTCCCCCAAGCAACATCCTTCTCCTTCCAGGACTTGAGTTTCTTGGGTGGCCCGGCCGAGAAGGCCGGGACTTTGGTTTGACCAGAGGCAAGAGGTTCAGTGATATAAAACCACTCCCTCTACCATTCCTTCACCGTTTCGATGATGGTTCCTTTGAACCAGATGGCCCCCTAGTTCTTGCTGATCATGGCTCCCCCGCACTCCACGAGATCCTGTCCGCTGGATTTCGGTTTGATCCCGAAAAGCTTCAGCCACAGGGCGAAGTGTGGCTCGCAGCGGAGGAAAGCCTCACAAACTGTGATGAAAGTGGCGAGGTGGAGAATAGAGTTGGGGGCCATGAGGTGGAAGTCTAACCCGTAGTAGAACATTACCCCGCGCACAAAGGGGTGCAGCGGGAATCCCAGGCCTCGGATGAGGTGGGGGACGAAGACTACCCGCTCCCCGGGGTTGGGAGCGGGCACCAGTTGGTCGGCCGATGGAGCGCGGGCAGCGATGGTGGGGGCTAGGTACCCCGCGTCGCGCAGCTCGGCGATAGTCGCCGCTGTCACCGTGGAGCCGCCCCAATGCCCCTTGAGGGTGTCGGCCATGGCTGGTTGAGAAGACTGAGCTCGCGAAAAGGGCGGGCGTGCTGGTTGGATCTGAGCGTTGGAGCTAGACGGCATTGCAGTAGGGAAGTAATGGGAGCGTGCGTTGTTGCGCTGCTCTCCCTTTGGTTCTTATAGACCTATAAAAGGCCAAGAGTCCCCTGCTGCGCCGATAAATTCGCGGCCGCTATCAAAAATGCCGTTGAAACATATGGGGGGAAACAAGATCTTGATGATATCCCTGAGAAAGCGGGCACGATCTCTGTTTCGAATGGACGTGCCAGTAAACAAGTTGCCTCAAACCACGATTTGAGGATGAGGCAGTAACTGCTCAACTCATCATGGAGCGAGCCTCTCCGTTAAAGTTGTCAGGCAGGATTGGATTGTTCATACCTGTACAACCAGCCTTCGAGGCTAGGATACTTACACCCCTCGGGCAGGGTACCAGCTCGGTTGGACCACGGATATCGATGTTTTGTTAAGGAGAATCCGAAATGTAAAGTGGAACTCGTCTGTCAAGCCAAAGACTCCGGATCCGAAGTGATATCTGTCGACCATCGTCCTCGGCATAGAAGACCAGTTCGGGGGCTACTGACGGTGTCCTGGATTAGGGGGTGCTAACCGGGCCGACCCGTCTCCTCGGTTGGGCCGATGTACCCCCGTACGTGATCAAGATGGACTCCGGAGGCTGTACGAGGGAGGTGTGATCAATGCTCTCTCTGCCGAAGACTTGTAGTACACTTCAACATTTGTCCAGCTGCCTTATTCCTAGATACCGACATTGTAACCCTAGATACCCTCCCTGGCATGTATATAAGCCATGGGGTTTAGCCCGTAGGGGGGAGATCAACGCAACATTGCTTACCTAGCCTTAGAAGTTAGAATCACATTACGATCTCGAGGTAGATCAACTCTGTACTCCATACATCTTCATCAATATAACAGAAGCAGGACGTAGGGTTTTACCTCCATCAAGAGGGCCCGAACCTGGGTAAACACCGTCTCCATTGTCTCTGTTACCATCGATCCTAGATCCGCAGCTTGGGACCCCCTACCCCGAGGTCTGTCGGTTTATAAACCAACAGGAACTCTCAATGAAAGCACCAGTGTAGGTGTAAAAACCGGCAGACATCGGGGTAGGGGGTCCCGAGCTGTGGATCTCGGATCATTGGTAACAGGGATGAAGGAGACGGTGTTTACCTAGGTTCGGGCCCTCTCGAAGAGGTAATACCGTACGTCCTGCTTTGATTATATCGATGGTGAAGTATCGAGTACAAGCTTGATCTACCTCGAGATCATAAGGAGAAGTCTAACCCTAGGGCTAGGTGGATGGTAATTGTGATTCCTTGTCCTCAACAGGCTAACCCCCCTGGCTTATATACACGCCAGATAGGGCATCTAGGGTTACATGGTCGGTATCCAGGGATGCATATGGAGGCGGCAGGAGATGTCTTGGGTTATACTCCAAGTCTTCGGCAGATGCAATCTTGATCACGTCGTGGCCTCCGGAGTCCATTTGAATGAGAATGAGGGCCTTCAGGCCTAGCCTGAGGATTATGGGCCGACTAGGTTGGTACCCCTAGTCCAGGACACCATCAGACATCCTCAACAAATATCTCCTATAGGCTCATAACTATACTATCAACAGCGTGCAAGAGGTGAATGCCTCGCTAAAGGCGGAGATTAAAGAGATGCGCAACGAGATTGTTCGACTCGTTCAGAAGAGTAATAAGCCAAGGGACGAGAGGGATAAGATGATCGAGGAGAGGGATGAGCTGAAGCAGGAGAGAAAACTTCTCAGGGCAGAGAGGATTGAGCTCAAGATGGATATAGCTCATTTAAAAATAGATGGAGAGGGCAATAGAAAGAAGCTTGGCCAGCTGAGCGTAATCCTTGATGAAGACTAGTTTCTTTAACTAGCTAGTCCATCTTAGTTGATGATGAGTAACTAGAGTTGATGAGTAACTTTTTGTGAAGTTTAATTAACTTGTTAAGTTCATGAGCAGCTTGTGTTAATGAGTATCTATTAAGTAAGTATCTACTGTTGATGAGTATCTATTGAGTACAATTATTTAGTTCGTGAAGTAGACTTTTTTTATTACCAAAAAATCCATTTGCTGGCGTTGGCCAACAATGAATGACAGTGTTAAGATGAACTTACTACTGGTGTAGGACATATGACACGGCAGCAGCACATAGAATACTGCTGACGTGGGCTGCAACGCCACCACTACTTTTTAGCAATGGCGCCATATTGGTGGCGTCGAGTGTCCACGCCAGCAAGGCTGTTTTTGCCACACCATAACTAGGCTTTTCTGCACTAGTGGGAAGTCCGCCCACGGGTTTGGATCTACCTGTGAAGTATGTGCCAAGTCTCGTTGTGAGAGTGGGCAATGCACGGTACCGTAGAGGCTAGCAAAAGATGAAATGGAAGTGCAAAGACTTCGAACTCGCATTAGTCATAAAGAACTCAAACACTACACAACAGCATCACGGCATCATATTGCATAAGACTCAAAAGCTAAGTACACCGAGGGATAGTTTGGCGAGGAAAAATCCCGTTGCGCGTCCTGGATCAACCAAAGATGCTGGGTTCATCAGCAAAAAGCCTCTAGAATTATTCAATCTCTACTCAAATCACCACTAGAGTCCCCAACTTAAGTTATTAGGTGAAAGAAAGGCAACAGTTCAAAGGACTCCTTTATTGATTTTTGGATAAAAAGAATATGGCAATGTATTTCAGAGGGTCACAAGATTTCATCATGCTAGGTGAAACTAAAGCAAAACAAGCATGTCAAAACAGCGGGATACACGATTGCACGAAAACCCTATGAGAATGAACATTGCATAAGACCCTACGCATGCAAACATAACCTCCCCAAGCTTAGAACCTTGCAATACCAAACTCGATAAAATTATGAAAGAAAAGAGAAAATGCAGTTTTTAAAGGAGAGTGTGAGAAGTGGTTACCTCCCCAAGCTTCAGTTAAACCAAGGGTTAGACACTTTTACCATTGAGGTTCAGATAAGCTCTCCTTTAATGGACCTGGACCTTGCTTCTATGATCTCCTTGTTGTGGTCTGGTGGCTTCCCTCCAATAGAACCTGCTAAAAAACAAACTAAAAAGAAAACAAAGTATTTTTGTGCTTTTGGGGTTTTTCAAACAAAAAATTGTAGCACAAAGGATTAGCAACACAAGTGATAAAAAACATTTGCGTCATAAAGATCGGTTCATCAACCTAAGCACCTCGCTTAAGTCAATAAACTAAGTCTAGAAGTGTCGACTCTCCTAGGTTTCGATTAAGTGCGTGTGAGACAAAATATAAAACAAAAGTGTGCAGCTCCTAAGTGCCTAATAGAAAGAGGTTCTCACATAAGTTGAGACACTTACTACTAAACAACTTTTATTTGGGGCAAGGTTCAAATTAGAAAACATTACCGGGTACTCAGAGTTGAAGCTTATCGAATGGAAGCAACCAAGTGGCTTTTGCGGATCTTCATACAGTTGGCACCATACCGTACACATCACCACATAAGGTTCAAGTCCCTGCGAAAGTAACACACAAAATAAAAGCATCGATTCGGTATAAGAACGGAGTTCGTATACCCAAACGGAAAATAAAATAAAAGAAAACATAGGTTGCTAAAGATTTATTGGTCAAGGAGCCTCGAAGGCAATTAGATGAATGAGCAAAGCAAATAATCGGTTAAAGAATACCCCATCGACCTCAGATGTCAAAAATTAATCAAATGGGGGTATTTTTGCCCTCATACGAGCGCACATACGACCGGGTGCGGTCGTTCGGTACACCGTCTTTCGCCCTGGAAGTCCATGGCCAGCATCACACTCTTAAACGGGCGCTCATACGAGCGCAAGCGCTCATATGGAACACTGTCTTTTGCTCTATAGGGCTGCTCTTTGTGGCCACTAGGTCATACAACCGCGCATACGAGCGTGAGCACTCATACGGTAGGCTGTCTTTTGTTCTGGCCTTTTTCTGCTCGCGGCCACGAGCTGATACGAGCACAAATACGACCGTGGCAGTCGTATGATACACTGTCTTATTCCCTGGAGCTGTGAACTTCACGAAAATTTTTGTGCTTCCTCCTCATGTTAGTAACATAGCATATTTGCATCAAAAATAAGAGGAGGTGTGCAGCAAAACATTGGGGTAGTGATACGCTAAATTTTTACCAACAAAGATTATTCCAACACCAATTCTAATAGCATCTATGCAAAACAAAATAAAAGTGCCAATGCAAATATGAATGCAACTAGACTCAAAGACATAAATCTAAGAAAGACACCTACTTACTTCCGGGTTGCCTCCCAAGCAGTGCTTTCTTTATAGCCATGTAGCTGGGCTTCGGTGCTCCATTCGGTCATCCACCCGGATCCCAAGGGATATCAACCCCGAGTTGGATGCCTACCTCCGACCGGGGTTTGGAGCACCTCATAGCAGAGCTCGGTCGGAGGCGCACTCGCTTACGGTGCATCGGCATCATATAAGTAAATTCATACTCGCTCTTTGGCAAGTACCGATGCACCGACCTTATTGACCATGTTTCCTCATCTTTCTGCAACGAGAGGCTAAGAGAGATATATAAATTTAAATTCTTACCATGGCTATCATTGTGGGTGAACACTTCATGATTTTCTATTGAAGCCAGTGATTCACCCTTTGAAGATTGCAACTCTAGCTCATCATTATGAATTACTTCAGTACATTCATTAAGACAATCAAAGTCCTCTCGAGACTTTTCATCGAGGATTTGGGCATCATATGAGTCATCACTAGAGATGGCATTGGTAGGGGGCACATCCTCTTCTTCATTTTCCTGCAAGTCATGCAAAAGATTCTTTTCCTCCCAAGCGGTAGCTACTCGCTCCGGCATGTCAATCACTAAAGCATTATTGCAGAAATTATCAATGCAAAAGAGACTAATAGGATGCAATTGTACATAACCGCTATGAACCACAATGCCATCAGCCCTTGGCCCTCCTACTGATTGTGAAACCTCATGGGCACCCATATAGAGTACAACTTGTATGACCTCCATTCTAGCATTGCATTTATCTTCACTATTATAAGTTGCTAGCACTGGATCATAATTGTACTTACATTGATAAGTGAAATGCCCTTCGGTTCCACAATCTTTACAAGTGATTGAATATTCTTTGCATATTAGTGATGACCACTTGTTCAATTTTTGGAGCCTTTCTTTTATCTTCTCATCATCAATAGCCAATGGTGAGCTTATGTCCCTCTTGTCCTCCATCACAGTTTTCATCTGTCCATTAAGAGAAATCTTAGAAGACATGATTAGCAGATTTTTCCAACAAACAAAAGCAAACTAAATGTGAATGGGAAAGTAATAGCCAAGTGTTTTGCTCCCCGGTAACAGTGCCAGAAAATGCTTGATGTCCTGCAAGTGCACAGGGCTATGTAGCAATTTCGTGATAAGTAAGGTTTGTCGATCCCACAAGGAGCGAATAGGTTGGCACCACAATCCCCGCAGATGTGTTGTCACTAACACTACCACGCTCACACCCAAACCAGAGTTTAGAAATAGCTCACTTAAGTAAGTTGCAAGGGAAAGGTAAAAAACAAAAAATTAAACTAAACTAGAGAGAACGTGAAATAAATACTAAACTAAGCGGAACAAATAAACTAAGAGAAGTATGTGATGTTTTAGATGAGATTGCTGGCATGTAGGTACGGCCTCATTCGATACCAGTGCGGGATGGAGTTAGGGTTTTACGACTATGGCACGTTGTGACTAAGTCAGTACCTGCACTATAGGATACAGTGGTCTACTTTTGGTGGGCGGTCCGTCACATAACATTATCTTTCAAGATGTGCTATATTGAGATAACTTATTCATCCTACTTCATGTCACGTACTAGAGGCGGCTAACACAAAGACATTAAGGTCCTCGTGGTTTGAGAATCGGACGAAGGCATTAGGTTTTATGAACAACCGTGCTCCTAGAGTAATTGTGTTCCCCTCAAGATATCTGCTCCTGTCACATCGCAGGTCAATCGGTTTCCACAACCATCTATATACTTCATGTGTGGCCTGGGGAGTTGGGTGTGTCCAACTACGCCAATGGATAGGACATCTCCCATCTCTAGGTTACCGAAGGTAAATAAGAAACACAAAGCAACACGCATAATTAGACAACACATATCAAATAACCACCTACTAACTGACCGACCCATAGCCAACAATTACCCAAATAACATCACATATAAGGGGGTTCAAGAGTTATTACAACCCATCACGGAGACCGTGATGGGGGAGGAAGAAGGGGTGATGATGATGATGATGATGATGGAGGCGGCGCGGCGGTGGATGATGATGATGGTGGTGCGGCGGCGGCGGTCCATGGTCGCTCCCCGCCGACGGCGGTCCATGGTCGCTCCCCGCCGACGGCGGTTCCTTCTGGTCTCCCTCTTGGTTGCCCCAATGGTGTTCTTGATGTGGACGGTGGCTGGATGTGGAGATGAATTTCTGAGATGAAAGTGTATGGAGGCGGCTAGGGTTGAAGGTGAATATATAAGAGCTCCCTCATAGCCTCGTCCCTTGATGTGGCTTCTCTCCATTGATCCAAGGGCTCTAGATGAGGCCAATCCTCTCCCAAATCACCCCTTGAAGGCCAAGGAAGTCATGGGAACAAACGGGGATGAAATCCACGAAGAATCCCGTCACGAGGGCAAATTTTGGTGCTATCTGGAGTCCAAACGGGCGCTCAAACGACCGCACGCCGTCGTTTTGAACGCCGTCTGTTGTGCTGATTTCTGCTGCTGCCTCCCTTCGGTAAAACGATCGCCATTTCTTTATACGAACTCAGAATTTGACGTTCTTGGGCTCGTTGGATTTGTATGAACGACGCCGATCCATTTCTGGTTTTAGATCTTGATTTGAAGTACTCTGGAAAAATGACTTTTTCCACCTTCGAAATGGCTAAGTCTGGGTCCTGGATGTCTATCGTTTGAACTCCTTTCATCGTGCTAAGTACTTGGGAAGTCCATCACACCTACAAGACACACAAACACAAAGAAAACTGATAAAAACTAACAAAGAATAAAGATTATACAATGCTCGCAGTGAAAAGGATAAAAACTAGAAATCATGCATATGGACATATAATTGGCTCAATGGAACATGATATGACTTGATATACGGAGATAATGTGCAACAAATGAGCTCTAAATATGCATAAAATATGGAGCCATCACTGGTCAACATAGATGACTGCATCTTTCTTGTCGCAGTGAATGGTGATGACGCTTATTGGCCCTGGCATCTTCAGTGTGTTGTAGGCGTAATGAGACGCCGCCATGAACTTTGCCAGGGCTGGGCGACCAAGAATTCCATTATATGGTAATGGAATCTTGACAATGTCGCAAACGATTTTCTCTGTCCGATAGTTCAGTTCGCTGCCAAGTGTTATCGGCAAGGTGATTTGGCCCTTCGGCTTGGTCCTCCCTGGGTTGACACCTGTGGCACCCCGGCTCAGAGAGACCGGAACACCCCGTATTCCAGCCCAGAGATCAAGTCTTCTGGAATACGGCACTGCTTGACATAGAACAAATCAGGTCTTTATTATGAATAAACGGGGTACAAGGGTCCGATATTACAAAGATTACAGGGGCACGGCGACATTTCGCCTGCTAAGGTAGCTCTATGCTGGCAGCGGAACATCTCGAAGCGGAATAAAATTCTAGCAGTGGAACAACGGCGACGGTGATGAACTCCACTCCGCAGGGACTCTGGCTGGGACGTATCCTAGAGCGCAACCTCGGGGTCCTCGACAAACAGACAATCACGGCATCACCTGCAATCTGGCATGACACGCCAGGTGAGTACTTTGAATGTACTCGCAAGCTCACAGCAACCAAAGCAATCAAGACATACAACAGCATGGCATTTACAGGTTAATCATCAAAGATGAACACGATACTACTAGAACAACATGAGCATGGCAACAACATGAGCATGGCAACAACCTGAACATGGCAACAACCTGAACATGGCAACAACATGAGCATGGCAACAACATGAGCATGACAGGTACATATACTTCATGATATGAACATGATGATACTAGCACTAGCATGCACGAGGGTCGATATTTAAGGTCTCATGGACAACCTTACTCCGCTCGGAGGTTAACTCGTAACCACCATGAATATCAACTTACTTACCATCATGATCACCATGTGATCACCTCATAGTCAACCAACATCGGTATCCATGATACCATCATGATCCTCTCATGATCACATAAAGATCAACCAACTTCTTTTCTTACCGAACCGGGGTTGTTTATTAGTCAGGTTATTATTTCTGTTGACCCATAGTGTGACCTACTACGAACTGTGTCCATGACCGAGGACGCGGCTATCGATAGATTATACACTCGTGCTCCCATTCGGGTGGACCAACGACATTCCGACAAATCAATCTATGGGTCGATGAACTGAGATACCATCGGAATGGGCTCGACGAACTGAGATCGTGGGCTTTGGAATCACCTGAATCGGAGTCACGGTTGCGGAGTTACGGCCGTTCATTCGTTAGGTAGAAAAAGAATAAAAATGTGTTCATTTCTGCTGTTAACGGACGAACGTCCGCAA
The DNA here is from genome assembly GCA_039707655.1 of Elymus sibiricus. Taxonomy (NCBI): domain Eukaryota; kingdom Viridiplantae; phylum Streptophyta; class Magnoliopsida; order Poales; family Poaceae; genus Elymus; species Elymus sibiricus. The sequence continues at coordinate 207,188,530 of CM077674.1, forward strand.
TATAAGGGTTTCGGCGACAGCTGCTGAAAACCGAAAACGCATTCCAGAAAATAGATTTTCACATAAGGGAAGCGTATTTCCAGCCGAAGCTGTCCCAAAGTGCGCTTTCCCAACCAGAAAACGTATTCCCGATAACACGTGTTCGCTTAATTGGGCGGGCCCGACTTCTAGGTCGCTTACAGGCGGGACCCACGGCATCTCTCTCTCTCCTCCCGCCTCCTTCTTCCTTCCCCGACACCGCTCACAGACAGAGGGAGGTTGTCGGCGCCGGCGCTCGTCCGGCCGACTCCGGCCATCTCCAGAGGCGCCCCGGCCACCGGCGAGATGCGGAGGAGATGCCGCATCCATCTGGCCATGACACGGCCGCCGGGGAGCACCGAGACAGGCGGGACGACGACCGCGGTGGACGGCGGCCACGGCGAGATCTTTCACGGCACCATGGGTCACGGGAGGAAAAGAGGAAGGGAGGGGAAGCTCTAGGGTGCTCGGGTGGGTTCTCTGGTGGTGAGGAGAAGGAGGGAGGGGCTCTACATTGCGCCAATTTAAGCATGGCCGAACGGCGGCCATGACGGCTATGGCGGCCGAGGAGGGTGGCTCGAGCTCGAATGAGTGCACGGGGGAGTTGCTAGGAGAGAGGTAGAGCTGCTGGTGAGCTCGGAGGGCTCGGGGAAGGGCTTAAATAGACAAGGCAGCGATGCCCTCGCCGAAATCCGCTGCGGACGTGTGGACGATACCTATGGCGCGACCGATTGCGCGCGCACACGCGCGGAGGGGGAGAGAGGTCTAGGGGAGGTGCATTCGGCGCGGAGATGCTACAGGGAGGAAGACGACAACGGCAAGGCGACGATGGCCGCGGGCATCCCAGGGCGGCGTGCTCTCCAGAGAGGAAAGAGGAGAGGGGGAGGGGTCTAGAGAGGTGGCGTGGACCCAGGAGAGTGGGTGCAACACAAAGGACATGGTGCGGTGGCGATACGTCGTGGTTTGGACGGCGGCAGAGGGCCCCGACGTCCAGAGCGCGCTTTCGGCGTGCCAGACCGCGTGGTCACCGCGGGCACAGGCGCACGCGGTGCATTTTGGTAACTACAAGATGTCTACCGTGTAGTCCATCCAGAGTAGGTCCTCTGTGAGTTGATAGATCAAAGAAATACACTGTGGGCTGACGGGAATGATCAGAGAAAGTTTGGTGTAGCCAACTTAGTCATGAAATAGTGATCAAATGGGATGGGTTAAGGGCTAACCAGCATGTCGCAGTGGTTTAGGGTAGGAAGGACTACCATCCTGTGGATTTTGAAGAGATTTGGACCAAAATTTAGCATAGTTGCTTTACAACTGCAAAAACTGGTCCAGAAACTAGATCAGGAAGTAGCGCTTACATGGATTCTTGGATTGAGCTGAAAATTGGTGGAGGATGATGATTTGGGCATATGAAGGTACTATAAAAATTTCATCCCATTTGGATGAGTATAAATGGTACTTCCTTCACAATGATCCACACTGGACAGAAACTTCGGGGAATTTTGCAGAGAAAATGGCTTGGCAAAATGATTTGAATTTTGGCATGCTCAAATTATATAGGGACATTTAGGTCCTGGATTAATTTCAGAATTTTTGAAGCAATATAAAATATAGTTGCTTCACAAACTGAAATTGTGACCAGAAACCAAGATTTGAAGGTGTGCTCATATAGATAGTTGGATGGATATGAAATTAGGTGGAGAGAAATTATTTGACCATATAAATGATATACCAAAATTTCAACTCATTTGGGTAAGCCTAGCTAGTACTTCCTTCACAAAGCTTCTCTCTGGACAGAAACTTTGGAAATTTTCTGAGGAAGATTTACTAGGAAAATGAAGTTGAATTTTGTCATGTGGCAATGATTTGGATAGGAAAGAGTGCCCAAAATTTTTGGGGTCAATCAAGAAAATATAAATAGCACTTCCTTCACAAAGTGCCATTCTGGACAGAATGGAAAATGAATATTCCAGAATTATTTTTGAACTAGGCAAGGATGGGTTCTGGCATATTGGTGGGAGATATGATCTAAAGAATTTATTAGAATTTTGTGGGAATTTTTTGGAAGACAGAAATATAGGTTGCTTCACAACCTAGGGCAAACAGGGTTATTCCTTTAATAGAAAAAGGAATATTCCCAATAAATAAATATTGGAGTTGGGCTAAGATGGAAATGGCATGGCCTTGGGATAGATTTGAGAATGACAAGCCACTAGGAAGTGGCAGGAGAGAAGATTTTCCTAGGTTTCAAGACCACATAGCCACGGAAAAAGAACTCCAAATAAAAATTCGAAGAAATCCAAAAGAAAAAGAAAGGGCCAAAAATCGAGGTGTTACAAACCTACCCACCTTATGATAAATCTCGTCCTCGATATTTGGTTGCTCAGGGAACCAGTATGAATATTCTGACTTAAGGAAACCGTTTCCAACTCGGGTATCATTTTCCTTCATATGATGTTCCCACTGAATTGCATCTGACTGACTGCTTTGCTCTAGGGTGGTTTTCTTCACTGTATCCAACATTCTGACAAGTCTTTCTTCATATGTTCATCCTTGCTCTGACTTCAATTCTTTTATGTCTGCTGGCTTGTCTGATATTATCATGACCGGGATTTCCATAAGTCCAGGAGTGACTTCCATTCGACGTGACATGCTTTTCTTCAGCACCGATAGTATCAATGGAGTTGTGCATAAATTTCCTCGATGGTCACAAAACATTTAGTCATTGCATCGGGTTTCTAGAGTAGATGCATGTCCTTCGGGTTCAAAACAATGCTGAGAATCATAGCCGTTCTCTTGGCGGGATCTGACTGCTAGAAAGTAGTTCTAAATTACCTTGGCTGGTTCCACTGTCTCGAATCCGTACCGATGATTCGACTGTCACCTTGATATGAGGTCCTTACAAATAGAGTAGACCCCTTGGGTGTGTGTTCATGGTGATTAATACGGAATCAGACTGTCTTGGGTATCCGTACCATGTTGTTCATGCCACAATTATCATACCCGTATTGCCGGTCTTGCTCCTTCATTATTGTTTTCTTTGTCTGGATCCTTTGCTGAAAGAACTTGGTCTTAAATATCTTTAATTCTTCGTGTGACCATAGGTGCTGTCAGGTGCAATATTCCAACAGTCATACCTTATCCTTATCCTCAGGCAGTGCAGCAACGTTTAACTGGCAAGTTCATCATCTCTCGAGCTTTAACTGTAGGGCAATGATCATCCGAACCTTTGCATGAAATCAGCAAATAAATCAGTAGCCACCAGAATGGCCTTTACAACACAGATCTGGGACATTACTGAAATAACTCAACCATGGCTCACGACGGCTGAAAAGCAGCTCAGAGCATGAGGCAGTGTTGATAAGAATGTAACAGTTCCCTGAGATGGCCAAAGAACAGCTCAGAGCATAGGGTCGCTGCTACAAAAAGAAACTCAACAGCTGCCCGGGACGGCCGAAAAGTAGTTCAGACAGTTGTTGAAAAGAGAAATACAAAGACGGCATCCACCCTGAACGGCCGAAAGTAGCTCAGAACACATGCGTGGTGCCGTTACTAGTAAAAGGTAAGCAAGGGTTCATCATGATCATATACCAGGTTCACAGTTACTTGTTGTGGTCAATCATACATGACAATGACAGAGGTTAATGATATCACTTTGTCGGTGGGGAGGAAACTGGCCTTGATATCCACTGTCAAGATTGTTGTTCCAAATTGTCTTTCTCCATAGCCTGTTAGTCCTTGCAACATGCTGAGGTGTATACTGGCTTTCTTCATAATTCATGTGGTTGTCGGATTCTCACCATGCTTGCATTATCATTTGAGTGACTCACATGACCTTGGCATCATGTTCACAATATAGATATGGAAGCATGTGTATCTGAGCATTTGATTCCTGAGGCAGACTTGTGTCTTGACTGATTCTTGCTTCTGACAAAATTGTTGTGGATCTGATTCTTGAGAGGCACTGCCATATACTGCCAAATCACTGTGTAACATCTTGATGACTGTTGGTAGTGCCGTACTGACGAGGACCGGATAGCTTGTGTTGGAAGCCATCGAGAGTAGAGTGCTGAGGAAGGCTAGATATCTTGCACTCGAAGCTTTTGCCAAGCTAGCGTGCTTAAGAAGACTGGGTATTGTACCTCAGAAGTTTCTTCTCTTGGTTGCTTACTAGAGAAGATTCGGTGCCTTATGCCAGAAGCTTTCTGTGGTAGCTTACCGAAGATGACTGGGTATCTTACACTGGAAGTTATCCACATGTCGTACTTAGGAAGACTGCGGAACCTTGCGTCGTAAGCTTCCCTGGTAGCGTGCGGAGGAAGACTGGATTGCTTACTCCAGAAGCTTCTCACTATGGTGTGAGGACTGAATGCCATATATATATATACCCATGATATTCCTTTTTCGGAGGAAAAATGGAAACGGAGAGGAAATATGAAAATGAAAATGGAAATTTGCAAAACGGAAGTGGAAATGAATTTTTTTTATGTGGAAACGGAAACAAAAATGGAATGGTGTTTTTCGGTGGAACAGGCGTGGAAACGAAACTTTTCATTTCCGTGAATATGGAATTTCCGTTTTTATTGTAGGCATATGAATGCTTTGTAGCCCAACCTCAAAATAACACACACTGACACAATGAGTAGAATGGATCATTTGAGGCCCAACTTCTACTACCACACATGTACTCAACTTGACCCTATACCCAATTGTCCAGTACTAGTACAATACTACCCAAAGTTGCTAAAATAAACATATTATTTTGTAGCCATGTTAAAAATTCATTAAATTTGTTTGTTTTTATGTGTATTTCTATATGATTCAAGGGGTTTTTAAGTTCCGGTCAACGCCCACTTCTGTTTCTGTGTCCGCTCTGTATTCGCTCCATGTCCGTTTCCAGTAGTATCTGTTTTCGTATTCATTTCCGGGGTTTCTGTATTCGTTTCCGCTTCTGCAAAAAAATATGAAAACAAATATGGTATCACTTAGTTCCGTCCGTTTCCGCTCCGTTTTCATCCCTACTGGTTGCACACTAAGTCAGTCTTGATACCGATAGTTATTCCAGAATATCATTCGTATTCAAACCGAATATTCTCAATATAATGCAGTCGGCTGAGAATTCCATAATGTTTAGCTGAGCCTCCAAATAATTGAATTCCTCCCTGATTCTTCGGGTCTGGTGGCGGTTGATGAGCAACTTTCATAAGGGGAAATAAGGTAACACCGAAGGCCCAAAGAAACGACTAAAAAGCACACACAACATTAAGATTACATACAAGCAACATCACATTCCACAGCTATTCACCTCACTATGCATGCCTACTTAAGCACACAATTCTTGAGGGAACTCCGGTACTACGATCTAACATGCTGTGGCGGTGTGCACGAGAATGGATCAGCGTGTGGAGGAGTTGGTGTAAACATAGCTACGCCAAGCGCTAGATCAGCACCGGTTGCATCTGGACGGGCTTAGCGATGAGGACGGACTCAGTGATCATGTAGCGAGACACGAATGTCACGGCCACATCATCATCAAGCGTACGGACGGAAACCGTACTCGTCCAGGGAATGGGTGATAGAGTAGGATAGCGGCGGAAAATAGGATTTGCTAGCATTGCCCTTTTCTGGTAACAAAGACCAGTGTGGGTTGCCAAACGGCGGGTTGGATGGCAAGATCCGGGGTAGAAGCATGTCTACCACTGAAACGATAGGTGGCTGGCCCAAAGATATTGGTGTGATACCTGTGCATCAATCCTGCAAAGTGATCGACACCACTAGGTACCTCGGCATCACTCCGCTGGGACAGAGATGGCACCAAACACCAACTAGCAAGTATGCAAAACTGGAGGGTGCAGGTAGTGGATCGAAAACGATGCCACCTACACTCACAAGATCAACCGTTAGTGACAAGATAATAAGTCTATATGCATGCTATGCAGCAAACAAATGCAACAACCAAATGCAACAAACCGACTAGACTCTATACTACCAGTTTCTAACTCTCGCGCTGACTAGGGCATCCTACAGCCAGACCTGCTCTGATACCAATCGCTATGGCACCCCGGCTCAAACAGACCGGAACACCCCGTATTCCAGCCCAGAGATCAAGTCTTCTGGAATACGGCACTGCTTGGCATAGAACAAATCAGCTCTTTATTATGAATAAACGGGGTACAAGGGTCCGATATTAAAAAGATTACAGGGGCACGACGACACTTCGCCTACTAAGGTAGCTCTATGCTGGCAGCGAAACATCTCGAAAGCCGAATAAAATTCTAGCAGCGGAACAACGGCGACGGTGATGAACTCCACTCCGCAGGGACTCTAGCTGGGACGTATCCTAGAGCGCAACCTTGGGGTCCTCGACAAACAGACAATCACGGCATCACCTGCAATCTGGCATGACACGCCAGGTGAGTACTTTGAATGTACTCGCAAGCTCACAGCAACCAAAGCAATCAAGACATACAATAGCATGGCATTTACAGGTTAATCATCAAAGATGAACACGATACTACTAGAACAACATGAGCATGGCAACAACATGAGCATGGCAACAACCTGAACATGGCAACAACCTGAACATGGCAACAACATGAGCATGGCAACAACATGAGCATGACAGGTACATATACTTCATGATATGAACAGGATGATACTAGCACTAGCATGCACGAGGGTCGATATTTAAGGTCTCATGGACCAACTTACTCCGCTCGGAGGTTAACTCGTAACCACCATGAATATCAACTTACTTACCATCGTGATCACCACGTGATAACCTCATAGTCAACCAACATCGGTGTCCACGATACCATCGTGATCCTCTCATGATCACATAAAGATCAACTAACTTCTTTTCTTATCGAACCGGGGTTGTTTATTAGTCAGGTTATTATTTCTGTTGACCCATAGTGTGACCTACTACGAACTGTGTCCATGACCGAGGACGCGGCTACCGATAGATTATAATCTCTGCAGAGGTTAGTACACTGTACCCACACTACGGAACTCATGGCCTCGTGCTCCCATTCGGGTGGACCAACGACATTCCGACAAAACCAATCTATTGCATGACACTCTCCCGGCCACTCCGACAAACTCCCGTTTGGGCTATGTCCTGGGTTACCTCGATGCCAACTCGTGACATCCACCACCTTTGTGGCCGCCACCGTCGTGGCCAAACAAAACATCGTCTGAAATGGGGACTTCGGATCCATACAACTCGGGTACTCAAGGCTTATGGTAGCCTACCTGATCAGGGTAGCGTGCACCCATAACCTTCCCTTGTAGGAGGCACCGGCAAGAGGCATGACAATAGACCGCATTAGGGCCTCCCCATCCAGGCAAGTGTGGTTGCACTGGTGAGCTCGATTCGGTGGCACCATGACTCAGCCAACAGATTTGTTCAAGTTCGATTAATGTCAGGTTTAACTTGAATGGTGATGAGCTGAGTCATAACAACATAATGAAATAACAATGCATATGAGCATGATATCTGTGTAACCATGGATGGGCAACATAACCATTTAACAACATAGCATAAAAATGATAACTCATTTATTCTACGGGATGCAAATGAGCATGGCATAATGACAATCATGAATATAACAAGTATTTTCATAATAAACCCTAACTATTCAAATGAGCATATCATTATCACTAGCATCGGAAAATAAATCCCAGAACTAACATGATAATAATAATACTAGCAAATAATCATTTAACTTACTAGATGCAAATGAGCAAGGCATAAGAACGAGCATGGATTCACAAGCATATAATATTCACATAATAATTAAATGAGCAAACATTTATTTACATATTCAAGTGAAAACCATGGCTACCGCAAGGCCATCATGCAAGTGGCTGTCGTGGCTTGCCTGGGGGTGAAGGATTCACCGGGAAGAAGTGCGAGGCACTCGCGGAAAGAATCGCCGGAAAAGTTTCCCTCTCGGCGGAGCTGTTTTAAGGGCAAGGGAAAAATGGTTATTTTCACAGTGTTACAACCTCATGAAAATGATACCATCGGAATGGGCTCGACGAACTAAGATCGTGGGATTTGGAATCACCTGAATCGGAGTCACGGTTGCGGAGTTACGGCCGTTTGTTCGTTAGGCACAAAAAGAATAAAAATGTGTTCATTTCTGCTGTTAACGGACGAACGTCCGCAATATAAGGGTTTCGGCGGCGGCTGCTGAAAACAGAAAACGCATTCCAGAAAATACGTTTTCACATAAGGGAAGCGTATTTCCAGCCGAAGCTGTCCCAAAGTGCGCTTTCCCAACCAGAAAACGTATTCCCGAAAACACATGTTCGCTTAAGTGGGCGGGCCCGACCTCTGGGTCGCTTACAGGCGGGACCCATGGCATCTCTCTCTCTCCTCCCGCGTCCTTCTTCCTTCCCCGATGCCACTCGCAAACAGTGGGAGGTCGCCGGCGCAGGCGCTCGTCCGACCGACTCCGGCCATCTCCAGAGGCGCCCCAGCCACCGGCGAGATGCGGAGGAGATGCCCGCGGCGGATGGCGGCCACGGCGAGATCGGCCACGGCGCCATGGTTCACGGGAGGAAAAGAGGAAGGGCGGGGAAGCTCTAGGGGGCTCGGGTGGGTTCTCTGGTGGTGAGGAGAAGGAGGGAGGGGCTCTACATTGTGCCAATTTAAGCATGGCCGAACGGCGGCCATGACCGCTATGGCGGCCGAGGTGGGCGGCTCGAGCTCGAATGAGTGGATGGGGGAGTGGCTAGGAGAGAGGTAGAGTTGCTGGTGAGCGCGGATGAGGCCAACGCCCAGCTGGAGGCTAATGAGAAAAAGGCCTAGGAAGATGCCGACGCAAAGATAGCGATGGAGCGCCTAGTGCTCGCCGAGGAGCACGGCAAGGAGCTGAAGCGGCAGGAGGACCACTTCGAGGCGGAGCGCGAGGGGCTTCGGCTGGAAATTGCCGGCCTTAAGGTGGCGCTGACTGAATCGGAGGCCCGCCAAGAGACCGCGCTGAAGCCCCAGGCCGTCGCCGAAGCCAAGCAGGCTTCGCTTCGTCTATAGGCGAGGGGCGCCACCAGCGCAGTCGAACAGGCCGGAGGTGAGGTAGATCAGGAGCGGGAGCGGCAGCTCGAACGTGCCAAGACGTTCCACCTCCTTGAGCTCTGAGCCCGCAGTGCCCTGAGCTCCATCTGTAAGGAGAGGTTCGAAGCCCCTCGCGACTCCCACGATGCCGACTCCATTGGTTTCATCACCAAGCTCATGGAGCGGCTCGAGGACAGAGCCAGGAAGGCGGACGGCATCTTTGAGGAAGAGTGCCGCGACCTCTTCTCTTAGGTGGCAACTCGCGTCTTCAGCCACCTCCTTCACGCTGACCCCAACTTTGATCTTGATAAGGTAATAGCCCCCATCCCCGAGGGGCTCCGCGAAGGCCTCGCGAAGGCGGTGGAAGGCCATGTGGACGCGCTGCTTGGGAAGTTCTCTCATGACAGTAGCGAGAGCTCCGACAGAGGTGGGGACGACCACGATGGTGGCGACGACAGGGATAGCGATAACGACGACGACGGCGCGACTTCTTAGGATCCTTCTTCCTTCGTTATCCTACACTAGATCAATGTGGCCCCATGGGGGCGGGAAGACAATGCCTTTATGTTTAAGTACTTTATTATTTTCTCTCGAGGCCTATTTTCTCTTTTTACTTGCCTTGTGTGCTCTATGTCATCAGGGCCCAGCCCCCGAGAGAGCTACAGCCACCGCTGGTATGCTAGGACTCGTGCCTGAGCAAGGCCAGGAGGTGTAGGGCACCGAGGGCGGTAAGAGCCTAAGGCACGATGGTCAGGGAGCCCCCCTTTGACGTGCAAGCGGCTCGCGGAAGGAGAAATGCCAGCGCTCAGCGAGGTTGCTAGAAGGGAAAGCTTCGGAGATGGCGAGGGTGGCTCGCGAGGTAGTTAGACTTAGCTTTTGTAGGGGGTAGCATCCGGTGAGCCGCCACTTGTAGGGTGTGCCTTGCGGGGTTTTCGCTCGCAGGATCTCCTCCTGAGATGTCCGTCGTAGGTTGGCTCCCGAGGCAAGGCCTGCGAAGCTCCCTGAGGCTCAAAGGGGCGTATTGCCATGGGACCACCTCGCGAGGCCTTCCAGGTGACCTGTTCCTGAGATGGTTGCATGCAGAAAAGTCTCACAACAGGGGAGCAGCGCATGCTCACCAGCTCGCTCATGGGCGTACGCGAGGAGATAAGACACCAAGGACCTTGGTGGGGTGGCGTGCACGGGAGTAGGCCCGTGAGCCAGAGCCCGGTTGCTTGGGTTTTTCAGCGCTGCTTTGACTGACCCGAGCATAGACACCGTGTCCAGCCCCCGCTCGCGTGAGGCTCATGAGGGAGGCCGTGAGCGCGCGCGGCTCACGAGGTAAAGATGTGACGAAACACACCATGTATGGAAACTGAAGCTTTACTGAGGCAAGATAACAGATTCCATTACACAACCAAAAAGAGATGCGGCTGCCGTGTCCGGCACGGGTCAGCTTGAGGTTGTTGCAGCCCGTGGGGCGCCCTTAGTTACACACCCAAAAAAGAGAAAAAGAGGAGCTGACGTGTCCGGCACGGGTCAGCTTGAGGTTGGTGCAGCCCGTGGGGCGCCCTCAGTTGATTGTTCCGCCAGCGCGGAGCATGGGGCTTCCACCGAGGTGTCGGTATGATCGCGGCTCGATCGTGCCGCCAGTGCGGAGCATGGGGCTTCCACTTGGGCGTGGGCGGGAGCTCTTGCGTGCCCGTCAGGCGAATGCATTGAGAGTCTCCGGGGCGTGTACAACCCCATTTCGTTCGTACGCGTGAGGGTCACGGGTAGAACTTGCGGAGGTGTTGGATGTTCCAGGCGTTAGGCACAGGAACTCTGTCCTCCGTCTCCAGCCAGGCGGCGCCGGGCCTGGAGACATGAACAACCCTGAACGGGCCTTCCCACATGGGTGAGAGCTTATGGAGTCCCTCCCCGTTCAAGGCCCCGGCGCGAGGCGCATCAGCCTCTGGAAGGTGGCACTGGCGTTCCTCAGGCCGAAGGGCATGCGGGTGTAGCCGGTGGTGGAGTCTGCGCCCTGGCCAGCGCGCGGCAGCAGAAAGGGGTCCTGAGGGCAGGCCTTGTTGAGGCTCATGAAGTCGACGCACATACGTTCCCTGCTTCCCTTCTTGGGGATGACGACTGGGTTGGCGAGTCATTCGGGATGGCGCACCTCACACTACTGCAGGAATGCCTAGCAGTGGCGGGTGGGAAAAGTCCAGCAGTGGCGGGCAAGGCTCTCAGGGCCACCCACCACCGACCTCCCGCCACTGCTAGAACACTATCAGTGGCGGGCGTCCGCCCGCCACTGTTAGACCATGAGCAGTGGCGGGCTCTACGTCGTGCCCGCCACAGCACTCCGTGTTGCCCGCCCCAGGAGTTTCGCGTTGCTGTGGTGGTCCTTTTCTACCGCTCGACACTGCTACTGTTGCATGCCAACAAGATTGAATTACAGCATATTGCACCTGGATCATATCATCAGATTGCATTTGATACATAAATTCTGGTTTGAACCTTGATCCACATACATGCACCACATTACAATGATTTCAGATTAATGAAAAGTAGTAGTTATAAAATATAACAAGTACATTACAATAATTAATAAGCATACATATGTCGCGCTCATCACATAATTAATGGTTGACCAATTTTTTTTGAGTGAGATGAGTGTTAGCAGATGTTCAACACGCAGACCGTTAGTAGAAGCCGCACATACTACATGAATTAGTACTTGATGGAATGAACGGGGACCAACGGGCCGCTTGCTCTGGAATTGGAGATTTGGCCTCTCGAAGAGCCCATTGCACAACCTAAGCAGGTGTGGGTATGGTGGTTGGACTCATACCCAGCCAGATCCTCGGCCTCTCATCCGGGGACGCCTCCGCAAGGATGCACACTGAACCGCCTCTCTGCAATCTCAATTGCTGTGAAAGAACAATGGGCCATTGGAACACTTTTGACCCAAGCTAACATCGCCTCCTTGAGGCGCTCTGCCCGATACTTTTCCCGTGTCCATAGATAGTGCTTCTCCATGTCCGCCGTAGAGGCCCCCTCCCACAAATCTTCTGGCAGTTCCATCTGTTATTTTTAGCAGACAATAACATTCAAAATATATACATATAGAAAAGATCACAAGGTTAATATATAAACATATGACACTCATACATATAAAGTAGAGATCACAAGGTAACAATCATTGTGTCATGACATAGTTTAATGTTTTTCATGGTTTACTAGACTAGAAAGGAGCATGTATATCGCCATGTTGATGTGTCATTCTCATGTCTCGTTCTTCTTGACTCTCTGCCTCGCAGTAGAACATCCCCTCATCCCTCACTACATGGCGATTGATGATATTCATGAGCACTCTTTGAAGGCGCGCGTGCTCTGTCAAAAAGTGAGCTAGCTTAACTTCCTTCTCATTCTCTTCGGACCATTTCTGAAACATTGGATCACTTCTTAACAGTGGTCCCGCGCGCACATAGTCATCCATCAACACCATGGCATAGTAGCCAGACATGTGCATGGTTTCGCCTTGCGGTTGTTGCCGGCAACAAAAGCTAGTGTTAAATTTGTACTGCGAATGCGGTATGTTCTTACGGTCGGACTTATGACACATAAGAAGAGCAGCATTGAGAACTTTCTTCAGATCGGTCCACGGCTTCTTAGGGTCTCTAATGGAATCAAAGAAATAAGCTTGGACGTCCCGGGGCATCAGTGCGATGACAATCCAGTGTTCATTGCTGCGCAAAACAATTGAACAATGCAACATTACTGAGATTGACATCAAAGTACCCAGGTGTATAGTGCAAGCAAAAAGATATGAACTTACATTTCGAAGTAAGGCACGACAAAGTTGTGCTTGGTCCGAGGACTACGAAGAATGGTCTTGTGGAGGTAATCCGTCATAAGACGTTGGCCTTTATCAGAATCGACATTGGCCCAATGCATGAGATACGGATCAAGGAAGCCAACTTCCTCATTCTGGATTAATGGATTTGTAGCATGCCAGAGCAACCAAAGCCTCATTAAAGACGGCTTGACTACGTCCACATAGAAAATATTGTCGTTGACCACACTCTCAAATCCAAGCTATATTTTATCAGCAGGGTACTCGTCGACAAATCCAAAGCCCTCTATAACATTGGCGGTGTAATACATCTCACCGTTTCCTGACCTAGCTACTACGTCTTTGTGTAGAAGCTGAATTTCAACGCTTAGTGCACTCAACTTGTGTTGTAGCAACATCGGTTCACCGGGATTAAACATTTGCATGAAGCACCGACTGACGGAAACATTCACCACATCTTCTCCTGGTGCCTTACTGGCGGTAGGTACATTGGCTGATTTCTTCTTTCGCTTTCTGCCCTTTTTACGACGCTGAGCTGAGGGGTCCATAGAAGATGGTTCTCTGGAATGCATTTGTTGGGTTTGCTAAAATTTAGTATGCAATTATGAGTCATGATGCATAAAAAAATGAAAGAAAAATTTGACATGACCTTTGCTAACAAGAGGACATAACGAGTGCAAGAAATTCGGCGAAACGGAAATGAATCGATGTTTCACCAAAGCATTGGCACTCATGTCGATACCTGGCAATATAAGCCAACGATACTACAATGGATCCTAGTTAAAAAATGAAAGAAAAATTCGACATGACCTTTGCTAACAAGAGGACATAACGAGTGCAAGAAATTCGGTGAAACGGAAATGAATCAACGTTTCGCCAAAACATTGGCACTCATGTCGATACCTGCCAATATAAACCAACGATATTACAATGGATCCTAGTTAAAAAATGAAAGAAAAATTTGACATGACCTTTGCTAACAAGAGGACATAACGAGTGCAAGAAATTCGGCGAAACGGAAATGAATCGACGTTTCGCCAAAACATTGGCATGTATTTCTAAACTACTAATATTTACACTATGCACAAATCTGAAAATGCATACCGGAGAGGTGGAACGCTTGGAGTTCGAATGCAGCCCGAGGTCTTCGATGTTGACGGGGGAGGGGGACACGGCCGCACGGCTAGCCATCGGGGTGGAGCTCAGCGCTGGCGGTGGTGGCGGCGATGAGATGCCATACCCGCCCGCGGCAGCGCAAGGAGGGGCGCGGCGGCGAGGGTGAGGGGCGACGACGAGGGGCGCGTGCGGTGACGAGGAGCAATGGCACCGAGGGGCGCGTCGGTGACTCGGGCAAGATTTGAGGGGGGAAGAGACGGTGCGCGGGGAGAAATGACCAGTTTTGGCGAGTGGGGGGGAACGGTTGTTCATGTGAAAATTGAACCGCCAGCGTAGTGGAATTATGAGTGGCGGGCGGGGTATAGGGCCCACCACACGTATGGCAAGAAGTAGTGGCGGTCTGTACCAGGAAGCCGCCACTACTAAACTGACCTCCTGCCCCCCCCCCCCCGACAAAAGTTACAGCGATTTTAGCTGTGGCAGGGCTATAGACTTGCCCGCCACAACTGATAGAAAGAGCAGTGACGGGCGCCGTCAGCCGCCCGCTGCTGCCATGTTTCATCACGGGATAAGATTTGGAATGGTTCACCTGTGGCGGGTGAGAGAACTCGCTCGCCACTGCAACTCATGTAGCTGTGGCGGGCCGATTTTGCTACCCGCCACTGCACGCTTTCAAAAATATCTGTGGCGGGTGCCCCGCTGTGCCCGCCACTAATTTGTGATCTCCTATAAGCCCTTTCCCAGTAGTGTCACGAACGACTCCAGCTTCTTGTAGCTTGTGCACTTCTTGAGCAATGAACTCTAGCTTCTCGGGCGCCTGGCGCCGTGCATTTTGCTTGACGGGGCTTGCATTGGGGCGCACCGCTAAGTGGTGCTCGATCACCTTCCTCGGTACAGCGGACAAATTAGATGCTTCCCAAGCGAAAACATCCGAGTTTGCCCGAAGGAAGGTGACAAGCACGCCTTGCTATGCAGGAGAAAGGCAGGTGCCGATGGTGAAGGCAGGGCCTGAGCCGCTTCCGTCAACCGACACCTTCTTCGTCTCGGCGCGGTCCTGAGAGAACAACTGCTTCTTCTTCGTGGGCGTGGCCTCAGGAGGCTTGGTCGCGTCCTCGTCAGCTGGATGGGCGGTAGCGGTAGCGGCAACCTTGTAGGCGTGCTCAAGGGAGCAGATTGCGTCCTTCTCGTCGCAGGAGACGGTGAAGATGCCGCTGCAGCCGGGCATCTTGAGGACAGTGTAGGCGTGATGAGACACCACCATGAACTTGGCGAGCGCGGGGTAGCCCAAGATAGCATTGTAGGGCAGGCCGAGGTGGGCGACGTCAAAGTCGATGAGCTCAGTGTGGTAGTTCTTGCGGGTGCCGAAGGTGACAGGAAGGCGCACCTGCCCTTGCGATAGTGTGGAGCCGTCGGTCATGCCCGAGAAGGGCCTCGTCGGCATGAGCTGCTCGTAAGGCACCTGGAGCTGCTCGAAGGTCTCGATGGAGAGCACATTAAGGCCTGCACCTCCATCGATGAGGGTCTTGGTGACCGCGCCGTTGCTGATGGTGGGAGTGCACAGCATGGGGAGCGCACCTACGGTGGCCGTGGACTTGGGGTGGTCCTTGGAGTCGAAGGTGATGGTGTACTGTGACCACTTGAGGGGCCAAGCATCCTCAGGCTTTGGGAGGGCGGCGTTCACCTCACGAGAGAACTGCTTGAAGTGGCGATTGGACGCGGGAGCCTGAGCTCCGCCGAGGATGCAGGCAACCGCGCGAGGCTCCTGGTAGCCCCCAACGCCCTCATCAGGCTGGTTGACATCGTTCCTCTGGGGTGGAGGCGGTAGTGGCGAAAGAGCAGCGTTGGCCTGAGGGTTTGCCTCACGAGGCTGATCGCGCCAGGCGGCCTCGCGAGGCTGGTCACGCCAGCCTTGGTGGAAGTTGCCATTGCCATTGCGACTGTCCCAGCGGTTGCCATTGCGGCGGCCTCCACGACCGGCGCCGCGGTCGTTGCGGTCGCCTCGGTGGCCCAGGCGCTCGTCGCGGAGCAGCTTGAGCTCCTGGCAGTCTTTGATGCTATGGGAGTGCATGTTGTGGTAGACACAGAGCGGCCGGCCGTCCTTCCTGGGCTCGTCGCGGTCATGGCCACGCTTCTGCTCGGGCTCCGCCGCAAGCACGGCAGGGCCCTTGCACTTGACGTCCTTTCTCTTGGCCTTGGCGGCATCGGGTGCCGCATCGGGGTCGTTGTGGATGAAAAGGCGACCTTCTTCAGCCTTGGCACACTTGTCGGCGAGGTAGAACAACTCAAGCACCGAGTCCAACTCGTCATTGATGGTGAGCTTCTCGCGCATCTTGTCGTCCGCGACGCTAGTGGAGAAGGTAGAGATGACTGCCGCGTCAGAGGCGCACGGGATCTTGTTGCGCACCTGGCTGAAGCGCTGGATGTACTTGCGGAGGGTCTCATCAGGGCGCTGTTGCACGTGCCGTAGCTCGTTGATCGTGAGGGAGCGGTCATGTGTGCCCTTGAAGTTGGCGATGAACAGGTTGCAGAGCTCGCCCCACGACGAGATTGACACCTTAGGGAGATTCATGAGCCAAGAGCGTGAGCCGTCTTTGAGGGCCATGGGTAACCAGTTCACCATGACCTTGTCGTCACCGTTCGCCGCCTCGACGCTCAGCGCATAGAGCTGAAGGAACTCCGCGGGGTTGGGGGTGCCATCATAGCGCGGAGGCAGGTCCGGCTTGAACTTGGAGGGCCACACCACCTGACGCAGCTCGCGAGTGAAGGCATGGCAACCCATGCCGCTCGACGGAACACCGCCGGCGAGGGCGGCGTGGTTCTGGCGCCCAGCCGCCACGACCTCCTGGACAGTCCGGTCTTGTCACCGGCGCTGCTGCTCGAGGAGCACACATGCATCAGGGGGCGAGCGGCGGACGATCTGGCAGCTGGCCTAGTCTCGGACCGGCGAGGATGCACCGCAGGGTGGCTCACGCGCCCGCATGTCACGCTGGTGCCCGGCGAGCTTGTCACGCAGAGGAGGTGGCGGGGTAGCGCCATGCGCGACGTCCCCAGCACGAGACGGCGGAGGGCGAAGCGAGTGGGAAGGCGCCGGAGCATCCCCAGCGGGGTTGACGAGCTCGGTGATGCGACCAAGCTAGGCGTCGTAGCCGGTGTCAGCTGGATGGTAGCGGAGTAGCTCACGCGCCATGAGCTGGGCGGCCTGCGCGTTCGGCGGCCCGTGGCGGGTGAGAGAGGAGGAAGCTGTGGCGGTGCAGCCTTCTGCCTGCACGGAGGGGTGCAGGGAGGAGTCCTGCTGCCCGTGGGCGGCAGGGTCGGTGGCGGCAGCAGCCTCGACGTGGCGGCGGCGGTTGCCGCGGCCCACCGGCTCCGTCTGGGCCACGCGGCCCGCCCTGCGCTAAGCGCGCTCGCGGCGAGTGTCGACAATGAAGCTGGTGGAGTGGATAACGGAGCAGAAGAACAGTAGCACACCCCTACCTGGCGCGCCAAATGTCGGAGATCGGGCTCTGGGGACCCAAAGGTTCGAACACTGGGGTGAGCTCATTCCTACCGCCTCATCCCCTACCACAGCACAACTACGGCGAAGCTACGGCGAGAGCGCGCAAGCGGGAGCGGGCCGGAGACACAGCGGTTTACCCAGGTTCGGGCCACCTTGCGGTGTAAAACCCTACTCCTGCTTGGTTAGGATTGCTCTAGCGCGAGACTACAATGTTTGGGGCGGAAGAGTCGATCCTCCTCTACAGCAGCACCCTTCCCTCCTTTTATATCTGCCTTGTTCCTCTTCCCCCGAAAACATTGGCGGGAAGGGTTGCCACACAACGGCAAGTTTGAAGGGGGACAGGACCGCAGTCTATCCTGACAAGAGATGGTCTTCGTCTGCAAAGCGATTATCCATGACGCGCCGGTGGGCTCAGGGATGACCTCCACCCTGCGCGTCCACCGTCTTGGTCTTCCTTCACCGATCGGGAAACCTTTGGGGGTTGCTTTGAGAAGCGGACTGCTGGCCTTGCTCCCTTAGCACAAAGGGGAAATCCTCTCCATCCGCACCTGCTGGCGCGGCCTCTATCGCCATTCGTCGCCGCGCGCGTCACCCACGTGATGGGCACGAGACCGCGCGACCGAGCCGAACAGCACTCGCCTTGTTTCCCTTTGGGAGGATGCCTCGGGAGGCAACCTCGGGAGGCCGCCTCGCGAGAGGGCCTCGCGAGGCTCTCGGTGAAGTCGTGGCTGAGTCTTGCTTGCCTGCTCTGGAGGAGGGGTCCTCAGGAGGCCAAGGCCTCATGAGGGGTCTCGCTCGACGTGCCCGCTGGTGGGCCACCAATTGGGCCACCACCAGGCGTTGCACTCTGGGCTGCAAGCAGACAGGCCGAGGTACACTGGGTTCCACGGGCCCGATAGAAATGACAGCTATAGTCTATCATACCTAATTCTGCCGGTTTAGGACAAATGCATTAAATGCCCGTTAGGGTCACGCTGGGAGCATCCCCCGGAAAGGATTCTGTACTGCTCGTCCAGCTACCTTCTATTACGCTGACACGCCTCCTGGATGGGTGTCATTAAAGTTGATCTTCAACCCAGCATGCTGACACGTGCCCTGACAAGTCTCACCTAACAGCCTGCCCGCTCGACACCTCATCGACAAGTGACTAGCGGGTCAATGAGGTGGAGCAGTCACGAGACAGAGAAAGCTTGCCGGCATGGAGCTTGCCAGGTTTTTGCCTTGCCGGTGTATAGCTTGCCGTCAAGTGTAGTCTTGATCTTCAGTACTAAGTTAGTACTTCTTGATGGCCTACCTTGAGGTCTTCTTCATGGTTTTATCAACCAAGTCTTGGGTCTTGATGAAAGTAATCCCGCTGCAAGCCCTTGCCTTCGGGAAGGCTACAACTGTCTGTGCACAAGTCAAGGGGTATAGGAACACCCAAGTTTGTATACACCGACATTCGTCTTCAGGCGATCAATGGGTTAATTAGCATCCACATCACCTCCATGACTCGCTGGACAATTTATGTATGTTGCTGGTGCTGCAACAAGAGATCACATAAGGTGTATCACGATATGGTCATTGAGGACGCGCCTTTACTTGAGAGATTACTTGTAGTTGATCAACAAGGTCCAACAAGAATCAGTGACATTTCTGCGCCGAAATTGACAGTGGTGGGCTACTGTCTATCAAATTCTCCGAACTTGTTATTGGATACATACATGTTCAGGTACAAAAGTCTCCTTCTTCTACTTCTTCTTGAAATTATCTTTTTCTCTAATTTTGAAGATTTATATATGTTCGTCTGTCATCAAGAAAATGATTGCGACAAGCTTGACCCCGTATCTGCGCACAGTGAAGATCTTGGCACTAGAATCTATCGGCCCCGACCTTGACCACGTTGTCAGATTCCTGAGATGATTTTCGTGCCTGGAGAAGCTATATATCAAGATGATGCTCCTTTCCGATTAAATGTTAACCACAGGGGAGTTCAATTTTTGGTACATTTTCCCAAGTTTACAATGACAAATGTACTATGTTTTCTGAAGGAATTTTGGAGGATTTCAGTACATAGATGTTTTTTCCTATAGTGGTTGCTTGATTCGTATGGTTACAATCCATAAGTATTTCTCCTTCGGATTCATATGTACTAGTTTTCATAGGAAAAATTCCATCCACTCCAACCTCTTGTGAAGAAGCCTATGTTTTCCTAGAGTGTAATCAAACGCCCATGTTAATCATGTAGGATCGAAGATGGCATGTCACTCTATTCGTGTATTTCAGCGTCGGCGGCTACGGCAGAATGGAAAAGGCTCTGCAGAAGCTGAATTTCATTTTGGAAGTTTAGTTGATAGAGTACTCGGAAGTCTTTATGTCAAGCCCATACATGACTTGTCAGTGGCTGGTCCATTTGCAGAAATGTTGAGGTGGCGAAACTAATTGTAATATCTGTTTGAACCTCTCATATGTTCATGTTCAGCTGATCGGCGCGGGCGTCTACAGCTGCATGAGCTGAATTTCATTTATAATATCAGTTTGAACCTTGTAAACTTCGATTTACAGCATTGTAATATTTCTGGAATTTGTGGTACAATCGTTGAAATGACATTGTATGAGACTTGCACATTGGTAGTACTATTTTGACCTTAAAATGCAATGGACGATTAATATATGGACCTTAATGGACTTGATTTTATTTACCATTATCGAATGTGTTTCCCCTGTAGATCTCATCACAGACGATCTATATTGCGTACTCAGACAGTGATCTTCAACATTATTGCATGCAGGTGCTTAGATGAGGTGCTAATTAAGCACATTAAATAGCTTAGCAACTATACTCCCCAATGCATAGGTGCTTAGATTCTTCTAGCTAAGCTTCCTTCCTTTAATGATTTAGCAACTAAAGTTCTTCATACAGTGGTGGGCTTCTTTCATTTATATGTTTTGCCTAGGTTCACGCGCTTGGCATTGTTTCTTCCTGGGGTCACCACACTCATCTCTCTCCTATTAATTAACTTGCCACATCAGATTTTTCGCCTACGTGGCAGGCTTAGCAACTGTACAAGGTGGAGCATTGGGAGGAGCCTAAGTCATTCCACACACTTCATTTTTGCAAAGTTTTTGCCAATAAACGCCGACGATTGGCCCCTCTTCGAGTCGACGCATGGCCAAACGAGCCGGGCGGGAAGCTTGCGCAGTTGCGCGCGGTAACATGCATGGTTGCGCGGGAACAGGCTCACCAATGATACATTGGCGCCTCTTCGAGCCCACGCGTGGCCAAATGAAACGCGTGTGTTGTGCTCAAGCTAGCGTGCACTGGAATCCTCCGCCGGGAACGATGTTACTAGATGTGCCGATTACAGGCCGATCGGCCCGCATTTATTACAGCGGCCATTTAACCATTGTGTCTCTTCAACCTTTCGATCGCGCCCCAGTATTGCAAGAAGCACACCCACGATGACAAATACAGAGAGGGTATCCTGGGCGGCTCCAATGGCGCTCCCAGCGGCTGCCGACGATGACCGGCAGTTCACCATGCATGACGTAGTGGACACCCACAGAAGGTTCACGAAGCTCTCGGTGGTGTACACCAACAACCCGATCTGGGTGGAGAACTCCATCCACATTATGGAGTTGTTGCTTGTTGCGGAGAAGTACAAGGTGGTCGGGTTCGACCTCGAGTACACCGACGCTTGTGCCGGGTCTCGTCACAAGGTCACCGTTGCCCAGATGTGCATCTGCAATCACGTCCTCGTCTACCATTACTGCCTGGCCACAAGGCCTTGCGAGCGTTTCGCCAGTTTGTCAACAACCCCCACTACATGTTTGCTACGGTGGACATCACCAATGATGTAAAGGTGCTCAAGAATTCGGGCATCACCTGCCAGAATCTTGTCGACATCCAGGGCCAATAAAAGATCTGGGGCAGCAAGAAGCACGAGAAGGACTCACTGGTTCACCTCGCCGAGGCCATCATCGACCACTACTACAGAGACATGAAGGATTCCTGCAACAAGGACAAGCGTGCCTGGCACTCGGCCTGGATGGAGAAACTCGACAAAGCTCACGTCGTGTACGCGGCCAAGGAGGCGTACATGAGCTACGAGATGTACAGGCGGATCATTGACATGAGGAAGTGCCTCCTTCTTCCCCAAAATGGCCAGTGATCCAGCCGGTAGCAGAGCAATGGCAATCATCATCATAACAAGAAGTAGATGATTAGATGATCGTTTCTCCTTGTTTAGTATGCATGTATTTGTTTACTTTGGTGTGTGTAGTCACTTATGTAATTGCATGTTTAATTTGGTTATGCAATCATGTTCTTATAAGTATATATGTTGTTGTTCTGTAGATAGATCATAGATGTTGTGCGGACAGAGCAAATCACATCGCCCACGGGCTAAACTAGGGAACCCGTCGGTGATGATTTCATCAATCACTGACAATTGTATACCAGCAATCGTTTGCCCACAACACACATGGCTTATTAGCAGGAATCGTCTGTGTTGTTATCGGTCTTCCTACACATTTCTGATTACTGACCTGTTTGCCGCGTATCACACACATCTTGTTAAGTGGAACCGTTTCTGTTGTTTTGGTTCATCGCAAACAGTTCATCCGAGTGAACTGTATGCCGTCTATCGCACACACCTTGATCTGGCTGACCGTTTCTGTTGTGTTGGCTAATCGCAAACAGTTCATCCGAGTGAACTGTATGCCATATATCGCACACACCTCGACCTGGCTAACCATTTCTGTTGTTCTGGCTCATCACAAACAGTTCTTATGGATCAACTGTATGCCACGTATCGCACACGCTTCTCCAATCTGAATTGTGCTTCATGTCTCCGCCATCGCACACAGTTCATCTTATTGGTTATTACGATACCGTTTGTGATTCATGCATCACACACAGTTTGGTCGAAGGGCCTCTGAAACATCTGACGCATTAGCAGCATCCTACAGTAGTGCAAAACCTGTATAAATATCGTGTATATATGTTTAGCCAGAAGAAGAAAAAAATAGAGAAAAAGTAGTAGTAGCGCGGGGACCAACGTTGCTGCTACATGAAATTAGTAGTAGCACTGGCTTTGAGCCAGTGCTATAGGTACCTAATAGTAGCGCAGGGTGGACCAGCGCTACTACTACCAGAAGTACCAGTAGCGAGGGGTAGAAGCCCACGCTACTGCTAGGCTACTGCTAAAAGTTAGCTGTAGCGCCCTAGCAGTAGCGCGGGCACCCACGCTACTGCTAGGCCAATACCCCGCGCTACTGCAAGGGTTTTCCCTAGTAGTACTAGGATGTGCAATGATCTAGCATAACATGTATAATCAATGATGAACGGTGGTTGTGCCACAAATAATATGTCAGTTCTATGATCATGCACAGCAAAATGACAATGAACGCTTAAGTCATGTGAATAGTAAAGTTGCAAGTTGCATGGCAATATATCTCGGAATGGCTATGGAAATTCCATGCTAGGTAGGTATGGTGGCTGTTTTGAGGAAGGATATGATAAGACTTATGTGTGATAGAGCGTGTCATATCACGGAATTTGGATGCACCGGCGAGGTTTGTAGCAAGTCTCGAGGTGAGAACGGGCAATGCACGGTACCGAAGAGGCTAGCAAAATATGGATAGGTGGTAGTTCTTTCGTCCATAAACTCAAATTAGTCATAAAGAACTCAAATACTTATTATGAAGCCTATAATCCCTCGAACCAAAGTACTACCCGCACGCCCCTAAGGAGGAGGTTGGGATGAGTTAACCATCGCGTGCCCCCAGCCTGGACAACACAAAGGATATCAATCAGGGATACAGTGTGCTCAAATTCCTGGCTATGCCAATACTGACACTTTAATAAAATAGTGAATCACAAACCTTAACACCGATATTCTTACTAACTAATGTTTATTAACTTGTAAGCTTCCATATTATAACTTCAAAACCGTTGATCATACGCTTCGCATTCTTGTATACCTATCATTGTATACCTATCATTTTTATTATACCATCATTGTATACCTATCATTTTTAGACTAAACATATACCTCGCACAAATTACCACTTCCTATTTCAACTCTCAAAAAGATATAAGTGAAGCACGAGAGTGCAAATGATTTCTATAAAATATAAATACCACCGTGCTCTAAAGATATAAGTGAAGCACATGAGCAAAACTACCTTTACTCAAAAGATATAAGTGAAGCATAAAGAGCATTCTAACAAATCACGATGAATGTGTGTCTCTCTCAATAAGTGTGTCTAGCAAAAAATGATTGTGGCAAACAAGCAAACAAAAAAAACTATAGCACATGACGCTCCAAGCAAAACACATATCACTTGATGAATAAAAATATAGCTAAGAAGCTTGGGTATTCCCTGAATATTACCTTGGGGTGCCATGGGCATCCCCAAGCTTAGGGTCTTCCCGCTCCTTATTCCATCACCCGTCATGATCTCACCCAAAACTTGAAAACTTCAGCACACAAAACTCAACAGAAACTTCGTGAGATCCGTTAGTGTAATAAATCAATCATCCACTTTAGGTACTGTTATAAATAGATTCATAATACCTACTGTATTCCAAATTCTCCATGACTTATACCTCCTGATATAATCCATAGCATCATCAAAAATAAGCACACTATGCAATAAAAATAGAATCTGTCTAAAACAGGACTGTACGTAATGGCAGAATATTTATCCATACTTCCGTGGCTCCAAAAATTCTGAAGAATTAGGACTACGTAAAACAAATTTAACCCAATATTGTGTAAAAGTTTCACGATTTTATCACGTTCGAGTACATAATTAAAATTTTAGCACTGGGCGCAAAAGTTTCTGTTTCTGCACAAGATCAATTTTACTATCATCTAAATCATTCCAAAGGCTTTACTTGGCCCAAAACTAAAAAGAGAAGATACAAACATAATCATTACGGTAGCAATAACCATGTTGACTCACAAAACAGAAAATAAAAATAAAGATAACTATTGGGTTGTCTCCCAACAAGCTCTTTCTTTATAGCTATTAAGATAGGCTTGAGATTTCAATGATGCTCACATGAAAGACATGAATTGAAGCACAAAGAGATCATCATATAGCATGTAATTAGCACATTTAAGTCTAACCCACTCCCTATGCATAGCCATTTCATAATTAAAAAAAATCAAACAAAGCAATATTTAGCATATGCAAGGAGGACGAAAAATTAACAATTTGAACATCAAGAGAGGTAATTGAGTAACATGAGGATTTCTATAATCATATAGAACCATAATCAAATTCAACAATATAGCTATCATATAAATATTCTCTCCATGATCCACATGCATGCAAGTTTTATAATCTTCCAAGATAGTGCGATTAACATCAACTAAAGTCATGACCTCTCCAAACCCACTTTTATCAAAACTTTCATAAGATCAAATATTCTCCAAACATGTGGGATTCTTTTTACTTAAAGTTGAGCACTTCCAAACCCACTTCCAATAGTATTGCAACTTTTATTATGAATAATAGATTCATTATGAGGCTCAAATATATTTTCAAGATAAAAAGATGCATCATAGTTATCACCCCAATCATGATCATTAGCACAATTGATATTCATAGAATTTATACTAACACAATTGCAATCATGCTCTTCATTCAAAGAACCATCATGAATCATTTTTGTGAATTTCTTCTTTCAACACCTCATAATAATTTTTGGATTCATGATTTTTAAGCAAAACTTCATAAAGATGATTAAGTACAATCAACTCCATCTTTTCTTTCAAAGAACATATCCCAATAGCATTTTCACTAGCAATTGGTTTATCTAATTGGAAATTTTGAAAAGATTAGCAAGTGGATGAGGATCCATATGTCTTTACTTCCTTTTTATTTTGTTGAGTCACAATAAAGATAGCATAACTAGGCAAGAAATAAAGCAAGCAAATAAGGTGTGTGTGTGTGTGTGTGCAGGTACCTGATTTGTTTGGTGAAGCCTCCCCGTCAATGGCGCCAGAAATACTTCTACTACTTGTGATAGGCATTGGGATTTCCCCGAAGAGGAAGGGTGATGTAGTATAGTACAAGATAGTATTTCCCTCAGTTAATAACCAAGGTTTATCGAACCAGTAGGAGACTCACACAAATGAACGTCAACAGTACCTGCACACACACAAAACAAATACTTGCACCCAACACCGGCAAGAGGGTTGTCAATCCCCTTGTACTCGTTAATTGCAAGGTTTAATTATGGTAATGATAGACAGATAAATTGCAAAAGAAAATAAAAGTAAATAAATTGCAGCATGATAATTTAGGGTTTTAGTAAATATAAAGTGAATGGAACCGGGGGCCATAGTGTTCACTGGAGACATCTCTCTCATGAGCATAGCAACAGTGGATAAAATTACTGTGGGCAATTGATAGAAAAGTGCATAATTATGACATTATTCATGGCATGATCAATATATAGGCATTGCATCCGAGACAAGTAGACCGACATCCATCTGCATCTACTACTATTACTCCACCCCTCGACCGCTATCCAACATGCATCTTAAGGTATTAAGTTCATAACAAACAGATAATGCTTGGAGCATGATGACATAATGTAGACAAAATAAGACCAAACAATATGTTCGAACCCCATCATTTTACCCTTAGTAGCAACAATACAAATACGTGCCTCGCTACTCCTCCTGTCACAGACTAAGGACGCCGCAAGATTGAACCTACTACCAAGCACCTCCCCCACTAAAGATTAATAAATCTACTTAGCCAAAGAAGACGGATAGATCAGAGACAAATACAAGGCTATAAAGTAACACATTATAAAGTTCAAAAATGAATCAATTACTTTTAATGAATAATATGATCATAAACCCACAATTAATCGGATCCCAACAAACTCACCACAAAAGGATTACATCGAATCGATCTCCAAAGAGAACATTGTATTGAAGATCAAAAAGATATATATATATATATATATATATATATATATATAGAGAGAGAGAGAGAGAACCATCTAGCTACTGCTATGGACTCGTAGGTTTTGTGGGAACTACTCACGCATCATCATGGAGGCAGCAAGGTTGATGAAGAAGGCCTTCGTGGTGGATTCCCCCTCTGGCAGAGTACCGGAAAAGGACTCTAGATGGGATGGCGGAAGAATAGAGGCTTACAGAGGTGGAAGATTTTTTTCGGGACCTCTCTTGGGGATTTTTGAATATTTGGGAATTTATAGGCCAGGAATTAGGGTAAACGGAGCAGCAGGGAGCCATAAGGGGGCAAGGCGCAGCCCCTGCCTTGTCGCCTCCACGTGTGTCGTCTGCACTCCCCCGAAGCTTCTAGGGTCTCTTATGGTCCAGAAAAATCATCACAAAGTTTCATCGTGTTTGGACTTCGTTTGGTAGGGATGTTCTGTAAAACCAAAAACAAGCAGAAAACAACAACTAGCACTTGGCATTGAGTTAACAGGTTAGTTCCCAAAAATGATATAAAATGGTATATAAAGCATACAAGGTTGACAACATAATTGCATGAAACAATCAAAAATTATAGATACGTTGGAGACGTATCAGGGAAGATGTGAGGGGTTGGGGGAAAGCTAGATCCACTTGCCAAACACTGGTACAGTGAGCTGCTATACAAACGGTTTTTACCCCCTTTCCGCGACGGAGTTTTAAATCGTCGCCTTGCCTGTGTGTGCGATAGGGGGGTCTTCCCACACGACCCAAAAACCGTCGGCAATAGGGAGCACGCAAGCATACGTTTCGCAGAACTAAGCATATGCGATGCCCGCATCTTTCCCAAACGCTCTGTCCTTGCTACTCGTTTGTGCTCGCATTACCATCGCACTCGGTATTCTGTGCTGCAACATTTGAGATGCTCACCCCATCACAAACAGTTCACAATTGTACACCGTATGCGAAGCTTGAATATCCCAGACATTTGTATGTACATAAATGTTTGAGATGTATAAAATGTCCCAAACGATTCATCCGTATTAGCCGTGTCGGATGTAGGCCTAGCAAACGCGTTCTTCTATGAGCAAACGTTTACGATGCACATGACATCATAAAAAGTTCATAATTGCCTAGCCTGTGTGATAAGGTGACTTTCACAAACATTTATTAAGAACGAACTATGTGCGTTGTTGTTGTTAATCTCACACATTTTTTCTTGTCTGGTCGTGTGTGCAGTAGAGTTTCATCGCACACGTACTGATCTGAGAAACATGTCTGATCTTGACGTTTATCATAGACGTTTTTCTTTTGCAAACCGTGTGTAGTTTAATGGCATGCAGATCATAATTTATCCCTAATTTAATCCCTGCATTTAAAATTCACAAAATTTTAAATTGAAACAGATTTTCAATATGAAAGTAGGCAATCACTTATTTCATATCGAACCATGTTTATTACAAATACAAGTTCAAGGACGAATGAATAATTCGATGCGCAGGTACATATGTTGAAGAACTAGAGAAGCAGCAAGGAAAGAATGATGAACCATAGTTGTACTAAAGACTGTAAAGACAGAGGTGGAAGACATTCTGGTTGCTGGAGAAGGTGAAGTGGAATTCCCATATTGTGCCCTCCGCCATGCCTAATGCGCACACGACTCTAGGCCAACCCCTTGTGATGACCGCCTGCCCATCCTTCACTATCTTCAGTAGGACTTCTCGATGCTCATTGTAGTCTCGATGAAATACTTTAACCTTCATTGCATGTCCACCAATCATGTACTTTGCAAGGTAATCTTGAGTAAACTGCTTTGGGAACCACTGCAAACGAAAAAGATTCAGACATTCTTGTCTAACAACTCATTATGGGCAGTAAAAAGAGAAGCCTACAGAGTTCGTTGTTACCATCCTACAGCTCACTGTTGTGTTGGATAGAGCGTAGACAAATAATTTAATTGCCATCGGTTGTATCTTTTTGCTAATAATTCTTATCAGTTTCTTCACTTGATGTTGGTTCATGAATATCTCATTGCTCCATATGCAAAAAGGGTCGAGGCGTGGATCTTTGCATAGGACATATGTACCTACAAGCAACAAGTCAATATCAGAAGCTAACAAGTGTCCAGCCGTGGATTTGTATGCACTACATTATGGAACGGAGGCAGTATAAGCCGAGGGATGAAACTAACCTCGGTGGAAAATGCTGGCCACTCTCGTTGTTGTCCTGTGTAAGTACATGGAAAGGCGTGATAAGTACTACAGGCTTAACATCAACCAAATATAGCCATGGTAAACAACAACATCTCAAAATGGCAGCTTGAATGTGTTGGTTTCAGCATGATGTTAAAGCAGTTAAAAAATGGAAGGGAATGTTAAGTACAACATGCTTAACAAGGACCAAATATTGTAATTCAAACTGGTACTGTTGAAAATGAATAGAACATAGCTCATGCTTAAACATCACACTGCATAAATGTGTAAAACTGAAATAAAGGGCATGTGTTAACTTCATCAGGCATAACAGGAACCAAATATAGCCGTTCAAACTGGTATTGATGAAATCGAACTGCACAGTTCATACTTGCACATAATGAACATCACATTGTGAATAACTGAAATAAACAAGGCATATATGCTCACTATAATAACCTAATATAGCCATTGAAAACTGGACAGAGGATCACTGCAACCAACCTAACATGCAAATACAGATAAACAAGGCACCTGCTTGAAAACTGGACAAAGGATCACTGCAACCAACCTAGCTAACAAGCAAATACAGATAAACAAGGCATCTGCTTGAAAACTAGACAAAGGCTCATTGCAACCAACCTAACAAGCAAATATAGATAAACAAGGCATCTGCTTGAAAACTGGACAAATGCTCACTGCAACCAACCTAACAACCAAATACAGATAAACAGGGCATCTGCTTGAAAACTGGGCAAATGCTCACTACAACCAACCTAACAACCAAATACAGATAAACAAGGCATCTACTCACTATAAACAACCAAATATAGACATTCATGAAACTGAAGTGGACAATTCATACTTAAACAACAGTTAGCCCTATTGAACATTACATTTTTGCATAACTGAAATAATGAAACACGGCACAGTTAAAACATCGCATGGCAAAAGCTATTACAACAATGGGTACGAGTTGGCTAGCTAGAAAAAGTAAGATTTGCTTATAGGATATTGCCTCACTCGTCATGGACGGGATCCTTCCACTTGGACGAGCACAGACCCAGGGTGCGCTCCCTGATGTCGTAGATGGGCTGTCTCACCTTGGAGGAGCCGTAGTGGGTGCCCTTCGCGTGGTCGTGGCCGATGAGATCTGACTTGGCAGCTGAGGATCCCAAGCCATCGCCGTAGAACGTGTTCTTCAGAAATGACATGATGGGCTTGATGGTGTACAAGGATCGCAAATCCTTGACCGCAAGGTGGAGGAGATCAGCGGCAGGGCCTTCAAAGAGATCGACGGTGGTTGAACCAGAGGCGTTGGGGATGGACCACTTAACCTGTGACATGGCCCACATGAAGCCTTCGCTGTCGATGAGCTTGATGTCGTAGCCAGCTGTCCTGAGACTCAGTAATACGTGAGCCCGCTGACGTGAAGCCTTCGCCACGGTGACGTAGTCAACGTCCTCGTCGGCTTCCGTGGTGAGGTGCTCCTCCGGGATCGACAGGTCGGCACGAACGGCGCCACCCCGACATCGTCCGGCGGAGAGGCCATGATAGACCTCCTTTTGGCCGTACGCTCCTCGGGCTCCCCGGGATATGTGGTCGGGCTTAGGCTGCGACTCTCTAGAGTAGGGGATGGGGATCTGGGGGGGGGAGGGACACCGCATGCCTCATCTTTAAACTCAGGGCGGCGAGGGTATGGGAATCGGTGGGTAACCTGAACTTATCTAAGCTAGGAGCCACGGGCAGACCGGCAGTGGTTGGTGGCGGTAGCGGCGGCGGCTTCGGCGGTGGCAGCGAGCTAGGGTTCGAGCGAGGGGGTGTAGACTGTGGAGGCTGACGGGGTTAGGGCGGGTGGTGTTTGAGGATATGTCGCGGGTACTGAAAATTTTAGTAATGGTGGGTGGGGATGGTGGTGGACGAGGGAGGCCGACGGTTCAAATGCCTCGGCTACTGGGATTTTTCTATGAGGTCAGTGGTGGAGGAGTGAGGGCGATGGTTGAAATACCGCGGCAACTAAAATTTGGGTAAAGGAAATGAAGCGGGGCGGGAGCAACCAGATGGCACACGGTCCAAACATAATAATTGTGTATGATAATATGGAAAAGCCGTGGAACCACCAATTTTTGCATCGCTCAAGGTGGGTAGCCTTTTCTGAGATTTCTAGCTACCTGGTTTATCGCACACGGTTCATCCTAATTTTCAGATGCATACGTGGAATTCATCCTAAATATCATGTACACATTACCCCTTCACCCTTGCTGGTGGTTGTGAAGTCATGGCGATTTTACAGGGCACGAGCTTCGCACACGGCTAAGCCAGTGCACCCGTGTCAGTTGCGCGTATGTTCGCACGCAGTTTTTCATCCGAGGCATCTGCTATTTTATATAGCACCATTTGGCAACAAAAAAACATGAGAGAGGGTAAGAACACAACCACAACAGCATGTGGCCCAAATATATATGTATGAAAAGGGTGGTGTGTGATGTTCAAATTCCCAATGCACAACTTTGACGCGCGGGACCATGGGTGGGCGCATCGTCGAAGATCGGGTGAGATTGGCCATAAGACAACAACCACCTGGAAGTGGCCAAATATATGTAGGAATAAAGGGTGTGATGTTTAAATACACAATGCACAACTTTGATGTGGCACCTCCCTCGCAAACCAGAAAGCCCCCTTGGATATCTATAATGATGGGTTAAGGTCGTAGCTAGGTGCCTACCCCACCCCCACTTCGTGTCGGTGGGACGCATGCACGTACTCATACTTTGGTCGGACATGCATGCATGTCACCATGAGCTACCATAAGACGGACCAAGTGAATCTATCTTGGCCAAACAACCACTGTTGTTGTCGGTCAAAAAGGGATATAATAGACCGCTCAGGCCCATAGATTGGACCATCACCGTAAACCGCACGAGAGGGGCCACAAAACCAGCACCACCTGCATGGGGCCCAAATTGATGTACGTTGGAAGGGTGATGTGTTTTAAATACCCAATAATGTACAATTTTGATGTGGCGCCTACCTCACGAAATGGACAACCCCCATGAAAGGTAGGTAGTAATTAAGGACGATGTCGACGTAAGTAGGGTGTCGATCCAGCCCACCATTTCGAGCGCATGGGAGGGAATCCAGAGAACGCATGAGCTCGAACTTTGCTCGGACATGTCACCATGACCTGCGGTAACACGAACCAGGAAGAATCCATTCATGGCCAAACCCCCTCGTTGTAAGCCAAAGGGATGATATATATAGACCAGGCCCACAGATAGGCGTGTCATTGAAAACCGCACATGGGAGATAGGGTCGATCAGAAGACCCTATACCCTGCATGTGGCCCAAATATATGTATATATGGGTGGTGTGTGATGTGATCAAATCCCCAATGCACAACTTCGATGGGGCACCAGCTGCATTACAAACCGAACACCGTACCCCAAGGAAGCCACGTTATGTATGATGTCAGTTCCCCAACTTCGAGCCGGCGGGAGGGAATCGAACAAATGTTCCCCAACTAATTAAATTTTGTCTGACATGTCGTGACCTATACCAAGAGGAACCCGTCATGGTCAAACCTTTCTCATACATTGTGGGTCAAAGGATAGAACGTGCGGGGCCCACAGATCTCAAACGTTGTGGGTCAAAGGATAGAACGTGGCGGGCCCATAAATCAATCTTGATCATTCTTCGATTTTTCAAAACAACAAATAACAAAAAACATCATTCTCCAAAATAGAACATGGTGGGCCCACAGATCAATCTTGATCATTCTCTGATTTTTCAAAACAACAAATAACATAAAACATTGTTCTCCAAATTAGAACGTGGCGGGCCCACAGATCAATCTCGATCTTTCTCCGATTTTTCAAAACAACAAATAACAAAAAACATCTTTCTCCAAATTTTCAAAACAAGGAACTCAAGTTTTATTTAATCGGCATGACAGGTCACTACAGACACATTTAGATGCTAAATGTCTGTAATGACCGTATCATGGCGCTTAAATGAAGCTTGAGATATAGCAACTTCCCACCCGGTCAGCCATCCTTAGACTACTCCAGCCCCAAGCTCGCTTAACTTGTGCATTCTGTTCGACTAGGCTAGCGGATGGGAAGCTGCCTCTTGATGATAAGAGTTGCCTCCTCGCGTTTAAGGCGTTTACCGATGGTCACCGTGTGGGACCTACTTCTTACTATCACATACATTTGCGCTTTTAGAAACTGTGTGCAATCTTTACATACCGGACCACTTCCATTCAAACTTACATTATTTTTTTACTACCTAAAACTAGCTAGAAGAAGCAAAAGCTTTGCCTTTTCATTAATTAAGAACAAGATAGTTGCCCAGTTAATTGTTGAAAACCAGGCGAAAACCGATACAAACAGGGCCTAAACCTACGGGAACTCTTGGCTGAGCATGAATTGGTATAGGCCTTCTTCCACACGTCTCATACGCTCGCGGAACTGTTGTACCACAATATCGATCTCCGCCCAGGATATTTCATCAGCGACGGTCGATTCCAAGCCGCGATGAGTATTTTGCTCTGCTTCATCGTTGGCGGCACCTGGGGGGCGGAGGAGGTCGAAGAGCCAATCAACCAGCCCGTTGGCGTCGTGGCGGTGGATTCTGGCAGTGTGAACTTTGTCCGGCGCATTTATGGCCCTGACGGCGTCTGCCCATTCCTGGCGGGAAATCGGGATGCTTACCGGCCCTGGAAATGGCCTCTCGAGTGGTTGAGTCAATAGGATGCTGACACGGCTCCTCTCAGATAGTGCGGCGCACCGCACCTGATGCGTGGCGACGTTCTCCTGCTCTTGTGCGGCAGCGCTTTGCCACTCTTGCTCTGCTCCGCTCCATGGGCGGCGACGAACACATGTGTAGACATTGGCCCGCTCAAGCACTGGGGCGCGATGATACCGCTCACACTCGGCGGTGCGCTGCCGCTCTTGCTCGGTGGCGCACGGCCGTTCTGGCTCTCCGGCCTGCTCCGGCTCGTTCTCCTCGTCGAGGAGGTTGATGACGGCGGTGGTGCATCGCTAGATTGGCATGCTTGGAATGGTATACTATGATATGGCCGGTGTGTCGCCGCCTAGCCTCCTATGCCCACTGACACTAGCAGCGGGAAACCGATGGGGGGGAGTGGCGGGAAACCGATTGGGGGGAGTGGCGGGAAACCAATTGGGGGAGTGGCAGGAAACGGTAGCGTGTTTGGATATATAACACCATTAATATGGAAAACTTGGGAAAGAAGGAAGCCTGAGCTAGCACGACGCGTGCGCACAGTGCTTACCCACGGGTGCCAGACGGTTGAACATAACTGCTTTAAATTAATCAGGGTTTGTTTGGCATTTTTTATACATTATAATAGAGTTTTCTAGGCATTTAATGTGCAAAATTCAAATTTGAACTACAAATACATGCTCCAGTGCACCAAAATGGGTTGAAAAATCATATATGTGTCCTTGGGTGCATGTTTAAGTCTCATGCAAGGAATGGGGATGAATTACAAACATCTAGGCGTCCTGGCTTGGCCTCAAACATTGAGAATCTTGGTTTTTAAATCCCCACAAATCCAAAACTCACATGAAATTCATGAAAATTTACATGGTGTCATGACATGGCACATATATGCCATGGTAAAAAAAACTAACCAATTTGGGGCAAGTTTTGGTACAAGCCTCTTACAAACCGGAGCTTCTCGCAAGAAGCCTCCGATAGGGAACGTGTCACCCTTGTGGGTGAAACGACAATCGCTTCCTCTTCTCGCCTTGTATTTTTTTTCTACGGGCAACATAGACCAATTGGAGATTTGTGCTGAAATATGGAATTATTTAGGGTTCGTTTGGCCTTTTTTATACATTAATTGAGTTTTCTAGGCATTTAATGTCCATTATTCAAATTTGAACAATGAGCACATGATCCAGTGCACCAAAATGGCTTCAAAAACAATACATGTGTCCTTGGGTGCATGTTTTGGTCCCATGCAAGAAATGGGGATGAATTACAAACATCTCGGTGTACTGGCTCGGCCTCAAACATTGCGAATATCGGTTTTTAAATCCCCGTAAATCCAAAACACACCCAAAATTCATGAAACTTGGCATCGTGTCATGACATGGCACATATATGCCATGGTAAAAAATTTGTCCAATTTGAGGCAAGTTTTGGTACACGCCTCTTACAAACCGGAGCTTCCAGCAACAAGCCTCGTGGTTCAGATAGGGAACATGTCACCCCTGTGGGTGAAACGACAATCGCTGCCTCTTCTCACCTTGTATTTTTCTTCCACAGTCAAGATAGACCAACAGGAGATTCGCGCTAAAATATTGAATTATTCAGGGTTCGTTTGGCCTTTTTATACATATATTAATTGAGTTTTCTAGGCACATAATTCAAAATTGAACTACAAGCACATGCTCCAATGCACCAAAATGGCTTCAAAAACCATACATGTGTCATTGGGTGTATGTTTAGGTCCCATGCAAGAAATGGGGATGAATTACAAACATCTCGGCGTACTGGCTCGGCCTCAAACATTGAGAATCTCGCTTTTTAAATCCCTGTAAATCAAAAACTCACCCGAAAATCATGAAACATGGCATCGTGTCATGACATGTCACATATATGCGTGGTAAAAAATTTGTCCAATTTGGGGCAAGTTTTGGTACAAGCCTCTTACAAACCGGAGCTTCTTGCAAGAAGCCTCGTGGTTCCGATAGG
This sequence comes from Elymus sibiricus, assembly GCA_039707655.1. Taxonomy (NCBI): domain Eukaryota; kingdom Viridiplantae; phylum Streptophyta; class Magnoliopsida; order Poales; family Poaceae; genus Elymus; species Elymus sibiricus. Next base: position 207,223,901 of record CM077674.1, read on the forward strand.
GAACGTGTCACCCTTGTGGGCGAAACGACAATCGTCGCTGCCTCTTCTCGCCTTGTATTTTTTTCTGCAGGCAACGTAGACCAACAGGAGATTAGCGCTGAAATATGGAATTATTCAGGGTTCGTTTGGCCTTTTTATACATTAATTGAGTTTTCTAGGCATTTAATCTCCATAATTCAAATTTGAATTACAAGCACATGCTCTAGTGCACCAAAATGGCTTCAAATACCATACATGTGTCCTTGGGTGCATGTTTAGGTCCCATGCAAGAAATGGGAATGAATTACAAACATCTCGGCGTCCTGGCTCGGCTTCAAACATTGAGAATCTCGGTTTTTAAATCCCCATAAATCCAAAACTCACCTAAAATTCATGAAACTTGGCATAGTGTCATTATATGGCACATATATGCCATGTTAAAAAATTTGTCCAATTTGAGACAAGGCACACATATTAATAGCCAACGTAGGCATTTTGGAACAAATAGATGACACATTAATATCGCAAACGGTTGTATTTTTTGAACCGTGTGCATTCCACTAACCATTTATGTGCGGCCACGTGTCCCTCTTTTTATTGGAAAGTACTACCTCGGTCCTGGTTTATTGGTCCTCTTTGTATTTTGTGCAAAAATTTGACCATACTAGGTGGCATGCGTGCAGCTGTTTGATTAGACGGGTCGAGTGCGAGATGTCTGCCGTGCGGCTCGATGGGACGCGTGCGAGCAGTCCGCTGCGCAGGCTCGACGGGAACCATGTGAGCTGTCTGCCGCGCAGGCCCACCGGGAAGCGAGCTCTTTGACCTCCACCCGCCACCTCGCTCCCAACTTCTCTATTAATGGCGGCCGAGCAGGCTCACCGGGAAGCAAGCTCTTTGACCTCCACCCGCCACCTCGCTCCCAACTTCTTCATTAGTGGCGGCCGAGCCACTGTTTAACATGCGGTTAATGCACCTGGACAGAAGGTGTTAGCTTGTGATCCCATGGCCCCGCTCAACGCTAGCTAGCATTGTTTTGTTCGTGCCTCGCTGAGAACGTGACTTTTAGCCTATTTTCGACTCGTATACATGTACCTACGAGGTTACGAACGAAATAATACGACAACAAATTGACAATGGCAACGGATAATAATTGTCTTACATATCCCGGATAATTTGAAATGCCACATGCGGCAACGCCCGAAAGACACAGGGGGAAAAGAGAAGAAGAAAAAAAGGAAAAAGGAAGTCGCTGCTCTCTACTTCTCGATGGATCGCTGGGCAAGGAGTTCTTCCAGCTCCTTCTTCACATCCTCATGACTTTGCTTGACAGCAGCCACGGATTCCTCCACCTATAGCTCGCGCTTGATGCGGAGCTTCTTCAAGTCATCCCCAAGTTCATGGATGATGGCTGTCAATGTCATCCGTGAGGCAACGCTCTTCTCATACAGCTCCCTCCAGCCGGCGGCCTCCTCCTTCTACTTGTGGAGCTCCTTATGGAGCTTTGCATTGTCACCCATGAGTTTCACGACGAGGCCAGCCGCCATATCAACCGGGGCATCGCTAATCTCGAGCAGCTTCTCCAAGCCGGTGAGCAGCTCCTGCTGGTTAATTAGGCCAGCGAGAATGTCGTCATCACTGGCTAAGGACTTCAGCCCAGCCAGCTCGTCGAGTTTGCCAATGTGGCGAGTGCGCTTGTGAGAGCCCTCGCCTGCCCGTGAGAGCTTGTTCGAGGGCCCCGCGGCGCGCAGGACATCTCTGCTGCGGCTGCCACGTTGCGACGGGACCTCTCTAATGCTTCCGCGGCCTTGGTCTTTGCTCCCTGGTTATATGTTGACCTAGAACTCCTCCTATCGGCCATGGCAGATGCAAGGAACGACTTAAGAGGACAAACCTATTTTTTTGGTGATGAGGAGAGGAATGTGCAGTAATTTTTGAGTGGGTACTAGTTTTTATAGCCCAGTGCTAAGTGGGAACACATTTAGGTTCGATCGGTGTGAACAGATTTGCAATTACTCATTGTGTGGTAATTTGATCGGTGTGAACACGTTTAGGTTTAATCGGTGTGTCAGCGTGTCCGATGGATGGGCCGTCTCACCTCCCACGCGTGCCAGACGGTTGACCAGAACTGCTATACACAGGTGGTTGCTCGCCGTTTAGGGGGCCGCGGCGCGCTATGCTCGCATCCCTTAGCGCGCTCTGCTTGACGTTGAGGCGGCCGCGGCGCGCTCTGCTCGCGTCCCTCCACACGCGCTCTTTCAGTGGTTGCGGCCAGCGCACGATCACGTTTTGGGCACCATATGCATGCAGTTGCGTCCACGCGCGTCGCCATTATGCAGTTAATACGTGCGGCATGATGCAATTACACGCTGCAACAACTGCCATCCGCGCGCGCCGATACTCCAGGCCGTTCGGCCTCCCCATTTATTCCCATGGCCATTATAACCTTAGTCTCTTCAACCTTTCGATCGCGCCCCACAACACAACAAGCACATCCACGACGATACATAGAGAGAGGATATCCAGCGGCACTCCAATGGAGTTCGGAAAGCATCATGTGTACACCCACGTGAGGGGGAAGGACCTCTCGGTGGTGTACACCATCGACCAGGCCGTGGTGGAGGACTCCATCAACACCATGGAGCAGTTGCTTGCTAAGGACGATAAGTACAAAGTGGTCGGCTTCGACCTCCAGTACACCGACGGTCGTCCCGGGGTTGATCAGGCGGTTGCCGTCGCCCAGTTGTGCGTGGGCCATCACGTCCTCATCTACCACTACTACCTGGCCACAAGGCCTTGCGAGCGTTTCGCCGGGTTTGTCAAGAGCTCCGACTACAAGTTTTCTACGGTGGACACCATCGACGATGTAAAAGGGCTCCAGATTCCGGGCTTGGCCTGCCCAAAGCTTGTCGACATCCATGGCCACTACAGGGTCTGGGGCAGCACGAAGAAGGACTCCCTTGTGGAACTCGCCACAGCCATCATCGACCCCTACTACGAAAACATGAAGGAAGGTTCCAAGGGAAATCCTGGATCCTGGCACGGTGCCTGAGTGCGGAGACTGGATGAACCTCACCTCAAGTTTGCAGCCAAGAGCGTGTACACATGCTATGAGATGCATAGGCGGATCGTCAACATGAGGGAGTGCCTCCTTCCTGTAGACGATGAGGGATCGAGCCACCAGTAGAGCAGCAGCGGCAAGCCTCACAAGAAGAAGTAGATGATGATTAGATATGATCGTTTATCCTAGTTTATTATGCATGTAATTGTTTACTTTGGTGTGTGCAAATGTTATGTGTGTAGTCAGTTATGTAATTGGATGTTTAATTTGGTTATTCAATCATGTCCTTATAAGTATATATGTTGTTGTTCTGCAGACAGAGAGCGTAGATGTTTTGTAGACTGAGCAAATCACACCGCACGCGGATTAAACTACGGAACCCGTCGGTGATGATTTCATCAATCGCTGACAATTGTTTACCAGCAAGCGTTTTCCCACAACACACACGGGTTATTAGCAGGAATCGTCTGTGTTGTTATCGGTCTTCCCACACATTTCTGATTATTGACCTGTTTGCCGCATATCACACACATCTTGTTAAGTTGAACCGTTTCTGTTGTGTTGGGTAATCGCAAACAATTCATCCGGGTGAACCGCATGTCGTATATCGCACACACCTTGATCTGCCTGACTGTTTCTGTTGTGTTGGGTAATCACAAACAGTTCATCCGAGATCACACTTGGAGGGGAAAATGGGAAGAACAACAACCACAATTAGAGGGGAAATACTCAAACAAACCAAAATCACACATCCACTAGAATAGCATACATGAGATCCAGAAGTATAGCATGAACAATCAAGAAAAAATAGCACAAAGCGATTCAGCAGATTTGGATTCCTTTCCTATATATCCACTCATGTGGTACTTCATCATATGATCCATATAAGAACCATCTACCTAGAGATCGTCATATACATCTAGAAAGTCGTATGTTTTGGAAGAAGCTTGTACAGTTTGGATAGGGTCTTTTTTAGAGTAAACAAGAATCTACTTCAAGCGATATGCCCTTAGGCAAGGCCATGCATAACATATAAATTTCTTCTCAAATCCAAAGGAGATGAGGTCTTGATGATTTAGAGAGATCTCTCCCTTGGGAGGTCTTGATGATCGTATGATGGGGATCCTTCTCCCTTAGGAGGTCTTGATCCTCAAGATGGAGGTACAAGGAGCAAAGCTCCCTCAAATGATCTCAAATACTTTATTAACCCTAATTCAGAGCAAGTAGATGACTACTTATAGTCTAGGGGAAGTTTGGGGGAAAATGGGGGTACAAGGGTCATTTTCCTATAATGCACGCAAACATGGTCATGGGGGTCCGAGCATCCAGGGCTTAGGGACCGGGCACCCAGGGTTGCCAGGAGGTGGGGCGCCATGGGGTCTAGGCACCGGGGTATAGGGGCCGGGCACCCAGGGTGTCCAGGAGGTGGTGCACCAGGGGAGTCCGGGCACCCGGGGTCCACATGGTCTGGGCACCCGGGGTGTCCAAAGGGCCTCCGGTGCTCCGGGTATTGGAGCTCTTCTTCCTCCTCCTTCTTCTTGGGGCTCCACGTGTACTTGGAGGTCCTTCCTTGCTTCATCATGGCTATTGTTTTGATACCTGACTACGCGAAGAGTTTCCAAATGAGGTAGTAGTCATGTCTCGTGTGAATTTAAGGAAGCTCAAAGAGGAGAGACGTAACCTTGGTTGCGATAGCATGGGCACGAGCCCTTGTAATTGGTACACTTGGTGCTTGTGGCGATGATGGCATGTCCATGGGGATGACCGTAGGATGCTCCACATCAGAACCCCACAGTTCTACCTTGATGGGTGGCTGCCTGAGCAAGTTGTGCCCACATCTGAACATCTATCTTACCGTGAAACGTAAGACGGCCTTGCATTACCCTTCACATCACACAAAAATAAGAATATTCAAAGCACTCACACTATTGGCAAGTTATTAGAAAATTTATTACTACTAGTTGAAGTTGTGCTATTATCAAGTTAACACGATCTATGTTATCCATAACCGCGGACAGAGCTATTCGAATAGATTTAACCCTGGATGGGTGTACCACTGTTAAACCGTAATATGACTATCACTCATGTGTGTCGTGCATCGAAACACATACCCCATGGAGGATCACACTGCTTTAGGTGCACAGTCATAGGAAATGTAGCCCACGAACACTGCCTCGACACTCAAAGCTTGACACCACCAACGCCAAGACAACCAAGAGGGCAGCGCACTACGGCACGAACAACAACGCCGTGAGGAACAAGCGCTTGAAGCACAACGTGCTCTCCGAGAAGCCACTCAAACCGTTGAAGAGCGCGCCCAGCAACAAGATGAAGCCGCTCACCTTGAGGAGCGCGAAGAAAGGAGGAACCGGGCAAGAATCCCTCGCCCTCAACGCCAAACTAATCATGAGGAGCAAGTGGTTGAAGTCCCTCCTCCACGACAAGACCAACATCACCATGGCCACTATGATGAAGAACAACGCTACAGCAAGCTCAAGTTCACCATGCCAAAGTTCTCCGAAAGCACCGACCTCGAAGAGTACCTCTCATGGGCATTAAAGGTCGACAAGATATTCCGGATACACAATTGTGAAGAGGAAAAGATGATCGCCATGGCCTCCCTCGAGTTTCAAGACTATGTCCTCATTTGGTGGGAACAAGTAATTGAGCGATGAAGGGAGAAAGGCGACCCACCAATCACGACTTGGAACCAAATGAAGGATATCATGAGAGCTTGTTTCGTGCCTACACACTATAGCCGAGATCTCTTCAAGAAGCTACAACTCCTCAAACAACGCACAAAGTCGGTTGAAGACTACTACCAAGAGATGGAGATTTCCATGATACGATCCAACATCAAGGAAGATGGAGAACAGACAATGGCACACTTCTTGAATGGCCTCAATCACCCAATTAAGAAAATTGCTGATTTCCAACCTTACTCCTACCTCCTCGAGCTAGTGCACCAAGCGACCAAGGCGGAGCGACAAGTGCAAGATGACTTTAAGTACTCCACGTACTCTTCCAAGACCTACGGCTCCTACTCCCAAGTTTCCACAACTATGGCGCCTCCAACTACTACTCGAGCTTCACCAAACAATGGTGAAAAATCAAGTTCCAAGCAACCTACGACATCATCGAGTCGTCCTCCTACAAGCAATTACAAGTTTAGAGCTTCATCATCTATGACTCCAATGGATGCTACTGCCAAGAAAAGTTCCATCCAATGTTTCACTTGCAAGGGCCGTGGCCACAAGACATTGGAGTGCCCCACATGGTGCACCATGATCGCCAATGATGACGGCACCTATGAGTCTATGAGCGAGGAAGAAATGGAAGCACTAGAGCACATGGCCATGCATCTCCAAGTGAATGAAGATGAAGATGAACAAATCTTTTGCGACAACGACCCGAGCCCCGCTCTCGTTGTCTCCAAGATTTTGACACTTCAACAACAACAAGACGAAGACCAACGTTGCCATATCTTCCACACCAAAGTGGGTGTCCAAGGATGTTCCGTCAAGGTGATCATCGACAGCGGAAGTTGTCACAATTTGGCAAGTGAAGAATTATGCTCCAAGCTACAATTGGTCAAGAAGAAGCACCCTCGCCCCTATAAGGTCCAATGGCTAAGTGACTCCGGCACCATTCAAGTGGAGCACACTGTTCAAGTGTCCTTCAAGATTGGCGCATACGAAGACACCTTGGAGTGTGACATGGTTCCTATGTCCATGTGCCATCTCCTCCTAGGACGACCTTGGCAATTCGCCCGTGGCGTCATCCACAACGTACGGACAAATCAGTATAGTTTCAAGATGAAGGGCAAGGAATACATGCTTCAACCCATGTCGCCAAGTCAAGTGATCTCTGACAAGCAAGCATCAAGCCATCGTGGAGAGACTAGTGAGAGAGTGAACCACCACAAAGAGAGTGAGTACCACAAGCCAAGAATGAGTGACTCCATGATGAGCGACAAGAAAAGCTTAGTTCTCCTAGCCACCAAAAGATATTTGAGGGATGTGAGTGAGAGCCCATCAAGTGTACTTCACTTTTTACTTGTGTGCAAAGATGAAGTCATGCGGACTAATGCTTCACAACATCTACCTTTGGTTTTGTCTCATTTATTGCAGGAATTCACGGATGTCTTCCCCGATGAGCTACCTCTGGGACTTCCTCCACTTTGCGGAATTGAGCACCGCATCGACCTCATCCTCGGCACAGCTCTACTGAACAAGGCACCTTACCGCGTAAACCCCGACGACACCAAAGAGAATCAAAGGAAAGTGCAACACCTCCTCCAAAACGGGTGTGTACGCGAGAGCCTAAGCCCATGTGTTGTTCCAGTTATTCTTGTGCCTAAGAAAGATGGTAGTTACTGTATGTGCTCCCATTGCCGTCCCATTAATGCTATCACCGTTTGGTATTGTCACCCCATTCCATGCCTTGATGACATGCTAGATGAGCTTAGCGGTGCCACTATTTTCTCAAAAAATGATCTTAAAAGTGGCTACTATCAAATTCGCATGCAAGAGGGTGACGAATGAAAAATGTCTTTTAAAACCATGTTTGGTCTCTATGAATGGTTAGTCATACCTATGGGATTATCTCAAGCGCCTAGCACGTTTATGCGTGACATGCATTATGTTATTCGAAAATACATTGGCATTTGTGTGTTTTATACGTTGATGATATCCTTGTTTTTAGCCAATCTCTTGATGAACATGTCACACATCTTAGAGATGTCTTGCAAGTTCTAAGAAATGCGCGACTTTTTGTGAACATGGAAAAATGCACTTTTGGTGTTGATAAGCTTGTTTTCTTGGGCTTTGTAGTCTCTTCAAGTAGTGTTGAAGTTTATGAGTCTAAATTGACGCTATTAAAACTTGGCCCCAACCAACTTACAACAAGTGCGTAGTTTCCTTGGCCTAGCCGGATTATATCATCGCTTTGCTAAGGATTTGAGCACTATTGCTTCACCATTGCATGCCTTGAGTAAGAAGAATGCACCATTTGTTTGGGGACTTTCCCAAGATGCCGCATTTAATGAGCTTAAAACTTTGCTCACACATGCCCCAATACTTGCATTGCCTAACTTTGATAAAACATTTGAAGTGCATTGAGACGCTAGCGGTAATGGCATAGGTGGTGTGTTGATGCAAGAAAAGCGACCCATTGCATATTTTAGCAAGAAACCTTCCGGTGCTCAACTTAACTATCCCATCTCTGACAAAGAGTTATATGATTTGGTGATAGTCTTGCATGTTTGGGAGCATTACCTTCGACCACGTGATTTTGTCATACAAACCGATCATGAGACGCTAAATTACCTTAAAGTCAAACCAAGTTGAATAAACGGCATGCCAAATGGAGTGAATTCATTGAGTAATTTCCTTATATCGTCAAGTATATCAAGGTTAAGGAAAATGTAGTGGTGGATGCTCTTTCCCGCAAGTGCATGTTAGTTACTCAACTTGAATTGAATGTTATTGGCTTTGAGCACATTAAAGATTTGTATGCGCATGATACTTCATTTGCGATTCCTTATGCCAAATTTCAAGCTAACACCTATTGGGAGCGTATTATCTCAAGGATGGCTATCTTATGCGGGCTAACAAACTTTGTGTACCCGAGTGTTCTCATCGTTTGTTGCTTTTGCAAGAGGCTCACGGCGGAGGACTTATGGGACACTTCGGTCGTGACAAGACATTTGCGACGCTCTCCAACAAGTACTATTGGCCAAAGATGTTTAGTGACGTCGCGCACTACACCAACCGGTGCTCCACATGCCGCAAAGCTAAGTCACAAGCTCAATCTCATGGTCTACATATGCCACTTCTTATTCCGTATCACCAATGGGAAGACGTTAGTATGGATTTTGTGCTTGGTTTGCCTAGAAATCAAAACGGAAAAGATTCTATATTTCTCATTGTGGACCGTTTCTCTAAGATGGCACATTTTATTCCATGCAGCAAGATAGATGATGCTTCACATGTTACAAATCTCTTTTGTAGGGAAATCTTGTGATTACATGGACTGCCCAAGACGATTGTATCGGACCACGACGTCAAGTTCCTAAGCTACTTTTGGAAGACACTATGCACCAAGCTCGGAATCAAGCTACTCTTCTGTTCGGCCTATCACCCACCAACCATCGGCCAAACGGAGGTCACCAACCGGACACTATCTACACTCCTCCGCGTGTTGATCAAGAAAAACATCACGGAGTGGGAAGATTGCTTACCCATAGCCGAGTACGCCTACAATCGAGCATGACACTCTACAACCGGCAAGTCCTCCTTCGAGGTGGTCTATGGCTTCAACCCATTCTCATCATTGGACATCCTCCCGCTACCACTACAAGAGCGAGCAAACTTGGACGCGAGTGCAAGGGCAAATTACCTCAAGAAGATGCATGAAGATACAAGGCACATGATCAAACGCTACGTACAATGCTTCGCCACCAAGCTCAACACCAACAAGCACCCCATGGTGTTCAACCTCAGAGATCTTGTGTGGCCACATCTACGCAAAGAACGCTTCCCCAATGAGCGCAAGTCAAAGCTTCTACCTCGCACCGATGGACCATTCAAGCTGTTAGCACGCTACAATGACAATGCCTACAAGATCGACATCCCATGCGACAAATACAACATGAGCAACATATTCAACGTCAAGGACCTATCTCCCTTCCATCACTACAAAATTTGCTCTATTCAGTGACAAAAACCCTGGTGATGAAATAGGAACCGTCGCCTAAAACCATTTTTTGTGACTGTCACCGTCACTAGATGATTTTGCCCCAGCGTGGCTCTCTACGGCAACTTTGATGATGGTCTGGACCAATTTTATGCGTCATTTTTTGCCGTCACTAGGCAAGTGTATTTTCTAGGATGATTTTTAGTGTCATAGAAAATTTTCACTATCACCAATAATCTTGAACGGATTATTGCAGGAAATATAAATAGAAAAAATGAGTCCCTGTGATTTGAACCCACGAGCTTTCGCTTCCGTGGACGTTATACTAGGAGGTTTGCCACTAGTGAGGTAAAAAAAGAGGTTTACCGCGGGACTAGTGTTTGATTGGTGATAATACTTTGTAGCTCAATTCTTCTATAGTATATTTTTTAGATGTCTTCAGTAGTATGTTCAATAGTAGTAAATGTACATTTCGTTGAAATAATAAAATAAAATAATGTTTACGTTGAAACTATTGTATTTAAAAAGCTGACAGCACATGTTATGTTTTAGTTTCAGACAAAAGAAAGAAAAAATAGGTGCTACCCATGGGATTTGAACACTTGTCATGGGGCTCATGTGTAGTTCGGATTACCACTAGGCTAGTATTTGATTAGTTATAATACTTTGAAGTCAAAAACCCTTTCTAAGCTGGTATATTATATGGGACAGTTATTAGTGTCACCGCAATTATTGGAGCGGCGCCTTCGTGAGTTATTTTAGGAGATTATCAAGAAACGGACACGCGTCGGTGTCTGTGCAGGCTACGTTCGTGCGGCGGCCCGGTGATACGTCTCCAACATATCTATAATTTTTTATTGTTTCATGCTATTATATTATCAATCTTGGATACATTATATGCTTTAATATGCAATTTTATATCATTTTTGGGAACTAACCTATTTACCCAGTGCTTAGTGCCAGTTGTTGTTTTTGGTTTTCCAGAAAATCACTACCAAATGGAGTCCAAACGCTACGAAACTTTTTGACGATTTTTTTCTGGACATAAGAGACCCTAGAAGCTTCGGGAGGAGACCAGATGACAAACGAGGAGACAACAAGGCAACAGGGTGCGCCTTGGGCGGGTAGGCGCGCCCTGATGCCTTGTGGGCCCCACATGGCTCCGTCTGACCTAATTCCACTTCCATAAATTCTCAAATATTGGGAAACCAATAGAGAGCCACCCGAAATAACTTTTCCGCTGCCGCAAGCTTATGTTCTTCCGTGATCCCATATGGAGGTCTTTTCCGGTACTCTGCCGGAGGGGGAATCTATCACAGAGGGCTTCTACATCAGCCTTGCTACCCTTCCGATGATGTGTGAGTAGTTTACCACAGACCTACGGGTCCATAGCTAGTAGCTAGATGGCTTCTTCTCTCTCTTTGATCTTCAATACAATGTTCTCCTCGATCTTCTTGGAGTTCTATTCGATGTAATCTTCTTTTGCGGTGTGTTTGTTGGGATCCGATGAATTGTGGGTTTATGATCAGATTATTCATTTAAAGTAATTGAGTCTTTTCTGAACCTTATTATGCATGATTATGATAGCTTTGTATTTCTCTCCGATCTATCCATTTGGTTTGGCCAACTAGATTGATTTATCTTCAGTGGGAGAGGTGCTTTGTAGTGGGTTGAATCTTGTGGTGTCCTCACCCAGTGACAGAAGGGGTAGAATGGCATGTATTGTATTGTTGCTACTAAGGATAAAACGATGGGGTTTATTCATATTAATTGAGTTTACTTTGTCTACATCATGTCATCTTGCTTAAGGCGTTACTCTGTTTGTTATTAACTTAATACCATAGATGCATGCTGGATAGAGGTCGATTGGTGGAGTAATAGTAGTAGATGCAGGCAGGAGTCGGTCTACATGTCACGGACGTGATGCCTATATGTGTGATCATTGCCATGAATACGTCATAACTATGCGCTTTTCTATCAACTAGCAAAGTGGCCCGCTCGATGCGCAGGCTAGGATTTTACGAAGCTGAATTAGAATATTTTTTATTTGTTATATTTTGAAGTAAAATTGAAACCAAGTGTGAGACATTCTTTAAGCATTACAATGTTCAAAAAATTATTCTTTGATTTCTTTATTGATTCCTGAATATATTTGTTGTCCGTTCATCCTTTATTTGGTAATTATTCATGATATCCTAACTGTACTTTTCTGGTCGACTGCATTTCTAAAATTGTATTTTAAATTGTAGTCTTATTATCGACTACATTCTTCAAACTATATTTGCATACTTTTGCGAACATTTTTATCATGTTGTATGTTTTTTGTCTAAACAGAAATCTGATAACAGTATGTAGGATTGGGATGTTTATTTGTGTTTGCCGTAATTGTTTTTTATATTGAGAAAAAAACATCTTACATTTTGAGATGGATTTAGTATTTGTTTACATAGACATGCAGCACAGTAGCAAGGGTGATCTTTTGTCTAAAAAACAGTACTTGTATGTAGACATATTTCATTATTAGATACATTTGTTTGAACATCAGTTAATATGGAATGGAGCAGTACCTTGGCAATGTTTTTTTTAGAATAGTATCATGCCCATGGTTGTAGCTATACATATATTCTCTTGTGTTATTCTCCTATTAGCTAACCAATCATCATCAGGTAATGTGGATATGACGGGGATAAACATATGACTCTATTTGGAGAATAAACAAATTAATGCTGGTAATTATGCATGCCATCTAACATTAGTTTTATGTTCGGTTGAATTCTTCAAATTATATTTGTACTTTTTCTAACAGTTTTATCTTTTTTTGTGTAAAATTATTCTTGTTGTTTTCGTGTAGTCATAGATTAATTAACTAACACTATGCAATATTGGCATGTTTTATTAATTCTTTTTGGTAGTGTAAATGATTTATCTTTTAATAATATATAATATACATGTATCCACAAAAGGTTTGTTGGTATTTGCTTTCAACACGTGCACTCAGCAGTATAAGTTATGTAAAAAAAAGAAAGCTCAGCAGTACGAAGGGTGACTTATATTTTGACGTTACATTGTTTTCTCTCACAGTTTCCACAATACGTAATTGGTGTCATGGGTCCCACCAGTATTACTCCTCACTTTACCCATTCTGTAGTCTTCTGGACTTCTTCGTTCTTCTTTCCTCACAAAAGTGAGAATGTTCTTGGCTGATCCCCTTTCTCCTCTCCTCTTATTTATTTTTCTTCTCAGTTAAAATTTGCTGATGTTGGAGAGCTCCCATCAGGTTGCTCTCTTGATTCTCTGCATTCAGGATGCTCGGCCTAACCTGAAGCCACCCCCGCACCTGGTTCTTCGACAGGGTGACCATCGGCGGCGATTGAGGGTTAGCAGGGCCCAAGGATCTGCTGCACCAGGGAGGAGGCGAGATCATCGATCTGGACGCTGCCGTTGATGTTGTCGTCCGTGCAGTTCATTTGGTCGTGGATTCCATCTCCCGCAGGCCTGCAACGGCAACAGTGTTCCAAGTTGAACTGCAGGTCCTTATTTTTCCTTTTCCCGACTCTGTAATATTTCCCCTTTTTCTTAGCCTTTTCCTGTCATTGTGCCATTCAACCAATATAACGTAATTAAGAAAATTCTTGTTAGCTGTAAATATTTCATATTTTTTTCTGAATTTTCTTAATAACATGTGTTTCTTTTTTAAGTGATCTATAAGTGTTGAATGAGGTACAGAGTAGATACTAATAAGTTATTGTACATTTTAAAATGTACGTATATGTTTTAGCAGACATACGAATGCAAAATAGTACTATATATATTCATTGTATCATTGTGTATACTGGCTCCTCTTGTTTTTGATTTGGTTGATGATAGTAAGTTGTGTATGCTCACAGCCTCACATATTGGAGGTAACAACATCTTGTATTATGGGACAGAGCGAGTACACGCTACGGTGTTGTTTTAATTTGTTTATGCCCCCTCCACTTTTTCTAGGCTTGGAACTGGCATTGGCAGTGTTAGGCCCCACTACCCCTATTAATATTCAACAAAGTTAAGAAACAATTAGTACAGTTGTGATTAGCTATAGTTTATATATTTCGTAGAGAAGAATGAATATATAATAATTGAATATGAAAACAGGTTTGACTGCATTGTACATATGAATTATAATAATTTCCCCATGTCCTCGCTATTGGTTTGCATGAAATACTAAGCTCGTAGAATAAAACATGAGATAGTATATTTTGTCGATGTTTCTTAGTATTAAACTATTTCCAATTGTTGATGCATTTTTGTAATATTTCGCCAACAAAAATTAATAGATAATAGCTTAATATGAAAACAGGTCTGATAGCATTGTACATGCAATATAACAACGTCCCGATGCTTTCACTATTGGTTTTTATTAACTAATAAGCTTATAAAATCAACTATCACATAATATAGATTTGAAGCCTTTCCACCTGTTGATGCATGTTTGCATTACTTTGGCAGGGTAAGTACACCATATTCGACCTGTCAGATCATGCTAGCATAGTTAAGTCAGACTTTTTTTTTGTGGAGGAAGTCAGACTTTACTTGTAAGAGATTTGCAGTGTAGTAGGTTCCTATATATGTACTCCCTCCGTCCCATAATGTAAGACGTTTTTGACGCTAGTGTAGTGTTAAAAAACGTCTTACATTAATTCATATGTTTCATCTTGTTCTTGTGAAAGAAACATCATGCTGAAATTCTGTTATTTGTTCATACCTTTAGAATATTTCTGTATAGACTATGTTCTTGACCACATCATCCTCATTGCTATCTTCATCATCTACCATTACGCGCAGTCCCTCGCTTTTTGTTTCTCTTGAGAAGGCTACGTATAACTGTCCATGTGTGAAAACTTGTTTAGGTAGATATAGTCCTACCTTGTTAAGAGATTGGCCCTGGCTTTTGTTGATAGCGCCCATGCTGATTCAGTTGGTGACATGACTATTCTTGGAATATATGCCTTTTCTCCCACATGTGTTCCAGTTATTTTCTGTGCTTCGATGAATCTTCTTCCAAGTTGAATAATTTCAGCTCGTGATATTGCGTAACCCAACACTTTGGTTGATATGATATGCCAACTTTTAATTTCAGCTCGTGATTTGGGATTCCAGGAAATGGTAAGCTGTTCAGGAATTCCGTTGGATATAACAATTTTGTTTCTGCATTAAAGGTAGTTGCTTTGCATACTGTGTCATTTGATCCATTATATACTCACTTATATCCCGAACTGTTTCATTTCGTGGACATAATATTGCTCTTTCTTCTAAGTATTCTCGTTGGCGATACCTGTCCTGCAAATTGGGATATATGCTCTCCACAATTGTTTTTTTGGGTCATTCCCTTTCTTGAGAGGTATGTCATTTGGTATTTTTATCAATTCCTCACCTTCTGATGATGTATTTTTTTTCATCGCCGATATTGAGAATCCACTCTGCAAATTCTGTTACCCTTTGTTTCTCTGATTCATCATTTGTTGTGCTGTTCAGCCGCATGTTCTTTGTTAGCTTCATTACATGAAAGTTCTTCCAAAGATAAGACCTTTTAATGGATGCAGTGACTATGTTGTGTCTTCCAGCAAGCAATCCCATTTCTTTCGATTATAGTTGTATGATTCTAGACTTCTATTGTATATTATCTTAACGTGAAAACACTGGAAGCAACATCCATGGTATTAGCCTTCTGTAGATGAGTCTATATGAAATCATAGTAGATGATCAATACAATTTTATTGACAATTGGTCTTAATTTTTGTTTCAGATGGAGCTACTGGCATTACGACAGGAACCAAGTATAGCATCTGAGGTTGACCAAATACGGAAACCATCTATGTATGTATAGATGAGTCCATATGAAATCATAGTAGATGAATCAATATAACTTTATTGACAGTTGGTCTTTATTTTTGTTTCAGATGGAGCTGCTGACATTATGACAGGAAACCACTAATAGCATCTGAGGTTGATCAAACATGGAAACCATTTATGTATGTTTCTCTATATCTGTTTGTACATAATGAAACTTGTGAGCTAACATGTCAAATATTTTTAGATTAACATTGCCTACAGTATAAGCTAAGTATTATTGATCCATTAATAGGTCTGATCTATAAGAATAGGTCTGATCTATAATATGAACACCATCTGACGCACCATATATGTTTCTCTATATCGCAGCAAGCAACATCCACGGCATTAGCCTTCTGTAGATGAGTAAAAAGTATGAACCTCACACCATTAAGACATGAACCCACACCTATAGGATTCTACGTAATCAACATTCTGAGGTAACATGTCAAATATTTTTAGATGAGGACTGCGTAGAGCATGATTGAACCATTATTCACCCATTAATCGGTCTAATTTATAATTTCATGCAGATGGAACTTACTTGATGTTGCCTGATTGCTCGACGGAGCTGTCCTGTGGCCGCTGGAGGCAGACAATTTCGAAGTGCTAATTCTGAAGTTGATCTCGAAGTTTTGGTCGCCAGAGGAAGATGATGAACTTACTTGATGTTGCCTGATTGCTTCTTGTGGCCGCTGGAGGCAGACAATTCCGAAGTGCTAATTCTGAAGTTGATCTCGAAGTTTTGGTCGCCGGAGGAAGATTATGTGGGAGTTGTAACCTAAAATCTAGAGGATAATGAACCTATGAGGTCGTGGGGAAGGCCTTGTATGAATGGCTAGGTTTCTCATGTTTGCACGATGGAAAGAAAGGTTCTTTGGATTCGGTTTGGACATATTATCTGTTTGGAGAGATTTGACAGTTTGGATTTGATTAGGGACATTGGACCTTTTTTCTGGAATGTCCTCATTGCTCATGGCATGGTCCATCCTGCTGCATGCGTGTGATGGCCCAACCTATTGAGGTTGTGGTTGGGATCGTGAAATTCAACGTGAAGCCGTATGGACCCACCTCGTTTACGAAGATCTAATGGTTGGACTTATCTTTATTCTGGTCCACCTGATTTACGTAGATCTATAATGGTTGGACTTTGAGACGGTTGGACTTTGTTGTCTCACGACATGGACCCACCTGGTTTACAAAGATCTAATGGTTGGACTTTGTTGTCTCACAAAATTAAAGGTCGGATATTTCTAATTATTGTGGGATTTACTAAGCTATTATCTTTATTCTGGTGACCCTGTCAAGTAATTTTTATATATAATAGATTCCCCAACAGTAATTTGTTTACCCACCGTATGTTATGTGTTCGAGAGAGAAGCCTCTAGTGAAAACTATGGCCCCCGGGTCTACTTTAAACATATTATAAAAAATAAAAATACCTTGCTGCAATTTAGTTACTTTTATTTTGTTTTACAATTTACCTATCTACCTATACAAGATTTGATCCTTGCAAGTAACGAGTTCAAGGGGATTGACAACCCTCTTGCACGCGTTGGGTGCAAGTGTTTGCTTTTGTGTGTGTAGGTGCTATTCAATAGGATTTGCATGGTTCTCCTTTTGGGAAATACTTATCTCTACTGTACTGCTTCACCCTTCCTCTTCAGGGAAAAACCCAACGTAGCTTACAAGTAGCACCCGGTTGCGTGTTTACAGGCGTCGTGAGGTGTGGAGGCGTGTATGCGGCCGTTGTTCAGGCGTGCAAGCAGCCGATGTCAGAGATTCTCACTGGAAGATGTGCCTTTGACCGTGTGCCCCTCCGGCCGCCGTGGTAGTCTGTGCGTACTGAAGGAGTAAGATCATACCACGGCAGCCTCTGACCGCCCCTCCGGACGCTTATCCAACCACCTCTCCTTAATGGCGAGCTCGCCTACTGCGGGCTACCAGATAGCGGTTGTTCCTTCTCACGCACCATTGCCGTCTCTAATCCAGCACAAACACCTCATCCATGGCGCACCCCTAGTCTTCTATTTTGGCGTCTGTAACAGCCCGAGACCGATGCTCCAGATGCCTTCCATCTTTTTGTGATAGCCGCGTTGATTATTTGTTTGTTGCATTAATCATCGCATCATTTGTATTGCATCAGCACTCCGTTGCTATCATTTTTCAAAACTTGCATCCATTCGTAGTTGCCGCTTCTCCCCGTTGCCTTTCATTGAACGTACCGAGACCAACCACACTTGCATTTGTTCACGGCATCTTTATATAATTTTCTTTCCAAGTGGGAATAAAACGTTCTCGGAATGGGTTGAAGGTTGGTGTGCGGTCTTAATATACTGTAGGTAGACCGTCTGCCAAATTTCGTTGCATTCGGAGGTCATTTGATACCCCAACCATTAAACTATATCGACATTATAGCCGGTTAAATTGTCGGACGTTTTCGTAAATAAAACTGTTGTCGGGCTGCTCATTTCCCTCTCTTCTCAGCCTAGCCCATCTACATAGTCCACCTAAGCCTAGCTAAACTCCTCTCTTCCCGGAACCATCCGATTGTGATCGGAGGGTCTGAAGCGGCCCCAAAACCCCTCTCACTTGCTCCCCTTCCTATAAATGGAACACCCCTCCCCCACATTTGGAAACCCTAGCCATCTCCCTTGATTTCCGCGCCCCACTAGCTCCTAGCCGCCACCTCACCCCTCCCCTGCTCCGCCAATTGTCCCCTATCCCTTTCCTCCCAGCGCGCGGCCCTGTCAAGGCCGTCGCAGGCCCGCCCGAGCCCATCTGGACCCGACCTAGCCCGTATGCCGCCGCCGCTCCCTCCTGGATCTGGATCTAGATCGAGGGAACGAGGAGCTCCTGCCTCCCCAAGGCCCGGCCTCCTCCTCGCCTCACCGCCGGCGACCCTCGCCGGAGCACCCGAGCTCCCGCGTCTCCTGCCCGACGCCAAGCCACCTCCCTGCCGCATGCGTCCCCCTCACGCCACCTCATCTCCGGCGACCGTGCCACTGCCGGAGAACCTCCCTGCCTCCATGTTCCATCGTCGGACCAGACCAGCCCCTCGCGCCCTGCTTCCCTTCCTTCTCCTGATGTTCTTCTTCCCCTGCCCTCCAATTATCTCTCTCTCACCTTTGACCATGGTCACCCGCAGGAGTGTAGGAGAACCGCTCCGCCACAAGAGCTCTGCCTCCATGCGCTGCATCACCAGATCCGTCGAGTCCCTCCGCCTCCGCCCGGAGTTCCCGCAAGCTGCCGCGTCGCCTCCTTCCCGTAGCAGTCATCGTTGCCTCTGCTTCGCGCAAGCGCCACCCCACTCGATCGAGCGAGCGCCTGCTCGACCGCGCTTGGGCCACATTAGCAGCATCGCGCAAAGGCCCAGGTTCGCCCAGGCCTCCTCATCGAATGGGCCCTTTGTTGGGACCCCGATCCTAAGTCACACCGGTCTAGCATGTAACACATCATATCGCTTTGTGGCCTCACGCATGGAAACCCACGGCTGCCACCTTTACCTGGGCCGGGACCGTTTGCATCTTTTGGCTCACGTATATGATTGTGTCGCTAGCATCCATGTGACAGAGAACCCGTTGCCAACATGACTAGTCGTAAACCAAGGTGGCACAAACTTACAGGAACATGAATACATGACCCAGCAATGCACGTGTCAGCCAACAACGAGTGTAAACGGGCTCTAGCAAGCTATCAGGACTCCGGTAAACACCGCGTGACATTTCCCCATAGGGATAGACACAGGAGCAAAGAAGGACACATGTCAGTCAATCCATGTGTTCCGGATGGAAGCACTAGGTGGCATTTCCCCATAAGGAGGGAAACCAAGAATAAACAACTAGGTGTCGAATCCCACACATACCAAAGCATTTCAATAACATACACACAATATGCTCGATATGTGTAGATACAACATGGCATCACAACATAACTCTATGACTCAAAGTATTTATTTAAAGGGGCTCCGAGGAGCCTTTCATAGCATGATATTACAAACATGGGTCTCGTGACCCAACATTCAAATCATACAAGCAACAAGCGGAAGCATAAACCTGTCTGAGTATAGACAGCTGAAAAGGAAGAAGGCTGGAAAGCCTGTCCACCTACAAGACCCTCCAAAGGAACCAGACCTCTGTCTGGGATTCCCAAGCTAATCGTCGAAGCCCACGTAGAACTACTAGTGAGACCGAAGTCTCCTCTGCAAAACATAAATTAGGCAAACGTGAGTACAATTGTACTCAGCAAGACTTACATCAGAACAAACTACATATGCATCAGTATAAACAAGGGTGTTGTGGAGTTTAACTACATCAAGCCAGCTTTGACTCAGTGGCTATCCTGTACTACGACTACCAGCAACTTCTTTGAGATGAGAAAGCGCACACGAGTCCACATATTCACCATATCAATACACCACTATGGATCCGCTCCCGTCTCCCTACGAGAAGGCCATCCATAGCACTCACGCTTATCTTGCGCATTTTAGAGTATTCACTTCTAGTTATCTATGAACCATATAAGCTTTCCAAGTAGTCCATATCCGCAGACGCTGCTATTCGAATAGATCATTTATAACCCTGCAGGGGTGTACTTCTTCACACATGTTTCCACCACTTAGCGCCTGCACACGACATGAGCTCGGCAGACTACAAGCGAAAGCCGGCGTGGGTGTAGACCAGGACCTGACTAACCACACAAGTCTCTAGTCCAGGTTTATCGCCTATTTGAGTTCCATCCGCAAGGAAGTTTGGCCGAGGTTTCCACTACGGCCCCAAATGATCAGTGCAGGGTTCCCGAGAGCACCATTCGGGTGTCACTTGGTACACCGTGCCTCGATGTCTCTACCGCATCATAGCCCACCCCTAAGGTCAGCGCTATGCACGGCCGCCAACACATATCCTACATACAACAGAAACTAGTTGCAACTCCTGGACAGAGATCAAGGCGATTAATAAGTCGAGCGGGGTCATATTTCAGGGCCCAATGTGTGGTAGTAACTGTCTTGGATCACAAACACAGAACTCGGTTCCTGAGGACGGTTCCAATGAGACAACCCACCATGTACTCCTACATGGCCTCTCATCGCTACCTTTACCAAATCATGTTCACACACTTAGCTCTCAACAGTAGGACATGTTCACCACCATCCCAATCCATCCCAGATGAATCAGACCTGACACAACTCTAAGCATAGCAGGCATAACAAGTAAGCATGAATGAGTAGGCATATCATGACTCAATCAACTCCTACTCATGCTAGTGGGTTTTACTATTTACTGTGGCAAAGACAGGTCATGCAGAGGAATGGGTTCAACTACCGCGACAAGTAATAGTTGAATCGTTGTTGTCCTAATGCAGTAAAAGAGAGCAGGAGTGAGAGAGTGGGAATATATCGGAATGCTCAATGGGGGTTTGCTTGCCTGGCACTTCTGAACATAGCATTGTGTCTTCATCAGTGACATCGATCTCAACATCAGAACAACATCTACCGAGAGGGAACAAACACCGGCAAACAAGGAACAACATTCAATTCACGGAGAAGTAACAATATGATGCATGATCATGACATGGAAATATGTTGTGATCTGGGATAATGCAGCTAGCAGCAGCTCTAAGTTGTTCAAACATGCATGAAAATTCCATAAACAAATTATTCATATTTTTCTGATAATTTTTCATATATAAATTATTTTCATCTGAGTTACGGTTGATTTACTATGAATTTTTGAAGTTTATATCATTTTCTGGAATTTCCTGGTTATTTTAATTTAAACTAAATCCAGAAGATGAGTTATTGCATCAGCATGACATCAGAATGATGTCAGCTGGTCAACTGACCATGCCAGGTCAAACCTGAGGCGGGGGACCCACTAGCGTTAAGTTAATCATAACTAAAGCTGTCAGCAGGGCTGGGCCCACATGTCAGTGAGTCAGCTGGTTAATTAAGTTTAATTAAAAACTTAACCAAAAGTTAGCAGGGCTGGGGCCCACCTGTCATTGACCCAGGAGGGAAGTCAAACCCGGTCAGATGGGGTCAAACCCGCCGGCGAGGTCAAACGCGGCGGAGGGCTGCGGGTTTCGCGCTCCGGCGGCCAAATGGACGGCGAAGACCACCTACGGGTAGCTGGTGCGCGTGCGCGTCGAGTGGTGCCATTAGTTTCACCGAGGATGGCCTAAAACGATGGCGGTGACCTCGGGTGCAGCGCCCGAAGTTTGGGACTCGGTGGTTTCGGCGCTGCGGTGCACGGCAGGAGCAACGGTTGGTCGTTTCGGGCTCCTGGGGTCGCGCTGAGCACATTGGTGTGCTCGGCTACAAGCTTGCGTGGCCATGGCCACGGCGGCGACATGGCCAGCGGAGTCAAGCTCTCGGCCACGATGGCCGTAGCGGTTAGAGGGAGCAATAGAGCAAGGGGAGAGAGGGGTTCGACGCAGGGGCTCACGGTGGATCGAACGGGCGTCTCAGTGGGCTACGGGAGGCACGGACGGTGACGGAACGGCGATGGCGATCTCCAGTGTCTCGAGGAGGAAGACGATGGCTCGGAGGCATTCGAGGGCGTCTGGCGAAGCGTGGATCCCTGGAGATGATGCAGGCAACGAATTCAGAGCTCATGGGCATGGAGATGGAGCGCGGGAGTGGCTGTGGCCGCGGGTTCACGGCGGCGCAGCTGCGGGCACTTCAGCCATGGCGAGGAGTAGGCGAGAAATGGCGAGGGGGAAAATGATGATGCGTCAGCTCGATCGGGACAGCTCCCGCGAGCCTATCCCGCTCGCCAGCGCGGTGGGGAAGCAGGGAGGTGGCATGGCGCGCGGGCGCGCTGTGCGCTGTTTCGCCTCTGCCAGTAGGCAGAGGTTGAAGACGACTGGCACGGGCCAGCGGTGTTGGGCCGGCCAGGTGGACTGCCAGGTGAGTGCCCAGGTAGTTTCCTCTCTCTCTCTCTCTCTTCTTTTCTATTTTTGTTTCTGTTTTCTATTTTTCTTTTCTGTTTTGATTTAGTTTAGGCACTAAACCATTTTCATAAATCCTGAAAATCTTTGTGGATGCTAACTGAATTATTCCAGAGCCCCACAAAAGTTTCCAGAATTATTGGAGCTATAAATTATTTTATAGCATTTAATAGCCCCAATTCAAAACGGTGTGGTGTTAATTCAAAGACCAAAAATGTCCTGGAAAAATATGCATCATTTATGGTTAGGGTTTTCACCTTTTTCCCTAAATCATGAACATTTTTGAAGGGCATTTTGGGTTCATTGAAAATATTTATTTTGATCCTAGTTGAATTTCATTTGGTGCTAGGGTTTGATCATTCCCCATTTAAGATTAAATGGAAATTAAACATGATGCATGGATGATTATGCAGTGACAAGCAATGACTAAGCTAGGGCTGTGACAACTCACCCCCACTAAACAAGAATCTCGTCCTGAGATTCAAGACGTGAGGTGAGAGGAAGGGAGGTCACGGAACTGACACAGTCTTCACGATCCATTTGCCCTCCTCGAAGATGCGGATTCATTGCATCATGTTGATCTTGACATCTTTGCCTTCGAGAGCTTCACCCAACACGATGATGACAGAAGGAACTCTACAGGAATTGATTTTCTCGAAGATCGAGCAACTCAAGATCAACTCATGGAGTGAGACATATTAACATCTCTCGAGCAGAGACACCAAACACACATTAGGAATGATGGAAGAGAGTAGATGACGAAGGTTCAATTTGGTAGGCAACAATTGCACGCTTAGGTAAGATGGTGCACGGTTTCAACACAGCGAGGAGTTAATTGCCATGATTCCATGACGGGGCACCCTAGGGGAGGTGACTCATAGAATTATTCCCTTAAGTTGCAAAAAGAATTACTTTTGATACATAGATAATTGAGACTCTCTATACCAGCCTAAGTAAATTCACAAACGATAGTTTGAAGGAATTTGAAAGAATGGCATACTCAGTTTGGAAAGGAAACTAGAGTTATAAGACAACTCGGCAAACGGAAGGCACATTCCAATTGATACCGAGGATATAACCCAGTGACTGAGCATGCTTTCAAGAACTTGAGCATTTCCATATTCATCAGGGTTTTACCAACATCTATGCCAAGATCTTGGCAACACTTCATACTACCGAGATGAATAATGGTGGAGGATGCAGATGCAAAGAAAGATAACATTTTCTCAGATTCTACCTTGATTGGGCCAAGGAAACAAAATCTAGATGATCGACTGAGAGACATTTAGGACTCCGCTTCTAATGTTCTCCTTGATGTACTAGTGTACCCAATTATAGGTACTATCTGGTATCTAGAACATCAAGTAAAGATCGGACTTCGGGAGCACAAAGAATCCATGAGGAATAACTTATAGAATAAGTCATAGGAAATCCTCATGGGGAAGTGACCAAATGGCTTTATCACGATACTACAATAATAGTTCTTCCGGCTAGGTGCGTCCACTTTACCGGAACCTACATCATAGTTCTTGGGAAACGTTCCAATCATCACATCTACCTGAGATTCAGATCTGATTGGTGTCAAGATATTCCAGACTTAACATGTCTGAAAGAGAAAGGTTGCAACACAGATTGACGAGATGATGTTACGAGATTCTCGGGAAGTGAACTATGGCAGCAACTCCAAAACATGAGCTGGATTGCAAGATACATGTGAACAAAATGTCCAGAACAATCGTGTCCACATAGAAATCTTACAACAAAACACTACCGAGTTTTGGTTGGGAACCATCATCGAGGATAACGAAGTCCCAGTATAAGTCATATGATTAGCTCTTATGAAGGAAGTTCTTCTCCTTGATCAATTCAATCAGTGGCTTGGTGTGCTAGGAGATACATACGGAATGAAGGTCGCGAGCCTGTCAAACCATAGAATACTTCGCACATGCATGACTGACTTGGGACGATTCCAAATGAAGCAAAACAACTTTCTCGAATTCATGGCGGCAACTTACATTAAATGCACGTGAATTAGAGGAAGTCACTTCTGTCATTGAACACATACTTCATGAGCTGGCACGAAGACGATGTTTATAAAGTTTCCAACACTAGCTTGATGTTCACAAAATAATGGAGAACATACAAATGTTGCCGATGGACTCAACAACAAGTCATCAAGATTTCCATATAGATGGAATTCCATAATTATGTGAACAAGGTGATAGCATTTGGTCAGACCAAAAGATATAATGGTGTATGCTCGAGGAGACATCCACGAGTAAGACAACATTACGAAAATCCCTGGGTTCTGATTTTGATTTGACGATAGCCCATACTCAAATCAAAATATTAGATAAGACAGTAGACCCAACAATTGATCATGAGGGTCAATCGATGAAGATATCATCTTTCTTCAACACACACACACAAACACAAAGATATCCCTTTGGAATGAACTGGGTTAGGAAAAGCTTTTATCTTCCAACTCTCCAAGTTGTTGTTTAGCTTAACCAACTAGCTCAGGGTACCCAACACAGATTCTTGGAGAAAGGATGGTTTACAAGAAACCAACTTAATCACGAACTCATCATAACGGTCAGGGGACAACCTGGTGATACTTCCGAGAAGATAACCGGAAAATCATGAACCACCAATATGTTATTAAGATCGAGAACAATCTTGCTTTTCAGGGCAAGACAATCTGATCAAAAGAGTGAGGGATTGGCACAATCCTAACTCGTTGATCAAAGAGTGCACCAGGAATAATTGTTTAGGTAGCACGATCAATCTTAGAATGATAATTCAATAACCAACACGCTAAGAATGAAGTTATCATCCATTAACTACAAGGCAACGGGGTTGCTAGGAGTATTGATTTCACACATCACGATTCACTTGTCGGTATTCCGGTTACAACAACACGGGGACCGAGAAATAAATGATGGTGGCGAGAAGTATCACTGAATCAAGAATCCATAAGAGTTTGTGCAATTCCCATGACATTCTTGACATAAAGAGGGTAACAGTCCAAGTTAGAATAGACTAGAAGCTGGATTGGCTTTCTTGGTCAGCGGAATACAACTACTTGGACCCAATCTATGAAATGGATGAGGTACTGGAGTTTGTTTCTCCTAGTCATTCTGAACTAGAATGGCTTAACGGACCATAAGAATATCAGGCATCGATGAACACGAGTGCATGACTACTCCTGACTAACATTTGATAGACTAGGGTCGGAATATAACTGAAGAGGGACAATTCAACGGAACATTTGATTTTCTGAGTTGTGGATGCACAGATTAGCATGTCGAACAAGTTCAACATATTTCTTCCGGATAACCCATGCAGAAGGAAAGGATTGGCAGATTCATAATGTAGAATGGAGAACTCATTAAGAGCACTCTTGTTATGATCTTTTGGTACAAGAAGAACTTCTTCCATGGATGGTTCATAGTATTGGAAGAATGATATACCACGGACCTCGAAGACTAGAACAAGTTACTAATCAACCTAAAGGAGCTACAACCTCTATCAACATGAAATAAGTAGAGTGGATCTTGGGTTCAGGAACCCAGGAATGGAATACCTACTAACTAAATAACATCGCGAGATGCTTTCGAAAATGATGGCCAGAATTATCACACTGGGGATACAACACAGGGCAAAATCTCTGGGTGGTTCTCTGAAATATCCTAGTTTCCTAATAACTTTCGCATATATGTCGAGGCAACAGAGTACATCAACACGATGATTAGTGTGGTTAATTAGTCTGGCCCCAAAACATCGGGAACGGGGAAGAAAAGAGGTTGCAAATGCATCAGATTATTTAGAAACCTGGGACAACTCGGACAACATAACAACTGTACGGGCATGAAAAATGAGATAACCTACATGACAACTGACAATATAACAACTGAATTATTATGGAAACACCGATCCGAGAAGACAACACCTTTCCCATATGTCTCCAGCATAGTAACTCGTCATCCTGATAGATAGATGAGAAAGCCTAGTTTCTTAACCCAGTAGAAAAGATGAGGGTGACTCAGAATCAGAAGGACACAGGATAAGGTGTAAAAAGAGCCTCACGTTCCCTTCCACAATCAATTCCCTCATATAACTAAAGCATTTCTAGACTCGACTTCGACCAGTTTGGCTTGGTAATCCTATAGGCAGTCGGGCTGTCAGGACCCCAATCCTAAGTCACACCGGTCTAGCACGTAACACATCATATCACTTTGCGGCCTCACGCATGGTAACCCACGGCTGCCGCCTTTACCTGGGCCGGGACCGTTTGCGTCTTTTAGCTCACGTATATGATTGTGTCACTAGCATCCATGTGACAGAGAACCCGGGCCGACATGACTAGTCATAAACCAAAGTGGCACAAACTTACAGGAACAGGCATACATGACCCAGTAATGCACGTGTCGGCCAGCAGCAAGTGTAACCGGGCTGTAGCAAGCCATCAGGACTCCGGTAAACCCCGCGTGACATTTCCCCGTAGGGACAGACACAAGAGCAAAGAAGGACACATGTCGGTCAATCCATGTGTTCCGGATGGAAGCACCAGGAGGCATTTCCCCATAACGAGGGCTACCAAGAATAAACAACTAGGTGTCGAATCCCACACATACCAAAGCATTTCAATAACATACACACAATATGCTCGATATGTGTAGATACAACATGGCATCACAACATAACTCTATGACTCAAAGTATTTATTTAAAGGGGCTCCGAGGAGCCTTTCATAGCATGATATTACAAACATGGGTCTCGTGACCCAACATTCAAGTCATACAAGCAACAAGCGGAAGCATAAACCTGTCTGAGTACAGACAACTAAAAAGGAAGAAGGCTGGAAAGCCTGTCCAACTACAAGACCCTCCAAAGGAACCAGACCTCTGTCTGGGATTCCCATGCTAATCGTCGAAGCCCACGTAGAACTACTAGTGAGACCGAAGTCTCCTCTGCAAAACATAAATTAGGCAAACGTGAGTACAATTGTACTCAGCAAGACTTACATCAGAACTAACTACATATGCATCAGTATCAACAAGGGGGTTCTGGAGTTTAACTGCAGCAAGCCAGCTTTGACTCAGTGGCTATCCTGTACTACGACTACTAGTAACTTCTTTGAGATGAGAAAGCACACACGAGTCCACATATTCACCATATCAATACACCACTATGGATCCGCTCCCGTCTCCCTACGAGAAGGACATCCATAGCACTCACGCTTATCTTGCACATTTTAGAATATCCACTTCCAGTTATCAATGAACCATATAAGCTTTCCAAGTAGTCCATATCCGCGGACGTGGCTATTCGAATAGATCAATTATAACCCTGCAGGGGTGTACTTCTTCACACATGTTTCCACCACTTAGCGCTTGCACACGACATGTGCACGGCAGACTTCAAGCGAAAGCCCGCATGGGTGTAGAACACGTCCTGACTAACCACACAAGTCTCTAGTCCAGGTTTATCGCTTGTTTGAGTTCCATCCGCAAGGAAGTCCGGCCGAGGTTTCCACTACGGCCCCAAACGATGAGTGCAGGGTTCCCAAGAGCACCATTCGGGTGTCACTTGGTACACCGTGCCTCGGTGTCTCCACCGCATCATAGCCCAACCCTAAGGTAAGCGCTCTGCACGGCCGCCAACACATATCCTACAAACACCAGAAACTAGTTGCAACTCCTGGACAGAGATCAAGGCGATTAATACGTCAAGTGGGGTCATATTTCAGGGCCCAATGTGTGGTAGTAACTGTCTTGTATCACAAACACAGAACTCAGCTCCTGAGGATGGTTCCAATGAGACAACCCACCATGTACTCCTACATGGCCTCTCATCGCTACCTTTACCAAATCGTGTTCACACACTTAGCTCTCAATAGTAGGACATGTTCACCACCATCCCAATCCATCCCAGATGAATCAGACCTGACACAACTCAACGCATAGTAGGCATAACAAGCAAGCATGAATGAGTAGGCACATCATGGCTCAATCAATTCCTAGTCATGCTAGTGGGTTTTACTATTTACTGTGGCAAAGAGAGGTCATGCAGAGGAATGGGTTCAACTACCATGACAAGTAACAATTGAATCGTTTTTGTCCTAATGCAGTAAAAGAGAGCAGGAGCGAGAGAGTGGGAATATATCGGAATGCTCAATGGGGGTTTGCTTGCCTAGCACTTCTGAAGATAGCATTGTGTCTTCATCAGTGACATCGATCTCAACGTCGGAACAACGTCTACCGAGAGGGAACAAACACCGGCAAACAAGGAACAACATTAAATTCACGGAGATGTAACAATATGATGCATGATCATGACATGGCAATATACTGTGATTTGGGCTAATGCAGCTAGCAACAATTTAAATGGGGTTGGTTTGAACTCAAGATTCAAATTCAAACTCCATGTAAGACATTTCAAAAGCCATTTATTTAAATTGTCATATGCAGCAGATCCAAGTTGTTCAAACATGCATGAAAATGCTATAAACAGATTCTTCATATTTTCTGATAATTTTTTTTATATTAATTATTTTCATCTGAGTTACGGTTGATTTACTATGAATTTTTGAAGTTTATATCATTTTCTGGAATTTCCTGGTTATTTTAATTTAAACTAAATCCAGAAGATGAGTTATTGCGTCAGCATGACATCAGGATGATGTCAGCTGGTCAACTGACCGTGCCAGGTCAAACGTGACGCGGGGGACCCACTAGTCAGTGGCACAGGTAATTAACAGGGTTAATTAGCGTTAAGTTAATCCTAACTAAAGCTGTCAGCAGGGCTGGGCCCACATGTCAGTGAGTCAGCGGGTTAATTAAGTTTAATTAAAAACTTAACCAAAAGTTAGCAGGGCTAGGGCCCACCTATCATTGACCCAGGGGGGAAGTCAAACCCGGTCAGATGGGGTCAAACCTGCCGGCGTTTAGCCGCCGGCGAGGTCAAACGCGGCGGAGGGCTGCGGGTTTCGCGCTCCGACGGCCAAATGGACGGCGGAGACCACCTACGGGTAGCTGGTGCACGTGCGCGTCGAGTGGTGCCATTAGTTTCATCGGGGACGGCCTAAAACGACGATGGTGACCTCGGGTGCGGCAGCCAGGGTTTGGGACTCGGTGGTTTCAGCGCTGCGGCGCACGGCAGGAGCAACGGTTGGTCATTTCGAGCTCCTGGGGTCGCGCTGATCACATTGGTGTGCTCGGCTGCAAGCTTGCGTGGCCGTGACCATGGCGGCGGCATGGCCGGTGGAGTTAAGCTCTCGTCCACGATGGCCGTAGCGGTTAGAGGGAGCAACAGAGCAAGGGGAGAGAAGGGTTCGACGCAGGGGCTCACGGTGGATCGAACGGGTGTCTCAGTGGGCTCGGGGAGGCACGGACGGCGACGGAACGGCGATGGCGATCTCCGGTGTCCCGAGGAGGAAGACGACGGCTCGAAGGCGTTCGAGGGCGTCCAGCGAAGCGTAGATTGGTGGAGACAATGCAGGCAACGAATTTCGGAGCTCAGGGGCACGGAGTTGGAGCACGGGAGTGGCTGTGGCCGCGGGTTCACGGCCGCACAGCGGCGGGCACTTCGGCCATGGCGAGGAGCAGGCGAGAGAGGGCGAGGGGGAATATGACGAGGCGTCGGCTCGATCGGGACGGCTCCTGCGAGCCTATCCCGCTCGCCAGCGCGGTAGAGAAGTAGGGAGGTGGCGTGGCGCGCAGGCGCGCCGTGCGCTGTCTCGCCTCTGCCAGTAGGCAGAGGTTGAAGGTGACTGGCACGGGCCAGCAGTTTTGGGCCGGCCAGGTGAGTGCCCAGGTAGTTTCCTCTCTCTCTCTCTCTTCTTTTCTATATTTGTTTCTGTTTTCTATTTTTCTTTTCTGTTTTGATTTAGTTTAGGCACTAAACCATTTTCATAAATCCTGAAAATATTTGTGGATGCTAACTGAATTATTCCAGAGCCCCACAAAAGTTTCCAGAATTATTGGAGCTATAAATTATTTTATAGCATTTAATAGCCCCAATTCAAAAAGGTGTTGTGTTAATTCAAAGACCAAAAATGTCCTGGAAAAATATGCATCATTTATGGTTAGGATTTTCACCTTTTTCCCTAAATCATGAACATTTTTCAAGGGCATTTTGGGTTCATTGAAAATATTTATTTTGATCCTAGTTGAATTTCATTTGGTGCTAGGGTTTGATCATTCCCCATTTAAGATTAAATGGAAATTAAACATGATGCATGGATGATTATGCAGTGACAAGCAATGACTAAGCTAGGGCTGTGACACCCTTGGCCACTGTGGTGAGCACCGCCCCACCTATCCAGCGCCTAGTGCACCATATACTATGTTGCGCTCAGCTCTGTTGAGGCCCAATGACTCAAGATTCAGGCTGTGCCATGTTTTTTTTCCTGTTGCAAATTTAGCCATTTTCCAGGAACTGCAGTTTTTCAGAAAAACCCCTAAACTTCATGCATACAATAACTCCAAAACCGTGCATCGGATTAAAATGCTTAGATTTTTGTCCAGGTTCATAATATGCCACACTCACATGTGTTAAAAATATTTAAATTGATGTTTGCATTAATTTGCATAAATGACATGCTAAAATGATTTATTTCATAACTAAATAATCGTACCTCCGAATTAAATAAATTATATATGTAATTGGAGTAGAAAACGTGTAGAATAACATGATGCACTTACTTTTGTTGTTTAACAAATCTAAAATATGGTTTAGGTCAGAACAGAACCAAATTCGAAGTTTGCATATGGGGATTTTCCGGAATTGTTATGTGTTCTTTCCGGCCTCATTTAAATTTCCTAGATAGGTAGTCTCATTATGCTTCACCTCTTGCCGATTTATCCAACATTTAATTTTCATGAGTAGCATAAATGGGAACTAACTAAATAATTGTCGTGGAGTTTTTTCAATATGCAACTCGTTGCATATTGAGCTTCACTTAAAGTGTAGTATTTGGTTGTTGCATCTTGCCATGCCATGACTCGTTAAACCGGACATGCATCATACTTGGTTGTGCATCATCTCTTGTTTATGTTTGTGTGTTTACCATGTTGTTTGCTTCTTTCCGGTTGTGCTTCTTCTTGATAGTTCCTGGTTACATTTCGATCTGAGGATTCGTTCGACTACGCTTGTTCGTCTACTTCACGGATTCGGTCTTCTTCCAAGTGGGATTCCAGAAAAGATGACCATTACCTTGGATATCCCTACTATCTTTACTTGCTAGTTGTCTCGATGCTATTGCTATGTTTCGCTACCTACTGCTTGTTCGTCAGCCTCCCAAATTTCCATGATACAGCCTCTAACCTTCCACCATCCCAACAAACTGTTGTTTGGCTATGTTACCGCTTTGCTCAGCCCCTCTTATAGCATTGCTAGTTGCAGGTGCAGTTGCAGATTGTTTCATGTTGGGACGTGGATATCGTGGGATATCACAATATCTCTCTATTTAATTAATGAATGTATATACTTGGTTATATGTGGAAGGCTCGGCCTTTTGCCTGGTGTTTTGTTCCACTCATACCGCCCTAGTTTCTGTAATACCAGTGTTATGTTCCTTGGTTAGCGTTCCTAACAAGTTCGGGGTTTATGGGGCCCCCTTAACAGTTCTCTTTGAATAAAACTATTCCAGCAAGGCCCAACATTGGTTTTACCATTTGCCAAATAACAACTAAAACTTGCATAGGGACTTACCGGTACCCGCGGATAATTAATCAACAAACCGGGCCAGTACTCCTCATGAGTGTTGGTCCAAACCTGTCAACCGCCAGTGACCGCCAGGAGCAACTCTGGATTGGCCTACCGGAAGTTTGGACAATCCGATCGTGGCCTGAGACAAGATACGCGCGGCTCCTACCTGGGTGTCGGCACGTCGGGAGGTCTTGCTGGATTTGTTTTACCATTGTCGAAATGTCTTGTGCACCGGGATTCCGAGGATACTTTGGGATATCTCGAGGTTGAGGTCTTTCCACCGCGGCTTGTGATAGTTTGTGATGGAATAGTTGGGACACCCCTGCAGGGTTAAATCTTTTGGAAAGCTGTGCCCGTGGTTATGTGGCGACTTGGAAATTTATAACCTCCGGTTGTAGAGAACTTGACACTAAACCCAATTAAAATACACCAACCGCGTGCGTAACCGTGATCGTCTCTTTTCGAGGTAGTTCGGGAAGAGAACACGGTGGGGTTATGTTTGACTCAT
Organism: Elymus sibiricus; assembly: GCA_039707655.1. Lineage (NCBI taxonomy): Eukaryota > Viridiplantae > Streptophyta > Magnoliopsida > Poales > Poaceae > Elymus > Elymus sibiricus. The sequence continues at coordinate 207,256,675 of CM077674.1, forward strand.
AAGTAGGTGTTCAGGATCACTTCTTGATCATTCTAGCTTGCCCTCGATTATGCGTAGTTTACTCCTCTTATTTTTGTACTCGTAAGTTAGCCACATACAAAGGCTTAGTGCTTGCTGCAACCTCACCACTTAACCATTTCTCACCCATTACGCTATGCTAGTCTTGATACCCATGGTAATGGGATTGCTGAGTCCTCATGGCTCACAGATTACTACAACAACAGGTGCAGGTACAGGTAAAGCGATGCTTTGACGTGAGAGCGATGCTTGTTCTATTTGGAGTTCTTCTTCTAGTTCTTCTTCTTCTTCTTCTTCTTCTTCTTCTTTGTCGATCATAGGATGGGTTCCCGGTTGGCAGCCTGGGATTAGCAGGGTGGACATCATTCCTCTTTTCGTTTGATTTCATCCATAGTCAGATCCTGCTTTGCTGTATGATGATTGCTATGTATTGATGTATTCATGTATTCATGTTGTAGCTTATGGCGAGTCTAAGCCTTTATCTTGTATTCTCATCTATTCAGTACATGGTATGTTGTAACGATATCCACCTTGCGAAGCGTCTCCGATATGCGCTTCTATCCTTAGTGGGACTTCCAAGTTCCTTGAGGATAGGACCGCATATTGGGCGTTACAGCATCATTGAGGAGGAGCAGGAAGAGGACCCTCTGGCCCCCTTGTGGGCACAGATGGACAAGGTGCTGGAGGAGGTTGCTCATATGGAGGCAAAGGCTGTGCAGATGGACGCGCCCACGCCTATTCCCGTGCCAGCGCATACGCCTGCGCCCGCGCCCGCGCTTAACGCAATGGAGGAGGAGGAAGAGGAGTATGACGCGAAAGAATTTGCGCAGTGGATCGAGGCCGCCGACGCCGCATTCTATGACTTTTTCTTGGGCAGAGGTGGCAGTGCCGCCGGTCGTGGTGGTGGACGTGGATGGATTGACGTCGGTTTCAACGGCGAGCTCCATGGCCATGGCGGTGGCGGCCATGGCCGTGGCCGTGGCCGTGGCGGCAACTAGGCGGTGACCGTGGCCATGGGCCCATGGCCACAACTATGCGGTGACCATGACCGTGGACAGAACTACGTGGTGACCATGGCCGTGGCCACAACTACGCCGTGGCCATATGGCTATATTAGTTAATTATAATAGTTTGTACTATTAGGTGTTGTATCGGATGGTGTCGCGGTGCGACAATTTTTGGAGGAATTCAACTATGTTCGGCTTAATCTTTGCAATGCTTTTAAAATTATGTGACTGAAAGGTTAGTAAGTTTGTGTGTACTGCAATGTCTAAAATCCAAGCTAATTTCAGTGAAAGTGAAATCAATGCTGTGTAGCACTAAAACTTTCCACTTATAGAGGCATATGCGTTGTCAGCATTTGCAATTCATGTATCATTAGTTGGTCTAATTTGCAAGAGTGCTGCAATATGATAGTGTTCAGAAGACATGTCATGCGTATCATACCACATAGATAAAACCAATTTCATTACAGAAGCTAATAATTAACGCAATACTTAACATGTAGTACTTCACAACCTTATCATCCACATATAATTAAGTGCTACTCCGCATACACAACTTGACATACAATACTTAACAATCAGGATTTTAGGAAATCATTGTCCTGGAACTACATCACAGCATGTCATCAATGAACAGGAAAAGCCCTTCAGTGATTTCGTACAGCATCAGCATAACATTGGTGCCCATTTTCAAATGCGGACGCATTGCCATCACAGCCTCCCATTTAGTAATGTGAATGGTTCTAATTCTAGGGGATAATATATATCTTGCCATGAACTTCTTGTTGTGACCAATAGCTAGTGTGATTGGACCATGTCTGGGCATCAATTCAGGAACAACTGAAGGCGGCAACATCTGTTAAAAGATAAATAAAACAATAGTGACACTATTTTAAGCAATAGTTCATTGAGAGTATATTTAACATAAAAGACTTTGTACCATAATTTTGTGAATGTTACAATTCATCCTGTTCAAGGTATGCACCACTAGAACACATATTCCCACCTGGCCACCAGCATGGAACCGCTTAGTAAGGGAGTCGATTCTACCAACAAATTTGATGAGATGCTTCAAATTCTTTCCAGTGAAATTTGGATGCAGGAGTAACCACCATCTCTTTAACTACATATTGAACAAGACCTGCGTGAAAATAAAATACTAATTAGTAAGTCTAGAGAGATACATTATTTTTGCTAAGTTCTAGTTCAACAAGAAAAATTGAAAGAAAACTAACTTAGGTTGTTGGTCCATCAAGGGATCTCAGATGGTATGGACAGATGGATGATAAGATCAGGCTGTGTTATATCCACTAACAATTCAGTGCCAGCTTTCAGTAAGTAGCGCGTAGCATGCTCTCTCCACAAGCACAGATGAAAATATGAGTGACCTTCACTATCGGTACTGAGTACAACTTGGAACGTACATCCATGGCTTGTGTGCAATGTGAACTGAGCAGAGTCTTCATCTAAGAATAGGCAAAACTTTTGTACCACACATTTTGTTGCAAAGCAAGGGATGTACTGTGAGAAATAGTAAGACATGATATTTTTATTAACAATGAAGTCATAATGTGTTATTCATATAGGTCAGAAATATATGAACAGGTAAAATATTAGCTATTAAAAAAGTGATCTCCTAATGAATACAAACGAGAAAATTTGTTAACCAAATATGAGCTTTACTTCCATGTGCTAATATTATGATGCTGTGAGTGACAAAGTATTACTCACTATGTGAACTAAAAAAAGATCTTTTAGATGACTAGTAACTTTTTGTGTATTTTTATGAAGTTATCCAAATATGAGCTGTACTGACAAAACTGTACAACAATAATTTGCCTAATATAGCAATAGTTTCTACTTTCACATCAGCGGTGCATGCTACTCCCTGTGTAAAGGAATATAAGAGTGTTTAGGTCACTAAAGTAGTGATCTAAATGCTCTTATATTTCTTTATGGTGGGAGTACCATTGATTTATCCCAACTGAGCAATACTTTGTTGGTAAAGTAGGCAATGTTTCCATATTAACGTCAGTGGCATGGCACCCATGGCACCCCCACTAGTTCCTCCCCTGATTGACGTCAGTGCTGAATGGTAGTTGGCATTTATCCCTATTTAGCAATACTATGTTGGTAAAGTAGGCAATATTCCCAATTTGGCCTAAAGTACAACCATGCAGTCTACACAAAATCATGTAATTTTAAGAACCCTAACCATCTAGGTGAGATGGATCTTTACAAACATACAGTGCGCTTCCTGAAGTCCTCTCGGATGGTGATGTTGAACAGCTCATCTGTCTGGCCGAGGCCGCACAGGCGCCCTAAGTCATGACACTGTGGGCACTGAAAATAGAATCCTAAAATCAGACTGCTGGAAAATGCATGCACATTGATTGCCTTATGGTGGATTATCACCCTGTGGTAGACTAAGAATTAGAACTACATGATATGGATGTAGATTGCACTTACCCTTTTGTCCATGAGAAAACCCTAATCTGGGAGGGGTGGGTAGGCAATGGCAGAAATGTCGGCGTTAGTCGCTGCCGATAGCCGGCGGTGCTAGGGTGAGTTGCGAAAGGCCGTCGTATCTTGCAGGCGGCTGCAATCTACGATGTCATCCGGTTGGGACCTCTGGTGTCTGAACAGAGTTGTGAAGGTGGAGGGGACTGCGAAGCGGCCGGGCGCGAGGAAGGAGGGATGGGGGTTTTCTATCACAAAATGTGACAAGACTATTCGTATGGACTTGGCCCACATGTCATTGGGCGTATGGTTCTATGGCCCAGTTGTTAGTGAATGAATTGGAGTTAAAATATAGCTCAAAAAATCAGTGAATGATTTTATTTTTTATTTTTTTAGTCATTACATTTAAAGAACCATATGGCATTGGCATTACATGTAGGGAACCATATGGCATTGGCATCATAATGCATATGTACACTACATAATATAATGGGAAAATTTTGTTTCTGCCACTCTAGATTTTGCCAATTTTACTTATGCCACTCTCAAATTTGACATTTCACTTTTGCCACTCTTAGGTTTTGACAATGTATCACAATTGACATTCCGAGGAAAAAGCAAAAAAAAATTAGAGTGGCAATTGTGATACATTGTCAAAAGCTAATAGTGGCAAAAGTGAAATTAATATTTTTTGCTTTTGCCACAAAATGACAATTGTGATACATTGTCAAAATCTACAGTGGAAAGAGTGAAATGTCAAATTTTAGAGTGGCATAAGCAAAATTGGCAACAAATTAAGAGTGGCAAAAACTAAATTTTCCCTAATATAATTAGACATACATCTGAAGTTCCATAAAGCATCTAAATGTGCAAGCATATAGTGACACTAAAGCTTCACATAAGTTCACATTTTCTCGCACTTAGAACATCACAAAAGTTCAGTTGCATATCTTGCCACTTCAGACATGGCAGACAACAAACATACATAAACATAGTCGTGTACATCACTAGTTCCATAAAAGAGCATGCATAATTACTAGGGTTCAAGCAACTGCAACGGCACCTCCAACACCAGAACCTCCAGCATCGCCAGCCCCTGCAGCAGCCCCAGTAACAGCACCTGCAGCACCTCCAGCATCACCTTCAGCATCTTCGTCGTCTTCATCCTCCAAAGCATTACGAGGGATAGGCATTATAACAGTCCTGGTGATGCCGTACAATTCTAGGGTACGTGGCATCAGCTGTGAAACTTTGGTTGGCATCATTAGTGCTTCAGCTTCGGTGTCTTCTGCTAACTTCAGGTTGAAGCCTCGAATCAAGGAAACATATGTTTGGTACTTGAATTTCACCAGAACAACATCCTTGATTTCATGATCAGCTATCTTGAAGTCCCAGTGACATAAGGTCTGATGGAGAGCATATGCAACAGCAAATGCATGTGAAAATAGGCCGCTCTTGATAGTGAACATGGCTACATTGTTAGCAGTACCATATTCCAGATCCAACTGAACCTTCATGGCATACGCAATTTGAAGAACTTCGGGGGAACGATCATACAACTGAAATCCAAATAAATAACATTTTGCTAAAAATCACATAGAAGTTCAGATTCAGTACAGTTCTCTTTCTAATCAGGGAAACCTAATCATCATCCATGTTGCCCATGGCCAGAATTATGGGATACGCAGCACAGCACTAGGAAGAAATCCTGAAAGATTAGGACATAAATGTACCTCAAGATCCAAGAACCGACGACGCTTGATTCCGTATTCTGCAACTTCATCGACCGCCCGTGCAGGCCTTTTTCCCTGACATGCATGTCAAACAGATGATAAAGAAATCATGGAAATGTTCAGATTTGGGCGTTTGATTCATCCAAACAAATGAAAAACTAGCTAGCAAGCAGTACGAACAGCCTAACCTTCGCCTTCACAGCTTCACAGAGGGTCCCGCTGGAATCCATCATGCAGATTCGGATTCTTAAAGATTGGATGAAGCTCCGTGTGCTTCAAGAAGTCAAGAACAAAAGAGAGAATGGGGAAACTAGATGAGAAATCGAGGGGCGGTTTTCTGATGGGACGGGGAAGTGGGAGGAGCGGTGGTAACTATTATGTGTTTTCCTTATCGATGCGGTCAAAGCTTATGTGAGAAGGCAGAGGAGAAGGCAGGCGAATTAGGAGCCGTCGATCCTCCATATGGCGGCACATAGTGTTCCAAGGAAGGTGAGGAGGCAGTGGCACAGAGGCCATACAACGTGCATCCAACGGCCACGAATCAAACTACGTTCTTTTATTTATTTATTTGTAATGAAAAATGAAGAGAAAACCGATTGTGTGCATGACTTCTAAAGAGCTATTCTCGCAAGGTGATTTAAAATGATCATGTCTTGGTAAACCCCGAGCCCACATTGTCACGTGGAAAGTTGAAATGTGAGGTCGAACCTGTCATCATCAATGGAATCAGACATGATCCGTGCTCAATATTGTTCATGTCACATGGAAAAGGTAAAGGTCCGTTCATCGCAAACTGTTAGGACCGAGAGTATATCGACCAGAGGGGGGGTGAATGGGAGATTCAAAAATTCTTGCGAAGGTTTTGAACCAATCCCAAACACAGCAGCGGAATTATATGGTTCGGTAGAGTAACACTTGAAAGAGCTTGCCAAAGAATGATAAATATGTCGATGTATAAATCTATTATCATTCGATCACAAGTTCAACAGATGTTAATGCATACGAGCAGATCCAGCGGCACGAGGAAAAACAATGTAATGATAATGAAGGAAATGCACAGAGATGGATGACATGATAAGGATTCGGTAGAGAAAGTAATTACGCAGGCTTACAGATATACGAGGAGAATTAAACTAGCCTGAGACGATGGAAAAACTAGGAACGATGGGAATGAGATTGACAATTGATAAACTGTGATTGATCAGATACAACTATCGACACTGAGCACGAAGGTAAACTACTGAATGAAATGCAGTAATGTAAAGCGAACCAGTGGTGCTCGATGGCGACAGGAGAATTTGGTAGACTAGTTCGCTGTTCTGCCAAAGGACTACGTATGGTTGGAGGGGTTGTGATTTAACACAGAGGATAAACTCTCCTCGCCCTATTCTCCTTCAACTCGGAGCTGATCAGACTCCAGTTGATTTCACTCGTGGTAGATACTTGTCGGCGATCTCCAAACCTTCGACAGACTTCTTCGCGAACCACAATGACTCTTGGTTGCTGAAGATCTTGCTCGGTGAAGACAATTACTCTTCGACACTCGAGCCGACACCTATCCGTCTAGAGAGTGCGCAGCTCTCAAGAGTAATAGGTACAAGAACTCTAACTCAGAACTACTGTGATGCTCAACCACTGTCTAAGTTTTGGCTCTTGATTTTTCTCTCGGTGGATTTTAAACTCAAATCACTCGGAGAGGGGATGCTCAATCAATCTTCTCAGAAATCTTAAGCGGAGCAGCCAACGGGCAATGTTGGACGGGGTGGCTATTTATAGCCGCAGCCTTCCCTGATGGGAAATGACCAAATTGGACAGGTGGAGCAGCCAATGGCCGAACGACACGAGTCCAACGGTCGGAATTGAGCACAACGGTAACATTACGTGCGGAGCAAGTAATGCTAACTCCTCAGTTCGAAAGATATCTCCTTCAGCGAAGAACAACAACGTCTCTTGCTGGTAGGTAATCATTCGAAGCATAAAGAGATTTCTCTCAGTCTCGCATAGGTTTGGGCTAAGCATCACAGCAGATCTAAGCTTCGAGGACCTATACCCCTCTTAATAGTACGGAGGTCCTATGACTCAAATGAATGAAAGAGGAACAACGATAAGAATGCTACGTCTTCACTTCGTCTTCATCTTTCATCGTTGCAGTCAATTTCTTTGGACAGGATCACCGAACCAATTGCTTCGCGTCAGCAATGAAATTTTCGAGGTGTCAACTCCTTCAATTCATTTTTCTCGTCTACAAGTCTTCACAGGATGTAGCTCGTACTTCTCTGCATCGCAGATATTCTTCGGTGAAGTTCCTTGAACTGTACACCGGAGACAGCATTCTCTTCGGTACTGCATGGACTATTTCTCTCTGTGTGCACTAGCAAACAAATCAGTCCATGCCTGTTTCTGTCAACAATCTCCAAAACATGCGAGGGCAAGTATTGCACCAACAATCTCCCCCTTTTTGGACGATTGTTGACAAAACAGAACACATCGATAGATAGAAAACAGAATGAAATGAAGTGTGATAGACGAGAGATAAATACGAAGATGAAATATGCTCCCCCTAAAGATATGCATTATACTGATTGGAGTAAGCATAGGAGATAATACGTAGGGTGGGGAGATTAATCTTCGTATGAGTGACATTGGCAGATGATTTCATTCGAAGAGTCATCCAATGCACTCGGCGGTGTCTGAGATATTTCCTGCCACATACAACTTTCACAAAGATTAGCGAGGATAATTTGAAAAACGTTGTGGCAAAGGATAAGCCATGAAGATTTTCTCAGAACACAGTTTGAATCCACTCGAGATCAAGTTAGATATTCGAGGAATAATTAGAGCAAAGGGCAATCAGAGCAAAGAAGTAAGATATATTGCTTGGAGTGGATGTACTTCAGATGATGTTTTCCTGCAACAAAAATGATACCGTAGATATATGCGAGGGAAACAACTTGTCAGACAGATAGAAAGAATTTTTCTTTCGAAATCACTAATGACTTTATTCTGAAGCGATTTTTCTTCTCCTGCATCGTTAGATAGTTAAAGATAAGCATAGGAGTAATATATATGAAGTTTTAAGGAATAAGATCTCTCTTTTCGAGAGGCATGATTTCTAATCCTTGAGAGACTTTCACTTATCCTTGCATGAAAGATAACTATCAAGAATGAATAAGCACCTGCACCAAATACTGGAAGCAAATATAGCATTGCAGGGGTTATTAACGGTACATGACAACGCAGAGTGTCATCACCACAGGTGGTGAGATTAAGTTTCACGACCGAAAGGTTCAACGATCAAAAGCAAATTGTTCGAACGAAAAGCAAATGGCGAATAGAAACACCCTGCAAATAACCCGCTTTTCTATCTTCTCGATGTTCTTCTCCCCCTTTTTGTCAACAAGTGTCAAAAAGGAAAGAGGAGGCATGCGAGGAACTACTCGTCCGAAGAATCCCTAGAGCTCGAACTGTTCGGCGAAGCCGAACGAGCAACGGTTGAGGCTGAAGCAGGAGCTGGAGACGCAGCACGGGATTCGGGATCTGTTTCGGGAGTAGCATTGCGAGGTGCATCAGGCTTGTAAATGAATGTGCCTGCCGTGTCTTCAAGTGCATCATCGGGTTCGACAAACAGCAGGTCAGTGGAAGCAGAACGCTGAGGGAGCACTGGAGTTTGCCTTCGGATGCGAGGAACTTCAAACAACTCCAGATGATCATAATCTTTCTCGATGCCCTTGGCAGATAGTTGTTTGCAAGAATAATGCTTGCGCAGAAGGGTCCATGAGCGCTTTTTCTATTCCTTTTCATACAGCAGGGCTTGACGAGCATAATTGTGAAGTAGATTGATCTCAATCATCACTTCCACTTTTTCTTTGCGATCGAGCTTGATGTGACTTTCCAAGGCTTGCTGAGTACGAAGACAAATCTCGTATAGTGAGGGATTTTCTTCGCGAGGGATTTCCACTGTGACCTTAATAATCTTCGAAGCACTCGCAGAGGCAGAAGCAGTTGCATCAATTGGCGTCTTTCCTTTCCCGATATCTTTCATAGTCTGGCGTGTGTCTCAGACTGGCGGCATGAAAACTTTCGGAACAGATGGGCAAAGGAACTTTTTCTCGATAAGCTGCTCAATGGCGAACATGACCCATGGCGCATAAGGCTTCAAAACCTAAGGACTATCAGCTGCATAGGCCAGGTTGCGAATAAGAAGATCAGGTATGTCAAACCGAATTCCATGAGCTAAAGCATGAAGAGTATTTGCCACAATTCCATGAATGCTTTTAGGCCGGTTTGTTGGCGTGAGAGAATTGCAGATGATATAGAATAGCACTTTGTTCTCATAGGCCAGATGCTTTGGATTTGCTTCAGTATACTCGTCACCAACAAGCTTAGGGTCCTTTAGCATATGCAGTTGAGCTTCGGATACATCCCAGAAATGCAGTATGTGTTCTCGTGAGGCATCAAATTCGAAACGAGGTAGATTTAATAGGGCCAAGAACTGGTCAGCCGAGCATTTGATTCTTTCTTCCTCGGTCATCCATTCGAGAATCCAAGTACTGCTATCATTAAGGTCCCCTGAGATATAAAGAGTGGCATAGAACTGAAGGACAACTTCACGGTTCCAGCCATGATTGAAACGAAGAAAACTCTTCAGGAAGACATGTTTAATCTGCTCGATGGTGTGATGGAAGCAGGGTAAGCTTTCGAGCTCAGCGAAATCCAGAATCTTGTGCTTGAATATCCGGTTCTTGCCATACAGAATACGAGCATAATATACAGCTTGTTCTTTTGTCCAGAATCTCGGAGACATCGATGTTCTTTCACCATCATATGGACTGGTCCCAAAGAATGCAAGTTTCGAGCGATGAACCTGCTCATTAAACGCTGGACCATTTGGGCCATCTTCGACGGGAAACAACGGATACATTTCCAGTGGGTTACTCAGAGGTTCTTCATCGGTCATTGATTTGGTTCGAACATCATCAGGTGCAGGCACACCTTCATTAATAGGCCTGAGAGGAGCATGAAGCTTCCTCGATTTCTCTCGGGCAGATAGCTTTGATGCACTTGACTGACTGCTGTTCTTGCTCGCCGGAACTCCTTCGGCATCTTTTTGACTTTCGGGCACAAGGGCCTTTTCTTTTCTGGCATTTTCTTCGGTGGGAGGTACTACAACTTTCTCGGTAGCTTGGGACACAATAGGTGGGACAGTTTCTTCTCGATCCATCGGCTCATCAGATTTCTTTTCTTCCAGCACAAACTTTGATGCAGTTGTACGAGGAGCAGGATCAACATCCATCTGGGTAGGGGCACCAGATGATGAGACCTGGGGTGTTTCCTTTCGGGAAGCATTGAGCTCCCCCTCAATCTTATTACTCTTCTCTTTCGTTGATTCGGAGGGCTCTGCTTGCAACGTTTTCGGTGGCAATGGATCTGCCTTCTCAACCTCAATATCTTCATCAACTTCTTCTTCTGGGGAGTGCTGCTTGGGAGGTGCATTTTCCTCTTTAGTCCTTTCCAAGATAATATCAACAATTTCATTTTGCTCTGGAGCCACTGGCGTAGGAATGATGACCTCTTCAGCACTAACTTGTTGCATAAGTTCATCCTCGTGAGGTGGATATGGAGGAACTTGCTGCAACGGTACATAGGAATCCAGTGGAGCAGGATCAGTAGTGACATTCTGAAGACGGCGTTCTTTGTTAACTTTCGGTTTGCTTGATCTCGCCCTGGCCTTCTGACGTTTTTCTTCCTGAATTCTTCTTCGAGCGAGATCTGCCTTGCGTTCAATCTCCTCATTTCTTCTGTCACACAGCTGAGACACATCCATGTGCAAGCGAGAGTGCCACTCAATTTTCTCATTTCTCAAGGCACTGAGGGCCTTGGTGAGTTCAACAATTTCTTTGTTCATCTTTTTCCTTTCGGATTCAGATTTGACCTCAGTTCTCATTTGCTCGACTTGTTGCTTGTTTTTGACAGCTTTGTTGAGCTTCTTGGAGATCTTCTTCAGCTCAATGAAATGCTTAGTCACCAATTTGGTAACGTCATCGGGTAAACCCAGATCGCACACATCAGTAGCATTTGCATCATAAGCAGCGCTGTCAATTATATCGATCATGAAATTGAAGTCATATTTTTGTTCCTCTATGGAAGCAGGAACAGTGAGCTTGGTCTTCTTAGCAGCCATATCTGCTTGTTCTTCGGACCGCAGCTTTCTCTTCGCTACCGTGCTAGACCAAGTTCTCAGAGCCACAGAACCCGAAGGTTTATCAGTGAGTGAAATGATTGCAAGCCTGGGAGACTTCCTCGGAGATGGCAATGCTTTCACTGGCGAAGGACTCATGTGTGGCTTGTTGAGAATTGCGGGATGATCAAACAAGGGAATTTCATCAGGAATATCTTCTCTTGACTCATCAGACGAGTCGGGAACTGCCTTCTTGGTTCTCTTGGTGAGGGTTTTCTTTCGAGGTGCACGAGGGGAAACAGATTTCTCAGATTTTCTTTCCCTTGAACGTGATGCACGTTCTTTCTTCTTCTGTACGTCTTGCTGAGTCAGCGCGACGTTTTTCGCTTCAACTTGGTTTTTCTTAGCTTCCCTGGCTTCACGCTTGGCCTTAGCCTTCGCCCTCTTAGCTACTTCCTCGGGGAAATTAGCGATAGTTTTGAGGGAATCTTTGTGAGCATTTGGTGGCGGTGGTGGTCTGACTTTTTCATCATCGGGGCCAATGCAGTTCTCAGCAATGCAGTCATTCCACGGCGGTGTGAAGGCAAACAAAATCTGGTACTTCTCACGAACATTTTCATATCGGTACCATTTGCTCGCCCAGTGGCGGCGAATCATCTGGAGCCTGTTATTGCGATCTGTTGCCGATTCTCCTTCAGGTGGAGTTCTGTAACTTTCAGGATCAGACATTTCTGCAGTAGTGTTCTTTTCTCTGCCACGACTGCCGTTTTTGGGATTTGCATCAGAGAAGATGGTTATAGCGTCAGTGACCAATTCATCCTCGGGCTGACTGTGAGCAGAGGGAATTTCTTCAGAATCTCCTTCGAACACAGATTCTTGTCTCTTCTTCGGAGCCTTGGGTGGCTTCGAGGATTTACCTCCTCCAGTCAATCTCATTTGCTCGGACCTTGGTGAAAGCTGAGGCAAATATCCTTCAGAATCTCAATGCTCTACAGAACTCTGCGACATGACCAACCTGTGAACAGAATAGATGTGAGGGAAAACAGAGGTAGGGTCATAAGCATGCACAGAAGGTATTTTGAATGAAAATGATTTTGTAGAGGGCCAACCAGGAACCCATGGTAAAACAGAAAGATATCATCGATAGTTTTTACCAGCTAGCCAGAGACAAATCCAGGGCAGGTTGATGGCTATCTAATCTTTCGAACAAATACACATGAACCCAAGATGAGGAAAACCAGTACGAGGAAGATCTACAAACCGTACCAGTCAAACCCTAGTGCTTTCTAAAGATCTACCGCAGTAAAATAAATCGACGAAAATAGCATCGGTAAGAACTGCCCTATGAACTGACAAAGGGAGAGGAACAGTTCCGGATCTAAGCGCCCCAACTTGGCAACTTAGATCAACTACGGCAATGCGGGAGGATGGATTACCGCACGGGCGTGATCAGCTGCGACGAGACTTCACCGGAGTTTCATGGCGGAGCACCTCGCCGGAGTTGCTTCGAGCTCGGGCTCGGTTGATGGAGAAACGAGGGTTTGTGCGAATGAGGAAGAAGACGCGACGAGGGGTATTTATAGCTGAAAGGCTGAATCTCTTCTCCGAAATCTATGGCCTACAGTTGCGGGACGCTCCGCATTCGACGGACACGATCACGATCGTGGAGATCGTGGGCACGTGGCAACCGTTTTCTGCGACAAACTCGGGAAGAGAGCGGGATTGCGAAAGATTTTAAGGGATGATCGATAAAAGTAGATAAAAGTTCGAAGTAGATTTCTTTCGCGACCAAGGACGTCGGAGAGAGATTTACTTCAGATCAAATTGCATGCTCATGATGGACGGCAAAGATTTAGATGAGAGAGAATAGAGGGATAAAAGGGTCCGAAACAAATCACTCACGCAAACGAGAAGAAACACCAAACAAGGAGCTATGAGTGAGTTGTTCATCGGACGAAACACACACACGGCAACTTGAACGCAAATGACAAACATAGAATAAATAAATACAAAGAGCCAGCACCTACTAAATAGACCTCAGGGCAAAGGATAAAATGAATAGAATCCCTGAGAGCGAGTTCCTGCAAGAAGGGTTAGTTCTTTCTCGCAACCCATGCTTGTGTGGGCAGCGCAGACCTCATTTGTCTTGACTGAGCAGGGACATTCCTTCGTTGGTCTCTGTAGTTCACCTGTTCATCTCGAGAGTAATCATATGAGTAAGCATTGAAATTGTTCCTAGAGACATGAGCATAATGGTTCGAGGAGATACACATGTACTCCTTCTGTCGAAGGTTTAATCCATATCCATTCGAAGAGGTTGCTGTGCCATACAGCGAGGAATTATCATTTCTTCGAAAAGTGTTACCCTGCATGTTCGGGTTAGCAGTGACAGATAGATTTTCAATGGTGCATTTCTTCACCCAAATTTGCTTCTTGGGTGAACTAGACCTGCAGTTAGTGCCAACATACCGAGAAAAAACCTTACCATTCTGTTGTTTGAAGAATTTGTAGTATGAGTCATCAGACTCGTCAGAAGCAACAGGAATGGGAGAGTCATATCCAGACAAGAGTGCAGGTTCGAGAGTTTTGCTTTTAGCGAGAACCCAACTCGTACGAGGATATTGCTCGGGAGTCCAGTAAGTTCCATCAATATTGAGATTTCTTTCGAAACCCAATCCTTCCTTTCGGGGATTTTTGTGCAGTATTGACTTCTTGAGCACATCACATAGTGTTTGATGTCCTTTGAGGCTCTTTAGCATTCCTGTCTCAAACAAGTTCTTTAGCCTACAATTTTCATCAGAGATAGCAACAAATTCCTCGGGAGAGGGGTTAGAAATATCATTCGTAATAGTTGCAGTATTCTCGATGACAGCATTAGATGTTTCAGCATTTGACTCAGCATTGCTACGTTCTAGGCATTTTGAGCAAGGAGGCACAAAATCATCAGGAAGGTTGTTAGATTGCTCGGCGAAGAGAGAAGCTTTTTCTTTCGCAAGCATATTATAAGACTCTTTTAGTGACTCGAGTTCTTGATTCCTGCTAAGGAGTTCGTCTGATAAACTCTTGTAGTCGACTGCAAGAGAATCATATCGTTTGGAAAGATCATCAATCGTTGAAGAAAAAGCGTCATGCTTTTCAGTCAACTCTTGATTTTTCTCCACCTCTTTGACCAATAATCCTTCGGTTTTCCTGAGATTCATCTCAAGGCTTTCAAGCTCATCATGTTGAGATTTAGCAATCTTAACAAGTTTAGCATAGGCAATGTATTCAGAGGAATATTCAGTCATTGATTTTCGGTGTTTCACTGATACCTGATCCTTTGAGGTTTTTGCCATGAGACAGAAAGTAGTAGGTTCATCATTACTTGAAGCATTATCATCAGTGTCTGATTCGAGAGACTTCTCTGATGATCCATAAGCGACGAATGCATTTCCTCTTCCTTGGCTTCTGTAAACTTCTTCGTTTTCTGATTCGAATTCAGATGTTCCATCTTCAGATTCCATATTCATTTCTGCACATACTTTAGTCAGCTATCTAGGACATGGATGAATGAATCTACAATTTTTTAGTGAGGCTTTTTCTTTGACGATAGGTAAGAAAATAAATCTAATATAGGGATAAATGGAAATTCTAACCGAGCAACCTGAAAATTGATACCACTTGATAGGGGCGAGGATGTCCCGTCTTTCGATGAGATGATAAATATCGATTTGGTGGAGTCGACTTTGACGATCCGACTACAAACGTGCATCGACGTTGCGACTTAGCAATCACTAAACCAATCTCCTGAGGTTACTGATGATGCCAGAAGCATGATCAACCTAACCACGAAGGTCTATTCCTGCACGCAATTGAAGAACGGGCAAGAATATGATAAAAGCAATCTGAATATTCCGAATATAGATGAAGTATTGATAAAGGTGGGGATCCGAAAGCGGTCTTGGCCTGGTCGTTGGACACAAATGAAGTACGCAAAGTTGTAATGGGTAACTTTTAACTGAACAAATCCCAAGTCTAAACGATGCCTTAAGGGTTGTATTTATAGGGGAAAAGAGAGGGGATTTCGTCCACCCTTGACAAGGTGGGACTAAAACACCTCCTGAGTCGTTTCCCCTACAATACTGACTCTAAAAATTGCCTATAAAGTAGTATTTCAAAAATACATGAGCCTGACCCAAAAATAAGGTGGCGCAACACCAATAATAAGCTATGGATGAAATTTATGAAAGGCCATCTTGTATATTTCGTTCATATTCTTGTATGTCATCATGGTGGCTACAAAGTGCGGGAATCTCCACAAGAAACTCCGTTCTTGTTCCCTTCGTGCGCGCCTTCATCACCATGCTTGATCATGCTCCAGTGTTCATTATTCTTTTCCATGTTAGGCCCTTCAACTGTAAGCAATACAAATGTATCTAAGTTAGGCATCATCAGATTCTCATGAACATTAGAAACATTACCAAGAAACGAAAGAACGTGATAATTTAACTGGCGTGCGCGACCTCTAGTAAATGGTCCAATAGGTATTGCAGCAGGCACTGTGGTTGTAACTGTCGTAGCCATGTCCTCATCATCCTCCCCTTCTTGAAAAAAAAGTCGTCCTTGGCGTTCCTTAATCTGAAATGTGACTAACAAAAGAGAAAAGGTGTACACGTTGTATATGTATATGTCATCCATTATTAGTTCTCTTAGTTGTGGAACATTTGACACATTTATAAAAGAGTACTGTTCGCACACGAACACGTCACCGTGTCCCCTCGATGTCGGGGGTGATGCACCGCAGGTCACGTCGAAGGAGACTCGGCGAGAAGCGCGGTACGCAAGTAGTTCGGCGGGCGCTTTTGAGGACCCAAAACCCCACACGCCCAGGAGGGGCCCCGTCAGGGCACACGGTGGCTGTGGGCTGCCCTAGGTCGATTCGCTCGCCCCTAGGGCCTCGTGGATCGCCGCCCGGCAAACGAAGAATGAACGAAGAACGAGAACAAGAAGAACAAGGGAGAAGGAAAAAGTAAAGGTAAAAAGGTGGTTGATTGGTTTGTCGATTGTGTGTTGTTCAATTGGCCGTCACCTCTCATCTATTTATGAGGTGGCTGGACTTCCCGTACAAGAAAATTAATCCAAATCTCGTCCAAATCCTTCAAAAATTAACCAATCTCGGATTAGGTATGTCTGAGACAACAGTTTGGTTTTTGTTTTTCACGAGCCAAATACCACCCCGGATGAAGATGCGCCCAAAAGCAAATTTAACCGTTTGGATGATACGAACAACTTTTGTGTTGAACATTTTTTGATTTGATACCACCTTGAGGCAGTTTCGGGCTATTTTCTAAGGTCTTTAGCAGGAAAATTGTCCGGGTGTCCGAACTCCAATCTGGATGATTGCCCGGATCATCCGGGACCTATCCAAGATCATCCGGCTGCAGCTTCAACCTTCTTTTGCCCTCCCGGATGATAGGCCGGACGTCTGGGACATTCATCCGGCCATCGGCAGGATCATCCGGCTCCCAACCCGGATGATCCGGCCATCTACTGCAGCAGTGCGCAGTTTTGGCTCCAACTTTTGCATACGACCTCGGATTAAGGATTTATATATCAAAATCGACCGCCTCGACGAGACAAAGACAATCCACGTAGAGTACTTTTTCATCAGAGGTCGTCTTAATTAGGTTTCATGCCATTGCATAATCTGGTGTCAACACGAGCATCTCTAAAATCATCATAACTTTCACACTCGGGCTCCGTTTTGGATCATCTTTATATCTATTTCGATCAGCTTGGAGAGAGCCATCAAATGGTGACATGAAGCCATAAATTTAACCTCATCTTGCTATAGCTTCAAGTCACTCTTTGCGATCATGCCATTTTCGAGAGTCAACACATGCCCCCCTGTTTTTCGGCAAAGCTTGTGTGGCGAAAAATAATTTGCACGGAGCTTGTTCTAAGGATGAGGTCAACACTCCATCGGCCATTTCGTATGTCCTTAGGGCGATAAGTATATATCTGCTAGTACTTGTTTGAACCCTTGATGCAAACTTGGGTGAAGCCTTCTCAACTTCATTAACAATCCGGTTATAAAGTTTCACAGATATGTATCTCAAAGCCATCCTCCGGACCATATTGTTCACACTTTCGCAAGGATTTTGTAGATAATCAAGAATGAATTTCCTCCAATCCTTGCTTTCACCTGCATAAAATTTCATTAGTGGCCGAAGCGGCAGGCTTCGGTTCGGCCTTACCTATGTCGGTGAGACCAAGCATCAGCTATTGATAGATATGCAATACATCATGATCAACATGGTAGCCGGATGCTTGCTGTGCCAACTCATTTGCTCTCCAATTGCCATGTCTAGATATATGAGCAATATTAATGCAACCCAAGGTAAGTTTTACATCTAGACATACCTCAAGATAAACTATAAGTGATTCGTCAAAACATTGATAACCCTGGGATATTTGTTGCACTACTCATAACGAATAACTAAAAGCCTCAATATGTGTAGCACCTATGGCAACCAAAAGCTCCATGCCAAATAACATTGCATATTCGACTTTGATTATTGTGCAAAAAATATTTTCAGTGGCATGAGGCTTCACAAAATAGCACCATCATGAGATATATAAACAACACCAATACCTTGGCCATTGTTATGAATTCAACCATCAAAACATAATCTCCATAGTACTAGAGAGACAAGGCTAATATCAATATTATGCATGTCATAAATCCAATGCTTAATAATAAACCCAAAATTGATTTAGCCTCTCGTAGATTTGAAAGATTTGTAGGCCAAATCATATTAATTCAAAGCATAAGCCCACTCATCAATTTTGCTATGAATTGGTCTATGCAACATATTTTGACTGGCGTCGGTCATAATGTCTCAACTCCATGCAAGCATAATATAGGTATACGTACAAATTTTCATGAACATGTACCTTGTCTTGCTCTCCTATCGAACTAAGGACGGTGTTAGAATACTACACCAGCCATGCTTTGACATGTTCTTAGGGCGATACATAAATATTGGCCATTACCATAAGGTCCATGTAAACATCATCCACCAAAGCATGTATAGACGAAATAAACAAATGAAATGACAAATCAAATATTTCAGCCCTTTGGATCAGCGATAAACTTGTAGCGAATAAAATGTATAGTGATTTGGTAATACCCTTTCATGATATAAGAAATTAGATTGCATCCATGGATGTAAATAAGCCCAATGGAGGGTAACCGATCATACCTAGGGATGAGTTTCATGGCAAAGACATCAATGGCATGTTTGACAAATATGGATGATGTGCTAACCGAAGATTTTGATGGGGTGATGGAAACTTTTGGCTGAATTGTTTACTGCTTTCATTCTTCTCCTTCTTCACTTTTGTTGTACTTATTGCAATAGAAGCTTGCACATCATTTTTGTTTTGATTGCCCCCTTTGGGAACCCATGCCATGTTCTTCTTTCTCAGGTCTTGTGCACTAAGCTTTTCTAATTCCTTCTTTTGCCAATATGATAAGCTGAGTGGGCACCTCGGATGTGATTCTGTTTTGATCAATGGCAATTCTTTTTTGGCCCTGTGCACTCTCAACTTCTTTTCTTCAGATTTGGCACTTTGACTCTCAACAATTGATTGCTTCATCTCATTGCCTTTAGTAGCCAATGTCAACATCTTAATTGGCTCTTTTTCATTTGAAAACAAATATGAACTAGCACACTTATGACCATCTTTCTTGACTCGATATACCTGCTTGACCACCTCTTTCTTCTTCCTAGAGCTCCAGACCGATTCTTTTTTATTAAAACGGTCTTGAACATATGACTGCTCACTGAACATTGGTCTTCTTGGAGCTTCATAATATTGGTGAGATGGTTTATAATAAGATGGAGAATGTTCCCTTGTATCATACCTGTCCCATGACGGATACGGATTTACATGAGCATAGGGAGGCATCCACGACATTGGCATTGGCGGCCCAAAATAAGGATATGAATATGTTGCATTGAAATTCTTGCTTTGCCAATACCAATCCTCATATTTGCGCCTTGGAGGTGATCATGGTTTCTTTGCATGATTTGCCCGATAGGCATTCTTCTCTTCACTCTTCTTTTGATATTTATCTAATCGTTCAACGAAGGTGATTTTTGATCTCTTACACTTGTGCTTATTTCGGTCTTTGTTTTCTTTTGGTTTACTTTCATCGATCATTGGACTTGCTTGCTGCCTCCCAGTCCTTGACGTCTTCATTGTAGCTTCTATGGAATTCTCGCCCTCAAGAATATCTTTGTTACACACTTGAACAATCTCCTTACTAGGAATCTTGATTCCATCACCTGTAGTTTTTACCTTCTCTTTAAGTGGATCGGCTTGAAGCAGCCGACGCAAAAACTTTTTGGCATCAAGACTAATCGGAATAGACTGGTCATCCCTTGGTGTTTCAATAAATTTCAATGGCCGATTTAACCATTTGGCGAAACATGTTGCAATCCTCAAAACTATGCTTGAATGGATCATGCAACTTACAAGACATTCGTCCTTGGATAGATGGCTTTACATGCTGATCAAGAATTCTAATATAATCATTTTTTAGCAACAAATCAAAGATTTGATCACACATGCTTGAATTGAAGGTAAACTTCTTATTTTCTAGCCGATCTTGCCGTGAGAACGGCTTTGCAACTAAGCACATGAATGGTTCAAATTTGGCATCTCCCCATTTAGCTATGAATTTTCTTTTGCATTCTTTTTTCGATGTCATTGGGTAAGATATTATACTAGCATCGGTTTTCTCAAAAGAATTTAACCTTGGCTTCAAGTTTCTGAAACGAAAATAGTTAGAACATTCATGCCTCAATTGAGACCAAGTGTAAGCCAAGTATGAAACAAGCAAAGCTACCCATGTAGATATAAACTCTAAATAAAACGACGGGGAAAGCTTTGATTGTAATAAATTTTCACTATCGATCTTTCTGAATGGTGCAATATGTTGACCGATATGCTTTGTGACAATCTGATTGCTAACAAATAAATTACCCTTCTTCATTGGCCTCTCAGTATTGCTTATGAAGATTTTTCTAATAGATGCATCAACAATAAAGTTATGACCAAATCAGAATTTAGGTAAATTACTTGCTAAACATACCTCTTCAATTAGGTTGGGAGAGCATGATGGTTGCATGATATGAATAATATCTTGCTTCGCTTCTGGATGTCATTAACTTCAGAAAAATCAAGCACAACTATTTTTCTATGCTTGCCATGCCCTTTCTCAAAAATGCTTGCCTCTTTGGATTTGATGGACTTCGAATATATACTACTTTATTTGACTTTTTCAACCAAAGCACTTTCACATTCTGAGTCATGCTTCTTTTCAGTGATTCTACCAATTGGCAATGCTTCTTTTCTTTGAGCCATTTCTTTTTCTGTTTGTTCCTGGTGGCAAGTGGCGAAATAGGTTTTAAGCTTTTTCTCAATTTCAGCCCACTCCAGATACGATAGCCTCCAATGCTTTTAGACTCTTTCAGCAATGAAACATGATTGTTGCCGAAACTTTACAATTGTGCAGGGGGTGTATAATATGATGTAGGACTAGGTGAAGGCATATGCATTGTTGTAAAACCATATTTCTCTCGCCAATTTTATCAATTGGCAAAGATTCATCTTCTTGCAAAACTCTAGCTTTTATTGCAGTATAATCAGGAACTAGCCCCTTATCATGTTCTTCAAAGCAAAGAGCACTAATCTTATTATTTCGGGCTATATCCCTTTTTAATGTAGCCACTTCCCATTCTGTAAAGGATTTAGTGTAGGCTGGAACCCTAATTGATGATCTTTCATGAATTGGAGGGCAATCCTACGAAGAACACGGGGAAGAACGGGGAGAAATCACAAGAGAAACACTCAAGAACAAGTCCAATCACACATCCACTAGACTAACAAACACACAAGATCACAAGGTACATGAACAACAAAGGGAAAGATACAAAGGTAGAGTTCATCCCAAATCCAACAGGAGATGAGGTCTTGATGATCTAGGTAGATCCTTCTCCCTTAGGAGGTCCTGATGATCTAGTGAGATCCTTCTCCCTCAAGAGAAATCCCACAAGGGGAGGTACATGAGCTAAGCTCCAATGTGTAGTTCTAATCTTAGCTAACCCTAGAAATGAGGTGGGGGAGGAGTATATATAGGCTAGTCCACGAAGGGGGTAAGTGAGATGGGATACATGGGCCTCTGGCCTGACTCTGCGCGCAGGCAGGCGCCGGATGTCCGGGCTAGGGGCCGGATGTCCGGCCGTTCGCGAGACGCCGGATGTCCGGGGCACTAGCCGGATGTCCGGCCTGGCGATGGCCGTTCTTCTGTAGTCCTTCGTCGGATTTCCGGGAGGGAGGCTGGATGTCCGGGCGGTGGTGAGGCGCCGAATGTTCGGGCACGCGCCAGATGTCCGGCCGCTGATGCTCTTTGGCCGCCAGTTCTTGCTGCCCTTCTTATCTGCGCCGGCGCCGGATGTCCGACCGCTGTAACTTCAGCAGCTCCGTCTTCATATGTCGTCTCTTCCATGATTCCCTCGCGGATGGTGTAGTTGTTCCTTGGCGCTTGCACTCCTCCTCGACATCCGTGAAGCTTCGACAATACCTATGCATGCACACGAGAGGAGTGTCAAGTAGTATATCATCCTCGAAGGGGTCAAGTGAACACGTGTAAAGGATATGATTCACCTTTATGTATGTGGAGTAGATGTCACACGTGTCACTTGCCGAATGGACTCTTGACATGGTGATGTCCATAGGATGCTAGGCATCATCCCCTCCCCCTTGGAAAAGATCCGTCCTCGGATCGAATCCCAAATCACCAAGGGAAAGAGATGTCGTCGCCGTGTCGAAGTGGACGATCACCAAGAACTTATCATCGTGTGGTTCGAAATGGGCACTCTCCAATGTCGCACCGTCTCGTGATTCCTTCAAAAGGAGCAAAGACAACAAAAACTTGGAAAAACAAATGTGATTAGCATTAGTGCAAAACCAATCATTCAAGAGGTGATTCACCCAACAAGTGTCGTCATCATGCATATCATATGGTGTGACAAAGGATAGTGGCACGTCATGTAGGCATATCAATTGAGCACAATCAAAGGCATCATGCGCAAAGGCAAGAAGCAATAGAATCTATAGGACCAAGCATGCAAATGTGAGGTGGAGATGCAAATATATGTGACAAGTGAATAAGCATCTTCCTCGAGGTTATAGCAAGCATGCATCAAGCACTCAACAAATGTTCTATGGTAGGCACAAGAATCATTCACAACACCAAAGAAGATGAGATGTCAAAACACATGGGTCGAGTGCAAGACAATCCAAGCATAATGTGCATATGGTTTAGTGAAGATAGTGTGGCACTCAACACAATAGAAAGAGCAATTGTTCATCATGTGTGAGGCAATCAAGTCAAGCATGTAGCAATCAATGGGACATGGCATATGTGAAGAAATGATATTGTTGCAACCAAGCATATGATAGGAGCAAGTAATGCACAAGTCGGATGCAACACACAAGGGATATATGTCATGAGGCATGGCAATGTGGCAATCATGAGTGAAAGTAATAGCTCTAACATGTGCGCAAGGTGTCATGGTGCAAGTAACACATGAAGTATGATCCACAATATTCATGCTCATGGTGTTGGGGTTCTCGAGAGAGAAGGATATCACCTCGAAAGCATGTCCTTGTGCGTCCTTCACAATGCCAAAGTGGTAGCAAATGCGTTGTAGAAGCTCGTGACTCGAAAGTGGCTCGCTCTCAAGAGCTCGAATGGTCAATTCACGTGAAGTGGAAGAGACGGGGTCGAACGATCCTACACATGCACACAACAAAGCAAAGAACGTATGTGCATGGTAGATAAACACATCATCCATCATGATGGTTCTATTCTCTTGCACATAACCATTAGAAGCAAAAGTGCATGAATAATAGGATGCAACAATGGATATATTCATGGCACTAGGTATATGGTGCAAAGAATGAAGACAAGCATGCTTCACATGAAATATGTCAAAAGCTCCAAGTATATGGGAGAAAGTTAAGGGGGCAATCTCATTATCAAGACTAAATGCATTGTTGCACTCAATACATGGCAAATCATCTAACATGAGAGAGGCAACATATGGAGACATATGACAACATTCAATAGCAATCATGTGCAAAGCATGAAAATGGATGCCATCAACCGCTTGAAACGAGCAAGTATGAATCATCAGTGATGCAACAAGGCAAGCAATCATAGTAATGATGTCGTGCAAACTAGTAGTGCGAAGATGCAACATACTAGAGGAAATCATGGCAATCATGTCATGTGAGCAAATAGTAGATAGAGGCAATGCGCATGACATATCGCAAGCACGAACACAAAGCAATATCAAAATATCATCATAGGCATTGGGCACAAATGGAACATGGCAATAATAAGCAATATCTCCACCAAGCTTGCAAATACACATATAAGTACTAGAATCAAGGATCATGTGAAATGCAAAGCATGGGTCACAAAAGCATGTCATCCAAATGGAAATGAGCATATCATGCAAAGTGAACATGGCAAGATGGGCATAGAATATGTAATGGACAATAACCCAAAACCATGTGAGGGCCATGTAGAAGAAATGCGCGAAGGCTCATCGGGAAGAGGGCGGGTGGAGGGTAAGCACTCCAATGTGGCGCACGTCTTCATTGCTCTCTAGAGCTCATTTCGTCAACTCGTGTGCTTGCAAGGTTTACGAGTAAGTGTGATGACCTACACAAGAAAGACACAAACGAAAGAAAGTGTGTGCGTGGTAAATGTACACATCATCCATCATGATGTGTATGTGCACGTGAGAGTTAGCACAAAACAAGCAATGCTCAATTTGAGGCATGGTATATGAACACGTCATCCATGATGAAAGAATAGTTGTTATGTATAACATGATGGGGACACAGATTGAGCATGCAAGTGTATGGCACATCAATATCATATTTATTCATGGGGAGCATATTGTGCGCATAATTATGAGGATCATGCAATGGATGGGAGTGATCAAAATCTCCTAAAATGTATGAGGAAACTATGGGGGTCTCCTCATGAGCAATAGCGGAAACATCATAGGGAGAAAATTGATAATATGGCAAATAATGCATGTTCGAAGCTAGGTGGTCATGGCATGGCATATGATGGCAATGATGCAAAGAGAGCATATCAATATCATCACAAGAAAAACAAATGCCAATAACCATGGGCTTGTCATCTATGCCATATGTGCAAATAGGGTTTATTTTAATGGCATATGCATAGTTACTACGATGAAATTGCAAATTGGACATATTGTTGATCTCATGCATAGCATATGACAAGTCAAGCGGATCGTCAAACATGATGTGACCAATAGAATGAACACAAGAAATCATATGCAACATGGCATCACAACTAATAGACTCCTCATGGCAATCATCAAACTCATCATAAATGGGTAAACCATCGCATGGGGAAATCATACTAGCAAGAAGCGTGTCAATAGGAGGATCAACATCATGCAAGCAATCAATGTCCACTAGTGGGACAAGAGCATCACCTTCACCTATGTTACCTTTGTCATTCCACACATGTGGTGTAGGTGAGGTGGCAAAGACCAAATTGTGGTCATCTTCATCGTGATGGAACCATGTGGGGGGTGCATAATATTCCACCATGGCCATCGTCTTGTCGATAGGAGGGACGAAGTCGTCGAGGATCGGCACGTCATCATATATGGGACCTAGCACCAAATGATAAGACACAATATAGGTAGAGGTTAAGTTGTTAGAGTTCAAAATGACCTCACAAGACCTATCAACTTCCTCTCTCAACTCTTGTAGTGGCTCACTCACTCCCTCAAAGTATGTGCACTCAAAGTCACATATGGTGGAGTCACTCATCTCACTCAAGTGGTGGGGGTTGTGGCTCTCCTCACATGGGAATTGGGGCAACTCATCATATATGGGGCTAATGGTGAACTCGCTCTCACTCTCAATATGGGTCCTCATGTCACTCAAGTCGTCTCCAAACGCCACCGTGGTTGAAGGGAAAATCCCATTGACAACCATCTCGTCACCGACGCCGTGGATGAAGGCCGACGATGGCACATCATCACTCGCCTCCATGACCGAAGGGAAAATCCCATGCTCGATCATCTCACTCTCGCCTCCAAAGATGGAAGCATCATCCTTGCTCGCCACCTTGTCGCTCGCCTCCAAAGCATGTTCCTTGAGAGGCTCCATAGTCGTAGTCGTCGCCGCACCGTCTTCAAAAAGAGTCATGGTAGACTCGGCATCTTTCATGCCACAAAGAGGGATGGCGGTGAAGTCAAACTTGGGAGCGTCGTCTTGGAGCTCGTCGAGCTTGGACATCGTGGCGGTACTATCCTCATGCTCATTTTCGTGGAGCTTGGTCGTCGCGAAGTGTTCTTGGGGTGGAGAAGCCTTGGCCTTCATAAGTTCTTGTTCCTCCTTGAGAGCACCAAAGTAGATGTCGTCGAGGGACTCGTAGTTGTTGAGGAAGATAGTCTTGGAGATGTCATTGTTCAATCCCATCATGAAGTGGAACTTCATCCAAATGGGGTCATCCACGCCGCTCGTCACAAGGATCTCTTCATCTTCTTGAAGTACTCGTTGAGGGACTTGGATCCTTGTATGGTGTTCTCCAATTGGCGTTGAAGTTGTTCCGTGTAGGTGGTAGGCAAAAACTCTCGCCGCATCGCTTTCTTCGTCTTGGGCCAACTCATGTTGAAGGTCTTCGAAGGTGTGTGAAGCCACCATGTCGACACATAGTCATGGAAGTTACTTGTGGCGCACTTCACTTGATCTTCGGAGGGGACTTAATGTAGCTTGAGGTAGTCGTCCATCTTGCGCTCCCACTCGAGATACTCCTCGGGGTCTTGAGTCCCATAGAAAGGAATCTCGTGGTCGATGTCGAAGTTGTAGTTGCTCGTGGAAGTCGCGGACTTGAGCTTGGGGAGCTTCTCTTGAGTGTAATCTTGAGGTGCTTGTCGGCAACGATGCCGCATGTCCAAAGGCGAAGATGTCTTGAAGTTGCTTGGCGAAGATGCCAAGGTAGATGGTGAAGTCGTAGAGCGGTGGTTGGTGTTGAGCTCTTGACCTTCACGTTCTTGTCGGTGATGGTGTCGATGCCGATGTGATCTTGCCGGAGATGGTAGCTCGGAAGCATGTACACTTGAGCATCTTCTCAAAGATGAGGAAGACCCCTTGCCGGTCTTGATGAGGGCTTTGAGCTCCTCCATTTGAGCATCCATCTTGGCGTCCAAGTGGTTCTTCATGGCATCAAACTCGTTGTTGTTGTTGTTGTAGACCAAAGTAGATGTTTTTTGCCTATCCATCACAAGACTCGAGCAAAGGTGAGTAGGAAATGAGATAAATAATACCAAGATACCTTTTCCCAAAGTTGAGGATGTATCCCGCGTCACTCAATGTGAATTGAGAGAATAGTGGAATTGGTACCGGACTTGTTCACTCACACCTACAAAGTAAAGCTTATCGAGTGGCTTGGTTAGGACAAGTGGCACAAAATTCAAGCAAGTGTTAGTCAATGATATCGAAAATGTTAAGAAAGATTCACAAAATTGCAATGTAAAGCAAATAGATCAATAGCTATGGTGGCACAAGGAAACACACACACGGATAGATAATTGGGATCCGTGCAACCAAGGAATGAGCACAAAAATGTGATTACCATGGAAAATGCTCGTGTTGCACGGATACAAGAGAGACAATAGCTCGATTGCTCAAATGGGCTAGATACGCTTGTGCACCAACCTATGCGAGTAACCGTGCCATCTTCAATCCCAAGTATGCAATGTATGTATGCTCCAAGAGTATATACTATGCAAGATGGCTCAATGCTATTTGTATTGCTTACAAGCTCTTTTGTATCTCCTCTTTTTCTTAAAAGCTTTTTCCTCGTTTTTTTGGATGCTTTGCCACAATCCTTGATGCTCAAGCCAAGTATGATATGAGACAAGTATGTAAGATATTCACAGGAGAGACTTATGGCACAAAGATGATAGCAAGATGATTGCATGCTAAATGTAGC
The DNA here is from genome assembly GCA_039707655.1 of Elymus sibiricus. Taxonomy (NCBI): domain Eukaryota; kingdom Viridiplantae; phylum Streptophyta; class Magnoliopsida; order Poales; family Poaceae; genus Elymus; species Elymus sibiricus. The sequence continues at coordinate 207,284,179 of CM077674.1, forward strand.
TATGCGGCGTAAGCGTATCACTAAGGTGCACAATGAGCATGGCCCGGCAATTCTCAACTTGCTAGTCTCGATAAGAAAGGTACGCAATAGGCTCGGGGCGATCAAATGCAATGGCAAGGAAATACACAATGATGTCGTCAAAGTTACCGTCCTTGCTTACGGTCGAGGTGTCAAAAGGTGAAGAGGTCGTCGTCGATGTCGAGTCCGTAGTGATGATGAGTGGCGGTGTTGTCGATGCTGAACCGTTCCTAATTAGCCGAAACACCTTAGGAAACGGAAGCTGCGAACTCAAAATCTCAAACAAAATTGGGTTAAGGTGGTGGAAGACAATGGTGGGCAAAGGTATGCGGAAGTTATGGTGGTACTTGATGAAGAAGCAACCATCCCTAAGTAGCCGAAACACTTTAGGAGACTCGAATCACAACTCAAGCAACCACAAATGCAATGGGGATCAAGATGGGTTAGGTTGTGGAAAGCTATGGTGGTTTTGCGGATGATATGGTGGAGAGCCTAGGCAAAGATGCCAAAATGCACAAAATTTGATGGAGTCAAATGGTGTTGGTAGTATTTTTATGGGATGGGTAATGTCAATAGCTACAAAACGAGCTAAAAACGTCAAAATCGGACTCCGGATGAATTAGTTATGGTCAAAACGGTGAAACACGGGAGGCTGAAACTCCAGGGGCCGGATGTCCGGGGGGGAGCCCGGATTTCCAGGGTCTGTATCCAGAAAAGGGACCGTTTTTGGTGCTCTAGGTGCCAGATGTCCGGCCGGGGACCCGGATGTCCGGCCCGACGATTCCAGACCGGGATTTGGACTTCGAAACTCGATTTGGAGCGGATTTAGATGATTCCAAGGTCAAAATTGATGGGGGAAACAAAAAAATTGGATGGATTTCGTGGTGGGGAAAGTAAATCCACTTGCCAAACAACAAAATCATGGATCAAACACAACAAAATCTCACAAGAACCAACAAAATGCAAATTTTTTGGTGCGGCTATTTTTTGGTGGGGATTTTCAAAATTGGGCAAGAATAAACAAAATTAAGCTAGAAATTGGGGGGTAGGACTCCAAATTCGTGATCAACGTGGCTCATGATACCAAGATGATGTAGGGTGGAACCCTAATTGATGATCTTTCATGAATTGGAGGGCGATCCTACGAAGAACATGAAGAACACGTGGAAGAACGGGGAGAAATCACAAGAGAAACACTCAAGAACAAGTCCAATCACACATACACTAGACTAACAAACACACAAGATCACAAGGTACATGAACAACAAAGGGAAAGATACAAAGGTAGAGTTCATCCCAAATCCAAGAGGAGATGAGGTCTTGATGATCTAGGTAGATCCTTCTCCCTTAGGAGGTTTTGATGATCTAGTGAGATCCTTCTCCCTCAAGAGAAATCCCACAAGGGGAGGTACATGAGCTAAGCTCCAATGTGTAGTTCTAATCTTAGATAACCCTAGAAATGAGGTGGGGGAGGAGTATATATAGGCTAGTCCACGAAGGGGTAAGTGAGAGGGGATACATTGGCCTCTGGCCCGACTCTGCGCGCAGGCAGGCGCCGGATGTCCGGGCTAGGGGCCGGATGTCCGGCCGTTCGTGAGACGCCGGATGTCCGGGGCACTGGCCGGATGTCTGGCTTGGCGGTGGCCGTTCTTCTGTAGTCCTTTGCCAGATTTCCGGGAGGGAGGCCGGATGTCCGGGCGGTGGTGAGGCGCCGAATGTCTAGGCACGCGCCGGATGTCCGGCCGCTGATGCTCTTCGGCCGCCAGTTGTTGCTGCCCTTCTTGTGTGCGCTGGCGCCGGATGTCTGGCCTTGGCCCGGATGTCCGGCCGCTGTAACTTCAGCAGCTCCGTCTTCTTCTGTCGTCTCTTCCATGATTCCCTCGCGGATGGTGTAGTTGTTCCTTGGCACTTGCACTCCTCCTCGACATCCGTGAAGCTCCGGCAATACCTATTCATGCACACGAGAGGAGTGTCAAGTAGTATACCATCCTCGAAGGGGTCAAGTGAACACGTGTAAAGGAGATGATTCACCTTTATGTATGCGGAGTAGATGTCGAAGGTGTCACTTGCCGAATGGACTCTTGACATGGTGATGTCCTTAGGATGCTCCGCATCAGGATTGCTCCACAATATTTTTAGATTCTTTCGGCAATGAGGTGTTGCCCTGCAATTGCGTAGAGGATGCATTATATGCTACAACATTAGGTGAAGGCATGTGTGGTCCTACAAAAAATTCACTTATTCGGCTATAACCATGAAGATGCGGAGCCGAATTATGAATATCTACAGTTGTGTACGGTGTCGGCAAATTAGTAACATGAGGTGTAGCATATGATGATTGAGGGTAATTGTCCGAATAACTAGTAGTAGCATGACCAATTCTCCCATCCATCAGCATGTATGGACTAGTATATTGCAAATTAGTTGCCAATGAATAAAAGGGTGAAACACTTTCTTGCATGGCATTGGAAATTCCAACACATGGTGTTTCAAATTTATTAACCGAACTCATCATGTTGTTCATAGGCATAACGATTTGTGGGGTTGCCGATACATGAGAGTTGGAATAGATATGGTGCATGTTACTTGTATCAGAAGAAGTTGAAGCATGTAAATTACTTTGAATCGATCCTTGCACGTAATTAGATGCATGATTGAAAAAACTAGGGCTGGCCGATAGAGTATACTCATTGAACGATCTAGTAACACCATATGAATTATTTGCATCTACACAAGGGGATTGGCTATTCATGTTACCTTTGTAGATTGCAGCAACTTGATGACGATCTCTTCGTAGCAAGAACGGGCTGGAGACCGTTCGAAGCTTCGTCCCCAACGGAGTCACCAAAAAGTGTGTTCGCACATGAACATGTCACCGTGTACCCTCGACGTCGAGGGTAATGCACCGCAGCTCACGAGAAGGAGACCGACCGGAAGCGCGGTACGCAAGCAGTCCGGCGGGCACTTTTGAGGACCCAAAACCCCACACGCCCGGGAGGGACCCCATCAGGGTGCGCGGTGGCTATGGGCTGCCCTAGGTCGATTCGCTCGCCCCTAGGGCCTCGTGGATCGTCACCCTGCAAACAAAGAACGAACGAAGAACGAGAACAAGAAGAACAAGGGAGAAGGAAAAAGTAAAGGTAACAAAATGGTAGATTGGTTTGTCAATTGTGTATTGTTCAATCGGCCATCACCTCTCATCTATTTATGAGTCGGCTAGACTTCCTGTACAAGAAAAGGACTCCAAATCTCGTCCAAATCCTTCCAAAATTAACCGAACTCGGATTAGGTATGTCTGAGATAGCAGTTCGGTTTTTGTGTTTCATAGGCCAAAAACCACCTCGGATGAAGATGCGCCCAAAAGAATATTTAACCCTTTCGACGATACGAACAACTTTTATCTTGAGGCAGTTTCGGGCTGTTTTTCTAAGGTCTACAGCAGGAAAATTGTCCGGGTGTCCGAACTCCAATCTGGCTGATTGCCCGGATCATCTGGGACCTATCCCAGATCATCCGGCTTCGGCTTCAACCTTCTGTTGCCCTCTCGGATGATAGCCCAGACGTCTGGGACATTCGTCCGGCCATCGGCCGGATCATCCGGCTCTCAACCCGGATGATCTGGCCGGATGATCCGGCCATCTACTGCAGCAGCGCGCAGTTTTGGCTCCAACTTTTGCATACGACCTCGGATTAAAACTATTTGTATATAAAATTCAACCGCCTCAACGAGACGAAGACAATCAATGTAGAGTACTTTTTCATCAGAGGTCGTCTTAATTAGGTTTCATGCCATTCCATAATCTGGTGTCAACACGAGCATCTCTAAAATTACCATAACTTTCACACTCGGGCTCCGTTTTGGATCATCTTTATATCTATTTCGATCAGCTTGGAAAGAGCCATCCAATGGTGACATGAAACCATAAATTTAAGCTTATCTTGCTACAGCTTCAAGTCACTCTTTGCGATCATGCCATTTTCGAGCGTCAACAAGTACTCTTCAAATGTCGTGAAATATAAAGACAAAATATTATCCCAAGAAGTTAAAGCATTGAAAATATTGCAACTCAATTTGCACATATAAGTGAAGCTCTTATTCATATAAAAGATTGGCAATGCTCATCATTAAACCATCCCAACTTGGTGAATAAACTTTAATTGTTTCAAAATTACATGCTACAACATGCTTAAATAAGCAAACATGCAACAAGTCATTCAACACATAATCATCACCAAGATTAGAGGTAATATCAAAATGATTAAACATTGGCACAATGTCACAGCCCTAGGAATAATGTTTGTAATTAGTTGCATTAAAGCATCAATGTATCATATTTAAATTCAAAGGAAACTTGAAATGGGGATGATCAAACCCTAGCACTAAATCAAATCAAATAGGTTGAACTCAAAATATTTCAATTAGCCCAAAATGTCCTTCAAAAATGTTCATAATTAAGTAAAAAGGTGAAAACCTCTACCAGAGATGATGCATATTTTTCCAGGACATATTGGGCTTTTAATTAACTCACTAAGTATTTGAATTGGAGCAAATAAATGTCTATAAAAATATTCATAGCTCAAATAATTCTGAAACTTCTAGTGGGGATCTGGAAATAATCCATCTAGCATCCACAATATTTTTCAAAAGCAAAAAAGTTGAATTGGTTTGGAAACCAAATTCGAAACACATTGGAAAAATAGAAAACAGAAACAGAAATAGAAAAATAGAGAGAGAGAGAGAGAGTGCTCACTTGTGCAGCCACCTAGCCGGCCCAGCCCACTAGGGGCAAGGTTGTCTTCAACCTTCCGCCAGTAGGACGCTGAGCGTGTGCTCGCCGTGCGCGTGCTTTCGGAGCGCCACCCCCTGCCTGCTAGTCCGCCAGGACGACGGGATAAGCTCCCCATTGCGTCCAGATTGAGCTCACCTCCTCTGCTCGCCTTCCCCTCGCTCTCCCTCGCCCGTTCTTCGCCATAGCCGAGGCGCCCGAGACCTCGCCGATGTGAACCCCGCAGCCACAACTACCCCCTCGCTCCCTCGATGTGTCCAGAAGCTCCGGCTCGCCGTCCTCTTTGTCTAAGCTGAGCAAAGAAATGCCGGACGCACTGCAGCGTCACCATCGTCGTTATCTTCATCGTTGGCAGCCGTAGATCACCACAGCCATTTTGTCGCCTCCAACGCTTGCCCGAGCGTTCTGAGAATCTCGACGACCCCTACGTGGGCCCCACCGTCTTTCTCCTCCTTTACCGCGCTCTATTTCGGCCTCTGCACCCTAGTTCATGAGAGCCGACCGCCGCCGCCACACGGGCTCATTGCGGCAATGCTCCCATGACCATTAGATCACGTCGGAGTGCCCAGTAGCCTCGCTAGGACCCGTAGTCCGCTGCTAGCATGCTAACCCGCTCGAAAGCTTGCTCTAAAGCCGCCGCCGCACCGAACCGAGCTCCGGTCACCGCCGATGTCATCATCGGCGCCGCTATAGGCCACCCCAGAGCCAACCACCCCCACCATTCAACGCGCACGAATTCCAGCTGCCCAAGGATGCCATCAGCGCATCCAGCCGTGCTCTATGGAGCATTTCCGAGCACCTCCACCATCGCGACACCTCGCCGGTGGTCTAACACCAGCCAAACCACTGTTTAAGACTATCCGAATGACCCCCAGGGTCACTGACATGTGGGCCCAGGCCCCTGTTAATTTTTAGTTAGGATTTAAACTAACCACTAATTAGCCACCGTGTCACTGACCAGTGGGTCCCACTAGTCAGGTTTGACCAGGCTGACCCAGTTGACTTGGTGACGCAAGCCTGACACAATGCTGATGTCATAATGATTTTCTGGATTTTTATAAGTCAGAAATGATTTATAAAAATAAGGAAAGCTAAACTCAAAATTCATTAAAAACCAACCGTAACTCCAAATGAAATAATTTATATATGAAAAATGTTCAGAAAAATCCAATCTTTCCATCTGTACCATTTTCATGCATGTCAGAACATTTTATACTCACTGATCAGGACAATTTAATTAAATGACATTTTGAATGCTATATATGGAGTTTGTATTGGAACCTTGGGTTCAATTCAACTTCATTTAAATCTGTTGCTAAATGCATTAGCCCAAATCACAGCATATTGCCATGTCATGAGCATGCATCATGTTGTTGCATTGCATTGATTGTGTTCCTTCTTTGTTTGTCGGTGTTTGTTCCTTCCCGGTAGCAGACGATTCCGACGTAGTGACCGTTAACACTGATGAAGTGCAGTATCATCTTTAGAAGTGCCAGGCAAGCAAACTCCCTTGATCACTCCGATACAATCCCACTCTCTTGCCCCTGCTCTCTTTTATTGCATTAGGACAACAATGATTCAGCTGTTGCATGTTGCGGTAGCTGAACCCATTCCTTTGCATGACCTGCCATTGTCACAGTAAATAGCTAAACCTTCCTAGCATGATTAGGAGTTGCTTGAGCCATGTTGTGACTTCATGTATGCCATGCTTGCTATTGCTTAGAGTTGTGTCAGGTCTGATTCATCTGGGATGAATTGGAATGGTTGTGATCTTGTCCTACCATTGAGAGCTAAGTGTGTGAACACGTTTTGGTAAAGGTAGCGATGAGAGGCCATGTAGGATTACATGGCGGGTTGTATCATTGAGACCATCCTTAAGAACTGAGTTCTGTGTATGTTATCCAAGAACAGTTACTACCACACATTGGGTTCCGATAACTCGACCCCTCTCAACTTATTAATCGCCTTGATCTCTGTCCAGGAGTTGCAACTAGTTTCTGGTGTTTATAGGATGTGCTGGGGGCCGGGCGTAGCGCCGCCCAATGGGGTGGGCTTTGCTGCGGTAGATGCACCTGTGGCCCGGTGTACCAAGCGTAGTTCCATCCGACGAGGTGGGCTTGGGAACCCTACACACATCGTTTGAGGCCGTAATGGAAACTTCGTCCGGACTTCCGTTGCGGGTTTAGTTCTCAAATAGGCGATAAACCTGGACTAGAGTCTTGCGTGGTTAGTCAGGTTATGGCCGACACCGTCGCCAGGCTTCCGCTTGAAGGTTGCCCAGATACATGACGTGTATATGGTGGTAAGTGGTGAGAGTGTGTGTGAAGAAGTACACCCCTGCAACGTAATGATCTATTCGAATAGCCGTGTCCTCGGATACGGACTACTTGGAAACTTATATGGTTCATAGACAACTTGAAATGGATACTCTAAAATGCACAAGAAAAGTGTGAGTGTTATGGATGGCCTTCTCATAGGGAGATGGGAGAGGATCCATAGTGGTGTATTGATGTGGTGACTAGTGGACTCGTGTGCGCTCTCTCACCTCAAACAAATTACTAGTAGTCGTAGTACATGATAGCCACTGAGTCAAAGCTGGCTTGCTGCAGTTAGACTCCACAACCCCCTTGTTGATACTGATGCATATGTAGATAGTTTTGATGTAAATCTTGCTGAGTACCTTTGTACTCATGGTTGCTTAATTATGTTTTTGCATAGGAGACTTCAGTCTCACTACTAGTTCCACGTGGACTTCGACGAGTAGCTTGGGAATCCCAGACAGAGGTCTGGCTCCTATGGAGGGTCTTGTAGATAGTCAGGCTTCTCGGCCTTTTTTTTGTAGTTGTCTGTACTCAGACATGTTTATGCTTCCATTGCTTGTATGACTTTGTATGTAGGGCCATGAGACCCATGTTTGTAATATCATGTTATGTATGGCTTTTCCAAGCCTTATCTATACTTGAGTTGTAGAGTTATGTTGTCATGCCATGTTGTACAACACATAATTGCATCTTATGTGTACATGTGACATGTATTGCTATGTGTGGGGTTTGACACCTAGTTATGTGCCTTTGGTAGCCTTTCTTACAGGGAAATGCATCCTAGTGCTTCCACCGAGCCTTGGTAGTTCGCTACTGCTCTGGAACACATGGATTTACCGAGCTGTATCCTTCTTTGCTCCTGTGTCTGTCCCTATGGGGAAATGTCACGCGGTGTTTACCATAGTCCTTGTAGCTTTGCTATGACTTGGTTACACTCGCTGCTGGCCGACACGTGCGTTGTTGGGTTACCTATGTCTGTCCCTGTACGTTTGTGCCACCTTGGTCTATAACTAATCTTGTCAACCCGGGTTCTCTGTCATATGGATGCTAGTGACATAATCATATACATGAGCCAAAAGACGCAAACGGTCCCGGCCAAGGTAAGGTGGCAGCCCTGGGATACCATGCGTGAGGCCGCAAAGTGATATGATGTGTTACATGCTAGATCTGTGCGACCTAGTTTCGGGGTCCCGACAGCTTTGGTATCAGAGCCTGACTGCCTATAGGATTACCAAGCCAAACTTGTCGAAGTCGAGTCTAGAAATGCTTTAGTTATATATGGGAATTGATTGTGGAAGGGAACATAAGACTCTTTTTACTCCTTACCTTGTGTCCTTCTGATTTTTGGTCACCCTCTTCTTTTCTACGAGGATTAAGGACTTGGCTTCTCATCTATCTACTAGGATCACGAGTTACTATTCCGTAGACTTGTAGGAAAGTTGTCGTCTTCTTGGATCGGTATTTTTCATAGGATTCAGTTGTTATGTTGTCTGTTATCTTGCAGGTTGTCTCATATTTCATGCCCGTACAGCCGTTATGTTGTCCGAGTTATCCAAGGTTTCTAAATAATCTGATGCATTTGCAAATCTTTTCTTCCTGTTCCCGATGCCCTTTTGGGCCAGACTAACCACACTAACCATTGTGTTGAGGTACTCCGTTGCCTTGACATATATGTTGAAGTTATTAGGAACTCCGTTGCCTTTTGGGCCAGACTAACCACACTAACCTTGTTCTAGTCTTCGAGGTCCGTGGTATATCATTCTTTCAAATACCATGAACCATCCATGGCAGGGGTTCTTCTTGAACCAAAAGATCACAACAAGAGTGCTCTTGATGAGTTCTCCAATCTATATTTGTGACTCTGCCAATTCTACGTTCCTGCTGGGTTATCCAGAAGAAATATGTTGAGCCTTGCTCGACATGCTAACCTATGCATCCACAACTCAGAAAAATCATGTGTTCCTTTGAGTTGTTCCTTTTTTCAGTTATATTCCATCCCTGGTCTATCAATTGATAGTCAAGAGTATGCCATGCATTCATGTCATCGATGCCTAGTATTCTTGTGGTCCATCAAGTCATTCTATTTCAGAATGTCTAGGAGAAACAAACTCCAGCACCTCATCCATACCTTGGATTGGGTCAAAGCAGTTGTATTCCACAGATCAAGAAAGTCAATCCAGCTTCTAATCTGTTCTACCTTGGAGTATTACCCTCTTTATGTCAGGAATGTCATGGGAATTGCACACCACCTCCTATGAACTCTTGATACAGTGATACTTCTCGCCAACATTACTCATTCCTCGGTCGCCGTGTTGTTGCTACCGGAATGCCGACAAGTGAACCGTGATGTGTGAAATCAATAATCCTAGCAACGCCGTTGCTTGGTAGTTAATGGACAATAATTTCATTCTTAGTGTGTTGGTTATTGAATCACCATTCTAAGATTGATTGTGCTACCTAGTCCATTTTTCTTGGTGCACTCTTCGATCAATGAGTTAGGATTGTGTCAATCCCTCGCTCTTTTGATCATATCATCTTGCCCTGTAAAGCAAGATTGTTCTCGAGCTTGATAAAATATTGGTGGTTCGTGATTTTCCGAATATCTTCTTAGAAGTATCACCAGGTTGTCCCCTGACCATTGTGTTGAGTTTGTGATCGAGTTGGCTTAACCCTATAAACCACCCCTTCTCCAAGGACTGTGTTGGATACCCCTGAGCTAGTTGGTTAAGCTAAACAACAACTTGGAGAGTTGGAAGATAAAAGCTTTGCCTAATGTAGTTCATTCAAAGGGATATGTTTTGTGTGTGTGTGTGTGTGTGTATGTGTGTGTGTGTGTGTGTGTGTGTGTGTGTGTGTGTTGAAGAAAGATGATATCTTCATCGATTGATCTTCGTGATTAGTTCTTTGATCTATTATCTTATCCAATCTTTGATTTGAGTGTGGGCTATTGTCAAATCAAAATCAGAACCAACAAATTTTGTAATGTTGTCTTACTCATGTATGTTTCCTCGAGCATACATTAATATATCTTTTGGTCTGACCAATGCTATCACCTTGTTCGCATAGTTGTGGAATTCTATCTTCATGAATTGTTGTTGAGCCCATCGGCAACATTTTTATCTTCTCCATGATTCATGATGAACATTAGAACTAGTTTTGGAAACTTTTGTAAGCATTATCTTCATGCTAGCTCATGAAGTTTATGTTTGGATGAAAGAAGTGAACTTCCTCTAATTCATGTGCATTTGGTGCAAGTTGCCACCATGAATTCGAGAAAGTTTGTTTTGTTCCCTTTGGAACCATCCCAAGTCATTCATGCATGTGCAAAGAATTCTAAGGTTTGATAGGTTCGCTACCTCCATTCCATATGTATTCCCTAGCACACCAAGCCACTAATTGATTTGTTCAAGGAAAATAAGTTCCTTCTTAAGAGCTAATCTGGACTTACGTAAGGACTTCGATATCCTTGATGATGGTTCCCTACCAGAACTCGGTAGTGTTTTGCTGTAAGACTTCTATGTGGTCACGCTTGTCTTGGACAGTGTGTTCATGTGTGTCTTGCAATCTAGCTCATGTTTTGAAGTTCGCTACCGTAGTTCATTTCCCGAGAATCTCACAACGTCATCTCGTCAATTTGTATTACAAACTTTCTTTTTCAGACATGCTGAGTCTGAGTATCCTGACACCAACCAATCTCAGGCAGATATGATGGTTGGAATGCTTCCCAAGAATTATAATATTGGTCTTTTTGAACCGGTAAAGTGGATGTTCTGGCTAACACACATATCCAGAATACCAATTGTTATGATATCTTGTTCAGGAAGATTAGCCATTCTTCCATGTGGATTTCATATGACTTATTCTAGAAATTGTTCCTTATGGATCTTTGTGTTCCCGAAGTCTGACCTTTACTTGATGACCATGTCGATGCTATTCTCAAGTATGACCATGGTATCTTGAACATCAAGGAGAACATTAGAAGCGGAGTGCTAAATGTCTCTCGGTCGATCATCCAGATTTTTGTTCCTGGGCATAGCTAAGGTAAAATTTGAGAAAGTGTTACCTTCCTTTGCATCTGCATCCTCCACCATTATTCATCATGGTAGTATGAAGTGCTACTAGGATCTTAGTATAGATTTTGGTAAAACCGTAATGAATATGGAAATGCCCAAGTTCTTGAAAGCACGCTCATACATTAGGTTATATCCTCGGTATCAATTGGAATGTGCCTTCCATTTGCCGAGTTGTTTGATAACCATAGTTACCTTTCCAATCTAGATGTGCCATTCTTTCGAATTCCATCAACGATCATTTGTGAGTTTGCCTTAGTCTTGTATAAAGAGTTTCAATGATCCCTGTATCAAACGTAATTCTTTTGCTTGACTTAGGGAATAATTCAACGAGTCACCTCCTCTAAGGTGCCCCGATATGGTATTAAGGGCAATTAACTCCTCGCTACTTTGAAACCCATTCATGATCTTCTTTGAGCGTGGAATTGTTGCCTACCAAATTGAACGCTCGTCATCTACTTCCTTCCCTCATTCCTGATGTGTGTTTTGTGTCTCAGCTCGAGATATGTTCTTATATCTCATTCCACGAGTTGATCCTGCATTGCTTGATCTTCGTGAAGATCGATTCTTGTAGAGTTTCCCCTTTCTTTTGTCATCGTGTTTGGACGAAGATCTCTAAGCACAGACATCAAAACCAATATCATGCAATGAATCAACATCTTCGAGAAGAGTAATTGGATTGAGAAGATTATGTCAGCTTCGTGTCCCCCTCTTACATCTTACCTCACGTCTTGAATCTCGCGACGAGATTCTTGTTTAGTGGGGGTGAGTTGTCACAACCTAAGAATAATGTTTGTAATTAGTTGCATTAAAGCATCAATGCATCATGTTTAAATTCAAAGGAAACTTGAAATGGGGATGATCAAATCCTAGCACTAAATCAAATCAAATAGGTTCGACTCAAAATATTTCAATTAACCCAAAATGCCCTTAAAAATGTTCATAATTTAAGGAAAAAGGTGAAAACCTCTACCAGAGATGATGCATATTTTTCCAGGACATATTGGGCTTTTAATTAACTCACTAAGTATTTGAATTGGAGCAAATAAATGTCTATAAAAATATTCATAGCTCCACTAATTCTGAAACTTCTTGTGCGGATCTGGAAATAATCCATCTAGCATCCACAATATTTTTCAGAAGCAACAAAATTGAATTGGTTCAGAAACCAAATTCAAAACACATTGGAAAAATAGAAAACAGAAACAAAAATAGAAAAAACAGAGAGAGAGAGAGAGATAGTGCTCACCTGTGCAGCCACCAGGCTGGCCCAGCCCACCAGGGGTAAGGTTGTCTTCAACCTTGCGCCAGTAGGACGCCGAGCATGTGCTCGCCGCGCGCATGCCCTCCGAGCGCCACCTCCTGCCTGCTAGTCCGCCTAGACGAGGGCATATGACCCCCCTTGCGTCCAGTTCGAGCCCACCTCCTCCGCTCGCCTTCCCCTCGCTCTCCCTCGCCCGTTCTTCGCCCTAGCCGAGGCGCCCGAGACCTCGCCGACATGAACCCCGCGGCCACAGCTACGCTTCGCTCCCTCGACGTGTCCATTAGCTCTGGCTCGCCGTCTTCTTCGTCTACGCCGAGCCACGCAATGTCGGACGCACTGAACTTTCACCATCGTCGTCATCTTCATAGTCGGTCGCTGGAGATTGCCACCGCTGTTTAGTCACCTCCAACGGTTCCCCGAGCGTTCTGAGCATCCCGATGACCCCTACGTGAGCCCCGCCGTCTTTCTCCTCCTTTGTTGCGCTCTATTTTGGCCTCTGCACCCTAGTTCGCGAGAGCTGACCGCCGCCGCCGCACGGGCTCATCGCCGGCAGCGCTTCCGTGACCATTTGGTCATGCCGGAGTGCCTAGTAGCGTTGCTACATTACTGCAGGATGGTGCTAACGCGACACATGTATCAGAGCCCTTCGGCCAAACTGTGTGCGATGCATGAATCGCGAATGGTATGGTAATAAAACCGTCACCAGTAGGACGAACTGTGTGCGATGACGGAGACATCCAGCACGATTTAGATTAGAGTCACGTGTGCGATATGTGGCATACAGTTGATCCATATGAACTGTTTGTGATTAGCCAGCACAACAGAAATGGTCAGCCAAATCAAGGTGTGTGCGATAGACGACATACAGTTCACTCGGATGAACTGTTTGCGACAAGCCAATACAACAGAAACGGTCAGCTAGATCATGGTGTGTGCGATAGACGGCAAACAGTTCACTTGGATGAACTATTTGCGACGAGCCATTACAACAGAAACGGCCAGCCAGATCAAGGTGTGCGCGATAGACGGCAAACAGTTCACTCGGATGAACTGTTTGTGATGAGCCAAAATAACATAAACGGTCAGCCAGATCAAGGTGTGTGCGATAGGCGGGCACACATTCTAATTAAAAGAGTCATGCGCGATGGTAATAACAAGCGTGCACGATTGATGGAACAAGTCGTGTGCTGACATCGCCGATTGTGGTGCATCCTACGGTGCACACGCCACGTACGCATCCGAGAACGTGTGCCCACGTTACGCCATCCGGGAATCGTGCCGCACTTCGAAACCGGAACAGTCAATAAATTTTGAGCTTGTTTCCTGTCACATTCCAGATTACCATGCTATATTTAATTGCAAACCTATTCACACAGATCAAAACCTAAATGTTTTCCCACTTAGCAGCTTATTACTAGGTTATAAATACTACCTACTCGAAAATGACAACACATTCCTCCTCAATTCCTCATCAACAAACAAACAAGTCTTTCTTCGTCGTTCCTTGCATCTGCCATGCCCTGTAGGAGGAGTTCTTTGTGGAGAAATGACCAAGGAGCGGCGAGCATGGAAACGGAAGCAGCAGAGAAGTCCCGCCTTGCCGCGATAGCAGCCAAGAGGTCCCGCCGCACCGCCAAAGCAGCACCGAGGTCCCACCGTGCCGCCGAAGCAACACAGAGGTCCCACCAAGCCGCCGAAGTAGCAGAGTGGTCCGGTCGCGCCGCGAAACCAGCATAGATGTCCCGCCGCACCGCAGAACCAGCAGAGAGGTCCTGCCGCGCCGCGGCGGCCTGGAAAGACCTCTCGCGGGAAGGCGAGGGCTCTCACAGGCGCATGCGCGCTGAGCTCAATAAGCTAAAGGATGAGATCTCTGGCTGGTCGAAGCTGCAGGAGGAGATCAATGCCTCATCTGATAAGGCGACCGGCGTCATGTGGGGACTAAGGCATGACAAGGCAAAGCTCCGCACCCAGCGTGACCTGCTGAGGGCGAAGATCGCCGGCAGGGCGAAGCAGCATGAGGAGAGCACTACCTTGTTGAAGAAAACAGCCACCATGGTCAAGAAAATTATGGACGAGAATGCCAACCTCCGCATCGAGCGTGAAAGGCTGGTGGAGGAATCCGTGGCTGCTCTCAAGCGAAGTATTGAGGACGTGAAAGATATCATCGCCACTCGCCGCGAGAACTCCTTCGCCATGGACGCAATGACGAAGATGGCGGATGTGAGGTGAAAGGAGATGAAGGTCATGGAGGCAATGAAGGAGTTAGAGGAACTCTGCGCTTGCAGCAACCCATCAAGAAGTAGAGTGCAGTGACCCAGATCGTTGTGTGCGTCTTCTTCCTTCTTCTTTTGCCCCTGTGTCTTTCGGGCGTTGCCGTGTGTGGCATTTTAAATTATCTTCCTAAATATGTAAGACAATTACTATCCATTGCCAACATCATCATATATATCAGTATTGCTAAGTCTCAGTCGAGTGAGACTTCATTAAGTTTCAGTCGAGGCTATGTCCGTGAGATCTTACATCAAGATCCGTTCAAAATTTTGTTCTCAAATTTTCTTTTTTCTCTCTTAAATCTCAGTCGACTGAGACCTAGCCACACCATTAAGTGCCTATAAAACAGGAGCTCGGGCGCCATTAATGGAGAAGTTGGGAGAGAGGTGGGCGGCGGATGGAGGTTAAACGGCTCGCCTCCCAGTGAGCCTGCGCAGCGGTCTGCTCGCACGCCTCCCATCTACTCAAATATCTACCCCGCACGGCGCCTCCTAGCCAATAAAAATGGGGACGCGTGGTGGCACGTAAATGGTTACTAGAACGCCCACGGTTAGAATAATACTTGTGTTTCCGATTGTGACGTGGCAGGTCTTTGTTCCAAAATGACTTTGTTGGTTGTTAATGTGTGCGCCTTCAAACAAATAGGACAAAATTCTTACCACAGCATGTTGGTGCCATGTCAAGGCAACATGCCAAGTTTCATGATTTTCAGGTGAGTTTTGGATTTACAGGAATTTAAAAACCAAGTTTCTCAATGTTTTTCGGCCAAGCCACGATGCCCAGATGTTTGAAATTCATTCTCATTTCTTGCATGGGACCTAAACATTCACCCAATGACACATATATGATTTTTCAACCCATTTTGGTGCACTGGAGCATGTGCATGTCGTTCAAATTTGAATTATGCACATTAAATGCCTAGAAAACTCAATTAATGTATGAAAAATGCCAAACGAACCCGGAATAATTCCAAATTTTAGCACGACACTCCTATTGGTCTATGTTGCCTCTGTGAAAAAAATCATGGCAGGAAGAGGCATCGTATGTCATTTCGCCGACAAAGGTGACACATTCCCTATTGGAACCATGAGGCTTCTTGAGAGAAGCTCCGGTTTGTAAGAAGCTTATACCAAAGCTTGTCCCAAATCAGACAATTTTTTTACCACAGCATGTTGGTGACCTGTCAAGACACCATGCCAAGTTTCATGATTTTTAGGCAAGTTTTGGATTTACAGGAATTTAAAAACCAAGTTTGTCAATGTTTTCGGCCGAGCCACGACGCCCGGATGTTTGAAATTCATTCCCATTTCTTGCATGGGACCTAAACATTCACCCAAGGACACATATATGATTTTTCAACCCATTTTGGTGCACTGAAGCATGTGCCTGTAGTTCAAATTTGAATTATGCACATTAAATGCCTAGAAAACTCAATTAATGTATAAAAACGCCAAACAAACCTGGAATAATTCCAAATTTTAGCATGACACTCTTATTGGTCTATGTTGCTTCTGTAAAAAAATCAAGGCGGGAAGAGGCAGCATATGTCATTTCTCCCACAAAGGTGACACATTCCCTATCGGAACCATGAGCCTTCTTGAGAGAAGCTCCAGTTTGTAAGAAGCTTATACCAAAACTTGTCCCAAATTGAACAAATTTTTTACCACAGCATGTTGGTGCCATGTCAAGACACCATGCCAAGTTTTGTGATTTTTAGGCGACTTTTGGATTTACAGGAATTTAAAAACCAAGTTTCTCAATGTTTTCGGCCGAGCCACGATACCTAGATGTTTGAAATTCATTGCCATTTCTTATATGGGACCTCAACATTCAACCAAGGACACATACATGATTTTTCAACCCATTTGGTGCACTGGAGCATGTGTCTATAGTTCCAATTTGAATTATGCACATTAAATGCCTAGAAAACTCAATTAATGTATAAAAAAGGCCAAACAAACTCGGAATAATTCCAAATTTTAGCACGACACTCCTATTGGTCTATGTTGCCTCTGTAAAAAAATTAAGGCAGTAAGAGGTAACGTATGTCGTTTCGCCCACAAAGGTGACATGTTCCCTATCAGAACCATGAACCTTCTTGAGAGAAGATTCAGTTTGTAAGAAGCTTATACCAAAACTTGTCCCAAAACGGACAAACTTTTTACCACAACATGTTGGTGCCATGTCAAGACACCATGCCAAGTTTCATGATTTTTAGGTGACTTTTGGATTTACAGCAATTTAAAAACCAAGCTTCTTAATGTTTTCGGCCGAGCCACGACGCCCAGCTGTTTGAAATTCATTCCCATTTCTTGCATGGGAACTAAACATTCACTCAAGGACACACATATGATTTTTCAACCAACTTTCATGCATTGGAGCATTTGCCTGTAGTTCAAATTTGAATTATGCACATTAAATGCCTAAAAACTCAATTAATGTATAAAAAGGCCAAATGAACCCTGAATAATTCCAAATTTCAACACGACACTCCTATAGTTGCATGTTCACTACAGATAAATGTTCTAGCAACTCAAACACCGTCCTTTCCCACCGTAACCCCATTTTGTCTTTCAAATCAAAATGAAAAATCAAGTACACCACAAACAGTTTATTAGCAAGAATCGTGTGCGATGCAGTATAAAATATCTTGGGGCTCCCTCATGTATGGCTTATGCCAAAAGCTTCATCGGCTACAGTCGACCACCCGCGCGTCAACCACACTTGCACGCCAGTTTTTCGCTGCACCGATCGAAAAATTTCGGCAACCGTGGAAATATCTAGCTCCCCGCCCCCTCCCCCACCAAAAGCCACATTTCCACTGTTTCCTCCTTCTTTCCAAGTTCACAACTTCACTCCTTGCTTTGCAGTGCCGCCTCCTTGCCGGTGACGCTCCTTCCCGTTGCGCGGCCTCGTCGATATAGTCAGGTAATCCACACCCCACCCCCATCCTCCTCCTCCTTCTCCACCCCACATGCCTCGACCGTCGGCGCGACACCTTCCACCCAAATCACTGCCCCATCCTCCAAATAAGCGCCGCCCATAGCCATGGTGCACTCATTATAGCTAGGAGCTCAAGGAGCATCTGGCAACGGAGAAGCAAATCGCGGCCGCACGCTCGGATGAGGTCGCGATGGCTGCCATGTGTGCCGACCGCCAGATCTTGGAGGAGCACCTCGCCGTCGAGGCCACCGTCAATCCTCACACGTGGACACCGCCACGCGGTTGGCTGCTTTAAATGACAGTTCGTGTTGTTTTCTCGAGGCCGCCTCCGGCGCCTTCTAGTGAATTGTCCTCTGTAATGTTAATATGCAATCTGATCTTCTGAAATGTGATATTCAGTTAATAGTTTGGTACATTTGTTGTGATGTTCAGTTAACTGTTTGGTTCAATTCTGAAATGTGATGTTCAATTCTTGTGGGTACAAATTTGTACTGTTATGCATGTGAGAAATAAAATTGAATTTGGATGTACTCTATACATGAGAAACATATACAAATGCTATATCTCCTAGTAGTTCTTAGGCATGCTTGGCTTGGTTAACTGTCTGATCTTCTAGTATATGTTCTATTCTGCAATGTGGTGCCCAGTTAACTACTTGGTTCATTTGTTGTGGTGTCCAGTTAACTGTTTGGTTCAATTCTGCAATGTGATGTTCATTTGTTGTGGGTACAATTTTTCATTAATATATTCTACTGGTAGTATGCCAACTCTCACTTAAACTGATCAATATCTGCCTTATATGTGTTGCAGGAAAACAATGGGAGGCACTGAGGTTTACCATCGAGGTTTGCACATGCATGGTCCTTTGGATAATAGCACATTATTGTACAATTGCAGGAACCATTCTAATATTTAGATTTTTAACAATTTGGTCTTGCACATGTAGGTTCTGCTGTCAGAGGTTTAGACCCACTGTCCGATCCATTTTGCATATGGGGAAATGAGATGTCCATGAATATTAGTCAAGTCAAGAAACTAAGAAAGATTGTTAGGATAAAGAAACTAGCGATGAATAACAACAAGATCTTTGTTTGCACAATGAAGAATACACCAGTCAACTATAGGATGGTACTAACTCTTTTACCTTGTGTTTTTTCCTATGCGCCATTTCAAAATTTAGAACAGATATTTATGCATATCTTTGTTTTCAGTCCTTTCCAAAGCAGTTCACCAATGATTACCTCTCAAACCACCTGCATGGTCAAGAGGCAAGCAAGGTATTCATTCAACACCCACGGTACAATATTGAAGTCTTCCTCAAGAGGACGAAGGTTCGGCGGGCAATCATCCACAGCCACTAGCCTAAAGTTACAAGGACATTCAACATCACTGAAGGCTCAATATCTGCCTTCAGATTCAACAGTTTTCCAAATGAGATTCATCTGTCTATTTACCGTATATGATGCAACTTTCCAAAGGTTTTAGATGTTGCATGTGAAACTTCGTGCTGTTGTGTAATGGCATAGCTAGCCATATGCCTATATAGTGTAACTGAGTGCTGAAACTATCTGATGTTGTACTCTGATGTAATTCAGTTATGAAATCCTGGTTGCCGTAATATGGCTATGAAATATATGGTGTGTTTGATATGAAATGTCAATTTGATTACTAAATGCATTGTCAATAATAGGCCAATTAGCCTGCTTATTAGGTTTTTCTATTGCAGATAGTTTCTCAGACAACACCGTGGGCGATGACCTCAAACAACCCACATAGTTTCTAGAAAGTAGGCATGTTGGATCAATGAACAATCACACACAACTTCCGCCCAACAAATGTTTGCGTTAGACCACCTTGCACAAACGTTTCCACATAAAAACTGTGTCTGATGGACAGCCTATGCCACACAGTTTCTTCTAGGAACCGTGTGTGTTGGTAAGAATATCTCACACAATTTGTCCCGTATAATTGTTTGCGTTGGCTCACCCGATCGCACACGCGCTCTTTTTGCCCCGTGTGTGTGACCAGAGGACCTATCGCCGACGGTTTCTGGGTCGTGTGGGATGGACCCCCCTGTCGCACACACAGGCAAGGTGACGGTTTAAAACTGTGTCGCGCAAAGGGGGTAAAAACTGTTTGTATAGGACGCGTCTGCACGAGTGCTAGGACCTGTAGTCCGCTACAAGCACGCTAACCCACTCGAAAGCTTGCTCTAAAGCCGTCGCTGCACCTACCCGAGCTCCGGTCGCCGCCGATGTCATCGCCCACGCCGCTACAGGCCACCCCACGGCCAGCCACCCCCACCATTCAATGCGCACGAATTCCAGCGGCCCAGGGATGCCATCAGCGCATCCAACCGTGCTCTGTGGAGCGTTTCCGAGCACCTCCGCCAACGCGACACCTCACCGGCGGCTTAACAAAGCCAAACCACTGTTTAAGACTAACCGAATGACCCCTTGGGTCACTGACATGTGGGCCCAGGCCCCTGTTAATTTTTAGTTAGGATTTAAACTAACCACTAATTAGCCACCGTGTCACTGACCAGTGGGTCCCACTAGTCAGGTTTGACCAGGCTGACCCAGTTGACTTGGTGACGCAAGCCTGACATAGTGCTGATGTCATAATGATTTTCAGGATTTTTATAAGTCAGAAATGATTTATAAAAATCAGGAAATTAGCAAAACTTGAAAAATTCATAGAAAATCAACCGTAACTTCAAATGAAATAATTTATATATGAAAAATGATCAAAAAAATCCAATCTTTCCATCTGTACCATTTTCATGCATGTCAGAAAAATTTATACTCACTGATCAGGACAATTTAGTTATATGGCATTTTGAATGCTATATATGGAGTTTGTATTTGAACCTTGGGTTCAATTCAACTTCATTTAAATCTGTTGCTAAATGCATTAGCCCAAATCATAGCATATTGCCATGTCATGATCATGCATCATGTTGTTGCATTGCATTGATTGTGTTCCTTCTTTGTTTGTCGGTGTTTGTTCCTTCTCGGTAGCAGACGATTCCGATGTAGTGACCGTTGACACTGATGAAGTGCAGTATCATCTTCAGAACTGCCAGGCAAGCAAACTCCCTTGATCACTCCGATACAATCCCACTCTCTTGCCCCTGCTCTCTTTTATTGCATTAGGACAACAACGATTAAACTGTTGCATGTTGCGGTAGCTGAACCCATTCCTTTGCATGACCTGTCATTGTCAAAATAAATAGCTAAACCTTCCTAGCATGATTAGGAGTTGCTTGAGCCATGTTGTGACTTCATCCATGCCATGCTGGCTATTTCTTAGAGTTGTGTCAGGTCTGATTCATCTGGGATGACTTGGAATGGTTGCGATCATGTCCAACTGTTGAGAGCTAAGTGTGTGAAAACGTTTTGGTAAAGGTAGCGATGAGAGGCCATGTAGGATTACATGGTGGGTTGTCTCATTGAGACCATTCTTAAGAACTGAGTTCTGTGTATGTTATCCAAGAACAGTTATTACCACACATTGGGTTCTGGTAACTCGACCTCTCTCGACTTATTAATCACCTTGATCTCTGTCCAGGAGTTGCTAATAGTTTCTGGTGTTTATAGGATGTGCTGGGGGCCGTGCGTAGCTCCGCCCGACGGGGTGGGCTATGTTGCGGTAGATGCACCTGTGGCCCAGTGTACCAAGCGTAGTTCCATCTGACGAGGTGGGCTTGGGAACCCTACACACATCGTTTGAGGCCGTAATGGAAACTTCAGCCAGACTTTTGTTGCGGGTTCAGTTCTCAAATACGCGATAAACCTGGACTAGAGTCTTGCATGGTAGTCTGGTTGTGGCTGACACCCTCGCCAGGCTTCTGCTTGAAGGTTACCGAGATACATGACATGTATATGGTGGTAAGTGGTGAGAGCGTGTGTGAAGAAGTACGCCCCTGCAAGGTTATGATCTATTTGAATAGCCGCGTCCTCGGATATGGACTACCTGGAAACTTATATTGATAAGGGGTGGCCCGATCTTCTCAGTGAGCTGATGGTGTCGATGATGAACTTGTTGGATAACTTGTGAGACGCTCACGAACTCTCCGGTTGTTCCCTCGTTGCCAATGCGACAGATCTTCAACCCTATGGATATTCGCAACACCACACACTTGCGCACGTAGCCGCCGACCACGAAGCAGTTCTACAATCTCCCAATTCCCAATGGAACAACAGATAGCACTTGACTTTCAGTAGCAAATACACCCTATCAAAACGAATTTGGTGTAGATAAATATTCCTGATCGATGCAAAGAGGAATATGATTTCAGAGGAATGCTTAAAGCAATTCAATCTGGTAGAGGTTTAATGAAAATGTGGTCTAACCCTAAAAGCAATGACTTACAAGGGTATATAAAGAACCCTGGACGTCCAACCAAGTGTTGGGCTTGAAATCAACTATATCTCTAACTTTCCTAACTTAAATGAATCTATCTGGAAAACTGGCAGAAACAACCGCGGTATTGTTTTGACGACTGCGACTCGGTCACCGTGAATCGCGGGCTGCGGGTATACAGTTTGGAAAGAACACGACTCAAGCTTTCCAAATTGTATTTTCATGCTTTATTTGGAGCACGGACACGGATTCTGCACGTATATCAATTTCGGGCCTCCTGGCAGTCAATCCGAGTCTGGTTCTGATTTTCCTTCCTTTTATGTTGTGCACCTGCCTCCCTCTCCTCCCTCGTGCACTTGCTGATATTAGACATCGGTAGGCGTTCTTCTTGCTACAATTCTTCATCTTCACGTGCCAAGCTTGTCTTCTCTTCAAATCTGATCATACAAACATGCAAAGACTTAGGTAGTATAAAATTCTCATTAACACAAATGTCAGATTCAACTAAGAGTGAATTCACCTGTTGTTCTAATAGTTTTGCACGTGTTCTTGTAATTGGTCCAATTCTGATTTTATTGGACTTGTCATGTGTAGCAACATCACTAGTGGAAAACGATGGCAAAGGACTAGGGATGTCCTCATCATCCCCCCCCCCCCCCTTGAAGAGGCGTCGACCCCGACGCGCCACGGTCATCTCCATTATATGGCGTCAGATCAGCAATGTTGAATGTATTACTCATGCCAAACTCTTCAGTGGGAAGATCAATTTTGTATGCATTATCATTAATCCTAGGAAGCACTTTATATGGTCCATCACCTCTTGGCTTCAACTTGGACTTGCGCCGTTCAGGAAATCTATCTTTGCGAAAGTGTACCCACACCATGTCGCCCGGCTGAAACAGCACCTCCTTTCTCTTCTTATTAACACGATCAGCTGTGTACTTGCCCTTCTTTTCAATTGCTTCTTTAGTCTTCTTGTGTATCTTCCTCACAAAATCTGCTCTCTTGGATGCCTCCATGTTCACTCTCTTGTATTGGAAGGGGTAGCAAATCAAGTGGTGTAATGGGTTTAAAACCATAGACCACCTCAAATGGACAGAACTGAGTTGTGGAATGTACCGCCCTGTTATATGCAAACTCCACATGCGGCAAACACTCCTCCCACACACGCAGGTTCTTCTTTATCATGGATCGTAACAACGTGGAGAGTGTGCGATTTACCACCTCCGTTTGACCATCTGTTTGGGGATGACAAGTAGTGTTGAATAATAACTTTGTCCCCAGCTTTCCCCAAAGTGTCTTCCAGAAGTAGCTCATAAACTTCACGTCATGATCAGAAACAATTGTCTTTGGTACTCCATGTAAGCGCACCATGTCCCTGAAAAACAGATTAGCAATGTGCGACGCATCGTCGCTTTTGTGGCAGGCAATAAAATGTGCCATCTTAGAAAAATGATCAACTACCACAAAAATTGAATCATGTCCTCTCCTGGTCCTAGGCAATCCTACCACAAAATACATGCTTATGTCTTCCCATGGTGTAGTAGGAGCAGCGAGAGGAGTATACAAACCATGAGGTTTCAGCTTGGATTTCGCCTTATTACAAGTAATGCAACGCTTCATAAATCTGTCCACATCACGCCTCATCTTAGGCCAATAAAAATGATCAGCGAGCATAAGCAAAGTCTTCTCACGTCCAAAGTGACCCATCAAACCGCCGGCATGTGATACCTGCAACAATAGCAAACGCACGGACGATTCTGGAACACATAGTTTGTTAGCTCTAAACAAATAGCCATCATGTATGTGATATTTTTCCCATGCTTTTACATCAGAACACAATTTGTATGGTGCTAAAAAATCAGGATTAGTAGCATATAAATCACGCAAACTCTCTAAACTAGGAACTTGAACATCCAATTGTGTCAACAACATGTTTTTCCTAGAAAGAGCATCAACAACCACATTATCGTTACCCTTTTTATATTTAATGATGTATGGGAAAGATTCAATAAATTCAACCCATTTAGTATGACGTTTATTCAAATTGGATTGGCTTTTCAAATATTTCAGAGCCTCATGATCAGAATGTATGAGAAATTCCGTTGGCCACAAATAATGTTGCCAAACCTCAAGGACACAAACTAGAGCATACAATTCTTTATCATAAACAAGATAGTTCAATTGTGCACCATTCAGTTTTTCAGAAAAATATGCAATCGGTTTACCCTCTTGCATCAACACACCTCCAATACCAATTCCACTAGCATCACATTCAATCTCAAATTGCTTAGTGAAATCAGGAAGTACAAGCAAAGGTGCAGCAGTCAAACGACGTTTCAGCTCATCAAATGCATTATCTTGGGCTCTGCCCCACACAAACTCAACACCCTTTTTAGTAAGCTCGTTCAAAGGTGCAGCATTGGTACTGAAATCTTTCACAAAATGTCTATAGAAACCAGCAAGACCGTGAAAGCTTCGTACTTGACTAACATTCAGAGGAGTAGGCCAATTTTTAATAGCTTCAATTTTAGATTCATCTACCTTAACTCCATGCTTTGAAACAACATATCCCAGAAATATGACCTTATCTTTGCAAAATGTGCACTTATCAAGATTACCATAAAGCTGAGCATCACGCAACACTTGCAAAACTTGTCGAATATGATCACTATGTTCAGATTCATTGCGGCTGTAAATAAGTATATCATCAAAATATACAACCACAAATTTACCAATGAAATGCCTCGAAACATGGTTCATTAATCGCATGAAAGTACTAGGTGCATTAGTTAACCCAAAAGGCATGACTAACCACTCATATAGACCAAACTTTGTTTTAAAGGTTGTCTTCCATTCATCCCCTTCTTTCATCCTAATTTGATAATAACCACTACGCAAATCAATTTTAGAGAAAACAGCAGCACCACTCAATTCATCTAACATATCTTCTAAACGTGGAATAGGATGACGATATCGAATAGTGATGTTATTTATAGCTCTACAATCTATGCACATGCGCCATGTACCATCTTTCTTAGGAACTAAAATTACAGGAACAGCACAAGGACTTAAGCTCACACGAATATAACCTTTGTCGGGAAGCTCTTGTACTTGTTTCTGAATTTCCTTTGTTTCCTTGGGGTTGGTGCGGTATGGTGCTCGATTGGGTAGCGATGCTCCTGGTATCAAATCAATTTGATGCTCAATACCTCGCAATGGTGGTAAACCAGCGGGTACCTCCTCTGGAAACACATCGCTGAATTCCTGCAACACATTACAAACACCAATAGGGAGAGGGGTCATGTCGTTAGAAACCAAAATTTGACCCTTGCACATCAGCATAAGTGGTACAGCAGTGGGATCCTCGCGAAACTCTCTCAAATCAGATTTGGTGGCTAACACAACTAAGGAATTCACTCCCTCACTTTTATTTTTACCGCTCACATTTGGCTTGTGGCTCTCACTCACCGGAAGTGTAGTCTCTCGCCTATCTAATCTCTCACTCTCTTTTTCAAGATTCACTTCAGTTTTTGATGAGATTCATTTACAATTTGCTACGGTGTCATAGGCCTCAAAGTAACCTCCTTGCCACGCCAATTCAAATGATATGTGTTGGCTCTCCCGTTGTGATGAACATCTCTATCATACTGCCATGGGCGTCCCAACAACAAGTGACACACGGTCATAGGAACCACATCACACTCAATGGTGTCTTTGTATGGTCCAATCTGAAATTCCACACGCACCATGTGGCTGATCGTCATCTCTCCACTATCACTTAGCCACTGAATAAAATATGGATTGGGGTGCGGTAAATATTTCAGTTTTAGCTTTTGGCATAACTCCTTACTAGCCAAATTGTGACAACTACCACCATCAATTATAACCTTGCACGCCTTACCAGGACCAACAACAGCCTTTGTTTGAAATAAATTGCATCGCTGTTCTGCAGGACTAGGAGTAACACTTAGCACTTTGGGCGAGCAAACAATTTTAGGATAGTGTGTAGCATAAGCATCTATTGAACCATCTTCATCTTCCTCCCAAATTTCAGAATCAGGGTCAGCATCATCACCGGTTTCATATTCTGTTGTATCCTCATTAATCAGCATAACCTTTTTATTGGGACAATCTCTCTTAAAATGACCCCTTCCACCACATGTATGACAGTTCATGTCCCTGTTTCTTGCTGTAGAATTAGTTTCTTCGCATTAGAGATCGCCGAATCTGATTTGGAAGAAGCATTACCACGGAAGCCAGAAGTGGAACTAGGAGTAGGCTCCACACTAGGTGCTGTTCGTGGTGTAAAATGACCTCTACTCGTTGTTGTGCGAGATGTAAACTTAGCATCCTCAGCCACTTGCAATTCAGCCTCATGTGCTTGGTGTAACAAATCTGTCATGTCATAATATTGGTGAAGCCGAACAATACGCTTAATGTTATAGTTCAGACCAGAGAGAAATCGTTGCATTGTTTGTTCAGGCTCTTCACGCACTCTAGCACGCTGCATAATAAGCTCCATCTCCTGAAAGTATTCATCCACAGAAGAAATACCTTGCCTCAAATTCTGCAATCTGTCATAGAAAGAACGAATATAATTGCGTGGAACAAAGCGAGCACGCATCTCTTCCTTCATAGCTCTCCATGTAACAATGGGGCATTCACCATCTTCAATTCTGGACTGTACAATATTATCCCACCAAAGCAAAGCATAGTCATCAAATTCAGAAGATGCAAGTTTTATTTTTCTGTCCTCGGTGTACTCATGCATGTGCCATAATTTTTCCACCTTTAGCTCCCAATTGAGGTACTCTTCAACATCAGTAGAACCAACAAACATGGGGACGGTGAACTTTGGTTTGCCCAGCCCATCCTCATCACGGTTGGCTGCTTGTACAAAAGCATCATCATCAAATCGACAGCGCGCACCAAGAGGAGCAAATCCATGGCCTACGGGCAAGGCACCAGCACGGCCACCACCACGGGCTCCATTACCACGACCACCATCTTGGCCAGCAACAACCAGCTCATGTGGAGCTTGCCGGTCGCGATTAGCTTGCTGTAATTGTGCACGACGAGCAACATCACCTTCAACATTGGCAGCATTAGCAGCTGTGACACCACCATAAACACTAGCTTCACCATCATCATCATCACGCTGCTGATTTTGTTGGCGATCAACGGACTGTTGCAATGCAGCCAAAGCTTGCTGCAAGGTAACTAGAGTCCCCTGAATTTCAGTAACTTGTCGTTGTGTTGCTGTGATGGTTTCAGTAGCATCCTTCAGGTCCAACTCCATGTTCTACACATTCTCATTTATAGGATCAGTTGCACACTGAATTTGTCGCTGAAGATGATCATGAAGAGCTTCATATTCATTCCAATGCACCACGGATTTAGGATCCTTTTTCTGCTGTACATCAAAAGACTCTTTGAACATGATTAGGTGATTAGTACTCACAGAAAATATAGTGTATGTGGAAAACTCTCAACTCACTCAAAACTGAAAGAAAAGCTTACCAAATTGTATGGGCAGAACGTGCACGGATGTGATGTAGCGAAAACCGAGGGTGAAAACTATCACACGACAAACCAGGGTATATGGTGGAGCTTGGTTGGGATACCTAACAACACCGATTCACAAATCCTAGTGCTGATCGTATGACAAAAAGACCCACGGAAACACACACGGTGGAGATAAATGGGGCAAATGCAACTCTAAAATTGAGCTCAAAATTATGGTATGTCGCAGTGATGCTCGTGTTGCAATTGCACATGAGAGACGCTAGCAAAACGCTCAAAGTATACGGGCACAAGATTGCTCAATCTACTAGTGCAATGAACATGGCAGAATTATTGAAACACGTCTCCAAAACAGGATCAAACTTTCACGTAGAGCTTTCTTTTCCTCTTTTTTCCCTTTTTTTTCTTTCTTTCTCTTTTTTCTTTTTTCTTTTTAATCAACAGAAACCTGAGCAATTAGTAACCAATCTGAATTTGCCAAAACAAATGATGCACTCTCCAAATTCCTATCTGAGCAGCCCGTAGAGCAAAGGATATGCTAGTCCCAATAGGAAAGTGCTACGCAAAAGAAGAAACGCTGTCTATGGTTATCAAAGGGAAACACAATCTAATTCGGATTGTTAATCTAAGCTAACTAAACTGACAAGAAGGAACAGACTTGACAGCGACCAAACGACTCTGACTTGTGAAAGAAAAATTCTGGACAATCTAGTATGACTCAGATCAGAAAATAAGTTACGCAAATAAAAGACTACGATCAACAACTAAAACTTGGAACCGATGCTATCTAGGCTATGGCAGCAAACTCTAAACCTAATATTTTTGTATGGCTTTTTCTGTATAGGACTAAAACAAAACTAATCTAAGGGATTGATGTATGCTCACCGAGTAAATGCTGGAAATCTGATACCAAGATGATAAGGGGTGGCCCGATCTTCTCAGTGAGCTGATGGTGTCGATGATGAACTTGTTGGATAACTTGTGAGACGCTCATGAACTCTCAGGTTGTTCCCCCATTGTCAATGCGATGGATCATCAACCCTATGGATATTCACAACACCACACACTTGCACACGTAGCCGCCGACCACGAAGCGGTTCTGCAATCTCCCAATTCCCAATGGAACGACAGATAGCACTTGACTTTCATTAGCAAATACACATTATCGAAACGAATTTGGTGTAGATAAATATTCCTGATCGATGTAAAGAGGAATATGATTTCAGAGGAATGCTTAAAGCAATTCAATCTGGTAGAGGTTTAATCAAAACGTGGTCTAACCCTAAAAGCCACGACGTACAAGGTAATATAAAGACCCCTGGACATCCAACCAAGTGTTGGGGTCGAAATCAACTATATCTCTAACTTTCCTAACTTAAACGAATCTATCTGGAAAATTGGCAGAAACAACCGCGGTATTGTTTTGACGACTGCTACTCGGTCACCGCGAATCACGGGCTGCGGGTATACAGTTTGGAAAGCACACGACTCAAGCTTTCCAAATTGTATTTGCACGCTTTATTTGGAGCACGGACACGGATTCTGCACGTATATCAATTTTGGGCCTCCTGGCAGTCAATCTGAGTCTGTTTTTGATTTTCCTTCCTTCTATGTTGTGCACCTACCTCCCTCTCCTCCCTCGTGCACTTGCTGATATTAGACATTGGTAGGCATTCTTCTTGCTGCAATTCTTCATCTTCACGTGCCAAGCTTGTCTTCTCTTCAAATCTGATCATACAAACATGCAAAGACTTAGGCAGTATAAAATTCTCATTAACACAAATGTCAGATTCAACTAAGAGTGAATTCACCTGTTGTCTAATAGTTTTGCACGTGCTCTTGTAATTGGTCCAATTATGATTTCGTTGGACTTGTCATGTGCAGCAACATCACTAGTGGAAAACGAGGGCAAAGGACTAGGGATGTCCTCATCATATATGGTTCATAGACAACTTGAAATGGATACTCTAAAATGAGCAAGATAAGTGTGAGTGCTATGGATGGCCTTCTCGTAGGGATACGGGAGAGGATCCATAGTGGTGTATTGATGTGGTGACTAGTGGACTCGTGTGTGCTCTCTCACCTCAAAGAAATTACTGGTAGTTGCAGTACAGGATAGCCACTGAGTCAAAGCTGGCTTGCCGCAGTTAAAATCCACAACCCCCTTGTTGATACTGATACATATGTAGATAGTTCTGATGTAAGTCTTACTGAGTACCTTTGTACTCACGGTTGCTTAATTATGTTTTTGCAGAGGAGACTAAAGTCTCACTAGTAGTTCCACGTGGACTCCGACGAGTAGCTTGGAAATCCTAGATAGAGGTTTGGCTCCTATAGAGGCTCTTGTAGATAGTCAGGCTTCTCAGCCTTTTTCTTTTGTAGTTGTCAGTACTCAGACATGTTTATGCTTCTGTTGCTTGTATGACTTTGTATGTAGGGTCATGAGACCCATGTTTGTAATATCATGTTATGTATGGCTTTTCCAAGCCTTATCTATACTTGAGTTGCAGAGTTATGTTGTGATGCCATGTTGTACAACACATACTTGCATGTTATGCGTACGTGTGACATGTATTGCCATATGTGGGGTTTGACACCTAGTTATGTGCCTTTGGTAGCCTTTTTTACATGGAAATGCCTCCTGTGCTTCCACTGAGCCTTGGTAGTTCGCTACTGCTCTGGAACACACGAATTGACCGACATGTATCCTTCTTTGCACCTGTGTCTGTCCCTACGGGGAAATGTCACGCGGTGTTTACTATAGTCCTTGTTGCTTTGCTACGACTTGGTTACCCTCGCTGCTGGCTGACACATGCATTGTTATTACCTATGTCTGTCCCTGTACGTTTGTGCCACCTTGGTCTATAACTAATCATGTCGACCCGAGTTCGTTGTCATATGGATGCTAGCGACATAATCATATACGTGAGCCAAAAGACGCAAACGGTCCCGGCCAAGGTAAGGTGGCAGCCGTGGGATATCGTGCGTGAGGCCACAAAGTGATATGATGTGTTACATGCTAGATCTATGTGACCTAGGATCGGGGTCCCGACACACAACTATTTTCATTTCTTTTAGGCTAGCATGATCATCACTCGTCATGCAAATCCTATGCACAAAAAATTCCTTGTCTATGCCATATTCTCCAATCAAGTTAAAAGTAAAATTAGCGGCATAAACACTTTGCAGCGATTTCGAACATGTGATTTTAGATATTTAACTCCTCGCATGTGACAAAGACATGGGTGGATTCAACATTACAGAATACAAAGAACTAGCATGCAAGATTCTAGATAACACATCGTCATCTCTAATCAAACGTATTGGATCCAAATCTGATTTATTCACTGATTCTCATGGTTCTTTCTCATCAACAGTTCATTCAATGGGTGCACTCAAAATTGTTGTTATTTTCATCGTCGGATCACATGACAAAGTCAAATCATCAACATAGTCCTCTAAAATAGGTGGTGTGATCAAAGTAGTGAGTAGCTCATCACATGGTGCATTTTAATTGACAAGGCATTTATCATAATCATGTGTAGGGGGAAGATCGGTACCTTTATCATTACATCTTATGGTCAACTCAGATGATGTAGGCACTCTCGGTGGTGACAGGTCACATGGTGGAAGTGATGTAGTGCTCACAACAACGGATGTTATTGTCATAGTAGGCGTATTGGTGGAAGGAACAACCATCGCAACTGTTGGGATTTGCACCTTGCGCTTGTATGTCTTCTGGGCAGCACGTCTTGTGTTATCTCCTGTTCAGCTTTGCAAGCAAGATGAAACAAACAGTCCATAGGATAACACTTTTCATGAATTAGTATCTCCTCAATATCATGGTTTAATCCTCCCCAAAATCTAACCATAAAATCTTCTTCACTTTCTTCTACAGATGAATGCAACAAGGTAGTTTGTAAATCATCATAATATTTCCTTACGGTGTCACTACCTCGTTTTGAATGTTATAACTTTTTAATCATGTCACGAGTATAAGGAGCAGGTACAAATGTTTGTCTCATGGCAAGTTTTAAATCATCACAAGTGTCGGTGTACCAAGACATGGGTGCCTTAGCACCCTGACTTGTGCACAGACGGTTGCAGCCTTCCCGACGGCAAGGGCTTGCCGGAGGATTGCTTTCCCTCAAGACTCAAGACTTGATGAACAAGACCATGAAGAAGACCTCCAGGCAGGTCATCGAGAAGAACTAGTTTAGTACCGAAGACCAAGACTTTGGTTGCCAGCAAGCTGCTTGCCGGCAAGCGAGGACCCGACAACCTCTTTGCCGGTGGGCTCTTTTCTGTCTTATTACCGCTCCACCTCATCGTCAACCAGATAAGCACGTATTGATAGGTGTCGAGCGGGCAGGCAGTCAAACACAGCTGGTCAGGGCATGTGTCAGCATGCGACCTAAGGATTAGCTTTAATGACACCCGTCCCTGGGTTGTGTCAAGATTACAGAAGAGCAGCTGGACGAACGGTGCAGAACCTTTTGCCAAAGCCTCGCCTCCCCAGCGTAGCACCTAACAGTGCATTTAATGTGTTTGTCCTACCCCATTAGAGATAGACTTGATGACAGTGCAATCACTATTCATACCCTGTAATGACCATCTTGGTCACTGTGGTAACCCCTTGGCCTATAAAAGGAGGCCCACGGCTACTGTTAGAACGGTCGACACGTAGCTGAACGACGCGTAGTAGCTGCACTTCCCGCACACCTTGCCGACAAGCTGCGCTCCTTGTAACTTGAGCTCATCCACAATCAAGCCACCAAAGCAGGAGTAGGGTTTTACGCTCACAGCGGCCCGAACCTGGATAAATTGTTGCGTGTTCTTGCATCTACCAATCCTGTTCTTCGTAGCGCACCGATCCCCATAGCCGAACCACAAAGGGGACCTCTCGGTCCCATAGATCGTCGTTCTCCATGACATCTTTGGCGCACCAGGCAGGAGGTCATGTATTACGAATCAGTGTTGGTAGTGTGAGTGCCAGTTTCGTCACTCTCGTCGATGGTGCCCAAGAAGAAGGCTGGAGCCACGACGGCTCCTTCCACCTCCAAGTTGCCCTCACAGGCGTCTGCCGGTGGCGCAGGCGGTACTGCTGGGAAGGGTGGAGCAGGAGGTGCTGGCGGCGGAGGCAGTCAGCTTTCTCACCGCACTGGTGAGCATAGCCATCACACCAGAGATGGCGCAGATGGCCAACTCCCACGATGTTCTGGGGAGCACAGTCACCGTAGCAATACGGTTTGAACCAGTACAAGCCAGGACCCAGTTGCCACGACGTCCAAGGATGGAGCGGAAACGTCCAACAATGCTACGGTGGGACGTGTACCGCGACTATCACAAGATGGGCGCGGCATGCTCCCTCACGGTGCTGGTGGCCCTGGACGACGTCAAGCCGGCCCTGAGCGTCGTCCCCACGATGTTCAGGCACCACCACCACCACGCCAACCCGTTGGTGAGCATGCGCCGCGGTAGCAGGTACGTGGCGGAGTTCCTTCTGGCTTTGCCAGGAGTCGAACGCCGTCTCGTTCTATGCTTCCCGCCATGCCCACCACGGCGGCAGAAGCCATGGTGCGGGTTCAAATGCTATTAAATTTCCCGCCAACTCCTAACAAGATGGACGAATGGAGGGCCACCATTCAGAGTCTCATCAGTTTTGCCGATCCCAGGAAGACACCGGAGGCGGGTCCATCACGGCAACCACCCACAGTGCCGGCAGGACCAACTGGCTGTCGTGCCGGAGACGCTACGCCCATGGTGCAGTCACCTCCGCGTCAACAACCACTGCGGCAGCAAGCTCGCCAATCGGATGACCAGGACGTGGTGTCCATGGCGTCATCGGATCCACGTGGTCACCAAGATCAACGCCAAGTGCTCTAAGAGCGGTGCCTCGAGGACGCCCGTACGACGATCGAGCGGCGCCGGGAGGCACGCCGTCTATCAGACGACCGTGACGGGCCTGCGGTGGACACGCCCGCGCCAGGGTACCCTGTATGCTTACATTACGAGGTAGGCTGCCCAGCGTTTACTCATGAGCTGCGGCAGGTTGTCTGGCTGTCCACTCGTGCCTTCAAGCCGGAGCTGCCCGATAAGTACGACGGCAAGCTTAGTCCATCAGAGTTCCTTGGCATCTACACCATCGTGGTGCAGGCTCCGGGGGGGAGGACAAGATACTGGCCAACTACTTCCCATTGGCTCTCAAACCCAACGTCAGGTCGTGGTTGATGAACTTGCTAGAGGGCTCCACTTCTTCTTGGTCGGATCTGTGCCATCACTTCGTTGGTGCTTACCAGGGTGGCCACAAGCTCCTTGGTCGGATCTATGCCATCACTTTGTTGGTGCTTACCAGGGTGGCCACAAGCTCCTTGGTCAGGCTAGCGATCTGCATGTGATACCCCAGAGAGATGGCGAACCCCTCTACAAGTACATACAAAGGTTCGGCCATGTGCACACAACATTCCTGATGTTCATCCCGCAGCTATTGTTGCCGCATTCCATACGAATGTGCGCAATCGTAGAATGCGGTCTGAGATGAACATCGAGAAGGTCAGAACCATCAACGAGCTATATGCCTTGGCGGACAAGTGTGCACGTGCTGAAGGGGGGAGGCGAATTCCTGGGGAGGATGCTTGACGATGCATCAACCCTGAAGAAGAAGAGACGGAACCGCAATCGCAAGAGGAAAGGCAAGGCTGTGTTAGCAGTTGAGGAGTCGGGGAATCCCGGCAAGAAGCCAAAGGCTGAGAGCAACGGCAAAGAGACTGCTGTTTGCACTTGTAACCATGAGGCCACTGCCAGAGAGAAGACCGACGGCCCATATTGCAAGATTCACCATACCAAGGGCCATGATCTCGAGGAGTGCCGGCAAGTGGAGCAGCTTGCTGAAAAACAGAAACAAGAGTACGAGAAGCGCGACAAGGAGAAGGGTCAAGATGGTGCCGGTGGGTCCGGCAAGCAAAACCGTGGTGGCCGCTGCGGCAAGGCAAAGCAGCCAAAGGAGAAGCCCGCTTAGGGCCAGAAAGGAGATGATGGTGATGGGGATGAAGAGGAGTCCGACAATGAGTTCTAGAATGCAGTGGACGCCATGTGTGTTGATGGAGGCGCATCATTGCACTCCTCGCACCGGCAACCGAAGCAGTGGGTCCGCAAAGTAAATGCAGTGGAGCCGGCAATGGAAGCGCAAAAGCCAATCAAGTGGTCACACGCGCCCATCGTCTTTGACGCCGAGGATCACCCTGATCGCACCACTGCGGTCGGGTGTTTGCCGTTGTTGGTTTCACCAATAATCTGCAACCTCAAGGTGACAAAGATGTTGGTTGATAGTGGTGCTGACTTGAACTGGATCTCTCCTGATGTGATCAAGAGGCTGCAGATCCCGGACAAGGATATCGAGGAGACATGCACTTTCCAAGGGATCAGTCCAGGGAGGAACAAGCCAAAGGGCCAAGTTACGTTGCCGGTCACGTTCGGCAGCGAGCTCAACTACAGGACGGAAAAGATTGTCTTTGACGTCGTCAAGATGCTGCTGCCGTACAATGGGATTCTAGGCCGCCCGATGCTGGCAAAGTTTATGGCTGCGTTGCACTATGCGTACAATGTCATCAAGATGCCATAGCCGATGGGCGTCCTCACCATCAAGTCCAACCAGAAAGACACAATCATCTGTGCCGACAAGCTCTACCGGGAGGTAGTGGCAGCATGTGCCATGGAGGTACATGCTCCTGCTGGCAAAGCTCCCGGGGGAGGGAAAAAGAAGAAGACCAGCAAGACCTCTGATAAGGACTCCGGGAAGCGCACTTTAGAGTGCAGCATGCCTGTTGAGGACATACCAGAGAGCTCTACTGGCAAGAGCAAGAAAGCCAAAGCCTCTGCACCGGCGACCAAGCAAGTCTCTGCGAGGGAAGACGGGATGAGTGGCACTTTCTTCATAAGTGCCACTCTCAATGACAAATAGGAAAGTGCGCTCGTTGCCTTCCTACGGGTGAATGTCGATGTATTTGCTTGGCAAGCATCTGTCATCCCCGGTGTTCCTAGGGAGGCGATTGAGCACCACCTTGCTGTCTGTCCTCATGCAAGACCTGTCAAGCAGAAGGTCAGAAAGCAAGCTTTGGAGCGGCAAGAGTTTATTGCCGAAGAGATCAAGAAGTTGGAAGCGACAGGCCTGTTCAGAGGAGTGCTACACCCCACGTGGTTAGCCAATTCAGTGGTGGTGCGTAAGGCGAATGGGAAATGGAGGCTTTGTATCGACTTCACTGATACAATTAAAGCTTGTCCAAAGGACCCTTTCCCTTTGCCGCACATCGACCAGATTGTGGACTCCACTACCGGCTGTGAGTTACTCTCTTTTCTTGATGCCTATTCTGGTTATCATCAGATTTTTATGGCCAAGGAAGATGAGGAGAAAACTACATTCATCACTCCGTGTGCACGTATTGCTTTATACGTATGCCCTTCGGATTGAAGAGTGCCAGGGCAACATTTGCCAGAGCAGTTCAGATCGGTTTGGAGACCCAATTGCATAGAAATGTAGAAGCCTACATGGATGATATTGTGGTCAAAACCAAGGACAAGTCAACGCTAATCCAAGATTTGGAAGAGACATTTGCAAACTTGCGCAAACTCAACTTGAAGCTCAACCCCGAGAAGTGCGTGTTCGGCATTCCGTCCGGCAAGCTTCTAGGGTTCTTTGTGTCTCAGAGGGGGATTGAAGCCAATCCTGACAAGATCAAAGCAATCGAGCAGATTGAAGCACCAAGATGCGTCAAGGATGTCAGGCGTCTTACCGGCTGCGTTGCCGCACTTAGCAGGTTCATCTCCAAATCAGCAGAGCGCGCCTTGCCATTTTTCAAAATATTGAAAAAGGCAGGCCCAGTGGAGTGGGATCCGGAAGCGGAGGTCGTGCTCCAAGATTTGAAGGAGTACTTGTCCTCTCCACTAGTCTTAGTTGCGCCTAGGCCCCAAGAGACGTTGTTGCTGTACTTAGCGGCAACGAATCAAGTGGTTAGTGCTGCACTTGTGGCTGAAAGAGAGGCAGACGAAGTGGAGGCGGCAACCGTAGAGCCATGACCCGACAAGCCAAAATCTTCTTTGGCAAGGTCAGGTGCCAACAAGCCTGAGATTGTGCAAGCAAGTGAGCCAGATCAGCAAGTTATGCAGAAGAAGAAAATGGTGCAGCACCCAGTTTACTTTGTTAGCTCCCTCCCGCAGGGGGCTAGGTCAAGGTACTCTGGTGTGCAGAAAATACTCTTTGGCCTTCTCGTGGCCTCAAGGAAGCTGCGCCATTACTTTCAAGCACACCAAGTCACCGTCGTCACTCGCTTTCCTTTGCAACGTATCCTGAGAAATCCAGAAGCCACAGGCAGGATTGTGGAGTGGGCGTTGGAGCTGTCAAGCTTTGACTTGAAGTTTGAGAGTACCTGAACAATTCAGAGCAGAGCTTTGGCGAAATTCATTGCAGAATGGACCCCGACGCAAGACGAAGAAATACAAGAGACCTCTCTCCCCGGCAAGGAAACTGTTGATGATTGGATCATGTACTTTGACGGTGCTTTCACGCTGAAAGGCGCCGGTGCCGCATGCTGCTTATCGCACTCACCAGAGAGCATCTCAAGTACATGTTCAGATGCATTTTCCCAGGGAGCAGGCCACCAACAACACTGCTGAGTACGAGGGGTTGCTTGCCGGCCTGTGCATTGCAATCGACCTTGGTATTCGGAAGATGATTATCAGAGGCGACTCGCAGCTTGTGGTGAGAAAGATCAACAAGGATTACCAGAGTCCCTTGATGGAGGCTTACGTTGATGAAGTGAGGAAGTTGGAAGAGCACTTTGACGGTTTGCAAGCAGAGCATGTTCCTCGTGCCCAGAATGAGATTGCCGATGACCTATCGAAGCTTGCCGCCAAGAGATCTCCTATGGAGCCAGGAACTTTTGTGATATAACTAACTCAGCCATCCGTTACACCATCAAGGCTGGCGAAGAAAAGAAAGCAAGACGTTGGTGGTTACTTTCCAGCAGAGCTGCCGGCAGCCGCCAAGAAAGTAGATACCACTGACAAGACACCCGCTGCTGATGAGCCGCAGCCTCTGGCAAGCCAAGTCCTTGCCGTCGAAGCAAGCGCTCCTGCAGAGGAAGAAGTGCCTTTAGTCCTTGTTGTTGAGCCACAGGCTCCAGCATGGGCGCAGCCGATCGTCTAGTACCTTCAAACAGGAGAGCTTCCAGATGAGCAAGAAGAAGCGGAAAGAGTAGCCCGTCAATCAAGAATGTACCAATTTGTTGACAACACTTTGTTCAGGAAAAGACCAAATGGGGTGAAATAGAAATGCATTTGCTGGGAAGATGGACAAAGGCTATTGGAAGAGATACATGAAGGAATGTGTGGCTCTCATATTGGGTCACACGCGCTTGTCGGCAAGGCATTCCGTAAAGGATTCTACTAGCCGACAGCCCTTCAAGATGCCTTGGTGATGGTCACCAGATGTGAAGCATGCCAGTTCCACGCCAAGGACATCCACCAGCCAGCTCAAGCCCTTCAAACCATCCCTCTTTCCTGGCCTTTCTCGGTTTGGGGGCTCGACATCGTCGGCCCCTTCCCCCGTGCTATCGGGGGCTTTGAATTCTTGTACGTTGCAATCGACAAGTTTACAAAGTGGCCTGAGGTAGAGCCAGTGAGAAAGGTGACGGCACAGTCAGCTATCACAAGTTCCTCAAGGGATTGGTTGCCCGTTTCGGCGTACCCAATAGGATCATCACCGACAAAGGCACCCAGTTCACGAGCCGCGCCTTCACAGTATATTCTCAAGAACTTGGAAACAAGATCTGCTACGCTTCCGTTGCTCACCTGAGGAGCAATGGGCAAGTGGAGAGGGCAAATGCAAAAGTGCTACGTGGTCCCAGGACTAGAACTTTTGAGAAGCTACACAAATGTGGAAGACGCTGGTTGGAAGAGTTGCCGGCGGTTCTTTGGTCACTCAGAACGACACCAAGTCGAGCCACTGGCCAGACACCCTTCTCCCTTGTATATGGTGCAGAAGCGGTGCTCCCCATAGAACTCAGATATGGGTCACCTCGAGTTTTGGCCTTCGACGAGGAGGACCAAGACGGGCTACGGCAAGATGATGCCACGCTCCTTAAGGAAGATCATTTCCGGGCTGTTGTCCGTGCTGCACGATACCAGCAAGCTTTGCGCCGCTATCATAGCCGCAAACTTAACGCCAGGAACCTTGAGGAAGGCGACCTTGTTCTTCATCGGATTCAATACACGAAGGGTAAAAACAAGTTGATGCCAAAGTGGGAAGGCCCTTACCGGGTAGTACGAGTCACTAGGCCCACTGCAGTCTGCCTAGAGACCGAAGATGGCACCCTTGTGATCAACTCATGGAATATTGAGCATCTTCGCAAATTTTACCCGTGAGGCGCGGTTGCCGGGCTGCCTGGCAACCTCTTTTGTACAAGTTTGCCGGCAAGGCGTATAATCCTTTGTACAAAGCCGGGAGCAGAACCCGTGCGTAGTAAATAAAAGCTAAGTGTTTCACAACTCTTTGTCAAAGTACATATTTATTTATATGTTGCAGGCAGTGTTGTGTTACATTTTACCTTGCATAAGATGATTAACGAACCGTCAAGGTTCCAGCATCCTCTTTTCTCTTCTTCCTTTTTCTTAAAGGAATGAAGTGTTCCTCGCGTGCAAGTTTCCCAGGGGGAGTGACGGTATGGATACCAAATGACGTTCAAGATATCATTCTATGACAAGAAGTACAGCAAAGAAGAAGCTAAGTTGCAAAACTTTGAGACAAATTTTTTGTTGTAGTTGCAATTTCTCCTTGAATGATTTTGGCCTTTGTATGAGAAACCTGCACGCTAAGGAACCTTGTTGTGATCAGCTGCGCTGTTATTTTGTTTTGAGTCCGCTCAACAACTTAAGTGGCCGCGTTGTGATCGTCAAGTGTAACCTTGCCGGCAGCGGTACTTTCGGCAAGCTGCTAAGGATCCGTTCCTCAAGCGCTCGCGGCAAGAGTGCGCGCACCGGCAAGATTCTGGCAAGCGTTGGGTATAAAAATCATGCAAAGATGGAATAGAACAAGGGGAATAGCATACATCCATTCAAAACACGAGTCATATTACATCACAAAGCCAAGTGTAGTTCTAACTTAAGATAAAATCTGTCTTTTACATGAACCAGCCGCGGCAAGAAACGACAAGGGGGCTAGTCTTTGCGATTGCCCTCGGTCCTTGGAATCTGCTGGACCTTGCTGACGATTGGGGCGATGAGCTCTTTGGCCTCTTTGGTGTCGGATCCCTTCGGCAAACTCTTGAAGGCCTTGGAGACGTCAATACCGGGGTTCCGATAAGTGATCTTGACAAGCACCTTGGAGTGGGCGTCACTGCAGAACTTGCGGGATTCACTGGCGAAGTTGGCAGATCTCTCACCATGTTACTTTTCCAGTGCCTCGATCAAGCTTTCGAAGAAAAGAGTGAGCCTGGCACTGGCGGTGTCCCCTTCGGTGGTGGAGAAGTGATACTCCGGCAAGCCCATGGCGGATAGCTGGGCAGTGAGGTTTTCCGCAGCAACCACAAGATGATCAGTCCAAAGCTTGTAGGTGCTCTTGAGCTCGTTGAAGGAGTTTGCAGCGCTCTTGAGCAAGGCCTTCTCGCTCTCGAGGTCCTTCGTCAAGATCCTCTCACGCTCCTTGGCGGCATCAAGAGACTTTTGCAAGGTGGTCAGCTTCATCTTGTGATCTTCAATGACGTCTTTGGCCTTGGCCAGTTCTTGATTCTTGGCGGATATGGAGGTTTGCAGCTCCACCAAGGTGTGAGTTGTCTTATCCTTGTCTGCTTTGAGCGCCAAGACTTCCTTGCCGTTGGTAGTAAGATCTGCTTCAAGCTTCTACACTTTGCCTTCAAGCTCATTCTTGGCGGTCTCTTCGGCTCCGGCAGCATCGATGGCTTCCTTGATCTTGCTGGCATGCTCTGCGGCCTAAGCTTCGATAGCTTCATTGTGCTTTCGTTCCAGCTCATGGGTCTGCTGTGCAATGAGAGCTTGAATTTCATCATCTTTGCTGCGAAGATTAGCGGCAAGCTCTTCTTCATGAGCTTCAAGGCCAATCTTGCGCTCGTTCAATTCTGCCTCCGTTGCCGCTATTCTTTGCGTAGCCTCCTCTTGTGCCTTGTCGGTTGCGGCCTTTTGCAAGACAAACTGCTCCTTGGTGATGGCGAGTTGAGCGTGGTGTTCGTGGAGATCCTAGAGGCATTCTGCATACCAGACTTGCGTCTCCTCCACACACTTCTTGAATTCTTCTTCTGCCTTGCCAAGGATGGCAACCCTGGAGTCCAAGCTCTCTGTGCGGCTGCGGTAGCATGTCTGAAGCTTCTGGAAGTTTTCGCCCATGGCCTTGAGGAGTTGCTGCTCTTTAGTTTCATTACTATTAGCGCGCGGCTCATCGACAACCTCAAGCCTGGCAGCAGCAATGATTTCATCATCAAAGACTTCTCCTTCAATAGGCGCCCCAATGCTTGATGTCCCAGGGATGCTGACAAACAAGTTGTCGCCCACCTTCAGATACTTGCTTGAGGGAGGCATTTCAGATGTTGTGGGGTGGTGGTCGATGGTCGCTTTGCCGGTCAAGATCGCCCTCATAGCCGAGTTGGCGGTTGGCGCTCCTGAGATAGAGATGTCATCAGTGGCTTCGGCACTCTTGTTGCCGCCCTCTTTAGCAGTATCCTTGGTGGCCTCTTCATGGGCAGCATTGGCGGCTTCTTCATCAGTCATCCTGACGGCTTCGTCAGCAGCAATATTGCTGGCCTCGTCAGCAGCATCCTTCGCGATCCCCTCAATGGTGAAATCAACATCCATTTCGTCAGTTAGAGGTGGATCTGAAAGAGTGGAGAAGAGAAAAAAATCAAGATTCAGATCAAGTTCAAGAAAACAAAAAAAAGGAATAAAGAAGAAAAATACTTGACGATAGAAAACTTACCGAACTGAAACTGTTCAGGAGAAACAGTTCCTTCTCCGACAACCCCGGTTGTTGTCGCCTGGTTGCCGGCAGCTCCGGTTGCCG
This sequence comes from Elymus sibiricus, assembly GCA_039707655.1. NCBI lineage: Eukaryota > Viridiplantae > Streptophyta > Magnoliopsida > Poales > Poaceae > Elymus > Elymus sibiricus. The sequence continues at coordinate 207,325,806 of CM077674.1, forward strand.
GCACTTCCTCAGTGCGGATAGGCTCGTCGGTGGAGGCTCATGCCAGAGATTCAGTTACCGGGGCAGCGGTTGATGGAGGCATCATGGTTGGGTCTGCCTCCGGGCGTTCCTCCTCATGGCGCTCTTCTCCTGCTCCCTTGCCGATGTTAGCAACAAATACTTCGACACCAACACTTGCCAAGGGAAAGTGAGTAATGGCCTCACGCTGGGGGCTGCGCTGGGGGCTACGCCGAGGACTGGTATCCACGACGTCATCGTCTGGCGCTGTGCTTGTCGCTGGTTCTTCCTCTGCTGTGGTCCTCGCCTTCTTGGCCATCCTTTATGCCAAGGTTTCCTTGTCCCTGTTAAAACAAGTCAAGATGAGGCAAGTCTGATTACAAAGCACAAGGAATTAAGAGTTAAGAAAAATGATTGAAGATGCGTACTCTTCTTCCTCCTCCTCGTCGCTAAGGATGGAGAGGTCGTATAGGCTCTCAGGTCTAGTGCTGGAGGAAGGAGGTGGGGTAGAGGTTCTGGCTCGCTTGGTTGCCACAGACGCAGCAGGTTGAGAAGACCCAGCTCCTCTGACAGCCGATGCAGCTGATCGCCTCATAGAGGTGTGCTGCGCTTGCTGCTGCCGTGGAGCTTGGCATCGAGATCCTTGCCGCCCGGCAGCCTTGGCGGCCGCTCCCTTGATGGCTACTTCATCACCCGAAGATGAGGGATGAACGGGCTCTCCGGAGACAGCTCTCCAGAGGATGCGAGGTTTCTTTGCTGGAGCAAGACGAACAGGGGGCTCCCTACGCACAAGTTCCTCAGCGGTCTCTTCGCCCTGTCCTCCGGCAGGTTCTTCTTGCTCTCCGGCAAGTTCTTTTGGTGGCTCGTCTACTTGTTCATCCTCAGCCTCCTCATCAACATCGGCTACCGCGGATCCAGAGTCGCCGGCGCCTTCAGCCATTCCCGCTTCCGCCGCCCTGTTGGCGATATGCGCCAACTCTTCGGCGGTGGTGTCACGGATCAGATCCTTCTCCTCCCTAACGGGCCTCTCCACCAGGGTATCAAACCACTCCCTCACTGCATCTTCGAGCGGCTCCTGCCAAAGTCCTTCGATGCCATGGGCATTGCAAGCTGGCATGATTGCAATGATGGAATCCCTGGCGGAGTTGTTGCACAAGGGCACCACGCTTGCCGGCAGCTTGAAGTCGCCAGTGGTACGGAAGAGCTGGTGATAGAGCACCCTGTGTTGCAGTACCGTCAGGTTGGCGTGAAGACCGGTCTGCACTCGCATTCTTGTAATCCCAGGCGGGCCTGCCCTTGTTCTAGAGAGGAGCGATGCAGTGGCGAGGGAAATCAGCCCCCACCATTTCAATGGTGAGGCTAGCAGCCCTGAGGTGGAGGATGCGTGTCGTGATGATTGTGAGCTTGTCATCCTTGGCGTCAAGATAGCTCCAATCCTTGCCATGCTCCACTCTTGTCGTCCTAGGCTTGCAGAAATCTAGGAAGTTGTCTTCTTTGATCCAACACCATTCCCCGCGCCACTCATTCCACTTCAAATGGAGCTGCCCCTTGAGATAAACATCCTTGTCCCTGGGGATCCAAGTGATGCCACCGGAGAGGGCATCTGCTTTGATGCGAGGGGTGAAATAGTGGCGGAAGAGGGCTACATTGGGTACTACTCCAACAAAGTTTTCGCACAAATGTGCAAAAACCGACATGCAGGTCATGGCGTTGGGGGTGAAGTCTAGAAGACGGAACCCGTAGGTGTACATGATCTCAACGAAGAATTTGGAGAAAGGGGGGACAAGCCCACAGTAAAAATATGCGGTGAAGAAGGGATACTTGTCCTTGCCAGGTTTGATGGAGCTGGGAAGAACGTGTGGCGCGGTGTGAGTGGTCGTCTCCTTCCCCCACATGATCACATACCGCTCCACCAGGTCGCTCTCCTTCAGCACCGGTTTGAAGATCATGTTGTTTCTCCGCAGTGCCGCCATCTCTTCCTTCCTCGCTTCTGCATTCGGATCGACTACCTTCTCCGGCTTGTCTTGGTTCTTTTTGGGTGCCATGGCTGCTTTGGGGGAGGGCGGATCTGGAAGCAAGCGGGGGTGCGGTGCGGTGGCAGAAGAAGACGGTGTGCTCTGCTCTTGCGCAAGGAAGAAGACAACGGCAGATGGCAAGATTGGGAGAAGGGGGTAAATGAGCAGCGCCCCTCGCGGTTTCATTTTTATGGGGAAGGCGCGGGGTCTGGCTCTTCAATGTCCTACGTGGCTGCGCTTTTCAGGCGCACTACCTCCCGCGGCCGTTTTGTTCCACCTCTCCCACGTATGCATTTAATGCGCGATGTGGGGGCCATGGTAAAAGAGAAGATTATGGCAGTTATCCTCTGCCACGCATACCTATGCACTGTTTGGGCCTAGCCCAACGACGCCTCGCATGCGCGTGTGGCCCAGGCCCGGGGGCTCCTGTCGGTGTACCAAGACATGGGTGCCTTAGTGCCCTGACTTGTGCACGGACAGTTGCAGCCTTCCCGACGGCAAGGTCTTGCCGGAGGATTGCTTTCCCTCAAGACTCAAAACTTGATGAACAAGACCATGAAGAAGACCTCCAGGCAGGTCATCCAGAAGTACTAGTTTAGTACTAAAGACCAAGACTTTGGTTGCCGGCAAGCGAGGACCTGACAAGCTCCTTGCCGGTGAGCTATTTTCTGTCTTATTGCCGCTCCACCTCATCATCAACCAGATAAGCACATATTGATAGGTGTCGAGCGGGCAGGCAGTCAAACACAGCTGGTTAGGGCACGTGTCAGCATGCCACCTAAGGATTAGTTTTAATGACAACCGTCCCTGGGTCGTGTCAAGATTACAGAAGAGCAGCTGGACGAACGGTGCAGAACCTTTTGCCAAAGCCTCACCTCCCGAGCGTAGCACCTAACGGTGCATTTAATGTGTTTGTCCTACCCCGTTAGAGATAGACTTGATGACAGTGCAATCACTGTTCATACCCTGTAATGACCATCTTGGCCACTGTGGTAACCCCTTGGCCTATAAACGGAGGCCCACGACTACTGTTAGAACGGTCGACACTTAGCTGAACTACGCGTAGTAGCTGCACTTCCCGTGCACCTTGCCGGCAAGCTGCGCTCCTTGTAACTTGAGCTCATCCACAATAGAACCACCAAAGCAGGAATAGGGTTTTACGCTCACAGCGGCCCGATTCTGGATAAATTGCTGCGTGTTCTTGCATCTACCAATCCTGCTCTTCGTAGCGCACCGATCCCCGTAGCCAAACCGCAAAGGGGCCCTCTCAGTCCCATAGATCATTGTTCTCCACGACACCAAGTAGTGCGTATATAATCAGGGTGTAACCGACAATATTCGCTCCACCAAATTGAAGCATAACGAGTGAATGAACCAACCGCGACCTTAAATTTTTTACGTTCAGCAAAATTATGGGAAGCAAATATATCATTTATTTTGAACTCCCATTCAATATATAAATCAGGTCTAAAACGACCATTAAATGGTGGCATAGAAACATTAACCTGATCATGTGCATTTGGATGTCTTTGCACCTCTCGTGACGGTTGGTGTATTTTCTTAGGTGTTGCATGTCTCCCACAATCGATGAAGCCCACCTGACTGTAGAACTTGCCAAATTTAGTACAAAATAAGAAACAAAATCCGAGAATAATGTTCCTACAAACTACTCGGATGCGGTTGTAAAATGCTCACAGTAAAGCAAATATCAATGTCTTACAACTTCTTGCCATGCAACAGGAGGTGACCGGCAACCAGTGGTGTCAAATAACTCCAAAGATTGAGAAAGCGATTGCCATGTGAACGTAAATATGCACGGTGTAGAAATATGTGGAGCTGGGTTGGCCTTATATATGTGAAAAAATGCTACAACCACATTAATTAATGCAAGCTGAAAATTCGCTCAAAGTGGTCGAGTGCTGGTCCTATGCTTGACCGTACTAGAGACGCGAGACTAAGACACAAGTGAAATCACGTTGTAAAGCGAAGCAATAAATGTGGGAACTCTTGCAAATATATTATATATGGTATAAGTAGTACCCAATTGGTTTCTTTTGTGGAAGATTTTGTTGGGCAGGTTTCATTTGAAAATAAAAATAGAGATCAAAGAAAGAGAAAGTAAAGAAAGGATTGTCCGCAAAAGAAAAGGCAAGCGCTGATCTGCTATAAATCCCTGATTTTTCATGGTAAAGAAGGAAGAAAAAAAGAAAAGCAGGAAGTGCTGATGGTGTGTTTTGTTTGGAAAGTTTTGGTTTGACTAGCAAGTTCGGATAGGCATTACTAACAATTATTCCCAATCTTTGGAAAGTTTGCCATTAGAAAAAAAATCAAGTCAGATTTGTTTCCTATTGAACTACTAAATTCGTTTGTTTTATAGGAAAAGCTTGTGTTCAACCGACGGATCGGTGTGTTCCGTCCGTCACCTTCTACGCTGGCCACGTGCCTTTTAGACCCCAAGCCTTATCTCCTTATCTCCAGAAAGGTCAACAACGTCACACCTTATCTTCTTCCTGTACTTGTTCGTCTCCATGGCTGGATCCCGAGTGCCCTCCATGCCCATGCCGCCGCACCACCGGTGAGAAGCTACGCCCCGTCTCCTCTTCTTCTTCATCTCCTCCTCTTCCTCTCTCCTCCCTTTCCCTCTCCTCTAACCTCGTAGCCTCTTTGTCCCTCTCCAGGTCACATGGTGGTGGGTTACTACGCCTGATACGGGGAGGGCGCGCGTTGCCGCCTCTCGCCGGCCGGCGAGCACTTCTTTCCACCCCCTTGACCCCCCCCCCCCCCCCCCCGCTCCCGCACCTCCTATGTGTCGGGTCCGAGGCCTGACGTCGCAGCAGCTGCTCCCCTAGCACGAAGGCAGTTGCAGGCACCCGTCTCTGCAACAATTGTGTTGTTGCAAATCTCGGCACGATTTGACTACAGTGTCGGCATTGTTTTGTAGAAATAATCCTGCAACAAGACCAGTGTTGCAAAAAAAATCTACAACAAACACTCGGTTGCAAAATATTTTTTGCAACAAGATCTTTGTTGCAAAAAAAATGCAACAAGTTCTGTGTTGCAAAAAAATATCCGCAACACAACCGCATTTTGTAAATGTTTCTGCAACAATACCATTGTTGCAAAAGTTACATCACGTCTCCGGTGGTCGATCTTTCCCGAACTTCAACCGGCGGTCGCGTAGCACGGCCCTTGTTTCTGCAACACCGCGCTTGTTGCAGAAGGGAGGTGGGGGAACGTGGGTGGTACATTGGACGGCCAGCAGCGCGTCCATCCAATGGCCAGCCAGGCGGCGGATGTTTTTTAACTAATCCACCGGCCGACGCGTAGCGTCCCCCTTGTTTTATAAGGCTCACTTGGAATCCGGGCCTTATCTCTTGGAAATAGCTGAACTGTGGGGTGTCTTGTGAAAAGGAAATATAAATACTAGCAATTATTCCCAATCTTTGGAAAGTTTGCCATTAGAAAAAAAATCAAGTCAGATTCGTTTCCTATTGAACTACTAAATTTGTTTGTTTTATAAGGCTCACTTGGAATCCAGGCCTTATCTCTTGGAAATAGCTGATCGGTGGGTTGTCTTCTGAAAAAGAAATATAAAGGAAAGTTGTGATCGCACAAGAAAAAGAAGAGAGAGAAAAATAAGGAGGGTGCTAATTCGAATCTAGGCAAGTCCATTGCTAGCATCGTACGTGACTTGGTTCAAGGAAAAAATAGGTGCCGATTGGGCCTTATCCTTGTTGTTGACCTTGAGATTTAAAAAAAGCAGACAAAAGTCCGCTGATTTCATTGGTGCTTTGGGGCAGTTTTATTCAGTGGTGGCACAGGAAAGCTAGTTCCTGGTTTATTTTCTCTACCTTGTGCATCTGCCTGATATTTTCGTTTGCGTGCGCTGCCATTATCCGCTTCCCGTTCGCTCATATTCATTTGCCACCACAACATTTTTGACGCATCGCTCGCTCCACCGCTTCACCATATATTATATCATATATAATATGATATAATATATTTGTAAGAGTTCCCGCATTTATTGCTTCGCTTTGCAATGTGATTTCACTTGTGTCTTAGGCTCGCATCTCTAGTACGGTCTAGCCTAGGACTAGCACTCGACCACTTTGAGCGAATTTTCAGCTTGCATTAATTAACGTGGTTGTAGCATTTTTTTTCCACATATATAAAGCCAACCTAGCTCCACATATTTCTACACCGTGCATATTTATGTTCACTTGGCAATCGATTTCTCAATCTTTGGAGTTATTTGACACCGCCGGTTGCCGGTCACCTCCTGCTGCATGGCAAGAACTTGTAAGACATTGATATTTGCTTTACTGTGAGCGTTTTACAACCACATTCTAGTAGCTAATAGGAACATTATTCTTAGATTTTTTTCTTGTTTTTGACTAAATATGGCAGGTTCTAGAGTCAGTTGGGCTTCATCGATCGTGGGAGACGTGCCACCACCTAAGAAAATACACCAACCGTCACGTGCAAAGACATCCAAATGCACATGATCAGGTTAATGTTTCTATGCCACCATTTAATGGTTGTTTTAGACCTGATTTATATATTAAATGGGAGTTTGAAATAAATGATATATTTGCTTCCCATAATTTTGTTGAACGTAAAAAAGTTAAGGTCACGGTTGGTTCATTCACTCATTATGCTTTAGTTGGTCGAGCGAATATTGTTCGTTACACCCTCATTATATACCTACTACTTGGGATGATTTAAAACTTGCCATGAGACATACATTCGTACCCTCTTATTATACTCGTGAGATGGTTAAAAATTTACAACATTTAAAACAAGGTAGTGACACCGTAAGGAAATATTATGATGATTTACAAACTACCCTGTTGCATTCATCTTTAGAAGAAAGCAAAGCTGAATAGGAGATAATAAGACGTGCTGCAGAGAAGACAAACAAGCACAAGGTGCAAATCCCAAGAGTTGCGATGGTTGTTCCTTCCACCACTATGCCTACTATGACTACAACATCTGTTGTTGTGAGCACTCTACATCACTTCCACCATGTGACCTGTCACCACCGAGAGTGCCTACATCATCTGAGTTGACCATAAGAGGTAATGATAAAGTTATCGATCTTCCCCCTCCACATGAGTATGATAAATGCCTTGTCAAGTAAAATGCACCATGTGATGAGCTACTCACTACTTTGATCACACCACCTATTTTAGAGGACTATGTTGATGATTTGACTTTTTCATGTGACTCAACGACGAAAATAACAATATTTTTGAGTGCACCCATTGAATTAACTATTGATGAGAAAGAACCATGTGAATCAGTGAATAAATCAGATTTGGATCCAATACGTTTGATTAGAGATGACGATGTGTTATCTAGAATCTCGCATGCTAGTTCTTTGTATTCTGTGATGTTGAATCCACCATGTCTTTGTCACATGCAAGGAATAAAATATCTGAAATTACATGTTCAAAATTGCTGTAAAGTGTTTATACCACTAATTTTACTTTTAACTTGATTGGAGAGTATGGCGTAGACAGGGAATTTTTTGTGCATAGGATTTGCATCACGGGTGATGATCATGCTAGCCTGAAAGAAATGAAAATAATTGTGCCAATGTTTAATCATTTTGATATGACCTCTAATCTTGGTGATGATTCTGTGTCGAATGACTTGTTGCATGTTTGCTTATTTAAGCATGTTGTAGCATGTAATTTTGAAACAATTAAAGTTTATTCACCAATGTTGGGATGGTTTAATGATGAGCATTGCCAATCTTTTGATATGAATAAGAGCTTCACTTATATGTGCAAACTGAGTTGCAATATTTTCATGCCTTTGACTTCTTGGGATAATGTTTTGCCTTTATATTTCACGACATTTGAAGAGTACTCTTGTATAAATGTGTCACATGTGCCATAACTAAGAGCAATAAAAATGGATGACATATACATATACAATGTGTACACCTTGTCTCTTTTGTTAGCCACATTTCAGATTAGCAACGCCGAGGACGGCTTTGTTTTCAAGAAGAGGGGATGATGAGGACATGGCTACGACAGTTACACCCACAGCCCCTGCGGCTTGATACGTCTCCGTCATACCTATAATTTTTGATTGTTTCAAGCCAATACTCTACAACTTTCATATACTTTTGGCAACATTTTATATTATTTTTGGGACTAACATATTGATCCAGTGCCAAGTGCCAAGTGCCAGTTCCTGTTTTTTGCATGCTTTTTGTTTCACAGTAAATCCATATCAAACGAACTCCAAACACGATAAAATTTTATGGAGATTTATTTTGGAATATATGTGATTTTTGGGAAGAAGAATCAACACAAGACGGTGCCCGAGGTGGCCACAAGGCAACAGGGCGCGGCTAGGGGGTGGTCGTGCCGTGTTGCCTTGTGACTCGCTCGTACATTGTTAGGGCCCTTGTTTCGCCGCAAGAAAGATAATTTTCGGATAAAAATCCCCTCAAAATTTCAGCCCAATCGGAGTTACGGATCTCCGGGAATATAAGAAACAGTGAAGGGCCAGAAAACAGGAACGTGAAACAGAAGAGAAACAGAGAGAGATCCAATCTCGGCGGGGCTCCTGCCCTCCGGGAGCCATGGCGGCCAAGGACTAGAGGGGAAACCCTCATCCCATCTAGGGGGGGAGACCAAGGAAGAAGAAGGAGGGGGCTCTCTCCCCCTCTCTCCCGGTGGCGCCGGAACGCCGCCGGGGCAATCATCGTGTGATGGCGATCTACTCCAACAACTCCGTCATCTTCATCAACACCTCCATCACCTTCCCTCATCTATTTACAGCGGTCCACTCTCCCACAACCCACTATACCCCGTACTTGAACATGGTGCTTTATGCTTCATATTATTTTCCAATGATGTTTGAGTAGATGTTTGTTGTCCTATGGGTGATTGGTGAATTGCTATGATTGGTTTAAATTGCTTGTGGTTATGTTATATGTACTAACCCTTCTAATAAAAAGTTTGGTTAAGTTTTGTGTGGATGAATTGTTCGAAGATCGAGGAGGTATCGATATAAGAAGAATAAGGAGAGGCAAGAGTTCAAGCTTGGGGATGCCCAAGGCACCCCAAGTAAATATTCAAGGAGACTCAAGCGTCTAAGCTTGGGGACGTCCTTGAACTTTGTTCATGCCCATGGAAACTTTGTGAATCTTGATTACAGAAACTTTTCAACAAAAATAATTATCCCCTTTGTGAATCCATTGTATTATAAAAATAATGTGCCAAGATTTACCTTTAGGATGTTTAAATTGTTTGTTTGGTGTGTGCTGTGAAAAAACAGAAACTTTTGTTGTAGTATTTGAATTTACATATTTTACTGGAACGTGCAAAAATTCTGAAATATTTACACAGTACTGCTATGCAAATTTTTAATTTTTTCTTTATTTTTCAGAATTTTTGGAGTTACATAAGTATATGTTTCATCTGCATCTTTACAGACTGTCCTGTTTTCACAGATTGCTGTTATAGTTTCTTTATCTACTTATGTTTGAAATCTTGTTGAGCCACATTGACTTGGGAGCCACATAATTGTGATAGCATACAGTGAGTAATGTTTGATTATAATTATACAATAATGTTACAGCAGGACATGATGGGATTTGATGTTATATGTACTAACCCTTCTAATAAAAAGTTCGGTTAAGTTTTGTGTGGATGAAGTGTTCGAAGATCGAGGAGGTATCGATATGAGAAGAATAAGGAGAGGCAAGAGTTTAAGCTTTGGGATGCCCAAGGCACCCCAAGTAAATATTCAAGGAGCGTCTAAGCTTGGGGACGCCCCGGAAGGCATCCCATCTTTCTTTTTCGGCAATTATCAGTATGTTTCGGTTTTTGTTTTGTTCACATGATATGCATAAATTCTTGGAGCGTCTTTTGTGTTTATTTGTTCCTTTTCTTTTATGCACCATGCTGGTATGAGATAGTCCTTGGTTGATTTATAGAATGCTCTTTGCACGTCACTTATATCTTTTGAGTATGGCTTTATAGAATGCTTCATGTGCTTCACTTATATCATTTGAAGTTTGGATGCTTGTTTCTCTACATTTGGAAAACCGTTATTTATAGAATGCTCTTTTGCTTCACTTATATTTATTAGAGTGTGGTCTTTTGTAGAAAGAATTAAACTCTCATGCTTCACTTATATCTATTTGAAGAGTTGACAGGAATTGGTCATTCACATGGTTAGTCATAAAATCCTACATAAAACTTGTCGATCACTAAATATGATATGTCTGATTCCTTGCGATATTTGCGATATTGAGGTGGTAATATTGGGGCATGCTAGTAAAAGAATTAAAGTTGAGTATTAATAATGGTGTTAAGGGAAGTAAGTCTTTAGGCAAATAAATCCTCACGCATGTAAAGTGGTGGCCACTGACATTAGCAGTGAGGTCGGAGCATGATTTATCGTTGATTGAGTCTTTGTGTTGTTCGGATCGGGGGCGCGCGATGGTTAACTCCTCCCAACCTCCCCCCTAGGGTCATGCGAGTAGTACTTTGCTTCGAGGGCTAATAGGTTTTGCAATAAGTATGTGAGTTCTTTATGACTAATGTGAGTCCATGGATTATACGCACTCTCGCCCTTCCGCAATTTGCTAGCCTCTTCGGTACCGTGCATTGCCCTTTCTCACCTTGAGAGTTGGTGCAAACTTCACCGGTGCATCCAAACCCCGTGATATGATACGCTCTATCACACATAAGCCTCCTTATATCTTCCTCAAAACAGCCATCATACCTACCTATCATGGCATTTCCATAGCCATTCCGAGATATATTGCCATGCAACTTCCACCGTTCCGTTTATATGACACACATCTTCATAGTCATATTGCTTTTCATGATCATATAGCTGACATAGTATTTGTGGCTCAACCACCGTTCATCATTTTTTATACATGTTACGCTAGATCATTGCACATCCTGGTACACTGCCAAAGGCATTCATATAGAGTCATTCTGTATAGTTTTTATCGAGTTGTAATATCGAGTTGTAAGTAAATAAAAGTGTGATGATCATCATTATTAGAGCATTGTCCCAGTGAGGAAAGGATGATGGAGACCATGATTCCCCCACAAGTCGGGAAGAGACACCGGACGAAAAAAAAAGAGGCCAAAAAGAGCCCACAAAAAAAGAGAAAAAAATAAAAATGAAAAAAATGAAAAAAAATGAGAGAAAAAGAGAGAAGGGGCAATGTTACTATCCTTTTACCACACTTGTGCTTCAGAGTAGTACCATATTCTTCATATAGAGAGTCTCCAGAGTTGTCACTTTCATATACTAGTGGGAATTTTTCATTATAGAACTTGGCTTGTATATTCCGATGATGGGCTTCCTCAAATGCCCGAGGTCTTCATGAGCAAGCAAGTTGGATGCACTCCCACTTAGTTTCCGTTGAGCTTTCATACACTTATAGCTCTTAGTGCATCCGTTGCATGGTAATACCTACTCCTCGCATTGATATCAATCGATGGGCATCTCCATAGCCCGTTGATTAGCCGCGTCGATGCGAGACTATCTCCCTTTTTGACTTCCCCCTATTTGATCTCTATCACTGCATTCTATTCCACCCATAGTGCTATATCCATGGCTCACGCTCATGTATTGCATGAAGTTGAAAATGCTGAAGCGCGTTAAAAATTATGATCCAATTGCTTGGTTTGGCACCGGGGTACTCTTGATTTGATCTATGCAGGGAAGAACGAGCGTGTCATGCTTACCACAACTAAGTGTATAGAGATTGTTTCCTTTAGCTCCATTATTATGAAAGGCAATGTTGAAATACATGCATTTTTTGTATTATTCTTTCAATATCAAATTGATAGACTATTGCCTTGAATCACTCGTATCTTAATATTCATGCCATGATTAGATTACATGATAAAGATTATGTTAGGTAGCATTCCACATCAAAAATTATCTTTTTATCATTTACCTACTCGAGGATGAGCAGGAATTAAGCTTGGGGATGCTGATACATCTCTGTCGTATCTATAATTTTTGATTGTTTCATGCCAATATTCTACAATTTTTATATACTTTTGGCAATATTTTATATTATTTTTGGGACTAACATATTGATCCAGTGCCCAGTGTCAGTTCCTGTTTTTTGCATGTTTTTTGTTTCGTAGAAAATCCATATCAAACGAAGTCCAAACGCGATAAAATTTTACGAAGATTTATTTTGGAATATATGTCATTTTTGGGAAGAAGAATCAACGCAAGACGGTGCCCGAGGTGGCCACAAGGCAACTGGGCGCGACCAGGGGGTGGCCGCGCCGTGTTGCCTTGTGACTCCCTCGTACGTCGGTTGGGGACCATCTTTCGCCGCAAGAAAGATAATTTCCGGATAAAAATCCCCTCAAACTTTTGGCCCAATCGGAGTTACGGATCTCCGGGAATATAAGAAACGGTGAAGGGCTAGAAAACAGGAATGCGAAACAGAAGAGAAACAGAGAGACAGGGAGAGAGAGAGAGAGAGATCCAATCTCGGTGGGGCTCCTGCCCTCCAGGAGCCATGGAGGCCAAGGACCAGAGGGGAAACCCTCCTCCCATCTAGGGGGGAGGCCAAGGAAGAAGGAGGGGGGCTCTCTCCCCCTCTCTCCCGGTGGCGCCGGAACGCCGCCGGGGCAATCATCATGTGACGGCGATCTACTCTAACAACTCCGTCTTCTTCATCAACACCTCCATCACTATCACTCATCTATTTACAGCGGTCCACTCTCCCGAACCCACTGTACCCGCTACTTGAACATGATGCTTTATGCTTCATATTATTTTCCAATGATGTATTGCCATCCTATGATGTTTGAGTAGATTTTTGTTGTCCTATGGGTGACTGGTGAATTTCTATGATTGGTTTAAATTGCTTGTGGTTATGTTGTTGTCCTTTGGTGCCCATCATATGAGAGCGCGCGTGGATTACACCTTAGGGTTAGTTGTATGTTGATAGGACTATGCATTGGAGGGCAAGAGTGACGGAAACTTCTTCCTACCATAGAAATTGATTCATACGGGATTGAAGGGGGACCAATATATCTTAATGCTATGATTGGGTTTTATCTTAATGAACATTAGTAGTTGCGGATGCTTGCTAATAGTTCCAATCATAAGTGCATAGAATTACAAGTAAGGGATGACATGCTAGTAGTGACCTCTCCCACATAAAAACTTGCTATCGGTCTAGTAACTTAGCCAATTGCTTAGGGACAATTCCGCAAATCCTACCACCACTTTTCCACACTCGCTATACTAACTTAATTGTAATTTTATTAAGAACAGCACCTAACTTTTATTTCACGTTCTTTATTATCTTGCAAACTTATCTTACTACACCTACAAAGTACTTCTAGTTTTATTACTTGTTTCTAGGTAAAGCGAACGTTGGTGTGCGTAGAGTTGTATCGGTGATCGATAGAACTTGAGAGAATATTAATTCTACCTTTAACTCCTCATTGGGTTCGACACTGTTACTTATAGAAAAAGGCTACAAACGATCCCCTATACTTGTGGGTTATCACTGCTATACCTGTTGGACCATTTACTAGAGCTCGCGCACGCCAGTTAAATTATCAGGTACTTTCGCTTCTTCATAATGTTTCTAATGTTCATGAGAATATGATGCTGCCTAACTTAGATACATTTGTATTGCCTACAGTTGAAGGGCCTAACATGGACAAGAATGATGAACATTGGAGCATGATCAAGCATGGTGATGAAGGCGCGCGCGAAGGGAACAAGAACGGAGTTTCTGGTGGAGATTTCCGCACTTTGAAGCCACCATGATGACATACAAGAAGATGGACGAAATATACAGGATGGCCATTAATAAATTTCATCCATGGCTTATTATTGGTGCTGCGCCACCTTATTTTTGGGCCATGCTCATGTATTTTCGAAATAGTACTTCATAGGCTATTTTTAGAGTCCGTATTGTAGGGGAAACGACTCAGGAGGTATTTTGGTCCCACCTTGCCAAGGGTGGACGAAATCCCCTCTCTTTTCCCCAATAAATACAGCCCTTAAGGCATCGTTTAGACTTGTGATTTGTTTAGTTAAAAGTTAGCCATTGCAACTTCGTGTACTTCGTTTGTTTCCAGTGACCATGCCAAGACCGCTTTCGCATCCTCACCTTTATCAATACTTCATCTATATTCGCAATATTCAGATTGCTTTTATCATATTCTTGCTCATTCTTTGATTGCGTGCAGGAATAGACCTTCGTGGTCAGGCTGATCGTGCTTCCGGGATCGTTAGTAACCTCAGGACATTGGTTTAGCGATTGCTAAGGCGCAACGTTGTTGCACGTTTGTAGTCGGGTCGTCAAAGTCGACTCCACCAAATCGATAGTTATCATCTCATTGAAAATCGGGACACCCTCGCCCCTATCATAAATGGAGGGTGGATGCTTGTTATATTGTCTTGCGCCATTCAAGTTCACATATTTGTTATTGAAAATAAAAATAAAAATTAATGATGTGGAGAGCTTTCGTGTTCTTTGACGATGTGGAGGACTTGCATGTGGTAAAAAGTGAAAATTAGAAAGTTGAATTGTTGCATAGACACTTAATGATGTGGATGGCTAGCATGTGCATTTAAATGGGAGGTGACATGTGTGGGACATATGTGATGAGGTGGATAGGCTGCATGTTAAGATAAATAAGATGGTGGGGATGAACTTCTTAGATATATAAGATATAAGATTTATGGCGGTGGAATAGACGAAAGGCGGTGCAGGTGGGTCCACACGGCCTAGGGGCGCACCAGATGGTCGTGTGGGCCCCTTGTGGCTCCGCTCGATCTCTCCCGAAGCTTCCTGGGTCCTTCGTTGCCCAGAAAAAATCATATTAAATCGACAAGTTATTTTAACCTCTTTAGATATTTATTTCTTATAAAACAAAAGACATGCAAAAAAAACAGAAACTGGCACTGGGCACTAAATTAATAGATTAGTCCAGAAAAATAATGTAAAATGTTATAAAAATTATATAAAAGTGAGAATATAATAGCATGGGACAATAAAAAATTATAGATACGTTTGAGACATATCACCCATGAGTAGTTTCTTTGGACTATGGGTCCGTAGTAGTAGCTAGATGGTTCTCTCTCTCTCTTGCTTCTCAATACAAAGATCAAATGAACTGCCCTACATGATTGTGATCCATCTAATGTAGTTCATCAATTGTCACTTTATGATCAGACTTATTCATGAATTTTCTTGAGATCTATTTGGTTCTATTGTTGCATAATTCTTATTCATATATGCTTTCCGATCTATTCTCTCTTTCTATGGACAAGTATGGGGTTTGATCTTCAGAAAGAGTTGTGTATGATAATTGGCTCAACCGTGCAAGTAAGCATCACAGTGACAGAAAGTGAAAAACACTTGTATTTGAGTTGTTGCCGCTAGGGATAAAAAGATGGCTGTGTAGTTGTCCTTTAAACGCAGGGTGAAGACAATATATCAAAGTAGGATGCGACGACCCAATCCTTGCTCATTTACCACCGTATCCAGATCAAGATACGACGCGTCACCAAAGGGGCAACGCCCAGACCTTGCTCATTTAACATCACACCAGGGTTCCGATATGGCGCGTCCATAAGAGGGTTACGCTTGCCTCAAAAAAAAAGGGTTACACCCCAACGATGTTCTTCTGGTTTCAACGGTAAAGCACCCACAGATAAAACATATGTCCAGAGTAATGGCACATCCAGGACTAACTGATTTATAAAACCTACCAAACATGAATAAAAAAACATAAGACAAAAACTGTTGTAGTGCACTAGGCTAAGAGTAAATATATCTGATTAGGCATCGACATCAACATTCTCGATGCTTCACCAAGAAAACACTACCAAGATATGACCAATCCAGATTGATGTTCTTACTAAAATTTTGTTTTATCATACATTCCTGTTGGCTAATCCAACAGGGAGATCTTCTTATGGAGCTTCAAGAAGGCTGGCTCATCTCTCTTGCATCATTGACCATGGGAGTGCAGCACCAGACAAAGTTCTCAGAGCGGGTACACGTTTCGCGATCAAGAAGGCCTCGTTGAGACGTGCTGCCCGGTCTGCAAACTGGGAGGCCCTCTGTATTGTTCACACACACAAAAACACAAGGTTAGAGGCCGATGCTTGTAACACAAAAGTAATGATATGATGTCATTACAAATGGTAGCCATCAATAGCTGAAAAGTGGAAACTTATGACATCCCACATTGACATGTGGTCAAGAAAGGCAGCACGTGGCTCAAGCACGCCAAGACAGGCCATACCACTGTTTTAATGGGAGAATTTGACACATGCCTGAACTGACATGGAATTCAGATTAATTACAATAACGATGTCTAATATTTCCAGTCCTGACTTTGCATGAAATCCCTAGGACTAAAGACACTCCTAATTCAGTCTCATGTAATTAGTTGGCCATGGTTAGGTACAGTATCAAATTTACCTAATCAGCCAACTGTTATGTACTCCCTCCGATTCACAAATAGTATAAGATGTTTCGGATATTTCAATATGAACTACATACGGACTGAAATGAGTAACATGCTGAAACGTGTCTATATACATCCGATTCAGAAAAAGGTTAGAACATCTTATATTTGTGAACGAAGGGTTCACACCATTATCTGCCTTTAGTAGAGGGAAAACAGAGCCATGATGTGCTTGTGGTAATAATTATGATCATGGTCTGCATTATCCAAGATGGAGTTAATCATGAGAATCTGGGAATGATTCTGTCAGTTTGAATAGTTTGATACCGGTGCGGAAAACAATCACTAAGATCCAGTTGAATTATATAAAGGCTGCCACTGGGAACCAAATCGGAATTATTGGGTGTGGCTTGATGCGGCAGTTTACATTCACCAATAATTTGAGAATGATGAAATTGCAAAGTCCCACTATTCTACTACACTGCTGAGAGATATCTAAAATGAGAAAAGATAACTCTCTAAGTACAACGTTTGAAGTATTTGTTTCAGGGAGGAACAAAGACGATATAAGCATGAAAGGGGATATTTTTCTGTCATTATTACAGATAAATAGCCACTTTCCAAGGTAGGGGTTCAAGAACAGTATTTGCTTCTCGTGTTTACACACTGGTCACCTTAAATTGAATCAGCAAGCAGGTTCTATCTACAGCAAACAAGTGGTAAACACTAACATAATACCTAGAATCAGAACATCTCCATAATAAATACATGAGAAAAAAGAAAGGATCACAAAAATAGTGGCAAACTCTACCAGACAATACATGATGGTGTGATTTTTACAGAAAATAAATTACGCCGTCTGAATTTGAATAGTGATGTTTCTTCTGGTCAGTGCGGCATGACTACATGACAATTTCCTAGGCAGGAACTCACCTTAAGAATATCTTATATTTGTGAACGGAGGGAGTATTACCTAATACAACTCAACTAAAGACTGTTGTATGGAATTACGCATTTCAATCAGATGAACAAACAGGTACCAACTCTAATTTCATTCTTCAGGATTTGACCACTAGTAGTTTGTGAAGCAAAATTATGAAAGCATAAATCAACCCACAGAACAGTATAACAGTCAGGGGCGGACCCACGTTGGCACAACCGGTGTCACAGGACACCGGGTAAAATTTCTGCTTGCCCTGTATAGCCCCGTATATTTAGGCTAGGACGCCGGTCAATTCGAGAGCAGGACACCGGCTGGACCAGACTGAAGCTAGAGAGGCAAGCAACGAGATAAGCCGAGCGCGGCCCAACTACCAGTAGCAGCCCATGCGATCGATTGGAGGTAGCCAGACCTAGCTCCATGTGTGGCTTTTACATACCCCGGATGTTACTTGTATCCAAACTTCTGTTTTAGTTGAATAAATTCTAGTGACACTAAAAAAAAATTCCATTCACCTAAAAAAAAGCTGTATGATCGATTGGATCGATCTTCTCCTCTGTTACATGTATGTCTACTCGCCTCCTGACCTCGAATCTAATCATGGTGAGTTGGCGTCGCCTGCTCGGCCAGTCGCTGTCGATGCTTCGCCGCTCTGCCAGCCGGCCCTGCTCTTGTGGCCACCCACACTCCGGCCACTTGCAGATCGCAAAATTACTCCCCACTTGGTAACGGCATCAATCTCTCGCATGTTAATCTAGTTCTTTTTTCGGAACTGTATTTCTAGGGATTTTAGATTTAAGGTATTACAGTTGAAATTGGATTGCCACGATTTGCTAATTTCTCTTAGGGTTTTACATCTATTTGGATTATTTGTTGACCGCGTGCGCTGGGGAGTAAAACACAATTCAAGTGTTATCGTACGCAGTCAAGGTCTATTGTTGTATGTTGCCGTTGCCAAGAAAATGTGTTTTTGTCGTTTAGTGTTCTGATATTTTAGTGTCCATTTTTACATAATCAACAAGTATTTCAGGCGAAACACTTTATTTCAGTAACCATCTTTACTGACATTTTAAGTTATTTTTTGAGAAACATAGTACATTCGCGGATGCTCAAATACACGTACATATATACTCCCTCCGTTTCTAACTATAAGACGTTTTGGTAGTTTAATTTGAACTACCAAAACTTCTTATATTTACGAATGGAGGGAGTACATCCTTATGAGACACACAAATGTTATTTTTATGTGTAGTATTGTTCGATATCCATCGTGTATGGTGTACACCTGGACACGGGGGCATTTTGGTTCTGGGTCCGCCCCTGATAATAGTTAGTGAAATGATTACCTTATCATCAAATGCGATCTTAATCTGGGGAAGGCCCTGGGTCTTGCGCCTCATCCTATACATCCTCCTCCCGAGCACAACTATCCCCAGCAACGCTGCAGCGATGGAAATCGGCCAAACCGGACTCACTTTCCAAGCACAGTAATGGATGAACCTGAACGGCAGCCTCCACCATACAACCACTTGCCTCTCTCCATCACCGGTGACCGGAGCTGCAGCTGCAACCAGAGGGGAAGAACCATCCTTGTCATCGCCACCAGGTTCAGCACAACCAGAAGCGGCACTAGCATCCTTCCCTTGCTCCGGCTCTTCCTGCAGGGTCTGCATTGCATCGCTTGTTGCAGCAGCTTGAAGGACAGAGCTTTCGCTAATGGCATCTGCCCCTCCATCTTCCAATTGCAAACTAGAATTCTCTGATAGTTCTATCTGGAGTCTTACACCGGCGACCGCAGTTGCATCGGAGTCCAAAATTCCCTCCAACCCTTGAAGCGCGGCTTGCGGAATCGAATCAAACTCACCACGACTTAACCCCGCACTTTGCTTCTCATGTGCGCCCCCGCCACATGCCACGGAAGCTACAAAAACCGGCGAGGCTTGTGCAGTCACATCAATCCCGCCTAATTGCAACTGTGCGCTGGAATCCACCACCCCAATAAGATCCGTCTGCTCTTGCATAGCAGAACCAAATCTGTCCACTGATCCTAACCCGGATTCAATTTCCACGTCGTCGGAGGCAGCCTCCGACCACGAGCCCTCGCCGGAGAAGCCGGTGGAGGAAGAGGAGTCGAGGGCGAAGTGGTCGTGGAGGACGTCGCCGCCTTCCCCGGACACAAGGACGGCGTCATCGCCTCCGACCCCCGAGGATGCAGAGAGCACCTCCCAGTCGCTGAAATCCGAAGCCCCGTCCTCCATGGCGCGGTGGCTCTGGCGCTCTGCCTACGGGGTTGAGGGTCCGGGGTTGAGACCCGAGAGGGGAAACACTTTGAGACAGCCGGTTGCGTCCGGGTGTTTTGCGGGGCCCTCTTGGAGAGAAGGAAGGGTGTAGAGGAAGAAAAGGCGGAGAGGGCGAATAACCAGTTGCGCGCACAATTTCTATCGCAACCACAAATCAGCCATGCACGGCAAATCAGTTGGTCCACATCGGGAGAATATCTGGTTCTCCCGGAGCACCCAAGCTTAGAAGCTTAGGTGCTCCGATGCGACCTCGGCCGTTTGATCGTGATCTAATGGGCAGCATCACGGAGATGTGGACCAAAGCGTCATTTCGGGAATGTTCTGGACGTTTTCTGCAAAACATTCATGCTGGATTTGTTTTTGTTTTTTGTTTCTCAATGTGTATTTCAAATTTTGATTTGAAATTTTTAGGGATTGTATACTCATGTAATGTGAACATCCACAATTTTTTATGCGCATTTTGAAAAATTGGAGCATGGAGCACCAGATATTCTCCCGGTCCACATCCTCATTCTCTCTCTTCTCTCTTCAAAAACATTCATCCTTTTATTCCACCTTTACTAACTTAAATCATTTATATACCATGCTTCAACCAAGCTACGGTCAAACGCGTCTGCCCTGGTTGACATGGCGAAGCAGTGGGTCCCGGATGTAAGGAAATTGCGAAATTTGACAGCATACTGACGGATACGGTGCAGTGTGGCATGCACCTACTTTCTTCACAAGTGTTAGAGGCACAAATCAAAATACGCAAGTTTGAATGGCAGAACTCGAATATGCAACTTCGGTAGTGGCACGAACCAACATTTCCCTTTCTTTAAAGCCTACTTAAGTCAATTTGTATTCTTTACATGTTAATTTTTATTCTTTACATGTCTAAGGTGCATTTGTTTGTGTTGTATGAGTTATGTCTTGGTTGAAAGGCCCTTGTTCTAGGTAGGCCATTTCTAAGAACTATAAAAGCTACCATTAATGCACTACAAAATCTGTGCTATTTTGTGACAAAAACCCTGGTGACGGAACATGAAATGTCATCTAAGATCATTTTCTTTGACGGCCGACCATCACCAGCTGTTTCCCCCCGGGGCAGCGCCCTCGACAACTTTGGTGACGTTCTGGCCTGATTTTCGGCGACGCATTCGACCGTCATTAGACATGTGCATATTCTGCGACGAATTGTAGTGTCATAGAAAATAATTCAAAATTTATGATTTTTTGAGATCTCAATTGCTTATATCATTAAAAAATCCCGGTGTGGAGCCAAATCAGAAAATATATACTTTTGATTACACTTATCGTCTCCCCTATGTGGGGCCACTTGACAGCAACAAAACTAATACTTAATATCATTACAAGATATGCAGAAGTTCATACATACTCCCTCGAACGAGTGCATGTTTGACCGATTTTTTAGAAAAATATATCAATATCCATAATACAAAATTTATATCATTTGATCCATCATGAAAGGTAGTTTCATATTTTATCTATTAGGTATTGCAGATGTTGTTATTTTATTCTATAATATTGGTCAAACATTCAAATGGTTGACTTGTACAAAAATCAATACACCTTATATTCTGGAACGGGGGGAGTAATTAACATGCATATGTCTACAACCTAACAGAACTACTTGAAGTTATTCATCGTCGTTGTTGTCGTCCTCCTCCTTGTCGTCGTCCAACTCGTCGCCGTCGTCATCCCAGTCGCTGTCGTAGTCCTCCCTGTTCGAAATATGCCCTAGAGGTAATAATATTGTATTATTATATTTCTGTATTGATAATTAAGAGTTTATATTCTATGCTATAACTGCTATGATCCTGGAATATGCGATTCAGTGAAAAACTCATATGCACGTGTAAAACGATAAACGACAAAATTAGGTTCCTAGTCTCGCCTCTAAGACTGGCTCAAGTGTTATTGGTGATCATGTTTTCCGGATCTTAGGATATCGTTAAGTGTAACGATGGTACTAAAACAACATTGAGAATATGATGTTAGAAGAACGATCATATTGAATCGACACAAACTTGTTTGTTATACTTTGAGTTAATATCGTCTAAAGTCAATTGTTATAACACGGAGTGTTAGCGTGTGTTTTAGTTCCTTAGCCCATGAGAGTATCGTAGTCACTTCTTACCGTATGGTGGACTTTGGAGTTGCTCAAACGTCATTTGTAACACGGTGATCATAATGACAACTTACAGGTTCATTGGAAAGTTTGACGATGGAGAGAAATTCTTAGGGCCCTCTCGGTGTGACGGCATCCATCATCGTCTGGCCAGACACAGCTGACTATGTCACAGGGATGCCGGAACATGTCAATGAGAAAGAAGAACAAAACCGGTAACGAGGAGACCGGTATAGTGAGCATGTGTATGACTCAAGAGGATACCGATACATCTCACCTCGGGTTTTGTAAAGTATCGCGAAGAAAAGGGAATATCGCATGATAACCAAAGGTTCACTCGAATGTCATTCGTGTAATCATAGGGATCGATATGGACGTCCACGGTTCCGCTATCGGCCATTGCACAAAGGGGTTTTGTTCATGTCTATGTTTTACCGAACCTACAGGGTCACAAGCTTAAGGTAATCACTATCTGCTGAGTGTTAGTAGGACGGGAGTGACGAGGATTTATTTGTGAAATAGTTTGGTTAATATTCGAAATAGTTTCGAGAGGAACCGGAAGCGTTTCGGGGTCACCGGAAGGGTTTCGGAGTTTATCGGGAAATACCGGGTATTACCGATAAATAATATATAGGTGTAAAATGTTTCCAGAGATGTTGAATTAATAATAAAAGGCTCTAATAATAGTTAGGAGGCTTTTATAATTAATTAAATATCAACGGGCCTTAAAAGGCCAAGAGGTGGAAGGCAACTTGGGCCACAAGGGCCCTACAAGGGTGGCGCCCCCTTCTCCCCATGGAAAGGGAAGAGCGAGACCAAATTGGAGGGGGAGTCCCCCTCCTCTTGGCCGGCCAAGGGACGGAGACTTTCCCTCCCTTTGTGGCGCCCCCGCCCCTCCTCCTCCAACCTATATATACTAGAGGCTTTTGGCACTTTTGAACACTAAAGTTTTGGAGCCTCCTCTAGTTCTCTAGTTCTAGTTATAGTTGGTCCTAGTTGATCAATTAGAGCTTGACCTAGATCCTCTAATCCTCATAATTAGAAGCTCGGTGTGTTTCTAATCTCCTCCCTCTAATTCTCCGGCGACTATTAGCTCTGGACAGCGAAGCGCTGCCGTATCGTGAAGATCGTACGCTTACAACTCATAGAGAGGTCGTGCTTTCGGTCTTCCGTTCAAGGAACTATTCGTGGGCAGTTCGTGGGATCGTTCATCTACGGTTTGAGGGACTCCAAGTACAATCTACACCGACTCGTCTTCTTCCGCTGCAACTCGGAGTCGGTAACGATCAAATCCAAACAGTTAATGCATCTTCATATTGTTCCTGTGTGATCGTAGGGCGAATTTTTTTGTTTTCTACGACGTTTCCCAACACTAGCATCATGAGCGGTTCTATGGGTAGATGTAGGTTTCGATCTAGATCACATGTGGATGTGAGGGTTTGATTCTTGCTATGCTTCCCTCGAGTGTTGCTTCGGTTCAGTTCATTGACGGCATGATGTAGCTTTTCACAAAGTTTTGACGATCAATCGGCTCTAGCTGTCGACGATCTGCTAACAGTTCTTTGGGCTTCATCATAGTCAAGAATAGTGAACCGTCGCAAACACGAGAGGGCGATGAAGATGTTCGATCTTCTAGAGGGTCACGCGTATTGTTGGAGGGGGAAATCGAAGCCATCGTCATCACCAATGTTCCTCTCATTGTGGGAGGACTCATCTCCATCAACACCTTCACCAGCACCATCTCATCTCCAAACCCTAGTTCATCTCTTGTATTCAATCTTTGTCCAAAACCTCAGATTGTTACCTGTGGGTTACTAGTAGTGTTGATTACATCTTGTAGTTGGTGGTAGTTGGTTTATTTGGTGGAAGATTATATGTTCAGATTGTTAATCATATATTATTCTCCTTTGATCATGAACATGAATATGATTTGTGAGTAGTTCTGTTTGTTAGGGCATATTTCTCTCTAATGGTTTTGGTGATTGATGACATTGTGATACGTCTCCAACATATCTATAATTTTTGATTGTTTCATGATATTATATTATTAATCTTGGATACTTTATATGCTTTATATGAAATTTTATATCATTTTTGGGAACTAACCTATTAACCCAGTGCCCTATCACTAAAAAAACACTTCGTGATGATACATGTTTGTCACAGTAGGTCACGTTTTCTGTCATGCATGTACATCTGTGACGATTTTATGACAGAATCAAGATAGTCATAGCTGTGCTGTTGTAGAAGTGTTCCATGACAATACTCAAATTATCATCACGGAAGTGTCCACTTCCATGACGATAAATGGCGCGTCATGGAAGTGTTTTCGTCAAGGGTAACCGACATGTGGCATCCACTGTAACGGGTCGATGTTAAGCTATCGGGTGCGGGTTTGGATCCGATAACCCGTTAACAGCCCTGACCAATGGCGATTTTCCACGTGTAAAATTCTCATTCGCCAACAGAACCACATGTTAACTCGTCGTTGCGACAGATGTCATCCATCCACTGGACGGGACGCGCCTATGGAATAGTGACACGTGGCACGGCCCAAAACAGGCCCATTTAGCTAAAAAGGCCGGCCTAGTCAAAATAAGCGGGCCGGACCATTTACGGCCTACTTTCGTCTAGCCCATTTACAAAAATAGCCCATACGAGTTCTACCAATTCGGCCCGTCAAAGGCCCGTTAACGATTTGACCATTGCGGCCCATCGTCAGTTCTAGCCCGTTAACAGCCTGCTATGTCTTTGGGCTCATTTGTCGCCCGATGTTCTTTCGGCTTGGTAGACGCCCATTATAGAGATGGGCCAATTTCCAGGCTATACGTCTTTCGGCCTGTTAGCGGCCCATTATAGAGATGGGCCAATATCCAGGCGGTGCGTATTTCGGCCTTTTAGCAGCCCATTCGGGATTTGGGCCAACTTCCAGCCCGGTGTGTCTTTCGGCCTGTTAACGGCCCACACCGTAGTTGGGCCATTTACAGTCCGACCTGACTTTCGGCCTCTTAGCGGCCCATGTTCTCCATGGCACAATTCCAGCCCGACATGACTTTCGTCCTGTTAAAGGCCCGTTTTATATATAGGCCCACTTATGGCCCGATTGGCTTTCGGCCTGTTAATGGCCCGACATAGAAATGGGCCGAGCATTAATTTTGATCTATTTCGGCCTGCTAAGGGCCCGTTGGCCCATTTCCACTATTGGAGCCTAGTCATGGTTTCGGCCTGTTGACGGCCCGTCAACTAATTGGGCCTACCTTCAATTTGGGCCTGTTAAATTTCCTGCATGGCTCTAGGCCCATTGAAGGACAGAGCCAAATACAGTCCATCAAAGGCCCATGTCAATTTAGGCCCAGCTATTACTTTGAGGCCATTACAAGGAACAATTATGGACTGTGACAGAGCCCTTCTAGTAACTGTAGGCCCATTAGGGGGCCATTACAGGCAGTGGGTCGTTCCCCTGGAAGAAGGGCCCACGTCGCTTTGTTCCAGTTATTAATTTCACTGCATATTTCGGCTTGTTTGCTGCCGGTTGAGCTTTCGACCTAGAAAGCTAGGGTGCGACCCCGCGCTAAGCAAATATACGCATAAAAGGAAAAACGTAGCACATCAAAGCATATATTATAGCAAAATTACATCCACTGGGCAATCAAAGATTGATGCCAGTGCAAATAAATGAACAGAGCTTAACAATCTACAACCTCACAATCTGCAACCTCAGCGCGGATGACGCCCATAAGCATGTGAGCAAGTTCTTTCTTCTTTGCTATACTGTCACTGAAATCATCGATCAGTTTTTGTTGTGCAAGAATGTGCACCTCTGATTCCTCCACGATTTCTATCATTGCTTCAGCCAGTAATTGGTTCACAAACGTACATCTTTTCCGTTGGATTCGAGACAGAGGAAACTGAACAGATTCATATGGCGATTTTGGCAGGCTTGTATCAATGATAGTGGAAAGTGTCTCGACCACTGCATCATAACTTAAATTAGAGGGGAAACTAAACAGATTAATCAAGAGTTATTGTCATATTACCTTCACTAGATTTATTGGAGAGAAACAATGGGGTTGCCTTGCTGTCTTGAGACTTTGTCATATTATCTTCAGAAGCTTGCACCTAATCATCGACCAGGTCAGTTAATACTTAATAGGAAAGCAACATTGACACAATGAACGTTTTGGCAACCAGACCACACCAGCCTACACCAAATTAACACAATATGGCATTGCTATCATCAGCCAGGTAAGTTAATAGGAAAGCAACATTGACACAATGAACGATTGGGCAACCGGACCACACCACTAAATTTTAGTAATGTGCAATTATGAGATAGTACAATCATGCAGCTCAGTATGACTACCAGATAGTTTCCCTTACAAAAATCTACATTAGCACCTTAATTATACATTTTGCTAAAAGTAAATTTAGATCAGATAATTTGTGTAGGGTACTGAAGGTTGGATTCACGGCGATGCTACTTAATAAACTACATACTGATGTAAAAATATAGTGATATACAACAGGTACTTACATCAGCATTGGAGCGCAGAGCATTGCTGCAAGATACTTTCCTCGAACACGATCCCAATTTAGAACATTTGTTATCCTTTAAGCATATTTTCTACAACAAAGATGCGTAAGACAGATGTAGAATATATAAGATCAGATGTGATCTGAATGCTATAAAATTTCATGATGCGAGGATACGCACACGCTTCCTAGCAAGGAGTTGACATATTTTTGTTGGACTGGAGCGGACTGGTTCTTTGGCCACTGGAATCTGGTTATTATCTGGAGGACTTGGGTTTCTCTGTGCTGGAGCAGTTCCTATGAACACTGGAGTTGGGTTACTATCTCCTGGAGTTTGGATCTTTTGCAAAGAACTTGTTTGTACCCCTTCAGATTCTAACATAGCCCTCTTCCGCTTACATGCCTTGAACAGAAGAATGGTGCTTCAGTTATAAAACATGCTATGGCAGGAATAGGTACTGAAGAATAGAAAGGCATGACATATTGACATGTACTCCCTCCATCCGGAAATAAATGGATGTGTCTAGACGTATTTTAGTTCTAGATACATCCATTTTTATCCATTTCTGCCACAAGTAATACAGACGGAGGGAGTATGATGTACTCCCTCGGTAAAGAAATATAAGAGTGTATAGATCAATACTTTAGTGATCTAAACACTCTTATATTTCTTTACAGAGGGAGTATAAGCTAAGGATACGACAGGACAACAGAGTAAAAGAAACTCTAGTTGAATGTAAAACTGTATGATAGCTGGAATAGGTACAGAAAAATAGTAAGGCAGCATATTCACATGTCTGATGGGCAAACTAAGATCGCATTGCAACAGAACAGTAGAACAACACTTCAATGTAAAAAACCATGGTATCGTAGATGGATGGAGTACATACTGATGAACAACAATGCATGAGATATTCAGAAGGATGATGTCCAAACTAAGCAGATGGCATTGCAACAGAGTAGAATGACAGTACTTGAATTTGAAAAGATGTTATAATGAATGGAATAGGTACAGACAAAGTGGAAGGCATGACATATTCACATGTATGATCAGCGGGCTAAGCACATGGCATTGCAACAAAGTAGATGCATTGCAAGACATTATATGCATGATGCTACCCATATCATGGGTCAAGTTAGAGCAAAGACCTTGTGGGGTGAATAGGAATCATTATCTCTCTGCAACTCTTCTGAAGAACTACATTTAACTGTTCCATCACATTGAATATCATTGACGTCAAGTATGTTGGCCGTTGCATTGCTCCGCGAGTTTCTTTTAGTCGATTTGTTCTGATATTCAATATCATTGTTTGCAATAATATCTGACATGCACGGAAGACAACTAGTAGTGAGATTATGTAATGAGTGCCTGTAGGAGATGACTTAAATAGTAGGAGTCAACTTAAATAGCAGCAACAGGTTGATACCTCAAAGACTAAAGAAAGAGCACACATGATAGCTACAAAATATATACTGTTTGTACTCGAGATTAACTAAATGGCACACAAAAGTACTACAGAACAACAACATAGGTAATACTAGAAGGGGTATAATCACCAGCCTGTGGGATAGCTTTGGCTGAGGGACGATAACTATGGAATAATGTTAACTCCTGCACAAGTCTCTTATCTGAAGTAAGACTAAGAGATCAACATGAATGTACAGTGACAAGTGATAATCTATTTTCCATGCTTAGATGAAGAACGAAGCCATAAATGTTGCACACAAGTAAGATGATGGTACAACCTATCTTGTCGCCCTTCGTAGGAGTGAGCATCATCTGCTGAATCGTTGATGGCGGTTGTTGTGGCTGTCCATGTCTGGCTGGCACATTTGAGGCAGGGAACTCTTGAGTGGGGAGTATAGCTCCCTTCTGGTGCATGCTTCCCTTGTTGGAGTAGCTCCGATGAGAAGGAAGACGGTGTGGCTGAAGATGCAGAAAACACACAATGTTAAGAATGACACATATCTCTGATCTAAAGAAATACGATCAACACTAAGGTATGAGACTGGTCACACGTTAGTCCACTGAAAACTAAATTGGGGTCACACGCTTTTTTTTTGCACTGTCTGATCTACGTCGGGTGGCTGGATGGCCGTCTTGTGCCTCCCAGTTGTCACTGTTCAGGATCTTCCTTGAACAGACAGCGACCACCGGCAGAGCAGCCTGCCTCCACCATCCATGGCCAGGGCAGCTCCGACCTCGACCCCGCCCCACCGCACTGCCGTGGTTGTGCCGCCCCCGACCATACCTCAAAGACTCGTCGTCATCCAGATCCGGCGCCAGTAGTACCTTGACCCCATGCAACCCTAAGATAGGCACTAAAGCGCTGCTTCCGCGGTGAACCTGCGCCCCTGCCCGCACCCCTATGATAGACACCGAGGCACTGCTTCCCCGGCCAACCGACAGCCTAGGAGCTCCGCCGCCTCGAGGGGTGCTGCTTCCTTCCATTTGGAATCGATTGACCCAGAATAAAAATCCAGGCGACTGACACCTAGGAAAAGTGAATAAGATGAGTGTATGACCTATCTTGCGGCCCGGTGAAGTAGGCAGCTCCATCTGCCGAGTCGGTGAGGCCGGCGCGGTTGCGGTGGCTGCCGACGGCGGGAAAGCAGATATGTGGCGGCGGTCGACGGCTACGGGGGACTAGCGCCGGTGAGCTGGATGCGTCCAAAGTACGAGCCGCTCCGGCGCCGTGCAGGATGGCGCGGTTGAATCGGCCCCTGTACGGTTCACGTGGTCGTCGTTGAGGCAGCTCTGGCAGCACGGAGTAAGAGGCACACGGCCCAGTGCACGACGGCAAACGGACTGCGGCTCCGGCATTAGGGAGGAGGGCGGCGGTGAATCTGGTGCGGTGGGGGGCATGGAGGAGGGGCTGAGGTTTCGTGGCTGAGTAGAAGGTGATTTGGCGCCCACGGTGTATGAATGGGGAATTGGGAGGGGGAACCATGTCTTACGGACGCATTTGTCTGAAATGTGGGGGAAGTTACAATTCTACCCCTGTGTTTTGGCTTGTGGGCTTGGGTCTGAGTCTTGAGGGTCGGGGATAGTTGGGTAACTTTGCTTCTCCCAAATAGTGGGTGCCAGCGATTTCGGGCGAGGAGGGCGTGCTTTGAAATAGTGGGCGCGAGAGATTTCGGCCGAGGAGAGGGTGTTTTGCCGCCCATGGTTTATGAATTATTCGGTGCCTGTGATGTCGGCCGAGGAGAGGGTGTTTTGCCGCCCATGGTTTATGAATTATTCGGCCCCTGTCATTTCGACGGATGAGAGGGTGCGCTTGGATGAAGTTACAAACCTACCCTCGATATACAACGGGCCAATTGATGCGGGTCCCAGATAGGCCGGTAATTTCACATCTCCCGTTTATTTGCTCGGGCGAATTCCACCGAGCAGAGGGTGTTTTAGCGGTTCGTTCAAATTTTGGGAGAACAAGCATCCACGTCTACCGTACCAAGTCGATTCGAATCAAATTTTGAAATATTAGTTCTATAGTGTCACATCTTGCCACTTCTTTTTTAGATGGTGAGATGATGCTCGGGACAAATGTGTTTTTACATGCTCATTGCTACCGATTAATTTGAGAAATAGTTGACCCACTCAAAAACGGTAATCAAACCCAAAATGAAATATCTAAATTCAATGAAATAGCTCATTGACCCGGTCAAAATTGTGGACTAAATCCAAAATTGAACACATCAATTGAATAGCATGTTGTATTATAGTACTCCATGAACATGCTCAAAGTCAAATTAATGAACCTGTTTGATATGCATATCTCCGTTCATGTGTGAATTGCAAACACCATGTTCTCCAATTCAAACATTTGGATACAATTTTATACCGAAACATGGTTTATATCAGTCTTCAATGCATAAAGGCGACCTCTCCACTCTCCCGCACTCCCGTTCTCTCTCTAGCCAACACTCTTTATTTCTATCGCGTGCATACGAACACAATCCTTGTCGGTTCCTCTCTCTCTCTCTCTCTCTATAGATCTTTCTAGTTCGCATGCACACTCTATATATAGGTCTCTCTCGCACACAATGCATGACTCTCTGTTCTAAGGTAAATAGCTAGGGTGCACTCATCGTACACACACAAATTCTCTCGCTCATTGTCCATAACTCTCTCACGCACCACTCCACCGTCTCGGGGCTCTTCTCTCTCTCTCAAACTTTCTATCTCCCTAGGTCACACATACACATATCTCACTCGCACTAGATAGACCCATCTAACACTCTCTCTCACTCGTTCCCTCTCTATCTCACACGCACACACACACAGACAATCTCCCCCTAGCTAAGTATGACTATCTCTCACTCCATCATAGGCACACGCACCCCCCCTAGGTATGACTATCTCTCACTCTCCATCACAAACACACGCATTGTCTCTTTCCCTCCCTAGGTCTATCTCGATCTCTCTCGAGGCATCTTTCTATCGCACACACACCCTTGTCTCTCGATCTCCCACCCATATAGTCCCCTCACGATCTCGAGGGGATCTCTCTATCACAAACACACCCTCTCTCCCTCCCCATGCCTCCATTTTCTCCATACATCCCTCTCGACCAGCCTCTATCCCTTGTTTGCCAGACCACTCTTGGACACGTGCTATAGGGGTCTCTCCCTCCGTTGCAAACAACCACACACTATCTGCGTGTATCTCCTCACCTCGCTTTCTCTCTCGGAGATGCATGCGTGATATGTTTGCATAAGACATGCACACTTTCTCTATTTTATCGTGTGTTGTCCCTTTGTCTTTCACACACACACTCTTTTTGCACACTCACTCTTTCTCCTTCACACACACTTGATCTCTCTCTACTTAGGTACTCTCTCCGATCCTTAACATATAGATTTTTTGAAAAAGTCAAACCTCACAAAGTTTGACCAGGTATGTGGAGAAAAACATTTACATCTAGAACGGCAAACATATATCATTAGATCCATCACAAGATGTAGTTTCATATTATATATATATATATATATATATATATATATATATATATATATATATATATATATATATATATATCTTTGGTATTGTAGATATAAATAATTTTCTCTTTAAACTTGGTCAAAGTTTCCAAAGTTTGACTTTTCAAAAATTTATAGGCACTACATTATCGAACGGAGGGAGTATCTCTTTCTCTCTCTCAACTCTCTCACGCACCACTCCGCCGTCTTGGGGCTCTTCTCTCCCTCTTTCAAACTTTCTATCTCCCTGGGTCACACATACACATATCTCGCTCGCACTAGATAGACCCATCTAACACACTCTCTCCCTCGTTCTCTCTCTATTTCACACGCACGCACACACCCCCCTAAGTACGATTATCTCTCACTCCATCACAGGCACATGCACTTCCCCTAGGTATGACTATCTCTCACTCTCCATCACAAACACACGCATTGTCTCCTTCCCTCCCTAGGTCTATCTCGATCTCTCTCGGGGTATCTTTCTATCGCACACACACCTTGTCTCTCGATCTCCCACCTATATAGCCCCCTCACGATCTCGAGGGGATCTCTCTATCACAAACACACCCTCTCTCCCTCCCAATGCCTCCATTTTCTCCATACGTCTCTCTCGACCTCTCTCCCTTGTTTGCCAGACCTCTCTTGGCCACATTCTAGGGGTCTCTCTCTCTCTCCATTGCAGACAACCACACACTATATCTCCGTGTATCTCCTCACCTCACTTTCTCTCTCGAAAATGCATGCGTGATATGTTTTCATAAGACACACACACTTTCTCTCTACTTTATCGTGTGTTATCCCTTTCTCTTTCACACACACACACTCTCTCATTTTGCACACTCACTCTTTCTCCTTCACACACTTGATCTCTCTCTAGTTAGGTACTCTCTTCGGTCCATGGCATATACATTTTTTGAAAAGTCAAACCTCACAAAGTTTGACTAGCTATATGTGGAGAAAAACATTTACATCTAGAACGACAAACATACATCATTAGATTCATCACAAGATGTAGTTTCATATCATATATCTTTGGTATTGTAGATATAAGTAATCTTCTCTATAAACTTGGTCAAAGTTTCAAAAGTATGACTTTTCAAAAAATTATAGGCACTACATTATCGAACGGAGGGAGTATCTCTTTCTCTCTCTCTATCTCCCATGGGCCTCCCCTCTCACTCGATCTCTCTTTACCGAGGGATTATACAGTAACTGGCTCAGCGTATAGCTCCGTATATTGTTTAGTTGACCGGTTAACCAGTCTACATGGTGCCTTGTCAGCTCGTGTTCTCTATTTGGGTGTGCGGGCCCATGTGGCATTGGGTGAAAATAAATAAACTAGAGGCCCATCTGCCACTGGGTGAAATAAACAAACTAGAAACCATTCGCGGTAGAACTCCGCACGCTACTAGATTGAGTGCACACTTCTTCCGCATTAAAAGAGTACTATACTACTCCCTCTGTACCGGTGTATAAGTCACATTATGAAAACCTAATAATCCCAAAACTCTTAGGCGCGGTGCATTAACTACGCACCTCGTTCCCTGTTTTTTCCACAAAAAAAGAAATCAGCCAATAGGAGACATGGGGCGTGTATGCATTCAATGACTTGAAACTACTTAGCACAACATGCAATGGTCAATTCTCTGCATGCAATGGTATTAATTAGCAAATAAACACCAAATTCTCTCATTTTCCCCTCACCTTGGTCACGGTGCACAACCTAAGATGACTAAACACCTTCTTAGACGCCACCACGGACACACACTACGACAACGCACATACACCACTGCGCGGCATGCACGCAAGGACACACTCGTGCACACCCAGCACACAACACACACCAGCACACATGTACACCGGTGTCGCCGGCGGCTGATATGGAGGACGAGGCGGCCAACAAGCGGAGGCGGCTCGAACCAAAACCGCATCCGGCGAGCCTGAACTTCATTAGCAGCCTCCCCGACGACATGTTGATCGTCATCATCGCCCTCCTCCCCACCAAATCTGGCGTGCGGACCACCCCGCTCTCCCGGCGGTAGTGCCCCCTCTGGCGCTGCGTCCCCCTCAACCTCACTGTCGATAGCTGCCTCTGCGATGGGGATTGCAAACGCATGGCCGCAGTCTCCAAGATCCTTGCATGCACCCTGGGCCAGCCAGACGCCTTGACATCCGCATGTTCAGTACCAACTGCAATGTCCAAGCCAAGTTCGACGAGTGGTTCTTATCCCCCGCCCTAGATCAGCTCGTGGAGCTCAGGTTTGAAGGTGGACGATGTCGCTCTCTACCGCCGTCCGCGCTCCGCCTCGCGCCGACGCCGCGCCGTGCCAGGTTCAGCTCCTGCTATGTTCCCCAGATTAATGTCGCGCCCACTCTTCTTCTCCCTCAACTTAGGCAGCTCGACCTCTTCGACATTGGCATCTCGAAGGAGGCTATGGAGCGGCTGCTCCGCGGCTGTACTGCACTCGAGTACCTTTGTCTTCAATAGATCCACGGGTTCATTAGCCTCCACATCGCCTCGATGAATCTCCGATGGATTTATGTGTCTTGCTGTCCCCACAACAGGACATTACTTGGGAAGAGATCAGTTGAGCTGTTTCAAAATATGGTCATTGAGAATGCGCCTTTCTTTAAGAGATTGCTTGTATGTGATCTAGAAGGTCCAACAAAAATCAGGGTCGACGCACCAAAATTGACAACATTGGCCTACTCATCTACCAAATTCTCCGAACTTGTTGTTGGATCCATAACCGTTCAGGTACAACACTCTTCTTCTTCTCCTTCTTCTTCTTCAAATTCACATTTTTTAAAAATTTCTTGATGTATGTTCGACTGTCATCCAGAAAATGATTCCCACAAGCTTGACCTAGTCTGTGCGCACAGTGAAGATCTTGGAAATAAAATCTATCGGCCCCAATCTGGATCAAGTTGTTGGATTCCTTAGATGCTTTCCGTGCACGGAGAAACTACTCATCGAGGTGAAACTCCTTTCCTAGTAAATGTGAACCATAACGGAGCTCATTTTTTTCGTAATTTTTCCCAAGTTACAATGACAAATGTAGTGTTCAAAACTGCATCTAGGCACTGTACTGAAAGAAATGTTTTTAGTATTTTTTCTCACGTGATCACGTGCATCATTTTTTTTGTAGTTGTAGCCAAGGCTAGTC
Source organism: Elymus sibiricus (assembly GCA_039707655.1). Classification (NCBI taxonomy): domain Eukaryota; kingdom Viridiplantae; phylum Streptophyta; class Magnoliopsida; order Poales; family Poaceae; genus Elymus; species Elymus sibiricus. Next base: position 207,360,328 of record CM077674.1, read on the forward strand.
ATAGTGGGAAGTAACTTAGACTAGTAACACTATGGTTATCCTAAGAGCAAGTACTACCTCCGTCCTGGTTTACTAGTCCCCTTCATATTTTGTAGTATCAAATTTTGACCATAGATTTAACTAACAAAATGTTAATGCATGTCACTAAAAATTATATCGTTGAATTCGTATTTGAACATAATTTCCAATGGACAGAGGTAGTACAATAGTGGGCTATAAGCCCTTTTTTGTTGTTGTAGCCAAGGCTAGTCATAGTGGGAAGTAACTTAGACTGGTAACACTATGGTTAGCCTAAGAGCAAGTACAATAGTGGGCTATAAGCCCGCTTACATGGCATTTTCACTACAGGAATCAGGTCCTTTGCCGTCTGCCATAGCAGACGACAAAGGACTAGACCACGGACGACAAACATCTTTGCCGTCTGCTGGCTGACGACACAACTTTCAGCACTGAAAGTCACGGTAATCAGCGTCTTTGCCGTCTGCAGAATCGCCGCGGACGGCAAAGACTTTTACCATTCGCCTTCCTGGCACAGCTGACGGCAAAGGTCCTGGACGGCAAAGTGTAGCTGTTAGCCCCGTCAGGTGGCTAACGGCAGACTTTGCCGTCTGCCTGCGGACGGCAAACAAACACTTGCCTTTGCCATCTGCCGAGTGACGTCAGCAGGCCTGTGGCAGGCTGCACGTCTGTCCTGCTTTGTCTTTGCCGTCTGCCAGTGTGGTCTTTGCCGTCTGCCAGCTGACGGCAGAATGACCAAATGGGCCAGGCATGGTGCTCCCAGGTTACACAGGTTGCTGCCATGTGGCACCTTTGCCGTCAGCCTACCGACGGCAAACAGATTTGCCATCCGCTGGCAGACGGCAAAGTGCCTGTATTACCACTTTTTTTATCTATTTTCTGTTATTTCCCTGCATTTTCACAACACATATATGATATATATAGTTTCAAGCTGAAGCATAGGCCATGTATTCCAACAAATAGTATGTACTATCCAACATCATCGTGAAATATTGAACAAGAGAACACATAGGCTATTAAAAGAACCAATACATACATAGTTTCACACTATTCATCCATATATACATACATAGTTTCACATTGTTCATCAATACAAATCAAAACAAAAACTAAACACTAGCAGTCCATCAATGCCAGCTTCCATGAAGTGAATCAAATCTGCAAAATGGGAATAAGAAAGTTAGAAGAAGAAGAAGAAGACTAGAAGAAGAAGAAGAAGAAGAAGAAGAAGAAGAAGAAAGAGAAGAAAAATAATAAGAAGAAAGAAAGAAGAAGAATAAGAATAAGAAGAAGGAGTAGAAGATGGAGAAAAAGAAAGAAGAGAAAAAGGAAGAATAAGAATATATTTTCTTCTTCTTCTCTCTTCTATCTTTTTATCCTTTTCCTTCTCATTCTTCTTCTTTTATTCTTTCTTTTTCTTCTCTTTCTTCTTCTATTCTTTCTTTTTCTCCTCTTCCTTGTTTTTCTTCTTCTTATTCCTTATTTGTGTCATTTTAGAGCTAACTTAGGTAATTATGCCATTTTAGAGCTAACTAAGCATATTATGTCATTTTGGAGGAAAATAAGGTAAGTATAGGTCATTATTGAGCTAACTTAGGTAATTATGCCATTTTTGAGCTAACTAAGCTTATTATGTCAATTTGGAGGAAAATAAGGTAAGTATAGGTCATTTTTGTGCTAACTTAGGTAATTATGCCATTTTTGAGCTAACTAAGCTTATTATGACATTTTGGAGGAAAAGAAGGTAAGTATAGGTCATTATTGAGCTAACATAGGTAATTATGCCATTTTGGAGCTAACTAAGCTTAATATGTCATTTTGGAGGAAAATAAGGTAAGTATAGGTCATTATTGAGCTAACTTAGGTAATTATGCCATTTTGAGCTAACTAAGCTTATTATGTCATTTTGGAGGAAAAGAAGTTAAGTATAGGTCATTATTGAGCTAACTTAGGTAATTATGTCATTTTGGAGCTAACTAAGCTTATTATGTCATTTTGGAGGAAAATAAGGTAAGTATAGGTCATTACTGAGCTAACCTAGGTAATTATGCCATTTTTGAGCTAACTAAGCTTATTATGTCATTTTGGAGGAAACGAAGCTAAGTATAGGTCATTATTGAGCTAACTTAGGTAAGTATAGGTCATTATTGAGCTAACTTAGCTTATTATGTCATTTTGGAGGAAAATAAGCTAAGTATATGACATTTATGAGCTAACCAAGGTTATTATGCCATTTTTGACCTAACTAAGCTAATTATGTCATAAATGAACTAAATAAGCTAATTATGTCATTTTGGAGGATAATTAGCTAAGTATGTCTTTTTGGGGAAAATAAGCTAAGTATGTGGCATATTAGGGCTAACTAGCATGTACGAAGCTAAGTATGCATTTGTTAAGCAAAACACTAGAGAAAACTTACCGTCGTCGTCATCACGGAGGTCAAGCACCGGGGTTTCTTGGGCCGGTTTCACCTGGAGAAGGTTGCCCTTCAGAAGGGTTGTGCGATGCGGCTCGGGAGTTATGCTGCACCAAAGATCATTTGCAATGTCTCATTAGCATGATGACACTCAAATGTTAAGACTAGTAACTAATGACCATTCAAATGAAACTCACCGTTCCCACCGGAGTAATGACTGGCATCGGCGGAGGGGTCTGACCGATCTTCTCGCACATAGACTGCACATTTGGTTTTGACGAGTCAGTCATATTAGTTAGTAATGAAACGAACATTACATGCATGATTTGGCTAATATGCAGAAGAAACTTACCACGAGGAGCTCGTACATGGCCCGGTGAGCTGCCTCATTCCGTGCCCTCTCCTCCTCCAACAACCTAGCCGTCTTCTCCTCCAAAAGCAGTTCCTTCTCCGCCGCCACCCGGTCCCTCTCCTCCAGAAGCGCCTGGGTTGTCGCTCTCTCTTTCTGAAGAGCAGCCTGCAACACCACTCCTCGTTAGCATTGTAATCATCGATGGCCGCACACACAATGTGATGGAGGAAAGATATCTGAGTCCGTATAACTAACCTTGATGGCGAGATCGACTGGCCGTGGACGAGTCCTTATCTCAGGCGAGGAGCTCGTTTGGCGCGCCTTGATCTCCGGGAGAGTGAGAGGACAACGTATCAGTCCATCTCCAATGGCTATCGAGCCATGGGGCCTCCCGCGACTAGCTATCATCACCAGCTCTGGATCAATAGGATTCTAGCTCGGGTTATAGTCCTCCCCTTTCCTCGCCTTCGCCTCCTTGTTGTACATCACGAGCTTGTGGTGGGAGGAGATGTTGGTGAACTTTTCTGGATGATCGAGGTCAGACTCAGAGAATGCCTTAACCTTCTTGTACGAGGCAGTATGGGCCATGGAATAGAGGTCGTACACCTCTGGCACCTCCGTCTTATTGTGTTGCGCCTAAAAGAGAGGAACAAAGTGTTAGTAAAGGGCTCAAGCTAGCATGAAGAATGAATTGCATGAATCATGAAGCAAACCACATACCCAGTTCCGCCCGTACTGAAATAAGTTGGCGCTGCCTTGATGGTGTGGCACACCAACCATTTGGGCACGCCGGTCCTTGGCATTCTTGTGGACGGCTCGCCAGTGGTCTGTGCACCACTCATCCACCAACGCCTCCCAACAATCCATCTTATCCGCACACCATCTCGGGGGCACCTAAGTTAGTAAAGAGAAATTTGAGCGCTACGCCTACGAATCAAATCAAGGAAACTAAGTACAAGGCCTTAAGAATAGGTAATTACCTTCATGTACTGATGCTTCTTCAGAAACTTTTCGCGGCACGACGGCTTGTCCTTCTTAATACCACGCGTGGCGTAGTAGTCTCGAACAGCCTGCGGCCGAGCCTCATGCCGTAAGTTTTGTAATAGGCGCTTGCACTCGGTATTGATAACCTTTGCCGCGTCCTCCTCGTATCCCTCCTCACACATGTAGAAGGTCTACAATAAAACGAGACAACATTGATTAGTACAATAGCTAGCTATTGTTAATTTTTAATTGTGTAAAGGAGAAATTACCCAAAAGCTTCTGATCACCATCTCGGCCCTCGTGTGGCACAAGACACCGTCGATCATCTCCTCCGGCGGGGCTTGGGCAGCCAAGTAGTGCTCCCAGCTCAATCCTAGCTGTGGAAGCTGACCCTCACCGGGTAACGTGACAAACCCCGGGAAATTTGCCGGCAAAGCACACCAAGGACGCTGTTGGGCCTGCGGACTCCACTGGCGTGTACCCAACCCCTGCAGTATGACAAGGCCAACGCATTAGATATTTGAAGAAACGTGAAGGCAAAAGGTACAAAAAGAGTAAATGCACTTACTTCTCCCCATCAGGCCTAATCACCGGCCTCTGCTCGCGGGTCGCCGGCAGGGGCTGGAGCCGTGTACTACCATGCTGGTACACGGTGACCCCCTCAACCACCTTGCCCTGACTATCAGTAAACCGATCCCCGCCGCCATCAGCATGGCCACTCGGCCCCTGAGACGGATCCGGCCAGGTACCCCATCCGGACGTCTCCTGGGACGTAGCCCGATCCCCGTCCTGGTCCGGAGTCTCGTGGGCCGAAGTCTCATGGGCCGAAGCCTCTGGGACCGGAGTCTCGTGGGCCGAAGGCCCGTCGACCAGAGGCTCGTGGTCTGGAGTCCCCGTAGCCTCCACCTCAGACGGGTACACCCTAGTAGTCCTGTGCTCGGGTGAATGAGCTGGGGGTGGCGGCGAGGAAGGCGTAGCAGTCTGCCTACCTCTCCCGTGGCCACGTCCTCCACCTCTCTTCTTCCCTCCCCGACCTCCTCTCCTGGTGGGCAACGACGCCGATGAAGAAGCACCCGCCAGTGTCCCCATACTCTCTATCAACGCTCTCCGGAGAGGTAGGGGTGGAATGGAAGTAGCCCTCCCGTGGGCCGCCGCCGAAGAAGTACCCGCGGAGCGCTCTCGACCCGCGCCCATCATCTTTCAACACCTGCCATGACAAAGAGTAAACGAAATTAGTACAACATAAAAAAAATTGAATACCTGACATGAATAATAATATGTATATAATTTAAGTTGGGATGCATACAAACTAATAATAGTCTGGATCATCTGGATCAATAAATGCATCATCATCATCACTATCACGCGTGTCGTCATGAATGACGTGCTCATCGGGTTCAGCGGCATCAACATGTGGAAGGCCTTTCTGTAATCGGTCAAGCATTGACAGGTCATCCGCAGCAGTAACCTCTTCTTGTTCCGGCTCTTCTTGTTCCGGCTCAGGGGTGAAGTCGGATTCACTGTCGCTGTCTACTTCCATGTTCTGGGGTGAAGTAGAGCGGTTCTTCAAACGTTTTTTGGAAAGACGTGTTTCTTGGAAGAATTCTCCTTCATATGTGTCTGGGTTAATGTGAGGTTCATAATCCTCTTCATTGGGGGGAGGTGGTCTAGCACGTGGCGGCACTTCATAAACGACATCCCAACCATTCAGATTTGTATTAGTTTGGCAGGCCCACGGTAGATAGAAAACTTGGGTCGCTTGTTGAGCCGTAATATAGACATCGGGAACATCTAAATGGGTGCTTTGTTTGATTTCGACTAGCCCTATATGTTCATGAGTCCTTCTAGTCTCCTTCGGCTGAAACCAATAACATTTGAAGACTACGACGTTTGGTGGGTTTTCACCATAGAATAGAAGTTCATAAATTGCTTCAACTCTTCCATAATACTCGATACCTCCTTCGCCGATAGCAGAGACACCACAATTTGTAGATTTTCAGTCGGCCATAGATAGCTCTTTGCCAAAGGTACGAAAGCGATACCCGTTGATGTCGTATTTCTCAAATGAACGGACCTTATAGTCAAAACCATTAGCGGCTTGTCTCAATTCGGCGTCCATAGACTCTGAATTAGCCTACAAGTTTAATACGAAAGGATTATTGCATTAGCCGCAAATTAGACGAAGAAATGAAATGGTCTATTAATGGTAATTATCGTTTGTTTGAACCAAGAGATGAAACCGGGATAGTCGCCTCCATGCTTTGCCAGAAGCTCATACTCTTCGATGGAATCCTTTTGGATCACCGCTCCATCCGAGAATTTGGCGACGTATCGACTGTATCAAATATCCGGGAATAAGAGCAGTTCAAAGGAATTAGAAGTTGCGAAACAATGTACCGAGAACTTACTCGATGTACGGCCGCACTTCTGTTAGGTTGTTGAAGATATACATCGAAATGGTCCGCCATTCTTCGACATCCAACGGTATTGGTTTGGAAGCACCGGCTGGTGCGAGCTTCCCTTTGAATAGGCTGAGGTTGGATCCACCTTTTTTAGGGTCGCCAGCATTGTACCGAGGCTTCGGATTATGCAAATGACGATTTTTGGCTTCGTAGTGTGCTGTCACGAAGTTTGCCGCCTCCTCAGTAATGAATGCCTCGGCCATCGATGCTTCAATTCTACGTTTATTTTTACATTTTGCTTGAAGCGTCTTCTGCATCCTCTCAGTTGCATAGCACCAACGATTTTGCACGGGCCCCCCCAATCTTGCCTCGGTCGGGAGATGTAAAATCAAATGCTGCATTGGATTAAAGAAACCCGGTGGAAAGATCTTCTCTAACTTGCAGAGCAACTCCGGCGCCAACTTTTCCATGTCATCTGGCACGCCAGGCGATAGTTCTTTCGCACAAAGAACACGGAAGAAATAGCTCAGCTCTGCCAGTACTAGCCGTTCATCCTCAGGGATAAAGCCACGCAACATCACCGGCATTACCCGCTCAAGCCATATGTGCCAATCATGACTCTTGAGACCAAATATTTTCAATTTTTCAAGACTCGCTCCCCTCTTTAGATTCGCCGCATACCCATCGGGGAACATCAACTGCATTTTCACCCACAAGATAATTTCCCTCATAACTCCCCTTCCAAGATTGAACCAGGCCTTTGGCTTCGACCAGTTCTTCTTTCCTTTCGGTTGTCGCATGTTTTGTAACGGTCTATCACATAGAGTCTGCTGATCGACTCTAGCCTTAGGATTATCCTTTGACTTCCCCTCTATGTCGAACAATGTACCAAAAAGGGCCTCTCCGATATTCTTTTCAGTGTGCATCACGTCGATGTTGTGTGGAAGAAGGAGGTCTTTGAAGTAAGGCAGATCCCACAAGCATGTCTTGTGAGTCCAGGCGTGTTCCAAATTATACCCCTTGAAATACCCTGGACGCTCTGGATCAGGCTCGAGAGCGTTTAACTGATCCAGGATCTGTTGGCCTGTCAACGCAGGTGGTGCAGAGTTTTTGACAACTCTACCTTTGATGAAGTTCTTCTTGTCTTTTCTGAACTTATGGCGAGGATCCAGGAACGGTCTATGCAAGTCGAAGCAAGAATACTTGCGACCCGCCTCCAGCCAACGAAACTGAAGAGATGCCTTGCATGTGGGGCACAGGAACCTTCCATGCACACACCAGCCAACGAATAGCGCATACGCCGGCAAGTCATGCATTGAGTACATGTACCAGACATGCATTGTGAAGTTTTGTTTTCTAGCGGCGTCGTATGTCTTGAATCCATTATCCCAAGCTTCTTGCAATTCATCCTTAAGCGGCTGCATGTACACATTCATATTCTTCCCCGGATAGTTGGGCCCTGGAATTATCAACGTCAGGAAAATGTTCTTTCTTTGCATAATCTGTCCGGGGGGGGGGAGATTGAGTGGAATGACAAATACAGGCCAACAACTGTATTGGGTTGCCGTCATACCAAACAGATTGAACCCATCCGTGTCGATGCAGACTCGAGGATGCCTTGGATCTCCCGCTTTATCCTTATGTAATGCATCGAAGTGCTTCCACGCAAAAGCATCCGATGTGTGTACCAACATCTGATTCCCATCTGCATCTAGTTCGGTTCTTTTGCCCAATTTGTGCCATGTCATCTGTATGGCCGTCTCTTCGACCATGAAAAGATGTTGAAGTCTTGGTACGATTGGCAGATACCGAAGAACATTAACGGGGATTTTGGTCTGCCTCTTCTCACCCATACCGTTGTCTACCACAACATACCTGGAAGACTTGCAAATGGGACAATAGTTCAAGCCCGCATACTCAAGCCTAAATAAGGCACATCCTTTCTCACAGGCATCTATCTTCTCATAGGGCATCTTAAGTACACGGAGGATTTTGTCTGACTGGTACAGGTTTGCAGGCATTACATGGCCTTTGGGTAGAAAGCGTCCAAATAGTGTCATCATCGCATCGTAGCATTCTCTGCCCAAGTTGAATTGAGCCTTCAGAGCCATTACTTGTGCGATGGCATCCAGCTGACAAAGCTCAGTGTGCTCATGGAGAGGACGTTTTGAAGACTCCAACATTTCATCGAAGGCCTTTGCAGATTCCTCCATCTCATCATCCGAATCCCGAGCATCATCAAAGTCTTGCACCATGTCTTCGATCCCGGTACCATGCTCGTCGGTGCGACGACGAACCACCTCAGCTCTGGTATGTTGGGCAGACTCACCATGAAATGTCCACACCGTATAATCAGGCGTAAAACCCCACTTCTGCAGGTGTTTACCCATTTCACCCTCTGTCCTCTGCGAAAGGTTGTCGCACCTAACACAGGGGCACCAGGTTTTTCTCTGGCCATTTGCAAATGCGGCTTTCACAAACCCCTTAGTTTTTGTTAACCATTCATTGGTCGTGTCTTTCTGACTAGTGTGACCGGTGTACATCCACGCACGATCACTCATCTTGCCTACCTACTAAACACACAAGAAATATATATATAATTCAGCATATATATTCATCAGTTAATCAAGTTTGTCAATTTTATTACGTCCATGCAACCTACACGCTAATATGTAAAGATAGGTCCTAATCCCACCCGAGTATGTGTAGATTGGGTTCATTTTCCCATGCTCTGCTCCGGATCCGACGCAAAATTTCGGCAGCACCTCCCCGTTGTTCTCCTGATACACGTTTCGGCAATAAACAGAGAGGATGTGTACCCGGAGAACAACAGGGAGGCACTGACAAAATTCTGCATCGGATTCGGAGCAAAGCATGGGAAAACGAACCCAATCTACACATACTCGGGCTGTCCATGAAAACGTTGGACAATTCGAAAGAATCATGGTTATAAATATGCAAATGCATGCATATTTATAACTGTAACCCTTTCGAACGGGAGACGCATACTGGTCGCGCATACTGATGATTGAATCTACCTATAGCTAGCAAGTATCATCGGCACGAAGACCGGAACAGAGCAAATGAAGGGGGGAGGAGGAGATGTCATTTGTGCTCACCCACGAATGCAGGAGAGCTCGTCGAACGCACGGGGAGGTCGTCGAACACCAGACTCTCGTAGCGACGAAACAACTGCACATTTAAATCCACCCGATCAACACGAATATTCAATCCCGATAAAAAATCTCTCTATATATAAAAAATCTCTATTTCTTATTATTCTTCTTCTTCTTCTCCTCTTCTCCTGTTTTTCCTCTTCTTCTCCTCTTCTTCTTCTTCTCCTCTTCTCCTCTTTTTCTTCTTCTCCTCTTCTCCTCTTTTTCTTCTTCTTCTTCTTCTTCTTCTTCTTCTTCTCCTCCTCCTCCTCCTCTTCTTCTTCTTTTCTTCTCCTCCTCCTCCTCTTCTTCTTCTTTTCTTCTCCTCCTCCTCTTCTTCTTCTTCTTCTTCTTCTTCTTCTTCTTCTTCTTCTTCTTCTTCTTCTTCTTCTTCTTCTTCTTCTTCTTCTCTTCTTCTTCTTCTTCTCCTTCTTCTTCTCCTTCTTCTTCTTCTCCTTCTTCTTCTTCTTCCTTCTTTTCCCTTCTTCTACTTATTCTTCTTTTTTTTTTCATCTTCTTCTTCTTCTTATAATTTTGACTAACCTAAAATATGACTAACCTAAAATCTTCTTCTCCTAGTTCTTTTCTAACCTAACCTAGCACTAACTTAACTAAATATGAGTAATATAGCACTAACAGTAGCAATTAAATGAAAAAAAAGAAAAAAAAATAGAGAATAAGGGGAGGACTCACCAGAGGGGGGCGTCGGCGGTGAGTGGCGTCAGGGGCGGCGGAGCCGCGGACGGCGTGCCGGTGGGGCGGCGGTGGCAGAGTGGAGCGGCGGGGCGGTGGGGTGGCAGCCGCGGACGGTGGGGCGGCGGGGCGGGGCGGCGGGACGGTGTGCGCTACAGTGCAGTGCTCGGCGGCAAGAAAGGGAGCTAGTCAGCGACAGGCGGCGCTTGCACTGGAGATGCAGTGCAGTGTTCCGACGCATTCCCCGGATGCGTGCGAGGGGAGTCAACGGCGGCACCGACACCCCATGGAAGAGCAGTAGGCGGCGCTTTGCAGTTCAGAAAAAAATGCTTTTGGATTTTTTGCTGTCAGTTTTGGTGTATTCAGCCCAGAAGATTCCCTAATGCAGTCCGGTGATTACTGGCGCACAATTCAATGCTTAATAGAATCATTTAAAATGTTCTCACAATTCAGTAAAAAAGTGTTGCTTTGTTGGTTATTATGTGGACTAATGAAATGCAGTGCACTCTTAAAAAGGTCCACTCCAAAGGACTCGTCAGCAGAAAAAGGTATGTTACTTCAATCTTGCGACACAAAGCTCAATCAGTTTGGTTTCGTGTAGTTGATTTCGCCTACTGTTGCAGTCCATCCCAGGGACACCTGCAGTACGCATCGCCCCCACCTGCGTTCAGCTACGCCCCCCTGGATCGAGCTGCCACCGGCAAGGTTTTTTCTAGATGCGGTGGTGCAGTTCGATTCAATCCCCCCACCTCTTCCACATCCCCTCGTCTGTCCTTGGAGCAGCACGGGCTTGGTGGTGAAGTGCAGCATGGCGAAGGGCTGCAGTTCACTATGTAATGCGGCTTTTTCAGATTTCGCCGGGCTCAAAATTTGCAGTTCTATCTTCGATGCGGTGCTGCCTTGTTGCCTGTTGTATCTGGAGTGGCTAGGAGCACCATGGCTAGCTGTATGTTGTGCCTACAGTCTCGAGGGTGTGGGCATGCCGTTCACTTCGAGCACCATGGCTGTTCATTTTGCCATGTGCTACTGTTCATTTTCCTCTGTTTCCCATTGTTAACTTTAAAAAAAATATTACGATTGACTTGGATGCAAATTCACTTCTTAATTTTTTTAGAAAAAGAGAAAACATATGATGCAGTACACTAACCTTGATCATGTAGTACACTAACCTTGATCATGTAGTTCGGATGCGCCTAAATAAGAAAAAGATAGACAAAGACCAAAAAAAAAGTCATTCGGCTCACTTTGACTTGTCTCGCGGTTCACTTTTATTAGTGTTGCGATTCAATTTCGGTAGTGTCGCAATTCACTTGCTCCCAATATGAAGTACATACATTTTTTTTACGAAAACGACAAAAAAGTAATGCGGTTCATTTTTTATAGTGCTGTGGTTCACTTATGCCCGATGTGAAGCGCACCCACTCCCTCGCCTGGGAAAAATTTATGTCTCAATAAAAGAAATCATGCAGTTCGCTTGTCCGTCTGATGCAGTGCTGTTTTCAGTCTGAAGCAGTGCGGATTTCTGTCCGATGCGGTTCACTCGTCGATTTTGGTGTCGCGAAAAACAGAGTGACCGCATTTCGGTAAAATCAAAACTGCTCCTAAACCGTAAGGAATTAGAGAGAGTGTTCTACATGAAAAAGTTGCGCCTCGTCGATATCTTTCCAACGGCGTATCATTTGCATCAATCCAACTAGCGGTTTGGAAAAAATCATGAAAAAACCCCCGCTATCACTCGTCGTCAGCCGCACCATTTCAAAATTAAATTAAAACCGTAAGGAATCTCATAATAATTTCTACATATGAAAGTTGCGCCTCTTCCATAGCTTTCCAATGGCGTATCACATGCTATTTCGACAAACGGTTAAAAAACTGGAGTGAAAACAGTACAAAAAATTGCAAATATTTGAAAAACAGAATTCCGCGATTTAGTAAATTTGAAACTGCTCTTAAACCGTAAGGAATTAGGGAAAATAATATATATCAAAAAGTTGCGCCTCGACAATATCTTTCCAACGGCATATCATTTGCTTCATTTGGACAAGCGGTTTGCGAAAAAACGCGAAAATACGCTCGCTGCCACTCGTCGGGCGCCCACCGTTTTCGAAACTGCTCTTAAACCGCGAGGAATCTCGAAAAAATTTCAACATGGCGAAGTTGCGCCTAATCCATAGCTTTCCAACGGCGTATCATACGCCTCGTTCCGATAAACGGTTAAAAAACTGGCTCGAAAACAGTACCGAAAAAACACCGCGTGTAGATTTTTCGACGAGAAGTTCACTAGTCTCTGTATTGCAGTGCGCTTGCTTCAGAAAGTGCAGTGCCCTCACGTTGAGCGTGCAGTTCGGAAGTGTGGGCAGAATAACTATTCTGCCAATATTGGAAGAATAGACGGATATCCGTCTATTCTGCCAATATTGGCAGAATAGTTATACCGTTTGTCGGAATGAAGCAAATGATACGCCGTTAGAAAGATATCGTCGAGGCACAACTTTTTCATATATATTAATTTCTCTAATTCCTTACGGTTTAAGAGCAGTTTCAAATTTACTAAATCGCGGAATTCTATTTTTTCAAATTTTTGCAATTTTTCGGTACTGTTGTCGCTCCAGTTTTTTAACCGTTTGTCGAAATGAGGCGTGTGATACGCCATTGGAAAGCTACAGACGAGGCGCAACTTTCATATGTAGAAATGTTTTTGAGATTCCTTACGGTTTTAAATTAATTTTGAAAATGGTGCGGCGGACGACGGGTGGCAGCAGACGTTTTTCCGCGAATTTTTCCAAACCGCTGGTCGGAATGATTCAAATGATACGCCGTTAGAAAGATATCGACGGGACGTAACCTTTTCATGTAGAACACTCTCTCTAATTCCTTACGATTTAAGAGCGGTTTTGAATTATCGAAATGCGGACATTCTGTTTTTCGCGACACCAAAATCATCACGTTAACCGCATCAGACAGAAGAATGCACTGCTTTACACGAAAAACGTGCATCAGACAGTCAAGCGAACTTTATAATTTCTCTTTGTGAGACGTAATTTTTCCTAGACGAGGAAGTGGAATGAGGTTCACATCGGGCGTAAGTGAACCACAACACTATCAAGAAGTGAACCGCATTACCTTTTTTTCGTTTCCATAACATTTTTCTGCACTTCACATTGGGAGTAAGTGAACCGCAACCCTACCCAAAGTGAACCGCATGACTATATGTTGTCTTTTTTTCATAGTTCGTATTTTTTACAGGCGTAGACCGGACGAGTGAACCGCAGAGATGAGGGCAAGTGAACCGCGGCATGTATCAAAGTGCACTACATAATTGTTTTTTATTTTTTCTTTCTAAATTCAAAAAGAACTGCATTACATTACTTTTTTCGCGAACTACAACGACTAATGCCAGAGTGAACCTCTTCGTGGGACAAAAGTGAACCTCTTCACAAAGTTTTCTTTGCACATGTCCATTGTATGTAGTTTTTTCTGCACATGTCCGTTGTATGTTCGAGGGGAACTACGAGCAATGCCAGAGTGAACTGCAACACAACTCTTGTGCACTGCATTTTTTCATTTGTTTCTAGTTTTCACCTACAATAAACAGTAAAATGGGCCACAAGGATAACAAATAGTGAACCGCACTGTATTTGGTTCTCTCCAATATAAAGCACAAAAAATTGATCCAGTACATTGGGTCAACACAAGATCACCAGCCGAACTGCAGAGGAGATACAAACGGGCTACAACCCACACTTCAACACAACAAACACAAAAGAAACATTACCGAACTGCAATAATTCAAAATTAGAAAACGCAGAAAAGAAATTTCTGAACTGCACGCATCGGCGGGGATGCACTGTGCAGCGAGTCACCGATCACCCACCTCCCGCACCGGCTCCGGGCGGGGACGAAGGGGGCAGCTCGTGGAAGCCAGATCCGAGGGGTAACGCGGCACGCTGGTGCAGTGGCGGTGTAGAGGAGGTGGGGGGAGGCGGCTGGCGAAGCTGTGCGGGGTCGGGCGGATCCGCAGAGCAAGGGGGAGTTGGGTCACGCCACCGCACTTGATGGAGGCACTGGAGCCGGGGTGCGGCGACACACAGGGAAGGCCGGCCACCGGCCACCTCGAGCCCGGGGCGCGGACGAGCAGGGGTGCCGGATCTGGGCCGACGCAGGGAAGAAGGTGGAAGGGGGCGTCGGGGCAGGGGAGGTCGTGGACGACGCTTGGTTGGGGCAGGGCCTGGCGTGCCGTATGCGGGAGGACGTGGGTGTGATGGCCGGTGCGGGCGGCTGGAAGTGGTGGTCGGGGTGGGCGGGGTTGGGTGGTGGCCGGGGGCGGGTGGCGCGGGGTAGTGGCAGGGGCGAGCGGCGCTGGGCGGTGGCCGGGGCGGGCGGCGGTGGGTGGTGGCCGGGGACGCGCGGAGGGGAGTGGTGGGCGGCACTGGGTGCTGGCCGGGGCGGGCGGCGCGAAGAAGATGGGGAGATGGAGCCGGAGGGGTGGTGGGCAGACGGGGGCGATGGGGGAGAAGAAGGTGGGAGGAGTGGGGGTGGGTTTCGGCTGGGGTTTGCCTGCTCTTTTGTTCGGGTTGGGCGGCTGATCGAGTTAGAGTGTTGGCAGAATAAGCCCAAATGTTGGTAGAATAAGGTCTTAAGGGTTGCAATGCACCGGCAATTATCTATTACGCTAGAAAATATTTGGCCGCATGGCAGCACCCACTCTGAGAAACGACGCTGGAGGGAGGGAGGATTCATCGGTCTTGCGTCCCACTAGTAGTACGTGGAAAAGCCTGGCTCTACGTGCTCCTAAGCTAGTGCAATAAATCCTTGTCCTAGGGGACGGAGGATACCTCCAATCTAACGTCTCATCGTCCAATAAACAAATCAAATGTCCCACTTGTGCACATGCCAAGAAAATGGAGTAGGGTAGCTGGTTAGATTATAGTACTACTTATTTTATTGTTTTTTTAGTAAAGGAAGAAAACCCCTACCCTCTTGAAGCCTCCAAACTTTGCAAGATTTTCCACAGTAATACTACCGCCGTCCGGATTATTAGTCTCATCGTATTTTTGGTCAACAATTGACAAACATACTACTCCCTCTGTCCGGGTTTATTAGGCCCTGAGACTAAAACTCAGGTACCAAGGCAACCTATTAATTTTTCATGCTAGATTGGGCAATAAATCGCACACAATAAATGATGATTACTTGTACATGGTAACTGACCTATAACATCGCTTGTTGGATTGTTGGAAGCTAGCTGCCAGCAAAAATCTCGGATGCATGGCCCATTATGGAGAAACACACGGCATGAGTTGGGTAGTAAAACTGGCGGAATTAAATCTAAATTGATTGGAGGGTCTTTTATGTGCCAATCGAGGAACGGGACTTAGAATGAGGGACGCCACTAGGTTGCTCACGGGCCCAATAAACCCGGACGGAGGGAGTACTACTCCAATGACATTACGTAGTAGGAGTATTTGACTAGCATGTCACACATTTTTGTTGGATTCGTATTTGAATATGTTTTCCAATGACATTATATTGGTCACACAATTTTAATAGTTAAATTAAGGTCCAAAATATGACACACAATACAAGGGGGACTAGTAAACTAGTACGGTTCCCGATACGGCTTGAATGCAAATAAAGGAGAGGGTAGCGGTTCCCGATGAATGACCATTGATGTTTATCCTCGTTCAATTCGCATGCTGAGGGAAGTACTCCCAGCACCATGGGCGTGTTCCCGATGAATGGGAGAAGCGGCATGCAGCCAACAGCCCAGCAACATGGGCGTGTTTGGTTGGGTGGCTCGCAAGTTTCTTTTGGCCTCCTGTAACCACCACTGCATCGCGCCGTCGTGGTATTGATTCTTACTGTATCGCATTCTCATTCCAGCTGATAAAGACATGTGTGATCCCTTGCTCACCTTTTGCATCATTTTCGTAGTTTACGTACCATGCATGAGCCAACCTACCAAACTTATAATAAGTGTTACACTTGACAAGTTCAAAACGAGAAACTGGAACACGTGCAGTCCCGTTCGCGTCGCACCCCACACGGTCATTCCGGCCCGCCGCTCAACGCACAGTGGTTAGGCATATCACTTACATGTGGGACCACATGTAAGGAAAGCGAGGAAGGCCGAAATTGGCAAAACTTCCCCGCTTATCGCGCGGGAAAAGCCCAGCGCCAACGTTTTTAATCGTTATTTCTAATTTTTGAGGGAAAATTGTTATTTCTATCTATCGGTCGCGCCAAGGAGCAGAACCAAATGTTACAACTTACAAGTTCAAAAGGACCCCCACATGGTTGGTCCGGCACGCCGCTCAAGGGGGAACGCGTGTTGTCTTGCATTTTCACTAACAAGTGGGACCGCAGTTGAGCAAACCGACTATCGGCAAACCAACCTGCCCATGCTCCCATGATACGGGCTTCTGAGAGCCCTTGGATCTGAGATCAAACGGTCGCATGCCGAGATTCTAGACTTGTGCGTAAATATCAGATCCTGGAGGGCTTTTTTGCAAACATGCAGGAGCTCAGCATGCAACCGTTCGATCTCAGATCCAAGGGCTCTCAAAAGCCCGTATCATGGGAGCATGGGCAGCTTAGTATCACCTGAAAATTCCCCCCTCCCCGGCCGCCGCGCGATGGCTGAGTTTGAGAAACGAGGAGGGAGAAGAGCTAGCTGTAGCACGGAATCCAAGAAATTTGGTGTCAGATGGGACTCGTACGTGGTGGTGGCGTGTGTCGTACTCCTGGACGTGAATGCTTGTTTTGGCCCATGCCATCCCACTATATCGAGGTGCTGGTTACGTAGAGCGAACACATTATCTCTCCAGGAGTACGGTACCACTAGTACTAGTACTTTATTAACATATGGCCCACCTCACACTGTCGGCAAATTTCCTGGAGTCCGTGCTCGGCCCTCCTCTCTCTCTCTCTCTCTTCTCAGCCAGCCAGTAGATGCGCGGAGTGTGCCGATCGTCGGTTTGCTCACATTCGGTCCCACATGTCAGTGAAACGTATTTTGCCGCATCGCAGCACACTCTCTGAGAAGTGACTCGAAAACCATTCATAAATTAAGTAAGTTTATCACATGCATATGCAAATATACCGTTCACACTACATACAACAAGTCTACAGCGCACAACGACAACGAGGATACATTGTAAATACTAAAGTTTTTCTCACACAACACGTACAAGAAATGAAAACGAACTTCACATCAACCAATCCTTGGCGTTGGAAACGCTTGCTTTGAACCAGAAGCGAGTCTCTGACCAGAACCTGCAGGTATTGTCAATCTTGAGACCAATGCAAGACTCACCATCCAGGCTGAAGTGGCCTATATCAGGAGCAATACTTGCATTGGAGTAGGGAGGAACAACAATGTCGGTGGTATAGATAGAGTTGCTTCTCATAAATGGCAAGGTTGTGCCAACACGAGCTGGATCACCTTTCACCATCATTGGATAGTTTAGTCCAAGGAAAAGCGAGTGTTCTCCAAGACTATCAATATTGAACCAGGAAGAAGCTTGTGGCACTAGCACACTAGTATCCAACCCGAATAGCCTACAACGGATGTTGGCATAGGTCCGAAGAGTACGACCATGCGAGACAATACTACCTGCTTCCTCTGTAATATTAGCAGTGCCCTGTATACAGACAAGAAGAGGTGATTCATCGAAATAAGTAGCTAGGCACCATCTAGTAGGTAGGTATTGCTCGTCTTCATGCTCGTGATCATCACCATCGTCATCATCATCATCACCATCGTCATCTCCCCCTTGGATATAAAAGTTTCCAAGTATCGGTGGCGGAATGTTGACAGGACCTTGAAGAACAAGAAGGTTAATTAGTAAAGGGATAACTCACATGCATGGTGAATGAAACAATTCTAATTACGGTGGAAGACAAACGTACCGAAGCAAAAAATGATCCCATGCAAAAACAGTGCCAGAAGTGGTGGCAGCACACACAAGATGCTCGTATTGAATTGCATCACAGTACACAGCCGTGTAGAGTAACTGGTTTTTAAGCAAGTCCATCGAGTCCCAGGAGTAAGGACGGCAACAAGCTTGTCGAAGATAGAGACAACACAATAGTTCCTATAACTCCAAGAGCGTGTGGGAACTCGAGAAATTGCTATCTTCTGTAGACGACAGTCACCATGATCGTATTTTAACTTACGTAGAGTATCGGTGTGCTCAACCTCAGGGCAGTCTGAGATTTTTGGAAGTGGAATCCGGTGATGAGTGTACACATTCACAAGCTCCCACTCGCAGTTGTACCCAATATAAACAACCCAATCTCTATTTGTGCCTTCCCAGGCCTTATGCTAAAGCGATGGCATCTTAACATCACACGGATCATTATCAAGTGGTTGCACAAGGCGAGCCTTCCGTCGTCCCACGCCAGAGAGCAAGGTCATAGCAAAGAAGATAGGGGAGATCAAACTGCTCTTGAACCCTTGGGTTGTTTGTAATGATCTTATTTGTTGAGTCGAGAATGACCTTGAACGAACCTGCCATGCTAGCCGCAGTGATGACGTCACACCGATCAATGACTTCCTCCACCACGTCATCTTTTAGATCGGGGGAAGAATAACGGGGTCGGGTCCTGTGTCTTCCCTCCATCGAGAAGATGAACAATGGCAGAAGGAAGAGTCAAGGCAAATGGAGGGAGGAAGAGCGTGCGACAGCAGTTCCAACTTCCAAATCAAGAGGGAAAGGCGAAGAGGCGGTGGATGGTTGCCACGGTAAGAGGTGAGTGGGGAGCGAACGGTTGCCACGGTAAGAGGTGAGTGGGGAGCGGACGGTTGCCATGGTAAGAGGCGAGTGGGGAGCGGACGGTTGCCATGCTATAGGAAGAGGCGACCCGACCTACCTTAGATGTCCGTTTGGAAATTATACAAAAGGACTCGCCGTCTTCTCACTGACATGTTGGAACGGGACCACATGTCAACGAAACGTGGTGTGTCATTTCTCGTGCAAAATGCGACCGGGCCGCGTTGGCCTGAGGTGCTGCGTTATTTCTCGACTTTATTTTCTTTAATGGCGTGCCGTTCAATTTTGAAGCACTACTAATTGGTACTGTATGCAGAGAAAATATAAACTACTCTTCCACTAGTAGAATAGTAGTAATATGTATAAGCTGGAGCTTCAGCGCTTGCTTGCTAGGGCTGCCCACTTGCTTCTCACACTAGCTATCACCCTCTCCAGATCTAAAAAAAAGGGCGGTGGCCCCTCTCTCTCCCTCCTCACCGGTGGTCACAGATCCGGCCGGATCCCGTTTGCCGGGGAAGAGGAGGACGTGGAGCGTTGACGCACTCGTCGTCGGCGAGTGAGGACACACACTGACGACAAGGCCATCCTCTCAGACCTAGCGCCGGCGCGGGATGGCCTCTGTCCCCAAGCTTGTTGCTATAGTGTGGGCGGAGGACAATGACCACGAGCGAAGCCACTTCCCGCCGACCCTCGGGTATGCTGCCTCTTTTCAAACCATACCCTTGTTCTATTGCCCCATCTACCTACGTCGCTGCATGTGGATCTTTTTCCACTCCCCCATCGCCCAAGTTACTAGCCTCTGCTGGTCATGCAGACGAAAACCTTAATTTGCACTATTAAAGGAAACTCTACTTCATGCAGACTGATCAATGTTTGGGTTGAATAAGGAAAGAAAGGGGGAAAGTACTGTCGAAGAGACTAGGTATCGAACCTGTATCTTGGATGAAAAGGGCAATAAAAGGGGAAATCAGTAGCTAAGGAACGAGTCTCTTGTCTCTTGGTTGAAGAAGGAAATAAAGGTAGGACAACGCAATAGAGAATGACCAGATCGATACGTTTGTTATCCTCACATAGGAAAAAGGTGGCTAAAGAGAACAATACTGAGACGTAATCCAGATATGCTGCTTGGATATTTGTTGCTCTGGGCAACCATCTCTGCCTCACCACTCTGCGTCGATGGAGGTACATCGTATTGGTGCGCCCACTGTCCGAATGGGCCTCCTCATGCTCTTATTGCCATATTTTTGCTGTTGTTAGTATAATGCCACCGGTAAAATGAAGAAATGACACTACTAAAGTGATGCCAGATTTAACTAATATTGTAGTTAGTCTAATGCCACCGATAAATTGAAGCAATGCCAAGTAATGTCACTGGATTATTTCAGGGTTTGCTTCTGAATGTAGATGTATTAAAGATTTTGAGCTAAGGCATTCTAATGCTGTTGCACAGCCTGATGAAACTTGTTACCTTTAGATTTTGTATAGTTGATGCTTATAGAAATCTTCTAATGCTAGCTTATAGAAATCTGTTTAGTAAAACTATTCTATTGTACCCCGCAATAAAAAAACTACTCTATTGTTGCACTAGCCACTGGAATAGTGTATAGTTGTACTATTCGAATGGTGTTGCACTAGCCTATGGGCATATATAAGGTGTGGCTAGCTTTCCCAGATATGTGATCAAGAAAACTACTACCTCTCTTTCTAAATGCAAGACGTTTTGGTACTTTAAATTGAACTGCCAAAACGTCTTATATTAAGGAATAGAGGGTGTAGAATTCTTCAAATTTTGGCGGCAAAGCTAGTCACACCTTTGTTAAAATTAATGTTCATTATGTTATTGGAGGAGGTCTGCATTTCTGTCTCTATTGCCTGTTGATTACATACCTGACATCATGATGTAATGGTAAGTCAATTTTTTTGTACAGTGTCACCGAAATGTCAAGGCGGTGATGGCATTTTATTTTAGTTGAATTGCATAAAAATTTCTTAAAAGAAGAGGAAAGGTCAGGAATGGTTCGATCATTCACAAAATACTATGTATGCCTTCCTGACATCCGTCGTTGTTGCCTTCTTTATTCCTTTAAACAGGTGGTTACAAACAGTCTTGCTAACTTTTTCCATTAAGATAATTGGGATGCTTATATTTGTGAGTCTATGATTCATCAACTAGTGCCACTTTTATAGTAATCACACTTTCAATATCTGTGCAAATAGGGATGCTCGATTTTAGTGGAACCGCACAAAAAGTCCAGATGGTTCAACATTATAAAAATCTGTTCCTACAAACAGTTATATCCAATTGGTTGCAGTTTGATGTGTTCATTACCAAGGTACATGGTTTGCTACTATTTTTGTACAGTCATTAGATTGTAATATTAGTGGTTTGCATCTCAATTTATTGCCAGGGTGGACCTCCATTGGTCGTGCAGGACAAGATTCGATGATTGGATGCTCACTTTTGGTTGTATCGATTTCACCTCTTGAATCCCTGCAAACATGGACATCCATTTCAGTGGAACTGCACAAATGTGTAGGCTAGTATGTCTGATTGTAGTTGTTGGATCTATGCTCAAAGTGCTTGGATCTAATGTTATCTAATTTCATTTAAATAACGAGCCAATCTTTTGCCATCCTTAATCTAGTGCCACTGTTTAAATTGTTAATGCCACAGCTCTTATATGCATTGTGTTTGTACTGTTAATATGATGCCATCGATAAATATGTACTATATGCCAGTATTGAAGTAATGGTGCTGCCAAAACGAAGTAATGAAACTGCTTATCTAACCCTTTAACCTAGTTGTGCAAACAGATGTCAGCTCGTTGCTATTAGGCAATCAAACACAGGGACCGCAATTTTTGTGGAACTACACAAAAGAATTGGATAGTCTCTACATGCTGTGCCATTTGAAAATAGACACAAAAGGATTGGATAGTCACTCCATGGACTGCACGAAAGTAGTACTGTACTATTTATTGGCCAGCGCTAGGTGCTTCATTGCTCTGGTCTGATTATCCAATGGGCATCATCTTGCCAAACTTAAAGTTGTATTCCCAAAATAATCTTGCCGTGTGATCGACAGATGACCTACACATATGTCAGTGGATGTTCCTCCATCATGTGTGGTTGATTCTCAGGGTTGCATCTGTTGGTGAAGCCACTTACGTTTGCAAGAGCAAATTATAGAGTTTACAAATTTGTCTTTCACTGTGAACTGAATGTTGGCCTAGAGAAGCATCGATGTTAGTAGCAAGAACAAGTGTTTTTTCTTGATTTGTACTCCTCAGAACTTTCTCTTTAGTTATGAACTAAATATTGTCCATGATCTATGAATCATTGAGATGCATAAACATGTTGATCTTATATATGGGAATCTTACTAGTTGGATGTGAATTTTGGCTATAAATG
Organism: Elymus sibiricus; assembly: GCA_039707655.1. Classification (NCBI taxonomy): domain Eukaryota; kingdom Viridiplantae; phylum Streptophyta; class Magnoliopsida; order Poales; family Poaceae; genus Elymus; species Elymus sibiricus. Next base: position 207,382,533 of record CM077674.1, read on the forward strand.
TGAACATATTACAAAGCCAGGCCTGTGAGTTCCGTGTGAACGTTTACAAGTTACTGATCGAGCACTAGCTAGCCAACTGATACACTCCTGGCAGTTTTAGTTGCGATGCGACATCCAACGGTTGTAACTTTTAGAATAAAAATGCCTTCCTCTAAAGAAACTGACATGCTGTTCTGAAGAAAATGCCGTTCGAATCTGTAGAAACTACCAGCAAAAATGATTGCAATTGCCTTCTCTCTATATATTGCGATAGACTCGATCCTACACAAATAACCAACGGATCATGCATGTACCTCATCTGGACGAATCGAGGGCACTCGTTTGACCATCATGCTGATGTTCGACCCAGCACGAATGGGACGAACAACTGACGGGACGGGACAGGACGGCACAGTCATAATTTCAATTTTGCCAGTTTTCCATGGCAAGCTCGCGCGCTAAGCCATTCCTGCTTATTGTAACACCCCGAAAATTTAACCATATTTTTATTAAGTAAAATTTGGCCAGAAATAAAAATTTGAATTATACTAGGTCTTTTATTATTTTCAGAATCCTTTCTGTTCTATTTTCTAAAATTCTTCCCTCCATATAGAAATTTTTGTAAAATATTATGGGCTTTGGTAGCTTTCTTAAATCATTTCAATTATACTTTAAATAACAGTGGGAAATATTTTCATAATAAAATTTGCCCAAAATAATTCTTTTTAATGGCATTTTTAATTCTTGAAATACTTCTGTTACACTACAACTATTTTAAATAATTCTTTAAAAATTCCACAAAAATTATGAGGGGTCATTTGATGCCTATAGATCACTTTTATGCAAAAACCCATCTTGGTCCTTTGAAAATTTTGAGTACAACATCATCTTTTCAATTCTGTCCCATTCTTGAGTTACAACTACAACCCTAATTTTACTTACTCAAACAATTCTGAATTTTTTCCCACCTATAGTCCTTCCTAAGAAACCCTTAAGTCCAGAAGACCAGCTCCAATTGTATCATTTAGGTCCACCAAATAAATCCTCCAAGTTTCTGTCCAGACCTGAATTCTGGTAAAACTTGCACTTGCAAGTTTTTCTTTTTGTCAAACTAACCCCACCACCATCCTTATCATCTAAGGAGACACCACCATGGCAATTTTCACACCCAACAAAGATCCCTGGCTAGCCCTAGCATTTTATCAAACACAATGTGTGCATGGCAGAAATTGGGCACCATTCTACATTGCACTGCACACTAAACTCTCTTCGCAAACCAACATGTCCATCACCCCTCTCATGATCAAAAGCACCACCTTGTTAAATTTCAGCTCATTTGGGTCCCTGTAGATGCCATTGGCATTTCACCAAACGCACTGCGTGCATGCACTGGGCGCGGCCAGAGCGCCTGCGTTGCAGCCACTGGCATCGTGATGCTGCCATGCTCCTGGTGCTGCCCTCGCTCATCCTAGTCCTCCGCTGGATCACTCCGTCCACCCTGAGCCTCCCCGACATCCTCCCATGGCTGCTAGCGCCGGCCAGCGCCGGCCAGCCGCCGTCCAGCGCCGCCGACGAAGCCCACCCTGCCACGTCTCTGTTGGGGCCCTCTCACCTTAATGGCCAATGGCCGGGGCTCATCCACGGCTCACCGACCGCGTAACGGCCACGCCGACCACCACCGACCCCCTCACCGACCTTAGCGGTGCCATCAATGGCCGCCGCTGTCGTGTGTTCTTCGGGAAGCCACGGAACCGCCTTACCCCACTTATAAATGGACACCCGAGCTCGCGCCGCTCCTCGTCAACTCTCCCCACTCCCCTGGAAGCCACCCCAAGCAGTAGAGCAATCGGAGGTGGCCGTCTTCCTCACCTCTGACAACCATGGCCACCGCCACACTCCGGTCGATTCCCATGCAACCCGAGCCTTTCCCCCTCCACTTTCTCCACCAGACGCTTCCTCTCAACCCCGCGAAGTCATTCATACACTCAATTCTGCTCGGGATCAATCATGGGCGAAAGGCCCAATCCGTCGCCGCCAGAGTTTCTCGGGAGAGCTCGCCGCTGGCGACTCCATCCACGCCGGAGGCCGAGAAGGGTACCCAGAGGATCGTCTTGATCTCCTGATCACGCACGTGTGCTCATCTTGTCGTGGGTCGCCGTTGTTCGCCGACAATCGCCGCCAACAGCCGCATCCTCCTCTGTTCTCGTGCGGTGATGATGAAGACCAGTCAAACCTGACTGGTGGGCCCACGGGATCCACCGTCAGTGACTGGAAGTCACACCCACGCCGGCTAAGTGGAGACGGGTTTCTCCAGAAACCGTCTTCGTGCAAGAAAAGCGTAATTTCAGGAATACGCCATCGACGTCATCAGCCCTCTCACGCGGCCGAACGGCTGGGCTTGGCCCAGTAACGCCAGACGGCTAAACAGCGCTCAGGGCGCACTTCTGCTCTTTTCTATTTTCTTTTTCCAGTAGATTTCAAATAATTCCTCAGTAATCATTTCTACACCAAATTTGATGATTCAAATTTCTGCATACTGCTAAAGTCATGCCCTATTAATCCAGCTAGGGTGAACATTTTTCCTAAGCTTAGTTTTTGTTGGATCAATTAAATAGTCCATTTAGTCATTTATTTCAGCTTAGGAAATTCCTAGGAAAATCATATGGACTCCAAATAATTTGATTCTTTTTCTGAAATTCCTTATTTTTTCTCTAGTTTATTTTAGCATCTATTTCAAAATTTTCCAAACAACTTTTCAGCACTGTTTGGCTTTATGTGGTAATTGCAATATTTTTGAAAATAGGAAATGGAGGGAAGATAAAAAATTTCAAAGTTTTGGAGTGCACCCAACACTTCTGCATGCTCAAGGCAAGCATCTTGAACACTTGATATGGTGATTGCATGGTTAAATGTTTGCAAGAATAATTGAATCGTGCATATGTTGAATTCAAATAAAATTTGCATGCATGTAGTGTTGGCAAGTTTCCTCGTACCGTGCAACGTGTGCTTGTCTAACTTGCAGGAGCAGGTATAAGAGAAATACCGTTACCGGCAGAAGGGTGATCATGTCGGAGCATGATCATGCCTTGTTGGTTATGCATGTTGGGACATGCAAGGGCTGTGGCCCTGTTTTGGTGTTACTGTTGAAAGAACACTTTATTGTGCTAACTACTGCAGGAAATACATAAGCCTCCTGAGTCGACCGTAGATCGAGTCTTGTTCCGGTAATCCCCAAACTTGATCCGTGCTACCACATGTCCCTGCCGTAGGTAGGGTATGGTTCAGTAAGTTGTTAACCCCTTTCCCGAACACACCGTACAGAGAGGCCATAGTGAAAGATACCATTGATCACTGGTAGGCATGTCACTTGGTCAGGGGGCATGGGTGTATTCGGTTGATGTTGGGGAACGGAGCATGAATTTCAAAAATTTCCTACGCTCACGCAAGATCTATCCATGGAGATGCATCGCTACGAGAGGGGAGAGTGTGTCTACGTACCCTCGTAGACCGTTTAGCGGAAGCGTCTCACAACGCGGTTGATGTAGTCGAACAATCCTTCGAGCTCCACCGATCGAGTACCGAACGTACGGCACCTCCGAGTTCTACACACGTGCAGCTCGGTGACGTTCCTCGCCTTCTTGATCCAGCAAGACGTCGAGGTAGTAGATGAGTTCCGTCAGCACGACGGCGTGGCGACGGTGACGGTGAAGTGATTCCGGCAGGGCTTCGCCTAAGCTCTCCGAAAATATGACCGAGGTGGAAAACAGAGATCGGGGCACCGCACACGGCTATGGGACAATTGTGTGTCTCCAAGGGGTGCCCCTCCTCCGTATATAAAGGAGGGAGGGAGGAGGCCGGCCCCCTAGGGGTGCGCTAAGTGTGGGGAGTCCTACTAGGACTCCTTAGTCCTAGTAGGATTCCACCTCCCATACGGAGTAGGAAAGGGGGAAGGGAGAGGGAAAGGAAAGAGGGGGCTGCGCCCCCTCCCCTAGTCCAATTCGGTTTGGGCAAGGGGGGGCGCGCGCCTCCTCACATGGCCTGCCTCTCCTTTTCCCGTATGGCCCAATAAGGCCCATTACTTCTCCCGGAATTCCCGTAACTCCCCGGTACTCCGAAAAATACCCGAATCACTCGGAACCTTTCCGACGTCCGAATATAGCCTTCCAATATATGAATCTTTACCTCTCGACCATTTCGAGACTCCTCGTCATGTCCGTGATCTCATCCGGGACTCCGAACAAACTTCGGCCACCAATCACATAACTCATATAATACTAAATCGTCATCGAACCTTAAGTGTGCGGACCCTACGGGTTCGGGAATGATGTAGACATGACCGAGACGACTCTCCGGTCAATAACCAACAGTGGAACCTGGATGCTCATATTGGTTCCTACATATTCCACGAAGATCTTTATCGGTGAACCTCATATGTGAACATACGTTGTTCCCTTTGTCTGGCGGTATGTTACTTGCCCGAGATTCGATCGTCGGTATCCAATACCTAGTTCAATCTCGTTACCGGCAAGTCTCTTTACTCGTTCCGTAATACATCATCTTGCAACTAACTCTTTAGTCACGGTGCTTGCAAGGCTTCTATGATGCTGTATTACCGAGAGGGCCCAGAGATACCTCTCCGATAGTCGGAGTGACAAATCCCAATCTCGATCCATGCCAACTCAACAAACACTTTCGGAGATACCTGTAGTGCACCTTTATAATCACCCAGTAACGTTGTGACGTTTGATACACCCAAAGTATTCCTACGGTATCCGGGAGTTGCATGATCTCATGGTCAGAGGAACGTGTATTTGACATAGTGAAAGCAATAGCAATAAACTGAATGATCATTTGCTATGCTAACGGTTGGGTCATGTCCATCACATCATTCTCCTAATGATGTGATCCCGTTATCAAATGACAAATCATGTCCATGGTCAGGAAACCTTGACCATCTTTTGATCAACGAGCTAGTCTAGTAGAGGCATACTAGGGACATAGTATTTGTCTATTATCCACACATGTATTTAGTTTCCGGTCAATACAATGGTAGCATGAATAATAAACTATTATCATGAACGGGGAAATATGATAATAACTAATTTATTATTGCCTCTAGGGCATATTTCCAACAGTCTCCCACTTGCACTAGAGTCAATAATCTAGATTACATCTCCATGTAATTAACACTTAATCAGTTCTAAAGCTGATCATGTTTTGCTTGTGAGAGAGGTTTTAGTCAACGGGTCTGCAATATTCAGATCCGTGTGTTCTTGGCAAATCTCTATGTTATATGTAGATGCTGCTACCACACTCTGTTTGGAGCTACTCTAAAAGATTTCCCCACTATACTTATCCGGTCTGAGACTCATAGTCTTTCGGATCAGTGTTTAAAGCTTGCATCGACGTAACCCCTTACGACAAACTCTTTATCATCTCTATTCCTGAGAAATTCTTCCTTAGTCATCTTAAGGATAATTTGACCGCTGTCCAGTGATCTACTCCTGGATCACTTTGGTACCTCTTTTTCCAGACACATGGCAAGGCACACAGCTTGGCATACTTTATAGAACCTACGGCCGAGGCATAGGGGATAACCTTCATCCATTCTATTTATTTTGCCGTGGTCGAGATTTGAGTCTTACTCAACTTCACACCTTTCACCACAGTCAAGAACTCCTTCTTTGACTGATCCATTTTGAACTTCTTCAAAATCTTGTCAAGGTATATGTTTTGTGAAAGTCATATGAGGAGTCTCAATCTATCTCTATAGATTTTGATGCCTAACATGTAAACAACCTTTACCTAGATCTTCAAGTCTTACTCCACTTCACACCAGCCAAGAACTTATTTCTTTTAACTTGATCCATTTTGAACTTCTTCAAAATCTCATCAAGGTGTGTGAAAATCTTTTATCAGGTGTCTTGATCTATCTCTATAGATCTCGATGCCCAAACCGTGGATAACTCAAAAACATGTTTTTATTGAAAAACTCCTTTCAATTAATTCTTTATGCTTTCCAGAAATTCTACATCATTTCCAATCACATATACTTATTAGAAATGTTATAGAGCTCCCACTCACTTTGTTGTAAATACAAGTTTCTCCATAAACTTGCATAAACCCAAACGCTTTGATCACTTCATCAAAGCGAGTATTCCAGCTCCGAGATGCTTGCACCAGTCCATAGATGGATCGCTGGAGCTTGCATACTTTGTTAGCACCTTTAGGATCGACAAAACCTTTCGGTTGCATCATATACAATTCTTCCTTAAGGAATCCATTAAGGAATGCCGTTTTGACGTCCATTTGCCAGATTTCATAATCATAAAATGCGGCAATTGCTAACATAATTCTGACAGACTTTAGCATCGCTACGGGTGAGAAAGTCTCATCGTAGTCAACTCCTTGAACTTGTCGATAACCTTTAGCAACAAGTCGTGCTTTATAGATGGTGACATTACCATCAGCGTCCGTCTTCTTCTTAAAGATCCATTTATTTTTAATAGCTCGCCGTTCATCGGGCAAGTCTACCAAAGTCCACACTTTGTTCTCATACATGGATCTAATCTCGGATTTCATGGCCTCAAGCCATTTGTCGGAATCCGGGCTCGCCATCGTTTCTTCATAGTTCGTAGGTTCACCGTTGTCTAACAACATGACCTCCAATACAGGATTGCCGTACCAATCTGGTGCGGAGCGTGTCCTGGTTGACCTACGAGGTTCTGTAGCAACTTGATCCGAAGCTTCATGATCATCATCATCTACTTCCTCTCTGGTCTGTGTCGGTGTCACAGAAATTACTTTCTGTGGCGTACTACTATCCAGAGGAGGTACAATTACCTCATCAAGTTCTACTTTCCTCCCACTCACTTCTTTCGAGAGAAACTCCTTCTCTAGAAAGGATCCATTCTTAGCAACGAATACTTTGCCATCGGATCTGTGGTAGAAGGTGTACCCAACGGTCTCATTTGGGTATCCTATGAAGACGCACTTATCCGCTTTGGGTTCGAGCTTATCTGGCTGAAGCCTTTTGACATAAGCATTGCATCCCCAAACTTTCAGAAACGACAACTTAGGTTTCTTGCCAAACCACAGTTCATACGGTGTCGTCTCAACGGATTTAGATGGTGCCCTATTTAAAGTTAATGCAGCTGTCATTAATGCATAACCCCAAAATGATAGTGGCAAATCGGTAAGAGACATCATAGAACGCACCATATCTAATAGAGTACGATTACGACGTTCGGACACACCATTACGCTGTGGTGTTCCAGGTGGCGTGAGCTGTGAAACAATTCCACATTGTCTTAAGTGATTGCCAAACTCGTAACTCAAATATTCTCCTCCACGATCAGATCGTAAGAACTTTATTTTCTTGTTACGATGGTTCTCTACTTCACTCTGAAATTCTTTGAACTTTTCAAATGTTTCAGATTTATGCTTCATCAAGTAGACATAGCCATATCTACTCAAATCATCTGTGAACGTGAGAACATAACGATATCCACCGCGCGCCTCAACACTCATCGGACCGCATACATCGGTATGTATTATTTCCAATAAGTTGGTTGCTCGCTCCATTGTTCCGAAGAACGGAGTTTTAGTCATCTTGCCAATAAGGCACGGTTCACATGTCTCAAATGATTCATAATCAAGAGATTCCAAAAACCCATCTGCATGGAGTTTCTTCATGTGTTTAACACTGATATGACCTAAGCGGCAGTGCCACAAATATGTGGTACTATCATTATCTTTTGGCATTCGTGTTATGAACATATGTATTACTACGATCAAGATTCAATAAACCTTTCATTTTAAGTGCATGATCATCAATGATATTATCCAAATAGAATAACAATTATTCTTTGAAATTGAATAACCGTCTTGCAATAAACACTATCAGATATAATGTTCATGCTTAACGCAAGCACCAAATAACAATTATTTAGGTTCATCACTAATCCTGAAGGTAGAGAGAGCGTGGCGATGGTGATCACATCAACCTTGGAGACACTTCCAATGCACATCGTCACCTCGTTCTTAGCTAGCCCTTGTTTATTCCGAAGCTCCATATTTCAAGTTGTAAGCAACTGAACAAGTATCAAATACCCAGGTGCTCCTACGAGTACTAGTAAGGTACATATCAATAACATGTATATCAAATATCTTTGTTGACATTGCCAGTCTTATTATCTGCCAGTTACCTTGGGGAAGTTCCGCTCCCTGTGACATTTCCCTTTGCAATGGGAGCACTAAGTCTCGGGTTTGGTTCAGCCTTGGGTTTCTTCGCGTGAGCGGCAACTATTTTACTGTTCTTCTTGAAGTTCCCTTTTCTTTCCCTTGCCCTTCTTGAAACTAGTGGTCTTATTAACCATCAACACTTGATGCTCCCTCTTTTGATTTCTACATCCGCAGATTGTAGCATCGCGAATAGCTTAAGGATCTTCTATCCCTTGCATGTTTATAGTTCATCATGAAGATCCAGTAGCTTAGTGATAGTGACTAGAGAACTCTATCAATCACCACTTTATTCGGAAGTCTAACTCCCACTTGTTTCTAGTGTTTGAAGTACTCAGACATTCTGAGTACATGCTCATTAACGGAGCTGTTCTCCTCCATCTTGTAGCTATAGAACTTGTCGAAGGTGTCATACCTCTCGACCCGGGTGTGAGCTTGAAAAACAAATTTTTAGCTCTTTGAACATCTCATATGCTCCGTGTTGCTCAAAACATATTTGGAGCTCCGGTTCTAAGCCGTAAAGTATGGCGCACTGAACTATCGAGTAGTCATCTTTTCTTGTCTGCCAGACGTTCATAACGTCCTCAGACGAAGCCGTAGGGGTATTTCACTGAGCGGTGCATTAAGGACATAAGCCTTCTGTGCAGCAGTGAGGACAATCCTCAGATCACGAACCTAGTCCGCATAGTTGCTTCCATCAACTTTCAACTTCGTTTTCTCTAGGAACATAATAAAAATAGGGGAACTACAACACGGTCTATTGATCTACAACATAAATTTGCTAAGACAAGTAAGACTATGTTCATGACAATTGGAGTTCAATTAATCAAATTACTTAAGAACTCCCACTTAGATTAACATCCCTCAAGTTGTCTAAGTGTAACATGATCCACATCAACTAAACCACGTCCGATCATCACGTGAGGTGGATTAGTTATCAATGGTGAACATCTTTTATGTTGATCATATCTACTATATGACTCATGTTCGACCTTTCGGTCTCTTGTGTTCCGAGGCCATGTCTGTACATGCTAGGCTCGTCAAGTTTAACCCAAGTATTCTGCGTGTGTAAAACTGGCTTACACCCGTTGTATGCGAACGAAAGAATCCATCACACCCGATCATCACGTGGTGCTTAGAAGCGTCGAACCTTCGCAACGGTGCATACTAGGGGAGAACACCTATCTTGAAATTTAGTGAAGGGATCATCTTATAATGCTACCGTCGTCCTAAGCAAAATAAGATGCATAAAAGGATTAACATCACATGCAATTCAATATGTGACATGATATGGCCATCATCGTCTTGTGCTTTTGATCTCCATCAGCAAAGCACCGTCATGATCTCCATCGTCACCGGGTTGACACGATGATCTCCATCGCAGCATCGTGACACCTTGATCTCCATCGCAGCGTCGTGGTCGTCTCGCCGACTATTGCTACTACTACTACTGCTAACTCATAGCGGTAAAGTAAAGCAATTACATAGCGTTGGCATTGCATACAATAAAGAGACAACCATAAGGCTCCTGTCGGTTGCCTGATAACTTACAAAACATGATCATCTCATACAACAACTTATATCACATCATGTCTTGGCCATATCACATCACCAGCATACCCTGCAAAAACAAGTTAGACGTCCTCTACTTTGTAGTTGCAAGTTTTTCGTGGCTGCTACGGGTTTGCAAGAACCGTTCTTACCTATGCAAAACCACAACGTGGTGTAGTGATTGCTTTTTGATCTTCTAAAAGAACCCTCTTCATTGAAACCGATTCAACTAAAGTGAGAGAGACAGACACCCGCCAGTCACCTTTATGCAACGAGTGCACGTAGCGGTGAAACCTGTCTCGTGTAAGCGTACGCGTAATGTCGGTCCGGGCCGCTTCATCTCACAATACCGCCGAATCAAGTATCAACTAGTAGCGGCAAGCAATATGTATACACCCATGCCCACAACTCGTTTGTGTTCTACTCGTGCAAATCACATCTACGCATAGACCTGGCTCGGATGCCACTGTTGGGGAACGGAGCATGAATTTCAAAAATTTCCTACGCTCACGCAAGATCTATCCATGGAGATGCATCGCTACGAGAGGGGAGAGTGTGTCTACGTACCCTCGTAGACCGTTTAGCGGAAGCGTCTCACAACGCGGTTGATGTAGTCGAACAATCCTTCGAGCTCCACCGATCGAGTACCGAACGTACGGCACCTCCGAGTTCTACACACGTGCAGCTCGGTGACGTTCCTCGCCTTCTTGATCCAGCAAGACGTCGAGGTAGTAGATGAGTTCCGTCAGCACGACGGCGTGGCGACGGTGACGGTGAAGTGATTCCGGCAGGGCTTCGCCTAAGCTCTCCGAAAATATGACCGAGGTGGAAAACAGAGATCGGGGCACCGCACACGGCTATGGGACAATTGTGTGTCTCCAAGGGGTGCCCCTCCTCCGTATATAAAGGAGGGAGGGAGGAGGCCGGCCCCCTAGGGGTGCGCCAAGTGTGGGGAGTCCTACTAGGACTCCTTAGTCCTAGTAGGATTCCACCTCCCATACGGAGTAGGAAAGGGGGAAGGGAGAGGGAAAGGAAAGAGGGGGCTGCGCCCCCTCCCCTAGTCCAATTCGGTTTGGGCAAGGGGGGGCGCGCGCCTCCTCACATGGCCTGCCTCTCCTTTTCCCGTATGGCCCAATAAGGCCCATTACTTCTCCCGGAATTCCCGTAACTCCCCGGTACTCCGAAAAATACCCGAATCACTCGGAACCTTTCCGACGTCCGAATATAGCCTTCCAATATATGAATCTTTACCTCTCGACCATTTCGAGACTCCTCGTCATGTCCGTGATCTCATCCGGGACTCCGAACAAACTTCGGCCACCAATCACATAACTCATATAATACTAAATCGTCATCGAACCTTAAGTGTGCGGACCCTACGGGTTCGGGAATGATGTAGACATGACCGAGACGACTCTCCGGTCAATAACCAACAGTGGAACCTGGATGCTCATATTGGTTCCTACATATTCCACGAAGATCTTTATCGGTGAACCTCATATGTGAACATACGTTGTTCCCTTTGTCTGGCGGTATGTTACTTGCCCGAGATTCGATCGTCGGTATCCAATACCTAGTTCAATCTCGTTACCGGCAAGTCTCTTTACTCGTTCCGTAATACATCATCTTGCAACTAACTCTTTAGTCACGGTGCTTGCAAGGCTTCTATGATGCTGTATTACCGAGAGGGCCCAGAGATACCTCTCCGATAGTCGGAGTGACAAATCCCAATCTCGATCCATGCCAACTCAACAAACACTTTCGGAGATACCTGTAGTGCACCTTTATAATCACCCAGTAACGTTGTGACGTTTGATACACCCAAAGTATTCCTACGGTATCCGGGAGTTGCATGATCTCATGGTCAGAGGAACGTGTATTTGACATAGTGAAAGCAATAGCAATAAACTGAATGATCATTTGCTATGCTAACGGTTGGGTCATGTCCATCACATCATTCTCCTAATGATGTGATCCCGTTATCAAATGACAACTCATGTCCATGGTCAGGAAACCTTGACCATCTTTTGATCAACGAGCTAGTCTAGTAGAGGCATACTAGGGACATAGTATTTGTCTATTATCCACAGATGTATTTAGTTTCCGGTCAATACAATTATAGCATGAATATTAAACTATTATCATGAACGGGGAAATATGATAATAACTAATTTATTATTGCCTCTAGGCATATTTCCAACAGTTGAAGCCGAGAGGGGTAGCACCCCTGATCTTTGCGCACGTTATATATAAGATTGTGATCCCATGCTATTCAAGATTGTAGTCTCCCCGTCTTAGAGTTTATCTTGAACGATGCCTTGGGTGATTCCTGCCATCAAGAAAGTTAATCTGGTGTGTGTTGGTCAGGTATGTTTTCAACCCAAAGACCATAATTGGAATTAGTCAGCGTCTCGGTGTTGGCTAAGGAAATCCTTTACTTGTGGGTAAAGAGTGCAACCTCTGCAGAGGTAAACCTATTCGAATAGCCGTGTCCGCGGTTAAGGACTACAGTCTGGGTTGGTCAAGTGTCGGTCTTAGTGTCGGTCTTCGGAGGAAATAATTAAAATTGAGCATGGTTCATTTTGCAGGATAACTATTGTCACTACTGGTGCTATTATGAATATTATTGTTGACATGAATATTATTGTGGACTAACCTTTTCCTCTTATGTGCAACCTTGAGTATATCTTGGAATGGCTAGACTATCCGAGATACTCATTTTTATTTTTTTCTGAATATCTCTTGGGATGGCTAGACTATCTGAGATATTCATTTTCATTTTTCTGACTGTCTCTTGGGATGGCTAGACTACCTGAGATACTCATTTTTTTTATTTTTTCTGAATATCTCTTGGGATGGCTAGACTACCTGAGATACTCAGTTTTATTTTCCCTTCTGAGTCTCACTTGGGATGGCTAGTCCACCTGGATACTCATTTATTTTCAAGACCTCTCGAGGCGTCGCTTTTAGACACCCGTTTGGCATTTCTTTTCAAGACCTCTCGAGGCGTCGCATTCTGACACCCGTTTGGCATTTTTCTTGGAATTCCTCGGGCGGTCCAACTCCCGATGTTCCATTTTATTTCCTTGATTTACTACTAACATGATTTATTTATTCTTCCGCACCGTATTAATATTTATCATACCATGCTTTAATTTCGGTCAGCATATGCATATAATTAAATCCATCTTGAGCATATGCATTCGGTATATCTTTTGTTCATAATGTTTGCGAGTACATTCAAACATACTCACTGGCTTGTCCCTGGCTATTTAATTGGCCAGGTCAGGATTTCAACAAGGAATACTACAACGACGTCCATGCGGAGCCTAGGATAGCAGCCACGCGGGATAGGAATTATCCGGGTCAGCTGTTCCTGTGGGAATGGAGCCCCATCGGCGTTGGAGAACCACGAGTCGCTTCCGTCACCCGTCACCAGAAATCATTATTGTATCATTAGACCTTTATGGTGTTGTATCCAATTCTTGTAATTGCTTGGTAATCTGTAACAAGGACGTGTCCACCAGTAACAATAATCCTGGGGCTGGTGACGACACTAGGGGTTAATTCCTGGGATATCGTGTCCCGGAAATTCGGCCCGACAGCCTTGGTGTCAGAGCCAGGCTGACCATCGGCTAATCCTATCTTAGCCTGGTCACTATCCCTAGGTTTTCACACCACCCAAATCTTTTCCTGTCCATAGCTAAACCCATCTCATCCGATAAACCTACACAGTGGCCAGCCGACATCTCTTGACAGTCGGTGCCCAACCTATCAACCCTACCCATAGGCCGTGTGCCTGTGGCCGGCACCTGAGTTGTCCCATCCACAAGCGTGCGATGGAAGACACCACTGGCCTAGAAAGGAAGCATTGCCCCAACTCAGTACATCACAGCCTCACTTTCAGTTCGATACCCAACCACCAAGATGCCTGGCCCCATCGTTCGCAATGAGACCACTGCAACCGAGCTTGGAGACTTTGTAGTCATCCTCGCCAATCTCATCTGCCGTGCTTTTGGCACAGAAGAGCCCCCGAAGTACGTCGTGTACCAAGAGCACACGAGTGATGCCATCCACCACTTCTGGGCCACGGTGCACATCTACGGGAGGGGCACCACATCAGAACGCCCCTACCGGTTCACCGGGAGGATGACCTCCGACGAGTCCCAAGCCATCCAACTTGCAGCCCGAGAGGCTGTAGTTCAACTCCGGCATCTGTCGCCGAGGGTTAACATCCGCCCTTTCTACTACTACCCTAGTCGTGAAGGCTATGGTAGCCCGACCCAAGTCGCCAGCGGAGACCATGAGACGGATCCTGCCCTAGTGCATCTGGTGCACTACCTGAGAGCGCAAGAGGCACTATTCGACCAGGTCACCCTTGAACTGATTGCGACCCGCAGGACGCTTGCTCTCCTGACCCCGGTGAGAAGTGAAGCTGCACCCGCCACTGACACCCCGATAGTGCTGCTTGGGAGGCCAGTTGAGCCCCGAAGGTCTCCCCCAGTTATCTTTCCGGGCAATGCCTTCGCCGCCCCAGGGGAATTCCGTCGTCTCTTGGAGACCTACTCCAACGTGACTGTGACCTCGACACCCCACGAGGGACACCACCGCTACCCCAGCCCCATAGCTCCCCATCCGACCCCAGCCAACTCCGACACGGAAGCTCATGGAGAGGCCTTGACATCCACAAGACATGCCCGGCTAGATGTCAACAAGGTGGACTGAGTCCACCAGAATTGTTGTCGAGCCTTGGTAGCTCTGTTGTCCTGTATTTCCATAGTAGCCATTGTATGGCGTAGTAAGTTTGTAAATTACATGTGAGCCTTTGTCTTAATATTAGTATGCATAAATTATTGGTGTATGGTGGCGGAGTAAATTCTAGACGTGACTGCCGCACCCTTTCCCCTAACCGACAGACACAATAATGCGTCACATTTCTGTTGAGGTCTGAGACTTTGACTCAGACAACCCTACGCCGGAGCCAGTGCACAAGCCGTACCGACGCCGCCTCATGTTTCCTAACCCAGGTACCTTATAAGCGGCCGTATCCCACCCCACACCAGCAACCATCAACCTTGAGCACCACATCCATCACTCTATCACTCCATGTTTCACTCCGGAGCCTACCTAAGAACCCCAGATGCAAGCCCTGATAGTTTTGTTTAGATTTTGTGGGATTTTACCCGCAATACCCTTGGTTCCATCCACCCACCCCAGTATGAGTTGTACAAGATAAGGATCACCTCTGATTCCTCAAAATACTGGGCATTGGTGCAAATCCCACCAGCGGATTTGAACCAAGGCCCTCCGTATGTTGTCTTCATCGGGAGATCCATGCCAACCTCAGGCATGGCCATCGAGGTTGTTGCTTATGAAGCAGTTACCCGTCTTTGGTTTGCGGTACCCTATGCCAGCGAAAGGGAATACTGCTATTTCCCGAGCCGCACAGCTTTTGGCGCAGAAGCTACGTTCCGCTGTGAACGTATAGAAAGAGATCTAGCTCTGGTCTATCTCATTCAGTATGTGATGGCCTAGGAGTGTTTCACCCAGCAACTAATGGAGTATCTCCATTATCTTGCTGTTCTGAATCCCCGGATCGCCATTGGCGGACCACCTCTGCCAACTCAGGGAGGACACGTTCTTCGACTGCTTCCTCCACTTCCTCTGGAAGAACAAGAATGTGCTCCCGCACTAGGAACCCTTCCGCAAGACCCTGTAGATCTTACCTTCGAACCGTAGACGGTCATGAGTATGGTTGTTACTGTGTCTAGCACTTGTTTGCATGATGCAATCTTTGCGATGCATTTTAGGACGTATGTCATGAATGCAATAATATGATTGCAATTTTTCTGCGAATTTTTTATTGTGGTGATCTGCATTTAGTTCATCCGCGCCCAGAGGAGAAAATTTCTTAAGGGCCATTCCCACAAGTTTTTCCAACACAAGTTTTATTCGCGTGCCGTCACAGCATCCGACTCACGGCCACACCCGCTCTACTACATGCCCTAAGCACAGGAACCACACACACACACACACACACACACACACCCACACTTAGCAACTGATTAACCACCTCGCACACTGGATCACTCCCACCACACCACAGTTTTTCCGAAGAAAAACTTGTTGGTTTTTATTTCTACGGAGCCTGCTGCAGAACGCACTAACACTCACTCGTACCCGACACCTATGCCTAGTCCCCATGATCACCGCCGCCTCGGAGAGCCACCACCCGAGCAGCGGCATCGCGGTGATCGTCGAGGATTATCGCACACAGTAGCAGCGAGGAGCCAACCAACGCCGCCAGCAGACCGACCAGAAGGATCATGATCAGCTCTGAGCCCACGTCCTCCATTGATGCCTCGTCTCAAGCTCCTGCAGCCAGAAGGAGAAGGAGAAGAAGAGGAAGAGGTGAGGCGAGGTGCAAGGTAGGAGGGAGAAGAAAACTGCGGTCGTTTTTAAAGCTCGAGCTCAGTGCACGGTGAGCTAAGTCCACCAACACCACTCGTCGCTCGATCGCCGGTGTTCGGAGGCGAATCCGCGAGCAGTGCCGACTGGGCACTGGCCCGCGAGGTGAGTGCACGTTGCCGGCGACAAGCACGCCGCGCACTACCGCGGTACGGCCTAGATACCTACGCGCTAGGCGCCACAGGAGGAGAAAGTGTGCGAGAGCACGCGAGAGCGAGAGGAGAAAGAAGAGCCGGAGGAAGAAGAAGAGACTGACAGTGGGCCCTGGGCCCACCTGTCTGCCAGAGAGGGCGCTGTGCACTGGAGTACGGCGAGCAAAATTTGGAATTAGAAATTTTATCTTTTTCCAAATTTGTCGTACAGTAGTCCCACAGCACCAGTACCTCACTGTAGTTGCACCGATTATCAGTAGCCCCACATCAACTGTGCATAATTAGGTTAATTAAATAATTAGTATAGAAAAATCTCCTCGAAAAGGTGGGTTAATTTTAATGACCACCTTAACAAATCCCGAGGACGAGATT
Source organism: Elymus sibiricus (assembly GCA_039707655.1). Classification (NCBI taxonomy): domain Eukaryota; kingdom Viridiplantae; phylum Streptophyta; class Magnoliopsida; order Poales; family Poaceae; genus Elymus; species Elymus sibiricus. Next base: position 207,399,296 of record CM077674.1, read on the forward strand.
TTCTTAAGGGGGGTAGAGTTTGTAACACCCCGGAAATTAAACCATATTTTTATTAAGTAATATTTGGCCAGAAATAAAATTTTGAATTATACTAGGTCTTTTATTATTTTCAGAATCCTTTCAGTTCTATTTTCCAAAATTCTTCCCTCCATACAGAAATTTTTGTAAAATATTATGGGCTTTGGTAGCTTTCTTACATCATTTCAATTATACTTTAAATAATAGTGGGACATATTTTCATAATAAAATTTGCCCAAAATAATTCATTTTAATGGCATTTTTAATTCTTGAAATACTTCTGTTGCACTACAACTATTTTAAATAATTCTTTAAAAATTCCACAAAAATTATGAGGGGTCATTTGATGCCTATAGATCACTTTTATGCAAAAACCCATCTTGGTCCTTTGAAAATTTTGAGTACAACATCCTCTTTTCAATTCTGTCCCATTCTTGAGTTACAACTACAACCCTAATTTTACTTGCTTAAACAATTCTGAAAATTTTCCCACCTATAGTCCTTCCTAAGAAACCCTTAAGTCCAGAAGACCAGCTCCAATTGTATCATTTAGGTCCACCAAATAAATCCTCCAAGTTTCTGTCCAGAACTGAATTCTGGTAAAACTTGCACTTGCAAGTTTTTCTTTTTGTCAAACTAACCCCACCACCATCCTTATCATCTAAGGAGACACCATACTGGCAATTTTCACACCCAACAAAGATCCCTGGCTAGCCCTAGCATTTTATCAAACACAATGTGTGCATGGCAGAAATTGGGCACCTTTCTACATTGCACTGCACAGTAAACTCTCTTCCCAAACCAACATGTCCATCACCCCTCTCATGATCAAAAGCACCACCCTGTTAAATTTCAGCACATTTGGGTCCCTGTAGATGCCATTGACATTTCACCAAACGCACTGCGTGCGTGCACTGGGCGCGGCCAGAGCGCCTGCGTTGCAGCCACTGGCATCGCGCTGCTGCCATGCTCCTGCTGCTGCCCTCGTTCGTCCTAGTCCTCCGCTGGATCACTCCGTCCACCCTGAGCCTCACCGACATCCTCCCCTGGCCGCTAGCGCCGGCCAGCCGCCGTCCAGCACCGCCCGACGAAGCCCACCCTGCCACATCTCTGTTGGGCCCCCCTCACCTTAATGGCCAACGGCTGGGGCTCATCCGCAGCTCACCGACCGCGTAACGGCCACGCCGACCACCACCGACCCCCTCACCGACCTTAGCAGTGCCATCAATGGCCGCCGCCGTCGTGTCTTCTTCAGGAAGCCACGGAACCGCCTTACCCCACTTATAAATGGACACCCGAGCTCGCCCCGCTCTTCGTCAACTCTCCCCCACTCCCCTGGAAGCCACCCCAAGCAGCAGAGCAATCAGAGGTGGCCGTCTTCCTCACCTCCGACAACAACGGCCACCGCCACGCTCCGGTCGATTCCCATGCAACCCGAGCCTTTCCCCCTCCACTTTCTCCACCAGACGCTTCCTCTCAACCCCGCGAAGTCATTCATACACTCAATTCTGCTCGGGATCAATCATGGGCAAAAGCCCCAATTCATCGCCACCGGAGTTTCTCGGGAGAGGTCACCGCCGGCGACTCCGTCCACGCCGGAGGCCGAGAAGGGTACCTAGAGGATTGCCTTGATCTCCTGATCACGCACATGTGCTCAGCTCGTCGTGGGTCGCCGTCGTTCGCTGGCAATCGCCGCCGACACCTGTTTGGCATTTCTTTTTAAGACCTATCGAGGCGTCGCATTTAGACACCCGTTTGGCATTTCTTTTCAAGACCTCTCAAGGCGTCGCATTCAGACACCCGTTTGGCATTTTTCTTGGAATTCCTCGGGCGGTCCAACGCCCGATGTTCCATTTTATTTCCTTGATTTACTACTAACATGATTTATTTATTCTTCCGCACCGTATTAATATTTATCATACCATGCTTTAATTTCGGTCAGCATATGCATATAATTAAATCCATCATGAGCATATGCATTCGGTATATCTTTTGTTCATAATGTTTGCGAGTACATTCAAACGTAATCACTGGCTTGTCCCTAGCTATTTAATTGGCCAGGTCAGGATTTCAACAAGGAATACTACAACGACGTCCATGCGGAGCCTAGGATAGCAGCCACGCGGGATAGGAATTATCCGGGTCAGCTGTTCCTGTGGGAATGGAGCCCCATCGGCGTTGGAGAACCACGAGTCGCTTCCGTCACCCGTCACCAGAAATCATTATTGTATCATTAGACCTTTACGGTCTTGTATCCATATCTTGTAATTGCTTGGTAATCTGTAACAAGGACGTGTCCACCAGTAACAGTAATCCTGGGGCTGGTGACGACACTAGGGGTTAATTCCTGAGATATCGTGTCCCAGAAATCCGGCCCCGACACTTATGCATTGAATTCTTATGACCTTCATGTTCCCTGCGACGCGTCGGTTTACCTACCATCCGCCTATAAATACTGGTTCCTGGCGTGCTTCGTCCGCCTATAATTATTGGTTCCTGGTGTGCTCCAGTGGCACCTTCACCCAATGCACCCTATCCACACAAGCCCCCACCGGCCCGACGTCACTCGCCACTTGCCCTCGCTCTCGCCACGTCCGTCATGCCCCCGCGCGACAGCAATAGGCGACGCCAGAGGCGCTCATTGCCGGAGTTAGTGTTCGGTTTTTCATGGGAAGGCAGACGGAGGGAGGAGGCATTTTGGCGGTCTTTAGATGGCAATGCGGAGTATGAGGATGTGTTGGAGCGCGACCGCATGGCGGAGGAGCAGCGTAGCGCGCGATTTACGCCGCCAACAGACCATGGAGGAGGAGCAGCGCACCACCGCTCTGCGTCGCGAGCAGAGTGCCCGCAACTGGCCCGACTACGTGGAGGCCGACGCCCGGCGAATAGCCCTAGAGGCTATCGGGCACGCACGCGTGCGCGACGCTGAATTTTACTACCAGCTCGTCAAGTGGGTTTCCCGCTTAGAAGTCGAAGCTTCGGTGGACCACGCTGGAATGGAAAGGGCCAACGGGCGCAAGCAATGCACCCTATTGCACCTCTGGCAAGTCCAAGGCGAGGTGGAGGACGTCGGTGCCGGTGTTTAGCGTGTGACGCAGATGGCGGCCGGAATCGTCTAGTTAGCTAAGAGTAAGTTAGTAGTTCTACACTATAGTATTAGTGGGAGTAGATAGTTAAGTTGGCTATGATGGTTGTCAACGTGGAAGTATCGTACTATATCTCTGAATCAAATCTGTTAGTTTTCTCTGAATGTTGAACTTTCCGTGTGAACATTTGGAATGGGCTGTTATTTTTTTTAGATGGGCTGTATTTGTCTGCCACGGATTTGAAGGCTGACTTGTGGGCCTACTAGGTTGACGCGTACACAAGGCTTTGTCAACTTAGTCAACAAACGATTGTGGCAGCATAAGTCGTTGGATGTCAATCCAAGGTCTATCATGCCTTTTCTATCTCTTGTCTTCTTCCTCCAGCTCCAGCCGCCCAAACCAAACAAGCATCGGCGGGATCGTCTGCTGCCGCCTTCCGCGGCTGGCTGCGCAGCCGCGCAAGCATCGCTGTCCCACTGTACCCTAACCGGCTCTAGGCCATACCTCTACCTCCCACCCACCCCACCTCCTGTTATTCTCCGGTGACGTTATCCCCACCCCGCACCAACCCTCGTACTCCCCTCCGCTTGTGACCACACTGCCGCATCTTCCCTGGCTCCTGTTCGTTCCCGTCCGAGGCCTCGCCGTCGTCTTCCGCCTTGTTGTGGTCGCCGTGGCGCCGCTCCCTGGCGTTGTCAACATGGTCAACAAACAACAGGAATCGGGTGAGGACTGTACGTGGAGAGGATGATAGTAGGGACCCTCGTATACACGTGTCACGTAAGTGCTCTTAGGCCCACCATATTTTATATATGTTACGCAGATTGAACGGTCACATAATCTTAATTTTAAGAGACCCACTAGATCAAGGGCTAGTATTTTCTAATTAATGTGAGATTTTCTAGCCTAATTTTCTTGCTTCTGATTGTACGTTGGCATATGTATCTTTTTTTTCTTTCGTTGAAGAGTCCAATTTATTTTCTTTTCTAGGATTGTACGTTGGGAGATGTATCTTTTTTTCTTACTCAATTTTTTCCCGGGCAGCATGTTTAGTTTTTTTTCATACAATTTTTTTTCTTTCCTAGGTGTGTACGTGAGGTGGTGCACGTTATTTGAGTACAAATATTATCTTTCCTAGGGCTGTACGTGGGCCTGTACCTTTTCTTCTTTCCCAATGTTCCTTCCCATTTTTTTTCCTTGAACATATTTGTGCGTATACATGTGTGACCTAAGTGCTCTAAGGCCCACCATGTTTTATATACGGAATCTATAAATCCCGAACGTGCCAGGTTTTTGCTTCTCACTCTGAACATGTCATAAGCCGTTGGATCCAGGCACAAATCTGAAAGCGGGTGAGATCAGCCACGTCAGTGAATTTATACGTTCGAAAAAACACGAGTCATTCCGAACGCCTCCATCTTCCCACTGCCGCATCTCTTATCCACTTTTTTCTCCTCACCCTACTACACTACATCCCAACGCCCAGTTCTCTCCTCGCTCCGGGACACGGGGGAAGAGCGGCCATGGGCCGGCGACGAGGCGGGCTGCGCCGTAGCCGAGGCGGGCGGCAGCGAAGAGGAGTTCCACCGGATCCAACATCGAGGTGTCGCACGGCGGAGACGAGGCGGGCTGCACTGTCCTTGACGCAGTCGCGGCTTGGGGGCATTGTCTCGCCGGCGTCGCGGCTTGGGGCATGGGGGAGAAGGCAGAGGAGACCCCTGCGTTGTGCTCCGGCGGAAGACCGCAGCCAAAGGGATCGGCGGGATCTCGAGCGCGAGCGCGGGTGGAGGTGATGGCGCGGGGAGCCGCCGCCGGCGGCGGCGGCGGTGGAGAGGAGGTGCGACAGAGGATCTGCTGCACCAACCATCAGTGTCTCCAGCCCTCGAGATGACCGCCATGGAGGATCTGCTGCACCAACCATCAGTGTCTCCAGCCCTCGGGATGACCACCATCGACCGGCTAGCCGCTGTTGCGCAACTAGATGCGCTGCCCGAGCTGCCACGCCATGATCGAACATGATTGAGGGGGTGCAAGAGCATGATGTGCAGGTAAAACCGTACTAGTAGACCTTATACTACTTCTGAAATTGGCTTTGACCTGCAAGTTTCCGCCTCTGGTAAACCTTCAAACTAGCTTACTTAAGGTTATGAACGAAGGTTTCACAACTTTTTCTAGTGGCCATTTCAAATCTTGAAGAAGGATTGTCATACGCAGCTCTTACGTACTAGAATTTAGTTATGCAATTTTGGACGACACTGTGTCCCTAGTGATGTAACCAAAAAGATTCAGAACCAATGTTCAGAAACATAAAAATTCAGAACCTCGGCTAGATGTAACCAAAAACATCGAGGCAAAGCTGCTCAAATCGGTTGTTATTGTCTGCCATTATTGCTGACATTTTCTCTGAGCCTGTAATGACTCCCTGTATGCTCTTGTGATGATCCACGGGTGTGGTTCTGTCTTCTGCAACGGCTACGGCTCGTCTCTGGTAGAGGGGATATGCAGATGCTCTGCTTCACAACGGAGACTCTAGTGGCGGCGGTGATGATTGGAGAAGCATTGACAATTAGGCCTATGGCAAGTTCATAGATATTGAGTTTTATGTTACTCAGATGGCAATTTTTAGATATTTTCCACTATCTTACAAGATAAATTGCCACATGCCATGGCGATTTAGTAAATGGAAATTTTGTTGGGCTCGATTTGTTTAGCCGGAGCAAAGTATGTGAGTATGGTCCCCATGGGATTACGAAAATGGCATGACAATTTTTTTTAAGCATAAGTTTGTATGTGAAATCAAAACGAGACAAACTTAATAATTTGTTTTCACATTAGACTAGTAACTTTTTCAACATCCCTACATGTGCCATGGCAACAATCTTAAACTCTCGCAATGTCTCGAATACATTTTTTGCCATGTTACCAATACACATCTTGCCATTGCACATTATGAACTTTCAACCTTTTGTCCCATAGTCATATTTTACACTTCTTTTGGCACTGTCCGGATGGCAAAAAATGTAAAAATGTCATGTCAAGACGGGCAAAATTCTGTTTTTGTTTTGGTGTGTAAGACATGGCAGTATTTACTTTATTCGCATGGCAAATTTTACCTTTTTTTTGCAATGGCATTTTTACCTTTGGTGACATGGAAAATTTAACTACATCGCCATGGCAAATTGTTCGCCTTTTTTGCCATGACAATTTTAATTTAACATACATGGCAAATTAACTTTTTATCGCTCATAGCAATTTTTTAGTTTTTTATTCTGACCATGGAAATTTACCCTTTTATTTTGCGATGGCAAATTATTACCTACTTTCTGCCACGGAAAATTTACCCTTTTATTTTCAATGGCAATTTTAATTTGACATGCATGGCAAATTTACTTTTTATCGCTCATGCCAATTTTTTCTACTTTTCTATTCTGACCATGGCAAACTTACCCTTTTATTTGCCATGGTAAATTATTACCTACATTTGCCATGGCAATTTTAATTTGACATACATGGCAATTTTAATTTGAAATACATGGCAAATTTACTTTTTATCGCTCATGGCAATTTTTTCTACTTTTCTATTCTGACCATGGTAAATTTACCCTTTTATTTGCCATGGCAAATTATTACCTACATTTGCCATGGCAATTTTAATTTGAAATACATGGCAAATTTAATTTTTATCGCTCATGGCAATTTTTCTACTTTTCTATTCTGACCATGGCAAATTTACCCTTTTATTTGCCATGGCAAATTATTACCTACAATTGCCATGGCAATTTTAATCTGACATACATGGCAAATTTACTTTTTATCGCTCATGGCATTTTTTTACCTTTTTATTCTGAGCATGGCAAATTTACCCTTTTATTTCCCATGGCAAATTATTACCTACATTTGCCATGGCAATTTTAATTTGACATACATGGCAATTTTAATTTGAAATACATGGCAAATTTACTTTTTATCGCTCATGGCAAAAAAATTCTACTTTTCTATTCTGATCATGGCAAATTTACCATTTTATTTGCCATGGCAAATTATTACCGACATTTCTGCCATGGCAATTTTAATTTGACATCATGGCAATTTTACTTTTTATTGCTCATGGCAATTTTTTACTTTTTTATATTGGCCATGGCAAATTTACGCTTTTTATTTGCCATGGCAAATTATTACCTACATTTGCCATGGCAATTTTAATTTGATATACATGGCGAATTTACTTTTTATCGCTCATGGCAATTTTACTTTTATTTTTGCCATGGCAAAAATACTTTACATCCATGGCAATTTTTGCTTTTTCCACCATTCATGAGAATTATTGCTTCTTGTAGACCATGTTAAATTTACTTTACAAAACGTGGCAATTACTACTAAACAACATATGGTGCACTTTCTTGTGTTCCACATTATTGCAAATTTGAATCCTCATTTTTTGTGTCTTCAATAGTAAAAGTACCATACAATTTTTTTAGTCCACATGTTTTCCACTACGTACAATGCAAATTGCCATGACTTTCCTCTTTTCATGCCACGTGTATGGGAGCGAATGCTGGGGGTGTACGTGCTGGGTGGGGGCAGGGCGTTCGAGCTGGGGCTCCTCTCATCCGGAACTAGTTCGTTCGATCGATGCCCACCCCCGTAGTGAACGAATCGTTCGATCTGGGGAGCTCCCAGACCAAACATTCATGCGTTATCGGCTTCCTTTTTATTCTACTTGAATGGCAATATTTTTTGAAAATGTTTCATTTGTTTGTAGAAAAACATGGCAATTTTTTAGTAATGCGTATAATTTAGTCAGGTGGCCAAAAATCCGTCTTCCGGTATTCTTTTCAACTTCTGTTTTATACATTGGCATTTTTATAGCTCAGCACATGGCAATTTCCTCCGTTTTGTATGTTATGGCAATTTCGTTGGGTTTTTGTTTATAGCTATTCAAAATGAGATCCAAAATATCAGTTTTCTAAATGTTGTTTAGGGTCGTCACAGGAAAACTGGGCCTTTTTTGGCCCAGGTGGAGGCTCGGCAGGGGATTTGAAGAAAAAAGGCCTGTAGGCCCTGGGACCGATGGTGTTTGTGCTCGGGGCTTCTCGTCCCAAACATATTTGTTCGATCGATAGCCACCCCAGCAGCAAACGAATCGTTCGGTCTGGGGCTGTCCCAGACCGAACGTTCGGGAAATATCGGTGTCCTTTATATATGTTACGCAGACTGAACGATCACATAATCTTAATTTTAAGAGAACCACCAGATCAAGGGCTAGTATTTTCTAATTAATGTGAGATTTTGTAGCCTAATTTTCCTGCTTCTGGTTCCACCATATATTAATTTTAATATATAATAGATTGAATGCACTTCATGTTGAATTCGAATATTTGAAACCACCTTAAGTTGAATTCAAAATGTATGCCAGTTCCTAGCTAGCTATTTAGAATGTATAATGTGCTTTGCACACACAACATAAACTACAATCACGTTTATATTTGAATTGCTATAGCCATGCATTGTCTGGATTTCAAAATACTGACTCTATGGATCAATTATGTCGAATAATATCATACACATGCTCAAATTCGATAGAATATGGATGTTTGATAGACCAATGATCGTTCCATACACGAATTGCAAATATCATGATCCCATCCAAATATTTGGATACAATTTATATTTTAAATTAATGTGCACATTAGTCTTTTACGCGTGGATTCTATCGGAACCGGGGCTTCGGAGACCCAAAGGTTAGAACACTGGGGCGAGCTAGTTCCTACCAACCACGGGTGACCACGGCGAGGCTACGGTGAGAGCGCTAGCGTGGAGCACGACAGGGGACACGATGGTTACCCAGGTTCGGGCCACCTTGCGGTGTAAAACCCTACTCCTACTTGTGGTTGGGATTGCTGTGAGCAGAAAGATGTTCTCGCGTACAAGGTAGGAGCCGAAAGAATCGACCCTCTCTACAATGGCAGCACTGTCCCCTTTATAGCCACATTGGTCCTCTTCCCCTGAAAATATTGGCGGAAAGGGATGCCGCACTTGGCAGGTTTTGAAAGGGGACAGGCGCTCATGCTATCCTGACTAAAGGCGGTCTTCGCCTGCAGAAGCATGATCCATGACGCGCCGGTGGGCTCGGTGGTGACCTCCGCCCGACGCGCCTTGCTGTCTTGGTCCTCTTTCACCAAACGGGCAGTCCTTGGAACTTGCTTTGGAAGTCGGCAGCTGGGGCTGCCCCTTTAGCACGAAAGTCGCCCGCTGGCGCGGCCTCTGCCAGCCGTTCGTCGCCACGCGCATCACCCACGTGGTGGGCACAGGACCGCGCGGCTCGCGTCAGGCACGGTCGACCTCGGGCAGCCGCCTCAGGGGGGCGCCTCGGGAGGCCGCCTCGTGAGGCTTCTGCCGCTGCTGCGGCTAAGTCTTGGTGATTCGCACCTCGAGGAGGGGTCCTCGGGAGGCTGGTGCCTCGCGAAATGTCTTCGCTCTGTGGCGCCCTTAGATGGGCCGCGCCTTGGGCTTTCTCTAAGTGTCGTTTCCTGGGCCGCAGGCAGACGGGCCGAGGTACCCTGGTTCCCAATGGCCCGATAGTATCCCTCGGGCCCGTGGCGCACACGTTCCCGCCCATTGGGCGCAAAACGGCGCGGGCCTTGACAGACTGCGGGGCCCAGGTTCTACGCGTGGCACATGACGGGGCGTGGGACGCCCCCACTTCCCCACTATGCCTCGGTAACCGCCTGCGCCTACCATAAACCATGCCCGCGCAGGGCGCAGGCCATCGTTGCTTCCCTCGGCTTCTTGATTCTCTGCCTGGTCTCTCTCGCCTCTTTCCTTGAGCTCTGCTCCTTCCTCCTCTCGCCCTCCAAGCTCCGCCGCGCAGCAATGGCGCCCGCCAGCAAGAAGGGCAAGGCAGCGGCTACGGCGCCGAGAGCGCCGGCTGTGGAGCCGGCCTTGTAGCGCTCCATCATCACCAACCGGGAGGGCCTGGACAAGGTGATTTCGATGACCGCCGGTGATCAGAACGAGAATGGGGCGACGAAGATCTGGTCAGGCGTGCGCGCACGACGTGATCTGGAGGCGACGACTTTCCCCTTCTTCATCCACAGTGTCTATGCCGCCCTGGTGCCACCGTTCTCGGACTTCTTCAATGCCATCCTCTCCCATTACCAGATCCAAGCTCTCCATCTCCAGCCCAACTCCATCTTCCTCCTCGCCATCTTCGCCTTTTACTGCGAGGCCTTCGTGCGCATGATGCCCTCGGTGGCGCTCTTCTGCCACTTCTTCAGCCTGCGGATATCCGCGGCGAATCATCGCTCCATGTGCGCCTCGTTCCTCGCCGTCAAGGTGACAGAGAACAACATCATCAGCCTAAAGATCTCGAAGAAGGTGGAAGGCTATCAGCAGCGCTGGATTTACATGGATGCGCGCCTCCGCAACCAGCTGCTGATGGAGCCGATGGCCCCTGCCATGAAGAGCTCGGGGTGGGAGCACGAGAAGCTCACTGACCCGAGGCTGGCGCCGTCTGGGAGCGGCTGGCCGACCACAAGGTGGCACGCTTCACGGGGGCGATGGTTGTCAAGGAGTTCATGCAGCGGCGCATACCGCCACTCCAGCGGCGCTCGCGCCCGGTGTGGAAGATCACCGGCACGAAGGATCCCATGCGGCTGAGCGTCGCCGGTCTTAAGTCGGAGGTGGTGGACGGAATCATGTAGATCTTGCTCGGCAGCACCGCGGAGGACCCGCCTGTGGACGCGCTCCCGCTATACCGCTATGAGGAGGTCGATCAGCTGGTCGCTGAGATGCCAATCTTCGACGAGTGGGGCCTCATGCCGGAGGGCCATGAGGGGCCTCGCGAGAACCTGTTCGTGGTGGTTCCCGACTCGGGGGAGCTGGACGACGCCGAGGCCTCGGGGGGCGACGCGGAGGGGAGTGACGGCGGTCCGGCCTTGCAGACCCGCCGCCAACTCATCTGTTACCTCGAGGATGATGACGATGCCAACGACGATGATGCTCAATTTAGGGTTGAGCCCTCCTGAACTGCTAATGCGGGGGGCTAAGGGAGTACCAGCGCGATGGCTGGCAAGCCGTGCATGGAGGAGATCAACACCGGTAGTGGGGGCACCGAGCCCCCCGCGGAGGAGGCCGGCGCAGAAGGCGGGGCCGCCAAGCCCCCGGCCAGAAAGGGCGACGCCGAGACCGAGGTCGCCGAGCCTCGGGGGGCCACCTCGGGAGGGGGCCCCGCGAGGGCGACGGCAAGGAATGCCCGCCGTCTGTCTTGAAGAAGAGGAAGTGGGTTGCCAACGACGAGTAAGTGTCTAACTTTCCCCTTTCTTTGTGTTCGCCTCGCAGTTTGGGGCTGAGGCCTTGCTTCGCATAGGGCATCCACGAAGAAGAAGAAGAAGAAGACGACGAAGAGGACCCCTGGCTCGAAGGGGGCCCCGACGCCTGTCGCAGGCGCCGAGGGGCGTGAAGAGGCCACCCGCCACTCTGATGCTGGAACGGAGCGTGCGGAGGCGGAGGAGGAGCGCGTGGTTCCTCCGGAGCTGCACGCGAACGCGGTTCCTGAGGTCATGGACGCCGAGCCTCGGGAGGCGGCCTCCGGGGGGGGGGGGCATTGCGGCTCCCGAGGTGCCTCCGCAGAGGCGGACATAGTGATGACGGAGGCGGAGGCGCCGACTCCACCGCCGAGCACCGCAGACGTCGGGGGCGCCTTGGGAAGCCCTCAGCATTCGCCGGTGCGCGAGGTTCCCGCCGCAGGCGCGAAAAGCCTGCGTAATGCACCGCCGCAGTTGGAGGGGGAGGAAGCTACGACGAGTCCCCCGCTCGTGACGAATGACACGGGGCCTTCCCAGGCCATGACGGCGGAGGGCGGCGAGGAGTCGGACCCTGCTTGGGCCCTAACGCTCATGTGCAACCACATCCTGCTCAGGCGCGGGGTCCTGCGGACTGCAAGGGGGGCTCTAGGCCAGCTTGAGGCAGAGTTCCGGGAGGCTGAGTGTCGGTACCAAAACCGGCAGATCTCGGGTAGGGGATCCGAACTATGGGTCAAGGAGTCGATGGTAACAGGGAACATAGAGACAGCGATTTACCCAGGTTCGGGCCCTCTCGAGGAGGTAATACCCTACGTCCTGCTTGATTGTATTGATGTGATTGTATGAAGGTTACAGAGTTGATCTACCTCGAGATCGACTGGGCTAAACCCTAGGTAATGGATATGATCTTCTACGGACTAGGCCTTCTGGTTTATATAGACACCAGGAGGTCCTAGGGTTACACATGGTCGGTTACCATCAAGGGACAAACATGCCGATTATGCCAACTATTTCTTGGAGGAGATGCCAAGTCTTCGGAGGTTTCCTTCTGATACACGGGGTCGCCCACAATCCGGCCTTCCATCGACGAGTAGAGGGCGGCCCACCAGCTCGGCCTATGAGAGATAGGCCGGCAGCCCGAGTACCCCCTAGTCCGGGACACCCTCAGTAGCCCCCGAACTAGTCTTCGAAGACGAGGTAGACGCCGAACACCATTGGCTTCGTGGACCAGTTCACTTTCCTCCGTGACACCGGTAACAGGCCTGTATTACTCCGAGTTGTATTCTCAAGCATTGTCCGGTCGTATATGCGCCGAGCTGTACCTCGGCAACGAAGTATAATAATAACTTAGCCCCGAAGGCTAACCGCTTCCGTGTGAGCAATGTCCTCACCTGACAACTTTTACCGAAGGGTCACACTTTGCCACGACTGCGAGTTCGTTTATAAAAAACTCGATTCGCGGTTCGAGGCGGTTTTCATTGGCACGTCCCATCGATATGGAGATCGTGTCATATTTTCAAGGGATATGATCAATAATCCGTTTCCCCCCAAGCGCGCATAATGGCACGGTTATACGGGGAAATGGCGAGGACTACGGCACAGTAAAGGGACCGTGGGTTTTTACAGCCCATAAAAGGGGCACAGCCTTCGTTTCTTTCGTACGCTCTCATTTTCCCCCTTCGCCATTGCCTTCCCTATCTCTTGAGCTCCAACGCCCAGATCCGCCCTCCTTCTCAAAAACCTTTCCTTCCACCCGCCCGATCTAGCAATGGCGGGTTCCGGGTCCAAGGGCAAGTGGGAGGCCTCTAGCGTTACCAACAGTGCCATTTTGGAGTTGAAGAGCTCGGGCTACCTCCCGACCGACATCGCCCACCGTGCTCCGGAGGCGGGCCAGGCCATCCCCACGCTGCGACAGGGCGAGAGAGTGGTGTTCGTGCCCCACTTCATCTGGCGTTTGGGTTTCCCCCTTCACCCCTTCGCCAGGGGCCTCATGTTCTTCTACGAGCTCGACTTTCACGACCTCGTGCCGAACTCCTTTCTCCACATCTCGGCTTTTATCATCGTCTGCGAAGCCTTTCTCCGAGTCCGGCCACACTTCGGTCTGTGGTTGAAGATCTTCAACGTCAAGCCGAAGATAGTAGATGGCCAGCAGGCGGACTGCGCGGGGGGGGGGGGGGGGGCAATGATCAGCAAGCTTCTGCGAGTGGAGTGGCCAGACGGTACCTTCATAGAGACCGTCAAGATCTGGCAAAAGGAATGGTTCTACATCACAGAGCCGAGGCGCGCAAATTGGGAGGCGATTCCTGCCTTCCGCTCCGGGCCCCCTACAAGGCTGGTCTCATGGACCAAGAAGGGCCTCGACTGGGGGCCGAATAAGGAGGTGGTGCTGCTGCAGAGCCGGATCGCCTAAATGATAGAGAAGGGCGTCGCGCTGGTCAACGTGATCCAGATCATGCTCGGCCGCCGAATCCTCCCTTTCCAGGACAGGGCTTCCCCCATGTGGGCCTATAAGCCCGGAGACCCGGCCACCGTGCGCAGCTTCTTCCGCACCTCCCATGCCCAACTGTGGAGGGCGCTATTCAAGCCACAGAAGGACTGGCCGGCCGAGGAGGAAGACATCGGACTCGATGCCGCAAATCCTCCACGGGAGGTATGAGCAATTTTGTATTTTTTTATCCGAACTGTTCCCCTTTAATAAGGTACTCAGCTTTGCTACTTTTCATCCGCAGAAGTGGCTAAAGAAGGCCCAGCGGATCGACAGTCCAGCGCCGCTGCCAGAGGGACCCAGGACGCCCCTCCTGACGGCCATGCTGGCCATGGAGCGGTACGAGGCGCCAGAAAGGAAGGAGAAGAAGAAGGACCAACAGGGGGAGGCCAGAGAAGGCCTCCGCTCCCGGGGACTCCCGGCTGCTAGATCCGGGGACACCAATGCTCCCTCCGTGCAAGAGGAGGAGAAGGAGCAGGGAGAGAATGGGGAGGAAGACGATTCCTGCCGAACAGGGAAAAGAGCGGCGTCCGAGGGCACCGAGGAGCCGCCACAACCCGCTCCCTAAAGACCGCGCAAGGCCAAGATAGCCTTGTCCGGTGATAGCTCGGCCTCTGCCGAGGACTCTGAGGCCTCCGAAGAGGTTCCTCGGACGATCCCCAGGGCCAAGCCACAGGCTCAAAGGTATGCGTTCTAGTAACTGCTTCGACCATCTTCAGCCGAACTGGGTCTAATATTGATGGCGTTTCCGTTTATAATTCTGTAGCTCGCTGTGCGATCTCCCCACCGACCGAGTCTTGGAGGGGGATTCTCCACCGGCAGCGCTAGCGGAGAGCGGGACCGAGTCCTGCGCCTCGCCACCCCCGATTGTCGAGGAGGCCGGGGAGGTCCTATCGAGGAGGACCGCTCCCGTGCCGTACGCGGAGGGAGAGGGCGACACTATCATGACCGAGGTGAACACCTCAGTCGCCGAAGACCAGGAGGGGAGGGCCCCTCTGGTGAACGAGGAGAAAGAGCCCGGTAAAGCCGAGCTTTCTCCGAGGACGACTCCGGAGACATCAAGGCGTCCAGAGTCCGGCGCTCCGGACTTCGAGAAGGAAGGGGTCGAAGCACCACCACCACCCCCGCCTGCCCCAGAGCAGGCGTCGACCGGGTGGCCGGTCGAGATGGAGGATGCTCTAACCAGCTCCTCTATCGCCAAAGAGCACCGTGCACTCATGGGCGCGGTGTTGCAAAGTATTCGGTCCGTGGATAACGGACTGAAGGAGGCCTTTAGTGGCCTTCTTACCGGCTTCAAGGTGAGCGAAGTAATGCTTTTCCCTTAGAAAAATTCCGTTGTGGAAAAGTATAGCCTCATACACAGTAGCCCCCGAGACACTGACTGGCTTGAGCGAAAGCCTGTCAGAGGATCGAAAATCTATCCCGGAGACTAACATGTGTGTAATTATGCATAGGCATCATCTTCGGCCGCAGCCGCCAACGCCGAAGAGTTGGCCGAGCTGAATCGGAAGCTGAAGAGTTCCAAAGATGACCTGAGCCTGGTAAACAAAAGGTTCGACGAGGCGCAAGGTAAGTCCGAGCTGTGATAGTGAATACAGCCGTAGTTTTGTAAGCAGTGTTCGAAGTATCCTAACGGAGGTAACCGATTGTACTGCAGCTGCCACCGCGGAGGTCGAAAGCCCCAAGGCCGCACTGAGGACAACTCAGTTGGATGCGGCGGCGCAAAAGTCGGCAGCTGAGCAAGCGGCTGCCGAGCTGGTGGCGGTGAGAACCGCTAGTGAGAAGCACGAGGCTAGGGTGCTGGAAGTGCAGCAAGAGCTCGGGGATGCCGTCACAAGGTGTGAGGCCCTCAAGCAGAAGAATAAGGAGTAGGCCACCGAGCTGACCTCGTTGGCGGCGGTGGCTACGGAAGCGCGGACAGAGGCGCGCGTCTACCAAGAAGAGCTCCGCCAAGTCAGGCTTATTGCGGACGGTAAGCCGTACTTGCTGCAAGGTGTCTTTGGAGGTAACAGGTTCGCGTTGCTCACGCGGGTATGGCGTTCCGCAGGCGCCTTTGCGGACCTCCCGAAGAGTGCGGCTGATGCGGCGAGGTTCTTCGCTGGCCAGGAGGGTTGGGCCGAGCAGAGGCTTTTCTGGGCGCAATTTCAAGCGCCCGAACACCCACCCCTCCTCAACAACCAAATGAAGCAGCTGATGGAGCTCCATCGGATGGCAGAGCCGGTGATGAAGGACCTCTACGTCAAGCTATGGTCGTCGGAGCCGCTGCCGAGCAGTTACTTCGGTCTGGTGCAGAGGCTGTATGGCGCCCCTGCTCGGGTCGACGCCTGGAAGCGCTCCGCATGCATCGAGGGTGCTCGGATGGCCTTCGGAAAGACAATGGTACATTGGCCGAAGATAAAGCCAGCCGAGATGGCCACCGGACCTCCGCCGCCAGGGAAGGAGCATAGGCGTCCCGAGCAGTACTTTCCCGTCGTGATGGACGGTGCTCGGGCAGTAGAGGCCCAGTGTTCGAAAGATGTAATTTATGAGTAGATGTAGCTTCCTTGTAACCAAGGAGTTGAAACTTCTGTTTGAATGCAAATTGTTCGGCTGTGAACAAAGATGCCCGCTCATGTTAATTTTGACTCCTGTGCGGCCGTTTGTAATCTGAAAGTTACCAGTCGTCCGCTTCAGCCCCCTTGCAAATATTGCATGGGGTGTTTTCTCGTAATACGTAAACCCTTAGCCGACGTCTCGGTGCCCGGAGGCGGTTGTATGGACGGAAAACCAGGCAATCAGACTATGCGGTTTTAGTGCTTTCACTTAGCCAGAGGAGCTTGACGGTGGGGGCCGGTGACGAGCCCCGGTGTTTGTGATATTCGGACAAGCCGCGGTGGATCACATGGTTTCTGTAACAAAGAACCCTTCGTGTAACACAGACTAACCTCCAACAATTTTAGGTTAACACCAGTCATCGGATCGCCGACCAGGTCTCGCTTATTGGGACAGTCAGTTTTCGGCTTTCTCCACTGTTGTACTTAACCAGGCTAGCTAGAAGTACAATCGCAGTGGTTCTCCCTTTACCCTCTTAGCCGAACAGTGCGGAACGTAAGAGGGTAAACACAGGAGCCGGGCAACCCAACTATTGACCAAAGACGCAATTCGGAACTGATTCATATAATGCAATATCCGTGACGCCGAACACATAAAATAAAAATAAGTGCCGAGATAAAGTTTAAGGCAGGATCTATGTTCGAGCCCCCGGTCTATTAGCCGGTTGGAAATGGATGTATCGTGATAGTTTACTTCGGCTGAAAAGGCGGAAAGGAATATGCAACGTGAGTGACTGCACGAGTGTACCATAATAAAGTGGTCTTTATTTCCTTTGAATGTGTGACGTCCAACCGTACAATCCGGATTGCCGAAGTAACTTTAATAGACACTTTTGAAGAAATGAATATATTGAGAGTAAAGGTTTACACAGGGCCTTCATGAGTGGTTTGACGTCCCTACTACGCCCTGCTGCACGTCTGCGCCTTTGCTCTTCAAGAGGCTTCCGTGGAAGCGAAGCTGTCCACCGTGTGTTCGGCGGAAGTAGTAAACTTTGGCGGACGAGCCCTTGAGAAAGGGGCTTGAAGAAGTCGCCATGGTATATCAGTTTGACGCTGATCGGGCCCTAGATGGTGCCGTTGACGATGTTGATGTGAAGACATATGTAGGCCATCGGTCGGTTGAGCCAGACTCCTGGTCTTTGTGTCATGTTCCCCCACAACTGCCCATGGAATTTTGAGCGCGAAGTTGTGCACTCGAGTCACATACTTCGCAACTAGGTGAGCCGTGCTGTGGGGTGCGTGCCCCTATTTGGGGTGAGCGTGGGAGTGCTCCGGAACGGAGGGTGCAGCTCGGGAGCGTTTACGCGCATCCAGTGGCTTGGCAGTAGACTGTGCCTCAGACGCTTCTTCAGCGGCTTGGACTTCAGCGGCTAGAGCCGCCGTGTGTTCCTCTGTTAGGAGCGAGCGCTCGGTATTAACGTTTATGGTAATAACGCCCTTCGGTCCTGGCATCTTGAGCTTCAAGTATGCATACTGCGAGACGGCGTTAAAGCGGGCGAATGCAGTGCGGCCGAGGAGTGCGTGGTAACCACTTCGGAAAGGGACAATATCGAAGATCAAGTCCTCGCTGCGGAAGTTGTCGGGCGAGCCGAAGATGACTTCCAATGTCACAGATCCCGAGCAGCGTGCCTCGACGCCTGGGATTACACCTTTAAAGGTGGTGTTGCTGGGTTCAATTCTTGACGGGTCAATCCCCATTATCTTCACGGTATCTGCATAAATCAGATTGAGGCTGCTACCTCCGTCCATAAGGACTCTAGTGAGGTGAAAACCGTCCACGATGGGGTCGAGCACCAGAGCCGCCGTTCCTCCATGACGTATACTGGTCGGATGGTCTCGACGGTCGAAAGTGATCGGGCAAGCCGACCACGGGTTGAATTTCGGGGCTACCGGCTCTAAGGCGTAGACATCTCGAAGCGCGCATTTCCGCTCCTTCTTTGGTATGTGCGTGACATAGATCATGTTCAGGGTTTTGACCTCTGGAGGGAACTGTTTTTGGCCTCCATTATTCGGCCCGCGAGGTTCGTCGTCGTCCTCGCTGCGGTGGCCCTTGCCCTATTCTTCGGCTGTGGTTTTGCTGGCCTGCTTAATTACCCAATAGTTACGGTTGGTGTGGTTAGCTGGCTTGTCTGGCGTGCCGTGAATTTGGCAGGCCCTATCTAATATTCTATCCAGCGCAGACGGGCCATCTTGGTTCCCTTTAGAGGGTTTTTTTCGCTGTCCCGATTTCGAGCCGCTGAATTCGGCGTTTACCGCCGTGTCATCGGCTTCACCGCCATTGTTTGAGTGCCGGCGCTTATTGTTTCTATTGCGCCGAGATTTTCCGTTCCCGTCCCGGGCCTCTGAAGTGCCGGGGTCTTCGGGGTGGTTGCTTCGACGAGCCAGCCAACTATCTTCACCCGCGCAAAAGCGGGTCATTAGGGAGGTAAGGGCCGACATTGTCCTCTGCTTGTCCTGGCCGAGCTGGCGGGCGAGCCACTCATCCCGGATACTGTGTTTGAATGCCGCAATCGCTTCGGCATCTGGGCAGTTGACGATCTGGTTTTTCTTGGTCAAGAACCGGTTCCAGAATTGCCGGGCGGATTCTCCGGGCTGCTGAATAACATGGCTCAGGTCATCGGCGTCTGGTGACCGGACGTAGGTGCCTTGGAAGTTAGCTCGGAACGCATCCTCGAGCTCTTCCCAGCTTCCGATGGAGTTCTCGGGTAGGCTGTTCAGCCAATGCCTTGCCGGTCCCTTGAGTTTCAACGGTAGGTACTTAATAGCGTGGAGGTCATCTCCTCGGGCCATGTGAATGTGGAGGAGAAAATCCTCAATCCATACGGCCGGGTCAGTTGTTCCATCGTAGGATTCTATATTGACGGGTTTGAACCCTTCGGGGAATTGGTGCTGCATCACCTCGTCTGTGAAGCACATTGGGTGTGCGGTGCCCCTGGCCCGGGCCATGTCGCGCCGGAGATCGGTTATCATCCGGGCACGGTGCTGCTCCCGATCTCTATCGTTTCTATCGCGCCAGGCTTGGTATCCGTCCCGCCCGGCGGGTGCATATCCTGTGGATCCGTAAATGGACCTCGACTGGAGCCCTCGTGCATTCAGGTCGTGGCGCAGATCGTATTGATCATCCGGTTGAACTGGGTCTTTGCCTGCTCGGCGAGAGGGCACGAGTGGGTATTCGGTTTCCCTGGCCGCCCTATCCCGTCCTCGAGGGGGCATGGGTGGGAGTTCGGCTTCTCCTGCCGCTCTATCTCGTCCTCGAGGTGGCGCGGGTGGGTATTTGGCTTCTCCGGCTGCTCTATCTCGTCCTCGAGGGGGCGCAGGTGGGAGCTCGGTTTCCACAGCCGGCCTATCTCGTCCTCGAGGGGGGCGGTCGGGCTGGTTTGCGTAGGTTCGTCTGGGAGGCATGGGCTCGAAGGCCTCATCCTCGAATTCTGGGAGTAGACGCCGCGATGGGTAATTCTTGTATTGGCCCTGACGTTGATCGTCGAGGCCTTCTTCGACAGCTAAGACCATCGTCCATCTGTCGTTGAGCGTATCCTGTTCTGCCTTTAGCTGTTGTTGTTTCATCTTCAAGCTTCGGGCAGTGGCGATGAGTTGCCGCTTGAATTTTTCTTGTTCCAGGGGATCCTCAGGGACGATAAATTCTTCGGGTCCAAGGCTATCTTCCTCTTCGGACGGAGGGAGGTAATTACTGTCCTCGGAATCGTCGAGGTCCTCGGGGTCACCCTGGTCCTCGTACCCTTCTGGGGCGTCGGGTCGCTGCTCGGGCGTGTTATCGCCGAGCTCCCCCAGGTTGTCCGGAGTCTCGTTATCTCCGGTGCCATTCGTGTCTGTGTGATTTTCCTTGCCCTTTCCCCGCCCTCTAGCTCGCCGTCATCGGCGTCTGGGCGGTTCTTCGGTGGGGTCGTCGCCGTCCTTCTTGGTTGTGTCACCGTCCTTCATGGGGTTGTCAACCATGTAAACGTCATAGGTGGAGGTGGCGGTCCACTTTCCGGTGTTGGCAGTGGCAAGGAAGGTATCTGTGTAGGGCGGGACGTCAAAGTCCACGTCCATGACGTCAGCCTCCTCGGAGGCGTAGTCCAGCATGTCGGTTAAATCTTCGACAGTGGCTACAAAGTGGGTGGTGGGTGGGACGAAAAATTCCCCACAGCTGGCATCCTGTCTGGCCTGCTCCTGGTCCGAGGACGAGCCATCCGCGATATTTATCTTCTGGATCCGGTCAAGCATCTCGCTTAAAATCGAGGGGTCCACCGGATCTATGTTCGGGCTGCCATCGGAGTTGAGCTCCGGCGTGCCAATAACGGGAGTGTGTTCGGCCAAGGGTGACCCTTGGTTTTCCGGCACCGGGGTCGGATCCAAACTCAAGTTTAGATCCGAACTGAGGCCCGCCCCAAGGAATCCGAGGTCAAGGCCTCGGGATTGGTAGGTTCCTCGGGTAAGGCCGAGAACCTAGTAAAGACCAGATCGCCTCGAGCATTGGCGACGTACTAAAGGCCGCCGAACCTGATTTCCTGCCCGGGGGCGAAGCTACCAACCTGGTCGAGGTGACCGGTCGGATCGGCGTGCAACACGATGCTGCCGAACGCGAAGAGCAGTCCGGGGACGAAGATGTCTCCGCTGCGGATTTCGTCGCTGAAGAGAAGAGCTGTCCGGGGACGGCGATGTCCCCGCTGCAGATTCCATTGACGAAGAGCTGTACGGGGACGGCGAGCCATTGATCCTTGGCGACCGACGACGGAACTCTCAATGAAAGCACCAATGTCGGTACCAAAACCGGCAGATCTCGGGTAGGGGATCCGAACTATGGGTCAAGGAGTCGATGGTAACAGGGAACGTAGAGACCGCGATTTACCCAGGTTCGGGCCCTCTCGAGGAGGTAATACCCTACGTCCTGCTGATTGTATTGATGTGATTGTATGAAGGTTACAGAGTTGATCTACCTCGAGATCGACTGGGCTAAACCCTAGGTAATGGATATGATCTTCTACGGACTAGGCCTTCTGGTTTATATAGACACCAGGAGGTCCTAGGGTTACACATGGTCGGTTACCATCAAGGGACAAACATGCTAGTTATGCCAACTGTTTCTTGGAGGAGACGCCAAGTCTTCGGAGGTTTCCTTCTGATACACGGGGTCGTCCACAATCCGGCCTTCCATCGACGAGTAGAGGGCGGTCCACCAGCCCGGCCTATGAGAGATAGGCCGGCAGCCCGAGTACCCCCTAGTCCGGGACACCCTCACTGAGGGGTGCCTTGCCGAGGATTGCCTACGCCTTGCCGAGGGGTGGCGCCGGCTCGACGTCGCCGTCAAGCTGGGTCGTCGCCAGGACAAGGCTGCGCAGGAGAAACGCGAGAAGTCCGCCGCCGAGGTGAAGGAGGTCTTCGATAGTGCCCTCCGGGAGGCAAACACGACCGACAAACGCCGCGAGGAGGTGAGGCCCACACGAGGGTGCACCGAGAGCAGCACGCCGTGTAGGAGCAGCTGTTCCAGACGCGGCAGAAGGCCGTCACCTCCCGCGAGGAGGAGCTCGCGGCCCGAGAAGCGGACCTTGCGATCCGCGAACGGGAGCTCGCGCGGATGACGACCGAGCAGGCCACAGAGCGCGAGCGCCTGGAGACGTTGGACCGCCAGGTGGCCGCCGCCCAGGACGCCTACGCCAAGCGCATGGAGCAGGCCAACGCCCAGCTGGAGGCCAAGCAGAAGAAGGCCCAGGAGGACGCCGACGTGAAGATAGAGAAGAACCGCGTGGTACTCGTTGCAGATCACAGCAAGAAGCTGAAGATCCAGGAGGACCGCTTCAAGCAGAAGTGCGAGGAGCTCCAAAAGGAGATTGACGGCCTCAAGGAGGTCCTGATGGAGGCGGACAACCGGCGGAAGACCGCGCTGCAGGCCAAGGCCGACACCGGGGCGGAGCTAGACTCCCTCCAGCAGCAGGTGAGTGGTGTCTCCACATTCGTTGAGCAGGCGAGGCTGGAGACGGACCGGGCGCGAGGGCGACAACACGAGCGCGCCAAGATGTTTCGCTCCCTCCAGCTTCGAGCCCGCGGCGCCCTGGCCACCATCTGCAAGGAGAGGCTCGAGGGGCTTCGCGAGACCCACGACGCCAGCTACCTCGACTTCTTCACGAAGCTCATGGAGCGGCTCAAGGCTGGTGCCAAGAAGGTGAACGGCATCATCGAGGACGAATGCCGCGACCTCCTCTTCCAGGCGGCGACGCGCATCTTCAGCCATCTACTCCACGCCGACCCCAACTTCGACTTTGACAGGGTGATAGCCCCCGTGCCCGAGGAGCTCCGCGATAGCCTCGGGAAGGCGGTGGAGGACCATGTGGACGCCCTGCTCGCGAAATTCTCCCACGGCAGCAGTGAGAGCTCTAGCGGAGTCGAGGGCGATGACGGCGAAGGCGATGATGGCGATGGCGGCGATGCCGCGACCTCCTAGATCCTCCCTTTTACCTGTGCCAGATTGACCTGGCCCCGTGGGGGCGTGAAAACAATGTCTTTTACTTAAGTACTTGGTGATTTGGTGCAATGTATGTTTTCTCGTGAGGCTCTCTCGTGAGGCCTATTTCCCCTTCTTTGCTTGCCTTGGTGCTCTATGTCGCTGGTATGTCAGGTCGCGTTGCCTGGACAAGGCCAGGTGGTGTAGGGCACTGAGAGGGGGTAAGGGCTCCTGAGGCGCGATGCTCAGAGAGCCCCCCTTTGACGTGCAAGCGGCTTGCGCGGAGGAGAGAATGTCAGCACTCAGCGAGGTTGTGGGGAGAGGAAAACTTGAGGGGCGCCGAGAGCGGCTCGTGAGGTGTTTTTGTACTTAGCTCTTTCGCAAGTGTCGCTTGTCGTATCGTGGCTGCAGAGTGCGCCTCGTGAGGCCTCCCGCTAGCACTTTGTGGAGACGGTCGCTGCAGGTTGGCTCGCGAGGCAGCGCTCGCGAGGCTCCCTGAGGGCTTACGGAGGCGTCTTGTCGTGAGTCACCTCGCGAGGCAGCACTCGCGGGGCCTTTGAGTGCCTTATTCCTGTGAAAACTTCATATCGATTTCACAAAGGGGGGAGCGGTGCACGCTTGCTAGCTTGCTCATGGGCGTCACGCGAGGAGACAAGACACCAAGGACCTTGGTGAGGTGGCGTGTATGGGAGCAGGCCCGCGAGCCAGAGGTCGATCACTTGGGTTTTGCAGTGCTGCTGGGACTGATCCGAGCACATGCACTGTGTCCAGCCCCCGCTCGCGAGCTGCGCAGGAGGAAGGTCACGAGCGTTCACAGCTCCTGAGGCAAGCAACTTAGCAACACATAAAATATCTTAGGAAATAAAGCTTTACTACAGCATAATAATAAGTTCATTACAAAACCGAAAAGAGATGTGGCTGCCGTGTCCGGCACGGGTCAGCTTGAGGTTGGTGCAGCCCGTGGGGCGCCCTCAGTTTCACATCCGAAAGAGAAGAGGCTGCCGTGTCCAGCATGGATCAGCGTGAGGTTCATGCAGCCCCTGGGGCGCCCTCAGGTGATTGTTCCGCCAGCACTGAGCATGGGGCTTCCACTAGGCATGGGACGTTCCGCCAGCGCAGAGCATGGGGCTTCCACTGAGACATGGGCAGGAGCTCTCGCGGGCCCATTAGGCGAACACAATGAGAGGCTCCGGAGCGTGTACAGCTCCACTTCGTTCGTACGCGTGAGGGTCACGGGTAGAACTTGCGGAGGTGTTGGATGTTCCATGTGTTGGGCACAGGAGCTCCGTCCTCCATCTCCAGCCGAGCGGCGCCAGGCCTGGAGACATGAGCAACCCTGAAAGGGCCTTCCCACATGGGTGAGAGCTTGCGGAGTCCCTCTCTAGAGAGGATCCTTCTCAGGATGAGATCGCCGACTTCGAGGGCGTATGTTGCGGCTATGATAGTGACGCAAAGCCTGCTGGTATCTGGCAGCGCGGAGGGCAGCCTGGCGATGGGCTTCCTCTAGGAGCAGCAGGTCGGCCCCTCGCGAGCCGTTCTGACGAGCCTCATCGAAGGTGAGGACTCGCGGAGAGCCGTGCTTGAGCTCAGAAGGGAGGACCGCTTCAGCTCTGTAGACGAGGAAGAAGGGAGTCTTGCTAGTAGGCTTGGTTGCCGTTGTGCAGATGGACCATAGCACAGACTGTAGCTCGTCAAGCCAGCCCTTGCCGCAGGCTTCGAGCTTTTTCTTGAAGCTTCTCATCTTGAGGCCCTTGAGGACCTCAGCGTTGGCACGCTCGGCCTGGCCGTTGCTTCGCGGGTGCGCCACGGAGGCGTAGCAGATCTGTGTGCCGAGGCTGGCACAGTATGACTTGAAGAGGCCGCTTTTGAACTGGGAGCCGTTATCAGTGATGATGTGGTTGGGGACGCCAAAGCGGCTCACGTGGCCCTTGATGAACTTGACGGCAGAGCCTGCCGGGATGGTGCGCACGGGCTCGACCTCTGCCCACTTGGTGAACTTGTCGATGGTGACGTAGAGGTAGCGGTAGCCGCTAGCTGCGCGAGGGAAGGGTCCCAAGATATCGAGCCCCCAGACCGCGAAGGGCCATGAGAGAGGAATCGTTTGGAGGTCTTTGCGCCGGCTGGTGGATTTGCTTGGCGTGGAATTGACAAGCTTCACAGGATTGGACCAACTCGGTGGCGTCGTGAAGTGCGGTGGGCCAGTAGAAGTCGCTGCGGAACAACTTGCCGGCGAGGGTGCGCGATGAGGAGTGGTGACCGCAGTCTCCTCCATGTATGTCGGAGAGCAGCTCGTGATCTTGTTCTTCAGAGATGCCCCACAGCGAGACGCTATTGGGGCGCCTGCGGCACAGCTCACCGTCCTTGAAGCAGTAAGCGGTGGCTTGGCGAGCCACGCGCTCTGCCTCTGAGTCCTTCTCCGGGAGGGTGCCATGAAGTAAGTAGGCCTTGAACTCGGCGGCCCGGCTGTCCGCTTGAGGTTCGAGCGCCAGCAGCAGGCGGGCTCCTGAGGCTGGGCCGCAGTCTGGTGCGCCCATGGGTGGTGCGCGTGGGAGCTCTTCACGAAGCAGCATGGCGCCCACGACATGTGGTGTAGCTGATGGCTTGAGGAGCCTTTCCTCGAAGATGCCAGGACTTTGAGGCTCGCGGCGAGATGCTCGCTTGGCGATGTTGTCGGCCTCCTTGTTGCTGCCGCGAGGAATGTGCTGGAGCTCCAGGCCAAAGAAACGCTTCTCGAGCTTACGTACCTCTTTCAAATAGGCGGCCATGTGCTCATCCTAGGGCTTGTAGCTTTTGTTGGAGAAGTTGACGATGAGCTGAGAATCGCCCTTGATGGCGAGGCATTTGATGCCCAAAGTTGAGGCAGCCTTGAGTCCAGTGATGAGGCCTTCATACTCTGCGATGTTGTTAGAGACCTTGTCATCGTGCTTGAAGCAGAGCTAGACGGCGTAGCGGAGCTTGTCTCCTGTCGGCGAAGTGAGGATGACGCCAGCCCCTGCGCCCTGTCGGGAGAAGGAGCCATCAAAGTGCATAGTCCAGCCACCAGGCACCTCGTCCCCAGGCAAGAGGGATTCGGCCTCGCGAGGCTCCTCCTGGGGCGGATCTGTCCATTTCGCTACGAAGTTAGCCAGGACTGCACCCTTGATCACTCTCGTGGTGCAGAATTCCAGCTCGAAGGCTTGCAGCTCGATGTTCCACTCGGCGATGCGGCCAGCGGTGTTGGGGCTGCGCAGGATTTGTTCCAGGGGGTAAGACGAGATCACCTTGATGGGATGGCCCTAGAAGTAGTGGTGCAGCTTCCTGGAGGTAATGAGGAGCGCGAGGAGGAGCTTCTGCTGCATGGGGTAGCGCTCACGCGCATCTCGCAGCATTGTGGTGACGAAGTACACCGGGTGCTCGACGAGGCGTGTAGTTGTCGTGGTAGCTTGGTCTTCGGGGGGTCCAAGGGGCTCATGAGGCTCAGGGGGCTCGGGAGGCGGCTCATGAGGCAGCTCACTGGAGGCCTCCCGAGGAAGGTCCTCGGCAGGCGGCGGCACGGCCTCGGGAGGCGACGCGCCAAGGACCTCCTGAGGCGGGATCTTAGCAGGCGACGACGTGGCCTCGGGTGGGGTCGGCGTGGCAAGCTTCTTCTGCGCGCAGACGTGCTATTCTCGAATTGCCACCAGGGCCGCGCTGGCCCTCTGGGGAGTGGCCGCCAAGTATAGGAGCAAAGGCTCGTGAGAGCGCGGCGTGACCATGATGGGCGGGCTCGTGAAGTACCTCTTGAGGTCTTCGAAGGCGGTGTCGGCCTCGGGGGTCCACTTGAAGGGGCCGTATCTCTTCATGAGTTTGAAGAATGGGAGGGCTCGCTCGCTGAACTTGGAGATGAATCGCCCAAGCGAGGCCATGCATCCCGTCGGGCGCTGCATCTCCTTGAGGCTCTGGTGGGACGCATTTTCTCGATGAATTTGATCTTCTCAAGGTTGGCCTCGATGCCACAGTGGGAGACCAGGAAGCCAACAGCTTGCCGGAGGGAACCCCGAAGACGCACTTGTCTGGGTTGAGCTTGAGGTTGACCTTGCACAGATTGTCGAACGTCTCCTTGAGGTCCACAAGGAGGGACCAGGCCTCACGAGTATTGACAACGATGTCATCGACGTAGGCCTCGGTGTTCCTTCCCATCTGGGGCCCCAAGGCAATGCGCATCAGCCTCTGGAAGGTGGCTCCGGCACTCCTGAGGCCGAAGGGCTTGCAGATATAGCAGAATATGCCGCAGGGGGTGATGAAGGCCGTTTTCTACACATCTTCGGTTGCCATCTTGATCTGGTGGTAGCCTAAGAAGGCATCTAGGAAGCATAACAACTCGCACCCGGTAGTGGAGTCCACGATCTGGTCGATGCGGGGCAGCGGGAAGGGATCTTGAGGGCAGAACTTGTTGAGGCTCGTGAAGTCAACGCACATTCGCTCCTTGCCGCACTTCTTGGGCACCATAACTAGGTTGGCGAGCCATTCGGGATGGCGCACCTCACGGATGACTCCAGCTTCTTGGAGCTTCTCAACTTCCTTGACGATGAAATCTTGCTTCTCTGGCGCCTAGCATCTTGCCTTCTGTTTCACGGGGCGTGCGTTGGGGCACGCCGCTAGGTGGTGCTCGATCACCTCCCTCGACACACCGGACAAATCAGATGCCATCCGGGCAAACATATCTGAATTTGCCCGAAGGAAGGCGATGAGCGCGTCTTCCTATGCAGGAGAGAGGCTGGTGCCGATGGTGAAGGCAGGGCCTGAGCCGCTGCCGTCCACTGACACTTTCTTCGTCTCGGCGCGGTCCTGAGAGAACAGCTGCTTCTTCTTTGCGGGTGCGGCCTCATGAGGCTTGGCGACGTCTTCGTCGGCAGGATAGGCGGTGGCGGCAGCCTTGTAGGCACTCTCGAGGGAGCGGACCGCGTCCTTCTCGTTGCAGCAGATGGTGATGATGCCGCTGCAGCCCGGCATCTTGAGGACGTTATAGGCATGGTGGGTCGCCGCCAATGGCATTGTACGACATGCCGATGTGCACCACGTCGAAGTCGATGAGCTCCGTGTGGTAGTTCTTGCGGGTGCCAAAGGTGACGGGGAGGCGCACTTGCCCCAGAGGGATGGTGGCGCCATCAGTCACTCCGGAGAAGGGCCTGGTCGGCATCAGCTGGTCGTAGGGCACTTGGAGCTGCTCGAAGGTCTCGATGGAGATCACGTTGAGGCCAGCACCTCCGTCGATGAGCGTCTTGGTGACGGCGACGTTGCTAATGGTGGGGGTGCACAGCATGGGGATTGTGCACGCAACGCTTGAAGACTTAGGGTGATCGTTGGAGTCGAAGGTGATTGCGTACTGCGACCACTTGAGGGGCCGAGCGGCCTCCGGCCTTGGGAGGGCAGCGTTCACTTCGCGAGAGAACAACTTGAAGTGGCGGTTGGACGTGGGAGCCTGGGCCTCGCCAAGGATACAAGCCACGCCGCGAGGCTCCTGGTAGCCCCCAGCGCCCTCGTCAGGCTGGTTGCCGCCATTCCTTCGCGGTGGCGGCGGCAACGGTGGAAGAGCGGCATTGGCTTGAGGGTTGGCCTCACAAGGCTGATCATGCCAGGCGGCCTCGTGAGGCTGGTCGCACCAGCCCTGCCGGAAGTTGCCATTGTTGTTGCGGTCTCCCCAGCGGTTGCCTTTGCGGCCACCTCCACGGCCGGTGCCGCGGTCATTGCGGTCGCTGCGGCAGCCCAGGCGCTCGTCGCAAAGCAGCTTCAGCTCGTGGCAGTCTTCAGTGCTGTGGGAGTGCGAGTTGTGGTAGGCGCAGAGAGGGTGGTGGTCCCTCTTGGGCTCGTTGCGTTCACGACCGCGTTTCTTCCCGGGCTCCGCCACGAGCACGGCAGGGCCCTTGCACTTGGCGTCCTTGCTCTTGGCCTTGGCGGCGTCTGGCGCCACGTCGGGGTCGTTATCGGCGAAGAGACGGCCTTCTTCGGCCTTGGCAGACCTGTCGGCGAGGTCGAACAACTCGAGCACGGAGTCGAGCTTGTCATTGATGGCGAGCTTCTCGCGCATCCGGATGTCTGTGACGCCATTGGAGAACGCGGAGACGATGGCGGCCTCGGAGGCGCGCGGGATCTTGTTGCGCACTTGGCTGAAGCGCTGGATGTACTTGCGGAGAGTCTCGTCAGGGCGCTGGCGCACGGCACTCAAGTCGTTGAGCATGAGGGAGCGCTTGTGGGTGCCCTTGAAGTTGGTGACGAATTGCCAGCAGAGCTCTACCCACGAGGAGATGGACGCCTCATGGAGGTTCATGAGCCATGAGCGCGGGCCGTCCTTGAGGGCCATGGGAAACCAGTTCGCCATGACCTTGTCGTCGCCGTTCGCTGCCTCGATGCTCATGGCATAGAGCTGCAGGAACTCTGCGGGGTTGGGGGTGCCATTGTAGCGCGGAGGCAGGTCCGGCTTGAACTTGGTGGGCCATTGTGATAGCCTGGCTTAATAGGGATGTTAGACTACTCATATCAATAAGGAATTCCTTCTTTTTCGGGAGTCCATTCGGACAGAACTCCAAAGTTAAGTGTGCTCAGCTTGGAGTAATTTCAGGATGGGTGACCGACCGGGAAGTTGCTCCCGGGTGCGCACGAGTGAGGACAAAGTGTGCAGGAAAGACTAGTATTGATCTGTGGGGCATGATAAGTTGGTATCAGAGCCGACCCTCGCGGTTACACAGATGTTTGCGGGCCAGGTGCGCGGTCATGTTGTGCATGACGTTTGTGACCCGTCGTGGCACACGGCATGGCACATGTACCGGACTGGATGCACAGACGTATGTGCCAAGAGGGAACGTTCCTGTGGCCCGACGAGGACGTCGGTTCCTCTGAGTGGGGGTCTATGTGATAGCCTGGCTTAATAGGGATGTTAGACTACTCATATCAATAAGGAATTCCTTCTTTTCCGGGAGCCCATTCGGACAGAACTCCAAAGTTAACCGTGCTCAGCTTGGAGTAATTTCAGGATGGGTGACCGACCGGGAAGTTGCTCCCGGGTGCGCACGAGTGAGGACAAAGTGTGTTGGAAAGACTAGTATTGATCTGTGGGGCGTGATAAGTAATATGTGATAGCCTGGCTTATTAGGGATGATAGACTACTCATATCAATAAGGAATTCCTTCTTTTTCGGGAGCCCATTCGGACAGAACTCCAAAGTTAAGCGTGCTCGGCTTGGAGTAATTTCAGGATGGGTGACCGACCGGGAAGTTGCTCCCGGGTGCGCATGAGTGAGGACAAAGTGCGCAAAAAAGACTAGTATTGATCTGTGGGGCCAGTCTAGATCCCGCCAGGAGTAACGACCACCGGCGGGTGTGTCCGAGGCGTTATAAGTTGGTATCAGAGCCAGGTTCTCGCGGTTACACGGATGTTTGCGGGCCAGGTGTGCGGTCATGTTGTGTATGACGTCTGTGACCCGTCGTGGCACACTGCATGGCACATGTGCCGGACTGCACGCACAGACGTATGTGCCAAGAGGGAACGTTCCTGTGGCCCGACGAGGACGTCGGTTCCTCTGAGTGGGGGTGTATGTGATAGCCTGGCTTATTAGGGATGATAGACTACTTATATCAATAAGGAATTCCTTCTTTTCCGGGAGCCCATTCGGACAGAACTCCAAAGTTAAGCGTGCTCGGCTTGGAGTAATTTCAGGATGGGTGACCGACCGGGAAGTTGCTCCCGGGTGCGCATGAGTGAGGACAAAGTGCGCAGAAAAGACTAGTATTGATCTGTGGAGCCAATCTAGATCACGCCAAGAGTAGCGACCACCGGCGGGTGTGTCCGGGGCGTTACTGCCACACAACACGGCGCAGTTCGCGGGTGAAGGCGCGTTAGCCCCCACAGGTTCAGGGAATGCCCCCAGCCTTGTTAGGAGGTACTGCCCAAGGAAAAGAAAAGGTGACTTCCGGATCAGGGATAATAAATAAAATAGGAACCGGATGAAATCGTATATCGAAACGACTTCTGGCATCACCGGAGGGATCGAACCACATTCGTAGGCCGACAATTTTTCTGGATAGGTCGAACTATTGGAAGCAAATGGAAAAGGAACACCGAGTGGAATCAAAGAAACTAGCGGACGGATCACTAAATAGATACAAATAGGTGCAAATTCTGACATCACCAAAGCCCACTTCGTTCTCTCGCTCTCCTCGCGGCGCTCCTTGCTCGTGGAGCGGCATACCGAAAAAAAGACGCTCAGATGTGGATTCGAACCACTGAAGGATTTCAAGGAGGGCAGGACGGTTCTGGCGGCCGGCGGCCGCGACCTCTTGGATGGTCCTGTCTTGGCGCTGGCACTGCCGCTCGAGGAGCACGCGCGCGTCGGGTGGCGCGCGCTGGACGATCTGGCAGCTGGGCTCGCCATGGTCCGGCGAAGACGCACCGCGGGACAACTCATGCGCCCGCGCGTCGCGGTGGCGCCTGGTACCCTCCCTGGGCAGAGGGGGCTGAGGCAGCGTGCCATGCGCCACATCCCCGGCGCGAGACGACGGAGGAGGGAGCGAGCGAGAGGGCGCCGGGGCATCTCCGGCGGCGTTGACGAGCTCGGTGATGCGGCCGAGCCAGGCATCGTAGCCGGCGTCGGTGGGGTGGTAGCGTAGGAGCTTGCGCGCCTTGAGCAGCGCGGCCTGCGGGGCCGGCGCTTCACAGCGGGCGAGCAAAGAGGCCATGCCGGTGTGGCCGTCCGCCTGCACGGACATGTGGAGGGAGGAAGCCTGCTGCTCCCTCGCAGCGGGGTCGGTGGCGGCGCCGGCGACGCGGCGTCAACGGTCGTCACGGGCAACCGGCTCCGTCTGGGCCACCCTGGTAGTCCTGCGCGCGTAGCGCTCATGACGAGCGTTGGCCATGGCGATGAGGAGGTGGGAAGAACTGAAGCCGCCCCCCTATCAGGCGCGCCAAATGTCGGAACCGGGGCTCCGGAGACCCAAAGGTTCGAACACTAGGGGCGAGCTAGTTCCTACCAACCACGGGTGACCACGACGAGGCTACGGCGAGAACGCTAGCGCGGAGCACGACCGGGGATATGACGGTTACCCGGGTTCAGGCCACCTTGCGGTGTAAAACCCTACACCTGCTTGTGGTTGGGATTGCTGTGAGCAGGAAGATGTTCTCATGTACAAGGTAGGAGCCAAAAGAATGGATCCTCTCTACAATGGCAGCACTGTCCCCTTTATAGCCACCTTGGTCCTCTTCCCCTGAAAATATCGGCGGGAAGGGATGCCACACTTGGCGGGTTTTGAAAGGGGACAGACGCTCAGGATATCCTGACTAAATGCGGTCTTCGCCTGCAAAAGCGTGATCCATGACGCGTCGGTGGGCTCGGTGGTGACCTCCGCCCTGCGCGCCTTGCTGTCTTGGTCGTCTTTCACCAAACTGGCAGTCCTTGGGACTTGCTTTGGAAGTGGGCAGCTAGGGCTACCCCTTTAGCATGAAAGAGGAAAGCCTCTCTGTCCGTGCCAGCTGGCGCGGCCACTGCCGCCGTTCGTCACCACGCGCGTCACCCACGTGGTGGGCACAGGACCGCGCGGCTGGCGTCAGGCACGGTCGACCTCGGGCAGCCGCCTCGCAAGAGGGCCTGGCGAGGCTTCCGCCGCTACTGCGGCTAAGTCTTGGTGGTTCGCACCTCGAGGAGGGGTCCTTGGGAGGCTGGTGCCTCGCGAGATGTCTTCGCTCTGCGGCGCCCTTAGATGGGCCGCGTCTTGGGTTTTCGCTAAGCTTCATTTCCTAGGCCGCAGGCAGACGGGCTGAGGTACCCTGGTTCCCAATGGCCCGACAGATTCACTCTCCCTCAGCCCCTCCGCACACATGCGTTATCTTTCTCTCTCACACATACGCGCACACACTGTATATCCATCGGCCTTCTCTCTTACACATGCTCACACTCTCTCCCGAGTTGTCTCTCGCACACACGCTGTCTATATCACCCTCCCTCCCTCCCTCTCACAACTATCTATGACTCTTTTCACTAATCTCTATCACAAGAACTCTTTCTCTCACACGCATAGGCACGCACGATCTCCATCGACCCTTTTCTCTATACATATACCTGCCTACGTGTCTCCCGCATGCTTAGGTCTATATATCTCGCACGCATTGTCTCCGCCTCTTTTACTAGTTGACGAATATGATTCCAGCAGAGCATTTAGTAGGATATCCCTTACAGCTAGGTTGGATGCATGGTAATAAGAGACAAGGATTTACCTTAGTTCGGGCCCTTGCGATCCAGGAAATACCCTACCCCCGGTCATGTATATTTGTGAGTAGGGTGTGTACAAAGTACACTACGTGAATACCAAGGGATTCTGTGTATGCTATCGACGAACTAGGCCCCAGGCTTGTATAACATACCCGGGGCCTAGGGTTACAAATCCTAGCCGGCTTTGTCAGTGGACACAAAGTCCTTAGCGGCTCTGGTTTCTTTTCTTGTGCGACTAGTCCTCCAGGGGTCTCCGTATAATGCGTCACGGGCGGACCAATGTGGCGCAGGATGGAACCGACCGGGGGCCTCACCTCGGCCCACCAGAGCTCACACACCCTAGCCCCCTAGGTCTCGGTATCTTCTCACACCCACACATACAAAACACACACACCCCACACACTATTTCTGCTCATGTCTCTCTCCCCTTCTCCCTTGCATACACACACTCAAGGCCATCTCTCGTCGAGACATCCTATTCGTCTCTCTCTCTCTAGATCTCTCTCATTTCTCGTGCTATCTATCTCTCATCGCATACACACCCCCTCTATCCGCGCCTCTCTTGAATACGTACACATACCCTCTCCAGGCCCTGCCAAATACGTCAACTACACATTCACACATGTTGCATCTTATCATGTGCTCCATTGATCTAAAAAGCCCTCTGTTCACTTTTACTTCGCATACAAGATTCCTTTTGAATTAAAACTACGCAAAGTGTGGCCAAAATTTATTTTATAAAATCTACATCTATACAATATTACAAAGTTATATGGAGTACGAAAGTTAAATGCATGGTGCATCCAATGATATTTATTCCACATTGTGAATGTTTATATTTTTATACTACTTATAAAGTTAGTCATAATAAAGAGAAACGAAGAGCATCTCTCTCTCTCCAACACCCCCCCTCTCTACGCCTCTTTCATGTACGCACACAAACTATCTCTAGGCCCTCTAAAAATACGCCCCGTCACATTCACGCATGTTCCATCTTTCTCTCGCGAGATATACACCGACGATCACTGTATTTGAAGCGAAAGCACGATACGATCATTCAACTTCAGAATACACTCATTACGGTCACCATATACGTTTTGTGGTTGTTATACAGTCACAGGCTCACCATAGAGCTCTGTATTTGTTGAAGACATGAATAGTTGACCAGTTAAACAGTCCATGTGGCACATCTAGTGTTGCATCATCAGCGCACATTATCTCACTACCATAGGGCCCACCTGTCAGCGGATATAAGAATGTAAACAAATGAAAATAAAATATTGCACTGTGGGTATTACTAGTAGAAGGGATTCGAAGTGGTGACCTAGGGTTCGCACCCGCGCGCGCTAACCACAGAGGACAAGGTGGCCTTGTATTGGTATGCTGTGCTGGTTGACTGGTTCTTTTAATACACAGGATCTAGTGTGGTGATTATACACACACGCACGCATGCACACGAACTGCATGCATGCAACACTCACACGCACACACGCACGCATGCATGCACACACACGCATGCACACACGCATGCATACACTCACCACACGACCAACACACACGCTCACGCTCAAGTGCTCAACCTACACGTGCATGCACACACATCAGGCCCTGACACACACATACACAGCTAGAGGAGAGGTTCGCGCGCAAGGGTTCGAGTCTTGTTGCGCTTGCGTAATTTTTTTTGTTTATCTTATCTCTTTCCTCTACCAACTGACAAGTGGGACCCACAAGGAACGTGGCAAATTTAACCAGTCAACATAGTGTCACGTAGACTATTTGGCCGGTCAACAGAGTGCAATACGATGCTGAATGGTGAGCGAGTGACCGTATAATCATCGTAAAACGTACATATTGACCATAATAAGCGTATTCTGAAGTCCGGTGTCCGTATTATGCTTTCGCTTCAAATAAAGTGACCGCTAGTGTATTTATCTCTTCTCTCGCTCTCTCCGTGGAGCCGACTAGGCCAACCTCCCACGCCTAAATTGGCGCACGCCACCCCAATATTGTTGTACTGGTTTCGTAAGAGCGAACAAGCATTCACGTCTACCGTATAAACTCTAGATATGAGTTACAAATGCTGTGATGACGAATACAAATATTTGAATACACTTTATGCCCAATTTCTCTCTGTAGGCCCTCCAAAAGTATGTCCCTACACGTTCTCGCATGTTACATCTAACAACTATGCAATGCAGTACTACTATACTCTAACACAATAAATCATATGTATTTTTAGTTTTAAATCACATATTGTTACTTCAATTATTCATGTTGCATACATTAAAATTGCATTGAAATGTATGGCTAGCATCATCTAGTGATCTGAAAGGTCTGACCACACACACACATGACACAAAAAGGGCCCACTACACATTCAAGCATTTCACATCTTTCTTTCGGTCTCTCTGTCAAACCGACTATGCCAAACTACCCTTCCTACCGCACGGGAAAAGACCCACCCTAGCATGTTTAATCGGGTTTGTATCGATGGATTGTGCGAAACAGCAAAACCAAGTGGTACAAGAGTACAAGACTACCACATACTACAGTAGACAGTACAAGTTACAGTTCACTGGGCCATCGTCTCTTGTACTCCTCCATCGTAAGAGTGGAGCGCTCGCTTTCATAAATGTTCTACTCCCTTTCGCCAACATGTGGGACATGCAACATCCGGGTCCACGTGCCATGCACCAAATAACAGTGCAGAGCAGCAAGGGGGACGCACCCCAGTTGTGGCGTCGTAGTAGTAATGAGCAATGAGGCGTCAAATCACAAAGCAGCAGCTTTCCCGCAGTATAAGTTGGAGGGATGAACCAACCATCATTTCACTCTTCGCTAAAGTTGCTGTCGTTGTTCTACCTCATGTAGTCATGTGGGACGCGGATCGGCTTGGTACATCACTGACACGTGGGACCGCATGTTAGCAAACCGTGAGGCCAACCTCCCCCGCCTTCCGTGCGGCAAAAGCACCTCCTCTTTAGTAATCAAAACCAAGTGGTACGCTTAAGGGCATCCACAATGTGTAGCCAAATGGTAAAATAGCTTTTGGCATCGATGGGAACCATTGTGGAGGGTGCTGCGAAAGCCAAAAAAGAGGGAACTGAAGCTCTCTAGTGCGCCGATGCCAAATTGATTGAAGGAATAAAAAAATGCAACCTCTCTCCTCTTTCTCCCTTGCATGGACGCATGCATAGAGCATAGAGTCTACTCCCTTCTACTATCACAAATCACAAAGCAATGAGGCATCAAATCACAAAGCACGGACGAAGCAACCATCATTTCACTCTTCGCTGAATCTGCTTCTCCATCGTCTTCTTCTAGAAACGACCTTTCCCGCAGTAAGCTGGACGGACAAAGCTATTGTGCTACATTTAATAATAGGAAATCCTGCATCTACTCCAACCTAGGAGTATTTTAAAAATTCATCTGTCTTTCCTATGACATCAAACACACACTCCTAATCCTATACTCCAATCCAAGCCATTCCTATTCAAAGAGAACAATCCTATATTTTTGCGATTCCTATGTTTTGAGGATCCTGCAAATCAAATAGGCCAAGGTGATTCCGGCTGGTGGAGTGGTGCAGCCCAATGGTAACATCTCATTTGATCATGACTGTGTTTCAAATTTAGCTCGGACATCCACGGCTACGCAACATTCACCAAGTAGGACCAGTTACTCAATGGGTACAAATAGTAGTACTTATTAGTGACTAGACCAAATGTACATAGAGCATTGTATGATTTAAAAATTCTCGTATGTGCATCAATAGACCGGCGAAAGCCTAGATAAGCGGTACTACTGTACTTGTTTGATGGTGTGTGCGAGACATGTCGGGCACGTCCCAGCACCTTCCTCGCAAAGAAGCTTCTCCTTGCAAGACGAACGTAGTGTCGGCAGGCTAACGATATGACGCTGGTCAACATTCATGTCGAAGTGGAAGTCACACCCTCCTCGTTGATGCAACCGTCGGCGATTCGCCTCCTGGACGATCTTCCTCACAACATCGTCGGGGACGACCGTCTCCCACTCTGTTTCGTTGGGACGTAGATCGATGAGCGGAGCCAGCCCCGAACTGCACGCCGACATTTCCGTTGGTTGGACAGGCTGGACGGGTCCCCAACGCGGAAGAGGCTTTCCGACAGTAAACCGATGCCCGTGTAAGGGTACACGGTCATGTTTGAGTCCCCATGCGGCATCTCGAGCTCGAACGACGTGGTCACGTCGCATCCAACGGTCACGGTGACACGACAGTTGCTGTCTCCTACGGACTTCCTGGATGCAAAGAAGGCGGTTGTCTCGGCTTCCAGGCGGCACTTCCGAACGACATGACCTCGTCTGCCTCAATGGTGCGCTCCGTCGAACGCACTTCGCCAAAGCCACAGCGATCGCGATATCGTCGACGTCACCGTAATGGGGAAGGAAGTCAAATAGAAAGTATGATTAGCGCAATGATTGCGGCCGGAGGGGCGAAGAGGACGCCTTTTTACGGGATTTAGTAGAAAATTCAGCATCATTATAATCGGGATTTCCATCGATGTATCGCACGAAGGCAAAGAACCAAGTGTTATCTTCACTTTTTTTGAGGGGGTTTTCTTCACAAGTTTAAAACGAGGAAAAGGAACACTCACAGCACGCCTGTCGCGTTCGCATCAGACCAGCACACGGTCGATCTACCCCGCCGCTCAATGCTAACCGGCTTGGCATTTCACTGGCATGTGGGAACACATGTCAGCAATCCGACCATGGGCCAAACTAGCCCGGCCCACCGTCGCATTTCTAATAAGGATTTGTATCGATCGATCGCGTGAAGGAAAAACCCCGCCCTTCTTTTTAACACAGTACTAAAATCGAAGTCGCTCACTCACAAACCAAATGTTACGATTTACAAGTTCAAAATGAAAAGGCGGTACACTTACGCATGCCTGTCGCGGTCGTACCACACCCTCACACAGTCGGTCCGGCACACTGCAAACCCAAGGGAATGTGCCTCGGCATGCCTTTTTCATTGACATGTGGTACTCCCTCCGTCCAGGTGTATTTAAGTCACCTAAGGTGGAGTAGCGTGACCCGGTGGTTGCGGATTGGAGGAG
Source organism: Elymus sibiricus (assembly GCA_039707655.1). Taxonomy (NCBI): domain Eukaryota; kingdom Viridiplantae; phylum Streptophyta; class Magnoliopsida; order Poales; family Poaceae; genus Elymus; species Elymus sibiricus. The sequence goes on from CM077674.1 coordinate 207,437,533, forward strand.
GCGAAAGAGTCGGATCGGGAATTCTTCCAATCACCGCGCCAGTTTTTTCCTCATAAACCAAACGAAAATTAGCAATGAATCCCTAATTAATAGGGCTATCGTTTCAGCCAACCCATGCAGGCCCACTTCCCTAATTAATACGTGCATGCAAACTGGTGTCAATCCCTCCCCTAATCAACGTGTTCCTTCTCTGCATGCATAGGTCGCCATTTCTCTCCCGCATTATCTTCCTCCCCGCGCGTGGTTCGGCCAAAATTTTCGCTCGCTGATGAACGAGGCAGTGTGGGGAACGAGGATGGAATTTAATGCATTGCGCCTAAGCGTTTTGGGAATATCTGATTTTCGTAAGGTGACTTAGAGCATCTACAACCGGACATTGCTAATTTGACCCCTCAAACGCCCGCGGACACACCCAAACAGTGACCGGGCGTGTCCATTTTGATTCCTCATATTTGCTGCCAAATAACCACGCCCCTGAAATTCTCCTCTTATTTTCTCAGTCATTTCATCGAGTACATTGCGTGCAAGCACGCAGAGCACGTACGAGGCCGGCGGCTGGCAAGCTAGCAAGCCCGCGACGGCGCTAGCAAGTGGTTGTGGCACGCCAGCAAGTGGCTATGGCCAGCGGCTGCGGCAGCTAGAAGCTAGCTAGCTAGCACTCTAGCACGGCGGCCAGCTCGAGCGCGGCAGCATGCACACCAGGGTGAGCATGCGAGCGCAACAGCTAGTGCTAGCACGACGGACATGCCGTGCTCCGGCACACGCGTGGCCTACCATGAGAGCAGCAGCCCTGGCGCGTGTGAGCTCTGGCACAGGCTCGCATCTGGCTTGGGCAAAGCAGCCACGGCAGCAGCAGCACACACGCACACTAGCATGACGCCCGAGGGAAGCGACGACCGACGCGGAATTGCGGTGCCCCAGTTCCGACGTGAGCGTGCGATCCCTGGCTCTGGCGCGGGCTATGGCTGCTGTGCACGCATGCACGCGGCTGCGGCACGGCGGCCAGGAGCTGCAGCGGCGTCCAGCATGCCCGCACACTGCTGCACACATGCCCGTCCCCTGCGGCATGCAGCTCCGGGTGCGGCGGTGTGCAGCACGCCTACCAGCCTGCGGCGGCAAGCGCACAAGCTCTGGGCACGCGGCAGAGTACGCACGTTCGCGGCTCCGGCTCCGCCCGCCAGCCCATGGCATGCGGTGACGTCCAGCATGCACGGCCGCTCGTGGCGGCTCCGGCTACGGCGGCCAGCACGCCGCACGCGGCGGCCCGCGCGTGAGCTCTGGGCCGGTGTCGTTGTGTGCTCCACACGAGAGAGAGATGAGAGAGGAAGGAGAATTGTGTGGCTGTAGGTGGGGTCCTCATGGATGAATATGACGTGGAGTGGGGTGCCCGGGCGTGACCGGGCAGCCTCATATTGGCCCCATATTTGAGACGGGTTTGAGGTATGCCGGTCAGTCCGGGCGTTTAGGGAGGAAGTGGGGGGTCCGGTTGGATCAACTTTTTTTGACCGGGTGGGCATTTCGGACATTTGAGGAGGAAATAGGGGGTCCGGCTGTAGATGCTCTTGTACACCTGGACGGAGGGAGAAATCGCATGTGATCAAACCAAAACTCAGCCATCCAACCGCTGACACCTAATTTTTGTTGATACAGTATATGTTTATAAGGCTGATTTATTAAATATAAATATGTTTTTACACAACAAATGATCCCAAAAAACAACAACATAAAGAAAAACTATCACTGCTCGCGGAACGAGCCGGCCTCATCGTCTTTGGCTGCCGGCGTGAACCAGCCGGAGCTGCCGACGTGTGTCTCCGCGGCGTGGTTGTCCTCGGCCTCGAGGTACTCGTTCACGAGGAGCGTGAGGGCGCTCTGCACAGACGCGAGCACCGCCCGGTTCACATCCACGACGTTCGGTTCTGCCTGCTGGAGGGCCTCAATGGCAACGGCATCCGCGCGCTGCGCGTCGAGTTGAGACTCCGCCGCCCGGTTCAAGTCCACGACGTCCAGTTCCGCCTGGAGGAGGGCCTTGATGGCAGCGGCATCTGCGCGCTCCGCATCGAGTTGAGCCTCCACCGCCTGGTTCACGACCACGACATCCGATTCTGCCTGTAGGAGGGCCTCGATGGCAGCGGCATCCACGCGCTCCGCGTCGAGTTGAGCCTCCGCCGCTCGGTTCACAACCACGACATCCGGTTTCGCCCGCAGGAGGGCCTCGTTGGCAGCGGCATCCGCGCACTTCGCCTCGAGTTGAGCCTCCGCAACCTGGTTCACGACCACGACATCCGCTTCCACCTGCAGGAGGGCCTCGATGGCAGCGGCATCCACACGCTCCCTGTCGAGTTGAGCCTTCGCCGCCCGGTGCTCCTTTAGGATCGCCAGGTTGAACCGCTGGTCCGCTGGCACCATGGGGGACCCGGACGCCGGCACGAAGTCGACATCCATCTCTCCTTCGCCGCGGGGGCCTTCTGCGCCGCGACCTCTGCCATGAACATTGGATCGCCTTCCTCCTCGGAGCTCGGCTCCAGAGGACTCGGGGATTAGCCCGCCACAAAGCGAGCTTGGGAACGGAGGTCTGTGGCGCCTACTGCCGCCGCGATTTCTGCGTGGTGCTCTGGCGTAAACATCTTGTAGTACGTGATCTTGCTGCGCACCATGGCTATCCGGTGAACTAGGGGATGGCTGATGCGGGCTAGGGGATCGAAAGGTGGGAGAATGGGCTGGGAGGTGTGGTTTTGGGGCAGTGGTGACCGGCCGGCAAGTAGCTGGCGTAGGCCGAGCAGCGAAGGTTCCGGTGTGAATAGTGGTACCGGTGAGAACCGGTCAATCGGGTTTGACTGTGTGGTGTTTGCAAAGCCGGATAGCTGGAGCCTGGAGAGTTGTGGGGTGGGATGGGACCAAAGTTTCGGAGTTTGATGTGGCAGACGTCTGGACCTCCCCACCGGTCGGTCTGTGGGATTTGTTTTTTTGAGATGCTGTAGGTGGGATTTGTATCGATTGATTGCTCGAAGCAACAAAACCAAATGTTACGTACGCAATAGGAGTACTCGAAGTATGGAAGTTCATTCCCTCAAAAAAAATAAGTATGGAAGTTCAAAAGGAACGGACGGTGTACATCACACTTGTCGCGTTCACGTTGCACCCCGACACGGTCGGTCCGGCACATCGCTCACCGAATGGAACGCGCTTCATCTTGCGTTTTCGCTCGCTTGTGGGACCGCAGTTGAGAGGAAACCGACGGTAGGCAAACTTTCCCCCTCCCCCGCCCGCGTCGGCTGAATTTAGAAGACAGAGACGACTGATGTAAAAAAACACACTAGAAGAGAAAGACGAGGAGGGAGAGATTGTAGCACGGATTCCAAGAAATTTGTTGAGTGTGAGGTGGGCCATGTGTTAATAAGCACTCCATACACTAGTGCAGATGCCTCCGTCCTGGTTTATTGGTCCCCTTCGTATTTTGTGTCAAATTTAACTAAAATAATATTAATGCATGTCACCGAAAGTAATATCATTGGAAACTATGTTCAAATACGAATCGAACGATATAATTTTTGATGACATGCATTAATATTTTGTTAGTTGAAATTATGGTCAAAATTTTGCACAAAAAACAAAGGGGTCCAAAAAACCAGGACGGAGGTAATACTAGTACTAGTACTCCTACTGCTATTGGACTGGCTAGACGTGGCGAAATTCTAGTATCAAGCGCATGCGCGAGAACAAACATTTACGTGTTTGAATACAAATTGGAAACCATTTTCTGTTTGAATACAAATTTATGTACGTGCTTTACATGGTATATTGTAAGTTGAAAAGCGAAATGAAGATTGAATGCCCTTTACATATGATTTTCAAATGCTATGATCACCGGTTCAAATATTTGAATCCACTTTAGGTTGAATTCTAATATTTGAAACTTTTTTAGGTTTGATTCAAGTACCAAGTGTCTTCTTATGCATAATGTGTATCACACACCCAACATAGAGTGTTGTCGCATTTTTTTCTTTGACGCACGCTCTCTCTGTATTGCACACCCACTCGATCTTTCTCGGTTTCATCTTAGGGTTTCTCTCTCTCTTGCACGCACACGCATACCACCTCTCTTCCTCTTTGTGCATGCCACACATGATCTACCTCTTGAGGTATCGGGATTGTATCTCGCTCATCAGGTCGCTCTTCGACACACGCCTAGGTCACTCTACCATGCATTAATTGTAACCAAGCCTTTCATCTCTCTTTCTTTAAGCATACATTCATCTTTCTCTATGCCCCTCTCTAGATCGGTCGATCGATCGATCTTCGGACCCACCCTAGTCCTCTTTCAATCAATCTACAGCTAGATGGTACATGACCGACTAGCGTACACACAAACACCCCCCCTCTCTCCACCCCACACGATCATTTCTATCATAGACACACACCAAAACATTGATTTGCACGACACACACTCGATCTCTCCACATCTATTGATCTCGTCAAGATGTGTCGGGTCATGAACCGAAGGGGTTTGTCACTACCAAGATGGGGAGCGACATGTAGTCGAGGCAACGCGAAACTTTAGATGAACCGTTTGTATGTATGCATGCCGGACATACAACTTTGGACAAACTGGCACACCGTTGAACTATGACATAAATACAGGGTCTAGGCCCACATGTGAATGACACTCGGCGGAACATTCAGATGAGGAATGCGAGAGGATGGAGTTGATCGGAGGGCGGCATGCATGATCGATGGAGAAGAGGGTTGGTGGGGAATAAGAAAGAAGCAAAGCCGCATGATTATATTTGGACGGCTCACAAAATAGACCTAGGTAACTATTTTTCCAAGCAACTTACATAGTATAGTTACTATAGCCGGAACATGGTAAGTTGGACACCTAAATGCGGGCACGGACCGGGCACACCTCAATTATTCCTTCAAACAACCGGACACCTCAATCAGCACACCTCAAATACATACAAATACAGGCAACACACATTGTCCGGCTACTTAATCAAGCGTTATGCTTCACGAGTTGAAAAGGAAAGGGCGGTACACTAATTAGAATGGTACATATGCTAGTCTGAATAACTATTGTACATGTGGGCTACTAGGATGGATATAGGTGAGGTGCCATCTTCATATATGCTTTCGGCTTTCGGTCTTACGCTCTACAAGAGTTATGGTTTACAAGTTCGAAATGAAAAGGCGGTGCACTAACACCACCCCTGTCGCGTTCATGTCGCACCCCCAGACGGTCGGTCCGCCAAGCTTCTGACCCAAGGGAACGCGGGTCGTCTTGCTCTTTCACTGACATGTGGGATCGCATGTGAGCAAAGGGCATCTGCGACGTTGCCACGCCCGCAGCTGACTAGCCTGGCCCACAAAAACCCTCGTCCCTCGCCCGCGTGCGTTCCCCCCGGTGCCAGCTACCCGCATTCATGCCGTCCGTCCGTATGCCGCCATTAAGCAGGCTCGCCGCCCGAGGTATGAACTCCAGCGACTCATTGACGCACCCGCACGCTTGGCCTCACCGGTATGAGCTACTTAAAGGCAGCAACACCCAGCTAAACTCCACACCAGAGCACATCCTCCTCCCTGGCACCACATCCACCATGACCACGGGCGGGAATGCTCTGCGGGAGAGTTTGTCTTCGGAGATGAAGCTCGAGGTTGCCGCCCTTGCTCAACCCGCCGCTCGCAACGCAATGTCGGCGTAGCCGGATACGGACGCGGCCACACAAGCGCCGGCCGCGCCGGCGGCTGAGGACAAGAGCACCGCTAGCCGTGCGTCCTACGCGCCGCCGTCCAACGTTCGGGGGCGCATATGGCACGTGAACAGCGACGGACCATCCACGTCCATCATCGACCTCACGTCCACTGGCACCACCAAGGTCGCGGACTCCTCCGAGGATGAGTAGGGCATGGGAGGCGGCAGGGCATGGTGTCCCAAGTGGGCCGGTCCGTCTCCCGTGTTCTACTCTTCCTCGCTGGAGACCGCACCTTCACTTCACGGGTCTTGAACCCCGTCGCCGTTCATGGAGACGGCAGATGGAGGACCTGGTCGCCGATGCGGAATACAAAGGAAAGTGGACATAGGCCGTCACCATAGGATAGGTTTAGGGTCAGGTTTCTTTTTTTTTTCCTAAAAGTTTGAAATGTATTGAAAATCTGCCGCCTTTGCATGAATCTCGTCCGGTTATATGAACTTTCACAATAAAAAGATATATTGTATGAAAATATATTGAATGATGATTCTAGTCGTATTTACTTGGTATTGTGGTTGTCATTGATTTTGTATGTATAAACTTGGTCAAAGTTTAGCAAGTTTGACCCGACACAAAGCTAATATGCGAAGTAAATAAATACAGAGGGTTTACATACACAATTTCTCTTAGGCCCTCCAAAAGTACGTCCACTACACATTCACGCATTTCATGTCTTTTTCTCGCTCTGTCTGTCAAACCAACTAAGCCAAACTCCCAGCATATCGCATGGGAAAAGACCCGCCCGCGCCGTTTTAGTGGGGATTTGAATCGATGGATCACGCGAAGTACCAAAACCAAGTGTTACGCTCTACAAGTTCAAAAGGAAAAGGCGGTACACTTACAGCACGCCTGTCGCGGTCGCATTGCACCCCTCACACGGTCTGTCCTGCACACCGCTCACCCAAAGGGAACGTGCTTTGGCTTGCCTCTTCACTGACACATGGGACCGCAATTGGAGAAACTAACCATTCGCCAATCTTCCCCCGCCCACTGCGTGAAAATTCCACCCAAATCCCAAATTCAACCCCCCTTCGACCAACTAGCCAATAATATTCCCCAAACCCCCTCCCCTGCCCCCCTCCACTCCATTCGCACCGCCAAACTAGCCCTCCCTGCCGCGCCGATAGGTCGGCGCCGCGGTTCTTCGAGGGGACGCACGGCGATCCTCTTGTAAACTACCGTCCTCCAGCCGCGCTGCCATCGCGGGCGACGTTCTTGTGGAGACGTGTGGAGGCGAGCTTCTCCCACGGTACGCGCATTCTAGACTGAGACCCCGTGCATGTCGGAGTAGCACTGGATGTTAGCTGATAGACGCTGTTAATCTCACTGCTTGCCGAAATAGTTTACACTCAATATACTCTGCTTAAAAAGCTACCTTGCCCTGTTCTGCACTCAATCTGCTTTGCTGAGATGGCATGCCACGCCTGATTAGTTGCTAAAATATCCTGCCATATTTTAGGACCATGTATGTATTGTGAAGTAGATTGCCTTGGTCTAGTAGCCAATCTGTTAGGTGAAATAGCTCAACACCGTTTTACACTCAATCTTTGTTGTCGAGATGGCCTTCGATGGCTGTGTGCTCGGCCTCATTGATTGCTGAAATAGCCTGCCATAATTTAGCACTTAATCAGTTTGCTGAATTAGCTTTAAATATATTTTATTACTTAGATCTGCTTGTCCAAATATCTTGCCATAGCTTTAGACATCAACCTCGGTATTTTTTCTAGACTTTAAATGAAACATATATGTTTTTCCTGTAATATCTAGTAGAAGAACTAATTTGTATGTCTGACAGATGGACATGACTTGGATAACTTCTACTCGATGATTCTCCCCTGCATATGTTGAGGGGTTCAAAACTTCATGATCTTTATCAGAGCTAAGTATGGTGGTCCAAAAGAAGATGTGCGCTGCTCGTGTAGCAGTTGTAGGAATTCAGTTTCAAGACCCCAGTCAACTGTGCAAAATCATCTACACTTGTATGGGATGTCATTCACATATACTTGGTGGGTTCATCATGGTGAAGCTATGAACGTCAATGTCACTGACTATGTGGAAGCAGTAGATCACCATCTTGATATGCCTGATGCTTAGGAGGAAGAGGAGGAGGAGGAGGAGGTGGCGGTGGAGCCAGTGATTTTGACCAAGATTGAAACAATGCTACGAAATGCTCACGCATTTCAAGAACTTACACCTGTACAAGAAAAACGGTGGGCCCGCATGTTGGTGCAATGCAACATGGCTGTCACCGCAGGTTGTAAGCTGTCAGTATTCTCAACTATGGTCAGCTTTCTTTAGGTGAAGACATCTGAGCGGATGACCAACAAATCATTCAATGCGATGATGGCTGCTTTCCGCGATTGGTACCCAGCTGTGTCGGAGCTGCCACACACAGCTACTTGTGAGCTACGTTGGTAATTCCCTGAGGAGGAAGGGAGATGCAGTACAGTAGAGAAGTATTTCCCTCAGTTATGAAACCAAGGTTATCAATCCAGTAGGAGAATCACGCAACACCTCGTTAGCAGCACCTGCACACAAAACAACAAATCCTTGCACCCAACGCAAACAAGGGGTTGTCAATCCCTTGGCGGTTAATTGCAAGATTAAATTGTATGGTGATAGATAGATAGATAGAACTAAAATATAAAATAAAATAAATAAAGTAAAAGTGCAGCAAGGTATTTTTAGGATTTTTAATATATGATAGAGGTAGACCCAGGGCCCATAGTTTTCACTAGAGCCTTCTCTCATGAAAATAGCATACGGTGGGTAAACAAATTACTGTTGGGCAATTGATAGAAAAGCAAATAATCATGACGATATCCAAGGCAATGATCATGTATATAGGCATCACGTCCGAGACAAGTAGACCGACTCCTGCCTGCATCTACTACTATTACTCCACACATCGACCGCTATCCAGCATGCATCTAGTGTATTAAGTCCATAAAGAACGGAGTAACGCCTTAAGCAAGATGACATGATGTAGACAAAGTAAACTCATGCATGAATAAACCCCATCTTTTTACCCTTAATATCAACGATACATACATGTCATGTCCCTTTCTATCACTAGGATTGAGCACCGCAAGATCGAACCCATTACAAAGCACCTCTCCCATTGCAAGATAAATCAATCTAGTTGGCCAAACCAAATCAATAGATCAGAGAGAAATACGAAGCTATAATAATCATGCATAAAAGAGTTCAGAGAAAACACAAATAATATTCATGGATAATCTGATCATAAACTCACAATTCATCGGATCCCAACAAACACACCGCAAAAAGTGATTACATCGGATAGAACTCCAAGAACATCAAGGAGAACATTGTATTGAAGATCAAAAAGAGAGAAGAAGCCATCTAGCTACTAACTATGGACCCAAAGGTCCATGGTAAACTACTCACGCATCATCAGAAGGGCAGCAAGGTTGATGGAGAGCCCCTCCGTGATCGATTCCCCCTCCGGCGGAGTACCGGAAAAGGCCTCCAGATGGGATCTCTCAAGAACAGAAGCTTGCGGTAGAGGAAAAAGTATTTTGTGGACTCCTCTGTTGGTTTCCTGATTTTCGAGAATTTATAGTGGAGGAATTAGGTCAAACGGAGCTATGTGGGCCCCACGAGCCACCAGGGCGCCCCCTAGGGCGCGCCATGTTGCCTCGTGGGCCACTGCTTCATCTTCTCGTCTCCTCCCAAAGCTTCTAGTGTTTGTTATGTCCAGGAAAAAATCTCCAAAAAGTTTCGTGGCATTTGGACTTCGTTTGGTACTGATATTCTGGAAAACCAAAAACAGGCAAAAAACAGCAACTGGCACTGGGCACTAAATTAATAGGTTAGTCCCAAAAAATGATATATAATTGCTGTAAATGTATATAAAAACATCCAAGATTGATAATATAATAGCATGGAACAATCAAAAATTATAGATATGTTGGAGATGTATCAAGCATCCCCAAGCTTAATTCCTGCTCGTCCTCGAGTAGGTAAATGATAAAAACAGAATTTTTGATGTGGAATGCTACCTATCATATTCATCATATATTCTTTTCTTTGTAGCATGGACATTTGGACTTGAATGATTCAAAGCAATAGTCTATAGTTTGACATGAAGATATAAATACTCAAGCATACTAACAAGCAACCATGCCTTTCAAAATATCAACGCTAAAGAAAGTTATCCCTAGCCCATTATGCTCAATCATTGATCCATTCATGAAATACACTCAATATTAGCTACATACAATGCACAAGTATGACAATAGTGATCTCTAGTTGGTGCTTTATAAGAGAAGATGGAGACTCAAAATATATAAAAATTGCATAAAAGTAAATAGATAGGCCCTTCGCAGAGGTAAGCAGAGATTTGCAAATGTGCCAGAGCTCAAAGCTTAAATTAGAGAGATAAAATTGTTTTTTTGAGAGGCATGCTTTTCCTGTCAACGAAAATGACCGAGAATTCTCAATATCTTCCATGCTAGACACATCATAGGCGGTTCCCAAACAGAAAATAAAGTTTATTTCCTTTTCACCATTCTTTCACAATCCATGGCTAGACGTATCCACGGGTGCCCTCCATACCAACACTTTCCAAGGAATTTTGTTGTTATTAATTTTTGATTTCATTGTGGGACTGGGCATCCCTATTACCTGCCACTCTCTCGTGCAATGACAAATGAATAAACACTCATCGTGAGAATAACTCACCTAGCATGGAAAATATTGGCCACCCCCTACCGCTTCATGAGCGGTACGGGCACACAAAACGGAAAATTATTTTGAAAAATTAGAGGTGGCACATGCAAATTTACTTGGAACGACATGGAAATACCGCATATAGGTAGATATGGTGGACTCATTTGGCACAACTTGGGTTTAAGGAGTTTGGATGCACAAGCAGTATTCCCGCTTAGTACAAATGAAGGCTAGCAAATAGATTGAGAAGCAACCAACCAAAAAGCGAAAACGGTCATAAACATGCATGGAACATAACTAACACCGAATAACGCACCATAAGTAGGATATAATTTCGTTGCATAACTATTGACTTAATGTGCATGCATAGGGAATCACAAACCTTAACACTAATATTCTTACTAAATCGCAATTACTCACTAACATGACTCACATATCATCATCTCCATATCGCAAAACTATTGCAAGGAATCACACTTATCATATCCAATGATCTATATGAAAGTTTTTATTATATCCCTCTTGAATATTCATCACTTTGGGACCAAATTCATATCTTGTGCAAATTACCATTACTATTATCAACTCTCAAAAAGATATAAGTGAAGCATGAGAGTGCATATATTTATTCAAAATTTTAGGTTTATCAACTCTCAAAAAGATATAAGTGAAGCATGAGAGTTTAAATATTTCTTCAAAATATAGCCACCGCCGTGCTCAAAAAGATTTAAGTGAAGCACTAGAGCAACTGCCTAGCTCAAAAAATTTAAGTGAAGCACATAGAGTATTCTAACAAATCATGATGAACGTGTGGCTCTCTCAAATAGGTGTGTCCAGAAAAGATGATTGTGACAAACTAAAAAGCAAACAAAGCAAAGACTCATATAATACATGACGCTCCAAGCAAAACACATATCATGTGAAGAATAAAAATATAGCTCCAAGTAAAATTACCGATGGTTGGTGGAAGAAAGAGGGGATGCCTTCCGGGGCATCCCCAAGCTTAGACGCTTGAGTCTTTCTTAAATATTACCTTGGGGTGCCTTGGGCATCCCCAATGTTAGGCTCTTGCCACTCCTTATTCCTCCATCCATCGTGATCTCACCCAAAACTTGAAAACTTCAATCACACAAAACTCAACAAAACCTTCGTGAGATCCGTTAGTATAACAAAACAAATCACTACTTTAAGTACTGTTGCAAACCCATTCATATTTTATTTTTGCATTATACCTACTATATTCTAACTTCTCCATGGCTTATACCCCCCGATACAATCCATAGTTTCATCAAAACAAGCATGCAATGCATCAAAAACAGAATCTCTCAAAAACAGAACAGTCTGCAGAGATCTATTTAAAATCCATACTTCTGTAACTCCAAAAATTCTGAAAAATGAGGAAAACGTGGGAAATTCATATACCAATACTTTGTAAAAATTTCAGATTTTTCTGATGCACCAGTACAGAACTAAAATTCTAGCACTGGACGCAAAACTTTCTGTTTTCCAAACAACATCAATTATACTATCTTCCAAATCATCCCAAAGGCTTTACTTGGCACAAACACTAATTAAAACATAAAAACACAATCATAACAGTAGCATCAATGTGAAAACACACAATAACAGAAACAAAAAGTAAAAAATTATTTTATTCATTGGGTTGCCTCCCAACAAGCGCTATTGTTTTATGCCTCTAGCTAGGCATAATGCATAGTTTCAAGTATTGTCATCTTTGGTTTCCAACTCCTCAATCACACACCCATTTTTTCTAATAGATTTAACATAGGTGTTTCTCATCATCACACTTCTAGGCACAAAATCAAGAATTTTACTTTTGTGAATAGGTTCCTTAATTATATCAATGAAATTGGGGTGCATGCTAATCATTTTAAGATCCTCATTTCCATTACTAGAAGTAGCACCATTGGTTTTAGGAACATACATGAACTTGCAATTTTTATTGGGAGGAGTTCTATCAATATTATTAATGGAGGAAAAATCCAAGCCTAAATTATTAATAATTTCTTCTATCTTATCGATTCTAGCGGGGCTTTGTTCTATTCTTTCAGTAACTACCAATTACTTTTCCTTTAAGGTTTTCAATGCGATTCCTACCTTAGAACCAAATTGAGTGATATGATTATGATTTTTTTTATCTAAATTCTCAAGATGTTCAATAGTAGGCATTTTACTTTCAATAGCCTCTAACCTTTGCATAACATGTTCCAAAGTTAAAGTTGTTTCATTAACAATGATAGGTGGTGATCCCACTAAATTTCCCATAGCATTGAAAGCGTCCATAGAAGGACACATCAAGAAATTTCCTCCGGTAATAGTATCAAGTACGAATCTATACCAAGTAGTAATACCCACATAAAAATTATGAAGAAGGATTGTGGTGGATTGCTTACGAGTTGATCTATTATGAGCATCACAAATCCTATACCAAGCATCTTTTTGATTCTCTCCTCCCCTTTGTTTAAAGTTAAGTATTTCATTTTCAGGGGTAATAGTAGCGAGCGAAGAACTAGCCATAATGATATGACGAGCAAACAAGAAAAGGCAAACGGAAAATATTTTTGTATTTTTGTAAAAACTTTTTAGAAATGGGGGAGATGAAAACGAGAGGCAAAGGCAAATAAAATAAGTGCAAGGAGATGAAAGTTTATGCGTAGGTACTTGATAGATGTTGATGATGTCTCCCCGGCAATGGCGCCAGAAATTCTTCCTGCTACTTGTGAGCTGCGTTGGTAATTCCTTGAAGAGGAAGGGAGATGCAGTACAGTAGAGATAAGTATTTCCCTCAGTTATGAAACCAAGTTTATCAATCCAGTAGGAGAATCACGCAACACCTCGTTAGCAGCACCTGCACACAAAACAACAAATCCTTGCACCCAACGCAAACAAGGGGTTGTCAATCCCTTGGCGGTTAATTGCAAGATTAAATTGTATGGTGATAGATAGATAGATTGAACTAAAATATAAAATAAAATAAATAAAGTAAAAGTGTAGCAAGGTAGTTTTAGGATTTTTAATATATGATAGAAGTAGACCCGGGGGCCATAGTTTTCACTAGAGGCTTCTCTCATGAAAATAGCTTATGGTGGGTAAACAAATTACTATTGGGCAATTGATAGAAAAGCAAATAATCATGCGATATCCAAGGCAATGATCTTGTATATAGGCATCACGTCCGAGACAAGTAGACCGACTCCTGCCTGCATCTACTACTATTACTCCACACATCGACCGCTATCCAGCATGCATCTAGTGTATTAAGTCCATAAAGAACGGAGTAACGCCTTAAGCAAGATGACATGATGTAGACAAAGTAAACTCATGCATGAATAAACCCCATCTTTTTACCCTTAATAGCAACGATACATACATGTCATGTCCCTTTCTGTCACTGGGATTGAGCACCGCAAGATCGAACCTATTACAAAGCACCTCTCCCATTGCAAGATAAATCATTCTAGTTGGCCAAACCAAATCAATAGATCGGAGAGAAATACAAAGCTATAATAATCATGCATAAAAGAGTTCAGAGAAAACTCAAATAATATTCATGGATAATCTGATCATAAACTCACAATTCATCGGATCCCAACAAACACACCGCAAAAAGTGATTACATCGGATAGAACTCCAAGAACATCGAGGAGAACATTGTATTGAAGATCAAAAAGGGAGAAGAAGCCATCTAGCTACTAACTATGGACCCGAAGGTCTGTGGTAAACTACTCACGCATCATCGGAAGGGCAGCAAGGTTGATGGAGAGCCCCTCCGTGATCGATTACCCCTCCGGCGGAGTACCGGAAAAGGCCTCCAGATGGGATCTCTCGAGAACAGAAGCTTGCGGCGGCGGAAAAAGTATTTTGTGGACTCCTCCGCTGGTTTCCCGATTTTAGAGAATTTATAGTGGAGGAATTAGGTCAAACGGAGCTGTGTGGGCCCCACGAACCACCAGGGCGCCCCCCCTGGGGCGCGCCGTGGTGCCTCGTGGGCTATTGCTTCATCTTCTCGTCTCCTCCCGAAGCTTCTAGTGTTTGTTATGTCCAGAAGAAAATCTCCAAAAAGTTTCGTGGCATTTGGACTTTGTTTGGTACTGATATTCTGGAAAACCAAAAACAGGCAAAAAACAGCAACTGGCACTAGGCACTAAGTTAATAGGTTAGTCCCAAAAAATGATATATAATTGCTGTAAATGTATATAAAAACATCCAAGACTGATAATATAATAGCATGGAACAATAAAAAATTATAGATACGTTGGAGACGTATCACACACCTACAGTAAAATGAAGAATTTCCTCCGTGTGGTTGGAATTGGATATGATATGATCCATGTTTGCGAGAATAATTGTGTTCTGTTCCGGAAGGATTATGCTAACTTAAGTGAATGCCCAAAATGCAAATCATCAAGATGGCGATGCTGTGAAGAGGATTCCTCATAAGGTTCTGAGACATTTTCCAATTATACTAAGATTGCAGAGGTCGTTTCATGATGCTCAAACAAGAGAGGATGTACTATGGCATTCTAGGAACCAGGAGTATAGAGATCAGAATGTAATGAGCCATCCATCTGACTGGACAAGCTTGAATCTGAAACACAAAGAGTTTGCTACTGAGTCGAGCAACATTAGACTTGGCTTAGCTACAGATGGATTCAACCCATTTGGCCACCAGAGCACCACTTATAGCATGTGTCCAGTGCTTGTTATCCCTTACAACATGCCGCCAAATGTCTGCACCAAAGAATCAAACTACATCATGGCCTTGCTCATCCTAGGTCCAAAAAGGATTTTGATTTATTAATGGAGCCTGTTGTGGAGGAACTTCAAAAGCTATGGAGGGGTGTTCTCACTCGAGACCTATATAGCAGCCCACCAGCTGATTTCATTCTGCATGCTGTTCTAATTTGGTGCATCCATGATTATCCGGCTTTGGGCAATATGTCAGGGCGAACGACACATGGTTACAATGCATGTGTTCGCTGTGACAAGAATCCGCTGTCATACCCAATACTTAGCAAGGTCTGTTACATTGGACACCACCGTTTCCTTGACAAGGACAAGCTGCGTCTTAGAAAATACCGAAAACCTGTGTTCAAAGCAAGTCATGAAAACCGTGATGCACCAAAGAGGCTCACCAGTGATGAGTTGCAGGAGGAATTACAGAAGGTCGGGCATATTACACCAGGAAACCATCCTGATAATGGTAGCGGGAAAAGGAAGCATGGCAAGGCAGAAGAGAGATTATTGTTTACCCGCAGGTCCACTTTGTGGGACTTGGAGTATTGGAAAGATTTGGATCTGAGGCATAATCTTGATGTGATGCACATCGAGAAAAATATATGTGACAGCATTATCGGCACACTGCTTAATATTGAAGGCAAGACAAAAGATGCCTTAAAATCTAGGATTGATTTGACACACCTGGGTATCAGATCCAATTTGCAGGTGGATAGCACTGGTGAATCATGGGGTATGGCACCAGCTGTGTACGTCTTGGGCAAGCAAAAAACAAAAGAATTCTGCAAGGTCCTGTCACGTGTGAGATTCCCACATGGATTTGCTTCCAACCCTGAAAGGAGAATCAGTGTAGATGGAACCAAGGTACAAGGGTTGAAAACTCATGACTGCCACGTCCTACTTCAAAGGGTTTTACCTGTTCTCCTTAGAGGATTGGGCCGCCCTGACTTATACAGAGCAGTTGCAGAGTTGGGACAATTCTTCAGGGAACTCTACAGTAGAAATATCAGGATAGATGCTGTGAAGCATCTTAAAGACAAGATACGAACTATCCTATGCGACCTTGAGAAGATATATCCTCCAGCCTTCTTTGATGTGATGGTGCATTTGGCTGTTCATCTACCTGATGAGGCACTACTTAGAGGTCCAGTACAGTATGGATGGATGTACCCTATTGAAAGGCAGCTAGGCACTTTCAAGGGCTATGTTAGGAACAGAGATAGACCTGAGGGTTCCATTGCAGAGGCCTACATTGCAACAGAAGCATTGACATTCTGCTTAAGATACATTGAAACAGCTGATCAGCCTAGAAAAAAGGTGGGCGAAAAAAATCTTGAGCTCAATGTTTTTGATCCTGCTGTTCGAGTAACAGGGAAGAGTCGACAAGATGACAAACCTAAAGATTTGGACAAAATGGTTTGGCATGTGTTGAATAACTGTCCTGAGATTCTACCTTATATCGAGTAAGTGCTAAGTACTACAGCTTATACATCGTAATCTACTAAACTTGCAGCACATTCTTATATATTTAGATGTTTGACGTGATCACTATGTTCTGCAGCATGCGAAGAGGAGTTACTGGCACAAAATCCAAGAAACATTGACAGACGGGTTAGGGAAGGATTTGCGAAATGGTTGAAGAGCCGTGTAAGCTTTTGAATTGCACTGTCAGTTTTTTTAATATATAGAGTACATAAGATGATCAGCTTGTCTATTTTCGAACCATAGGTTAAGAAGATGCGGGAGGAGGGGCAGGCAGTTAGTGATACCCTTTATGCACTAGCAATGGGTCCTTATACTCGGGTAAGACATTATGCATCTTGCGTTGTTGGAGATGTGCGCTACAACACCCTTGCACGGAACGAAGGCAGGAAGACACAAAACAGTGCCGTCATGAGCACGGATACACACAAGAAAGTGACAACTGAAATGTATGCTAACATAACAGACATTGTTCAGTTGCAGTATATCTCCAGTTTCGAGGTTCATCGGTGCGTGGTTCTGTTTTCCTGTCGTTGGTATAACCAGTTTACCAGGATCTCAAAACCCAAAGCTGATGATTATTTCAAATCCATCAATGTCAAGGCGGCGTACCGCACCGACGAGCCTTATATTTTGGCAAATCAAGCAACATAGATATTTTTCTTGGAAGACACATATGTACATAACCAAGACTGGAGAGTATTGCAAAAGTTTGAGCAGAGGAATTCGTTTAATGAAGTTGCATAACAAGATGATGCTTACACTACTGCAGATGTAGAGGATTTCGTAGATGTTTATGATATGTTTGCGGACCATCACATCAATAAGGTTGGAGAAAAGATTGCATGTCAGGCTATGGAAGTAGATGAGTTGATCAATAAGAAGCCAATGTTCGAGGACATTGATTCTGAAGAAGAAGATGACACTGGGGGGAATTATGATTCAGACTGACACACATGGTGAAGATGTTGATGCTGCTGCTGCGGATGAAGATTAGATTGCTTTTGTCGTATTTGCCTGTGAGAAGACGACTTATTATCTACTATGTTAAATTGTGTTTGCTATGACAACTAAAACCTGATGAAGTAGTTGTTCAGTGAGAACATCACTTATTTTGTATTGTTGATTTGTGTTTGGTGATTGTATGACGACTGAAACATGATGACATTATTCTTTAGTAGTACTCATATTTTGCTGTGAAACTTGTATTTGATGATTGTACAACTGCAAATGTAGCTCATGGCAGTTTGCTGTTGGACTGCAATTTGCTGAACGTCTTGCAATGGGAACAAAGCTGACCCGACAGGTCCTCTTCTTATTTATTTATTTATTTATTAGCAAAAGGGGATGCCCCCCGATTTCTGTTAATAGAAATCATTAGATGTTCACAACACTAGACGCCCAGCCTGCTAAATAGGTTTCATTCATTACTAGTTTCAGCAAAGTGCTCATGTCAGAGCCACTAAATGCATCACGAGTGCTACATACACTGCAAATAAAGAGACAATCATCCTATAGAGCACAACGATCTTGCCCATTATCTTCACAAGCTCTTTCATCTCCTCATTGCCGCCAAGGCTATTCACCAGCTGTTGCTTGGCCATGATCTGATGAACTGCATTGTCTTTAACCTTCTGCTCTGCATCTTCCTCTTCTGCTGGTATTGGGATTCATCGGCTAACCAAATAATCCACGTAGTTCCATTCCCCCACATCAGCAACTTCCCAGAAATACAAATCACAAGAATCCTCCCTTTTCTGCATGAATCAAATTCGAAGATCATCAACCAAACTCTTAAAAAATAAAATTCAGCAACTGAAAGCAGGCGAACAACTTGACCATATTACCCCATGATTTGGGCATTTGTAGAAGACTTGGACAGGGTTGAGGGTTGTAGTTGAGACGCGACGGATGACTCTGCGTGATTTGCAGCAGTGGCACCACACCAACGGCAGCGGGGTGCAATGAGCAACCGGCTGCGGTGAGTGTGCCGGCAGGGGTGTGATTAGAACCACAGGCGGTGGTACGGGTGGCGACTTCGTGCACATCTGGTTGTTGGATCAATTCCCAGCTAAAGAGCAGGTGGACGAGCTAGCGGACATGGTTGCTGCGGTCGGAGCTTCTGAAGCTAGGCAGAGTAACTAGAGAAGAGGAGAAGCGAACGTTGGATATGTTAGTTTCATTACTTACAGAGTAGTATAACACTATATATAGTCTAGGTTTGGATTCAAACCAGTTACAGCAGCATGTCTCTCTTTTTTCTAACAGTCAGGAACGTCTCTTTATTGCCAGACTAGCTTGTTCGATACTCCTTCTCAAGTCTTTGATTTTCGGGAATGTTATCTGGCAAACGTTCCGTGGGAGGAGGATGGCAAACGAACGCATTTTCCTGGAAGTTTTAGTTGTGACGCAAGATCAAACAGTGGCAGTTTTGGGAATGTTATCTAGCGAACGATCCTAGTTTTTCTTTTCTTGTGAAAAATGTATGCAACATGGTGTCGGCTTAGTCAACAAATGATTCTGCCAACCTTGACCGTTGGATTGACATCTAATGTCTGTCGTGTTTCTTCAGTCTCTTCTTCCTCCAGCCGCCAAAACCAAACCAGCGCCGGCGGGACCGCCTGCTCCCGCCTCCCATGGCTGGCTACACTTCTGCACATGCATCGCCACCCCATCGCACCCTAAAACTCTGGCCAGGCCATCCCTCTACCCCACACACCTCATGTTATTCTCCGGCAAAGTCAGCCCCACCCCGCACTCGAACCAGTCAACCCTCGTACTCCCCTTCGCCTGCGACTACACTGCCGCATCTTCCCCGGCTCCTATTCCTTCCCGTCCGAGGCCTCGCCGTCATTCTCCGCCTTGGTACGCTTGCCGCGGCGCCGCCCTCTGGCATTGTCAACATGGTCAACAACCAAGAGGAATCAGGGGGTGATTGTACGTGGAGAGGATGACAGTAGGGACCCACCAGGGTCATGGCAGTACGCAAGCAACTGCCTCCTTGTTACAAGCCAAAAAATGCTTCCTCCTAATGGTTTCCTGACATCTGGGTCCCACCCCATTGTCAACGTATAGTCAATAAATGAGAGAATTGCACAACGAGCGGCAGACACCAGGGACCCAGCAGCTCGCCCAGTTGTTTAATGTTTTTGAGATGGAGCAGGGTATCAACTGGGCTATACCCCGTCTAGGCCAGGCTTTTATTTTCTGTTTACCACATGACCAGCCCAGTTGTTTTTTTTTTGTTTCTGAAAATGGCTAGCCCACTTCTATTTTTTTGCAGAATACCCACCCGAGGCCTACTTGCTTTTCTCAGCCCTTCTGGGCTGCAAATCTTTCAAGACGACGAGGGATGTATTAGGGGCTTGCCCAAAAATGGGCTATAAGTAGTAAGAAATGGGCTGTAAATTTTAAAAACAATATAGCAAACAGGCAATTAGTTTCAAATTACGGTTTTTTTTATGATTTCCAGATTTTAAATTTCATTGATTTTTTTGCGGGAAAATTTCGTTGGATTTTAAATTATTATATATTTATTTTTCAAATTAGTTTGAATTTGACTCAAAACTTTGGGATTCAAAACAGTTTGGACCCCACCGAAATATGCAAAATTTCGTTGAATTTTTTAACCGTGGCCAGAATATGGGCTGTAATGCTAACAAAAAGAATATGGGCTTCAAAAAAATCTGTAAGAATTAGCAAATGGGCTGTAAAATTATTAAAAATAATGGCAAATGGGCTGTATGCTATTTGCCACAGATTTGGAGGCTGACTTGTGGTCCTACTATGTTGACGCGTACGCATGGCTTTGTGAACTTAGTCAACAAACGATTCTTGTGGCAGTGACCGTTGGATAACATCCAACGGCCGTGCTGCTGCTTCAATCTCTGATCTTCTTGCTCCAGCCACCCAAACCAGCGCCGGCGGGACCGCCTACTACCGCCTCCCTTGGCCGGCTGTGCTGGCGCGCAGGCCTCACCGCCCCCTCCTACTCCCACCGCTGGCCAGACCATCCCTCTACTCACCCACACCTCCTGTTATTCTCCGGTGACACAGGCCTCACACCGTAGCCGAACCAGTCAACCCTCGTACTCCCCTCAGCATGGGCATACACTACTGTGGCTTCGCCGGCTCTGGGTCATTCCCTTCCTAGGCCTCACCGTCGTCCACCGCGTTGGTGCTCTCGGCGCGGCGTGGTCAACGTGGTCAACAAACGATAGCCATCGGAAGAGGGATGTATGTGAAGAGGGTGACAGTAGGGACCCACATGTTCCATGGCTGCACACAACCAAGTGCCTCCTTATTACGCAAAAAAAATGATTCCTCCCCCTGACAGCTAGGACCCACTAGCTATATCTTCGCACGGAAGGAAGTGCCTCCTTATTACGAGAAAAAAATGTTTCCTCGCCATGACAATTGGGACCCACCAGATTTGTCAGCTAACTTGTGGGCCTACTAAGTTGATGCGTACGAAGGGCTTTGTCAACATAGTCATAAAATGATTCTAGCAGCAGTGACCGTTGGATGTTAATCCAATGGCCATGCTGCTTCTTCAGTCTCTGATCTTCTTGCTCCAGCCGCCCAAACCAGCGCCGGCGGGACCGCCTGCTCCTGCCTCCCGTGGTCGGCTGTGCTGCCACGCAGGCCTTACCGCCCCACCCTACTCCCATCATGTGATGCCCCAAGACCGATGCTCCAGATGTCTTCCTTTTATTCGTCGTCGTTGCCATGTCATTCGCTTGCATGTTGCACTTGGCCATGTCATCATGTGCATTTCATCCGCATGTTTTTCAAAACTTGCATCCGTTCGTAGTTGGCGTTCTCCCCGTTCCTTCCGTTGTCCGTTTCGAGTCCCGACACACTCGCACGCAACCGTGGCACCTCCGAAATATTATTTTATAAGTGGGATAAAAATGTTCTCGGAATGGGTTGAAAGTTGGCGTGCGGTCTTGTTATATTGTAGGTAGACCGCCTGGCAAATTTTGTTCCATTCGGAGGTCGTTTGATGCCCCAACGGATAAGTATAGCGGCACTATAGCCGGTCAAAACATCGCACGTTTTCGGTGTCCCGAAAACCATGCCGGGCTGTACCACTTCCCTCTCTCCTCAGCCCAAACCCCCTCTACACAGCCCATCTAGGCCCAGCCTACTATCCCCTCGACCGGGGCCGTCCGATCGTCATCGAAGCGCTCCAAATCAGCCCCTAATTCTCTCCTATTGCCTACCTGCTATAAATAGCAGATGAATCCCTTCCTAATCTAGCAAAACCCTAGCCTAACCCCTCCCATAGCCAACCGCCGCCGCCCCCATCGTTTTCCGCGCCGGTCGAACCCAGCACCGCCACTTGGCGCCTCCAGATCAGCCCCGCCGCCACCAGCCGCCGCTCCCCTGCATTCGCGCGCCACCACGTCGCCCTCTGCCTGTCCACCCGCCACCGCAGGCCCGCCAAGCCCGAGCGCGGCCCGCCCGAGCCCATCTGGGGCCCGAGCGAGCCCGCGCTTCGCCGCCGCCTCTGCCGTGCTCCCGATCCACCCCGCCGCGGACCACCGCGTCTCCCCGCGCCCGAACGCGCGGCGCGCCGCCCGCCGGAGCCGCACCGCCGCTGGCACCAGGTCGCGCCCCCGTCGTCTCCCTTCTCTCCTTCCTCTTTTCTCTCTCCCCGCGCCATGGGCAGGAGCAGGATCCCTGCCACTGCGCCGTCGCCACCTCGCCGCTGCCCAGCGCCGCCTCGACCTCCGCCGCCGCGCTGACCTCGCCCCGCGCTGGATCCATCGAGCCCGCGCCGCCCGCTACCGGATCCAGCCGAAGCAAGGCCGGATTGAGCCCCGCCTGCCCCGCGCCGCCGCAATGGCCTGCCGCCGCCGATCAGCACGACCCCGTCCCGGGACCCGTACGGCCCCCGATCCAAACACCGTACAGGACCACCTCGTCCCGTCCCGCTTCGTCCCGTCAGGGTATAAAACATTGTCTGTTTTCTCAGCATATATGCATTTTGTATTGGCTATATTTTTGCATCTGCTCATCCAATGGAAATGATCTTTATGTGTAAATTGTTCTACTCCTTGTGCTCTACATGATGGTGCCATTTGCATTCATGTTAGAGTTCATCTTCATGTCATAATCTCTGTTGCAAAAGTGCATCCTAATGTTACTGCAGAAAACTGTTAATATTTGTCATTTTGTCATTTTTGTGTGATTTAATGCATGCACCATATGAGCAACTTGTCAACATGGCTTTGGAGCATTTTCATGTCTTCTTGTTGCTAGTATTTATTTCATGTCATGATATGCCTTGATGTGAGTGCCATGAGCTTGTAAACATGCCTAGTTAATGTTGCTGTTCTGAGTAAAAGCTGTCTGTGATAAAACTTGCCAACTTTGCTTGATGGTTGCCACTAATCTACAGCTCATTTGCATATGATTCCTTCCTGTGATTTGGTCTATGCAATGTGTACTTTGATGCCATGCCCTTGGTTGCTATGTAATCTTGTTGTAGCTTGTCTATTTGTTACCCTCAAGTTGCCATCATGATATAACTGTCATCCTGTAACATAATGTTCCATTTTATAAAAATCATAGCAATTAATCTGTTGCTCCTATGATTATGCCCATGTTGTATGTTTTGATCTCCATGCTATGTACTACCATGATGTACCATTTGATGCCATGTTATAGCACTGTAGCATAATTATTTCATGCCTCCAACATGTCAGCATATTAACTCTGCTCATGTATATGCCCTGTTTAGCGGAACTTTGCATTTTGCATGGATCATATTGAATTAACCTTGATGCCTATGAACCTGAACCTTTAAGATAAATTGAAGTATATCATATCTATTTTCATTGCATATCAAGTTTGTGCCCATCATGTGCCTGTAGCTTGCTGTTTTGGTGTTTGCAAAATGCTATGTTACTGTTTTGGGCAGATTATTATTATAGCTTGTGTTGATTGTAATTGGTGAGCCGTTGCTCCGTTTTGATCATGTCCTATAGGAAACTTGCTTAGATTTGTGTGTAGATTCATGTTGTGATGTTGCATCCTTGATTTGTGAGTTCGTGGTTGATGTTTGCATGCATTTTGCATCCTTGCCGTGTTAAACTAGTTTAGTTCATATCTTCTAGCCCGTAGCTCTGAATTAAATGATCTACATATGTAACTTGACTAGAAAAACGTGTAGATCATCATGATGCATCTTAACTTGCTGTTTAATAACTTTAACATTGTGTTTAATTCAGGCCAGTACTAATTTCGAAATTTGCATATGGGGATTTTCCGGAATTGTTATTTGTGTTTCCGGCCTCATTTAAACTTGCCTAGTTGTATGGATTGCTTATGCTTCATCTCTTGCCATGTTTAACAACATTTAATCTTGTCATGCATCATATTTGATTGTGCATCATGCCATGTTTATGCTTGTGTGTTTACCATGTTGTTTGCTTCTTTCCGGTTGTGCTTCTTCTCGATAGTTCCGGTTCCATTGTGATTGTGAGGATTCGTTCGACTACGTTGGTTCATCTTCTTCATGGACTCGATCTTGTTCTGAGCGGGATTTCAGACAAGATGATCATGACCTTGGATATCTTTACTATCTTTGCTTGCTAGTTGTCTCGTTGCTATCGCTATGTCGCGCTTCCTACCACATATATGTCAGCCTCCCATATGCCATGATACAGCCTCTAACCACCCTTACCCAGCAAACCGTTGTTTGGCTATGTTACCGCTTTGCTCAGCCCCTTTCTTATAGCGTTGCTAGTTGCAGGTGCTCTTGCAGGTTGTTCCATGTTGGGACATGGATATGTTGGGATATCACAATATCTCTTATTTAATTAATGCATCTATATACTTGGTATTGGGTGGAAGGCTCGGCCTTCTGCCTAGTGTTTTGTTCCACTCAAGCCGCCCTAGTTTCCGTAATGCTGGTGTTATGATCCATGTTTAGCGTTCCTAACATGCTCAGGGGAATGGGACCCTCTTGACAGTTCGCTTTGAATAACCGCTTCCAGCAAGACCCAACATTGGTTTTACCATTTGCCAACATAATAATACTGAGAAAAAAAAATTAATTGGCATAGGGCGTCATGAACCCGAGGATTCTTTTAATTCCACATAATACAGGTGGGCCAGTGCTGATGGTGCTGGTCCAAAACAGAGCCACTTGCGGTACCTCCTTGGGCAACTGGGGTCTTTGGTAACCGTACGTAGTGTTCATCCGGTCGTGGCCTGAGACGAGATACGCGCGGCTACTATCAGGGTGTCGGCACACCGGGAGGTTTTGCTGGAATTGTGTTACCATTGTCGAAATGTCTTGTGCACCGGGATTCCGAGGATACTTTGGGTTATCTCGAGGTTGAGGTATTTCCACCACAGCTTGTGTAGGCTTATGATGGGCCAGGTTGGAACACCCCTGCAGGGTTAAATCTTACGCGAAGCCGTGCCCGCGGTTATGTGGCACTTGAATATTTATAACCTCCGGTTGTAGAGAACTTGGCACTAAATCCTAATTAAAATACACCAACCGTGTGCGTAACCGTGACCGTCTCTTTTTGAGGAAGTTCGAGAAGAGAACACGGTGGGGTTATGTTTGACTCGTAAGTAGGTGTTCAGGATCACTTAGTGATCATTTGTAGTTTGCGACCGTTTTGCGTACATGCTCTTCTTATTCTTGTACTCGTAAGTTAGCCACCATATAATGCTTAGTGCTTGCTGCAACCTCACCACCTTACCCTTCCATACCCATTTAAGCTTTGATAGTCTTGCTACCCATGGTTATGGGATTGCTGAGTCCTCGTGGCTCACAGATTACTACAACAATAGTTGCAGGTACAGGTAATGCGATGTCTTGGCGTGAGAGCGATGCTTGTTTGCTTTGGAGTTCTTCTTCTGCTTGTTCTTCTTCGTCGATCTGGGGATAGGTTCCTGGTCGGCAGCCTGGGCTAGCAGGGTGGATGTCGTTCTTCTTTTCGTTTGATTTCATTCATAGTCGGATGCTGCCCTTCTGTTTGATGTTTGTTATGTATTGATGTATTCATGTGATGATTGTATGTATTTGTCTGTATCCCCATCTATTATGTATGTTGTACGATGTAATGATATCCACCTTGCAAGCGTCTCCAATATGCGGTTTCTACTCTTCGTGGGGCCTCCGAGTTCCTCGAGAATAGGATCGCAAATTGGGCATGACAAGTTGGTATCAGAGCCTCGACCGACCATAGGAGCCCCCTTGATTGACCGAACCGTTGGCGAGTATAGAAGAAAAACTATTTTGAGTCCTAGTTATATATCGGAGAGTAGGAATTCTTTTTACTCCTTATCCCCTTCGTCGCTCTGGTGAGGAATTGTGACGTAGGTGTTTTGATTCTACTATCTCTTCTCACTCAATTTTTTTTAGGATCACGCGGGTATTGTTGGAATGGTTGCGATATTGGTGTGACGTGACTCTGTTCTTGGTGCCTCCTAACCGTATGGATTGGACCCGGGGAGTTGAGCTCCAAGGGGTTTTGTCACACTCGCTATCGTTTCGGATTCGAGAATACCAGAGGACGCCGACATCGAAATGCTTCTATACTTTTTGTGGTGGCAAATAGGGCCGTAACTTTTCCCCAGTACTGGTGGAGATAGCGCGGATGATCCACTATGACTAGTATCGCTGTGCTTTCGAAGGTCTGAGGTAGACGGATTTGTGAAGTTTCTTGGTCGTGTGTGAAGGTTGCGGATTGGTTGCAGCTGATTAGGATATTATTGTTGTGTGCTAAGTAGGTTCCCATATCCGCAACCTGATCTTATAACCAAGAAGTTTCGGGAGTTCTTAGGTGGGAATTCAAGTATTACCTAGAATATCTTTTCCAATAGACACATGATACGATATGGGGTCTATCATATGTTTGTTCCGGCTTATTCTACAAGCCAAATCCTTTGTTTTATTTTTGTTGTGGTATTCTAGTTGCTTCGAAGTCAAGTGTGAATTCTAAATCTTTCCTAAGCGGTGTTCTCATATTTTGATGTGAACGCCAATCCTTTTGATCATTGAGATTGTCATGACAATTCTTTTCACCCGATGTGCTTCTCTTCAAGTTAATCCAATCCTTTTAACATTTGCAAGATCAATTCTCAGTTCTCTCAACGGCGTTCGTTTCACCCATCCCAAGTTGTCTTTATTTTCCCCACCCTCCCACCCTTTTTCTTTTCGGAGTCAAAATTCTCTAATCAATTATCCATTGTATTCATGAGAAGTCTCTACATTCTGTTCCTTCAATGTTCTTAACTGGCGATTCTCATGAAGGTGCTCAGGAGCTGCAAGTTCATCATTCTTCATTCTCGTTTCTTCTCCGGTGGATTTAATTCTAGCTTTTGGTGTTGATCATTTCCCTTTCATTGATTCAAATATTTTTCCCACGTTGGAAAGCCTTACCCAAACCTCTCTTATTTATTCACCTCTCTCTATTCATATACGGAGTGCAGGAATTATCTCAGAAGATTCATCTTTCCATTCAAGATCCGTTCGACATATCTCGAGGTTGTTATTTTTCTCAAGCCATTTCATTCAACCGGTGCAATCTCTATTTCAAGCAGTTGTTCGAACGGTGTTTCTTTTGAGTGGGCCTTATCCCACAGGTCTTTTCCCAGAATCTTACCTGACTCTTCTAATTTTCCGGAGCTATTCTCGAATTCTTTTCAAAGTTGACGTAAGAACGAATTTCATCAGTCAATTGCCTCTCCAAGATCGCTTTCAAATTATTTTGATCTTTGGCTCAACCTTTGTATTCTTCATTATTCCGGAGTATCTCACAAAATCTTCATGGTGGTTCTCGTCGTCATTCTCAGCTTTGAAGACCGAAGAAGAGTTTCTCTTAAAGCATATCCGTTCTCATGAAGATTCGTGGTTCTAGCTTCATGCCATCCTCAGAATTGTTTTCGATTGTGAGAAATTCTTTTCATACCCACCCGGAGCATTTCATGAGTCCTTTCCATTTTCGATTTTCCAGAGGCCATCATTTCAGAAGAATTCTTCATTCTCAACGTTCATCTCTCGTTCTCAAATTCTTCCGGTGCATCGTTCTAGTATTTTAGCAAGTGATCTCTTCGTTCTCTAGTATATAAATTCACTCAACTACTTTCGTTCGTTTCTAATTCTTACGGTGGTTCGTTCTCTTTTCTTCGTTCATTTTTAATTCTTACGGTGGTTCGTTCAACATTCTTCTTCCGTTGTTATCGTCTCAATTCATTCATTCTCGAAGTGTTTTTTCAAGATTTCATTGGAGGAGCTCAAGTATTCATCTCCCTTGTTTTTTTGAGGTGGTGTTATGTCTTTCTTGACAATGTCCCTTCGTGTTTCATGATTCACAAGTTGTCAGGAATGAGATATTTAAACCCATCATTTTTCCCTTCGTTTAGGAGATCCTTTTCAACCCATCAATCTATTCGTTGGAGTTATCTTGGTATCGATTTCACCTAAAGCATTTTTCTAAGGATTGTTGCTATTTGTGGTGCTTATCAATGATTCAAGTTTCTCTTTTTCTTCTCGATGAAAGAGCTTTTCATCTATTCAAGATCTCAAGCAATCAATTCTTTCCGTTAGTGGCAGGTTTTTCACCTCAAATTTTGAGATGTTTTCCATAAGTCCACAGCAAGATTATTCTTTTCGTTGATTGATTTTCCAACAACTCCGTTCTAATCCTTCTCATTTCAATTATGGTGGAAGTTGTCTGTTCTTTTCCCCTTTCTTTTCTTTCCAACGATCTAGCTTCTATTCTTTCGTCCGGAAGCATGGTGATGTTGCTCTCTTCGACCCATTATCTCGTTTTGCCAAGTTCATGTTATTTCCTTGCTAATGCATTTACCGGAGTGTTGTGTCCTCTTTTCAAGTCTTCCTTCTTGTCAACCTCGGCTTTTCTTTTCTACCGGGATGCTATCCGAATTCTTTCGTTCTTATTCCTTTTCTATCGTGTTCTAATCGGAGTGGTTACATAGTCTATGTTTTCTCTTGAGCTCTTGATTCTCGTCATATTCCCCGTTCCTCTTTTCTTCCGGAGTGCTCCCAACTTCGATCATCTCCGTTGTTTTATTTCTTTCAAGTTTTTTTTCAACCTTCCAAGGTTCTTTACTTTCGCTCGTTTGCCAAAAGAAGCAACTTAGTTTTACCTCTTCATCTTCCGGTTCCTTCCTAAGATCTCGGGTCGAGATCTTCTGTTAGTGGAGGAGAGTTGTGACGCCCCGAGACCGATGCTCCAGATGTCTTCCTTTTATTCGTCGTCGTTGCCATGTCATTCGCTTGCATGTTGCACTTGGCCATGTCATCATGTGCATTTCATCCGCATGTTTTTCAAAACTTGCATCCGTTCGTAGTTGGCGTTCTTCCCGTTCCTTCCGTTGTCCGTTTCGAGTCCCGACACACTCGCACGCGACCGCGGCACCTCCAAAATATTATTTTATAAGTGGGATAAAAATGTTCTCGGAATGGGTTGAAAGGTGGCGTGCGGTCTTGTTATATTGTAGGTAGACCGCCTGGCAAATTTCGTTCCATTCGGAGGTCGTTTGATGCCCCAACGGATAACTATAGCGGCACTATAGCCGGTCAAAACGTCGCACGTTTTCGGTGTCCCGAAAACCGTGCCGGGCTGTACCACTTCCCTCTCTCCTCAGCCCAAACCCCCTCTACACAGCCCATCTAGGCCCAGCCTACTATCCCCTCGACCAGGGCCGTCCGATCGTCATCGAAGGGCTCCAAATCAGCCCCTAATCCTGTCCTATTGCCTACCTGCTATAAATAGCAGATGAATCCCTTCCTAATCTAGCAAAACCCTAGCCTAACCCCTCCCATAGCCAACCGCCGCCGCCCCCATCGTTTTCCGCGCCGGTCGAACCCAGCACCGCCACTTGGCGCCTCCAGATCAGCCCCGCCGCCACCAGCCGCCGCTCCCCTCCATTAGCGCGCCACCACATCGCCCTCTTCCTGTCCACCCGCCACCACAGCCCGCCAAGCCCGAGCGTGGCCCGCTCGAGCACATCTGGGGCCCGAGCGAGCCCATGCCTCGCCGCCGCCTCTGCCGTGCTCCCGATCCACCCCGCCGCCGACCACCGTGCCTCCCCGCGCCCGAACGCGCGGCATGCCGCCCACCGGAGCCGCACCGCCGCCGGCACCAGGTCGCGCCCCCGTCGCCTCCCTTCTCTCCTTCCTCTTTTCTCTCTCCCTAACCCTAATCTCTCTCTCTCTCCCCGCGCCATGGGCAGGAGCAGGAGCCCTGCCGCTGCACCGCCGCCGCCTCGCCGCCGCCCAGCGCCACCTCGACCTCCACCGCCGCGCCGACCTCGCCCCGTGCTGGATCCATCGAGCCCACGCCGCCTGCTCCCGGATCCGGCCGGAGCAAGGCCGGATCGAGCCCCGCCTGCCCCGCGCCGCCGCAATGCCCTGCCGCCGCCGATCTGCACGACCCCGTCCCGGGACTCGTACGGCCTCCGATCCAAACACCGTACAGGACCACCTCGTCCCGTCCCGCTTCGTCCCGTCAGGGTATAAAACATTGTCTGTTTTCCCAGCATATATGCATTTTGTATTGGCTATATCTTTGCATCTGTTCATCCGATGGAAATGATCTTTATGTGTAAATTGTTCTACTCCTTGTGCTCTACATGATGGTGCCATTTGCATTCATGTTAGAGTTCATCTTCATGTCATAATCTCTGTTGCAAAAGTGCATCCTAATGTTACTGCAGAAAACTGTTAATATTTGTCATGTTGTCATTTTTGTGTGATTTAATGCATGCACCATATGAGCAACTTGTCAACATGGCTTTGGAGCATTTTCATGTCTTCTTGCTGCTAGTATTTATTTCATGCCATGATATGCCTTGATGTGAGTGCCATGATCTTGTTAAAATGCCTAGTTAATGTTGTTGTTCTGAGTAAAAGCTGTCTGTGATAAAACTTGCCAACTTTGCTTGATGGTTGCCACTAATCTATAGCTCATATGCATATGATTCCTTCATGTGATTTGGTCTATGCAATGTGTACTTTGATGCCATGCCCTTGGTTACTATGTAATCTTGTTGTAGCTTGTCTATTTGTTACCCTCAAGTTGCCATCATGATATAACTGTCATCCTGTAACAGAATGTTCCATTTTATAAAAATCATAGCAATTAATCTGTTGCTCCTATGATTATGCCCATGTTGTATGTTTTGAGCTCCATGCTATGTACTACCATGATGTACCATTTGATTCCATGTTATAGCACTGTAGCATAATTATTTCATGCCTCCAACATGTCAGCATATTAACTCTGCTCATGTATATGCCCTGTTTAGCGGAACTTTGCATTTTGCATGGATCATATTGAATTAACCTTGATGCCTATGAACCTGAACCTTTAAGATAAATTGAAGTATATCATATCTATTTTCATTGCATATCAAGTTTGTGCCCATCATGTGCCTGTAGCTTGCTGTTTTGGTGTTTGCAAAATGCTATGTTACTGTTTTGGGCAGATTATTATTATAGCTTGTGTTGATTGTAATTGTTGAGCCGTTGCTCCGTTTAGATCATGTCCTATAGGAAACTTGCTTAGATTTGTGTGTAGATTCATGTTGTGATGTTGCATCCTTGATTTGTGCGTTCATGGTTGATGTTTGCATACATTTTGCATCCTTGCCATGTTAAACTAGTTTAGTTCATATCTTCTAGCCCGTAGCTCTGAATTAAATGATCTACATATGTAACTTGACTAGAAAAACGTGTAGATCATCATGATGCATCTTACATTGCTGTTTAATAACTTAAACATTGTGTTTAATTCAGGCCAGTACTAATTTCGAAATTTGCATATGGGGATTTTCCGGAATTGTTATTTGTGTTTCCGGCCTCATTTAAACTTGCCTAGTTGTATGGATTGCTTATGCTTCAACTCTTGCCATGTTTAACAACATTTAATCTTGTCATGCATCATATTTGATTGTGCATCATGCCATGTTTATGGTTGTGTGTTTACCATGTTGTTTGCTTCTTTCCGGTTGTGCTTCTTCTTGATAGTTCCGGTTTCATTGCGATTGTGAGGATTCGTTCGACTACGTTGGTTCGTCTTATTCATGGACTCGATCTTCTTCCGAGCGGGATTTCAGGCAAGATGATCATGACCTTGGATATCTTTACTATCTTTGCTTGCTAGTTCTCTCGTTTCTATCGCTATGTCGCGCTTCCTACCACATATATGTCAGCCTCCCATATGCCATGATACAGCCTCTAACCACCCTTACCCAGCAAACCGTTGTTTGGCTATGTTACCGCTTTGCTCAGCCCCTTTCTTATAGCGTTGCTAGTTGCAGGTGCTCTTGCAGGTTGTTCCATGTTGGGACATGGATATGTTGTGATATCACAATATCTCTTATTTAATTAATGCATCTATATACTTGGTATTGGGTGGAAGGCTCGGCCTTTTGCCTAGTGTTTTGTTCCACTCAAGCCGCCCTAGTTTCCGTAATGCTAGTGTTATGATCCATGTTTACCGTTCCTAACATGCTCAGGGGAATGGGACCCTCTTGACAGTTCGCTTTGAATAACCGCTTCCAGCAAGAGCCAACATTGGTTTTACCATTTGCCAACATAATAATACTGAACAAAATAATTAATTGGCATAGGGCGTCAAGAACCCGCGGATTCTTTTAATTCCACATAATACAGGTGGGCCAGTGCTGATGGTGCTGGTCCAAAACAGAGCCACTTGCGGTACCTCCCTGGGCAACTGGGGTCTTGGGTAACCGTACGTAGTGTTCATCCGGTCATGGCCTAAGAAGAGATACGCGCGGCTACTATCAGGGTGTCGGCACACCGGGAGGTCTTGCTGGAATTGTGTTACCATTGTCGAAATGTCTTGTGCACCGGGATTCTGAGGATACTTTGGGCTATCTCGAGGTTGAGGTATTTCCACCGCAGCTTGTGTAGGCTTATGATGGGCCAGGTTGGAACACCCCTGCAGGGTTAAATCTTACGCGAAGCCGTGCCCGTTGTTATGTGGCACTTGGATATTTATAACCTCCGGTTGTAGAGAACTTGACACTAAATCCTAATTAAAATACACCAACCGTGTGCGTAACCGTGACCGTCTCTTTTCGAGGAAGTTCGAGAAGAGAACACGGTGGGGTTATGTTTGACTCGTAAGTAGGTGTTCAGGATCACTTGGTGATCATTTGTAGTTTGCGACCGTTTTGCGTAGATGCTCTTCTTATTCTTGTACTCGTAAGTTAGCCACCATATAATGCTTAGTGCTTGCTGCAACCTCACCACCTTACCCTTCCATACCCATTTAAGCTTTGATAGTCTTGCTACCCATGGTTAAGGGATTGCTGAGTCCTCGTGGCTCACAGATTACTACAATAACAGTTGCAGGTACAGGTAATGCGATGTCTTGGCGTGAGAGCGATGCTTGTTTGCTTTGGAGTTCTTCTTCTGCTTCTTCTTCTTCGTCGATCTGGGGATAGGTTCCTGGTCGGCAGCCTGGGCTAGCAGGGTGGATGTCGTTCTTCTTTTCGTTTGATTTCATTCATAGTCGGATGCTGCCCTTCTGTATGATGTTTGTTATGTATTGATGTATTCATGTGATGATTGTATGTATTTGTCTGTATCCCCATCTATTATGTATGTGGTACGATGTAATGATATCCACCTTGCAAGCGTCTCCAATATGCGGTTTCTACTCTTCGTGGGGCCTCCGAGTTCCTTGGGAATAGGATCGCATATTGGGCATGACAAGTTGGTATCAGAGCCTCGACCGACCATAGGAGCCCCCTTGATTGACCGAACCGTTGGCGAGTATAGAAGAAAAACTATTTTGAGTCCTAGTTATATATCGGAGAGTAGGAATTATTTTTACTCCTTATCCCCTTCGTCGCTCTGGTGAGGAATTGTGACGTAGGTGTTTTGATTCTACTATCTCTTCTCACTCAATTTTTTTTTAGGATCACGCGGGTATTGTTGGAATGGTTGCGATATCGGTGTGACGTGACTCTGTTCTTGGTGCCTCCTGACCGTATGGATTGGACCCGGGGAGTTGAGCTCCAAGGGGTTTTGTCACACTCGCTATCGTTTCGGTTTCGAGAATACCAGAGGACGCCGACATCGAAACGCTTCTATACTTTTTGTGGTGGCAAATAGGGCCGTGACTTTTCCCCAGTACTGGTGGAGATAGCGCGGATGATCCACTATGACTAGTATCGCTGTGCTTTCGAAGGTCTGAGGTAGACGGATTTGCGAAGTTTCTTGGTCGTGTGTGAAGGTTGCGGATTGGTTGCAGCTGATTAGGATATTATTGTTGTGTGCTAAGTAGGTTCCCATATCCGCAACCTGATCTTATAACCAAGAAGTTTCGGGAGTACTTAGGTGGGAATTCAAGTATTACCTAGAATATCTTTTCCAATAGACACATGATACGATATGGGGTCTATCATATGTTTGTTCCGGCTTATTCTACAAGCCAAATCCTTTGTTTTATTTTTGTTGTGGTATTCGAGTTGCTTCGAAGTCAAGTGTGGATTCTAAATCTTTCCTAAGCGGTGTTCCCATATTTTGATGTGAAGGCCAATCCTTTTGATCATTGAGATTGTCATGACAATTCTTTTCACCCGATGTGCTTCTCTTCAAGTTAATCCAATCCTTTTAACATTTGCAAGATCAATTCTCAGTTCTCTCAACGGCGTTTGTTTCACCCATCCCAAGTTGTCTTTATTTTCCCCACCCTCCCACCCTTTTTCTTTTCGGAGTCAAAATTCTCAAATCAATTATCCATTGTATTCATGAGAAGTCTCTACATTCTGTTCCTTCAATGTTCTTAACCGGTGATTCTCATGAAGATGCTCAGGAGCTGCAAGTTCATCATTCTTCATTCTCGTTTCTTCTCCGGTGGATTTAATTCTAGCTTTTGGTGTTGATCATTTCCCTTTCATTGATTCAAATAATTTTCCCACGTTGGAAATCCTTACCCAAACCTCTCTTGTTTATTCACCTCTCTCTATTCATACCCGGAGTGCAGGAATTATCTCAGAAGATTCATCTCTCCATTCAAGATCCGTTCGACATATCTCGAGGTTGTTATTTCTCTCAAGCCATTTCACTCAACCGGTGCAATCTCTATTTCAAGCAGTTGTTCGAACGGTGTTTCTTTTGAGTGGGCCTTATCCCACAGGTCTTTTCCCAGAATCTTACCTGACTCTTCTAATTTTCCGGAGCGATTCTCGAATTCTTTTCAAAGTTGACGTAAGAATGAATTTCATCAGTCAATTGCCTCTCCAATATCGCTTTCAAAATATTTTCATCTTTGGCTCAACCTTTGTATTCTTCATTATTCCGGAGTATCTCACAAAATCTTCATGGTGGTTCTCGTCGTCATTCTCAGCTTTGAAGACCGAAGAAGAGTTTCTCTTAAAGCATATCCGTTCTCTTGAAGATTCGTGGTTCTAGCTTCATGCCATCCTCACAATTGTTTTCGATTGTGATAAATTCTTTTCATACCCACCCGGAGCATTTCATGAGTCCTTTCCATTTTCGATTCTCCGGAGGCCATCATTTCAGAAGAATTCTTCATTCTCAACGTTCATCTCTCGTTCTCAAATTCTTCCGGTGCATCGTTCTAGTATTTTAGCTCGTGATCTCTTCGTCCTCTAGTATATAAATTCACTCAACTATTTTCGTTCGTTTCTAATTCTTACGGTGGTTCGTTCTCTTTTCTTCGTTCATTTTTAATTCTTACGGTGGTTCGTTCAACATTCTTCTTCTGTTGTTATCGTATCAATTCATTCATTCTCGAAGTGTTTCTTCAAGATTTCATTGGAGGAGCTCAAGTATTCATCTCCCTTGTTTTTTTGAGGTGGTGTTATGTCTTTCTTGACAATGTCCCTTCGTGTTTCATGATTCACATGTTGTCAGGAATGAGATATTTAAACCCATCATTTTTCCCTTCGTTTAGGAGATCCTTTTCAACCCATCAATCTATTCGTTGGAGTTATCTTGGTATCGATTTCACCTAAAGCATTTTCCTAAGGATTGTTGCTATTTGTGGTGCTTATCAATGATTCAAGTTTCTCTTTTTCTTCTCGATGAAAGAGCTTTTCATCTCTTCAAGATCTCAAGCAATCAATTCTTTCCGTTAGTGGCAGGTTTTTCAGCTCAAATTTTGAGATGTTTTCCATAAGTCCACAGCAAGATTATTCTTTTCGTTGATTGATTTTCCAACAACTCCGTTCTAATCCTTCTCAATTCAATTATGGTGGAAGTTGTCTGTTCTTTTCCCCTTTCTTTTCTTTCCAACGATCTAGCTTCTATTCTTTCGTCCGGAAGCATGGTGATGTTGCTCTCTTCGACCCATTATCTCGTTTCGCCAAGTTCATGTTATTTCCTTGCTAATCCA
Source organism: Elymus sibiricus (assembly GCA_039707655.1). Taxonomy (NCBI): domain Eukaryota; kingdom Viridiplantae; phylum Streptophyta; class Magnoliopsida; order Poales; family Poaceae; genus Elymus; species Elymus sibiricus. Next base: position 207,473,609 of record CM077674.1, read on the forward strand.
TTTACCGGAGTGTTGTGTCCTCTTTTCAAGTCTTCCTTCTTGTCAACCTCGGCTTTTCTTTTCTACCGGGATGCTATCCGAATTATTTCGTTCTTATTCCTTTTCTATCGTGTTCTAACCGGAGCGGTTACATAGTCTATCTTTTCTCTTGAGCTCTTGATTCTCGTCATATTCCCCGTTCCTCTTTTCTTCCGGAGTGCTCCCAACTTCGATCATCTCCGTTGTTTTATTTCTTTCATGTTTTTTTTCAACCTTCCAAGGTTCTTTACTTTCGCTCATTTGTCAAAAGAAGCAACTTAGTTTTACCTCTTCATCTTCCGGTTCCTTCCTAAGATCTCGGGTCGAGATCTTCTGTTAGTGGAGGAGAGTTGTGACGCCCCGAGACCGATCCTCGAGATGTCTTCCTTTTATTCGTCGTCATTGCCATGTCATTCGCTTGCATGTTGCACTTGGCCATGTCATCATGTGCATTTCATCCGCATGTTTTTCAAAACTTGCATCCGTTCGTAGTTGGCGTTCTCCCCGTTCCTTTCGTTGTCCGTTTCGAGTCCCGACACACTCACACGCGACCGCGGCACCTCCAAAATATTATTTTATAAGTGGGATAAAAATGTTCTCGGAGAGGGTTGAAAGGTGGCGTGCGGTCTTGTTATATTGTAGGTAGACCGCCTGGCAAATTTCGTTCCATTCGGAGATCGTTTGATGCCCCAACGGATAACTATAGCGGCACTATAGCCGGTCAAAACGTCGCACGTTTTCGGTGTCCCGAAAACCGTGCCGGGCTGTACCACTTCCCTCTCTCCTCAGCCCAAACCCCCTCTACACAGCCCATCTAGGCCCAGCCTACTATCCCCTCGACCGGGGCCGTCCGATCGTCAACGAAGGGCTCCAAATCAGCCCCTAATCCTCTCCTATTGCCTACCTGCTATAAATAGCAGATGAATCCCTTCCTAATCTGGCAAAACCCTAGCCTAACCCCTCCCATAGCCAACCGCCGCCGCCCCCATCGTTTTCCGTGCCGGTCGAACCCAGCACCGCCACTTGGTGCCTCCAGATCAGCCCCGCCGGCACCAGCCGCCGCTCCCCTCCATTCGCGCGCCACCACGTCGCCCTCTGCCTGTCCACCCGCCACCGCAGCCCGCCAAGCCCGAGTGCGGCCCGCCCGAGCACATCTGGGGCCCGAGCGAGCCCGTGCCTCGCCGCCGCCTCTGCCGTGCTCCCAATCCACCCCGCCGCCGACCACCGCGCCTCCCCGCGCCCGAATGCGCGGCGTGCCGCCCACCGGAGCCGCACCGCCGCCGGCACCAGGTCGCGCCCCCGTCGCCTCCCTTCTCTCCTTTGCATCTGTTCATCCGATGGAAATGATCTTTATGTGTAAATTGTTCTACTCCTTGTGCTCTACATGATGGTGCCATTTTCATTCATGTTAGAGTTCATCTTCATGTCATAATCTCTATTGCAAAAGTGCATCCTAATGTTACTGCAGAAAACTGTTAATATTTGTCATTTTGTCATTTTTGTGTGATTTAATGCATGCACCATATGAGCAACTAGTCAACATGGCTTTGGAGCATTTTCATGTCGTCTTGCTGCTAGTATTTATTTCATGCCATGATATGCCTTGATGTGAGTGCCATGAGCTTGTAAACAAGCCTTGTTAATGTTGCTGTTCTGAGTAAAAGCTGTCTGTGATAAAACTTGCCAACTTTGCTTGATGGTTGCCACTAATCTATAGCTCATATGCATATGATTCCTTCATGTGATTTGGTCTATGCAATGTGTACTTTGATGCCATGCCCTTGGTTGCTATGTAATATTGTTGTAGCTTGTCTATTTGTTGCCCTCAAGTTGCCATCATGATATAACTGTCATCCTGTAACAGAATGTTCCATTTTATAAAAATCATAGCAATTAATCTGTTGCTCCTATGATTATGCCCATGTTGTATGTTTTGAGCTCCATGCTATGTACTACCATGATGTACCATTTGATGCCATGTTATAGAACTGTAGCCTAATTATTTCATGCCTCCAACGTGTCAGCGTATTAACTCTACTCATGTATATGCCCTCTTTAGCGGAACTTTGCATTTTGCATGGATCATATTGAATTAACCTTGATGCCTATGAACCTGAACCTTTAAGATAAATTGAAGTATATCATATCTATTTTCATTGCATATCAAGTTTGTGCCCATCATGTGCCTGTAGCTTGCTGTTTTGGTGTTTGCAAAATGCTATGTTACTGTTTTGGGCAGATTATTATTATAGCTTGTGTTGATTGTAATTGTTGAACCGTTGCTCCGTTTTGATCATGTCCTATATGAAACTTGCTTAGATTTGTGTGTAGATTCATGTTGTGATGTTGCATCCTTGATTTGTGTGTTCGTGGTTGATGTTTGCATGCATTTTGTATCCTTGCCATGTTAAACTTGTTTAGCTCATATCTTCTAGCCCGTAGCTCTGAATTAAATGATCTACATATGTAACTTGACTAGAAAAACGTGTAGATAATCATGATGCATCTTAACTCGCTGTTTAACAACTTTAACATTATGTTTAATTCAGGTCATTACTAATTTCGAAATTTCCATATGGGGATTTTCCGGAATTGTTATTTGTGTTTCCGGCCTCATTTAAACTTGCCTAGTTGTATGGATTGCTTATGCTTCATCTCTTGCCATGTTTAACAACATTTAATCTTGTCATGCATCATATTTGATTGTGCATCATGACATGTTTATGCTTGTGTGTTTACCATGTTGTTTGCTTCTTTCCGGTTGTGCCTCTTCTCGATAGTTCCGGTTCCGTTGCGATTGTGAGGATTCGTTCGACTACGTTGGTTCATCTTCTTCATGGACTCGATCTTCTTCTGAGCGGGATTTCAGGCAAGATGATCATGACCTTGGATATCTTTACTATCTTTGCTTGCTAGTTGTCTCGTTGCTATCGCTATGTCGCGCTTCCTACCACATATATGTCAGCCTCCCATATGCCATGATACAGCCTCTAACCACCCTTACCCAGCAAACCGTTGTTTGGCTATGTTACCGCTTTGCTCAGCCCCTTTCTTATAGCGTTGCTAGTTGCAGGTGCTCTTGCAGGTTGTTCCATGTTGGGACATGGATATGTTGGGATATCACAATATCTCTTATTTAATTAATGCATCTATATACTTGGTATTGGGTGGAAGGCTCGGCCTTTTGCCTAGTGTTTTGTTCCACTCAAGCCGCCCTAGTTTCCGTAATGCTGGTGTTATGATCCATGTTTAGCATTCCTAACATGTTCAGGGGAATGGGACCCTCTTGACAGTTCGCTTTGAATAACCGCTTCCAGCAAGACCCAACATTGGTTTTACCATTTGCCAACATAATAATACTGAACTAAATAATTAATTGGCATAGGACGTCATGAATCCGAGGATTCTTTTAATTCCACATAATACAGGTGGGCCAGTGCTGATGGTGCTGGTCCAAAACAGAGCCACTTGCGGTACCTCCCTGGGCAACTGGGGTCTTTGGTAACCGTACGTAGTGTTCATCCGGTCGTGGCCTGAGACGAGATACGCGCGGCTACTATCAGGGTTTCGGCAAGCCGGGAGGTCTTGCTGGAATTGTGTTACCATTGTCGAAATGTCTTGTACACCGGGATTCCGAGGATACTTTGGGCTATCTCGAGGTTGAGGTATTTCCACCGCAGCTTGTGTAGGCTTATGATGGGCCAGGTTGGAACACCCCTACAGGGTTAAATCTTACGCGAAGCCGTGCCTGCGGTTATGTGGCACTTGGATATTTATAACCTCCGGTTGTAGAGAACTTGACACTAAATCCTAATTAAAATACACCAACCGTGTGCGTAACCGTGACCGTCTCGTTTGGAGGAAGTTCGAGAAGAGAACACGGTGGGGTTATGTTTGACTCATAAGTAGGTGTTCAGGATCACTTAGTGATCATTTGTAGTTAGCGACCGTTTTGTGTAGATGCTCTTCTTATTCTTGTACCCGTAAGTTAGCCACCATATAATGCTTAGTGCTTGCTGCAACCTCACCACCTTACCCTTCCATACCCATTTAAGCTTTGATAGTCTTGCTACCCATGGTTATGGGATTGCTGAGTCCTCGTGGCTCATAGATTACTACAACAACAGTTGCAGGTACAAGTAATGCGATGTCTCGGCGTGAGAGCGATGCTTGTTTGCTTTGGAGTTCTTCTTCTGCTTGTTCTTCTTCGTCGATCTGGGGATAGGTTCCTGGTCGGCAGCCTGGGCTAGCAGGGTGGATGTCGTTCTTCTTTTCGTTTGATTTCAGCCGTAGTCGGATGCTGCCCTTTTGTATGATGTTTGTTATGTATTGATGTTTTCATGTGATGATTGTATGTATTTGTCTATATCCCCATCTATTATGTATGTGGTACGATGTAATGATATCCACCTTGCAAGCGTCTCCAATATGCGGTTTCTACTTTTGGTGGGGCCTCCGAGTTCCTCGAGAATAGGATCGCATATTGGGCGTGACACATCACTGGCCAGGCCTTCCCTCTACGCACCCACATCCCCTGTTATTCTCTGGCGACGGCAACCTCACACCGCAGTCGAACCAGTCAACCCTCGTACTCCCCTCCGCGTGGGCATCCACTGCCACGTCTTCCCTGACTCCGCGTATTTCCCTTCCTAGGGCTCGCCGTGGTCCACCACCTTGGTGCTCTTGGCGCGGCATGGTCAACGTGGTCAATGAACGACAGCCATCGGAAGAAGACTATACGCGATGAGGCTAACAGCTGGACCCACCAGCTACATCTTCGCACTCAAGGAAGTGCCTCCTTATTATGCACAAAAAAAATGATTCGTCCCCTTGACAGCTGGGACCCAACAGCTATATCTTCGCACGCAAGGAAGTGCGTTCTTATCCTCCCTGACAGTTGGGACCCACCCGGTCGAAGCATACGTAGCATTGTTTGTCTGGTCGCGAACGTGTACATACATACTGGTCGATCGGTCTCTCTGCAACGATGGATCGTGGGCATGTAAGTTGCGCCACGTGTCATAGTAGAGACCCCGACGTAGCAGTTCAGGAAGCCCCGTCTAAATCGTGTACACGTACGTACAGCCACACAGCAAAAAATATGGCCACGTGTGTACATATACGTGCGGGGTCTCGAACGCGTACTCACGCATATGTACGGCCAGGGCTCGTGTACATGGAGAGAGGCAACGGACGACAGCAACGGCCTCCTGTTCATCGGCAGCCAACCGACTGGGTCAGAACAGAGGAAACATCATCGTGTTCATCGGGAGCCAAGCGACTGGGTCGGAACGCGTCCTGTTCATCGGGAGCCAACCGGCTTGGACGGAACAGCCAAAACGGGTTCCTATTCATCGACTCGGGGTCTGCCGTCCCGCAAAACAAAGGAAATGGCCTTCTGTTTGACTGCCTACAACCGAAATGGGGTCCTGTTCATCAGCTCGGGGCCTGGCGTACCGCAAAATGGAGGAAACGGACTTCTGTTCGAGCACCTACTGCCGAAACGGGGTCCTGTTGATCGGGAGGGCCCTGGCGTACCGCAAAACAGAGGAAACAGACTTCTGCCCAACTGCCTACATTCGAAACAGGGGTCCTATTCATCAGGAGGGCTATGGCGTACCGCAAAACGGGACTCCACGGGCTACTGTTCATCCACGGTCGACCTCCTCCAGCCTCCACCAGCTACTGTTCATCCACCGACGACTTCCTCCAGCCTCCACCGGCTACTGTTCATCCAGCCTCCACGGGGTCATGTTCATCCACCCCCAACCGGCTGGGGTGTGGCGGCCTCCTCGGGGTCCTGTTCATCCAGCGCCAACCTCCTTCACACGGCCAGGGTACTGTTCATCCACAGCCAACCCACCGGCTAGGCTGGGGCGTACGAGCGGGCATCAGCAACATGAACTGTTCATCCACAGCCAACCAACCAGCTAGGTCAACTCACCACGTCTCGCGCAAGGGGCTCGATCGATGCGTCTCCAGTCATTCTACGTATCGCGCGCGCGGCATCAATGTGCACTGTTCATCGAGAGGCAACCCAACCGGCTACGTATCGCATGTACGGGGGCTCGACCAACTTCAGTTAGCAGCGAAGGAATCACTCGGGTTCAGTTAGCAGCGAAGGAATCGCTCGGGTTCAGTTAGTAGCGAAGGGATCGATCGGCTTCAGTACGTAGCTAATGCGATCGCTCGGGTTCAGTAAGCGAACGCCTCACTCGGGTTCAGTTAGCGAATGCCTCGCACGCACGCGCGCGTACGAGAGAAACGCGCAAACCACACTGCATCGCTCGGCCCCGACCACCCACCGTAACGGGAACTCCCCAAAAATTTCCTCGCCCTCACTTCTACCATGATTTTATACATCATGGACGGCCCAAAGAATGTCATGCGGGTGCGTCTCCGGCCCGCCTAGGACGAAAAGCCCATTTTCTGTCATAATTTTTTGTCATAGAAGTAGGAGCCCACCACATCTATGATGATATGTGTTTTGGTCACAATTATTGTCATAGAAGTGTCACAACCATGACAGAAAAAGTTTTCGTTCGGGCCATAATTTCACGGATGTGTCTTTTTTTTGTAGTGTTTACTGCTGAAAGTATAGTTAGACGATGGTGTTGACCAAATCCTACATGTAAGCACAGAAGAACAGGTAGCACGTACACATAAGAAAGCCTGTTGCCGACAAAAGCTAGACCCGACAGGGTTGTCGCTGGCCTTCTTGAACATCACTGTTGGTCGAGATCATAGTTGCCGTCGGCGTGTGTAGGTCTTGATGGTAGCAGGCATTGTCACATTGTCGTCGGGAGTGCACGCCGATATACGGCGCCTAGCGTTGAACTGCCTCTTGGACACGCACCGCGCAGTTCCAGACCCTCCTCCTGGTGTCGCATTCCGCCTTGGTCGTCTGCCGGCGGAGCTCGACGATGCACGCTGACAGCCGCCTCACCTCTTTGGAGAGGCGGGCGACTTCTTGGGTTCGCGCCACCATCTCTACCTCTAGCATTGCCTGTCCCTCATCGAAGCAAGAATCGCCGCCGCTTCCTGTACGGATAGCGATGCAGGGCAATACTTGACGCGCTGGTACCGCCTTTTCGTCCTGGGTCTCCTTGGCATAGGGGCTGTGAAGATGTTTGGGGGAGCGGATGTAGTTTCTCTGGTGGGGATTGATCCTGCTTCCATTGTAGTGCACTGGGATTTGTCGGGGGAGGTGGGAGGGGTTAAGGATGGTGCCGGCTCAAGCGTGTGTGCTGGTTGGCTTTCGCGGACGTGCCATCTGGATATGGTAGGAATCACTTCCGAGGAGGACGCCATGGACGGGTGGAAATGCGAGCTGGGGGTACGGGAAGCTAATTGATATACCTCTTGTACTCGTCTTTTGATTTGACGTGTCTATCGGTTGGATGGTGTTATATATAAGGCATAGTATGCTTAGTACGCCAACTAGCCGGTCGCTTATAGTTACAAGAAAGTGCGTCTAGGCAATTATAGATTAAGATGCCAAGCAGCTAGTCTCTAGTATACAATGTCACGCCTTAATCTATAATTGCCTAGACGCACTTTCTTGTAACTATAAGTGACCGGCTAGTGTGCGTACATGCATACACTATTTTAATTGCCTTTAGTTTGTTCGATGGTATAGTGCATACAGGCATACACTATTTTAATTTAATAAGCATACCCCTTAACAGCATTTACCCTTCAAATGCCACCCCTCCCTCACCCGCGTGCCTCCTCCCACCTCACCACCGCCTCCCCTCACCCCGCACGCATCTGTGTTTCGCCGGTATATTCTTGTCCCTCTTCCCCCTTATCTGGTCTTTGGATGAACAACCTCATGGACCCAAGCCCAGGCAATTTGACCCTTATGGATGCCATGAATGAGGCTACTACTGCAGCCGATTTTGTAAGTATTTGACCTGCACAGATCTGCTTTCATGTCTAGGAACTTAGATGCAGTTTGGGACTTGAAATCTTCTATCCATGGGTGTACTGATTAGTTATGGTGTCCCGTTTGTCACTTTTGAAGCTGCAAACATTGTGGTCATTGCTGCCGACTGGGTCCAGGTTCGATCCCTCAGACCATGAAATCATGGAGCATCTCCAGGCCAAGTTTGCTGAAGGCGGCATCTGATCTGACCCTCTCATTCATCACTTCATACCCACCTTGAAGCAGGGCGTATGTTCGATCCATCCCGACGAACTCCTAGGTGATGCAATCTTCTATGCCATGTCATTTGTGTCGGATTACCTGCCTCTAATCGTCGATTTACCAGGTATGAAAATGGACGGCATGAGCAAACATTTCTTCTACCGCCCTTCCAATGCGGTTGTCGCATGATATCGATGGAATGCCTGGCGGGAACTATGTGGCACAAGACCAGTAGAAGCTTGGGGATCAAGGTCAACGGCCGGTATGCATGCTGGAAGAAGGTGTTGGTGCTTCACATCAGGTCCGACGATGCCAGGTACAACACCAACTGGGTCATGCACCAATACCACCTCAAAGAGCACCCCGACGAGAAGATGGGAGAGCTGGTCGCCTGCAAGATCTTCTACAACATGGAGGAAAGGACAAATTCAAGGACAGTGCGTTAGTTCCTAAATTGCGTATATGGAGTGTGCTTGTTTGTGTGAGCGACCTTTTGATATGGTACATCTAGTGTGAAGGAAGGTTTTCTGTGTGCCTGACATTACTATGGCGCGATCTTTTGGTATGGTCTGTAGTATGAACAAAGGTATTCATGTATGACTAAATGAATCAATTTGCGTACTCAATTTGCTGCTTATGTTTCTGAAGTATGAATGAATGGTTGCACCGATGCCTTGAATTAAAATGGTAATAAGCCTATCTGCACGTCATTGGATTGGACGGTTGGCTGGGGCGTTTGCCGCAGTCACGCCACACCGGTTGGCGTACACACATACACTGAATGTTCTGGTTTATAGTCTTGGAGTGGCTGGGACACGCCACACTGGTTGGCATACATACATACACTGGATGTTCTGGTTTGTGGCTGGGACAAGCCACATCTGTTGGCGTACACACATACACTGGATGTTCTGGTTTGTGGTCTTGGAGTGGCTGGGACACGCCACACCGGTTGGCGTACATACATACTGTAAGTGCATCTAGTGCCACCCCTTGTTGGTTTTGGAGTATTGAAGACAAACTTGGTTGTGGGACTAATGTGTTTGTGTGATTCACAGGAGAACACAAGTAGAAGTCCCTATTGATTCGGTTTACCCATCGAAGATGACCCCTAAAAATGTATGAAGACATTGAAGACAATGGTGATTCACGAAGACATTCGTGCTGAAGATAATGGTTCATGAAGACATTCGTCGAAGACAATGAAGCTTGAAGACATAGTCTTTTGGTAGTTTCATTTTCTTATTTCTTGAGTCATAGGAACCACCGAACTGTCAAGTGGGGTCGAGGTAAACGAAGTCAGAAACTGACGTGATGCTCAACCTAAAATCCTATGTCTTCAAGCGAAGACAAATGAGAGAAAATCTCTTCCAGAGTTGGTTGAGTCAGCTTTGCTTGTAGCCCAAGTAAAGTTGCCATGTGGGTTTAAATTCCGACCGTTGGACACGTGTCAGTTCCTAAATGACCAAGGGTCATTTCGGACATATCACGTCGGGTTGCCCCCTGGCTATAAATAGCCACCCCCTTCCACCATAAGTTGGTGGCTGCTCCGAGTTAGTGCACGGCTTTTGTCGTTTGAGAGCAACCCACCTCGAAGCCTTTGAGAGAGAAACCTTGCGAGGACAAAGCCCAAAACACCCAGAGCCCAAAGTGATTGAGCATCACTGAAGACATTCTGTTCTAAGTGAACTGAAGACTTATTACACTTGAAGACTATGATCTTCCAGTCGGTTAGGCGTCTTGTTCTGAGCATCCAAGAGTCATTGTGGATTGCCGGTGAACGAAGTCTGTGAAGGTTTGGAAGTCTACCTTGCAGACTTACCAGAGTGATTGGGTGAGGTCTAAGTGACCTTAGCTCAAGGGGAATAAGGTGAAGACGTGGTCTTCTGAGTTCAATCTCAGCCTCCCTAACCAGACGTACAACTGTCACAGCAGTTGGAACTGGTCAAACAAATCATTGTCTTCCCCGAGCTCCTGGTTCTATCCTTACTCTTCCTTACTTAGTGTTTTGAACTATGAAGCCTTTGCATGCTTGCTTGTGTTTGAAGATATTCCCTGAAGCCATTCATCTGTTTACTCATTTATCTTCATGCTTCCTGTGTTTATGTTCAATGCATGCTTGTATGTATGATGTCTATGCTTGTCATATCTGTTCATCTTATTGATAGGCTCTGCTAGTTCTCATCCTGCTTCTGCTTTGTTCAAATACATCGCATGTTTTCAAAGTCTTTCATAAAAATCGCCTATTCACCCCCTCTAGTCGATAACTAGCACTTTCAATTGGTATCAGAGCAAGGTGCTCCCTTGTTCTGTGTGATACGGTTTAACCACCTAGAGTTTTAGCTATGTCGACTGCAGGGATAATCAATGTTTCCGCTGCGTGCCCCGTCTTCGATGGCACTGACTATCCCTACTGGAAGAATAAGATGCGCATGCATCTTGAAGCCATTGACAACGACCTTTGATATGTCGTCAGGATGGGCGTCCCCAAGGTCGGTGAAGGTGTCACCGCTGCTGCCGTGAAGAGGTTCGCGCAATTGGACTCCACCGCCAAGAATATCATCTGTGGTCATCTGACCAAAGGACAGTATGGACGTGTGAGTGCTTTGGAGTCTGCGAAGCTTGTCTGGGACTGGCTTTCCAAGGTCAACGAGGGTGTCTCAGCACAACGGGACTCCCGAATCGATGTTCTTCGCAATCTCTTCAATCGCTTCAAAAGGTTCCAGAATGAAAATGTCCAGCACACCTTCGATCGTCTCACTGATATCACCAATGAGCTTCATGCTCTTGGCGCCACTAACATCACCAAGCATGAAGTTGTGAAGAAGCTACTGATGTCTCTGGACAGTTCCTTTGACACCCTATCACTGATGATCCAAGAGCGCCCCGACTTCAAGCAATTGGATCCTGCCGATATACTTGAGAGGCTCAATACACATGAATTCCAGCTATCTGAGAAGAGATATATCTATGGTCCTAGCTATGGACGACCGCGTGCTTTGAAAGCAAAGGCTGTATCTTCGTCTAAAGACTCTGACTGTTGTTCTGATAGTGCTGAAGACATTGGCAGAGAGCTCGCAATGCTTGTGAAGAAGTTCGAGAAGTTCACCAAGAAGAACCATTTTGGAATGTCTTCAAAGTATGACTCCAAGAAAGATGAGGCTTCCACTCGTGACTACAAGAAGAGAACTTGCCACAAATGCAAGAGATCAGGTCACTACATCGCTGATTGTCCTCAATGGGAGAAGGAATCAAAGAAGAAGAAGAGCAAGGATTATGACTCTGACGACAAGAAGAAGAAGAAACAATCAAAGTCTTCATCGCGCAAATCAAGTTCTTCTAGCAAAGCTCGTGCATTTATTGGCAAGGAGATGGATTCAGAGGAGGAATCTGATACTGAGGAGGTAGTGGAGGAGTCAGAGGAAGAGTCAGACTCAGGCGTGGCAAGCCTGGCTTTGGCTTCAGCGTTCATCGCCAAGTCCATCTTCAGCACTGAATACAATGGTCACGTCACCGACACTATGGACGACGACCCTGCTCCTGCCTACTGCTTCATGGCAAGAGGCGCTAAGGTAACTTCACGCGCTGCCTACTTTGAAACCTCAAGTGAAGATGATTCTGAATGTGAATCCAAACCTAGCTATAAGACACTTGCTAAAATTGCAACTGAGCAACAAACTGCTATGGAAAAGATTCAAAAACTGCTAGACAAAAGCGATGATCTGTTGGACGAGGAAATGAATCGAAGTCAATCCTTAATTGAAGACATGAAAAATCTTCAAGTTAAGTATGAAGAGCTCCTAAGTCATCATGATACCCTCTCATCTGATCACGAGATGCTCTCCTATGAATATCTTCAAAGGAAGCAAGAGCTTGAGAAGCTGAGAGCGTCTCATGATGATCTTCGGACTGAAAACGATTCACTACTCGCTCAACAGATCAGTACCGCTCAGGATGAATTTGTGCCACCTTGCTTGAAATGCCTTGAGCATGATAACGCCAATTCTTCTGCTGAATGCTCTACTATTTCTGAAACTGCAATATCTTCAACTACTATTGTGGCAACTAACCCCTCATATGAGGAAGCCATTGCTATTATTGATGAGAATACTAGGTTGAAGACATTGCTTGAGATAGGCATGTTTAAGAGTCTCAAAGGGCATCAGACTCTTTGTGATTTCCTCAAGAAATAGATCCTGAACAGAAACCCTAGGAAAGAGGGTATTGGCTTCGAGAGGAGAATCAATGTTGATGGGTCTTACTGGAAGCCTGAGCAGTACCCCAAAACTACCTGGGTTGCTGCACAAGGGCCATCAGTGGATCCATCCACCTTATCTGGTTACAACTGTGCTAACCCTATCATCATTGATGAGTCCTTTCACTCAAACTATAAACTATTCAAGAACCAGAATGGTGAAGTGTTTGCCAGGTTTATTGGAACTAACTGCAGGAATGGTTCCCCTATGAAGAAGATCTGGGTTCCAAAAAGTCTTCTGGAAAGGCTTCCCGTGAATGTCATCATGACACCACCAGGGAAGAAGACAAACCCCAGAGCAAAAGCTTCATATGGACCAAAGTCTTCATACAGACAAAGGTCTTCGTATGATCGCCCTAACGCCAATGTTTTGTAGGGTTATAATGATCAGACTCATGAATATGAGAGACATTCCTCAAACCATTATGTTCACAAATCAAAGAATTTCTCTGCCTATTCATTTGAGTACTCTAACCCCCCTGTGAAGCTATTTGCTAGGGATTCAAAGCCAAAGTTCTCAGATGCTGCACTTAGACTTATTGCTTCTAAGCCGCCCCTTCAGATGTGGGTGGTTAAGAAGAACTGATCTCTTTCTTGCAGGGTCAGGTCTCTAGCCGAAAAGCATTGGGTTCTAAAAACAATGCTAGGGACCTGAATAAACTTGTGGGGCACAAGTTAAAATGCCCAAAATGGTATAATCATTCGCTCCATATTATGATTGCGTCAAGTACCCATATCCTTTTGACATTGTTTGGAAGTCCATGACTGTCTTGAACATCTGCTATGGACCAAAAGACTCAACATAATTTCTTGATGATTACATTTCCATATCTTTCATGAACCTAATCTTGCATGAAGTATCTGCGATCACATACTTTATCTTCACAAATTGTCATCGTGAAGCCTATCCCACTAACTTCACTGTAGGGTTCACTTCCAAAAGCTACTGAATGGTCCTGGACAGTGGCTGCACCAACCATATGACTGGTGACCAAAGCTTACTCATGGACTCTACACTTCGTCCATCTACTCAAAAGCACATTACTTTTGCTGATATTGGGAAAAGCAAGGTATTGGGTCTAGGTAGGGTTGCAATCTCAAAGGATTGGCACATGGATAAAGTGATGCTTGTCGAATCCCTTGGATTCAACCTCATGTCAGTCTCAATGCTTTGTGATCTTAATATGATTGTCCTCTTTGGCAAATTTCGCTGTCTTGTGCTAATGGCTTCTGACAAAACCCAAGTCTTTGAAGGTTATCGACGAGGTGACTTGTACATGGTAGATTTCTCCACAGGACCACAACTGGCCACATGTCTTCTAGCAAAAGCTTCAGAATGCTGGCTTTGGCATCGACGGCTAGGACATGCTGGCATGAGGAACTTGCACACCCTTGTGAAGAAGAAGCACATCATTGGGATCGAGGGCGTCAAGTTCAAGAAGGATCACCTGTGTGGTGCATGTGAAGCCGGGAAGATGACTAGGGTGAAACATCCCTCGAAGACAATCATGATGACCACTCGTCCCTTCGAGCTGCTACACATGGACTTATTCGGCCCTACTCACTACTCCACTCTTACTACATCTGCACACCTATATGGCTTCGTGATTGTTGATGATTATTCTAGATATACATGGGTGCATATAATCCTATATAAGTCTGAAGTGCAGGATGTCTTCAGGCGGTTCACCAACCGTGCAATGACCAACTATGGCGTCAAGATCAAGCACATCAGGAGTGACAATGGCACCGAGTTCAAGAACACTGGGCTCAACACCTATCTTGACGTTCTTGGCATCACTCATGAGTGATCAGCTCCATACACTCCTCAGCAGAATGGCGTCGTGGAGCGCAAGAACAGGACTCTCATTGAGATGGCACGCACTATGCTTGACGAATACAAGACACCACGCAAGTGGTGGCCCGAAGCCATTGATACTGCATGCCACATCATCAACAGAGTATATCTTCACAAGTTCTTCAAGAAGACATCTTATGAACTGATCACTGGTAAGAAGCCAAATGTATGTTATTTCAAAGTATTTGGTGCCAGGTGTTGGATACGAGATCCACATCACACTTCCAAATTTGCACCGAAAGCACATGAGGGTTTCATGCTTAATTACGGAAAGGATTCGCACACCTACAGAGTCTTCAACCTCTTTCACTATAAAGTGGTTGAAACTGTAGATGTGCGGTTCGATGAGACTAACGGCTTGCAAAGAGAGCACCTGCCAACTATGATAGATGAACTCCCTCCTAGTGAATCCATCAAGCAAATGGGTACTGGAGAAATAATACCCATTGAGGAACTTGGAGATGAAGAGGTTGTGATACCTACTCTAGTCTAGCGTGAAGACAATGATCAGACTGAAGATAATGCTGAGCCTGAAGACAATGCTCAGCAATAGCAAAGTCTTCATCCTGTACATCCTCGCGTGGCCAATGAAGTTCAGATCGAGAAGATAATCGACAACATCAACGCACCTGGTCCTCTCACTCATTCAAGAGCCACACAGCTAGCAAACTTTTGTGGGCACTTCGCTTTCGTCTCCATCAATGAACCCACCAAAGTCACTGAAGCCTTCATGGAACCTGAATGGATTCAAGCTATGCAAGAAGAGCTTCAGCAATTTGAGCTCAATAATGTGCGGGAACTTGTCAAGCGTCCTGACCCTCGTAAGCACAATATCATTGGAACACAATGGATCTACCGCAACAAGCAAGATGAACATGGTCAAGTTGTCAGGAACAAAGCTCGTCTAGTCGCACAAGGATACACACAAGTGGAAGGAATTGACTTCGATGAAACCTTTGCTCCTGTGGCTAGACTTCAAGCCATCCGCATACTTCTTGCTTATGCAAATCATCATGATATTCTTCTATATCAAATGGATGTGAAGAGTGCCTTTCTAAACGGCAAAATTGAAGAAGTCTATGTTGCTCAACCACCTGGGTTTGAAGATCCAAAGCACCCTGACAAGGTCTATAGGCTCAATAAGGCATTGTATGGCCTCAAGCAAGCTCCACGAGCCTGGTATGATACACTCAAGGAATTCCTGAAAAGCAAAGGCTTCAAACCTGGTTCACTTGATCCCACTCTCTTCACCAAATCATATGATGGTGAACTGTTTGTGTGCCAAATCTATGTGGATGACATTATCTTCGACTGCACTGACAAACGATATAGTGATGAGTTCAGTCATATGATGCAAGAGCAATATCAAATGTCCATGATGGGAGAGCTGAAATTCTTTCTTGGTCTTCAAATTCGCCAGCAAAGCAATGGCATCTTCATATCACAAGAGAAATATTTCAAAGATTGCCCGAAGAAGTTTGGAATGCAAGATTGCAAGGGCTACAAGACGCCAATGCCAACCAATGGTCATCTGAGTACTGACGACAATGGTAAAGAGTTCGATCAAAAGGTATACCAATCCATGATTGGTTCTTTATTGTACTTATGTGCATCTAGGCCAGATATAATGCTTAGTGTTTGCATGTGTGCCCGATTTCAAGCGGCACCAAAGGAATCGCATCACCTCGCCGTGAAGCGAATTCTTAGATATTTGGCTCACACCCCAACACTAGGATTATGGTATCCAAAGGGCTCAGAGTTTGATTTGGTTGGCTACTCCGATTCTGATTATGCTGGAGACAGGGTGGATCGAAAATCCACATCAGGCACTTGTCACTTTCTTGGACGTTCACTTGTATGTTGGTCTTCAAAGAAGCAGAACTGTGTATCACTCTCTACTGCTGAAGCCGAATACATTGCTGCTGGATCATGTTGTGCACAGCTTCTCTGGATGAAGCAAACTCTCAAGGATTATGGCATCAACAAGAAGAAGGTTCCGTTATTCTGTGACAATGAGAGTGCAATCAAGATTTCTCACAATCCTGTCCAACACTCCAAGACGAAGCATATTGAGATTAGACACCACTTTCTTCATGATCATGTGCTCAAAGAAGACATTGACATCATTCACGTCAACACTGAAGATCGGCTGGCAGATATCTTCACGAAGCCTTTGGATGAGAAGAGGTTTTGCAAGTTGCGGTGTGAGCTAAATATCTTAGAATCCTCAAATGTCCTGTGAGAGGGCATTCATCCAAACACTTATGCATTCTTGACGACTTTGGTGCACAACACACGAAGTAACGTATGTCTTCAATTCATGAAGATATACACTCTAAGTGTGAAGATATTAAAATGGATTTTGACTTCAGAGCGCCACGATAATGGTGCGCTGTGTCTGGGTCTAATACTTCCTATACGGTGGGTAACGCCACCACCAAACTTTTCTTGAAGATTTTTCCTTTGGCGTCACATCTATTGCATTATCTTCCTGATTTGGTTTGTCTTCACGAATGGTTTTATCTTCGCATTCTATTTGACTTCATTGCCTATTCTATATATATATATATATATATGAGTTTGTCCTCAACAGCATTCACCTATAGCTATGTCTTCAACCTGTGTTTTTGAACTAGGTGAATGTGATCGGACCCTTACCCCTTCTGTGCTGATCTCGTCCAGTCTCTCTAAATCTTCATATGCATTCTATTTGACACATGTCGATTGTCTTCACTGTGTCCTTGTCAGTCGAAGATTTTGAGACAAAAATTTAAAATATTTTTCATCTCTATCCAATTTACCTGCATCCGCAGAAGGCGGAACGACCTCCCGCCAAAACAGCTGGTCGTGGGGTCGAGGCGTGATAGCAACAACTGCACATGCGCGCCACGCGTCGCATAGATATGTATCGCCAGGGGCATGTCCATCTTATTCCCCAGACCAGGCCAACCCTTATAAATACTTCGCCCCTAGTTCCATAAATGTTCTTCACCCCTGTCGTCATCGCCCTCATATAACCCTAGCGCCGCCGCTTACTTCATCGTCACCGGAGGAGAAGCGCTTAGCTGCCGCGACCTCTTCGATGCCGTACTCACGCTGGCCGCGGACATCTTCTCACCGCCGCCGCCGTAGCCGTCCTCCACTACCAAGTTAGGGCGTGGGAGATTGAACTGCTCAGCCTCCATTCGTCTCGTTGAGCGGTTCTTCGTGCGGTAAATAAAAGTCACTTTTTACCATCTATTAGATCCAAAATCTTATAGAATATCTTCAGAACTTGTTGCTTTCACTTCCAAATCTTCATCTTCTGTTTCACGCATCTCATATCTTGCCAAGTTACTTTACTTATACTGCATAGTGATGATTCCTCACTTGTACCTATCTTCGGTTTCGTACAAATCTGGAACCAACATCTCTCTATAAGTGAATGTCTTCGCATTGTGAGGTCATTGTCTTCAAACTAAGTTGGATTCAAAATTTTCTGAGAATGCATATGACCTCTCCTCCTCCCCTCGCATCTCTAATGCTGTCACGGGTACATGTCCGTGGGCGAGTCACTTGGTTCTCACAATCTGAATTCATTTGCAGACTTCTTGCAGTTTCATCTCGACTCTCCTGAAGCCAGTTCCTGTCAGATCAGCAGTGTGAAGTCAATCAATCCTATGAAGCCAATGGCCAGTGGAAAATCTGCAAAGAAGGGAGGAAGGCAACGACGAGCAAACACTGCTCTTGACCTCCCTCCAGATTTGTATGAGCAGTACAAATCAGATCCTGATGAAACCTATGGTGAACGCAAATCTCGTGTGCAATGGATTCGCCAATACTGGGTAGAACAATGGTTCCATTATCATTTTTTTACACAAGAGTATGCTAAGAAGAATGCAGTCAGGCCACCATGGGCGGATATTGTGTACCAGAAGCTTATTCCAAAGACAAAGGCTGACGCCATTGCCCAGAACTTCTATCCTTGCATGGTAAGAGGTGTGATGCTCGAAGATGCTGACCCATCTAGCATTCGATGGTGTCGTGAAGATGATCTCTTTGAAGCCAATTACCAGTTTGTGAAGGGCTCGGTAGAGCAGAACAAGAAGGACTATGGTGTGAACTTCAACCCTGGTCCAGCAGAACCAAGACCCAATGGCTCTCGTCAACAGATCCCAATCTGACTGGGCCATGGGATAGTCTTCACGCATATGTTGAGCATATCAACGCTCTTCATGCCGCCGCCGCTGCTGCGCGCAGAGAAGCCCATGATGAAGACAATGCTCCTGCCTCCCCCAAGTCACAAACTAAGCCAAAGGGCTCCAAAGCTAAAGAGGGGTAATCTGCTAAATCTGCTGCTGCTCCATCTGCTTCAAGAGTGAAGCCTGTGAAAGATGCACCTCCTGAATCCAGTGTGCAGTCTGAAGATGTGTCTCGGAACATTCCGAAGACAAAGAAACCTACTGGGCGAGGCCCCAAACCAACAACCACGTTGACGGATGACGACGCCATAATTGATTTATCTGTTGATGAGTTTGATGATGATGCCCTTGAGCTCCTCATCAAGAACAAGCAGGAAGAGGCTGATATCTTCAAAAACTTGCCTCTGTTCGACCATGATATTCTCAACGACTTCATTGATGAATGGTTTCGCAACCCGTCTCTGTCGATTGATGACTTGCAGCTTCCAATTGACATCAGTGTCATGTTCCAAGGCTTCATCAACAACGAACTTGCGGTTGTCCAGAAAGTGCTTGAACAGAAAAACAAGATTGAATATGAGAAGCGGCTATTCAAGAAGCACTTGTCCAAATTCAGCGTCGCAGAAATTCAAGGCTACAAGAAGATGATGGCCGAGCTAAAAGAGGAATTTCAAAAGCTTCGTGATGATGCCAAAGGTGCCAGAGAACGTCTCAAGCACTATGCTGAGAAGACAGTGCAAGCCCACAATGAGGGCTTGAAGAGAAAAGCACTTGATCGCCCTGCCATTGATCCCAAGCTAATCAAGAAAAGGAAGAAGAAGCCCGAGACCCAAGCTGCTGAGGCCCCAAGGCAAGATGAGCCTAGGATTGTCTTCCCACCATCAATGCTTGCTTCAAAGTCATCCGCTCCATCAACTGCTTCTGAGAAGAAGAAGACATAGCAAGCTAAAGCCGAAGCTCGCAAGCGCAAGCAATCTGATGCCTCTGCTGCTCCTCCGTCTCAAAAGCATTAGAAGACGAAGTCTTCAAAGGCTTCGGGCAAGGCACAAGCAGAAAATGCTCAATCAGCTTCTCAAGAGCCACTGCTCGTGACGCCGATATCTGTTGCTCCCCCTGCCTCTGGAAACACCGACAGAAGAGTCATCGTGCATGAACCTGCTACCACAGAGGTTCCAGTTACTGAAGAGGTTCCAGCTGCTGACCCCAACGTAGTTGAAGACATTGGTACTGATGCCAATGTGCAAAATGATGATGATGCAGTCCTTCCTCAGCTCACCGAGAACGTGGTATCATCGCCAGTTTCTTAGCACAGTGAACCGATCAGCATTGGTCACCCTCTGACGCCAATGGATCATGATGAAGTCATACCCCACACTCCTCCTCCTCAAGCTGCAACCACTGATGAGCCTATGTTGGCAGATACTCCTGAAGCTATGGTTGAAGACAATTCTTCTCCAAAGGCGTCGCCCATTTTCCGAAGGCTTCGCCATGGCCCACGGATGTCCAGCATTTCCGAGGAGGCAGTGCATCAAGATGCCTCTGCTTCTCAAGAGGTTATCCAAGGAGATGTTCCACCCACCAACACCATTCAGACTGAAGACAAGCAAGCTGATCCAGTACAGACTGTATCTGGTGCAACCCAACCTAAGCAAGAAGCTCCACAGTCTGAAGTCATACCGGCTGTAACAGCCGAAGACGTTCAAGAGCAGCCTCCTGTGTCTAACACTGCTGCCGCTGATACAAATGTGGCCCCTAAATCTGAAGTCCAAGCCACTTAAGGAAATCTGAATGCCACTACTGAAGCTCCTGCCACCTCTGAAGCCATTGTGCTCTCTGACGCCATTACTGTCATGGCATACAACAAAGCTGGAGAACTTGTGCCTGTCAACTGGCCTCGTCTTGCGTCACCTGAAAGACCTGGCCCACAATATGAATTCCATGTTGACAACCGGCCTCTTGTTCAGAAGCCAATGCCTAGGCTGCCAAGGCTTCGAGGAGCTGCTTCCACAGAATGCACCTTCAGTGTCACTAGCTTCAGGAACAATAATACCTTCTTTGACCGCTCCAAGAACCCATATACCAAGCCAAGGATATCTTATGACAGGTTCTGGAGCTACCAACAACGAAGCTATTACATGAGTGTCCTCTACAATCAAGACAGGATTCATCCTCACAAGCGCCTCAACTTTGAAGCTATGACTGATCTGCCATGTCTGGATGAAGCCATTGATTGTCTTCGTGATGTAGGTGTGCTTCCCTTTGTGACAGACAAAGAGCACTGGAACGAGGAGCTATTACTGCAATTCTACGCCACCCTCCACATCTCTGGATACCATAAGGATACCAAGACTTGGACCCTTCACTGGATGATAGGTGATGTACACAATGAAGCTCCTGCTCAAGATCTTCTAGAGCTCACAAACCTGCCTGCTCCTGGTGATATCTATGAACCTGGCTGTGAAGCCTATGATAGAGCTATGGAGAGTATCTTTCAGAAGCCCGAGCCAAACATGACTCAAATGCTCACCATGATGAAGCCACTGCCTGCTGAAGCTGATTGTCCCAAGGAATTTCTTGTCTATGACCTCCAGTACTTGCCTCGCACTATCTATCATATCCTAAGGCATACTTTATGGCCTATCAAAGGGCACTCCCCGTCGAGCAAGGTTGAAGGTGCTATGAAGACAATGCTTTACAACATCATCTATGGCATCAGATTCAACACCTACGACTCCTTCATCAGACAGTTAGCTGCCTCTGGCATGGACTTATTTGGCCTCAAGATTTATGCTCCCTAGATAATGCGCCTCATCAAGATTCGCTCTTCAGTGCAGTATCAACCATCAGGCCGAAACCATCATATCTTTCTACCTGAGATTTCTCCTGTTGAAGACGTATATCCAGTTGCTGCCAAGACCCCATTGGTGGACGTTCCTGGCTCTCATAGTGGTGCTTCTCATGTTGAAGCCATACATATCCCCAGTGCTACTTCAGCTGGCCATCTCACTGGTCAGTTTCGCCAGCCACTTGAAGCCAATACTGAAGCCACCACAAGCACTGTGCCTCCAAGACCCCAAAAGCAAGCGCGGATCTTATCCGACCGAGAGCTACTTGTTTCTCTTCATCAGAAGCAAGACAAGCATCATGACTGGCTTAAAAGGCAAATGAGGAGCCTCATGACTGATCTCAACAGAGTGCGAAACCTCTCCACCAAGAATGCCTTTGTTGCACATGAAGCCAGCCGCCGGGCTTGGAAGAGTCTCACCCTACTCTGCTCTGAAGATGACCTTGCTGCCGATGGCTTCAAGGAAGGCTTCAAATTCGACTCCAAGCCTCCTGCTATAGAGAAGTGGCGTGCTACACCATCGCTTGAAGATTCAGACTTCTCCTCTTCCGCCCCCACAGTTCATGCTCGGGTGGTTGATGAAGAGGATGATGCTACTTCTCCGCCAATGGCTTCACTACATCAAGATGTTGCATCAGGCCCCTCTGCACCGCCCAACTCCAACATCGACCCGGCTGCCCCAACATCTTTGTCGCCTCCACGGGACGTGTAGACACCCTATGTCTTCACACCTTTTTGGTCAGTTGTTGACAAAAGGGGGAGAAGCATATGGGTTGATAGTCTTCAAGTGGGCAAACTGGGCCGGGTTTGATATATTTTGCTAAGTTTACAACTCTCGTTCTTGAACTTTTGGTTTTGGGTTGTAAAACTTAAGTCCTGATGGACGTCTGCTACATTCGCCGTTTTTGCTTCGTGTGTGCGCTACTAAACCTATATCTTATGCGCATGAAGTCATTTCGCAGTTGCCCATATTTCATTGTGCATGCCATTATCTTCAATATATTTTTGTATGCACATGTTGTGACTGCATGAATAGAGGGAGATCACCACAAAGTTAAACCTGCCATGTGCATTTGCATTCAAAGGCAAATTACTTATATGCATATCTTCAGGGGGAGCCCCTCCCACTTCATGAAGCCAAACCATCTGTACCTTAAGGCTGGTGACAACGCGGGCGTTAGCGCGGGCGGTACCGCCCGCGCTCGTGCGGTAGCGAGGCGGGAGGCGGGCGAGACGAGAGGGGTGGGCGATGGATCCGTCGCCGGGCGGGAGCGGGCGCTATCGCCCCGCTCTCGCCCGCGTTGGCGGCGGGAGGCGGGCAGTAGGCAGGCAGGAGGCGGGGCGGCGCGCTGGCACGGCGGGCGGTAGTGGCGGCGGCAACGGCTAGCTGACGTGGCGCGCTGTGATTTGTCCAAAGAGCTAGCCGTTGAGGTATCCGTTGGAGCTTCAAAAAATTCGAAAAAAAATCCAAAAAATTCCAAATTTCCTCCCCAACCCCTTTAAATACCCCCACACCGGGTTCACTCATTCCACACCCCATTTCATCTCATTTCTCTCCTCCACTCTCCATTTCCACTCCTCTCGACGCCATGTCTTCGTCCAGCACCAATTCGAGCGAAGGAATGGAGGGTGCTATGATAGATGCATTCCAAGCGGAGTATGAGGTGATGCTCAACCTCGAGGCGGAGTCAACCTCGAGGAGGAGGCGACGCCATCGACGGTTCTTCAGGCGTGATCGTGAGGGTGCTCAAGTCTAGGTTCAACATTATAGCAGTTCCCCGACGCTCCTTCTCGCAGCGTACTCTTGGGTTGATCATGCGTGCATGTGTCATTCTGCACAACATGATCATCGACGATGAGCGTGGTACCAATTTGGACGACATCTATGAGACAGTTGCGTCCAATGTCGGGCCGCCGATACATAACAATGCACCACCAAGCCTAGCAGCCAGGATTCAGATGGACACCGAAATGAGGGACTCACCGATGTATGCACAACTCTAGGAGGATTTGATTGAGCATGTGTGGGCAAATAGTCATGCCTAGATTATGTAATTTTTTTAATTTTTTATGTATTTTTTTATTTATTATGTAATTTGTTTATTTATTATGTAATCAGTACAATTTGTAGTTGAATAAAATTATTTTCTTACATTATTTGTAGTCTAAAGAAATGCGAGTGAAATAACTAAATCTGAGGAGAGAGAAGATGACGTGGCTATAGCCTGCCACTACAGCCCGTGCACTGGCACCGTGAGGTGAGAGTGGGGGTGAGAGTGGGGGTAAAAGCTGACGTGGCAGGGCGGTAGTGGGGCGGTGCATTATCACCAGCCTAACTTCACCTATTTTTATCCCCGTTGAAAACTTCAACTAGTTTGTCATCAATCACCAAAAAGGAGGAGATTGTAAGTGCATCTAGTGCCACCCCTTGTTGGTTTTGGAGTATTGAAGACAAACTTGGTTGTGGGACTAATGTGTTTGTGAGATTCACAGGAGAACACAGGTAGATGTCCCTATTGATTCGGTTTACCCATCGAAGATGACCCCTAAAAATGTATGAAGACATTGAAGACAATGGTGATTCACGAAGATATTCGTGCTGAAGATAACGGTTCATGAAGACATTCGTCGAAGACAATGAAGCTTGAAGACATAGTCTTTTGGTAGTTTCATTTTCTTATTTCTTGAGTCATAGGAACCACCGAACTGTCAAGTGGGGTCGAGGTAAACGAAGTCAGAAACTAACGTGATGCTCAACCTAAAATCCTATGTCTTCAAGCGAAGACAAATGAGAGAAAATCTCTTTCAGAGTTGGTTGAGTCAGCTTTGCTTGTAGCCCAAGTAAAGTTGCCGCGTGGGTTTAAATTCCGACCGTTGGACACGTGTCAGTTCCTAAATGACCAAGGGTCATTTCGGACATATCACGTCGGGTTGCCCCTAGCTATAAATAGCCACCCCTTCCACCATAAGTTGGTGGCTGCTCCGAGTTAGTGCACGGCTTTTGTCGTTTGAGACCAACCCACCTCGAAGCCTTTGAGAGAGAAACCTTGCGAGGACAAAGCCCAAAACACCCAGAGCCCAAAGTGATTGAGCATCACTGAAGACATTCTGTTCTAAGTGAACAGAAGACTTATTACACTTGAAGACTGTGATCTTCCAGTCGGTTAGGCGTCGCGTTCTGAGCATCCAAGAGTCATTGTGGATTGCCGGTGAACGAAGTCTGTGAAGGTTTGGAAGTCTACCTTGCAGACTTACCAGAGTGATTGGGCGAGGTCTAAGTGACCTTAGCTCAAGGGGAATAAGGTGAAGACGTGGTCTTCTGAGTTCAATCTCAGCCTCCCTAACCAGACGTACAATTGTCACAGCAGTTGGAACTGGTCAAACAAATCATTGTCTTCCCCGAGCTCCTGGTTCTATCCTTACTCTTCCTTACTTACTGTTTTGAACTGTGAAGCCTTTGCATGCTTGCTTGTGTTTGAAGATATTCCCTGAAGCCATTCATCTGTTTACTCATTTATCTTCATGCTTCCTGTGTTTATGTTCAATGCATGCTTGTATGTATGATGTCTATGCTTGTCATATCTGTTCATCTTATTGATAGGCTTTGCTAGTTCTCATCCGACTTCCGCTTTCTTCGAAGACATCGCATGTTTTCGAAGTCTTTCATAAAAATCGCCTATTCACACCCCCTCTAGTCGATAACTAGCACTTTCACATACATACATTGGATGTTCTGGTTTGTGGCTGGGACATGCCACGCCTGTTGACGTACACACATACACTGAAAGTTCTGGTTTGTGGTCTTGGAGTGGCTGGGACATGCCACACCAGTTGGCGTACATACATACATTGGATGTTCTGGTTTGTGGCTGGGACACGCCACGCCTGTTGGCATACATACATACACTGGATGTTTTGGTTTGTAGTCTTGGAGTGGCTGGGACACGCTACACCGGTTGGCGTACAAACATACACTGGATGTTCTGGTTTGTGGCCGGGACACGCCACGCCTGTTGGTGTACATACATACACTGGATGTTCTGGTTTGTAGTCTTGGAGTGTCTAGGACATGCCACACCGGTTGGCCATACATACACTGGATGTTCTGGTTTGTAGTCTTGGAGTGGCTGGGTCGGCTGTGTTCTATTAGAAGCCTCGTCGGTAGAAGTCACTCGTATGGCCCCACCCCACACCCATCCCCGCTCTCTACAGTGTTAACGACCTAGCGTTCACGGTGGCTCTGTGCTAATCCCCACCGCCTTCAATGGATGACGAGGAGAGTAGTGCAAGTAAATCGCAGTTCATCAAATCCTGATTGCGCATCGTTGGCCAGAGGAAATCTGACGGACATGGGGATCTTTCTCGCAAAGCGGATGTTCGAAGTACCGTCCAGCAGGATGCACTTATGAAGCCTCCATCTACTGTAAGTATTTCAAATCCGGCACACTTAATTTAGGGTTCTGTAGGGATTATTTACACGAACGCGCATCTGGTGTTGTACAAATTTTTCTGTCAAGTTCGAAATGTTTGCAACTCATAATTTGTCTGTCTGAATGACTGCGTAGGAAATGGTTCGAGCAGCTCTGGAGGCCATAGATCTAGACCACAAACTCGACTTGTTCAAGACGGGTATGGATCACCCGAAGCATCTGTAAGTGAAAACAGTTGATGAGCTCCACGCAAACGAAGCATCTACAACTCATGTTTACGATTGGATCAAGACTGTTCTGAAGCCCGATGCCAAAAACAATGACATCCCCAAATTGAGGCCTAGTAGTACCGCCGTAAGTAACTGGTGTCACTCTCTCTCTCTCTCCCTTGCCATTCTAGTTGCTCATTGCAAGATCTTACTAAGAACACTAACTAACATGTCCGCCCGGTGTGCCGACAGAAGGTAGCTGCAAATTTGTCGGCCCAGTTCTCCGTGGAGGAGAAGAAGTGAGGGAGGCGGCTGACGGACGCGTTTTTCGCTTGGCTCAATAGTGTGATGTAGCACACCAGTGTGAAAGAGATCTTTGTTGACGGTGGCCTCTTGGAGGCGCAGTTGAAGGAGTATCTGAGAACAAACCATCACAAACTACATCTGCTGCAAATGTGCATATGGATGGAAGCTAACGAGGAGGAGAGGAATCGGATGGGTCCTCAGGCTAGAGAGCTATCACATCCCATGAAAGCCATCAGTTGGGCTATCCAAGAAGGCGTGTCTCCGAATCCGGGGCAGGCGGCGCGATGGTCCTTCCTATGCAAGCGTACACCGTTGTTCACTACAAAAAAAGACACTTTCGTGACATTATGGCCTGAACAAAAACTTTTTCTGTAATGTTTATGACACTTCTATGGCGACAATTGTGACAAAAACACGTATCATCATAGATGTGGTGGGCTCCTACTTCTATGACAAAAAATTAGGACAAAAAATGGGCTTTTCGTCCTGGGTGGGCCAGAGACGCACCTGCATGACATTCTTTGGGCCGTCCATGACGTAAAAAATCATGGTAGAAGTGAGGGCGAGGAAATTTTTGGGGAGTTCCCGTTACGGTGGGTGGTCGGGGCCGAGCGATGCAGTGTGGTTTGCGCGTTTCTCTTGTATGCGTGTGTGTGCGAGGCGTTCGATAACTGTACCCGAGTGAGGCGTTCACTTACTGAACCCGAGCGATCGATCCCACTACGTACTGAAGCCGATCGATCCCTTCGCTGCTAACTGAACCCGAGCAATTCCTTCGCTGCTAACTGAACCCGATCGATCCCTCTTCGCTACTAACTGAACCCGATTGATCCCTTCGCTGCTTACTGAAGCCGATCGAGCCCCCGTACATGCGAGACGTAGCCGGTTGGGCTGCCTCTCGATGAACAGTACCCGTTGCTGCCGTGCACATGATACGTAGAACGAGTCGAGACTTTGCATTGATCGATCGAACCCCTGGCGCTAGACGTGGTGAGTTGACCTAGCCGGTTGGTTGGATGTTGATGAACAGTTCCTGTTGCTGCCGCCTGCTTGTACGCCCCACCCCAACCGATGGGTTGGCTGTGGATGAACAGTACCCTGGCCGTGTGAAGCTCGTCGACGCTATATGAATAGGACACCGATCGATCGAGGAGGCCGTGCCATGGTATGCCACACCCCAGCCGATTGGGGGTGGATGAATAGGACCCCGTGGAGGTCGTAGGCAATTGCGGATGAACAGTAGCCCGTGGAGGCGCAGTTGGAAGTAGACGGCGATGAACAGTAGCCCGTGGAGTCCCGTTTTGCGATATGCCACACCCCTCGCGATGAGCAGGACCCCGTTTCAACCATAGGCAGTTGGAGAGAAGTCAATTTAATCCATTTTGCGGTACGCCACAACCCTCCCGATGAACAGGACCCCGTTTCGACCGTAGGCGGTTGGAGAGAAGTTTGTTTCCTCCGTTTTGCGGTACGCCAGACCCCCAGCCGATGAACAGGACCCGGTTTTGACCATAGGCGGTTGAACAAAAGTCTGTTTCCTCCGTTTTGTGGTATGCCACACCCCCAGCCGATGAACAGGACCCCGTTTCGGTTGTTCTGTCCAAGCCGGTTGGCTCCTGATGAACAAGACGCATTCCAACACAGTCGGTTGCCTCCCGATGAACATGATGTTGTTTCTCCGTTCCGACCTAGCCAGTTGGCTGCCGATGAATAGGAGGCCGTTGCTGTCGTGCGTTGCCTCTCCATGTACACGAGCCCTGGCCGTACGTATGCGCGAGTATGCGTTCGAGACCCCGCCCGTATGTATGTACGTGGCCATATTTTTTGCAGCATGGTTGTACGTATGTGTACACGATATAGACGGGACTGTGTGACATGCTACGTCGGGGGATCTAATACGACACGTGCTGCATCTTACTCGGCCATGGTTCATCGTTGCAGAGAGACTGATCGACCAATATGTGCTTACACGTTCGTGACCAGACAGATGACGCTACGTACGTTTTGACCAGGTGGGTCCCAGTTGTCAGGGGGAATCATTTTTTGCGCGTAATAAGGAGGCACTTCCTTCCGTGCGAAGAAGTAGCTAGTGGGTTCCAGCTGTCAGGGAAAGGAAGCCTTTCTTTTCCGCGTAATAAGGAGGCACTTCCTTGCGTGCGAAGATATAGCTGGTGGGTCCCAGCTGTCAGGGGGAGGAATCATTTTTTCGCATAATACAGAAGCACTTCCGGTGGGTCCCAACTGTTTGGTGGAGGAATCATTAGTTTGCGCGTAATAAGGATGCACTTCCTTGCGTGTGGTCATGGACCCAGCTGTCAGCCTTTCCAAGTATAGTCCTCTTCCGATGGCTGTCGTTCGTTGACCACGTTGACCACGCCGCGCCGAGAGCTCCAAGGCGGTGGACGACGGCAAGGCCTAGGAAGGGAATGACCCGAAGCTGGGGAAGATGCGGCAGTGGAGTCCCAGGTGGAGGGGACTACGAGGGTTGACTGCGGGGTGAGGCTGCCGTCGCCAGAGAACAACAGAAGGTGTGGGTGAGTAGAGGGATGGACTGGCCAGCGGTGGGAGTAGGGTGGGGCAGTGAGTCCTTCGCGGCAGCACAACTGTCCATCGGAGTCGGGAGCAGGCGGTCCCATCGGCGCTGGTTTTGGCGGCTGGAGCAAGAAATCAGAGATTGAAGAAGCACATCGGATGTTGGATTAACATCAAACGGTCACGCTGGTAGAATCGATTGTTGACTAAGTTGACAAAGCCTTGCGTACCAGTCAACTTAGTAGGCCCACAAGTCAGCGTCCAAATGCGTGGCAGACAGCATACATCCCATTTTCTATTTTTGTAAATAATTTATAGCCTATTTGCTAATTCTTAAGGGATTTATTACATCCCATTTTCTACCAAGTACCACGGTTAAGAAATTAAACCAAATTTCTCATATTTCGGTGGAGTCTGAACTATTTTTAATCCTGGAAATTTTGCATTATATTCAAACTAATTTTAAAATGGGGTGGGAGCCTCTCCTCTGTGCAAAACCGTGTGGGCCCTTTCCCTAAGATGGGGTGGGCCTCCACGAAACTTTGCACAAAGGTGATTGCCATGTAAATATTTGATTGAATATAGAAAATTATGTCAGTGGGAGCCTCTCCCACTGTCTTTGATTGTTCAAAAAAAAAAACTAATTTTAAAATAAAATAAAATTATATTAAATAAAATCTAGTGATATTTAGAATATCTAAATCCGAAGAAAAAAGCCTAAATTTGAAACTAATTGCCAGTTTGCTATGTTTTTTTATATTTACAACCTTTTTCTTATTAGTTATTTCAGCCAATTTTCTGGGCAAGCCGAATGCATGCCTCCTTGTCTTCAAAGATTTGCAGCCCAGCAATTCGCAAAAAAAAACTTGCAGCCCAGCATGGTCCCGCCAGCGCGGGAGGACGAGGACGAGAGATTGAAGAAGCACGTTGGCCGTTTGATTTACATCCAACGCCTATGGCTATCAGAATCATTTTGTTGACCAAGTTGACAACGCCTTGCATGGGCTTCCACCTCGTGGGCCCAAAATGTCAGCTTCCTATTCTGTGCCGTACATTCAGCCCATTTCACATTTTTTAGAATTTACAGCCCATTTGTTAAAAAAATCGAAATACACCCATTTTCTAGGCTGGGTGAAAAAAATAATGTTGCGGGCATGCTGCAACCATTTATTCTTTTTTCCTTAGAACTTACAGCCCATTTGCTTCTACGCGAATTTGCTAGGCTGGCGGGATAGAGCAATGTTATATAAAATAAAACTAGGCTGGGCATTTCGTTTGGACAAGAGATTTTCTTTAATAATTTACAGAATGGGTGAAAAACTAATGTTGCGGACTGCAACACATTAACTTTTTTATGAGAATTTAAAGCCCAATTGTTTTTTTTAAATACACTGATTTCTGGGCTGGATTAAAAAATAATGTTGCGGACATGCCCCATTTAATATTTTTGGATAATTTATAGCGATTGCCTTTTTTTAGAAATACACATATTTGCTTCTCTGGGTTAAATAATAATGTTGGTCTGGCCACAACATTCTTATAAAATATAAGACATTTTGTAGGCTATTTTAGCCTACCAAAACGTGTTATATTTTGATACGGAGGGAGTAGAAAATAAGAACTTAGATATGCTTTTTTTTTCTTAAAAAAGGTAACATAACCTGGCTGCGCCATTTTTTAAGGAAAAAAAATGTAGCGACCCGACCCAATACGGTCAAGTCTCTGTGCTTTCTGTGCCATCCCTGGATCAGTATGCTGGCACACAAAGTACTTCGATGAAATACCATAACATCGCATGTAAAAGAAATACCGTAGATCCAGAGTATACCTTATATATCACAGCGGAAATCAAACATAAGGGTGTGGGGTCCCATCAACGCCACCAACAAGTTGAGTTTAGACCGTAACCCTACAACGTAATCTCTTACTCGTCGTAGAAGTCCTGTAACATGATACATTGCAGCAGTGTAGGTCAGTACATTGAATGTACTGGCAAGATCACATATGAATGTAGAGGAAGAGTCTATTCTATATGCAATATGGCTATGGTAGCTCTAAGTTATAATTTTGCAAAAAGCTGATTTTTCCCTACAACAAAAGAGTCAAATGAAAATATTACTACAAAAGTTGGTTGTTAATGACATGGTTCCGCCAACCAATTCTCATATACCAATTATTAATAAACCCCAACTCATTATTATTAATTGTGTTGAGATTGGCTGATAGTATCATCTCTGGTGCTCATCTTGTCCGTAACTGGGGACACGGCTAATCGATTAGGTTGTTACTCCACAGAGTTTTGCGCACTTTACCCGCAAGATTCGATCCCTCCCGTTATGTCGTCGCACTACCTGGTGTTTGAGAACGGGACGATCGAAACATGGTCTTCCAGAGTGATCATCTAGCAGACGCCAGTGTCCATCCAATCCTACCGTTCTGCTACATCTCGTAGCACTGGCCAGCTAGAGTCACAACTAAGGTCAACCAAGCCAGAGCCCATAATGACTTGCAGTTGCACAAGTAAGCTTTCCGGCCTTGAAGTATTCATCCATCTCTTTGAGCCTGGGTGGTATTCCGTCGGGTGATCACAGGTAGAT
This sequence comes from Elymus sibiricus, assembly GCA_039707655.1. Taxonomy (NCBI): domain Eukaryota; kingdom Viridiplantae; phylum Streptophyta; class Magnoliopsida; order Poales; family Poaceae; genus Elymus; species Elymus sibiricus. The sequence goes on from CM077674.1 coordinate 207,504,989, forward strand.
ACCAGGATTCCCAGGCATAACCATGATAGATATCAGGCTGCCAGATGCAACACCAATCCACCCAGAGGCATATTGAGTCCTTGAAGTCTTGAAGTCTTGAACGTCATGCATGTATTGAATTATTTATCCTCACGACACTCTTGTATCACACATCCAACCCCCGTCTACTAGAGCGTAGCAATAATGAAAAATAACGTCCCTTCCCGGGCAATGGTAACATGGGTATTGGGTTTATCCTACCTCATGATACTACCTCAAGTTTCAAGTTCAATATCCTACTGTTCATGGTGGAAAGATTTACTAATAGTACAATCAAAACATAGGTAGATAAAATACATGATCAAATGACTTGCCTGGTAAAAGTTGATGAAGATTATATCGCTCTCAGAAATAACTTGATAGAACTAATCGTCACTCTCCGATGAAATCTATATTAATCAAACATTGCATTCATATAAGTAATCATTCTAGCAAGCATTCTAGCACTCAAAATAACAATCAACAAATAAAAGCAACAAAGAAATCAATAAGAAAACCAAATAAAAATCCAAAGAAAACTTCAAAAGAAACTACTAAAGAAAACTCTATGACTTAACTACACAACAACAAAATAGTTTTTGTCCTAAGTAACAACTTAACAGCAAGGAAAATACTAAACTACTGAAATTAACAGAAAAGAAAATATAAAACAACTAAGTTAAAAGAAAGAATTTAACTAGGGTTTTATGTAGCAAAAAGAAACACTTAAAAAGCTATTATAAAACCCAAGTTATTTACTAAACAAGTTTTAACTAAGAATTTAACTAAAACAATTTTATTTATTAATAAAACATTGTTTTTATTAACTAACAGAAGGTTTTCTGAAAAATAAACTAAGTGACAAAAAGATCTACTTTAAACTAAACGAATTTTTTTTTCTATCACTAAAAACTAGCATAAAAGGTTCTGTTTTTTAAACTCTAATTTGAACAGATCTAAATTATACTAAAAATTATTTGTATTAATTAACTACTTAAATAAAACTACTAGAAAACAGGAGCAAAAAGAATTAATTAAAAACCTATTTTTATTTAAAGGATATTAGCAATCTAGTGATTTGAACAAAATGCATCAAATTTAAATTTAAACTATTCAAACATACCCCAAATTGAAACTACAGAAACTAGATAAAATTTTGAAACTAATGCAAAAAGAATCACTCAAAAACAATTGAAAACATAAAAGATATTAAGAATTTAAAATCAGAACAGATTAGGAAAAACAGAAAATAAACTAAACGCTACGGATCGGGTGATGGCCACGTAGTAGTACGCGACTGGATACGGGGCGGGCGAACTAAAGCTACGGGCGGATGGCCGATAATAAAATAAAAACGGTTCGGCCTCTTAGGTTGTCTAATCTATGCCGTTAGATCAAGATCGGATGGTCAGGGAGGGACGGCCGTGGCTGACAAAGAGAGAGAGGGCAGTTCCGGCGGGGCTCCGGCGAGGCCAGGCCGCAGTGGTAATGACGAGGCCACCAGGCGATGCAGCGGTCGAAGGCGAGCTCGGGAGTGGTGCCAGCGAGGGTCCAGAGGGTATGGGTGGAGCTCTGGGGCGGCAATGGCGTTCGGTGGCCAAGGCAACTCCGGCGAGCGATGGTGGGTGATAGAGGGGGTCAGGTGGGGCGTTCGGGGGCGAACCGGGTCGAGGGGGAGAGGCTTTTATAGGGGAGGAGGCTTGGAGGAGGGGTCGAGCATCGGAAGCAAAGGAATCCGAGGCGGGGCAGGGTTGCCGTGGCAGCACGCCGGCGAAGTAAGGAAAGAGGGAGGGGAAAGGTAAGTGACGATTGCGTGTGGATACGGTCGGCCAGTGGGCCCCACTGTCAGCGACAGAAAAGAAAATGGAAAGAATCGGGCGGGTGATTCGCAGAGGATTCGGGCGCGTGGCTGTGCCGGCTTGGCTGCTAGCTAGGTGGGCCTGCCGGCTGGGGTTTCTAAATAAACTGAGTTTTTCCTATTTTTGAAATAACAGAGAGAAAGAAAATACAGAAAAGAAAATGAAAACAAATATCCTATAGACATATAATGGACCAAAATGATTAGAAGAAAATAAGGAAAATAATGAACTATTTTTCATGTCCAAATAAAGTCTACGATTTTTTTTAAATCAAACAGTGCTACTATTTGCATTAAAAGCCAATAAAACCAAAATGGTTTCAAATTTATTTTCTCCTTATTATTTCTTGGAAGGAATCATTTTACCTTCATTTGCATATAATTATTTTTAGGAGAAAAATAATTTGAATAAAAACTTCAAATGAGTTTGAATTTGAATTTCAAACCATTTGCAAATTCTTTTCTATTTTTATTTGACCAAATATATTTCAAATGCCTTTGAATTTTGAAGTGTCATATTCCTTCTATCATTTTGAATATTTCCAGAGAATTTGAAATTTGGAAATTCAAATAACTTCAAATTGAAAGTGGGTTTCAGAAAACTTCAAAGGGGCTTTCAAAATGATTCTTTTAAACTTTCAACTCTCTTTCTTATAATTTGAAGAAGTCATTTTATCTTCTCTCAAGAAAATCATTGAGTTGCATAAAGTTTCTGAATTTGAAATATTTACAAAAGGAATTCAAATCTTTTTTTTCAAAAACCCTTTTCATTTCTTTAATGGAAGAAGTCATGTCATCTTCACTCCAGGGTTTTGTATTTGAAAGAATTTGAATTTCATGGAGATCATAACTAAGAATAAAAGTTTGGGGAAAGTTCTTTTATTCCCTCTCACTTAACTTTCAAAAGTTTCAAATTCCACTCAATTTCACACAATCAATCACACAACAATCAATCATAATTATTTATTTAATATAACATTCCAAAATTTAGAATTTTGGGATGTTACAAACTACCACCCTTAAAATGAATCTCGTCCTCGAGATTCAGAGAGGCTAGAAAGAAGGTTAGGTTTGGGGGGGTCTTCTTGAAAATCCATTGGTCGTCACAAAGTCTTGGGTGCTACCACCCTTTGAAGCATGGTAACGGTTCCATCAAAACTCATGTACCCCATCCTTTGGGTTGACGGTGTCGGTCTCTTCATATCTTCGTGATAACTCCTACACTGAGGCTCTTCCGATAGGGGCATAACCTTTCCTTAAAATCTTGTGTCCTTACATCAAAATAAGGTCCTTCCGAGACTGGATCTTCTTGGCTGACAGGTCTGTCGCCAATACTAAACAACTATCAAAAATCTCATGGTGGTCAACAATTGCTGGTTTCTCTTGCAGGAATTGGGTCTGGGTGGAATCACACCGTATATCCTACGATTGGCAACGGTTGCCTGTACAGGGTTCCATCGTCCTGCCATTCTAAGGTTTTTGGGCTTGTCATGTCGACACTCTTCTAAGGTTTTAAGGCTCTTTGATTTTCCATCAACATATGATAGTTCATGATAGAAGTCTCCAGTATGGGGGCCAAGCCATCCCGTACTTGAATCATTACTACATACGCAGACAATGAATCATGTATTCGAACACTTGGGCATCCTCACAAGCATTGCAGAAATTCTCTTGTTGATGAACTAAGTTCGGATAAATCCATTGATTCTGCAAGCGGAACAAGACATCTATCGTTTCTTCACAACTCTCGGGTTTTCGTATCCTCCAATGTAACATCTGCTGATGAAATCATAGCTTCTTCTAAATTTCTTCCTTCAACAAGGTAGTGCTTGCTCCTTATTAACTCCTGGGGTCTGTGGGTTATGGGCCCACTTCAACACTTGTATAGCTTTAACTCATTCTTGGAGTTACAACTGTTCCATATTCCAACATGACACCTTCTTGGCAATTCTTAAATCCAATTGTACTTCATTCCTTCATACTCTTGTGGTAACCATCATTACAAAACTCCAACTTATTTTGTCTAAACTCCACCCTATGGAACAACATTTTCCTTTCCATTGGTCTAGTGCTCACACGGGGTATTACCACCAGTAATGCACAAATCCATCCATAGACCATATTTCTCATATCCTCGAAAATGGTCAAAATAGAGTAACAACTCATACAATTCAACATATGAAATCATGACATATTAACTTTATTGATTCATGAATTCCTTACAATCTCTGAGACTTCCATTACATAATTCAACTCCATATGAAAATAAGAGTGCTTCCTACTATACTTATTACCAATATTAAAATCTCAACTACTCAGCTCCAGCTTTCTTTGGGTCTGGACAGTCAATGGCATAATGTCCTGCAGCATTGCAACGAAAGCAATTAACTTCCGACAATTTCCTGGGCTTCTGTGCACCCTAGCTCAGAGCAACCGGTTTACCTTACATTGCCAGCCCAGAGATCAAGTCTTCTGGCAACACACAACAACTTGGTACAGAAAATAACCTCTTTATTGATCTCTAGTGGATACAAAGGTTCAAATATTACAAGATAAGTGAGGCCAAGGCGGCACCCACGGTGCGGCTGCACTTATGTACATTATTTAGTAGACATCTCAGGGGCCTCGACGATAAAGGAAACTACTACGTGGCAGCGGAACGACGATGTAGCGGAACTCCACTCCACATGGACACTGCTGGGACACGGCCTAGATTGCGACATACCGATCGACATCTACTCCTTACACGGCTTCTCCTGCATCTGGCATGACACGCCAGGTGAGTACTTTGAATGTACTCGCAAGCTCACGGCAAACAAAGCAAATACGACAAACAATAACAAGGCATTTAACAAGTTTAATGAATGAACATGAACATGATACTATCAGTCATGAAGTGTACGTGGATTGTTGCCATGGTCCCTTGGACCAACTTACCATTTCGGGGTTACCTCGTAACCACCGTCAACATCTTAGCATAGTGATCCTCACACGATCACCAACTTCTACATGTGCCATCATAGAGGTATTAAGTGTGCATGTTATTTATTTCTGTTGACCCACGGTGTGACCTACTACGAACTGTGTCCATATCCGAGGATGCGGCTATCGATAGATTATACACTCTGTAGAGGTTAGTACACTGTACCCACACCACGGAACTCATGGCCTCGTGCTCCCATTCGGGTGGACCAACGACATTCCGACAAAACCAATCTATTGCATGACACTCTCCCGGCCACTCCGACAAACTCCCCTTTGGGCTATGTCATGGGTGGCCCCGATGTCAACTTGTGACATCCGCCACCTTTGTGGCTGCCACCGTCGTGGCCGAAACAAAACAAAGTCGTCCCAAATGGGGACATCGGTACCGTAAAACTCGGGCACACAAGGTTATGACTGCCTACCGGGCCAGGGTAGCGCAAGCGCACAACCTTCCCTGGTTGGAGGCACCGGCGAGAGGCATGACAATAGACCGAATTAGGGCCTCCCCATCCAGGAAAGTGTGGTCGCACTAGTGAGCTCGATTCCATGGCACCATGACTCGATCAACAGTTGTTCAAGTTGGGTTAGCATCAGGTTTAACTGGAAGGACTGTGATTCGAGCCATAGTATGCAATGAGGTGCACGGGTCATGATAATATGAAAGTGAGTAACGAATGCATCATGCTACGATGAGAGTATATGACATGGTCTCTACTGCACATCATAACAAGATGACATATTCTCTACTGCATAATAACAATATGACATGTAACAACTATAATGCAATAGGTTATATATAGCAAATCATTTTAATAGTGAAGCATATAATGATTTTTATTCAAATAAAACCATTGTCATTGAAATGTCATCCTTGCATATGAATGTTGTGGCTTGCCTTGGTTCAGAGGAGTGTCACAATACTCCTGGTCTCCTCCAACACAACTAGGACTTTCTGAAAATAATTTAAATGCAAAAAAGAAAATGACACATAAAGCATTTTAATGCACCAGAAATTCCCAACAGCAAGGAAAATTCTCAATTTTGGCATATAGAAACTTTAGCTCAAGACAAAACTAATGCAAAAAGATTCAACTCATTTGGACTTATAGAATAGAATCTAGAGCTGGTCAAAGTTCTGGTCAAAATCTGAATTTAAATGAATTTACAGAAAATCCTGAGAGGGCCACGTCGAAAGCGTATTCTTAGAATACGCCTCCACTCATACCGCTTCGGGCGAGAGGGAGAGAGGCTGACAGGGGGGACCCCCTGTCAGGGTTAAAAGAGAGAAAGAGGGAAACAAAGGAGGTGGCACTGTCACCGGTGGTTCTCCGGCGAGAAGACCACGGCTGCCGTCGGCGACGGTCGGGATGGAACGGGGGCAGCGTGGGGAGCATACATGTACCCGTGGCTTGATCGGAGATGGACAGACGGCGATGCGGGCTTCTTCTCCAGAGACGGTGGCGGCAGAGCTCGTCGGATACGGCGATTCCAGCGACGATCCACCGAACCAACAACACGAGCGAAGCTGGGGATGACCGGAGCGACTGGACGGCCGAGGTGGATCTGCGGCCAACTCCGGCGAGGATCGGCAGCAGGAGGCCCTCCCGGCCTTACCGCGCTTGCTGGTAGTCGATTTGTGGCCAATGTGAGTGGGAGCGATGGCTAGAATGGATTGGGGTGGCCGTATTTATAGGCGAAGATGTGACAGCGCGTCGAGCTCTGCCGGAGAGGAGCTGCCGGCGAACTGAGAGGGAGATGAGCTCAGGCGAGACGTGGAGAGGAAGTAGAGGAGCCCAGAGATGCTGTGCACGCACGCGGTCACAGTGCGGCGCACTAAGTGGGGCAGGCGGCGCATGCGCGCGCACTGTTCTGCCCGTTTGTGCCTCGGCCGCTTCCTGCGTGCTACATGCCGGCATCGGGGTGGAACAGGGCGAGGCCAGGTGGAAGTGTGGGAGGCTGCGAAGAGGCAGTGACAAGTTGTGGTGGCACGAGGAGGCGAAATAGGCGGTAGCAGAGGGCCCCGATGGACAGAGCGCGGCGAGTGCACGTTGAACACCTCGCGCCCGCGTGGTCACCGTGTGCTCTGGCATATGCGGTGCTTTAGGAGGAGGCAGACCATGTCTGGTGTGAAGTCCCTTCAACGCGGTGCCGAAATGTGCGCTTGGTTGGCCACATAGCTCGATGGATATGACTTGAGCGTGCTGCAAAGTTTCTGGACAGAAACTTGGGAAGAATGCTGGGAGCAAACGGCTAGAAACTAAAGGTTGAAATTTGGGGGTTAAGCATCTCCTAGGAAGGTAGTCATGTGGTAAAAATTTCTGCTCCAACAGATCAAGGAAAAATACACTTGCTTCACAAAGTGCCATTTCTGACCAGAAGCAAAAATATTTTCCCTAGCTGAAAATTTCCAAATTACCATGTCATATTTTTGCATGGAGAGGTGAGGCATGATCCAAAGAATATTTGGGAATTTTCTGAGAATTTTCTGAGCAATAAAAATGAGGGTTGCTTCATAGCTTATTGAGAAAACAGTCATTTTCAGGAGGAAAATGAATATAATGCCATTAAAGAAAATTATCCCATGGCATTATGGTGAGAGGGATGAGATCTAGGGAGGGTTTAAGGATGATAGAACCCACTTGGAAGAAAATCAAAACTGATTTCCAAGTGGTAAGTCCAAAAGAATTGACAGAAAACCCAAATGCAAATTAAATATTCAATAAATCCAAATAAAATAAAGAAGGCAAAAACCAGGGTGTTACAAACCTCCCCCCCTTAGGATGAATCTCATCCTCGAGATTTGGTTGCTCAAGAAACAAATATGGGTATGCAGTCCTTCAGAAATCCTCTCTTTCCCAGGTGGCCTCATCCTCGGTGTGATGCTCCCATTGGACCTTATAGAATTTTATAGATTTGCTGCGGGTGACTCTGTCCATCTAATCCAAGATTCTCAAGGGTTTCTCTTCATATGTTAAATCTTTGGCGAGCTCTAGTTTTGCCATATCTTTCTGTTTTGCGGGTGGTGCGATACATTTCCGTAGCAGACATCATGAACCTCGGATAGCTCTGGAGGTAATTCTAACTGATAAGCCACTTTGCCCACTCTGGTCATGACTGGAAACGGACCGATGTATCTTGGTGCTAGACCTGTCTGCCAAGAAGATCCAGTCTTGGAAGAACATTATTTTGATGAAAGGACTCAAGATTTTGAGAAAAATGTTATACCAGAAGGGCATTAATAGAGGAGGTACTGAGATTTGTGAGAAGACCGGTGTTGTCAACACTAAGGATGAAGTACATGAGTTTTTATGGACCCGTGACTTTGATTCTAAGGGTGGTAGCACCCTAGACCTTTGTGACGATCAACTGATTTTTGAGGAGACCCCCGAACCTAACCTATTTCTTTCTAGCCTCTTCGAATCTCTAGGGCGAGATTCATTTTAAGGGTGCTAGTTTGTAACATCCCAAAATTCTAAATTTTGGAATGTTATATTAAATAAGTGATTGTGTTTGTGTGATTGATTGTGTGAAATTGAGTGTAATTTGAAACTTTTTTGAAAGTTAAATAAGAGGGAACAAAAGGATTTTCCCAAAACTTTCACTCTTGCATATGATCCCCATGAATTCAAATTCATTTCAAAATACAAAAAACCCTGGAGTGAAGATGACATGACTTCTTCCATTAAACATATGAAAAGGGTTTTGCAAGGATTTGAATTCCATTTGAAAATATTTTAAAATCAGAAACTTTATGCCACTCAATGATTTTCATGAGGGAAGATAACATGACATCTTCAAATATAAGAAATAGAGTGAGGAGTGATGCTGACCACTTTCAAAATTTATTTGAATCACTTCTGGGGAGTTTTTCATTTTGAGTTTCAAATTCATTTCCATTTATTCAAATAAAATAAAGAGAGAAGGAAAAATGACTCCTTCAAATATCAGAAAGAAAATATGGAAAATGAATTATGAAACCAGCAGGGATATATTTTATAAAATATTTGAAATCGTTAGGGTAGCCATTTCTTGAAATTATTGAATATTGGCTTATTTGAGTTTTATTCAAAATATTTTTCCTCTGAAATAAATTAATTATGAGTGAGGTTAAAATGACTCCCTCCAAAGGAAAAATAGTGGAAAAATATTTTGGTTATGTTTTGATATTTTAAAAAAATCATTTTGAATTGGTTTTATGCCTTATAAAGCCTCTGCAATTTAAATAATTATTTATATATTGTTTTAGAAAACTAAAATGTGCACAAGGACATATATGCTCCGTAGTATTTATGTTAAAATTTTCAAGTTATTTCAAATTGGTTTGAGTTATGTTTGCAAGCACTATGTGCTCCCTGTATAAAAAAACAAAGGGAATCCAGCGCCACCCTGGCGCAACCCAACCGGCCCAGCCAGCCTTTTGGCCCACGGCCCATTCCCAGTGCCGAAGCGCTACATGCCGGTCGCCCGACCCCTTCTCTCACTCTCACTCGCCTCTCTCTTTCGCTGACAGTGGGGCCCGCGATCTTCTTCCTCCCCATGCCGAACTGGAGACCTGCCCCAGCACGGCTCGAGTTCAAATCGATCAGGAATCCTATCCCTAGGCTTTCCTCTCCTGCACAAAAGTGACCTATATATACTCCTCTAACCCCTCTTTCTTTTCCCCCTACTTCCGACGCCCAGGGACCACCATACCGCACGCCTTCGTCGTTCCGATCTCGGCCACCGATGCTTTTTCGCCAGACGAGTGCATCGCCGATGAGCCCCATCGATTCTCTCCTTCTGTCCTTTGGTTTCCCTCTCCATCGGGCAACATTTTGACATGTTTCTGCCCCCTCCTAATCACTATAGCAGCGAGCCCAAGCTCGTCTGTTCTTGCCAGAGCGCGCGGAGTGCCGGAGTTTCTTCGAGCTCGCCTCGCTCACCACACGCTTCCCCGAAGGCCGAAGACCCCACCCCCGCGACCCCCTCGGTGCACCGCATCGCCTCGTCACCTTGGCCGCAGCCAACGACCGCCGGAGGCCCCGCCACCGTCGACTACCGAGCCGACCTCCCCGTCGTTCCCGTCGCGCCACCGTGGTAAGAACCTCCACTGCCCGATCCTTTTCCAACGGCTTAGATTAGATCTACTAAAAAAACGTTTCGGTTAGTAGATCGGTTTTCTATGGTTTAGACCGAACCACCGACTGGTTTTCCTTTTAATTAGCCGCTAATTTCCGAAAACGTTAAGTTTCGGCCGTCCGCCACTTAGCCCCACAGCGAACAGCTCGCAATCAATCATGTCTCGCCGCGTGGCGCTCTTCGCTGTGTTGGCCGCAATCTAGCACTTTCACGAAAACGCTGCCATGGCAGAGTTTTTCAGATTTCTGTTCCAATTTTTCTTTTATCATATCTTTTATTATATAGATACACACTCAGTGATTCTTTTTCCTACTGATTCATATTGATCCCATCTATCCAATGGTCTAAACCAAAAATATTTTTGAAACTTTAAAATTTGAATTTGACCAGATTCATGTTCAAACTTGTTTTGGCTATAACTTGAGATCTATAACTCCGATTTAATTGAATCTTTTTGCAATTTGAAGCTTAGGACTTCTACTTTATGTTAGTATGAAAAACACATAATTTTACTACTGTTAAAAATATGTTTCTGTCCAGGAACTTTATTTGATTCTTTTTGGAGTTTCATAAGTCTTTTATTTGGTTTCTTTTTGATCTTTGAGTGATTGCTTATGTGTGGTTTTATTTGCTTGCTTACGATAGATTCATCGGAGTGTGATGAGTAGAACTATCAGAAATTTCTGAGAGCGATATAATCTTCACCAACTATACCAGGCAAGTTTACTTTGATCATATTTTGAATACCTAAGAATTTTTATTGCAATAGTGTCTCTTTTCCTCTTGCATCCAATAGGAATATTGAAACTTGTAGCCTGAGTAGAATCATGAGGTAGGAACCCATGCCCTTGTCACCAAGCCCCGGGAACCGTCGTTAAGTTAGTTGCAGCTATGCTTTAGTAGACGGGGATTTGTATGAGTGTTTGATGTGAGATGTGAGTGTGGTAATAATATTTGGATCAACCTCAAGACTACAAGACTTCAAGATTTCAATACACCTCAGGGTGGACTGCCTGCAAGAAGAGGGGATCCTAGGGATTGACTAGTGATCACCCGGTTCTATAGACTCAAGAGCGGATCCTAGGGATTGACTAGTGATCACCCAGTGCTACAGACTCAAGAGGGGATCCTGGGGGTTGACCAGTGATTACCCGGGGATCATAGGGATTGGCTAGTAGATCACCCAGTTTTTACCAGGGGATCCGGGGGATTGACCAGTGATCACCCAGTTTTACGGAAGGCCACCCAGGCTCAAAGTGATTGATGGATCTTTCAAGACCAGAAGCTTCCATGTGCAGCCGTAAGCTATTATGGGCTCTAGCATAGTAGAGTACTCCAGAAAGACTATGTCTCGGTCATCATGTTCTCAAACACCAGGCAGTGCGAGGACTTCAAGGGAGGCGATCTAGTCTTGCGGGAAAACTGTGCAAACCTCTGCAGAGTGTTAAACTAATCGATTAGCCGTGTCCCTGGTTACGGACAATTTGAGCGAATGGAATTGGATTGTCTGGATATTCTCGACACTATTAATAATAATGAGTGGGTTTATTAATAATTTGGGATATGAGAATTGGTTGGCGGAACCATCTCTTTAACCACCAACTTTTGTAGTAATATTTCTTTCCACTCCTTTGTTGTAGGGAAAAACTAGCTTTTCTGCAAAACTTAGACTTAGATCTACCACAACCATAATGTATATAGAATAGACTTTTCATCTGCTTCTTATTGTGATCTTGCTGGTACATTCAATGTACTGACTTACATGGCTGGAACGTATTATGTTGCAGATATTTTCTACGACGAGTAAGAGACGATATAGGGTTACGGTCTACAGTCAACTTTTCGTTGGCGTTGATGAGACTCCACACCCTTATTTATTGTTTCCGCTGTGATATATATAAGGTATACTCTGGATCTACGGTATTTATTTTACATGTAATGTTATGATATTTCATCGAAGTACTGTGTGTGCCAGCATACTGATCCAGGGAGGGCACAGAAAGCACAGAGACTTGACCGTATTGGGTCGGGTCACTAGACATAATCACTATTATCATCAATAGTATGAATAGCACCAATAGTATAACAGTTATTATCATCGTAATTTACCAAGTTGGTGCCAAAAAGATATTCAAGATTATAAGAAGTATCATTATCTTCCCAATCATAATTGTCACAACAAGTAATAGGCATAACAAAATCATCCTCAAGTGTATCATCTTCCACAATTATTTTTGATTCATTCTCACGAGGCACAAAAATAATAGGAGTAACATTATTTGGGAGAGATACCTTTTTACCTCCTTCTTTTATTCTTCTTCTTCGCCACATTGAGTGTGGGTTTAATTAATTCTTCCGAGCTTCTTTTTGAAGAGATCGGTTGGATAGGAAGCTCCTCCTCGGCACCTGTTTCATCACGAGAGAAAATAGGAGGGAAAGGGGGATATTTACCCTTCCATTAGTATTCCTTTTATATTCTAGTGGTTTTCCCATCTTTCTATAGTTGGCTAAATAAGCATTGTCATTGCAATTTACCACACAAAACATATAGATTTCCTTTAAATTATTTTCAATGTATTTTGTGAGAATGAATACTTCAAACCAACTATTTTTATGTGTCAATTATTCACACCCCAAAAATAAACAAAGTTCATTATAAAGTTCAAGGGTGATCAAGTTATTGCACTATTTGGCCACTATTCGGTCATGAAAGAGTATGCATTGAAAATTAAGATGACCAACCTTATTGCAAAGTTCACAAGTAATGGGATGAAGAGAGCATAATTTTGTAGCAAATTTATCTATCACTTTAAGGAACAAATTGGTTTTATCATGTTTATGCTTCTTACAAAATCTATCATCCCTATAAGGCATGTCTTCACATATTTTATGCACTCCACAAAAATTGACATGCTTATAAGAAACCTTTTTTATCATGACTAGTGCAATCATCATTAGCATTTTGGATATTCAAAGAATTCATACAAACAACATTGCAATCATGCTCATCATTCAAAGGACTCACATTAAACATTTTACTAAATTCTTCCTCTAACAATTGAGCACAATTATCTGAATCCTTATTTTCAAGAAAGACATTATAAAGATAAAACATTTGAAGAAACCTCAATTCCATTTTTTTGTAGTTTTATTTTATAAACCAAACTAGTGTAAAACAAGAAACTAAAAGATTCAATTGCAAGATCTAAAGATATACCATCAAGCACTCACCTCCCCGGCAACGGCGCCAGAAAAGATCTTGATGTCTACTACACCACTTTATTCTTGTAGACTCTGTTGGGCCTCCAAGCGCAGAGTTTTGTAGGACAGTGATAACCCACAAGTATAGGGGATCAATTGTAGATTTTTCAATAAATAAGTGTGTCGAACCCAACGAGGAGCTAAAGGTAGAATTAATATTCTCTTCAAGTTCTATCGACCACCGATACAACTCTACGCACACTTAACGTTTGCTTTACCTAGAACAAGAATAAAACTACTTTGTAGGTGTAATGCTAGAACTACTTTGCAAGAATAAAACTAGGAGTACTTTGCGAGGTAATAAAAGTTTGTTTGTTTTAGTAGAGAACTTTTTGTAAAACAAAGAGAAAGATTGTCCATAGGCAATTGAATATAACATGATAGATACTTATCATATGCAATGAGGGAGAGGCATACGCTAACATACTTTCCATACTTGGATCACATGTTCTTATGATTGGAACTCTAGCAAGCATCCGCAACTACTAAAGATCATTAAGGTAAAACAAAACCATAGCATTAAGTAACAAGTCCTCTTTACTCCCATACGCAACAACCTTACTCGGGTGTAAGCTTCTGTCACTCTAGCCACCCACTATAAGCGAATCATGAACGTATTGCAAAACCCTATAGCGGCAATCCCTCATGCTTGCGCGACACGGAGGGCACCATAGGACAGCACCATATTAACATACAACTCATATCAATCACACAATACCACAATTAACCCGTATGACAAAAAGAATCTACTCAAACATCATAGGATGGCGGCACATCATTGGATAATAATATGTAGCATTAAGCACCATGTTCAAGTAGAGAATTACAGCGGGAATAGAGAGGTTACATAGCTGCATAGAGGGGGAGAGAGTTGGTGACGACGGTGGCGAAGTTGTTGGTGTAGATCGCCGTCACAATGGTTCCCCCGGCGGCGCTCCGGCGCCACCTGAAGAGAGGGGGAGAGAGCCCCCCTCCTTCTTCTTCTTGCTTGGCCTCCCCCCTAGATGGAAGGAGAGTTTCCCCCGTGGTCCATCGCTGCCATGTCTCCCAAAGGGTAGGAGCCCCTCCGAGATTGGATCTCCCTCTCTGTTTCTCTTCTGTTTCGCGTTCTGTTTTCTGGCACTTCACCGTTTCTTATATTCCCGGAGATCTGTAACTCCGATTGGGCTGAAATTTTGAGTTGATTTTTATCCGGAAATTATCTTTCTTTCGGTGAAAGAAGGGTCCCAACCGACATTCGAGGGAGTCACAAGGCAACACGGCGTGATCCCCCCAGGGCCGCGCCATGTTGCCTTGTGGCCACCTCGGGCACCGTCTTGCGTTGATTCTTCTTCCTAAAAATCACATATATTCCAAAATAATTCTCTGTAAAATTTTATCGCGTTTGGACTTTCTTGATATGGATTTTCTGCGAAACAAAAAACAAGCAGAAAACAGGAACTGGCACTGGGCACTGGATCAATATGTTAGTCCCAAAAATAATATAAAATGTTTCCAAAAGTATGTGAAAGTTGTAGAATATTGGCATGAAACAATCAAAAATTATAGATACGACGGAGACGTATCAGCATCCCTAAGCTTAATTCCTGCTCGTCCTTGAGTAGGTAAATAATAAAAAGATAATTTTTGATGTGGAATGCTACCTAGCATAATCTTGATCATGTAATCTAATCATGGCATGAATATTAAGATATGAGTGATTCAAAGCAATAGTCTATAGTTTGATATAAATACATCAATACTCAGGCATACCAACAAACAATCATGCCTTTCAGAATAAAAATGCTAAAGAATGTTATCCCTAGCCCATCATGCACAATCATTGATCCAGTCATGATGCACACACCATTTGACTATACTCAATGCATAAGAATGACAATAGTGCTCTCCAACTGGTGCTTTAATTGAGAAGGTGATGACTCAACAATAAAAGTAAAATAATATAAAAGTAAATAGATAGGCCCTTCGCAGAGGGAAGCATGGATTTGCAGAGGTGCCAGAGCTCGAAGCTTAAATCAGAGATGAATACATTTTGAGAGGTGTACTTTTCCTGTCAACGTCACGGTCGAGGATTCTCCATATCTTCCATGCTAAACACATTATTGGCGGTTCCGAAGCAGAAACATAAAGTTTACTCCCCCTCAACCATTCAAACACAAGCCATGGCTAGCCGAATCCTCGGGTGCCCTCCATACAATCAACTTCCGGGGGAGTTTGTTTCATTATAAATTTTTCATTTTGATTACAGGACTGGGCATCCCAATTACCAGCCTCTCTCATGCAATGACAAGTGAATAAACACCCATCATGAGAATAACCCGCTTAGCATGGAAGATACTGACCACCCCCTACACTCCATGAGCGGTACGGGCACACAAAACAGATGCTTATTTGAATGATTAGAGGTGGCACATGCAAATTTACTTGGAACGGCAGAGTAATACCACATATAGGTAGATATGGTGGACTCATCTGGAACAACTTTGGTTTAAGGGTTTGGATGCACAAGCAGCATTCCCGCTTAGTACAGGCGAAGGCTAGCAAATAGATTGAGAAGCGACCAACTAGAGAGCAACAACGGTCATAATCATGCATTGCGAATAATTAACATTGGATACGAACATGAGTAGGATATAACTTCGTCGCACAACTAGAGACTATACGTGCATGCTTCGGGAATCACAAACCTTAAAACCAATATTCTTACTAAACCACAATCATTCACTAGTACCTCCCACATATTACCATCTTAATATCACAAAACTATTGCAAGGAATCAAACTTATCATATTCAGTGATCTACAAGTTTTATGTAGGATTTTATGACTAACCATGTGAATGAACAATTCCTGTTGACTCTCTAAATAGATATAAGTGAAGCATGAGAGTTTAATTCTTTCTACAAAATACTTGCCCACTCTCTAACAAATATAAGTGAAGCAAAAGAGCATTCTATAAATAACGGTTTTCCAAATGTAGAGAAATAGGCATCCAAACTTCAAATAATATAAGTGAAGCACATGAAGCATTCTCTACACTCAAAAGATATAAGTGAAGCGCATGAAGCATTCTATAAATCAACCAAGGACTATCTCATACCAGCATGGTGCATAAATGAAAAGGGAAAAATAAACACAAAAGATGCTCCAAGAATTTACGCATATCATGTGAACAAAACAAAAACCGAGACATACTGATAATTGTCGAAGAAAGATGGGATGCCTTCCGGGGCATCCCCAAGCTTAGACACTTGAGTCTCCTTGAATATTTACTTGGGGTGCCTTGGGCAGCCCCAAGCTTGAACTCTTGCCTCTCCTTATTCTCCTCATATCGATACCTCCTCGATCTTCGAACACTTCATCCACACAAAACTTAACCGAACTTTTTATTAGAGGGGTTAGTACATATAACATCAAATCCCATCATGTCCTGTTGTAACATTATTGAATAATTATAATCAAACATTACCCACTGTATGCTATCACAATTCTATGGCTCCCAAGTCAATGGGGCTCAACAAGATTTCAAACATACGCAAATAAAGAAACTATAACATCAATCTGTGAAAACAGGACAATCTGTAAAGATGCAAATGAAACATATACTTATGTAACTCCAAAATTTCTGAAAAATTAGGAAGTAATAAAACATTTGTATAGAAGTACTATGTAAAAAATTCAGAATTTTTGCACGTTCCAGTAAATTATCAAAATTCAAGCACTACAGCAAAAGTTTCTGCTTTTTCACAGCACACACCAAACAAGCAATTTAAACATCCTAAAGGTAAATCTTGGCACATTATTTTTATAATACAGTGGATTTGTACAAGGGGATAATTATTTTTGTTGAAAAGTTTCTGTAATTCAAGAATCACAAAGTTTCCATGGGCAAGACCAAAGTTCAAGGATATCCCCCACTTCAACGGTGCTCGTCTTTCTCACTTTCACTTTTCTTTTTGAAAAGTTTTAGGTTCCCCTCTATATTTTTTTGGTTTCTAAACTTTTTAAAAGCACACAACAGAATAAAATGACTCTCTAAAACTTCTGAGTTGTCTCCCAGGCAGCGCTTTCTTTAAAGCCATTAAGCTAGGCATATAGTGCTCAAGTAATCGATCCACCCGGATCCCATGGTATATCAAAGCCAATTTTAATTAACAATGATTTGTAATTTAGTAGTGAGCACAAAGCAACATATATCATGCAATGACAAAGTCTAACTCTCTTCCTATGCATCGGCATGTCATAAAAGAACAATTCATGCACATCAAGTAAAGGCCAATGCATAGTATAAGCAGTTTCTTGCAATTTTATCGTACTAGAAACATAGATAGGTGGAGATGTAGTTCCTCTCTCATAATAATTGCAATTAGGAGCAGCAAGCACATGCATATTATATCCATCAAAATCATCATGTGCAACGGTAAAACGCAACCCATCAATATAATCCTTAATAAGCACAAACTTCTTCGATATAGTGTAGTTTGGAGAATTCAAAAAGATAATAGGACTATCATGTCTAGGTGCAATGGCAACAATTTCATTCTTAACATAAGGAACTATAGCAAGTTCATCTCCATAAGTATAATTAAAATTGGCATAATGGCCACTAGCATAGCAAGCATCAATTACATCAAAAAGGGATATTTCAAATGAATCCAAGGGATCATAGCAATTATCATAGCATTCATCCTTCGGTAAGCATGAAGGGAAATTAAACAATGTATGAGTTGAAGGGTTACACTCATTAGGAGGTGGGCACGGGTAGCTAATCCACTCTTCCTCCCTTTGTTCTTCGCTCTCCTCGTCATCTTTTTCATCTAATGAGCTCATAGTTTCAGCAATTTCTTCTTCCATAGATTCCTGCAAAGTATTAGTCTCTTCTTGGATAGCAGAGACTTTCTTAATAAATTCATCAATATAGGCATTGTATTCATAATTCTCAGAGGAATATTTAAGTATATCACAATTTTCATATCTGGAAAGAGCATCATCACAATCTTCATACTTTTCAAACAAAGATTCAATTTCATAAGCACCCTTAAAAGCAGAAAATTCTTCTATTTGTTCCACATCATAGTAATCATATACACCATTAGCATAAGAATCTAAGGTTTCATTATCATTAAATTCACATTGAAAGGGGAGGTGTGGAGCCTCCATCTTAGAGCAACAAGTACAATCATATCTTAAGCATAAATCCCAAACATACCAACGCAATATTTTAATTTGATACCATAAGTGTTTCCCTTTTTGAGACAAGCGATAATCCCTAAAGTATTCCTGGTGATCCAAAGTATCTCCCATTATCAAGTTGAATGGAGATTTATCAGGATTATCAAAGTAGTATTTAATGTTTTCCACATAACCAACATCGAGGGTTTTAGGAGGTTCCCCATCGCCATGAGTAGCAAGTACAACTAAGTTTTTTTGGTATTTCGTGTTCCATATCGATAACTAAAGATATAAAACAACTTAGAAAAGAAAATAAAAACTACTTAGTGATAAGGCAAACAAGCACACACGAGAATATCAACCCCACGCTATTGCTCCCCGGAAACGGCGAGAAAAAGGTCTTGATAACCCACAGGTATAGGGGATCAATTGTAGCTTTTTCGATAAATAAGAGTGTCGAACCCAACGAGGAGCTAAAGGTAGAATTAATATTCTCTTCAAGTTCTATCGACCACCGATAGAACTCTACGCACACTTAACGTTTGCTTTACCTAGAACAAGAATAAAACTACTTTGTAAGTGTAATGCTAGAACTACTTTGCAAGAATAAAACTAGGAGTACTTTGCGAGAAAATAAAAGTTAGTTTGTTTTAGTAGAGAACTTTTTGTAAAACAAAGAGAAAGATTGTCCATAGGCAATTGAATATAACATGATAGATACTTATCAAATGCAATGAGGGAGAGGCATATGCTAACATACTTTCCGTACTTGGATCACATGTTCTTATGATTGGAACACTAGCAAGTATCCGCAACTACTAAAGATCATTAAGGTAAAACCCAACCATAGCATTAAGTACCAAGTCCTCTTTACTCCCATACGCAACAACCCCCTTACTCGGGTGTAAGCTTCTGTCTCTCTAGCCACCCACTATAAGCGAATCATGAACGTATTGCAAAACCCTGCAGCAGTAATCCCTCACGCTTGCGCGACACGGAGGGCACCATAGGATAGCACCATATTAACATACAACTCATATCAATCACACAATACAACAATTAACCCGTAGGACAAAAAGAATCTACTCAAACATCATAGGATGGCCACACATCACTTGATAATAATATGTAGCATTAAGCACCATGTTCAAGTAGAGAATTACAGCGGGAATAGAGAGGTTACACTGCTGCATAGAGGGGGAGAAAGTTGGTGATGACGGCGGCGAAGTTGTTGGTGTAGATCGCCGTCACGATGGTTCCCCCGGCGGCGCTCCGCCGCCACCGGAAGAGAGGGGGAGAGAGCCCCCCTCCTTCTTCTTCTTGCTTGGCCTCCCCCCCTAGATGGGAGGAGAGTTTCCCCTCTGGTCCATGGCCGCCATGGCTCCCGGAGGGCAGGAGTCCCTCCGAGATTGGATTTCTCTCTCTGTTTCTCTTCCGTTTCGCGTTCTGTTTTCTGGCCTTTCACCGTGTCTTATATTCTCGGAGATCCATAACTCTGATTGGGCTGAAATTTTAAGGCGTTTTTTACCCGGAAATTATCTTTCTTTCGACGAAAGAAGGGTCCCAACCGACGTTCGAGGTAGTCACAAAGCAACACGGCAGGACCCCCCGTGGGCCGCGCCCTGTTGCCTTGTGGCCACCTCGGGCACCGTCTTGCGTTGATTATTCTTCCTAAAAATCACATATATTCCAAAACAATTCTCTGTAAAATTTTATCACGTTTGGACTTCGTTTGATATGGATTTTCTGCGAAACAAAAAAAAGCAGAAAACAAGAACTGGCACTGGGCACTGGATCAATATGTTAGTCCCAAAAATAATATAAAATGTTGCCAAAAGTATGTGAAAGTTGTAGAATATTGGCATGAAACAATCAAAATTATAGATATGACAGAGACGTATCAGACAACAGCAAATTTCCCTCAAGTGGATGACCTAAGGTTTATCAATCCGTGGGAGGTGTAGGATGAAGATGGTCTCTCTCAAACAACCATGCAACCAAATACAAGCAATCTGTTGTGTCCCCAACACACCCAATACAATGGTAAATTGTATAGGTGCACTAGTTCGGTGAAGAGATGGTGATACAAGTGTAGTATGGATAGTAGATATAGGTTTTCATAATCTGAATGAATACAAACAGCAAGGTAGCAAGTGATAAAAGTGAGCACAAACGGTATTGCAATGCTTAGAAACAAGGCCTAGGGTTCATACTTTCACTAGTGCAATCTCTCAACAATGATAACATAATTGAATCATATAACAATCCCACAACGTGCGACAAAGAATCACTCCAAAGTTCTTATCTAGCGGAGAACATAAGATGAAATTGTTGTAGGGTACGAAACCACCTCAAAGTTGTCTTTTCCGATCAATCTATTGAGCCATCCCAATAGTGTCACAAACAGCCCTAGAGTTCATACTAGAATAACACCATATGATACACATCAATTAACTCTAATGTCACCTAGATACTCCAATGTCACCGCAAGTATCCGTGAGTTAATTATTCGATAGGCATCAAACAACTTCAGATTCATAGTGTTCAATCCACACAAAGAACTTCAGAGAGTACCCCAAGTTTCTATCGGAGAAAAGGAGATGAAAACGTGTACCAACCCATATGCCTTGATTACCCCAAGGTCACGGGAATCCACAAGTTGATTACCAAAACATACATCAAGTGACTCAATAGAATACCCCATTGTCACCACGAGTATCGACATACATCAAGTGTTCTCAAACCCAAAGTATTCAATCTGACAATAACGAAACCTCAAAGGAAAAGACTCAATTCATCACATGAAGATAGAGAGGGAAGAAACACCATATGATCCAACTATATTAACAAAGCTCGCGGTACATCAAGATCATGTTGAATTAAGAACACGAGAGAGAAAGAGATCAAACACATAGCTACTGGTACATACCCTCAGCCCCGAGGGATAACTACTCCCTCCTCGCCATGGAGACCACCGGGATGATGAAGATGGCCTCCGGTGATGATTCCCCCCTCCGGCAGGGTGCTGGAACAGGGCTCTGGATGAGATCGCTTCGGTACAGAGGCTTGCGGCGGCGGCGTGGAATTTCTAGGTTTCTTTTCAGGGTTTTCTATATTTATAGGATTTTTCAACGTTGGATTCACGCCAGGGGGGCCCACGAGGGAGCGACAAGCTTGGTAGGCACGCCCTAGGGGGGACCCGCACCCCTTAAGCTTGTCGCTTCCTCATGAGGCTTCTGGTCCTTCCTCAAAGCTTCAGGGGTCTCTTTTGGTGCATAAAAAATCACCATAAACTTTAAGCCCAATCCGAGAACTATTATTTCTGCACAAAAAACAACACCACGGTAGTTCTGCTGAAAACAGCGTTAGTCCGGGTTAGTTCCATTCAAATCATACCAAAACCATATAAAATTGTTGTAAACATGGCATGAATACTTCATAAATTATAGATACGTTGGAGACGTATCACAGCGCCGCCGGCCCCTGGGCAGCAGCAGGCAGTCCGGCTGCGCTAGTTTGGGAGGCGGGAGAACTAGCAAAGGGAAGACTGAAGAAGAACGCCAAACATGATTTTTTTTTTCCAGTGGATGGCTCTCGATGGGGTATTTATTTTAGCTTGCCTCTCCACGATACAACTTGTTTTTATAGCCTCCCAGTTCGTGGTGGACCAGCAGCCCATTTGCTAGGCGGTCCAACCTACAGAAAACAGCACTTGTCAAAGCCCAAAAACAATGCAGTAGTATGTTTTTTAGAGGCCGAAAACAATATGGCGGGGCCTGAACGGGGCGGTTCAACCAGCTGGGTACTGGATGTCAGTCTGAAATCTGCTAGGTACCCTGTGTGTTCGAGCATGATGATGCGTTGGGTCATTCGTGTAGGATACAGTCGATCTGATCCCATGTAGTGTTCGTGTGTTAGCAGGCTAGTTAGTGATTAGTGCTTGTAAAGACTGAGCAAAAGATAAATAAGAGTTGATGCGCCCTTGCAACCCTAACAAGTAGGTGCCATTCTTCTTGGGACGATGGTGTGTCGTGTGACACCCACACGTCACAAGCCCACATTATACATTCTAACAAGTTAACACACAAGTACAACAGAAAAGGTAAACATTCAGATCAAATTCAGGTTCACAGGATATGTTCATATTCATAGCCAACATTCACAATCAACTCCTCAAAGGATTCACATATACACAAGTTCAGCATGTTTATGCATCCAAATGATTGAGAGATCACAAGCCAATATTCATAGCCAACATTCACAATCAACAACTCAAAAGATTCATGTATACAAGTTCAGCATGTTTATGCATCCAAATGATTGAGAGATCACAGCCAATATCCTCCATCGACACACTTTAATTACTTGGGGTGCAGACTGGTTAAGTGTTCACTCGGTGGTACTTCTTGCTAAAATTAATGCTTGTCTGAGCAAACTTTCGAGTACATAAGAGGCAGCACAGACCATCTGAACTTTGCTTGTAGGTTATCCTCATGATGGTGGCCTCGATGCCGCGATAGGTTTGACCATCTTGGCCACTACTTTCATCCAACTAGTTTACTGGCTCATCTTGGTCCTGTAGCTCGCCAAAATTCTACCGTGCAGACAAGGAGGCGGTGGACAAAATGAACCACCCAAAGTTTCTTTGCAGTTGAACTGAAATGGAGCATCCCTGGAGTGCAGATTGGTTAAGTGGTGTTCACTCTGGCACTTCTTCTTGTCAACATCGATGCTTGTCTAAGTGAACTTTGGAGTACATAGGAGCCAGCATAAGTATCTGACCATCTAATATTTTTGTGTAGTTCTACTGAAATAGGAAACGTAACGCTTTGCTTGTAGGTCTTCCCATTAATGTTGCATGCAGTTTGGATTGAGTATGTTCTCAGTTCTAAGAATTGACATGGAACATTACGAGATGATACGCTTAATGTTGCCTGTGAGTTGAGGCTCCAAGTTACTCCTTTTTTAAAGCTATAAAGCTATGCTGCCTCATCTTGGGTCTGTAGCTCGCCAAGACTCTTACCTTGCAGGCAAGAAAGGAGGCAGTGAAGGCAATGAACCACCCACTGCGATTGCCATGCTTATTATCTACTCATGGATTAGATTAATAGAAAAGGTGCCAATATTTCCAGCAGTCGAGCATCCCTGTTTGCACAGATATTGAGAAAGTGAGATTTACTATAATAGCAGCACTAGTTCATTAAACATATACTAACAAATATAAGCATTGTAATTATCTTCATGGCTAAAGATAGCAACATAGTAGCCTTGCTTAAAGGGTGGTATTAGTTTATTTTATTAGTGGAATAGGCTCATCACGCAAAGAATTGGTGTGTACATAAGTTGCATTAGATTAACATGCAAAACTAAATCACTTTCTCATGACAGTAGCAAAACAGTAGCACAATACCAAATTACCAATAGATATGACAAAGCACAATAATTAGGATGAAGGCCATAGGCCGGTACCAACCTGTGTGAGGAAGCTTATCAATTAGTACTTCCTTTCACTGGAAGCAGAGATAAGCGACTGACAGGAAAGTAAGGAGGCAGTTGAGGCAATGAACCACCCAAAGTCTTTGTGCAGTTCCACTAAAATCGAGCATCCCTGTTGGCACATATATTGAGAAAGTGAGATTACTATAATAGTGGTACTGGTTGATGAAACATACACTAACAAATAGAAGCATCCTCATTATCATAATGGGTAAAGATAGCAACATAGTAGCCTTGCTTAAAGAGAGGTATTAGTTTATTTTATCAGTGCCAATTAGCTCAACACGCAAAGCATTGCCATGTATCATTGGTTGCAAAGATTTAATGTGCAAAGATAAAGCACTTTCTCATGACAGTAGCACAATACCAATAGAGATGACAACACACTAATCTGGATCAAGGACGTAGGCCGGTACCAACCTGCATGACAAAAATTATTCAAGTAATTCCAGAAGAGAAGATAAAGCACTGACTGGAATCATTCAATGGTATCCTCTTGTGAGATTATATCGAGATATTATCAAGCACTTCCAGCAGAGTAAAAGCACCGGCTGGAATACAATACATAGTCAATCTTGAACATCGGAGAGGAGCCCCCCGCCCCGTGTCGCCTCCCCGCGGGCGACCCGGGCGCGCTAACCCTAGCCACCGGACTAAGGCACCCCTTCCACTCCCCTTCCCTACCGCCGCCGGCAAGTGCCGCCGGGCAAAGCCCGCGTGTCCCTCTTTTCCTCACCTGGAGCGGAAGCTGCGGGCGGGCTCTTCTTTAGCTTGAATGGCGGTTCTCGGTGGCCGGCGGTGCGCGCTGGCTGGAGGCGGAGCGGGGTTGCGCTGCTGGCTGGTAGTGGCGCGTCACGGTGGAGCGCGCATGCTGGTGGCGGCTTGGTGCTTCTCGCTGTGATGGGGATCGATCCAGGCCAGATCCGCCTCGGATGGAGGTAAGGGCCTGTGGCCGGTGCTCGGCAGGTAGGATGGTGGCGCGGCGGGCCTGGCGGGGTCTGGCAGAGGAAAGGTGGCTCGTTCGGGTGGCGGTGGCGCCGGCTGGAGGTGGTGGCGAGTTCCCATGGGCAGGCTAGTGGCGGCACTTCGATGGCTCGGCCAAGATGGAGTCTTGGCGAGTAGCGATTGTCTGGTTACACCTGTGCGGCGTGGCGAGTGGCGGTACTCTCCTGGTGGTGCCGGCCTGGGATTTTCTGTGGAGAGGCGGGTCTGATCGGCGCAAGGTTGTCCCTTGGTGGGCGACAGCCATCGCAGGCGGTCCTGGACCTGGCCGGAGGTGCTGGTTGGCTGCGGATCCATGTGCAGGCTGGGAGATGGTGGTGTGGCTGCGGTAACCCTGTCGGGTGGTTGGTCGCCAGTCCTTGACTTTGCAGCTACGTTGGCAAGTGCTGCGGTGGCGGTGGTGTGAGGCTTCTTGGACAGTGTTGCCAATTCCATGGAGGTGTGGAGATGAATGAAGCGCGGATGAAAATCTTGCACGGCTTCTGCCGGGCCGGAAGTGATGGCATCCGTGGATGTCATTCCCCTTCTTGGAGGTGTTGCCGAGCGTGTTCGCCATTCCCCTCGCGCTCTTGGAGTTGGTGGATGTCTCCGGGCGAAAGCCTCGATTCGGTATTTGGATCGGCCGATGGCGGCGTCCTCGACGCCGCTCCTCTGTTGGGAGCGTTGTGTTTGGAGACACAGCTGGCTCCTTGTTGCTCTCCTCCGGTATTCGCTACTGTCCTCTTTTGAACCTTCGTGGCGCTATGTACGCCTGTCACTGGTGTGTCCAAGACGGTGTCTTCCCAGATCGGATCGAGTCCTGCCATTCACCTGCCACTTTCTCTCAGGCGCTCAGGGTGGATGGTGCATCGACGAATGAAGTTCTGCGGCAGTTGGTGGTCTTCGGATATGCCCGCCGTCGGCCGAGACGCGGTGTGGTGTATCATCTTAGGATAGGCTCTTTTGCGTTGTAGCTTGCTTTGCGGTGGTGTTTCTCTTTATCCTGTCGGGTGTGGTGTTCGTGCTACGCTCACTGTTCGCGGTGAGTGGTAGCTTTCTTGTAACTTACATTCTTTCTTCTATAAAGCTATGGTACGCCTTTGGCGTACTCTCGAAAAAAAAGAATACAATCCATAGTATCCTCTTGTGCAGTTCCACTAAAATGTACGATTGACACAACATGATCCCTGTTTGCACAAGTAGGAACGAGGTGATACCTTCATTAGCTTAGTGAGAAATGATAGAAAGACAATAGCATATTACTTTAACGGTAGCAGCAAATCATGATGACAATAAAGTAGAAAAACATTGGCTCATTCAACCAGTGGCAATGAATTGACATATGAAACAATAGAATTACTATCTCATGACATTACCAAGATAGTAGCAACACAGCAATACAGTACCACTAGCAAGATGTAAGGATAACAAAGGATGGTACCAGCGAGTGATCCTTCTTCATTTCCACCTCCTTCTTCTTCGTCTTCGTCTTCTTGGTCTGTTCCCCTTTCTCCTCACCAATTGGTGAAACCAAGGACATGATTGGCCTTCAATGTCAGATTTGGTTTTGTCAGTGAGGGGGTACAAGTATACTAGTAAACAATAGCATTATTATCTCATGACCATAGAAAAATAGAGGTGAACACATGCGCTAAATATCATTCTTACCTAAGGGAAGGTTATGGTGCCAATATGGATGATGAGGATTGGAACACAGATCTCCCTTTGTGCAGTTACACTAAAATCGACAAACGGTTCCGGTGTGACATTTTAGTTGGACTGCACAAAGCACTTCTCGCTTTTTTAAGAAGTGTTTTGTGCAGTGCACCAAAAGGTCGCAATACCAACAAGGTGAAATGGATATCCCTGTTTGCACAAAAAGCTAAAAAGGAAACAATCAGAGTCTCAAACAATTACTGGCAATAACAATTGGTTAAACTTGTCATGACTAATAACAGTGGCATGGCTTCATTTTACCAGGGTCATTAGATTAAGAACAGCTAAATAGTTGCTATAAGGGCATGGGACAGTGGGTGTACCAGCACCATGTAGCTCAACTGGGGCATAAAGTGGTGATGCAGAGTTTGTTGCCTCAAGAGAAACAAATATCCAAGCAACATATCTGGGTTGGTCCCATTTTTGTTCTCTTTAGCCACCTATTCCTATGTGTGGATAGCAAATCTAGTCCTGGTTATACTCTATTGCCTTGTCACACACAGCCCCCACTTTCTTTCCTTTTTCAACCAAGATATTGGTTGCTTATCCAGTGTGTACAACGTTTCCCGTATATTTCCCTTTTCAACCAAGAGACCAGTTGGATAGCCAGTCTGTACTACTTTCACCCCCTTTCTTTCCTATTTGAACCAAGTCCTATATACATACTACATCTTTCCCCCGTTTCTTTCTTGTTTGAACCAAGTACAAGATTCGACTGCATGAAGTAGCTTTACCTCTAATAATAGAAAAAAATTAGGTGGCATTGGACCAGCCGATCAAGCCTAGCTATGTCGGGGCTGAGAGGTAGAAAATGATGCACATGCAGCGACGTGGGGAGCTGGGGCAGTAGAGCAAGGCCGGTTTCGAAAGAAGATATACCTGAAGGTCGTCGGGGTGTGGCTAGGTGGGGGCGGGAGGCTAGATCCGCCCACACTACGGCAGCGACAAAGGGATCGGAGGACCCCCCCCACGTCGGCACTCGGTCAGAGATGACGGTGTGGCCGGCAGTGGGACTCCTCCCTCGCCATCGACGACGGCCTAAACGCTGCACCTCCTCCCCTTCCTCGGCGGAGGGGATGCGTCCGGATCTGTGACCAGCGGTGAGCAAAGAGAGAGAGAGAGAGTGACCACCACTATCTTGCTTATATCTGGAGAGGATGAGAGTGTGTGAAGAGAGCAACCCTAGCAAGCAAGCGCGAGGCTCCTGCCTATATATACATATAGTGGAGTAGTTTTCTTTTTTCACTCCATAAAAACAATCGTTTAAAATTGTGTACGTGCCAGGTCGCACTTTGTAACGTTCACATGTGGTACTCGACCCTCAATTAAGTGAACAAACACCCCCCTCATAAAAATTGTGAACAAGCCCACGACTCAAATTATCATCAACATGCAATATTATTTATATTTTCTATGTACAGTTTGACCACATATATAAGTAGCAAAATTTTAATGCATGTCACCAAAAATTATATTGTTGGATTCCTATTTTTATGGAGTATTGATTTTGCTACATACAGTTTATATTTTATTAGTTAAAATTATGGTCAAAATATAACACAAAATATGAGGGGACTACTACTCAGCGGTACTAACAGTAGACACGCTTGACTGCTTGGTAGCCCCTCGGTCATCGAAACTGTTTCTATGACAAGCCACTCTATTCCATTGTTTCATGGGCATGTGGGACATCAAGCATCCGGGCCCGAGTGCCATCCACCAAATCACAGCGAGGTGCTACAGGCTAGACTTACTAGTCACCCCGGTGTGGCAGTCATGACCCGTCATATCACAAAACCCATACCTTTACCAGAAGTAGTAAAGTGTCCTGGTAAGTTGGACGGACAAAGCAACCATCATTTCACCAAAACGCTTGCTCAATCCCTTTCCCCCCTAACTTGAAGAAAACCACACTCCGTGCTACTCACTTTTGCCATTTTTCTTCTCTACCGACGAAGGAAAGGTGAGCGAATCAATGATGTTGATCTATTTTGTTTCCAAGATTCTTCTTTTTGCGAAGCACCGACCAATCCTCACTGCGTATTCTTTTTCTGTTGTCATTGTGATTGTGGTTTCCTTTCGATTCCTTTTTGTTTGTCAATTTATTGATGGATCCTGGAGCACTGGGCAAAGCGTTCCCGGCGGACAACCCACTTGAGACAGAGATCCAGGAAGAGAGCATCGGCCAACGAGTTGGCGATGTTGGCGGGCAAACCCATGGAGATGAAAAGCTCCAAGAAACAAGCACTGGCAAAAGAGTTGATGACGTTGGCTATGGCCGGGGCTGAAGTTTATATAGCGGGCGAATGGCAATGAGCGGTGGCAGGCAGATGGACGGGTGGCGCCGGAGCAGGTTCCTCGACAACCGCGTGTCATTAATGTGGGCGGCAGACGGACGGACGACCGGCCGTTGTATCGTTTCAATGCAGAGCAGTCGCGTGCACCGGGAAGCGGCGCTCTCTCGGTCGTTGCGCTGCTTCAAAGCCGGCACCAGTGATAGGTCGCGTCCGCTCTGGCCGGGCATGAATGCGGCACTAACGATCTGGAGTGGCGCTGGCCGTTTCAGGCGGGAAGCACGCGCGGGCGAGGGAGGGGGTTTGGGAGGTTATAAAAAAAGGGAGGGGGTCTGGGTGGGCCATTGCGGTTAGACGCTGGCATGGTGGTATTGATTTTGTAGTTTACAAAAGTACTCAGTTAATGCACTCAATTTCCTAAAAAATTGTTGTTAAAAACGTTAATTGCAATGCATGCATGCGTGACCAATAAATGACCAAAAAACTAATACATGCATTTGTGAGTTTTCTCTTAATCCTTGCTTGCAACAATTTAATGCACCTTGAAATCTGAACATGTGATGGGGAGCAATAAATTTGAAACTTATAAAATGGAAAAACTAAACATATAAACCGGTAGAGAGGGAGTATACCGTAGGATGTGTCCCATATGAAACAAGTCCCCTGGTTTGTCACCGCGAAGATGTGGTTTAAAAGGAGCACGACGTCTTCTACTTGCACGGCAACAAATCGGCTGTAGACAGCATGGTCCAGCTTTGACTGCCACGTGCAGGATGGTTCGTGAAAGCAATCGCGATGTCGAACACCACGATGAGAGGTCGTAATCTTTGTTGCCGCACGACCTTGTCGGGACTTCCGGGATTGCTATCTTCTTCAAACTCACCGTGGCACTACAAAATTTGCTCTATTTTACGACGTTTCACTTGTGTCACGTATAACACTTATTCGTCGCGGAAAATAACCCCGTGATGTTTTCCGGCTGTCATCCCCATCATCACTGAAGCGCCGTCATAGAAAATAAATTTTTGACGGTACCACTTTTTCCGTCACGCAAGATCGCATTTTAGGTGACGGACCAAATAATGTTACTGATCAACGTTTTTCGGTGACGGCCCAGAATGTCACCTATGATAGCCCAATCTGTCGCATAAGATCATTTTGGCGATGATAATTCGTCACCGGTGATCGGTCCGGGGGGGTTGGCCGGTCAAAGATTCAGACAGGTGGGGCCAGCAGTTGCTGAGGTGGGTTCTTCCATGTGGGTCCGACGTGGGTTTTATCGCCGACCGTCCCGTCAGTAATAACTGGGCATCAGTTTTGACCGGTCAAAGTTGTTGACATATCGGCCCAGAAGATGCTGACGTGGCTGCTTACAAGTGGGACCAGACATTGTTAACGACATGCATTTACGTCACAATTACCGTCGCTCGTAGAAAAAAACTGTAATTCATCTATTATTAATTTTGCCAGCGAATCTGTATTTAATTTCTAATTTCAAGAAAATAGATTGAAAATTTGATTCGTTGGAATATGAGATGTCAAACATTGGCAACACATCTTCCATTATAAGTGAATCCTGACATTTTACAAGGAGAAGCAGAGGAAAAATTCTCGAACAAAGTAAAATTAAGTTGACTATAAGCATGAGGCCATTGGTGTTTTTCAGACGATGTCTTGTGCTGACTGCGTGGACTTCCTTAACAGGTGACTGAGCATTGCCTCCATATGTCTTTGCCTTTTTTCAAAGACAGTGGATTTCTTCTGCTGATCCATTTTGAAATCTTCAATCTCTTGTAGCTGCTTCTTCTTAAGTTCTTTAATTTCTACTATTTGGGCAAAAAGTATTTCATTCAGCTCTTCATGAAACATATCAGTTGCCTTTTTTGCATCTGTCTCTTGAGTTGCAATGATGTGTTCTAGCTCACGGATGTGTGCACGAGAGGATGAATTCTTCCAGGAGGAGGATGAGATGCCCATGCTCGAAAGTAAGGTGCTTGAGGAGCTCTTTTCCTCAATGATTTCTACATCAGGTATTGCTGTCGTATCAAGCAGTTTTGATGGTGTATGCCCGATCCTCGATTCATTCTGCAATACAATTGATAGCATTGTTAGAGTAGTGTTTGATAGTTTGAATAATTATTGTCAGACTACAAATTTGAAGCCTACAAATTTGGCAGTACTAACGAATTGTTTTTTTGCAGTCAGACTCAATGTAGGATCTTTGTTTGTAGTGCATGTAGGTTCGAGCAAGTCTCCACCGGATTGATTATCAATGTTGTCCTTAGGCTTGTATCAGATTTATCAATTGGTAAACATTAATACTGGAAGAAATGTAGTAATCCAACATACAGCTTTTGCAATAAGGTATTACAAATACTTACCATATGTCTGAAGTGGGAATAACATTTCATAGGTGCAATGTTCTGGCTGAGCTTCAGAGTAGATGGTTTTCCTTGTTTCTTCGCACAAAGTTCCTACGACATGAAGCTCAAATTTAGTACGATGTTTCCAGAAGTATGGATTGACAAGATGAAGGCGAAGAGTGTCTATCATATACATTGGAGTGATCCTCACACCAGTGGTCCACAAGTTTCTGCCAATTTTCTTCATTTATATAATCAGGCTTTAACTATATAGCCTGCTCACGGGTGCGTTTTTTTACCTTGTTCCAGTAATTGTTCCTATCTGGAATATCGTGACCACATTTCCTCATAAGACCAATGCACATTTCTGTGGCATATGCATCCTTAGGGTCAATATGATCCATTCCCTGCACAAAACATACACCCATTTAGGATAGAACATATGCATGTCTAGTTTTAATACACGTTTTACAGCACAAGTTCAACTTGTAGATGAATTAGGAATTAGGAAAGAAAGTTTAACCATGTGAATAGATGGTTCGTTCACTGTAGATCTTGTTGCAGTTGAAGATGAAGGTACGTCGGCTATGGTGCACTTTTTCCCTAGTGCCACTGTAGAACCATACATTGCCTGGACGAATGCACTCGAAGACATAGTTTAGAAACAAAAATCTAGAAGTGGTACTAATCTGATGTACAAGAAATCTGTACCTGAGAAGTAGTTTTCTTAATATTACCAGGATCTTGACCTATATCAATATGACTGGCATCATCTGAACCCTATGAATCCATATCAATTTCGTAGACCACATCTTTTCTCAGCGCACATTTGGCTATAGGACAATCGTCCTCAGGTGTTTCTTCTTTAATCCTGCAGTACAGATGTGCTCGTCTAGCAGCAGCACCTGTAGAATCAGACACGACTTGTTACTATGCATGGTTATCAATAATGTGAACAAAGATTTACAGGGTATCACATAAGAAGTAGTACTGCACTACCTAATCTAGAGCAACATGTTATATTAAGAAGAAGAAATCATTAAATTGTGAAAAACAGCAGTACAAATGAACCTGTATACTAAATTACAGTAACCCTAGATAGAACTATCTGCAGTACCCCATATAATATGTCTAATTTATTAAGAAACGACATACTAAATTGGTACAATCCTAGATAGAATTAGATGATGTACGTAGCCTACAATTCGATTACTTCTTTCAAATAACAACGTGTGAAAACGTAAAAGCACGTGCAAATCTTAAAAGGGACGGTGGGGTGAGAGGGGGCTAGAGTTGTTACCTGGTAGCGCCGGATTAGGTCTTGGGGTCGACGGGGGAAGTTTACGTTGTTTGCCGCTTCGAAGCACGCCAGCCATGCCGGACGCCGGGGAGGGATCCATTTGGCCGCCACAAGTGGACTAGATCTGCGGAAGAAGAGACATATGAGGGGACGGTGGCAATGAAGATGTGGATTCATTTCCTGAATTGGGAAGAAGCTTTACGGTGGGTTTGGGGAAAATGAGCGCGGCATTTAAAATAGTTGGAGGGTACAAAAAAAGAAAGGGAACAAAAGGGCGGGGGGGGGGGGGGGGGTCGGGGGACGAAATTTTTGGGTCCAACGAGAATATTAAAGGAAGGTGGAACCTTTTTATTTTTTAGAAGAGGTTTATTTGTCGTGCCAAGGTCCAGTAAACAATTATTCAATGAACCGTGTTCTTTTCCTTGTACATGACAAACCAGCAATAATTTATATTAGATAATGTAATACATCTTTGTCCATGTGAAATTTGAACTGAAGTTACCACTTGACATGTCCTGATGGTTGTTCACTCCCCATTTCAAAATCTAGATGCCACGCCCTTCTGTACCTCCTACTAACACTACTTTGTCACGCCCAATATGCGATCCTATTCTCGAGGGACTCGGAGGCCCCACCAGGGATAGAAGCGCATATCGAGCATGACAAGTTGGTATCAGAGCCTCGACCGACCATAGGAGGCCCCTTGATTGATCGAACCGTTGGAAAGTATAGAAGAAAAACTATTTTTAAGTCTAGCTATATATCGGAGAGTAGGAATTCTTTTTACTCCTTATCCCCTTCGTCGCTCTGGTGAGGAATTGTGATGTAGGTGTTTTGATTCTACTACTCTTCTCACTGAAAATTTTTTTTACGGTCACGCGGGTATTTTGGAATCGTTATGACATCATTGTGACGGGAATTCTGTCTTGGTGCCTCCTGACCGTATGGATTGGACCCGGGGAGTTGAACTCCAAGGGGTTCTTATCACATTCGCTATCATTTCAGTTCTTGAATACCAGAGGACGCCGACATCGAAACGCTTCTATACTTTTTGTGCTGGCAAATAGTGCCGTGACTTTTCCCCAGTACTGGAGGAAATAGCTCGGATGATCCACCGTGACTAGTTTCGCTGTGTTTTCGAAGGTCTGAGGTAGACGAATTTGCGAAGTTTCTCGGTTGTGTGTTAAGGGTTGCGGGTGCAGTTGCAGCTGATTAGGTTGTT
Organism: Elymus sibiricus; assembly: GCA_039707655.1. Taxonomy (NCBI): domain Eukaryota; kingdom Viridiplantae; phylum Streptophyta; class Magnoliopsida; order Poales; family Poaceae; genus Elymus; species Elymus sibiricus. The sequence goes on from CM077674.1 coordinate 207,538,772, forward strand.
GATTGCTGAGTAGGTTCCTGGACCTGCAACCTGATCACATAACCAAGAAGTTTTGGGAGTTCTTAGGTGGGAATTCAAGTAGTTACCTAGGATATCTTTCCGACAGATGCATGATATGAGATTGGGGTTCGACGTCTAGTGGTCCGCCTGCTCACGGTCGTTTTTACAGTGGGTCTCGTTGTGTCTTAAAGAGCCCTTGTAGCTTTGCTACGGTTCGGGGACGCTTCGTAAGTCATGTACACTGCCTTGTATGTGATGGTCACTGTACGATCGAGCCCGTGTGGGCCCCACCATGACAATTTCAGACAAAATCTCTATCATATGTTTGTTCCGGCTTATTCTGCAAGCCACATCCTTTGTTTTGTTTTGAGTTGTGGTATTTGAGTTGCTTCGAAGTCAAGTGTGGATTCCATACCTTTCCTAAGCGGTGTTCTCATATTTCGATGCGAATGCTAATCCTTCTTGATCAATCGGAATTGTCATGGCAATTCTTTCCAAGATAATTCATTCCTTTTCCTCATTTGCAAGATCAATCCTCAGTTTTTTCCAACCGGCGTTCGTTTCAACCGTCCCAAGTTGTTTTCTATTCCCACCCACCCAACCCTTTTCTTCACGGAGTCAAAATTCTCAAATCAAGTATCCAATTTAATTCACGTGAAGTCTCTCCATTCTCCACCAGAGTCATCAAAGGCGCGGCTCTGGCCGACTTCGTGGCAGAATGGACGGACATGTACGAGGACGAGCCTCACGAGGCCCAGTCCCTCCTGCCAGGGGATGAGGCGCCTGGCGGATGGACCATGCACTTCGACGGTGCCTTCTCCCCACAGGGCGCGGGGGCTGGGGTCATGCTCACCTCGCCAACAGGAGACAGGCTCTACTACGCTGTACAGCCTTGCTTTAGGCACATAGACAAGGTCTCCAACAACATCGCAGAGTATGAGGGCCTCATCGCCGGCCTCAAGGCCCCGTTCGCCCTAGGCATCAAGCGTCTGACTATCAAGGGTGATTCGCAACTCCTCGTCAACTTCTCCAACAAAAGCTACAAGCCCAAGGACGAGCACATGGCCGCCTACCTGGAAGAGGTACGTAAACTTGAAAAGCGCTTTCTTGGCCTGGAGCTGCAGCACATCCCCCGCGGCAGCAACAAAGAAGCCGACGACATCGCCAAACGAGCATCACGCCGCGACCCCCAGAGCCCCGGCGTCTTTGAGGAAAGGCTCCTCAAGCCATCGGCCGCACCCCCAGCCGCGAGCACGGCGCTCCTTCGAGAGGAACTCCCGCCCGCACCACCCACGGGTGCACCAGACTGTGGCCCGGCCTCAGGAGCTCGCCTGCTGCTGGCTCTCGAGCCTCAGGCGGATAGCTGGGCCGCGGAGTTCAAGGCTAATTTGCTCCGCGGCACCTTCCCGGAGGAGGACGCAGAAGCAGAGCGCGTGGCCCGGCAGGCCACCGCTTACTGCCTACAAGATGGCGAGCTTTATCGCAGGCGCCCCAATGGCGTCTCACTGCGGTGCATCTCTGAAGAGCAAGGCCGCGAGTTGATTGCTGATATACATGGAGGAGACTGCGGCCACCACTCCTCATCACGCACCCTCGTCGGTAAGGTTTTCCGCAGCGGCTTCTACTGGCCCACTGCTTTGCGTGACGCTACCGCACTGGTCCAAGCCTGCGAGGCATGCCAATTCCACGCCAAGCAGATCCACCAGCCGGCGCAGGGCCTCCAGACGATCCCCCTCTCATGTTCCTTCGCGGTCTGGGGGCTGGATATCCTGGGGCCTTTCCCTCGCGCGGCTGGTGGTTACCATTACCTCTACGTCGGCATCGACAAGTTCACCAAGTGGGCAGAGGTCGAGCCGGTGCGCACCATCCCGGCAGGCTCCGCCGTCAAGTTCATCAAGGGCCTCGTGAGCCGCTTTGGAGTTCCCAATCGCATCATCACCGACAATGGCTCCCAGTTCACAAGCGGCCTCTTCAAGTCCTACTGCGCCAGCCTCGGCACGCAGATCTGCTACGCCTCGGTGGCGCACCCGCGAAGCATGTGTCAGGCCCAGCGCGCCAACGCCGAGGTCCTCTAGGGCCTCAAGACAAGGAGCTTCAAGAGGAAACTTGAGGCTTGCAGCAAGGGTTGGCTCGACGAGCTGCAGTCCGTGCTGTGGTCCATCCGCACGACGGCAAGCAAGCCTACTAGTGAGATGCCCTTCTTCCTTGTCTACGGCGCTGAGGCGGTCCTCCCACTGGAGCTTAAGGACGGCTCCCCGCGAGTCCTTGCCTTCGATGAGGCGCGTCAGGATGGCTCGCGGGAGACCGATCTACTGCTCCTCGAGGAGGGCCGCCGTCAGGCCGCCCTTCGTGCCGCGAGGTACCAGCAGGCCTTGCGTCGCTACCACAGCCGCAACATCCGCCCTCGCACTGTCGAGGTCGGCGACCTCGTCTTGCGCAGGATCCTCTCCAGAGAGGGACTTCACAAACTCTCACCTATGTGGGAAGGCCCTTTTAGGGTTACTCCTGTCTCTAGGCCCGGCTCAGCCCGGCTGGAGACGGAGGACGGAGTTCCTGTGCCTAATGCCTGGAACATCCAACACCTCCGCAAGTTCTACGCGTGACCCTCACGCGTACGAACGAAACGGGGCTGTACACGCCCCGGATCCTCTCATTGCATTCGCCTAATGGGCCCGCGAGAGCTCCCGCCCACGCCCAAGTGGAAGCCCCATGCTCCGCGCTGGCGGAACGATCGACCCGCGATCATACCCACACCCTGTGGAAGCCCCATGCTCCGCGCTGGCGGAACAATCAACTGAGGGCGCCCCACGGGCTGCACCAACCTCGAGCTGATCCATGCCGGACGCGGCAGCCTAGCCCCTATCCTTTTGGTTGTGTAGCGAATTTTGCTGATTTTACCTTGATGAGTTATGTTACCTACTTAATTGCCTGTTAAGTTCGACGCCGACCGGAGAGCGCCACACGCTCGCGACCCCTCCCCTGGCCGATTCCGTGAGTGGGGGCTAGGCACGGTGCCTGTGCTCGGGTCCGTCCCTGCAGCGCTGCCAAATCCAAGCGACTGAGCTCTGGCTCACGGGCCTGCTCCCGTGCATGCCACCTCACCAAGGTCCTTGGTGCCTTATCTCCTCACGCAACGGCCACAGGCGAGTTAGCGAGCGCGTGCCGCTCCCCCCATTGTGAACCTGTTGACATGCAGTCCCCAAGAAGGCCCTGCCTGAGGACCTCGCGGGCGGACTCTCGCGAGCCGGCCTTGCGAGGCGAAGACACTTCAAACGCCGAGCCTCGTGAGCACGCCTCGCCGAGCGTCGTGAGCACGCCTCGCGAGCTGCGTGAGCCCTCACGAGCCGTGGCTCACCCGACACCACTCTCCGCCCAAAGCTAAGTGTGACTGCCTCACGAGGCACTTTTACCGCCACTCAAGCTCTCTCCCCTCGCAATCCCATGGGTGCCAGCGTTTTTTCTTCTGCGTAAGCCGCTTGCACGCCAAAGGGGGGCTTCCTGAACATCGCGCCTCTGGAGCCCTCACTAGCTCCCGGTGCCCCTCACCTCCTGGCCTTGTCCCGGCATCGCGACCGGACATACCAGCGACGGCTGAGGCCTGCTCGGGGGCTGGGTCCTGACGGCGTAGGGCGCTGAGGTGAACAAAGAAAAAAAAACCAGCCTCACGAGAGGGCTTCGGGAGGGAATGCATACACCCCATGTCACAAAAGCACTAAGTTAAACATAGAAGATACTGTTTTCACGCCCCCGCGGGGCTACATCGCTTCAATGCAGGAAAATGAAAAGAAAGAAGGGGCCTAGGCGAGGCGCTGTCGCCCTCAAGACTCCAGCGCAGGGTGCCGCGCGCATCCCCAAGCAGGCGCTGCGGGCACGAGCGGCTCCGTCACCGTGCGCACGATGGCGCCGCCATCAGTTTCGGAGTCGTCGCCGCGTGTGGCTAGTCGGAGTCCTCGTCCTCGCTCTTGACGCGGGGGGAGTCATCGGCGCTTCCGCCCCCGCCGGAGGGGGCATCGCCGCCGGAGGAGCCGTTCTCGCTGGAGGAGCCGCTGTAGCTGTCCCCGCTCTCCGCGCAGCACTCCAGGCGGCTACCGAAGAGCCCGAAGATCTTCATGAAGAGCGTGGCGGCCCCGTCGTGCTTGAACTGGAGGACGTGCCCCCGCTTTAGACCGCGGGAGAGGGCGAACGACTTCCACCCCTGCCTCAGGAACATGAAGCCCGAGGGGGTGAGCTCCGTCGCCACCTAGGAGGGGCCGTTGCAGCAACCGTCGGCCTGCACCCACAGACCCAAGGGCGCGTGGTCCGCCATCGCTGCCGCGAAAGAGTCCGGGAGCCGGAGCCAGGTGCAGGGGCTGCGGTGCATGTTCACAATGAACTCATGCGCCGCTTCCGCCGAGTGGCTCCCCGCCTGGGGCGGAAGCGCGGCCGCTCCGCCGCGGCCGCCTCGGCCCCGCGCGCGTCGCCCTCCGCGCCCACGAGCGGCGCTCCTTCCACGATTGCTGGGCCCGGCGCCGGCGGCCGTCGGGGAGCGCCCGCGTCCCCGGGGAGGAATCTGGGGTGCAGCAGCAGGAGTACGGCCGCGCCCTCTCCCCCTCGCCATTTCTTCGGCAGCCCTAGCAAGAAGACGGAGGAGGCTGTGAAAGGAGAAGATGGATGGAGGACTCCGGCTCTCCCCTCTCTCTCTCTTTATACTCGGCGCAGATCTTCCCTCGTCGCTCCGCCTTCTTCGGCGTCGGGAGTTGGAGCCGCGACGGGATTTATGTCAGCACGGGCGGTTACCGAGGCGTCGTGGGAGAAGTGGGGGCGTCGCCCGTCACATCGTGCGCCACGCGTCGCGCCGGGCCGCATGCAGTTAGGGTCCGCGCCGTTTCTCCCCTCGGTAGGCGGGAACGTGCGCGCCGCGGGCCTAGGGGCTACTGTCGGGCCCATGGAACCCGGGGTACCCAGGCCCGTCTGCCTTTGGCCCAGGGCGCAATGCCTGGCATGGGCCCAGCAGGCCGTCACCACCGAGCATCTCACCAAGACCCCTCATGAGGCCCCCTCGTCAGGGAGTAGCAGGCAACGCTCAGCACCACCATCAACGGCCTCGCGAGGTCCCGTCACGAGGCGGCTTCCCGAGTGGCCTCACGAGGCGGCTTCCCGAGGTGGCCTTCCGAGGCCCCCTCCCGCAGGCGCTCGAGACGAGGGCTGTTCGGCGTGCCGCGCGGTCTGGAGCCCATCACGTGGGTGACGCGCGCGGCGACGAGCAGCAGCAGAGGCCGCGCCAGCAGGCGCGGATGAAGATGGTTTCCTCTTTCGTGCTAAGGGAGCAGGGCCAGCTATCTACTCTCCAAAGCAACCCCAAAGGTTTCCCGATCGGAGAAGGAAGACCAAGACGACGGGCGCGCAGGGCGGAGGTCATCACCGAGCCCACCGGCGCGTCATGGATCATGCTTTGGCAGACGAAGACCACCTTTAGTCAGGATAGCCTGAGCGCCTGTCCCCTTTCAAAATCGCCAAGTCTGGCAACCCTTCCCGCCTAAGCTTTGAGGGGGAAGAGGACCAAGGCCGATATAAAAGGGGCAGTGCAGCCACCATAGGAAAGGATGGATTCCACCGTCTTCAACCTTGTACGTGAGAACTCTCTTGCCCACAATAATCCCAACCACAAGCAGGAGTAGGGTCTTACATCGCAAGGTGGCCCGAACCTGGGTAAACCGCTGAGTCCTCACTCTGTCCCTCGCTAGCGCGCTCTCGCCGTAGCCTCGCCGTAGCCTAGCCGTGGTTGGAGACGAAGCAATAGAACGAGCTCACCCCAGTGTTCGAACCTTTGGGTCACCGGAGCCCGACTTCCGACAATTGCTGAGTCCTCGTGGCTCACAGATTACTACAACAACAGATGCATGTACAGGCAATGCGATGATCTGACATGAGAGCGATGCGCGTTTGCTTTTGGAGTTCTTCTTCTGCTTCTTCCTCTTCGTCGATCTTGGCCGAGATAGGTTCCTGGTTGGCAGCCTGGGCTAGCAGGGTGGATGTCGTTCGTGTTTTTCGTTTGTGTTTCATCCATAGTCGGATTCTGCTCTTCTGTATGGTGTTTGCTATGTATTGATGTATTCCTGTGATGACTATATGTATTTGGATGTAACCCCATCTATTATGTACATGGTACGATGTAATGATATCCACCTTGCAAGCGTCTTCGATATGCGCTTCTATCCCTGGTGGGGCCTCCGAGTCCGTCGAGAATAGGATCGCATATTGGGCGTGACATACTTCCATACCACTAGTGCAAACATGTTCTCCTAGATTCAAACAACTTATTGTAGATTTGTTTTCTCATTCATTGTGGTACTTCCTTTTCAATTTCCATGTACTCATAACCATTTGAAAATCAAGATGGTACGCCCTTTTGTACCTGCTACTAACACTACCTCCATACCCCTAGTGCTCACATGTTCTCCTAGATTCAAACAACTTATTGTAGATGTGTTTTCTCATTCATTGTGGTACTTCCTTTTTAATTTCCATGTACTCATGACCATTTGAAAATCAAGATGGTACGCCCTTTTGTACCTGCTACTAACACTACCTCCATATCCCTAGTGCTCACATGTTCTCCTTGATTCAAACAACTTATTGTAGATTTGTTTTCTCATTCATTGTGGCATTTCCTTTCATTTTCCATGTACTCATAACCATTTGAAAATCAAGATGCTACGCCGTTTTGTACCTCCTATTAACAGTACCTCCATACCCCTACTCCTCACATGTTCTCCTTGATTAAAACAACTTATTGTAGATTTGTTTTCTCATTCATTGTGGTACTTCCTTTTCAATTTCCATGTACTCATAACCATTTGAAAATTTAGATGGTACGCCCTTTTGTACCTCGTACTAACACTACTTCCATACCCATAGTGCACACATTTTCTCCTTTTATAGCCCCTAGTAACACTACCTCCATACCCCTAGTGCACACGTGATGTCTTGATTAAAACAGCTTGATGTCGCATCTTTTACTTGGACAAAAGCGGTTTTCTTCGTAATCATGGTTCAAAATTTGGGCTTTTTTTGTATGGGGTATTAATATCGGCTTTCTAAACATGTATATAATGCAGAGAAGAAAATGCAAGCTCTTTGGGTGTGGTTTGCTTCGTAACGTGTACATGAATGAACCAACATATGTGTATAGTGTGCATTATCGGCCCAGTGGGAACCAGGGTACCACGGGCCATCTGCCTGTGGCCCAGGGAGCGACACCTGGCGATGAGCTCAAGAGGCGGCCCAGCCGTGGGCGCCGCGAAGCAAGAGGCCTCGCGAGGCTCCAGCCTCACGAGGGCCCTCTCCACAAGGGGAGGCGCTACAGAAGACAACCTTCCACGGCAGGCAGCCTCGGAGGCCCCCTAACGAGGCGGCTTCCCACGAGGCCCTCCGCGCGAGGGAGTCGGTTGACGCCGGTCGCGCGGCTGCGTGCCCACCACGTGGGTGACGCACCTGCACAAGACGGCAACGACAGGGGCCGTGCCAGCAGGCGCGGTTGGTGGAAGTTTCCTCTTTGGTGATAAGGGAGCAGCTGCAGCTGCCCTCCCCAAAGCAAGTCCCAAAGCTTACCACTTTGGTGTATGAAGACCCTGATGATGAGGGGCGCCAAGTCAGATGTCATCGCCGAGCCCACCAGCGCGTCATGGACGGCTTCTTTGCAGATGAAGACTACTTTTGTCAGGATAAGACTGAGCGCCAGTCTCCCTTTGAATCGCCATTGTGTGGCAACCCTTCCCGCCAATATTTTCGGGGGAAGAGGACCAAGGCAGCTATAAAAGGGGCAGTGCTGCCACCTTAGAAGGGTGTCAACCAATTCCTCCTTCTCCTACCTTGTACATGGGAGCACTTTCACCATAGCAATCCCAACCAAGCAGGAGTAGGGTATTACACCGCTCGGTGGCCCGAACCTGGGTAGCTGCGTGTGTCCCTGCCGTGCTTTGTGTTTGTGTGCGCTCTCGTCGTGCTCCGCTTGCCGTAGCCTCGCCACGGTCATCGTTAGTCAATAGGTAGCGAGCAGGACCCCAGAGTTCGAACCAGGGTCCCCGGAGCCCTGCTTCCGCCATTTGGCGCGCCAGGTAGGGGGCCTGCTTTCGCTTCCTCGACCTCGACATCGCCATGGCCGACGCCCGATGCGAGCGCGCCCTGCGCAGGGCCGTCAGGGTGGTTCGCACGGAGCCCATTGCCAACGACAACCACCGTGGGCGCGCGCGCGGGGGGGGGGAGCAAGTCTCTTCCCTCCACCCGTGTGTGTAGCCGCATGGCCACACTGCCACTGCATCCTCGCTCGCCCGCCGCCACCCGCCAGATCCGCAGGCCGCGCTGCTCATGGAGCTTGAGCTGCTGTGCTACCGCCCCACTGAGGCCGGCTACGCCGCCTTGCTCGCGTGCATCACCGAGCTCGTCAACACCTCCAGAGACTCTCCGATGCCCTCCTGTTCTCTCCCACCTCCGTCGCCGCATGGCGTGGAGGCAGAGCACGGTGCGCCTCCTCCACCTCCTCCACCTGGCGACGGTGCGGGACACCGCCGCAGCGCGCACGCGGGAGCCATCCCACGACGCAACCTTTCCGGACCCCAACGACGCCAGTTGCCAGATCGTCCGGCGCGCGGCGTCAGACGCGCGTGATCCTCGAGAAGCAGCGCCAGCGCCAAGACCGTACCATCCAGGACGTCGCGGCGGCCAGGCGCCAGAACCGCGCCGCTCTCACCGGCGGCCTCGCCTCCAGCAGCGGGGGCTGGCGCGCCTTCACCCGCGAGCTGCGCCGTGTGGTGTGGACAGTGAAGTTCAAGCCGGAGCTACCTCCCCGCTATGACAGCGCTCCCAACCCCACGGAGTTCCTACAGCTCTACACCTTGGGCATCGAGGCTGCAGGCCGTGACGACAAGGTCATGGCGAACTGGTTCCCCATGGCCCTCAAGGACGCCGCGCGCTCGTGGCTCATGAACCTCGCTGAAGCTTCCGTCTCCTCATGGTCCGAACTATGCCGGTAGTTCGTCGCCAACTTCAAGGGCACGTACGAGCGCCCTCTCACGCTCAACGACCTGAGCGCCGTGCGCCAACGGCCCGACGAGACTCTCCGCGAGTACATCCAGCACTTCAGCCAAGTGCGTAACAAGATCCCTCGCGCCTCTGACGCCGCGATCATCTTCGCGTTCTCCTCCAACGTCACGTACGTCAGGATGCGGGAGAAGCTCGCCATCAACGACGAGCTCGACACCGCGGTCGAGCTGTTCGACCTCGCCGACAGGTGCGCCAAGGCTGAAGAGGGCCGCCTCTTCGCCCACAATGACCCAGACGTGGCGCCCGATGTTGCCAAGGCCAAGAGCAAGGACGCCAAGCGCAAGGGCCCCGCCGTGCTTGCGGTAGAACATGAGCAGAAGCGCGGCCGCGACCACGACGAAGCCAAGAAAGATGGTCGCCCTTTCTGCGCCTACCACAACATGCACTCCCACAGCACCGAGGACTGCCATGAGCTCAAGCTGCTTCGCGATAGGCGCCAGGACGGGCGCAGCAGCAACAACGAGCACGGCGCAGGCCGCGGAGGTGGCCGCAGCGGCAGCCGCTGGGGAGACTGCAACAACAATGACAACAACAACTTCAGGCAAGGCTGGCGCGACCAGCCGCGGTAGGCCAACCCTCAGGCCAACGCCGCCCTGCCGCCCCTAGGCAGGAACAACAGCAATCTCCCTGACGAGAACGCTGGGGGCTACCAGGAACCTCGTGAGGTGGCATGCATCCTTGGCGGAGCCCAGGCCCCCTCATCCAACCGCCACTTCAAGCAGTTCTCTCGCGAGGTGAACGCGGCCCTCCCGGGGCCTGAGGCTTCTCAGCCCCTCAAGTGGTCACAGTACGCGATCTCCATCGACTCCAAGGACCACCCCAAGTCCACGAGGGCCATGGGCACCATCCCCATGCTGTGTACGCCCACCATCAACAATGTCCCTGTCACCAAGATGCTCGTCAACAGCGGCGCAGGCCTCAACGTGAGCTCCATCGAGACCTTTGAGAAGCTCTAAGGGCCCTACGAGCGCCTGATGCCGACGAGGCCCTTCTCAGGCATGATCGATGGCTCCACCTTGCCCCTGGGGCAAGTGCGCCTTCCCGTCACCTTTGGCACCCGCAAGAAGTACCACACCGAGCTCATCGACTTCGACGTGGCGCACATTGGCTTGCCCTACAACACCATCTTGGGCTACCCCGCGCTCGCCAAGTTCATGGCGGTGACCCACCACGCCTACAACGTCCTCAAGATGCCGGGCTGCAGCGACACCATCACCGTCCGCTGCGATAAGAAGGACGCGGTACGCTCCCTTGAGCACACCTACAAGGCTGCTGCCACTGCCCACCCAGCCGATGAGGACGACGTCAAGCCTGCCGAGCCCGCACCCGCGAAGAAGAAGCAGCTATTCTCTCAGGCATGCCCCGAGACGAAGAAAGTGTCGATGGACGGCAGTGGCTCCGGGCCCGCCTTCACCATCGGCAACACCCTCTCTCCGAAATAGGAAGGCGCGCTCGTCGCCTTCCTCCGGGCAAATGCTGATGTGTTCGCATGGACAACATCAGATTTCTCCGGTGTGCCGAGGGAGGTGATCGAGCACCACTTAGCGGTGTGCCCCAACGCATGCCCCATCAAGCAAAAGGCACAGTGCCAAGCGCCCGAGAAGCAAGAGTTCATCATCCAAGAAGTTCAGAAGCTGTAGGAGGCAGGAGTCATCCGCGAGGTGCGCCACCCTGAGTGGCTCGCCAACCCTGTCGTGGTCCCCAAGCACAGCGGCGAGGGGCGGATGTGCGTCGACTTCACCAGCCTCAATAAGGCCTGCCCCAAGGATCCCTTCCCGCTGCCACGAATCGACCAGATCATGGACTCAACCGCTGGGTGTGAGTTGCTGTGCTTCCTAGATGCCTTCTCAAGCTACCACCAGATCAAGATGGCGACGGAAGACGAAGAGAGAATGGCCTTCATCACCCCCTGCAGAGTGTACTGCTACATCTGCATGCCCTTCGGCCTGAAGAGCGCGGGGGCTACCTTCCAGAGGCTGATGCGCATCGCCCTGGGGCCCCAGATGGGAAGGAATGCAGATGCCTACATGGACGACATCGTCGTGAAGAGCTGCAAGTCGTGCTCCCTCATCGCGGACCTCGAAGAAACCTTTGCCAACTTGCGCAAGGTCAATCTCAAGCTCAACCCCGCCAAGTGCGTCTTCGGAGTCCCTTCCGGCAAGCTGCTTGGCTTCCTGGTCTCCCACCACGGCATCGAGGCCAACCCTAAGAAGATCAAGGCCATCGAGCAGATGCGGCCTCCCCGGAACCTCAAGGACATGCAGCGTCTGGCGGGATGCATGGCCGCGCTTGGGCGTTTCATCTCCAAGTCTGGCGAAAGAGCCCTGCCGTTCTTCAAGCACACGAAGAGATCGGGCCCCTTCAAGTCGACTACCGAAGCTGACGCGGCCTTTGAGGACCTCAAGAGGTATCTGACGAGCCCTCCCATCATGGTTGCTCCGCGTCCCAACGAGCTTCTGCGCCTATACTTGGCAGCCACCCCCAGATGGCCAGCGCGGCCCTTGTGGTGGAACGAGAAGAGCTTACTTGTGCCAAGAAGAAGGCTGCCGCGCCTGTGCCCCCAAGGCCGCACCTGCGTCTGTCGAGGGCCCTCCTCAGGAGGCCCCTGACGGGCCGCCTCCCGAGCCTCCCGGAGAACAAGCTGCTGCACCTGCGGCTACGCGCCTCATCGAGCACCCTGTCTACTTTGTCAGCACAGTGTTGCGGGATGTGCGGGAGCGGTACCCCATGCAGCAGAAGCTCCTCTTCGCAATCCTCATCGCCTCCAGGAAGCTGCGCCACTACTTCCAGGGCCACCCCATCAAGGTGATCATGTCCTACCCACTGGAGAAAGTCGTGCAGAGCCCCAGCGCCACTAGCCGCGTCGCCGAGTGGAATATCAAGCTGCAGGCCTTCGAGCTGGAGTTCCTCACCACAAGGACGATCAAGGGTGCAGCCTTGGCAGATTTCATGGCGGAATGGACGGATCCGCACCAAGAGGAGCCTCGCGAGGACAAATCCCTCCTACCTGGGAAGGACACCCCTGGCGTCTGGACCATGCACTTCGATGGCGCATTCTCCCGGCAGGGCGCGGGGGCTGGCGTCGTGCTCACCTCGCCAGCAGGAGATAATCTCTACTACACCGTACAACTCTGCTTCAAGCATTACGACAAGGTCTCCAACAACATCGCTGAATATGAGGGCCTCATCGCTGGGCTCAAGGCTGCCTTCGCTCTTGGCATCAAGCGCATCCTCATCAAGGGAGATTCGCAGCTCCTCATCAACTTCTCCAACAAAAGCTACAAGCCCAAGGATGAGCACATGGCCGCCTACCTGGAGGAGGTGCGCAGGCTCAAGAAGCGCTTCCTCGGCATGGAGCTCGAGCACGTCCCTCGCGGTAGCAACAAGGAAGCAGACGACATCGCCAAGCGGGCATCTCGCTGTGAGCCTCAAAGCCCCGGTGTCTTCGAGGAAAGGCTCCTGAGGCCATCAGCTGTACCGCCCGCCACAAGCGCCGTGGAGCCTCACGAAGAACTCCCACCCGCACCTCCCGTAGGTGCGCCAGACTGTGGCCCGCCCTCAGGCGCCCGCCTGCTGCTGGCGCAGGAGCCACAGGCCGATAGCTGGGCTAACAAGTTCAAGGCTTATCTGGAGGATGGCACCCTCCCGGAGAAGGGCTCAGAGGCGGAGTGCATGGCCCCCCAGGCCACATCTTACTACCTGAGGGATGGCGATCTCTACCGTAGGCGCCCCAATGGAATCGCGCTGTGGAGCATCTCAGAGGAGCAAGGGCCCGAGCTGCTTGCCGACATACATGGTGGAGACTGCGGCCATCACTCTTCATCTCGCACTCTAGCCGGCAAGGTGTTCCGCAGCGGCTTCTACTGGCCCACCGCGCTTCAAGACGCCACTAAGCAAGTCCACCAACCGGCGCAAGGGCTCTAGACCATCCCCCTCTCGTGGCCCTTCGTAGTCTGGGGGCTAGACATCCTGGGCCCCTTTCCATGTGCAGCCGGCGGCTACGGCTACCTATATGTCGCCATCAACAAGTTCACCAAGTGGGCGGAAGTGGAGCCTGTCTGCTCCATCCCGGCAGGGTCGGCCGTCAAGTTCATCAAGGGCCTCGTGTGCCGCTTCAACGTCCCCAACCGCATCATCACTAACAACGGCTCACAGTTCACCAGTGGCCTCTTCAAGTCATACTGCGCTAGCCTTGGCACGCAGATCTGCTACGCCTCCATGGCGCACCCGCGAAGCAACGGCCAGGCCGAGCGCGCTAACGCTGAGGTCTTCAAGGGCCTCAAGACACGAAGCTCCAAGAAAAAGCTCATAGCCTGCGGCAAAGGCTGGCTCGATGAACTACAGTCCGTGCTGTGGTCGATCTGCACAACAGTTACCAAGCCTACCGGTGAAACACCCTTCTTCCTCGTCTACGGGGCGGAAGCGGTCCTTCTTACTGAGCTCAAGCACGGGTCCCTGCGGGTCCTCGCCTTCGACGAGGCTCACCAGGATGGCTTGCGGGAGGCTGATCCACTCCTCCTCGAGGAGGCACGTCACCGGGCCGCCATCTGCACCGCCCGGTATCAGCAGGCGTTGCATCGCTACCACAGCCGCAACATACGCCCCCGCACCCTTGAAGCCGGCAATCTTGTCCTACGAAGGATCCTCTCCAGGAAAGGACTCCACAAGCTCTCTCCCATGTGGGAAGGCCCATTCAGGGTCGTGCATGTTTCCCGGCCTGCCGCAGCATGGCTGGACACAAAGGAGGGTGTTTCGGTACCAAACACATTGAACATCCAACACCTCCGCAAGTTCTACCCGTGACCTCACGGGCATGAACGAAGTGGAGTTGTACATGCTCCGGAGCCTCTCTTTGCAGTACTTGCTGAGGCCGCGAGAGCTCCCGCCCACAACCCAGTGGGGCCCCATCCTCAGACATGGCGGACTGTTTACTTGAGGGCGCCGCCAGGCCACCACATCCTCAAGCTGCTCCGTGCGCATGACGGCAGCCTTATATTTTTGGTTGTGTAATGAACCCCTTTTTATGCAGCAGTAAAGTTTTATTTCCTAAGTATTATGTGTGCTTGGTAAGCAATTTGCTTCAGGAGTTGTGCGGCTTGCGACTTCCCTCCTGCGTATCACGCGAGCGGGGGCTGGACACGGTGCCTGCGCTTGGGTCAGTCCCAGCAGCGCCGCTAAACCCAAGAGACTGAGCTCTGGCTCGCGGGCCTGCTCCCGTGCATGTCACCTCACCAAGGTCCTTGGCACTTTGTCTCCTCACACGAAACCCATGAGCGAACTAGCGAGCGCGCGCCGCTACACTACTTGTAAAACTTGTTGAATGTGGTTGTCACAGAAACAAGGCGCGTAGAAGGCCTCACGAGCATTGCCTCGCGAGGCGACCCACGGCGCATCGCCTCTTCAAGAAGCCCGCAGGTAACCTCACGAGCGCTGCCTCATGAGGCAGCCTACAGCGCCCATCTCCGCCAAGCGCCGATGGTGGGCCTCATGAGTTAGCGCCTTGCGAGGCGCACCCCACAATCCACAGCACGTCAAGCCTCACCCTCCATGAAAAAGCTAAGTCTAGACGCCTCGCGAGCTCTCCTCAGCGCCTCTCAAACTCTCTCTCCCTCGCAACCTTGCTGAGTGCTAGTGTTTTTTCCTTTGCGCAAGCTGCTTGCACATCAAAGGGGGGCCTCCTGAGCATCGCGCCTCTGGAGCCCTTACCACCTCGCGGAGCCCTACACCCTCTGGCCTTGTCTTGGCACACGTCATAACATACCAGCGACAGTCATAGCACGCTCGGGGGGCTGGGTTCTAGCGACGTAGAGCATGAAAGCATGTAAAAAGGAAAGACAGGCCTCACGAGGATGCCTCACGAGGAGCAGAAATCACGACAAGCATTAAGTACTTAGCGAAATTACAAAAGCAATGTTTTCACGCCCCCACGGGGCTGCACCTACTCTACTACAGGATAAAGGAAATGAGGTGCCTAAGCAGACGAGGCGATGTCGCCGCCGTCATCGTTGCCTTCTTCGCCGCCGTCGCCACCACCGTCGCCGCCGCCCTCGCCAGAGCTTTCGCTGCCGTGGGAGAACTTCTGGACCAGGGCCTCCATGTGCTCCCGCACCTCCTTCTCGAGCCCATCGCGAAGCTTCGGTGGGACAGGGCCCATCACCATGTCGAAGTTGAAGGTGGCGTCGGCGCGGAGAGGTTGTTGAAGACCCGCGTCGCCGCCTGGCTCAGGAGGTCGCGGCACTCCTCCTCGATGATGTCGTCTATCCGTGCAGCTCCGTCCTCCACCCTCTCCACGAGCTTAGTGAAGAAGTTCAGATAGCCGGCGTTGTCATCTTCAAGGGGGTCCTCAAACCTCTCGATGGCAAAGCTGGAGAGGGCGGCATGAGCGTGGTGCGCAAGGGCGCAGTACATCTTCGCACGCTCATGCTGCCGCCCCCGCTCCCGGGACGCCTCGTCTTTGGCTTTCTCAACGATGTCGGAGACGTCGCCCACCTGCGCCTGCAGCGACGCCAGTTTCCCCTCGGCGTCTGCCTTGGCCTTCGATGCGAGCCGCCGGGCAGCCTCCGCCTCCTGCACCTGGTTCTTGAGGTGGGAGATCTCGTCCTTGAGCTTGCCCCGCTTCTTGGTGAAGCGATCCTCTTGAAGCCTCAGCTTCTTGCTGTAGTCCTTGGTGAGCGCTTCGCGCTCGTTCTTGGACTTTGCGTCAGCATCCGCCTGGATCTTCTTCTCCTTTTTAGCCAGCTGGGCATTGGCCTAGGTGAGGCGCTCGTCGTAGGAGGCTTGGGCGCCCACCACCTGGCGGTCTAGCATCGCCAGGCGCTCACGTTCGGTATCCTGCTCAGTCGCCGTCCTCGCGAGCTCCCGCTCCCGGATCTCGGCGTCGCCCTCGCGGAGTGCAAGGGCCTCCTCGCGCTTGGCGAGCTCGCCCTCGCGGAAGGCAAGCTGCCCCTCATGAGAAGCGATGGCATCCTCCCGCACCTGGAGTCGTTGCTCCCTGGCGGCGGCCTGCTCCTGGAGTACCTTCGTGTGGGCCTCCGCCGCCTCACGATGCCTATCGGCCCCCTCAGTATCCCTGACGGCGCTCTCAAAGATCTCCTTGGCATCCTGGGCTGCCTTCTCACACCGCTCCCACGCGGAGTCATCCTGCCAGCGACCCAGCTTGATGGCCAGGTCAAGCTGGTGCCACCCCTCCGCGAGACACTAACGCTCCTCGATGAGACGCGTCTCCTCCGCCTGAAGGTCCGCCTCAAGTGTGTCGAGGGCCGCCCTGGCGCCCTGTAGGGCCCCATGCTTGAGTACGGTGCTGCTGCTCACAAGCTGCAGGGCCCAGCCAGTGCGCGGCTCGACGCTGCCCTCCACTGTCATGGCCTATGAGGGCCCGGCGCCAGACCCCCTCCGGGCTTCCGTGTCCATGCTCCCCGTGGGAGCCGCGTCCCCTGTCAAGAGTGGTGGGCTCACCGTGGTCTCCTCCTTGGTCTGCCGCGCTGGCGTGCGCCGCGGGCTCGTCGTGCTTGCGTCCGGAGCTTGGTGCACGGGTGATCACCGGGGGCTCGCCGTAGCCCCCTCGGCGGCATCGGTCTCCTTTGCGGGAGTGGAGCCCTCCGGAGGGGTCGGCTCTTCAGCCTCCTTCATCACCGCATCGCCTCCCGCGCCAGGCGCCTCTGGCAGCATGGCCTCTCCTCCGGAGGCCTCCTCCTGAGGTTCGCTTTCCCTAGCTAGGGGAGGCAGGTTCTCACGTGGCTCGGGAGGAGCCGCGTGCTCCCTTTCCACCTCCACGTGCCCCGTTTCAATCTCAGGGTGGTGGGTGACCTCCTCATGCCCCTCGGCGCCCGTGGTGGGCACCGTGGCCCCCTTCGAGTCGGGGGCCTTCCTCTTCTTCTTTGTGGGCTCCCTACGTAGCGCGAGGGCTCAGCCTCGGATCTCAGGAGGCAGAAAGCAAGACTCAAAGCAAAGAGAAAGAACAAGACGAAAAGACTCACTCGTCGTTGGGGACCCAATGTCTCTTCCTCAGCTTCAGCAGCGGGCAGCTGCCACTGTCGCTCCCGTGAGGCTCACTTGCGCTCCCTCCGGAGGGCTCGGCGCGGGGCCTGCCGGGGTCCCCTTCCGCCGGGCCGGTGCCGGTCCTCTCCACGAGGGGCTCGGCGGCCTCGCCGCCGATGCCAGTCTTCTCCGCGCCAGGCTCGGCGGCCCCCGCGCTGGTGCTTCCTTCGCCCCCCCGTCCTCGCGGGCTGGGAGGGCATGACCACGAACCAGTCGTCGTCACCGTCGTCGCTAAGTTCGGCCAGTAGCTGGCGGCGGGTTCGCGGGGCCACCCCACCATCGCTCTCCTCCGCAGTGCTTGCCAAGGCCTCTGCGTCATCGCGGCTGCCTGAGCCGTGCACCACCACAAGGGGGTTGGTGCGAGGCCCCTCGTGGCCCTCAGGGACCAGGCCCCACTGGTCGAACCACGACATCTCATTGATGATCACGTCTCAGTTGGTGTAGCGGTACAGAGGATACGCGGCCTCAGGCATGTTCCCTACCTCTTCGACAAACAAATCTTCATGACCTCCTCCAACACCGGCTCGGTGAGGTGGTCGACACTTAGCCTGATCCGGTCCTGGGCGCCGGTGCTAGTCCACACCGGGCGCGAGCGCTTCTGGAGGGGGGCAATGCGCCGGCGCATGAACTCCATGGCGACCATCGCCCCCGTGAGCTTCGCGGCCTCCAGCTCCTTCATCCTCTCCACGAGTGGCGCCAGCCTATCGTCGGAGAGCTTTGTGTGTTCCCATCCAGAGCTCTTGACGGCGGGGGTGGCCGGCGTCAGCAGAAGGGGGCTGAACTGGCCTACGTCCATGTAGATCCAGCGCGCCCGGTAGCCTTCCACCTTCTTCGTGATCTTCATGGGGGATGATGCTGCCGGCCATCCCGTCGACCATGCGGAACGAGACACACCCAGTGCACTGGTTCCCCGCGGACACCCGTAGGCTGTAGAAGGTGCGGAAGAGGGCCACGGAGGGCATCACGCCCAGGATGCTCTCGCAGAGGTAGGCGAAGATGGCGAGGAGGAGGATGGAGTTGGGTTGAAGATGGAGCGCGTGGATCTGATAGTGGGTGAGGATGGCGCAGAAGAAGTCGGAGAAGGGAGGTACTAGGCTGGCGAAGATGGAGTGGAGGAAGAAGGGGAAGGTCGTCACCTCCAGGTCGCCGTTCGCGTGCGAGGCCGGCCAGATCCTCGTGGCCTTCCACTCGTTGTGTTCGCAGGCGGTCATGGGCCGCACCTTTTCTAGCCCCTCCTCGTTGAGGACGATGGATCGCAGCAGGGCTGGCTCCAGGTCCGCCGGAGACGGAGCTGCGGCCGCAGCCGTCGCCTTGCCTTTTTGCCGACGGGAGCCATGGAAGCATGGAAGCTTGGGAGTGAGAGGAGGAGGTCGCAAGGAGCGGTGTGCGAGGGAGGCGAGAGGTGCGAAGGAAGGCAATGATGACGTTGTGCCCCGCGTGGGTCAGTTTTATGGCAGAACGGGCGGTTACACAGGCGTAGTGGGGGAAGTTGGGGCGTCCCACGTTCCATCGTGCACCACGTGTCCCTGCCTGGGCCCGGCAGTCTACTTAGGCCCTGCGCTGTTTCGTTCCCAACGGGCGGAAATGTGCGCGTCGTGGGCCCGGGCGCTTCTGTCGGCCCAGTGGGAACCAGGGTACCACGGGCCGTCTGCCTGCGGCCCAGGAAGCGACACCTAGGATGAGCTCAAGAGGCGGCCCAGCCGTGGGCGCCGTGAAACAAGACGCCTCGCGAGGCTCCAGCCTCACGAGGGCCCTCTCCACAAGGGGAGGCGCTACAAAAGAGAACCTTCCGTAGTAGGCAGCCTCGCGAGGTGGCTTCCCGCGAGGCCCTCCGTGCGGGGAGTTGCGTGACGCCGGTCGTGCAGCTGCATGCCCACCATGTGGGTGACGCGCCTGCACAAGACGACAACGACAGGGGCCGTTCTAGTAGGCGCTGTGGGTGGAAGTTTCCTCTTTGGTGATAAGGGAGCAGCTGCAGCTGCCCTCCCCAAAGCAAGTCCCAAAGCTTACCACTTTGGTGTATGAAGACCCCAATGACGAGGCACGCCAGGGCGGATGTCATCGCCGAGCCCACCAGCACGTCATGGACGGCTTCTTTGCAGATGAAGACTACTTTTGTCAGGATAAGACTTAGTGCCTGTCTCCCTTTGAATCATCGTTGTGTGGCAACCGTTCCCGCCAATATTTTCTGGGGAAGAGGGCCAAGGCAGCCACCTTAGAAGGGGGTCGACCAATTTATCCTTCTCCTACCATGTAGAGAGGAGCACTTTCACCATAGCAATCCCAACCAAGCAGGAGTAGGGTTTTACACCGCTCGGTGGCCCAAACCTGGGTACCTGCCTGTGTCCCTACCGTGCTTTGCGTTTGTGTGCGCCCTCGTCATGCTCCGCTCGCCGTAGCCTCATCACAGTCACCGTCAGTCGATAGGTAGCGAGCAGGCCCCCAGAGTTCGAACCAGGGTCCCCGGAGCCCCGCTTCCGACATGCACAAGTAGAAGTAAGATGCATGTTACATCGGCCATGACGACTTGTCAGGTACATCTACCATTCACTGTGATTGCTTGTTGTTTTGTTAGAAAATTTAGTTGCAATCTTAGAGAGTGGACATGCCTACTTCAGAACAAATAGATGACAGATTGGTCGCCACGTCAATTTTGGATAAATTTGGAACGCATTTGCTACAATTGGTTGTTGATTTGTAGAGATCATATGGCTTTGTGCTGTGCATATGATTGAATAGAACAGGTTTGTCGTGGCAAAACGATGACCTATGGGATCGAGAGGATCCCTTTGCGGTTCGGGAGTGGGATCACAATACTACAAAGAGCAGGGCTAGTAGATATGAGCACAAGCAACGATTTATCCAGGTTTGGGCCGCTATGAGCGTAAAACCCTACTCCTGTTCTAGTGGTTTGATTGTATGTGAGCTCAAGGGTTACAAAGAGCGCAGCTCGCCGGCAAGGTGCGTGGGAAGTGCAGCTACTGTGTGTAGTTGAGCTAAGAGTCGACCGTTCTAAGTGTAGCCATGGGCCTCCTTTTATAGGCCAAGGGGTCACCACAGAGGCTAACATGGTCATTTACAGAGTATAAATAGTAACTTGCACCGTCACCACGTCTATCTCCAGACGGGGTAAGACAAGCGCATTAAATGCACCGTTAGGTGCTACGTCCGGGAGGCGAGGCTTTGGATAAAATATCTGTACCACCGGTCCTGGCGCCCTCTTGTCACCTTGACACATCCCAGGGATGGGTGTCATTAAAGTTAATCCTGGCGTGGCATGCTGACACGTGCCTTGGCCAGCTGCGTTGACTGCCTACCTGCTCGACACCTATCATGCGTGCTTATCTAGCCAGTGATGAGGTGGAGCGGTAACATGACAGAACGAGCTTGCCGGCAACCATAGTCTTGGTCTTCACCATGCCGGTACGGAGCTTGCTAGCAAGGGCAATCTTGATCTTCAGTACGAGAATAGTACTTCTCGATGACCTGCCTTGAGGTCTTCCTCATGGTCTTGTTTATTCCAAGTCTGAAGTCATAATTATCCTCCATCAAGCCCTTGATGTCAAGGAGGCTACAACTGCCTGTGCACAAGTCAGTGTACGAGGGCACCCATGCTTTAGTACACCGACAGGAGCCCCTGGGCCTGGGCCACACGCGCATGCGAGGCGTCGTTTGGCCAGGCCAGAACAGTGCACATGCACGTGTGGCAGAAGATAACAGTCGTAATCTTCTCTATTACCATGCCCCCCACGACGCGCATTAAATGCGGGCGTGTGAGAGGTGGAATGGAATGGGCGCGAGGAGGTAGTGCGCCTGAAAAGCGTAGCCATGTAGGACGGTAAAGAGCTAGCCCCCGCGCCTTCCCCATAAAAACGAATCCGCGAGGGGCGCTGCTCATTTTCCCCCCTTCTCCCAATCTCGCCATCGCCGCCGCCTTTGTCTTCTTCCTTGCGCCAGAGCAGAAAACAAGCTGTCGGTGTAATGAGAACCAGGGTCTCATCAACCTTCTTAGCATGGGTCATTCCCGTCCAGGATTGTTGACTGGCGATCCCGGCAAGGCCAAGCTTCCCGGCGAATACCATATCTGGCAAGCATTATATTAACAAGCCAGAACAAGAGCTCGTTGGGGAGAAGCTTCTTCCCAGCGGCATGATCTCCTAGCAAGACAAGACCCGGCAAGGCTTGCCGGGGGACAGTTGGGAGCAAACACAAGAATATCAAGAAGGCATTCAAGCCGATGATCAGAAGACAGAAGATCGAAGGCTGGATTCCCGGCAAGATACTTGCCGGGAAAGCTCACGAAGACCCGGCAAGGACTCGCACCCGGCAAGATCCCGCCGCCCGGCCACCGCTCCAGCGCAGCGACCAGCCTGTCGTTTAGGGTTTGTCCTCCTGAATGCGTGTCATGGCACTAGCGGCGGATGGGGTTAAGCGGCGCTGATGGGACGGGCTCTTTTTCCGTCCCCAAGAAAGTAAGGGACACCTAAGCGGAGCATTTAATGCGTTTGTCCTAAGTCATCAGTGATAAGCATATAAACACTGTAGTAACTTTACACCTCTTGTACTTGCTATTCGCCACTGTTGGTGACCCCTTTGTCATATAAAAGGAGGCCCAAGGCGAAGCTACAGAGAAGGGGGAAGAGGCTTTCTGGCCCAGCTGCATGCTTAGCCGCCCTTCTTGTGTACTGTTCACCAAGAAGCGCTCCGTGTATCTGAGCTCAAATGCCCACAATAAACCAAAGCAGGAGTAGGGTTTTACGCTACTCAGCGGCCCGAACCTAGGTAAAAAATCCCCGCGTTAATCGTTGGATCCGCTCTTTGTGTACATCTTCTCCCTAGCCGAACCGTAAAAGGGATCCACACGATCCCAAAGGTGTCGTACGTCGACATCTTTGGCGCGCCAGGTAGGGGGAGAGGTTGCGCGAACCCGATCTAGCGGTCAGCGCGTCAGTTTTTGATCTTCTTCATCGTCATGGCGCCCAAGAAGAAGCGGGGGCGGCTGAAATTCCTTGCGAAAGCTAAGTCCTAAAACTTTAATCGCTTTCTGCTACGTAGTCTTATCCTTGATGGTGTTTTGGTATACCCTGTGCGCGGGGGAGCGCTCTTAAAACACTCTGCGCTCCTAGTTGTTCTGGGTCCGCCCAGCAACACAGATTCAGCTGTAGTTGTTTCTAGAGCGTTAAGCTCCCGAAGAGGCGGCGTTCTCGATAGGCTGCTAGACAGGACCCGGTCCTAAGCGCCATTGACTAGGACGTAAGCATTAGGGAGGTATTCCGGCTAGCGTAGGGATTCATTGTACAAAAATGCAATCATTTAAGGAAAGGGCTTAGCAAGTTTTATTTTAAGGTTTCTGCGTAAACCCGTATGCTGAGGAGCCTTCCCGGGGCTAGTTGCGCTCCTTGTCGCCTCGAGTCCGCTCGACGATGTGAGCAGCTGCACTAAAGCTGGGAAGGAAAAACCTTTTTCGGGAGGCGGCGTTCCCGGCAAGCCACTAAGGACCAGCTCCTCAAAGCGCTGCTGACTGGATCGTGCGCACCGGAAAGTGTTCCGGCAAGCAAGGGAATATTCGGCAGAAGTCAAAATTACAACAAATTAGTCATAAACCAGAAGCTAATTAATTTGTTGTGTTAAAACGCTGTCGTGGCATTACATGTCCGAATCAGTGTTGCAGGTATACAGGTGGGCGATTACTTTGCAGCCTTCCCGGCAACATCATTGCTGGAAGCCGGCGTCGAGAACGTCAAAGTTCTTCGCTGAAGTCATAATCCTTCCTGGCAACATCTTTGCCGGAGGCCGGCATCGAGAACGTGAAAGTTCTCTGCCGAAATTGCAAACTTTTCCAGAAATATTCTTCGGCGGAAGAATAGCAAACCTTGTCGTCGAGCCATGAGCCATGCGCTCTGACAAGGGGGCTTTCAACCTTGTCGTCGAGTCATGCGCTCCAACAAGAGGGCTTTCAACCTTGTCGTCGAGTCATGCGCTCCGACAAGAGGGCTTTCAACCTTGTCGTCGAGGCATGCGCTCCGACAAGGGGGCTTTCAACCTTGTCGTCGAGCCATGCGCTCCGACAAGGGGGATTTCAACCTTGTCGTCGAGGCATGCACTCCGACAAGGGGGCTTTCAACCTTGTCGTCGAGCCATGCGCTCTGACAAGGGGGCTTTCAACCTTGTCGTGGAGTCATGCGCTCCGACAAGGGGGCTTTCAACCTTGTTGTCGAGTCATGCGCTCCGACAAGGGGCATTCAACCTTGTCGTCGAGCCATACGCTCCGACAAGGGGGCTTTCAACCTTGTCGTCGAGCCATGCACTCCGACAAGGGCTGTTTTTCTTAAACAACTATACTTCCAGAAGGAAAGGGCATGGCAGTCATGACCCACGCCAAATTTGGCCCCACCTCCAGCATCGAGATCTTTGAGTTCTCTGCTGAAGGCGGGCCCGGGGGCTCCTGTCGGTGTAATGAGAACCAGGGTCTCATCAACCTTCTTAGCATGGGCCATTCCCGTCCAGGATTGTTGACTGGCGACCCTGGCAAGGCCAAGCTTCCCGGCGAATACCATATCTGGCAAGCATTATATTAACAAGCCAGAACAATAGCTCGTTGGGGAGAAGCTTCTTCCCAGCGGCATGATCTCCTAGCAAGACAAGACCCGGCAAGGCTTGCCGGGGGACAGCTGGGAGCAAACACAAGAATATCAAGAAGGCATTCAAGCCGATGATCAGAAGACAGAAGATCGAAGGCTGGATTCCCGGCAAGATACTTGTCGGGAAAGCTCACGAAGTCCCGGCAAGGACTCGCACCCGGAAAGATCCCGCCGCCCTGCCACCGCTCCAGCGCAGCGACCAGCCTGTCGTTTAGGGTTTGTCCTCCTGGATGCGTGTCATGGCACTAGCGGCAGATGGGGTTAAGCGGCGCTGGTGGGACGTGCTCTTTTTCCGTCCCCAAGAAAGTAAGGGACACCTAAGCGGAGCATTTAATGCGTTTGTCCTGAGTCATCAGTGATAAGCATGTAAACACTGTAGTAACTTTACACCTCTTGTACTTGCTGTTCGCCACTGTTGGTGACCCCTTTGTCATATAAAAGGAGGCCCAAGGCGAAGCTACAGAGAAGGGGGAAGAGGCTTTCTGGCCCAGCTGCATGCGTAGCCGCCCTTCTTGTGTACTGTTCACCAAGAAGCGCTCCGTGTATCTGAGCTCAAACGCCCGCAATAAACCAAAGCAGGAGTTGGGTTTTACGCTACTCAGCAGCCCGAACCTAGGTAAAAAATCCCCGCGTTGATCATTGGATCCGCTCTTTGTGTAAATCTTCTCCCTAGCCGAACCGTAAAAGGGATCCACACGATCCCATAGGTGTCGTACGTCGACATCTTTGGCGCGCCAGGTAGGGGGAGAGGTTGCGCGAACCCGATCTAGCGGTCAGCGCGTCAGTTTTTGATCTTCTTCATCGTCATGGCGCCCAAGAAGAAGCGGGGGCGGCTGAAATTCCTTACGAAAGCTAAGTCCTAAAACTTTAATCGCTTTGTGCTGCGTAGTCTTATCTTTGATGGTGTTTTTGTATAACCTGTGCGCGGGGAGCACTCTTAAAACACTCTACGCTCCTGGTTGTTCTGGGTCCGCCCAGCAACACAGATGCAGATGTAGTTGTTTCTAGAGCAATAAGCTCCCGAAGAGCCGGTGTTCTCGATAGGCTGCTAAACAGGACCCGGTTCTGAGCGCCATTGACCAGGACGTGCGCATTCGGGAGGTATTCTGGCAAGCGTAGGGATTCATTGTACAAAAATGCAATCATTTAAGGAAAGGGCTTAGCAAGTTTTATTTTAAGGTTTCTGGGTAAACCCGTATGCTGAGGAGCCTTCCCGGGCTAGTTGCGCTCCTTGTCGCCTCGAGTCCGCTCGACGATGTGAGCAGCTGCACTAAAGCTGGGAAGGAAAAACCTTTTTCGGGAGGCGGCGTTCCCGGCAAGCCGCTAAGGACCAGCTCCTCAAAGTGCTGCTGACTGGATCGTGCGCACCGGAAAGTGTTCTGGCAAGCAAGGGAATATTCGGCAGAAGTCAAAATTACAACAAATTAGTCATAAAGCCAGAAGCTAATTAATTTCTTGTGTTAAAACGCTGTCGTGGCATTACATGTCCGAATCAGTGTTGTAGGTATACAGGTGGGCTATTACTTTGCAGCCTTCCCGGCAACATCATTGCCGGAAGCCGGCGTCGAGAAAGTCAAAGTTCTTCGCTGAAGTCATAAGCCTTCCCGGCAACATCTTTGCCGGAGGCCGGCATCGAGAACGTCAAAGTTCTCTGCCGAAATTGCAAACTTTTCCAGAAATATTCTTCGATGGAAGAATAGCAAACCTTGTCGTTGAGCCATGAGCCATGCGCTCTGACAAGGGGGCTTTCAACCTTGTCGTCGAGTCATGCGCTCCGACAAGAGGGCTTTCAACCTTGTCGTCGAGTCATGCGCTCCGACAAGAGGGCTTTCAACCTTGTCGTCGAGGCATGCGCTTCGACAAGGGGGCTTTCAACCTTGTCGTCGAGCCATGCGCTTCGACAAGGGGGCTTACAACCTTGTCGTGGAGGCATGCGCTCCGACAAGGGGGTTTCAACCTTGTCGTCGAGCCATGCGCTCCGACAAGGGGGCTTTCAACCTTGTCGTGGAGTCATGCGCTCCGACAAGGGGGCTTTCAACCTTGTCGTCGAGTCATCCGCTCCGACAAGGGGGCTTTCAACCTTGTCGTCGAGCCATACGCTCCGATAAGGGGGCTTTCAACCTTGTCGTCGAGCCATGCCCTCCGAGAAGGGCTGTTTTTCTTAAACAACTATACTTCCATAAGGAAAGGGCATGGCAGTCATGACCCACGCCAAATTTGGCCCGACCTCCAGCATCGAGATCTTTGAGTTCTCTGCTGAAGGCGGGCCCGGGGGCTCCTGTCGGTGTAATGAGAACCAGGGTCTCATCAACCTTCTTAGCATGGGTCATTCCCGTCCAGGATTGCTGACTGGCGACCCCGGCAAGGCCAAGCTTCCCGGCGAATACCATATCTGGCAAGCATTATATTAACAAGCCAGAAAAATAGCTCGTTGGGGAGAAGCTTCTTCCCAGCGGCATGATCTCCTAGCAAGACAAGACCCGGCAAGGCTTGCCGGGGGACAGCTGGGAGCAAACACAAGAATATCAAGAAGGCATTCAAGACGATGATCAGAAGACAGAAGATCGAAGGCTGGATTCCCGGCAAGATACTTGCCGGGAAAGCTCACGAAGACCCGGCAAGGACTCGCACCCGGCAAGATCCCGCTGCCCTACCACCGCTCCAGCGCAGCGACCAGCCTGTCGTTTAGGGTTTGTCCTCCTGGATGCGTGTCATGGCACTAGCGGCGGATGGGGTTAAGCGGCGCTGATGGGACGGGCTCTTTTTCCGTCCCCAAGAAAGTAAGGGACACCTAAGCGAAGCATTTAATGCATTTGTCCTAAGTCATCAGTGATAAGCATGTAAACACTGTAGTAACTTTACACCTCTTGTACTTGCTGTTCGCCACTGTTGGTGACCCCTTTGTCATATAAAAGGAGGCCCAAGGCGAAGCTACAGAGAAGGGGGAAGAGGCTTTCTGGCCTAGCTACATGCGTAGCCGCCCTTCTTGTGTACTGTTCACCAAGAAGCGCTCCGTGTATCTGAGCTCAAACACCCACAATAAACCAAAGCAGGAGTAGGGTTTTACGCTACTCAGCGGCCCGAACCTGGGTCAAAAATCCCCGCGTTGATCGTTGGATCCGCTCTTTGTGTACATCTTCTCCCTAGCCGAACCGTAAAAGGGATCCACGCTTTCCCATAGGTGTCGTACGTCTACATCTTTGGCGCGCCAGGTAGGGGGAGAGGTTGCGCGAACCCGATCTAGCAGTCAGCGCGTCAGTTTTTGATCGTCTTCATCATCATGGCGCCCAAGAAGAAGCGGGGGCGGTTGAAATTCCTTGTGAAAGCTAAGTCCTAAAACTTTAATCGCTTTCTGCTGCGTAGTCTTATCCTTGATGGTGTTTTTGTATAACCTGTGCGCGGGGGAGCGCTCTTAAAACACTCTGCGCTCCTGGTTGTTCTGGGTCCGCCCAGCAACACAGATGCAGCTGTAGTTGTTTCTAGAGCGTTAAACTCCCAAAGAGGCGGCGTTCTCGATAGGCTGCTAGACAGGACCCGGTCCTAAGCGCCATTGACCAGGACGTGCGCATTCGGGAGGTATTCCGGCATGCGTAGGGATTCATTGTACAAAAATGCAATTATTTAAGGAAAGGGCTTAGCATGTTTTATTTTAAGGTTTCTGCGTAAAACCGTATGCTGAGGAGCCTTCCCGGGGCTAGTTGCGCTCCTTGTCGCCTCGAGTCCGCTCGGCGATGTGAGCAGCTGCACTAAAGCTGGGAAGGAAAAACCTTTTTCGGGAGGCGGCATTCCCGGCAAGCCGCTAAGGACCAGCTCCTCAAAGCGCTGCTGACTGGATCGTGCGCACCGGAAAGTGTTCCGGCAAGCAAGGGAATATTCGGCAGAAGTCAAAATTACAACAAATTAGTCATAAAGCCAGAAGCTAATTAATGTGTTGTGTTAAAACACTGTCGTGTCATTACATGTCCGAATCAGTGTTGCAGGTATACTGGTGGGCGATTACTTTGCAGCCTTCCCGGCAACATCATTGTCGGAAGCCGGCGTCGAGAACGTCAAAGTTCTTCGCTGAAGTCATAAGCCTTCCCGGCAACATCTTTGCCGGAGGCCGGCATCGAGAACGTCAAAGTTCTCTGCCGAAATTGCAAACTTTTCCAGAAATATTCTTCGGCGGAAGAATAGCAAACCTTATCGTCGAGCCATGAGCCATGCGCTCTGACAAGGGGGCTTCCAACCTTGTCGTCGAGTCATGCGCTCCGACAAGAGGGCTTTCAACCTTGTCGTCGAGTCATGCGCGCCGACAAGAGGGCTTTCAACCTTGTCGTCGAGGCATGCGCTCCGACAAGGGGGCTTTCAACCTTGTCGTCGAGCCATGCGCTTCGACAAGGGGGCTTACAACCTTGTCGTGGAGGCATGCGCTCCGACAAGGGGGCTTTCAACCTTGTCGTCGAGCCATGCGCTCTGACAAGGGGGCTTTCAACCTTCTCGTCGAGTCATGCGCTCCGACAAGAGGGCTTTCAACCTTCTCGTCGAGTCATGCGCTCCGACAAGAGGGCTTTCAACCTTGTCGTCGAGGCATGCGCTCCGACAAGGGGGCTTTCAACCTTGTCGTCGAGCCATGCGCTTCGACAAGGGGGCTTACAACCTTGTCGTGGAGGCATGCGCTCCGACAAGGGGGCTTTCAACCTTGTCGTCGAGCCATGCGCTCCGACAAGGGGGCTTTCAACCTTGTCGTGGAGTCATGCGCTCCGACAAGGGGGCTTTCAACCTTGTCGTCGAGTCATCCGCTCCGACAAGGGGGCTTTCAACCTTGTCGTCGAGCCATACGCTCCGACAAGGGGGCTTTCAACCTTGTCGTCGAGCCATGCCCTCCGAGAAGGGCTGTTTTTCTTAAACAACTATACTTCCATAAGGAAAGGGCATGGCAGTCATGACCCACGCCAAATTTGGCCCGACCTCCAGCATCGAGATCTTTGAGTTCTCTGCTGAAGGCGGGCCCGGGGGCTCCTGTCAGTGTAATGAGAACCAGGGTCTCATCAACCTTCTTAGCATGGGTCATTCCCGTCCAGGATTGCTGACTGGTGACCCCGGCAAGGCCAAGCTTCCCGGCGAATACCATATCTGGCAAGCATTATATTAACAAGCCAGAACAATAGCTCGTTGGGGAGAAGCTTCTTCCCAGCGGCATGATCTCCTAGCAAGACAAGACCCGGCAAGGCTTGCCGGGGGACAGCTGGGAGCAAACACAAGAATATCAAGAAGGCATTCAAGCCGATGATCAGAAGACAGAAGATCGAAGGCTGGATTCCCGGCAAGATACTTGCCGGGAAAGCTCACGAAGACCCGGCAAGGACTCGCACCCGGCAAGATCCCTCCGCCCTACCACCGCTCCAGCGCAGTGACCAGCCTGTCGTTTAGGGTTTGTCCTCCTGGATGCGTGTCATGGCACTAGCGGCGGATGGGGTTAAGAGGCGCTGATGGGACGGGCTCTTTTTCCGTCCCCAAGAAAGTAAGGGACACCTAAGCGAAGCATTTAATGCATTTGTCCTAAGTCATCAGTGATAAGCATGTAAACACTGTAGTAACTTTACACCTCTTGTACTTGCTGTTCGCCACTGTTGGTGACCCCTTTGTCATATAAAAGGAGGCCCAAGGCGAAGCTACAGAGAAGGGGGAAGAGGCTTTCTGGCCCAGCTGCATGCGTAGCCGCCCTTCTTGTGTACTGTTCACCAAGAAGCGCTCCGTGTATCTGAGCTCAAACACCCACAATAAACCAAAGCAGGAGTAGGGTTTTACGCTACTCAGCGGCCCGAACCTGGGTTAAAAATCCCCGCGTTGATCATTGGATCCGCTCTTTGTGTACATCTTCTCCCTAGCCGAACCGTAAAAGGGATCCACGCGATCCCATAGGTGTCGTACGTCGACACACGCCATCTGCTTCCGCCGCCGCACAGCGCAGCTCTCCCCCACATATCTTGCCATGGCACCGAAGAAAGCCGGAAAGGCCCCGAGTTCGGCGGTGGATGAGAAGAAAGCCGTCAAGGCTGCACAGCGGCGGGCTTACGCCGGTTTCCCGCCGGTGCTCACAGAAGATGGCCTGACGAAGGATTACGCGCACGTGTACGCGAGCAAGACGTAGGATCGTGCGGCCACAACAGTGCTCCCAAGGTCCCTCCCTCCTGCTGACAATCGATTTCACTTCTTCGCTGGGTACTTCTACTGCGGTCTGTGTCCGCCTTTCTCTGATTTCTTTGTTGAGGTGATGAACACTTTCGGATTCAATCTGCTGGATTTCATCCCCAACGCGGTCACCTGCCTGGCAACCTTCACGCACTTGTGCGAGAACTTTGTGGGAATAGCCCCAAATGTTGCCCTGTTCCGACACTTCTTCATCCCTCGGGTCGAGGAGGGCGCCCTTTCTGGTAGTTTCGCCTGGGTCCCATGGGGAAACTCGAAGAGGCACTACTTGGACGGCAAGCTGCACACCAAATGGGATGAGTGGCGGGCTGACTGGTGTTGGATTAAGCATCAGGATTTTCCAGCCTTTTGCCACCTCAAGACTGAGAGGATTGAGAAGCCCGAGAGCTAGAACAATGTCGACCCCAACGATGCCAAGCTGGGAGTAGCGCTACGCCGAATCCTCGCTCTCAAGGGGGCCGGCCTGACGATTGAGATGGTGGGGCCGGACTTCACTCGCTGCCGGATCACCCTGCAGCAGCACAGAGGAGGCCGGCGAGCATTGGACTACCAGGGCCCCGCCGACCCGATGCGTCTGCATCCAGGCTCCGACAACAACTTGACGATAATGGGGCACTACCGGCTCATTTGCCAGCTCGGGTTGCATCTTCGACCTACCGGCGAAGGTAATCCCCTTGTGCAACAATACCGCCAAGGCTTCCATCTTGGCGATGATGCCAGACTGTGATGCCAGGATGGTTCTAAGCTCATGGGAGGAACCAAGCAAGGAAAATGTGCACAACTGGTTTGCCGGCCTGGTGGAGGAGGCCATTGGAGCTGAGGATGATATGATGCACCCAACGAAGGATGATCAGAAAGAGTTCTTGGCCTTGAGAGCTAAGGAGCTCAAAAGAGTGAAGGTAACTCATTCCCGGGTGGCCAAGGGCACCGGCAACGGAGGGGGCACCAGAAGCCAGCCTGAAGAGCAAGCCACAGTTCCGGGAACCAGCGGAGGAAGCCGCCCCCAAGAGCATGCCGAAGAGCATGCTGGCGAGGAGGAGCAGCCAAAGAGTCTGAGGAGGGGGAAGACGAGGAGGAGCAGCCCGAGGGGTCGGACGAAGGGGAGGAGGAAGAGGAAGATGGCCGTCGCCAAGAGGCCCGCTCAAAAGAAGGCAGCGTATACCGAGCCGGCAAGCCAAGAGCTCGCCGTCGTCAACGTATCAGCCGCGGCTTCTCGGGCACAGCCTTCCCGCGCTGCTGCCCCTCGCCGACCCATCCCGCCATCCGTTTAGGAGGCGGGTGTTTCGTAGCCCCCAGCTCCCCTGAAGCATCCCAGGAGACCACCTCCATCACCTACGATTGCAAGGATGGGGGACATAGTTCTCTATGATCTGTTGGTCCTTAGTGATCCTGACGAGGATGAAGAGTAAGCACCTCCATCTCCATGCATTTTTCTTGCAATCACCCAAACTTTGTTGTTGAACTAATCTTCTTGGTCGTTCTGATCTTGCAGGGATGAAGTGCCACCGGCGAAGAAACCCAGGACCGCTGAAGAGGGCGAGATAGCAACCGGCACTGATCAAGGCACGGGTTCATCTGAGGTTGCCGGCTCGAGCCCCCCACGTGAGGTTCACATGCAGTTTCCGCTGGCGAGCTCTACCGTCGAGTCTTCCGCGATGGAGACCGACAAGGGGTTGGAAAGCAACCAGCCGGGAGGAGAGCGCCAAGGGGTAGACCACTTGACGGCGCCCTCGACTCCCAGACCGTCACCAAGATCCTCACCAGCAAGGAGCAGCCCTGAGGTCCCTCCGGCAACCAATGTTGCCAGGGACCAAGCGCCGGCAACCGAAGTTGCCGGAGGAAGAACGGCATCCCCTCCACGTGTTCATGAAGGTAACCCTCTTTCCAAATGCACTGGATCCATTGCCAATCCTTCTTTTTTTGTTTTCTTGAAGTTGATCTGAGTCTTGAATTTCTCCTTTCTCCACTTCTTCTCCACTCTGCAGAAGCAACCCCTCTAAAAGAGAGGGAAGTATCTGTGGAGGGAATCATGAAGAGCGCCACTGATGAGGCCGCCAGGATTTCTGCCGGGGAAACCACTGCGTTCGCCGCTGAGGAGGCCAGGAAAACCCCCGGAGAGCCTGCCATGCCCTCTGGCAGTGCATCTGGGCTCGTCACAACGGACGCTGAGATGGGCGAGGCTGGCGGTGATAGGCCAAGCGTCGTCGTCCACCCTAATGCGGCTGATGCACAGGCTCTGATAGGGCCTTTGGGGCCAACCGATCAGCAGCAAGGATCCGAAGCCCCTAGCACATCTGGTGCTGGGGAGCCTACCTTTGACGAAGCCATCGCGGAGATCTTGGCGCCCTTCTCCAGCAGCATCGCAGTACCAGACGACTCCGATGGTGGTGCCGCGGACCTTGCATTCTTGACGGCGATGGCCAGCGGCTTCAAGGATGTGCATGACCGCTATGGCAAGCGCTGGGATAGACTGCACGCATAGCGGCAAGCCGTGGAGCTGGCTGAACATAAGTTGAAGGAGAAGGCGGAAGAGATCCACCAATGGTATAATAGGAAATTCCGTATCCTCAAGAGGCAGGAAGAGAAGCTTGACACTGCCAAGGAGGAGGCAACGACCCTGGAAGGCAAGTTGACGGAGCGTGAAGCGCAGCTCATCATCAAGGAACAAGAGCTTGCCACCTGAGAAGAAGCACTTGCCGCCAAGCTATGCGGCAAGGACGAGGAGATCCAGACTCTGCTTGCGCAGCGGACCCAAGAGCTAGAGGAGGGCCACAAACAGGCCATCGAGACTCAAGCTGAGGCCCACGCCGCCAAGCTCCTGGAAGCCGTCAAGGCCGCAGAGGTCGCTGAGGCCGCCATGGTGGAGTTGGAGTCCAGGGTACCGAAGCTTGAAGAAGACCTCACCGCCAAAGCTCAAGAACTCTCGACCACCAACAAATCCATTGCTGACCTCCAGTCAAAGCTCGGGACTACGCAGAAGGATCTGGAGGTTGGCAGGGAAATCGAGAGGGAACTGCTGGTAAATTGGGAGAAGGAGAAACCTGTGCATGCCGATGCTACAAATTCCTTCGACGGGCACCAGAAAGCCCTGGATCTGTGGACTGGTCGCCTTGTCGATGTCGCTGAGCGCCTCACGGCTCGAGTGACCATCATGGACAAGGAGAAACATAGCTTCATCGTCGGTGAGCATGATTCCACCAGTGCCAGCTTCACCCTCTTCTTCAAAGGACTCCTCGAGATACTGCAGAATCATCAAGAAGGGAGGTCCGCCCACTTTGCCAGTGAGTCTCGTAAATTCTGTAGCAACGTCGTCTCCAAGATGCTCGTCAAGATTATCTACCGAAACTCTGGGATTGACATCTCCAAGCCCTTCAAAAGCTTGCCGCCGGGGACGGACACCACAGCTGACGAAGAAGCCATCGCTCCCCTCATCAGCAAGATTCATCAGGTCCCGAGGACTGAGGGCGATCACAAGGATTAGCCCCCTTCGTTGTTTCTTGTTGCAGGTGTAGTTCATGTAAAAGACAGGCTTATCTTAAGTTAGAACTGCACTTGGCTTTGATGTAATATAATGTTTTGGATCGATGTATGCATGCTATCTCCCTTGTCTTATTCTGTCTTTGCATGATTCTTGTACCCTACGCTTGCCGGAAACTTGCCGGTGCGTGCACTCTTGCCGCGAGCACTTGAGGAACGGGTCCTTAGCAGTTTGCCGGAAGTACCGCTGCCGGCAAGGGTACACTTGACAATCACAACGCAGCTACTTAAGTTGCCGAGCAGACTCGAAACAAAGTAAGAGTGCAGTCGATCACAACAAGGTTCCTTGGCGTGCAGGTTTCTCATACAAAGGCCAAAATCGTTCAAGGAGAAGTTGCAACTACAACAAAGAATTTACTTTAGAGTTTTGCAACTTAGCTTTTTCTTTGCTGTGCTTCTTGCCGTAGGACGATATCTTGAACGTCATTCGCTATCCATACTGTCGGGCCATTGGGAACCAGGGTACCCCGGCCCATCTGCCTGCGGCCCCGGAAACGACGCCTGGCGAAGGCTGTCGTGGTTTTGACACGGCAGATGCCCTTGTGAAAGGACTTAGAGATGAGGCCATCGCATAAAGGTGGAAGCTTAACGGGGTTGATCGGGAATGAGAAGACTCGGAGTTACCCAGGTTTGGCCCATCACGATGGAGGTAAAAGCCTACATCCTGCTTGATTGTATTGCTTTGGATCTCGATTACAAGGGTGCGAACACGCTAACCTTGCTCTCGAGGGATTGCCACTTAGTCTTTCTGCCGTAGGCGCTCACCTTTATATATAGGTGGAGCGCTAGGTTTACATGAGAGTCCGGGTCATAAATGTAACCCGTCTCCTACTCTTATTCTACTTATTCTCCAAGATAACCTTCTTTGCTTTATCTTTCTCTTTGAGTCGGCCTGCAAGCTGAGCCGGGCTTTCTGACCGGGCCTCCGTCAAGCCGGCCCATTGGGTATCTTCTTAGGCCCAGCAATGAGATACCCGCTGAGCCTTACAGCTCCATGGCCAGGTCATCTCCTGCCGGGTCTACAACGCTAGGAAATATCCCCAACATTAGCCCTCAGTTTGACCTGGATTTATCCATGTTAAACTCCAACCTGAAAAAATAAAGTAAATGGAGAAATTTCCAATGAAGCGGTGATACGTCTCCGTCGTATCTACTTTTCCAAACACTTTTGCTCTTGTTTTGGCCCCTAATTTGCATGATTCGAATGGAACTAACCCGGACTGACGCTGTTTTCAGCAGAATTGCCATGATGTTGTTTTTGTGCAGAAAATCAAAGTTCTTGGAATTGGATGAAACTTTCTGGAGATTTTTTATTGAATATATAGAAAATATTGGCATCAAGAACTACTGGAGGGGGGCCACCCAGTGCCCACGAGGCACCAGGGCGCGCCACCCCCCCAGGCGCGCCCTGGTACCTCGTGGGGCCCACGTGGCTCCGTTTGACCTATTTCCAACGCTATAAATTCAGTTTTCCAGAGAAAAAAATAGGAGAGGAAGTTTTATTGCGTTTCACGATACGGAGCCGCCGCCACCTCCTGTTCTTCATCGGGAGGCCAGATCTGGAGTCCGTTCAGGGCTCCAGAGAGGGGGATCTTCCGACATCGTCATCATCAACCATCCTTCATCACCAATTTGATGATGCTCACCGCCGGGAGTGAGTAATTCCTTCGTAGGCTTGCTGGACGGTGATGAGTTGGATGAGATTTATCATATAATCGAGTTAGTTTTGTTAGGGCTTAATCCCTAGTACCCACTATGTTCTGAGATTGATGTTGCTATGACTTTGCTATGCTTAATGCTTGTCACTAGGGCCCGAGTGCCATGATTCCAGATCTGAAACCTTTATGTTTTCATCAATATATTTGTGTTCTTGATCCGATCTTGCAAGTTGTATGCACCTGCTATGTGTTATGTTCCGCATACTCCAAGGTGACAATAATTGGGATTCTTTCCGGTGATTGCCGTAGTTTGAGGAGTTCATGTATTCACTAAGTGTTAATGCTTTGTTCCGGTTCTCTATTAAAAGGAGGCCTTAATATCCCTTAGTTTCCTTATGGACCCTGCTGCCACGGGAGGGTAGGACAAAAGATGTCATGCAAGTTCTTATCGCAAGCACGTATGACTATATACGGAATACATGCCTACATTACATTGATGAATTGGAACTAGTTCTGTGTCGCCCTAGGTTATAACTGTTACATGATGAATGTTATCCAACGAATATCACCGATCCAATGCCTACGAGCTTTTCATATATTGAATCTTGCTAAGTTACTACTGTTGCTGCTGCTGTTACAATTACTACTGCTACTGCTGTTACCGTTACTGCTACTGTTACTATTATTGCTACTGCTATCAAACTATCATACTACTGTGCTACTGATCACTCTGCTGCAGATATTTAGTCTCCAGGTGTGGTTGAATTGACAACTCAACTGCTAATACTTGCGAATATTCTTTGGCTCCCCTTGTGTCGAATCAATAAATTTGGGTTGAATACTCTACCCTCGAAAACTGTTGCGATCCCCTATACTTGTGGGTTATCAAGACCTTTTTCTGACGCCATTGCCGGGGAGCATAGCTTTATTTGCTAAGTCACTTGGGATTTATATCTGTTGATCACTATGAAGAATCTGAAGGATACTAGAACCAAGATTGTTCCCTCTAAGACGAGGGGAGGTAAGGAACTACCATCTAGCTCTGCACTTGATTCACCTTCTGTTTTGAATAAACTTGCAACACCACAACATGCTATTAATTCTGCTATGTCGCAAGTTATTGATGATACCACTTCTGCTATGAATGATACTCATGATGATGCTAGTACTATGCTTGAGAATGATGTGCCACTTGGTGAATTTCTTACTGAACAAATTGCTAAAGCCAAAGAAATTGAAAATGCTGAAACGACTGAGAATGATGATTCACCTGTTATGCCTAGCTCTCCTACTAGAGTTGAAACACCTGATGAACAATGTTTTGATAGGGAGACCGCTAGAGCCATTCTTGCTTGCAATGATAGATATGAAGTTATAAAATTAATTGCTGATATGAAAGAAAAATCTATGAGAGAGAAAATGAAATATGATCCTAAATTCGCAACCTCTCCCATATTTGTTACTAATAAGGATTATGAATTCTCTGTTGATCCGGAATTGATTAAGTTGGTAGAATCTGATCCTTTTCACGGTTATGAAACTGAAACCGTTGTGGCACATCTTACTAAATTAAATGATATAGCCACCCTGTTTACTCATGAGGAAAAAATCCGCAACTATTATATTCTTAAGTTGTTTCCTTTCTCATGAAAGGGTGATGCTAAAGATTGGTATAATACTTTTGCTCCTGGATGTGTGCGTAGTCCCCAGGATATGATTTACTACTTCTCTGAAAAATATTTTCCTGCTCATAAGAAACAAGTTGCCTTACAGGAAATATTTAATTTTGTGCAAATTGAAGAAGAGAGTCTCCCACAAGCTTGGGGGAGGCTTCTCCAATTACTTAACGCTTTGCCTGATCATCCTCTCAAGAAAAATGAAATACTTGATATCTTCTATAATGGACTAACTGATGCTTCTAGGGATTACCTAGATAGTTGTGCGAGTTGTGTTTTCAGGGAAATGACTATTGAACAAGCCGAGGAATTATTGAATAATATATTGAAGAATGGTAATGATTGGACATTTCCTGAACCACCGCCTAAACCCACTCCGAAGAAGAGGGGTATCTTATATCTCAGTCCAGAAGATATGCAAGAAGCAAAGAAATGTCAGAAAGAGAAAGGTATTAAAGCTGAGGATGTTAAGAATTTACCACCTATTGAAGAGATACATGGTCTTAACAAACCGACACAGGTAGTAGAGGTAAATTCTCTTATAAAATTTAATGAAAGTGATATTCCTTATAACAAACCGCCTAGTCAATGCTTGTATGAATTCGACAATTATATTATGAAGCAAGATCATTTTAATGCAAACGTTATGAGACAATTGAAACGAAACTCTTATATGATTGATCGCCTGAGTGACTTGTTATTTAGAATTGCTAATGATGTTAAAGGTGTTAGTAAACATGCATCTATGGTTGAAACTCAATTAGAACAAGTTGCCAAATCTCAAAGTGAATTGCTTAATGAAATGAACAACAATATGAATGATCATGCTGTTAGAGTAATGACTCGAGGAGGAAGAATGACTCAGGAGCCACTATATCCTGAAGGTCACCCAAAAAGAATTGAACAAGACTCTCAAAGAATTAATGCTGATGCACCTAGTCCTTCCAAAAAGAAAAAGAAAAAGAAAAATGATAGGACTTTGCATACTTCTAGTGAACCCGAGGTAGAAAAACCCTTGGAGGATAGTAATGATGTTTCTATCTCTGATTGTCGGGGGGATGACCCCCGGGTAGGCAAGCGAACCCGGAGCCCCCTTTTCAAAAAACATCGGGGCAGCCCGTGCCCCTCCCCGCCGGCTGGCGAACCTACCGGCTCCTCGGCGCTAGCCGGCTAGGCCCGGCCCTGGGCCGGGTCCGGCTAGCCGCTAGCCGGCTGGCGATTGGTCGGCGGCCGTCCCATCTCGTCCGGCGACAAGACAGCCCCCCACGAGGGGAGAACATGGCTACAGTGCAATCCGTCTCGGGAGGGCGCACCGGCAAAGCTACCAACCCTGTTGACGCGACGGCCGGTGTCAGCACCAGCGCGCTAGTGCAGCCCCCCGCGAAGCCGCCTCCTCCGGCACGCCTCTGCGGAGTGCGCACGCGCCGTCTACTCCTGCACGCCTCGGCAGGAGCACGCACGTGCCGACCGCTCCTGTACGCCTCTGCAGAAGCGCGCACGCCGCGTCCACTCCGTGACGCTCGAAGCGACGGGCCACAGTGTCGCGCCGCCTTCGGGCGCCGCAGCCGGCGGGGCCCAGCAGCCGGCGGGTCTGCAGCTGGCTCCAGATGCCGATTCCCGGGTCCCGGTGCGCGTAGTTTACCCATGTAACCCTGGGGCCCCTAGGAGGCCTCCATGCAGGGAGGTCGGTTCGATTTAGTTCAGCCAGTTGGCCCCTCTTCGATCGTTGGCTACTTGGTTCACTCCTTCTTCCCTGACGCATACACACACACAGGAGAGGCTGAACGGAGACCTAGCTCCTTTTGCCTCCTCCACTCAAACAGCCAGGAGCACCATTATAACCATTGTGGCCTTTGAGCCTGTTAACCCACTCGGCAGGACTAGGGGTGTTACCTCTTCGGAGGGCTCCGAACCTGGGTACGTCTTGTGTCTCTCGCATGCGCGTGCCAACCTCGCTTCCGGAACCCACCGGCGTCCTCACGCAGCCCCCCACTTTTAGCCATCTCATGGCATCTGCCGTGATTTCACCACGACAGTTGGCGCCCACCGTGGGGCTGCTCGCGGCGTCGACCGGAGTCAAGTTCCGGACGAGGCCCTTCACCAGCTCCGGCGAGCGCATCGTGCACGGTTTGGTCCGTGCGCTTCGCACGGCCAACCCGGCCGGCTGCGACGCCGTATCGAACGCGAGCACCGCCTGCCCCGCAGGCTCCCTCGTCGTCCCCTTCGGCATGCTGCACGTCTTCGTCGCGCTCGTCCCCGACGTCTTTCCCGGCAAGTTACACAGCTTCACCGATTCGCCCGTCCCCGTTGGCTACGCCGCCTCCGACGGTGGCGTGAACCTCTGCGTTCGTGCGGAGGTGCTGACCATCGGCACTAGTTCCGGCTCCCCGCGCGCCAAGGAGAAGGCTGCCGCGGCTACGACCCCTCCTCGCCACGCCGACCCACTCCACGAGACGATCCGGAGCCTGCGGGACCCCATCACGCCCGACGCCGACACGGCGGCAGCGGCGGCTCAGCTCAACGAGGACCGCGAGCATTTGTTGTTCGAGGCCACGGAGCTCGCGGCAACGCGGCGCCGGCTAGAGTCCGACCAGCGAGAGTACGACAGCGCCCACGGCTTCACACCGGCCGCTGTTGAGCCCAGCCGGGTTGCGGAGGTGCGAATCCGTGGGGGCGCAATCGGCCGCGCGCTAGGCGTAGGCCGGCCCGTCTACGACACCCCCGTCAAGAACATGCGCGCGGCGCAGGCGGCCATGGCGGATCTCGAGTTCCTGGAGGGCGAGGATCTACTGCAGAAGTAGCAGCGAATCCGCGACCTCATCACCGCGGCGAACGAGCAGCAGCAGCATTTCGACCCGGCCCAGCCATCCGCCTCCACCTCGGGCAAAACCAGAGACCCGGAGAGAGCTCTTCGGGACACGCAGCAGGCGTCTTCCCCTGCTGGCTCGACGAGTCGCGGCTCTGGCCGGCACCGGGCAAGCCGGAGCCGGCACAACCGCGACGCTGCCACTGGCGACGGCGTTGCCAACAAGACTGCCGGTGACGGCCGTACCCAGCGACCGGAATCTCCTCTCCCTCCGCCTCGACAACCCCGGCCGGCTTCCGCCGGCGCGGTGCCACGCGGCCCCGTCGCAAGCCGGCTGGGCCCCCGCGAGCCCTACGACGAAACCGACGCCCGCCACCGCATCGGCCGGCTGGCGCGGTCCACGCTTCTCGAGGAGGAGAGCTCTGTCGGCCCGGCGTGCTTTGGCCCCCGCATTCGCGAGGAGCCCTTCCCCAAAGGCTTCTCGCTGCCCCGCAACGCCCCCAAGTACAGCGGCGTCTCCAAGCCGGAGGATTGGCTAACCAACTACACCACGGCTGTCGGCATCGCCGGCGGCAACCGGCGTGTGGCGGTTCGCTACGTTCCCCTCATGCTGCTCGGCTCGGCCCGGACATGGCTTAACAGCCTGGGGGCCGGCAGCGTCAATTCCTGGCTGGACTTCGAAGATGCGTTCGTGCGCAACTTCACCAGCACGTACACGCG
Organism: Elymus sibiricus; assembly: GCA_039707655.1. NCBI lineage: Eukaryota > Viridiplantae > Streptophyta > Magnoliopsida > Poales > Poaceae > Elymus > Elymus sibiricus. The sequence continues at coordinate 207,579,120 of CM077674.1, forward strand.
TCCTGGTCGGCCTCGCCAGCTCTCCATGTGCGTTTAGAATCCGGGCGAGCCCCTCCATGACTTCCTCACACGGTGGACCGAGCGGCGCAACTCCTATGAAGGTGTCCACGAAGTGCAAGCCGTTCAGTACTTCGTCGACGGGTGCCAAGACGGAACCCTGCTCAAGTACCGCCTGATGTGCGACGAGCCGGACACCCTGGCGGAGCTCATGGCAGTGGCGGACAAGTACGCCACGGCCAACTCCGCGATGCGTGTAAAGATTACAGTCGACGCGGATGGCAAGCCGGTCCCGGTCCAGCCGGCCGCCCCGAAGCCGGCGGGCGAAGCCAGCCAGCGCCGACAAGACAACCACAACAACAAGTGGAAGGCCGAGCAGCCGGCTCCTCGCTACAGCAACCAGCAAGTAGCCGCGGTGGAAGGGGAGCGGCAGGCTGAACAAGCAGCCGGCCAGCGTCCGCGCACCGGCAAGGCCACCTGGCAGCCCAAGCTGTCTTTCGAGCAGATGCTCGATGCCCCCTGCAAGAACCACAGTGGCGCGAAGCCGTCGACGCACACGCTCCGGCAGTGCAGCTTCATCCAGCGTCTGTTGAAGGGCAACCTTCCACCCCCGCCACCCGGAGCCGGCCCGCAGCAGCCGCCACTTCCGCCTCCCCCGCCGCCTCCGGCGGCCGGCGCCCTCGCCAACGACCCCTATCCGCAGCAGGACGCGGCCTATGTCATCTTCACCAGCGAAGGTGACGACAAGCACAACAAGCGCAAGTACCAGCATGAGGTGAACGCCATCGTCCCCCCGGTCCCCCAGTACATGCACTGGTCCGACCGTCCTGTCAGCTGGACCCGGGAGGATCACCCGGCCGTGATGCCCACGCCGGGTGGCTACGCGCTCATCCTCGACCCAACCTTCATCGCTGAGAAGCGCACCTGCCACTTTACGCATGTGCTGATCGATGGCAGCAGCAGCATCAACATCCTCTACCGCGACACCATGGTCAAGCTCGGCATCGAGGACGGCCAGCTGCAGCCAACCCAGACGGTGTTCCACGGCATCGTGCCAGGCGCCTCGTGCTCCCCCATCGGCCGGGTGCGGCTGGACGTGCTATTCGGCACCAGCACGCATTTCCGCCGAGAGCCGATCTGGTTCGAAGTGGTCAACCTCGCCAGTCCCTACCATGCGCTTTTGGGCCGGCCCGCCATGGCCAAGTTCATGGCGGTTCCACACTACGCCTACCTCAAGATGAAGCTGCCGGGTCCCAAGGGCATCATCACCATCACTGGCGACTACAAAAAGATCCTGGAGTGCGCCAAAGCCGGCTCCAAGCTGGCCGAGTCGCTGGTCAAGCAGCCTGCCGACGAGGGGTCCTTCAAGCCGGCCAAGGGCACAAGGATGGTTTCACTCGACCCATCCAACCCCGACTCCAGCGAATACGTCGTCGTAGGCTCCGGCCTTGAGAGCAAATAGGAAGGCAAGCTCGTCGACTTCCTCCGTGAGAATCGGGATATCTTCGCATGGTCCCCCAAGGACATGCCGGGTGTTCCGAGGAAGTACGCCAAGGACAAACTCCACGTCTGGCCAGATGCCAAGCCGGTCCGGCAGCCGCTACGCCGCTTCTCCGAGGAGAAGTGAAGAACCATTGGTGAAGAGATCGCCCGGCTGCTCAGAGCCGGGTTCATCATGGAGGTGTTCCACCCCGAGTGGCTGGCCAACCTGGTCCTCGTCCTGAAGAAGAACGGCACTTGGCGCATGTGTATCGACTACACCACCCTGAACAAGGCCTACCCCATGGACCCGTTTGCCCTTCCCCGGATTGACCAAGTCATCGACTCCCCAGCCGGCTGCGAGCTCCTGTCCTTCCTGGACGCTTACTCCGGCTACCACCAGATCAAGCTGGACCCGGCAGATGCCCTCAAGACGTCCTTCATCACCCCCTTCGGGGCGTATTGCTACATCACCATGTCGTTCGGCTTGAAGAACGCCGGCGCCACCTTCCAACGCTGCATGCAGAAATGCCTCCTGCCGCAAATCGGCCGGAATGTGCACGTCTACGTCGACGACATCATGGTGAAGACCAAGCAGCACCTCACCCTCCTTGAGGATCTCAGGGAGACGTTTGCAAACCTGCGCCAGTACCAGATCAAGCTCAACCTGGAGAAATGCGTCTTCGGGCTGTCGGCTGGCCAGCTCCTTGGTTTCCTCGTCTCGGAGCGCGGCATCGAGGCCAACCCGGAGAAGATCAAGGCCATCGACCGCATGCGCAGGCCGGCCAGGCTGCGCGATGTCCAGAAGTTCACCGGCTGCTTGGCCTCTCTCAGCCGGTTCGTCAGCCGGCTGGGGGAGATGGCCCTGCCCCTATATCAGCTGATGAAGAAGACGACGCCGTTCGAGTGGTCCGACCAGGCGGACGAAGCTTTTCGCGACCTCAAGCGCATGCTCTCTACCACGCCCGTCTTGGCCGCGACGGCTGAGAAGGAGCCGCTCCTGATGTACATCGCGGCGACCACCCGCGTGGTCAGCGTAGTGCTGGTAGTGGAGCGCCCCGAGGAAGGCAAGGCACAGCCGGTCCAGCGCCATGTGTACTACCTAAGCGAGGTTCTCTCCACCTCCAAGCAGAACTACCCCCACTATCAAAAGATGTGCTACGGCGTCTACCTGGCCGCCAAGAAGCTCCGGCAGTACTTCCAAGAGCACGCCATCACAGTGGTGAGCACGGCCCCCCTCGGCGAGATCATGGGCTGCCGGGATGCCTCCGGCCGGATCGTCAAATGGGCAATCGAGCTAGCCGGCCACACCATCCTCTACGAGCCTCGCACCGCCATCAAATCGCATGCGTTGGCCGACTTCCTCGTCGATTGGGCGGAGACCCAGTACTTGCCACCGGCTGCCGACGCAACACACTGGCGCATGCACTTCGACGGCTCGAAGATGGCATCCGGCTTGGGAGCCGGCATCGTGCTCTCATCCCCCAAGGGCGACCCGGCTGCGCTACGCGCTGCAAATCCACTTCGCCGCCTCCAACAACGTCGCCGAGTACGAAGCCGTTGTCCACGGCCTCCGACTGGCCAAAGAAATCGGCATCCGGCGCATCCTCTGCTTCGGCGACTCCGATCTGGTGGTCCAGCAAGTCTCCGGCGAGTGGGATGCCAGGGACTCCAACATGGCCAGCTATCGCACCTTGGTCCAGCAGATGACCGGCAACTTTGACGGCTGCGAGTTCCTCCACGTCCCCCGCAATGAGAACGAGGCGGCCGATACTCTAGCCAAGCTTGGTTCCAGCCGGCAAGCAATCCCAGCCGGCGTCTCCCTCGAGCACCTACGCAAGTCGTCCATCAAGCCGTCTCCGGATTCGGAGTCCATCTTCGTCTCGGCCGACCCAACAGCCCTTCGCCCGGCCCCGGGGGCTGCCCGCTCCTGCTCGGGGGCTGCCGGCTCCGGCTCGGGGGCTGCTGGCTCCGGCTCGCCGCCTCCCAACCCGGCCGAACCCACGCAAGTGGTTGTTCTCACGGTGCTGGAGGCGCCATCTTGGGCTCAACCAATCCTCGCATTCCTGGCGAACGGCGAGCTCCCGGCGAAAGAGGTCGAGGCTCGGCTGGTGCAACGCCAGGCTTCTGCCTACAGCATCATCAACCGCAAGCTCGTCAAGCGCAGCACAACCGGTGTTTTCTAGCGATGCGTCGAGACGGCCAAGGGTCTCGAGATCTTGCTCGATATCCACCAGGGCGAGTGCAGGCACCACGCCGCCTCCCGGTCCCTGGTGGCTAAAGCATTCCGCCACGGCTTCTACTGGCCGACTGCGCTGAAGGACGCCGAGGAGATGGTTCTCAAGTGCAAGGGCTGCCAGCGCTTCAAGGCCCAGAGCCACCAGCCGGCTTCGGCGCTCCAAACCATCCCCATCGCGTGGTCCTTTGCCATCTGGGGCCTCGACATGGTGGGACCCTTCAAAACCGCTCGGGGCGGCATCACGCACCTTCTGGTGGCCGTCGATAAGTTCACCAAGTGGGTCGAAGCAAGACCGATCAAAAAACTCGACGGCCCCATGGCCGACAAGTTCATCACCGACATCGCTGTCCGCTACGGCGTCCCCAACAGCATCACACCGACAACGGCACCAACTTCGCCAAAGGCGCGCTAGCACGCTACTGCTCCGTCTCCGGCATCTGGCTTGACCTGGCCTCCATCGCCCACCCTCAGTCCAACGGCCAGGCGGAGCGGGCAAACGCCCTCATCTTGGCCGGCATCAAGCCGTGACTCGTCGAGCCACTCGTACGTTCACCCGGCAGCTGGATCGACGAGCTGCCGGCCGTCCTATGGAGTATCCGGACCACCCCCAACCGCTCAACCGGCTTCACTCCATTCTTCCTCGTCTACGGGGCCGAGGCAATCATTCCCACGGATCTCGAGTTCGACTCACCTCGGGTCACCCTGTACACGGAAGTGGAGGCCGCGACAGCATGCGAAGACGGCGTCGATCTGCTCGAAGAGGCGCGCCTGCTGGCCCTCAGCAGGTCGGCCATTTATCAACAGAGCCTGCGCCACTACCACAGCAAGAAGATCAAGCCCCTCTCTTTCCGCGAGGGCGACCTCGTGCTCCGGCTGATCCAGCGAACAGCCGGCCAGCACAAGCTGTCCTCCCCATGGGAGGTCCCCTTCATCATCAGCAAGGCCTTGCGGAACAACGCGTACTACCTCATCGACACGCAAAAGCGAAGCAAGCGCAAGAGAGACGCCTCCGGCGAAGAGACGGAACGCCCCTGGAACGCGGAGCTCCTCCGTCCATTTTACAGTTGAACCATGTATGTATGTATCACTACCCCTTTTAAAGTTAATGAAAGCAGCAGGTCCCCCGAACGACACTCGGGGGCTACCTTTTCATCTCTACCGAGTTTTTTTTCGCACTTTACCGCATTCGCCTCCCTCCCACCGGGTCGGCATGGCCGGCTCGGGGGCTCGAGGGCTCGCCGGCTAGCCTGCACCGCGTTCTCCTCAACACAATCTGTAACGTGCGTACCGCCGAAGCCCTCTCTTCCATAAGCCACAGACCGGCTCCCGGCTGTTCAAGGCTGGCAAGAGCCAAAGGCTGCAAGCATCCGCATGCGAAAAAACGGTTAAATACGAACAACTGGCTTGGCTATCCCGGCTCCTCTCACTTCACGCTCTGCCGCACAGACCGGCTGCGCTCCAGCCAGCGTCGCCGGCTGCAGCCAGCCGGCCCAGTGGGTGTTTCGCTTGCGCTCAAATCCCAAGGCCCAAGTACTAGGCACTTTCTTCTGAGTCCGGCTCCCCTTCCCAGCTACAGACCGGCTCCCGGCTGTCCGGCTAGCGGGGAGAAGGACGAAGGCGGAAGCAAATAAGAAAATGGCTAAGGGAAATGAACAAAAGCGAAACTGCCACACGACAGGCGCAAGCACATGAGAAACAAACACGCATCCACATATACAGCAAGGCCCGCGGCCAATAAGTTCATTACATTAAACTTACACCCCCCAGTGGGTGGATCTGCCGGCTAACAAAAACTCCGAGTTCGAAAGAAACAGGAAAAAATAAAAAAGCCCTAGGCTGCGGCTTCGTCGGCGTCGCTCGGCACCGGGTTCTCCGTGGTGGCGGTGTCGTCCAAATCACCAGCGTCGTCGTCCGCATCCGCGATCGTCTCGGCCGAGCTGCCTTCCGGGTCCTCGAGGTCCAGGCCGAAGTTGTCGGCGGGAAGCTGCGCGCCGTCCGGCGCCCGCTCCGGCACGAAGTCCCCGTACGGGGCGAACGACGCGACGTCGCTAACCTGCACGGCGATCGCCGTCTCCCGCTCCGCCAAGTCCGCCTCCGCCCCATCCCTCCGAGCGCGCAGTTGGTCCAGGCGGATGGTGGGATACCACGACAGCACGACCCCGAGCGCCATTTCCGCGCCGACTCGAGCTGCGGAAGCCCTCCACGCGTTGAGTCGCGCCGCGCCAGCCTCCAGCCAGCGCGCCAGCCAGCTCACGCTGCTCGGCGCCACCGCACATGGCCACAGCGCGGCCACCATCGACAAGTCGGCTTCGAACTGCCGGTTCATCTGGCGCTCCACCGCCTCCAGGCGAGCCTTGGCGGCCACGGTGATCTCCGCCACCGACCAGGCAGCGTATTCCTCGATAGCGGCCCCCGCCGCAATCTGCTCCTGCCGATGGGCGGCCACCGCCGTTTCGGCTGACCCTTGGGTCTCGGGGAAGAACCCTGGAAGAGAAGGGGGGGAGATTGACCAAGACGCCAAAGGGCGGAAAACAGAAAGAAGCAAAAAGACGAAAGCGAAAGCACTTACGCGTGAGGATCTCGTCGATGTAGAGCGCATCTTGCAGCGCCTCCTGATCCCTCGCCGCCAGCGCGTTGGCGCTGCGGTCGCGGTCCGCCTGGAGCTGGCTGACCTCCTCGGCGGCCTTCTTCGTTGCCTCCTCCTGCCGCGCCGCCGCTTGACGGCGTTCTTCGGCAAGCCGGTCCAGCTCGGCCTTATGGGCGGCGGCGGCATCATCCCTCTCCCGGACAGCCCGGGCCGCCTCCTCCTGCAGCCGGTCGCGCTCCGCGGCCGCCTGGTCACGGAGCTGGCCGGCTTCTGCCAGTTGGCGTCGGAGCGTCTCCATCTCCGCCGGGTCAACTGCTGCGGCTGCGCATCCGGACCGGGATTCCGGTCAGAAGCCGGACAAGAAAGCAAAGAAGATCCGACCCGGCTGCTGCGCAAACCGGCCCGGATCTCAGGGGCTACACCCAGTGGGAGCGCTGGCGCGCCCCCACTGGAAGAACGCAAGAAAGAAGTTGGAAGCAGTACCTTGGACCTGGCAAAGTTCCCCCTCCTTGGCCGCCAGCTGGTCCCTGGCCACGCGGTACCAGCCCAGGAGGCGGTTGTACGCCGCCACCCGCTGGTCGTAGATGGACTGCAAAGAAGACAGTCAAAACACGGACGCCTGAGAAGGCCCGACCCGCCTGCTACGCAGCCGGCCCGGGCCTCGGGGGCTACACCCAGTGGGTGCGCTGACACGCCCCCACTGGAAAGCGATCAAGCCGGTCGAAAAGAAAACAAAAAGAAAGAAGGCACGAAAAGCAAAATAACTCACCGCGAAGGTCTGCTCCAACTGGCGCAGCCGGCCGCTCTCCGCCTGGGCGAAGCTCTGCCACTGGCTGTGGTGGTTGGCAAACTGCAGCCGCAGAGAGTCCACCGCCGCGTCCAGCTCGCTCCGGGGGGCGTCGCTCGTCGCCTCGCTGGAGCTCGCCGCCCAGGTCCGCTGCGGCTGAACGGCGGACCCGACGCTGGTTCCACTGCCGGCCGGCCTCGATTCGAGGCCAAGCCCGCGGCCCGCGGTTCCGTCGTCACCAGGGCGCGCGAGCTCTCCGGCGCGGTCTCTGTCCTTGGCGTCGTCGCTCCTCCTCCGCCCGGCGCGGCCTCCGGCTCGTGGTCCCCTCCGCCTCCGCCTCCGGCTCCGTCGACCGGGTCTACAGCCGGCGGCACCTCCTGGTCGGCCGCCGGGTTGGCCTCCGGCTCGTCGCTGCCGGACCCACCGCGACCGGCTGTTTCCTCGGCGGCCGCACGAGCATCCGCCTCCGCCCGGCGGGCCGGATCATGCACCGTCTTGGAGCGATGCTCCGCGACCGGCGAAGGCGGCGGCGACGATGCCGTCCACTCCGGCCACGTGGTCTCCTCCGCGACACGCGCCCGCCTCGCCACGACCTCGGCCACGGTGACGCTCCACGCCTTGGCCGACGCCTTGGCCACTTCCTTCTCGGCCTCGGCTCGGGCCCTCCAGGCGTCCCGCTGGGCGTCCTCCAAGGCGGAGCCGGCTTGGCGGGCCGCGAGCACCTCTTCGGGGGTCTCCCCCGCCTCGCTCTCCCCCGTGCCGCTTCGACTCCGTCGCCGGTCCGCCTCCTCCGCGGCCGCCGCTGCCGTGACAGCCTCTGCCAGCTCGAGCGCGCTCCTGGACGTCGCACGAGAGAGATGAAGAAGGAGAGAAGAAAAGAAAGAACGGCAACAACGGCAAATAAAGCGGCAACTCCAGCTGCAAAAAAGAAACTTACCCTTGGCCACGGGAACCGCTCGCGTCGGGCCCGCCGGCGGCGCCATCCGGCGCGCCTTCTTGGCGGACCTCTTCAGGGTGCCCGCCTGCACCACAGCCGGGCGCTTCGCAGCTGGCCGCGCCTCGACCGGCTGCTTCCCGTGCGGCCGGCTCGAGCCAGCCGGCTCCCCGGACGCCCTCTTCTGTCGCCCCCTGGGGGTGGCCCCGTCACCCGCTTCCGCGCCCTGAGGAGCTGCATCGCCCGTCCCGTCCTCGTCATCTTCGTCGTCATCCGGCCACTCACGCAAAGCATCCGGGATCAGAGACTTACCGGTTTGAGCGGAGCCGCCGGCTTCCGCGTCCGCCGGATGCTCCTCGCCGCCTTTGGCTCCTGCGTTGCCGGCCTCCTCGTCCTCCGGGTCCGACTCGGCCCAGTCCGGCTGCAGAACCATGGGACTCGGGTCGTCATTCACCAGCTGGCTCGGGAAGCGCTGCAGCCGTCCCAGGGCGTCAGGGCGCATGAGAAGGGCGGACGCGGCGAAGAATAAGGACCAGAGACTTACCGCTGGCGCCGGGTCATCCCGGCTGTACGGCTCCTTCCCGAACTGCCACTCTTTCACCTTGAGCCCGGCAACAGAAACGTCATTGACGCGCACGGCGATCTCCTCTGCCGTTAGCTCCTTCGTCGACAGCCGGCAGGGGTCGCGCCGGCCGCTCATGTCGCAGATCCGGTGCGGCCGCCTCTGCAGCGGCAGCACCCGGCGACCGATGAAGGCGGCGATGAGGTCCACGGCGGTGAGTCCCTCACGGTCCGTCATCTCCTTGATCCGGCTGCAGATCCCCAAGATCTCCGCGGAGGGGCTCTTCGGGTTGTGCCCGCAGTTCAGCTTCTCAGCCGGGGGCACATCGACGAATGGAGGGAGGTTGATCCGGTCGTTGGCCGGGTTCACGTTCTTCATGTAGAAGAAAGATTTCTGCCACTTTTTGGCGGACTCCTCGAGCGGCAGCTTCGGGAAAGTGCCCGCCGTCCGGGTCACCGCCACGGCTGCCCCGCACTCGGCCATGACGGTGGCTGCCGCTCCTTGCTGCTTGAGGTAGAACAGCCGGCACCACAGCTCCACATACGGGAGGATGCCGACGTAGCCCTCGCACAGCGTTGCGAAGCCGGCGAGCTGCAGAACGGCGTTCGGCCCCAGGTGGTGCGGCTGGAGGCCGAAGAAGGTGAGGAAGCGCCTGAAGAAGACGCTCGCCGGGAGCCCAAGCCCACGGAGGAAGTGGGTGTAGAACACCACCACCTCGCCATTCCGCGGTTCCGGCACCGTCTCCTCGCCGGGCGCGTTCGCCTCCACCTCCGCCGCCGGTGGCAGCCGCCTCGTGCGGCGAAGATACTCGATGTCGTCATCGGTGACCACCGACCCCTCCCACGAGCCCTTTGGCGGCGCCATTAGCGAAAGCGGGAGAAGCACGGAGGAGGGAGAGAAAAAGCAGCAGTGGAGCGAGAAGGCGACGGCCGTGCGAGTCGCAGCACGGTGCGGTGGCGAGCCTGGTGGGCAACGGTGGCGAGCCTGGCGGGCAACGGTGCATGGGCGACGGCGAGCGGCAGCGGTATGCGCGAGGAGGAAGAAGGGGAGGCGGAAGCGAAGTGACGGGCGGGGGCAGAGGAGCGAATGCCTCGGCCTCTCCCCCTCCCCTCCCATTTAAAGACCGCGCACAAGCGTGGGGGAGTGGGATCGATTGCGCCCACGATCCCCACTCCCCCGCAATACACGGGCACGTTAAGACGCGCCTTAAACTGCCCCGGGAACCCCAACAGGTGCGTGCGGCCGCAGTAAATCCCGTGCGCGGGCCGAGACTGCGGTCCAGCGGGACCCAGCCCACCGTGACGTCTCGTCGCGCGCATGCCCTGGCAGGCCTCTTCGGCCGTTGGGCTGCACGTGGCAAGATTTCGTCTGGCGACTGGCGCGCTCCCCCAAACCGGCGGGACCAGCCGGCCAAGCCGCTCAGGCTCCGGCGAAACCGAGTACCTCAAGCCGGCTCCCGGAAGCCGGCAGATGGCGGCCTCAAGCTGACACAATCTCGTCACGTTACCGCACTCCTTCAGGGGGGGATAAGCTGCAAAGCCTCTCCCGCTTGGAGCCGGCGAGCCTTCACAGCTTCGGGGACTACTGTCGGGGGGATGACCCCCGGGCAGGCAAGCGAACCCGGAGCCCCCTTTTCAAAAAACATCGGGGCAGCCCGTGACCCTCCCCGTCGGCTGGTGAACTTACCGGCTCCTCGGCGCTAGCCGGCTAGGCCCGGCCTTGGGCCGGGTCCGGCTGGCCGCTAGCCGGCTGGCGATAGGTCGGCGGCCGTCCCATCTCATCCGGCGACAAGACAGCCCCCCACGAGGGGAGAACATGGCTACAGTGCGCTAGCCGGCTGGCGATAGGTCGGCTGTCCCATCTCGTCCGGCGACAAGACAGCCCCCCACGAGGGGAGAACATGGCTACAGTGCAATCCGTCTCGGGAGGGGCACTGGCAAAGCTGCCTACCCTGTTGACGTGACGGCCGGTGTCAGCACCAGCGCGCCAGTGCAGCCCCCCGCGAAGCCACCTCCTCCGGCACGCCTCTGCGGAGCGCGCACGCGCCGTCTACTCCTGCACGCCTCGGCAGGAGCGCGCACGTGCCGACCACTCCTGTACGCCTCTGCAGAAGCGCGCACGCCGCGTCCACTCCGTGACGCTCGAAGCGACGGGCCATAGTGTCGCGCCGCCCTCGGGCGCCGCAGCCGGCGGGGACCAGCAGCAGGCAGGCCCGCAGCCGGCTCCAGACGCCGATGCCCGGGTCCCGGCACGCGTAGTTTACCCATGTAACCCTGGGGGTCGAGCTATAAGACCCCCCAGGAGGCCTCCATGCAGGGAGGTCGGTTCGATTTAGTTCAGTCAGTTGTTTCCTCTTCGATCGTTGGCTACTTGGTTCACTCCTTCTTCCCCGACGCATACACACACACAGGAGAGGCTGAACGGAGACCTAGCTCCTTCTGCCTCCTCCACTCAAACAGCTCCAGGAGCACCATTGTAATCATAGTGGCCTCTGAGCCTGTTAACCCACTCGACAGGACTAGGGGTGTTACCTGTCCGGAGGGCTCCGAACCTGGGTACGTCTTCTGTCTCTCGCATACGCGTGCCAACCACGCTTCCGGAACCCACCGGCGTCCTCACGCAACCCCCCACTTTTACCATCTCATGGCATCTGCCGTGATTTCACCACGACACTGATGCTTGTGAGGATAATAATAATGATGATGTTCATATGGATACCCAACCAGATAATGATAAAGAACTTGATAATGATGTTGAAATTGAACCTGAAGTTGATCTTGATAACCCACATACTAAAAATAAACGTTATGATAAAAAAGATTTCGTTGCTAGAAAACATGGTAAAGAAAGAGAACCATGGGTCCAAAAACCCATGCCCTTTCCTCCTAAACCATCTAAGAAAAAAGATGAGGAATAATTTGAACGCTTTGCTGAAATGCTTAGGCCAGTCTTTTTGCGTACTCGTTTAACTGATATTATAAATATGCCTCCTTATGCTAAATATATGGAAGACATTGTCACAAATAAAAGAAAGATACCTGAAGCTGAAATCTCCACCATGCATGCAAATTATTCTTTTAAAGATGGAGTACCTAAGAAACTAGGAGATCCAGGAATACCAACAATACCATGCTCCATTAAGAAAAATTATGTCAAAACTGCTTTGTGTGATTTAGGAGCTGGTGTTAGTGTCATGCCTTTCTCCTTATATAAAAGACTTGATTTGAATAAACTCACTCCCACCGAAATATCATTGCAAATGGCTGACAAATCAACTGCCATACCTATCGGTGTTTGTGAGGATGTGCCCGTCATAGTTGCAAATGTTACTATTCTAACAGACTTTGTTATACTTGATACCCGAGGATGACAACATGTCAATTATCCTTGGTAGACCCTTTCTGAATACTGCAGGGGCTGTTATTGATTGCAACAAAAGCAAGGTCACTTTTCATATCAATGGTAATGAACATACGGTGCACTTTCCAAAGAAACAATTTCAAGTGAATGGTATTCATATTATTGAAAAGACCCCGACAATTACTATTGGGAGTTTCCAAATTCCTCTTCCTACTATTAAAAAGAGATATGAAACTTTTATTGTTCGGGAGATGCATATCCCCGTTGAGGTAACTTAGTGTTATATGAAAGTTCTTCGGTTTCATATCACTCGAAAATGGTTTGTTAATAAGACCTGGTCAACCTTATTAATGGATTCTTTTTGAGAGGCATGTGGTCGATGAATTTAGTAGGCACAACCTTCTGTACCCACTCTTAGTTTGCTGTTATTTTTATTCAAATATAATAAAATGCCATGATTACTCTGTTTTCTGAATTACCCTTGCAATAAAAAATGCCCAAAAATAAAAGTGCTCAGAATGCAATAAATTTTTAACATGATTTTTTATTGATTATTTAAGAATTTTTGGAATAAAAATCTTACCAGGGGGGTGCCCCAGGTGGCCACGAGGCACCAGGGCGCGCCACCCCCCCTGGCGCGCCCTGCTACCTCGTGGGCCCCACGGAGGCCCCCTCACTTATCCCTTTAGCTCACTTCGTCTCCTACCTCAAGAAAAAAAAATTCCTGGTAGCTCTCTCTCTCTCGCGTTCTTGCTCACAACACTGAAATTTTCGATCTCTTTGCTCGGAGCTCCGTTTCCGAAACTATTTTGGGGAATTGCTCCTTGGTATGTGACTCCTCCGTTGCTCCAATCAGTTTTTGTTTTAGTGGATTATATCTTGCATAATTAGCTACTGTTGGTGCTATAGAAAATGAGCTTGCATGTTGAATCCTTTGAGTTCCAAGTAGTTTGAATGCTTGATATAGCCTCTAGAGATCCATATGAGTAGTTGATATCAATCTTGTGAAGTTTTATTGATATCATTTTGTGGTCCAAAAATTTTCAGAAATTTGTTCATAGGAAAATGAATTTTCTCCGGAGAAGTTCTTCGAGGAGGAGGTCCTCGGAGGCGTCATTAAGTGAAAGCTTGGCACGTCAAGCATATGAGGAACCAAGGACAAGTTCAGTACGAGGTGCTGAAGCAAAGTCATGTCGGTGGCCGTGCAACGAATTCATGTTGAGAGCAGGTATCAAAGAAGAATTTGACCAACACATTCACAATGCCGAGCTCTCCGCCTTCATTGCAGATAAGCCACCACAGCATTACAATCTCACCCACTCCTTTACTCAAAAATTTGCTTATCATCCGCGCACTTCTAGAATTTTATTTCACCTCTATCACAATTCCTACAATATATCTCTAGAAGAATTTTGTGATGCATGTAAAATTCCATATTGGGGTTCGTTAGATGAACCGCCAAGATCTGATTATGAGTTGTTTCTTACTAGCCTTTGCAACGGTGAAGATAGGGGAATCACGCAGGCTTGAATAGTTAGCATTCAATTTCCCACTATCCGGTATTTTGCGCTTTTTAATGGTAAATGCATTGTTGGTAAGCAAGACTGTAGTGCTCTTTGTACCCCTGATCTGAGTCTTATCCATACAACTTTGACTGGTAGCAAACTTTATAATCTTGGGGCTATTGTTGCACGTAGGCTACAGCTTAATGCAGGTAATGGCGATCTGTATGGAGGAATCTATGCCTCCCGTTTAGCGGCAAGGTTAGGGGTGTCGCCTAAATTCAATGATCCCCTTTTGCCTTATAAATATTTAAATTCTGAAGCAATGCGAGAACATAGGTTCTTAAAGAACAACGCACAGGGTTACGAATATAACTTAGTTTTTAATAAATATCACTTGGTGTATGTTGCTTTGCCTGCTCCTGCCCTCTTTGATTTTCAGAACAAACAGAGACATTTCCTTCATGAGAGTGAGGTGCACGAGTACAATGCGGTCGTTGAGGCTGCTCGTCAGGCTAAAGGGGCAGCTCAGAACCCCTCTACGAGCTACCATTTCGATCACTATCCAGGACAGCCATGGCCGTAGACCAAGCTAGGAAAAAGCCTAAGCTTGGGGGAGTACGTATTTCTCACCGACATTACATTCATGTTCACACATTTTACTCCAGTTGTCGGTGTTCATACTTTTTCATTGTATAATCCATGTTAGTTTTATTTTCTCGCCTTCTTTTTGTGTGTTTGAAAAACTTTGAGAAAATCCAAAAACATTCCTCATCTATTTTCAGTTTATCTTTCTAGTTTAATTAGCTGTAGTTTCGTGATAGTAAAAGAAAACCCAAAAAGATTTCCCGTTTCTTCTTTTGCTTGCTGGGAGTTTTCCCGTGTAAATTGTTTTCTTCTCTCGTTTTTTGTTTTCTTCTTTAATTTGCTTTCTTCAGAAAACTAAAAACTCCAAAAATATTTCAGTTTGTTTCTCTGAATTTCTTTTCTTTTCTTTTGTTGACTCATTGCAAGGAGAAGACCACGATGAAAATGATGAGTGGCTCTCATATGCATTATTGTTGATTTAACAAAGAGCCCATATTACCTTGTCTTCTCCTTTGAATAAAATGCTTGCAGATTCCAGCTTAGTCCACGGCACACTTGCACTATTATTATTTTTATATCATTCGGTCGCGCAAGTGAAAGGCAATAATGACGATGATTTGATGAAGTGACTGTGGCAAGGAAAAGCGGGTATGAACTCAATTTGTTCTTTGTTTTTGTAAATATGTTTAACTCAGTATCCATGATTCAGCATATTATGATTAAACTTGTTTGTGATGACAATTAGAGATTATAGTTGCTCATACCATGCTTAAGTAGCTAGGAGTGGATAATGACTTATCTTGAGTGTCAACATGCATTAAAATGTTCATGATGTAGTATGATGATACGGTATCCTCCTCTGAATGTTTCAAGTGGCTTGACTTGGCACATGTTCACGCATGTAGTTGAATCAAAACCAACATAGCCTCCACGATATTTATGTTCATGGTGTTTATATCCTACTCATGCTAGTATTCAATGATGATTATTCATAATGCATGGTTATGACCATTTTCGCTCTCCAGCTGGTCGCTTCTCAACCTATTTGCTAGCCTCCGCCTATACTAAGCGGGAATGCTGCTTGTGCATCAAAACCTTTAAACCAAAGTTATTCCAGATGAGTCCACTATATCTACCTATATGCGGTATTATCTTGCCGTCCTAAGTATATTTGCATGTGCCAACTCTAATATTCAAACGAACATCTGTTTTGTGTGCCCGTACCGCTCATGGAGTGACAGGGGGCGGTCAGTATCTTCCATGCTAAGCGGGTTATTCTCATGATGAGTGTTTACTCACTTGTCCTTGCACGAGAGGGGTTGGTAATCGGGATGCCCAGTCCCATCATTAAAAAAGAAAAATAATAAAACAAACTCCCCCGGAAAGTTGTTAGTATGGAGGGCACCCGAGGATTCGGCTAGCCATGGCTTGTGATTGATGGTGGAGGGGGAGTAAACTTTACTTTACCACTTGGGAACCGCCGCTAATGTGTTTAGCATGGAAGATATTGAAAACTCTTGGTCGTGACGTTCACAGGAAAGGCATACCTCCCAAAATTTAATTACCTCTGATTTTTGCTTCGAGCTCTGGCACCTCTGCATATCCATGCTTCCCTCTGCGAAGGGCCTATCTATTTACTTTTATGTTATTTTACTTTTATTGTTGAGTCATCACCTTCTCAAATAAGCACCAGACCTGAGATCACTATTTTCATTCTCATGCATTGTGTATAGTTAATGTTGTGTGCATCATGACTAGATCTCTTCTACCATGAATTACAATGTTTAGTCGCTGCTTGAACTTTGGAGGTGCTCTGCATTTATGTTTTGCAGTCTCAAAAAGGGCTACCGAGATACCATGTTATCATATTATATCATGATTGTTTTGACAAAGTGTTGGCATTTGAGATATTTTATTATTGCTCGCTAGTTGATTATGCCATCGATATGAGTGAATATAAATTCCAAGAGTTATCATTTACGTGGTTAGTCATAATCTTTGCTGAAAACTTGGACACTACTTAAGCATATATATTATATATAGACACAAGAACAAAAGAGTTTGTAAAAGTTTTTCTTTTTCACTTTCAGTTTGTCAACTGAATTGCTTGAGGACAAGCAATGAGTTAAGCTTGGGGGAGTTGATACGTCTCCGTCGTATCTACTTTTTCAAACACTTTTGCTCTTGTTTTGGCCCCTAATTTGCATGATTCGAATGGAACTAACCCGGACTAACGCTGTTTTCAGCAGAATTGCCATGATGTTGTTTTCGTGCAGAAAATCAAAGTTCTTGGAATTGGATGAAGCTTTCTGGAGATTTTTTATTGAGTATATAAAAAATATTGGCATCAAGAACTACTGGAGGGGGGCCACCCAGTGCCCACGAGGCACCAGGGCGCGCCACCCCCCCAGGCGCGCCCTGGTACCTCATGGGGCCCACGTGGCTCCGTTTGACCTATTTCCAACGCTATAAATTCAGTTTTCCAAAGAAAAAAATAGGAGAGGAAGTTTTATTGCGTTTCACGATACGGAGCCGCCGCCACCTCCTCTTCTTCATCGGGAGGCCAGATCTGGAGTCTGTTCAGGGCTCCGGAGAGGGGGATCTTCCGGCATCGTCATCATCAACCATCCTTCATCACCAATTTCATGATGCTCACCGCCGGGAGTGAGTAATTCCTTCATAGGCTTGCTGGACGGTGATGAGTTGGATTAGATTTATCATGTAATCGAGTTAGTTTTGTTAGGGCTTGATCCCTAGTACCCACTATGTTCTGAGATTGATGTTGCTATGACTTTGCTATGCTTAATGCTTGTCACTAGGGCCCGAGTGCCATGATTCCAGATCTGAACCCTTTATGTTTTCATCAATATATTTGTGTTCTTGATCCGATCTTGCAAGTTGTATGCACCTGCTATGTGTTATGATCCGCATACCCCAAGGTGACAATAATTGGGATTCTTTCCGGTGATTGCCGTAGTTTGAGGAGTTCATGTATTCACTAAGTGTTAATGCTTTGTTCTGGTTCTCTATTAAAAGGAGGCCTTTATATCCCTTAGTTTCCTTATGGACCCCGCTGCCACGGGAGGGTAGGACAAAATATGTCATGCAAGTTCTTATCGCAAGCACGTATGACTATATACGGAATACATGCCTACATTACATTGATGAATTGGAACTTGTTCTGTGTCGCCCTAGGTTATAACTGTTACATGATGAATGTTATCCAACGAATATCACCGATCCAATGCCTACGAGCTTTTCATATATTGAATCTTGCTAAGTTACTATTGTTGCTGCTGCTGTTACAATTACTACTGCTACTGCTGTTACCGTTACTGCTACTGTTACTATTATTGCTACTGCAATCAAACTATCATACTAATGTGCTACTGATCACTCTGCTGCAGATATTTAGTCTCCAGGTGTGGTTGAATTGACAACTCAACTGCTAATACTTGCGAATATTCTTTGGCTCCCCTTGTGTCGAATCAATAAATTTGGGTTGAATACTCTACCCTCGAAAACTGTTGCGATCCCCTATACTTGTGGGTTATCAAGCGGTACTCCCAAATTGTTTCTTTTTGGACTGGCTCTTTTTGCATCCTTCGCCGTCAGACAGGCCTTCTGGCTCAACAGTTTGCCAGGTCATTCCTTATCCATAGACTTGGTATTTTTTTCATCATCTTCTTTCATGACGACACATCCCACTTCCGCAAAATCCGGGATGACATCAGAATGAATCTTTGAATGGGTTCGTATTGTCTTGTTGGGCGCGAAAATCAAGGAGCCTTTTTAGCCACTGTTCACTGCCCCGCCTGGGGCTCAGCGCATGCCGTTTTGGGTTCCGCCGCGCCCATAAATAGACCGACGCCCTTCGCCATTCTCTTTCTACTGCTTGTTGCTCGCCTTCTTCCTCTGCTTCTCCAATGTCGCCGCGCCCTTTCGAGCTCACCGGCGCCACCGGAGACTACATCATCCGAGCTTTCTCCCCGTCGCCGGAGTCCATCCGGTCCCGCTCGCGTGGCCGCCTTCGCCGTACTCGAAGACCACAAGATTCCCCATCTGAATCCGTAAGTACCTTTTTCACCATTGCCGCTTGTTGTTCGGCTGCTCTTCCTAGTTCATCGCATTGGCAGTCTATAGATCCAAGAACACCCGCAGGTTTCTATTTTGAGGTTCGTAGAATCGGTCCGCTATATTTTCCGTGCATTGTAGATCTATTACCTTGCTCTGAATAAATCCCCACTGTAGCTCATCTCTTACTTTAAAGAACAGACCTAGGTTTATCCTCCTATTTTAGGCCATTTTTTGTATTTGTTGAACTTCTTAATTCATGTGAAACTTGTTTACTGACTCATAGCCCAGACTATGCTCAACACTTGTAAAAAATCGGTGCTATGTAATTCCTGGCATACCCTGTGTTAGAAACCATGACCCAGAATATGTTTGCATTCCTTCCTGTGACCCGGCGAATATTCTATCTGCCGGCTCATATTTTTCTTTATGTTAACCCGGAAAATTCTTGAATTGCCGGCTTATGATATTCTTTTACTTCTCTTGCAGCTAAATCCATGGCTCCAAAAGTTAAGTATGTCAACTGGGCAAAGTCTAACATGTCAGAGCTCAGGTTACAAGCCCTGGTAGAATCCGGGTTATTACCACCTAAGGAAGAAATCGAATGGCGTGCCCTAGAAGAAGAAATTCACCCACAGCCGAGTCAGAATGAGATTGTTTTATTCGCTAATCATCTGGACCGAGGATTCCGTCCCCCCGGCTCAAAATTCTTCTGGGATGTGCTTCATTTTTTCAACATCAGACCTCAAGACATGGGTCCCAACTCTGTTCACAACTTGTGCCAGTTCCAAGTATTCTGTGAAATCTATCTGCAGCTTGAACCGTCCATCAGCCTATTCCAAGAATTTTTCTACTTGAATCATCAGACCGAACAAAAAGATGGACCAAGCCTAGAACTTGGTGGAGTCACCATCTAGCGAAGAAAGAACACAGCCTTCCCTGACGCCAAGCCGTCAAGCCATCCTAAGGGATGGTATAGAACCTGGTTCTACTACAAAGATACCTCCCCCGACGGGCAGCATCCACTTCCAGGTTATCGGTCAAGCCAACTTGATGCCATTATTGTCTTCCCGGGCTTCGCCTCCAATGAAGAGAGAGAGACTCTGGCACCCTTGTACTCCAGAATAAATGCTTTGACTGGTCATGGCCTTACCGGTGTGGATCTGACCCGGACTTGGGTAGAATGGCGCATCCAGCCTCTGGGCTTTAGGAATCGGCTCTTGCACACTTACTCTGGCGAGCCGGAAGACCCACTTCGATTTAGCGGGGTCAACCTCCAGGAGAAAGATGTCTTGAAATTTGCCAAGAAACTACTTGGTGAAACTAAATAAGATATTAAGATCGCGGGACTTGCTCCCTTTTATGCAAACAACCCGGCACCCTTGGTAAGCTGCCGTCCTTACTATTGCCCTTCAGCTTGTTCATATAGCATTTCCTTTGTTGTATTTTCATCAACCCGTCATTGTACAGGAAAACTCTGATTGGTGGAAGGTCGAACTTCAAGACCCCACCCCTCCCCGAGAAGACAGTGAAGAAGATCCAGAAGATGATGAAGACCAAGAAGTAGAACTCAATTCCCTTGGTCGCCTATTTAACCAACTTGCTGACGCCACCTCTTCTCAGGAACAGGCTGAGACCAGCTATGCCGGTGCGCCAGAGGTAACTTTGATCTCCTCCAATTCCGACTCACCAGTATCCGTCCGAAGGAAATTCCGGGTTGCAGTCCGGAAAGTTCCATTTTCACACCGAGATGCTCATTTAGACCCACACTTTTCTTTGAAGAAAGTGCAGCACACAGGGACTTCTAAGAGGAAGACCCGTAGCAGTGAAGGAGAATTGAGTGGCGGGTTAAACAATGAGCCGCCCGCACGGAGAGCATGGACAGACGCGCCTCTCAACCCCACTCCCTCTCTTCCTCATGCCGGTCATTTCAAGGAGCCCTTGCCTTTGAACGACTCGGCGTATCAAACATCTCCCTCTTCTGATGAATCAAGCGCCACTCAGGCGCCAGCCTTTAACATCAATCTTGGGTAAACAATCTGATTACTTACGTTTTACACGAAGGATTCTTGCTCTTATGCTTTAACCGAATGACTCTTTGTTCCTTGTATAGTGCGATGGCCATTAAGAAGAAGATTGCCGCCGGGTCGTCAGACCCTATCGTTCAAACAGGTCCTTCTCAAGAAGACGCAGCAGCTAACCCAGATATTCCACATGAGCCGGCTTTTCAGAATGACCCGCCGCCTCAGGACACTACTGCGAGCCTGGCTCACGCCTCTCCTCCTCCTGCCAATCAGGAGAAGGAAAATTTAATTGAAGAACAACCTGCTGAGAAGGCCCAAGATGAAGTAATGGTGACTGGTGAACAACAGAATATTCCACCGGAAACCTCTACTGCCTTAGCAAAGATCCCTGCCAAGGGTGAGCCGCCCATTAAGAAAAAAGTGAAGGCGGCTCTCAATATCCATTCTTTTGAAGAGCAAGACATCAACATGTTGCATCAGTCTATGATAACCCGGCTGTCTGAGAGCCGGGTTACTGAAATTGCCATGGTGACTTCCCTTAAACGGAAGTATGAGGTAACTTTCTATCTCCTGACTTAATATGCCCATATTATATGTAGCCCCCAAGGGCCGGGTCTTTATACCATGATGATCAGGGACTTGCATGAGATGTTGTGATCAACCTATAGCCCCCAAGGGCTGTCTCATCATCATATGATGTGTCGGGTCTCTTCATGTAGTGACATAGAACAAATTATGCATTAACCCCCAAGTGCCATGTGGAATGCCCGCATCTTCATGGGACTTTGTTGTATTTGATAAAACGCTGATAAATGTAGCCCCAAGGGCCAGGTCGACCAGAATGGCGGCTCGGGACTTATTATATACTGTCTGACTGAATACTGCTATGCAGGACATGCTGCACCATGCTGAGACGCAAGCATCCTACTTCCAAAAGGAAGCGAAGAGAGAGAAAAAACTTCATGAAAGGGCTGAAGAATCATCTTCAGAATCCAACAAGTCTTTGTGCCTTGTGAGAAGTACGCTGAAGAATGCTGAGGCGGCGTTTGAAGCAGAAAGATCCATCCTAGTCAAGCATGCAGAAGAGGCGGAGGCAAAACTTAAGCCGGGGACACAAGAACTGGCAAGATTGAAAAACCATATCACCAGCATGTGCAACTCCATCTTTGGTATGCAGAAAAACTCATGAGCCGCCAAATGCGCCATGTTGTAAAATACTA
The DNA here is from genome assembly GCA_039707655.1 of Elymus sibiricus. Lineage (NCBI taxonomy): Eukaryota > Viridiplantae > Streptophyta > Magnoliopsida > Poales > Poaceae > Elymus > Elymus sibiricus. The sequence goes on from CM077674.1 coordinate 207,600,473, forward strand.
CGCCAGCCGGACTGACTTTGCTTTCTCTTCTTGCAGGACGCAAGACTCATAAATCAAGCTGAACAGCCATTGGTGAAGCTGAAAGCCGCCTACACTCTTGTCGAACAACTATATATAGGCGGCGCATGCTGCATCATGGCCGTCAAAAACACCAAGGCACCACCTCACCTGATGGCAGATATGCTAAAGGAACTATCAGTAGTTCCCAAATGGTATGAAGAGTGGAAGAAGGCGGCTTGCCGTGCTGGGGCCTTGACAGTATTTGCTCGTGCCAGAGCATACGTGCCGGAATTGGATCCGGCTCAAATTGTTGGTGGATACCCTGAGTTTAATGTAGATGACACCACTTTCAGCAAGGAGGACTTTCGGTGCTGTATAAAAGAAACACGGGTTGCCGCCACAGCGATTGCAGAAGAGATGGATCTGGCCAAGTATCAAGCCGGTTATTCCGAAGGCAACGAACGGATTGAGCCGCCTAACCCTCAACCGGTTGCCCTCACTAGTACGCGTAATCCATCTTTTGCCCCTGACGTCGACCCTTTCTCTCTGATAATAGCCGATGCAATGTTTGAAGTGTTGCGCTCAATCCGGTGGTTGACCGGCGAATCGACAAGTCAGGAAGAGGCGGCAGATGACGACGATCATGAAGAACCGGCACGTGGCGCTCCTTCAACCTCTGGCGCCAATCTCAACCCGGCAACATAGAGCACCGGGTCATAATTTCTTACAACTGAACTTGGAGGAACTTCTGTCGTGTCCATAGCCCTGTGGCGGCTTGTAATAGCTTAGTATCTGTAAACTATTGCTGGCCCAAGTGCCATCGCGCACTTGTGGTCTTTTGCTTGTATAAACTTGTTTAACTGCTTGCAATGACAAATCTTCTGCTGCTCGAAATACGAGCATAGAACCAGCTGCATTAATTACGAGCTCACACCAGTGGTGTTTGAGATGAAAAAATAACCCGGCAAGTCTTGATACCAGATAAAAAAGAAAAAATGACTGTAATGCAACATGTATGAAAACAAAGACTATATGCATGCATGCAAGAAGTAACAATAATGCAAAACATGGATTTTAAATTGTCGGCTTACGCAGCATGACATGAAGACCAACCTTTCTAGGCACAAGTCTGATTTGCTTTCATGAAGCAGGCACTTTGGCCTTTTGGTTTATCCTTGCTTTCTGAAAGCCGGCTCTCACGTGACCAACAAATGTTTTAACTCTGATGAATTCAGGGTCACCTTTGTGATTGACTCATCAGGCGTACGCCGGGCCACCTTTTCAGAGTAGCATCTTGATGATAGGCAGGTTTAACCAAACGTTGGCTGTTGCCGGGTTAAAGGGTTTTGTAAGCTGAACTCGATGAGTTGGAAGCCCGCAAGTAACCAATGATCAACCAATAAAGACTCAACACACAATTTGAGGTGAAACGACATACTCTCTTATATAGAGCTGTCGGTCTTTATTTCACTGATCAAAATATGTATATACATGATGGAAGGTATGTACAAAAGATATTACCCAGTCTATGACTTAGGTGTAGTATGGCCGGAGATGGGCAATGTTCGAGGGCCGGCTTCCGTCCTCCTCAGAGGTACGTGACTTATCTGCCTCACGTATATCAACTAGGTAATATGACCCGTTGTTGAGATTCTTGCTGATAACAAAGGGTCCTTCCTAAGGAGGTGAAAGCTTATGCATGCCTCTCTAGTCTTGTATCAGATGGAGCACTAAGTCACCTTCCTGAAAAGTACGGCTTCGAACTCTACGGCGGTGATAGCGACGTAGGTCTTGTTGATAAATTGTTGATCTAGACACGACAAGTTCGCATTCTTCCTCCAGAGCATCAAGAGCATCTTGGCGAGCTTGCTCATTCTCTGATTCCACATAAGCCGCCACTCGAGGGGAGTCATGACGAATAACGCTTGGAAGTACAGCTTCTGCACCATAGACCAGGAAGAACGGCGTATAGCCTGTTGACCTGTTGGGAGTAGTCCGTATGCTCCAAAGTACTACAGGTAACTCTTCTTCCCAGCAGCCAGGCGTGCGTTGTAAAGGCACCATGAGCCGGGGTTTCATTCCATGTAGCAATTCCTCATTAGCTCTTTCTGCCTGCCCGTTGGACTGAGGATGCGCAACCGATGCTAAATCAAGCCGGATGTGCTCCTGTTGACAGAACTGTTTCATGACTCCTTTGGAAAGATTGGTTCCATTGTCTGTGATGATACTGTGTGGATAACCGAAGCGATATATCAACTTTTTCAAAAACTTGACGGCTGTAGCCGCGTCACAACGCTTGACCGGCTCGGCTTCCACCCACTTGGTGAATTTGTCCACCGCTACCAACAAGTGAGTATGTTTATTCTTAGAGCATTTAAAGGGTCCAACCATGTCAAGCCCCCAGAGTGCAAAAGGCCAAGTTATTTGAATCATCCTCAACTCTTGAGCCGGCACATGAGCTTGGCGACCATACTTCTGGCAACCATCACACTTGCGCACAATATCTTCTACATCTGCGTGAGCTATGAGCCAGTAAAACCCGTGCTGGAAAGCTTTCGCGACCAGTGATCTTGAGCCGGCATGATGACCACAATCGCCAGAATGAATCTCATTGAGAATTGCATGGCCCTCCTCAGGTGAAACACAATGCTGAAAAACACCAGTGACACTTCGTCGATGCAACTCGCCATTGACGATAGTCATAGACTTGGATCGTTTGATGATTTGTCGAGCGATGATTTCTTCTGCTCGAAGTTCTTCCCAGCTTAGATAAGCCAAGTAAGGAATTGTCCAATCAGGTATAGCATGAACAGTAGCCATTAGAGCAGCCTCTGGGTCAGGAATAGCCAAATCTTCCTCCATTGGCAACTTGACAGACGGGTTATGCAAAATGTCCAGAAAACATTGGGCGGCACAGGCTTCCGCTGAGAACCCAAAGCGAGATAGTGCATCTGTTGCGTCGTTCTGCCGGCGATCAATGTGATCAACTTGATAACCCTTGAAGTGTCCAGCAATATTAGTGACCACGTGCCTATAAGCCACCATAAGGGGATCCTTGGAGTCCCATGTGCCAGAAACCTGTTGAGCCACCAAATCTGAGTCGCCCAAGCTCCTAACCTGGCTCAAGTTCATCTCCTTGGCCATTTGGAGCCCATGAAGTAATGCCTCATATTCTGCTACATTGTTAGTACAGGGGAACATAAGTCGTAAAACATAACAGAACTTATCTCCTCGCGGGGAAGTTATCACAACTCCAGCCCCCGAGCCTTCCAGCTGCCTCGAGCCGTCGAAGTGTATGGACCAATACGTCGTGTCTGGCTTCTCTTTGGGAGCCTGTAACTCTGTCCAATCATTGATGAAATCCACCAAAGCTTGAGATTTGATTGCAGTGCGAGGCACATATTTGAGATGATGTGGACCAAGCTCGATAGCCCACTTGGCAACCCGGCCCGTGGCTTCCCGGTTCTGGATTATGTCTCCAAGAGGCGCTGAACTGACCACAGTGATTGGATGCTCGTGGAAGTAATGCTTCAGCTTTCGACTTGCCATGAATACTCCATAGACCAGCTTCTGCCAATGCGGATACCGCTGCTTGGACTCTGTTAATACTTCATTGAGATAATATACAAGGTGCTGAACTGGGTATTCCTTGCCTTCCTCCTTGCGCTCTACAACAAGTGCAATGCTTATAGCCTTGTTGTTAGTGGCAATATATAATAGCATAGGTTCCTTCTCATGAGGGGCAACAAGGATGGGCGGCTCAGACAACTGTTTTTTGAGGGCCTCAAAAGCCTGATCTACAGCATCACCCCAAACAAAGTCGTCTGATTTCCTGAGCACTTGATACAGCGGAATTGCCTTCTTCCCAAGCCGGCTTATGAACCGGCTCAACGCCGCAACCCGCCCATCCAGCTTTTGCATAGCATTAAGATTTGCCGGCTTAGCCAGGGTCGTGATTGCCTTGATCTTTTCCGGGTTGGCTTCAATGCCATGCTCAGAAACGAGAAAACCCAGTAGCTTTCCTGCCGGGACGCCAAAGACACACTTCTCCGGGTTAAGTTTCATCTGGTAAACACGGAGATTGTCAAATATTTCCTTGAGATCCTCCAACAAGGTTTCTTTCTTGCGGGATTTAACCACAATGTCATCAATATATGCGTGGACGTTCCGCCCAATTTGCTTGTGAAAACAACTTTGGACACAACGCTGATAAGTCACCTGTGCACACTTCAGACCAAACGGCATGGTCGTATAACAGAAAGCTCCAAAGGGCGTGATGAAAGCCGTCTTTTCCTGGTCCTCCTGCTTCATCTTGATCTGATGATAACCAGAATAAGCATCCAGAAAGTGTAAACACTCACAACCCACCATAGCATCAATGATCTGGTCAATACGGGGCAAGGCGAAGGGGTCACTAGGAAAAGCCTTATTTAGGTCTGTGTAATCAACACACATCTGCCAAGTCCTGTTTTTCTTCAGAACAAGCACCGGGTTGGCTAACCACTCAGGATGGAAGACTTCAACAATGTAACCAGCAGCTAGGAGCCGGGCTACCTCCTCACCAATAGCTTTCCGCCTCTCTTCATTAAAACGACGGAGATACTGGCGAACAGGTTTAAACTTGGGATCCACATTAAGGGAGTGCTCAGCGAGTTCTCTCAATACACCTGGCATGTCAGAAGGTTTCCATGCAAAAATGTCCCGGTTCTCACGGATGAACTCGATGAGCGCGCTTTCCTATTTAGGATCCATATTGGCCCCGACGGTGAACTGCTCAGAAGAATTACCGGGGGTGAAGTCAACTTGCTTGGTGTCTCTGGCCAACTTGAACTTGAGTAGAGGGTCAGACTCAGTTGTCGGCTTCTTTAGGGAGGTCCTGTCAGCCGGGTCAACGTTGTCTGTGTAATATCTTAGCTCTTCTACCGCACACGCTGTCTCAGCATATGCTGCATCTCCTTCCTCGCACTCGAGCACAATTTTTCGGTTGCCTTCAACTGTGATGGTTCCCTTCGGCCCTGGCATCTTTAACTTCAGATAAACATAACACGGACGTGCCATGAACCGTGCATAAGCTGGCCTACCGAATAGAGCATGGTTCGGAGTTTTCAACTTGACCACCTCAAAGGACAGAAATTCCGAACGGTAGTTATCCTCTAGCCAAAGGCCACTTCCAGGGATATTCTGCCCACAGGATAAGCTGACTTGCTAGGAACGATGCCATGAAAGACTATCTAAGATGGAGTCAACTGCTTATTAGACAGATTCATCCGACTGAAAGTATCGTAATACAATATATTGATGCTGCTGCCACCGTCCATGAGCACTTTGGTCAATGTGTAACCACCGACTTGTGGTGCCACCACCAGAGCTAAATGACCAGGGTGATCAAGGAGTACTGGATGATCTGCCTGGCTCCAAGTAACCGGCTGCTCTGACCAACTGAGATAGTACGGGGCTGCCGGCTCAACCAAGTTGGCGGCTCGTCGCTGCACCTTCCTATCACGCTTGCAGGTACTAGTGGTGAAAACATGATACTGCCCACTATTCAACTGCTTCGAGTTACTCTAAAATCCCGACTGGCCGGCTTGATGCTGATTTCCCTGATTGTTTCGCTCATTGTTGCCTCCAGCATTGGCAGCCCCCTGAAACCCGGCATTCTGCCCATTGTTCCCTTGGAACCCGGGGCCTGCGAAGGGCCCGTGTGAGCCGGCTCCCTGGAAGCCAGATCCCTGGTTGCCGGGTTGTCCGCTGTTACCACCGCCGTTGTGATGATTCTGGAAGATCTGCTTGGAGAACTCTTGCATGATGTAGCAATTTTCCCAGGAGTGGCTAGACAACTTACCATTGAAACTGTGCTTTGGACATGGACCTTTGAGGGCCTCCTCGAAGCTGAGAGGGCGATTACCAGAGGACTGCCTCCTAGAGCCATTGTTTTGACGTTGACTTTTGTTACCAGTATTTGTATTTGCTACCAGATCAGACCTGCCCTCATATCCTTTGCGCTTACCTCCATTGTTGGTCTGCCCATTGCCATTGTTCTGCTAGTGACCCTTGCCACCGTTTTTCTTGCCCTTACCGGATTTTTCCTCATCAGATGGCGGATCCTTTGTATTATCTAATTCGGCATAGCGGGTTAGGACATCCATGAGATCGCCCATGTCTTGGGCCTTTCTCTTGAGTCGCCCTAACTTCTGGACCAGGGGCTGAAACTTACATGTTCGTTCCAGAACAAGCACTGCCTATGTAGCTGATATGCTATCTAAAAAATGTATGACCTCTGCAACCCGGCGAGCCCAATGATGTGCTGATTCATCCTCACGCTGAACACAATGTTCGAGATCAACAATTGTGGTTGGTCATTTGCAGGTTCCCTCGAAATTCTTGATGAAGCGCCCCTTCACTTCCTGCCATGTGTTAATGGAATTCACCGGCAGGTTTTTCAACCAAGTACGTGCTGGACCGTCCAGGATGAGAGGCAGATAACGTGAACACACTGACTCACTTGCTCCCAACAGATCCATTGCCAATTCATAACTCTCGATCCACTCGGTCGCCTCCAGATTCGCTGTATAGTTAGGAATCTTGTGAGGACCTTTGAAATCTGGGGGCATGCGTGCATCTCGCAGCGCCGGGACTAGACAAGGAGTTCCAGTCATGCTACTTGATAGACCCCCAAGGCGACCAGCTGTGTGGGCTGCGGTGGGAGGGTCGTGTGTTGTGGGCTGGTTGTATACCGCACAAGTATTTTCCTCTTCCAACGTTCGCAGAGCCCGAGCAGTATCCACAATATCCTGTGCATTTGGGATCCTGGTTGGTGCTGATTCGCCAGTGGTTGCACGGCCCCTCTGCGATGTGCGCTGCTGGAAACTTTTGGCGACTCAGGGCATTGGCTCCTGGTGCGGCTCTGGTGAGGGGTTGAGTGGAGCCGGTGCTGGCTATGAGAATAGTTGGCTTGCTGCACTATTGTTGTCTTGAGCATCACGATGGCGTTCCTAGCCTTGACCTGAGGCGGACCATCTCCCTCAATTGGGATTACCGCCAAATTGTGAGTCGCCGCTAGCACGTTGTCGACCGGGTTGGAATAGTTTCGGAAGTGGGGCTACGGGGACCCAAAGGTTCGAACACTGGGGTGAGCTCGTTCCTACCGCTTCGTCTCCTACCACGATAGAAGTACGGCGAGGCTACGGCGAGAGCACGATAGCGAGGAACGGACCGTGGACTCAGCGGTTACCCAGGTTCGGGTCACCTTGCGGTGTAAAACCCTACTCCTGCTTGTGGTTGGTATTGCAGTGGGCAAGAGAGTTCTCGTGTACAAGGTGGAAGAGGCATAGCTGAACTCAGAGAGAGAGCCCCTCCTACTATGGCAGCACTGTCCTTTATATCAGCCTTGGTCCTCTCCCCCCTCGAAAACTTAGGCGGGAAGGGTTGCCACACTTGGCGGTATTGAAAGGGGACAGGCGCTCAGGCTATCCTGACTAAAGGCGGTCTTCGCCTGCCAAAGCATGATCCATGACGCGCCGGTGGGCTTGGTGATGACCTCCGCCCTGCGCGCCCGCCGTCTTGGTCTTCCCTCACTGATCGGGCAACCTTTGGGGAGTAGATAGCTGGCCCTGCTCGCTTAACACAATAGAGGAAACCATCTTCATCCGCGCCTGCTGGCGTGGCCTCTGTCGCCACTCGTCGCCGCGCGCATCACCCACGTGATGGGCATGAGACCACGCGGCCGAGCCGAATAGCCTTCGTCTTGGACGCCTTCGGGGGGAGGCCTCGGGAGGCCACCTCGGGAGGCCGCCTCGCGAGGCCGTTGGTGAGGATGTCGAGCCTTGCTCGCCACTTCTTGAGGAGGGGGCCTCAGGAAGCCAAGGCCTCATGAAGAGTCCTGGTGAGGTGCTTGGTGGTGACGGCATGTTGGGCCCAGGCCAGGCATTGCGCCCTGGGCCAAAGGCAGACGGGTCTGGATACCCTGGGTTCCATGGGCCCGACAGTAGCCCCCGGGCCCGCGGCGCGCACGTCCCCGCCTACTGGGGGGCGAAACGGCGCGGGCCCTAACCGCCTATGGCCAGGCGCGACGCGTGGCGCACGATGTGACGGGGGACGCCCCCACTTCTCCCACGACGCCTCGGTAACCGCCCGCGTTGACATAAAACCTGCCGCGGGCGACGCGAGGCCATCATTGCCTTCCTTCACACATTCCATCTCATTGCGCCTTCCTTCCCACGCACAACTCCTTCTACCTCTCCCAGAACTCCGCCGCCCTAAACCCTTGCTGCGCCGCCATGTCGCCCCCAGGCAGGAAGGAAGAGGCGGTGGAAACGGTGGTTACGGGGGTGGTGCCAGAGCTTGATCTGGGTAGGCCCATGATCGTCAAAGCCGAGGAGCTCAGCAAGGCGCTTCCAATGACCGCGGGTGCTTCTAACGAGTGGTGGGCGACTCGCATCTGGCCGGCTTCGCGCCTGACCGCCGACCTCGATGCTACCTCCACCGTCCTCTTCCTTCCCGCGCTCTTCACAGGCCTGCTACCTCCATTCTCCGATTTCTTCAACGCCGTCCTTTCCCACTACCAGGTCCTTGCGCTGCATCTCGAGCAGAACTCCGTCCTTCTTCTTTCTGCCTTTGCCTTTTTATGCGAGGCCTTCCTGGGCGTGACGCCCTCAGTTGCGGTCTTCCGCCACTTCTTCAATCTGCGGCTGACCTCGGCAAACCAATGTTCCGGGTGCGTCTCGTTCCACATCATAGACGAGACTGCGGGCGACAGTATTGACATGAAGCTTACCAAGGAGGTCGAGGGCTTCAGGCGGCAATGGGTGTACGTGGACGCGACCCAATTTAGCCCCCTGCTGTAGCTGTTGGCATCCCCGGTGGCGAGAAGCTCCGGGTGGGGGCATGAAAGGCTCGCCGACCCGAGGCTGGCGCGGGTATGGAGGAGGTTGGCCGAGCTGAGGGCCGCGAAGGTAACAGTGGTCATGGTCGTGAGGGAATTCCTCCGGCTCCGCGTAGCTCCCCTCCAGCGACACTCCCGCCCGATGTGGGCCTTCACTGGCCCGGAGGACCCGATGTGGTTGAGCATGGACAGCTTGTTGCCGGAGGTGCTGAACGGGGTGCTCCATACCCTGACCAGCGAAGAGGCGAGTGAACCACCCATGGATGGGCTTCCCTTGTATCGCTACAAGAACAAGGTGGAGCTGGCCGGCTCAATGCCGCGCTTCGACCAGTGGGGACCGCTTCCAGAGGGCTTCGAAGGGCCCCATGACAACCCCTTCCTGGTGGTCCCTAGTTCAGGCGACCGTGGCGACGCCGGGGCCTCGACCGGCGCTGCGGAGGGCGGAGGCGGCCCAGCTCGGCGGACCCGCCGCCGACTCATCCGCGGGCTTGGAGACGATGATGACGTCACCACGCCCGACCAGTCGGAGGGCGCGGGAAGCCCCCGTATGACAGCTGCAAAGCTATGGGGCTCCGGAAGCGGTGGCGAGGGCGGATCCCGTGGCCCTCCCGCGAGGGCGGCCGGTCGCGAGAAAGGGCCGCATGAAGGCGGCGGCGATGTTCCTCCGTGGCTGCTGAAGAAGAGGAGATGGTTTGCCAGGGACCAGTAAGCATTTGCCTTCCTTTCTCCTACACCCGGCATACTACGCGCGCCTGAGCCCTTGTTTCTCTTCCCTTTTTCAGGACCTCCTCGAGCAAGAAGAGGAAGAAAGAGGAGAGGTCCCTCGGCCTGGCGGGGGCTACGCCGCCGGTTGCTAGGGCCGGGGGGCGTGAAGAGAATGCCAGCAGCCTCGACACCGAGGCTGGCCTCGCGAGGGCAGAGGGGCAGGCGGCCCCTCCTGAGCTGCAGGAGGACGTGGCTCGGGGGGCCCAAGCAGACGAGCCTCTGGAGGCGTCGTCAGGAGGCGGCTCCGCGGTTCCTGGGGCGCCCACTGCCAGGGTGGACGTTGCGGCGACAGAGGCGGAGACGCCGGTTCTCCCACCCTGCACCACCCGTGACGGCGGCGTCGCGGGGGGCTGCCAGGACTCGCCAGCGCGTGGGACTCCTTCCGGGGGGCCGCCGAGCCCGCGGGGTGCGTCGCCACGGCGGGACGAAGAGGGGGGCCCCTCAAGCTCTCCGCTTCTGACCGGCGGCGCCGGTCCCTCGCGAGAGGGCGGCGCTGGGGCGCACACCGGCTAGGCCCTGCAGATCGTGAGTAGCAGTGCCGTGCTCAAGCGCGGGGCCCTGCAAGGCGCCAGGGCTTCCCTTGACCAGCTGGAAGCAGACCTCCGGGAGGAGGAGGCACGCATCATCGAGGAGCGCCAGCGCCTGGCGGAGGGGTGGCGCCAGCTTGACATGGCCATCAAACTGGGCCACCGTCAAGACGACGCCACGCGGAAGAAGCGCGAGAAGGCTGCCCAGGATGCAAAGGAGATCTTCGAGAACGCCGTCAGGGAGGCCGATGAGGCCGACAGTCGGCGTGAGGCGGCGGAGGCCCGCAGGAAGGAGCTCCAGGACCAGAACACCTTGCTGGAGCGACAACTCCAGGCACGATGAGACTCCATCTCCACCCTTGAAGAGGGACTGGCAGCCCATGAGGCGGACCTTGGCATCTGTGAGCGGGAGATCGCGTGGTCGGCATCCGCGTAGGACTTGGAGCGCGAGCGGCTGGAGATGTTGGAGCGAGAGGTGTCTGCTGCCCAAGGTTCCTACGCCGAGCGCCTAGACAAGGTCAACGCCAATCTGGCGGCCAAGGGGAAGAAGATCCAGGAGGACGCCGACAGGAGGGTCGCGCGGAGCCGTGAAGCGCTTGCCAATGAGAACAGCAAGAAGCTGAAGCGACAGGAGGACCGCTTCAAGGCCAGGCGCGAGGAGTTCCAGCACGAGATCGCGGGCCTCAAGGAGATGCTGGCCGAAGCTGAAAGACGGCGGGAGACCGCGCTGAAGGCCCGGGCCAACGCCGAGGCCAAGCTGACCTCCCTCCGGCAGCAGGTGGGCGGCGTCGCCGCGGTCGTGGAGCAGGCGCAGGACAAGGCGGCCCGAGCGCGGGGGCGGCAACTCCAGCGCTCTAAGATGTTTCGTGCCCTCAAGCTCCAGGCCCGCCGCGCCTTGGGCTCCATTTGCAAGGAGGACGTCAGCAGCCCCCTCGAGTCCCACGACGGCAGCTACCTCGACTTCTTCACAATGCTCATGGAGCGGCTGGAGGTGGGCACCAAGAAGGTAGGCGGAATCATCGAGGAGGAGAGCCGCGATCTCCTCACCTAGGCCGCCACGCGCATCTTCAGCCATCTTCTCGACGCCGACCCCAATTTGACGTCGGCAAGGTGATAGCCCCCGTACCGGAGGAGGTCTGTGACACCCTTGGGAAGGAGGTGGAGGATCACGTGGACTCCTTGCACGAGCACTTCGCCCCTGGCAGCAGCGAGAGCTGAAGCGGAGTTGAGGGAGGTGACGATGACGCCGACAGCAGCGGTGATGGCGACACATCTTCTTAGGCCCTTCCCCATATCCTGCGTACAGTTGATCATGACCCCGTGGGGGCGTGAGAACAATGCTTTTACATTTCAAGGACTTTGCTTCTGGTTGTATCGAATGCCCGTGCCCTTGTAACACTCTCTCTTGAGGCCTGTTGTGCTCTTTTTTCTTGCCATGATGCTCTGCGTCGCCAGGACCTAGCCCCCGAGTGGGCCATAGCCATCGCTGGTATGTCAGGTTATGATGCCTGGACAAGGCCAGGAGGTGAGGGGCACTGATAGCTAGTTAGGGCTCCTGAGGCGCGATGCTCAGGAAGCCCCCCTTTGACGCGCAAGCGGCTTGCGCCAAGAGAAACGCTGGCGCTCGTGAGGCTACCAGAGGGGAAGGCTTGATAGACGGCAAGGGTGGCTCGCGAGGCGGGAGACTTAGCTCTGTACAAGGTAGTGTGCCTCGTGAGGGTTCCGCTCGCGAGATCTCCTACTGAGAAGGCCGCCGAGGGTTAGCTCCCGAGCGGGGCCTGCTGGCTTCCTCAGGCCCTGAGGGGGCCACCTCACGAGGCATCCTCGAGAGGCCTTTCAGGGAACCTGCTCCTGAGATAACTGCCTGCAGAGTACTTAACGACAGGGGAGCAGCGCACGCTCGTCGATTCGCTCATGGGCATTAAGCGAGGAGACAAGACACCAAGAAACTTGGTGGGGTGGCGTGCACGGGAGCAGGCCCGCGAGCCAGAGCCCGATTGCTTGGGTTTTTTAGCGCTGCTGGGACTGACCCAAGCACAGACACCGTGTCCAGCCCCCACTCGCGTGAGGCTCATGAGGGATGTCGTGAGCGCGCGAAGCTCGTGACGCAAGGACAAAATGAAACGCCATGTAAGAAACTGAACTTTACTGAAGTAAGATAACAACCCATTTACATAACTAAAACAAGATGTGGCTGCCGTGTCCGGCACGGGTCAGCTTGAGGTTGGTGCAACCCGTGGGGCGCCCTCAGTTACACATCGAAACGAGAAAAAGAGTGCTGCCGTGTCCGGCACGGGTCAGCTTGAGGTTGGTGCAGCCCGTGGGGCACCCTCAGTTGATTGTTCCGCCAGCGCGGAGCATGGGGCTTCCACATGGGTGTGGGTATGATCGCGGGTCGATCGTTCCGCCAACGCGGAGCATGGGGCTTCCACTTGGGCATGGGTGGGAGCTCTCGCGGGCCCATCAGTCGAATGCAATGAGAGGCTCCGGGGCGTGTACAGCCCCATTTCGTTCGTACGCGTGAGGGTCACGGGTAGAACTTGTGGAGGTGTTGGATGTTCCAGGCGTTAGGCACAGGAACTCCGTCCTCTGTCTCCAGCCGGGCTGAGCCGGGCCTGGAGACATGAGTAACCCTGAAAGGGCCTTCCCACATAGGTGAGAGTTTGTGAAGTCCCTCTTTGGAGAGGATTCTGCGCAGGACGAGGTCGCCGACCTCGAGAGTGTGAGGGCGGATGCTGCGGCTGTGGTAGCGACGCAAGGCCTGCTGGTACCTCGCAGCATGAAGGGTGGCCTGACGGCGGCCATCCTCGAGGAGCAGCAGATCGGTCTCCCGCGAGCCATCCTGACGCGCCTCGTCGAAGGCAAGGACTCACGGGAGCCGTGCTTAAGCTCCAATGGGAGGAACGCCTCAGCGCCGTAGACGAGGAACAAGGGTGTCTCGTCGGTAGGCTTGCTTGTCGTCGTGCAGATGGACCACAACACGGATTGTAGCTCGTCGAGCCAGCCCTTGCCGCAAGCCTCGACTTTCTTCTTGAAGCTCCTTGTCTTGAGGCCCTTGAGGACCTCGGCGTTGGCATGCTCGGCCTTGCCGTTGCTTCGCGGGTGCGCCACCGAGGCGTAGCAGATCTGCGTGCTGAGGCTGGCGCAGTAGGACTTGAAGAGGCCGCTTGTGAACTGGGAGCCATTGTCGGTGATGATGCGGTTGGGAACTCCAAAGCGCCTCACGAGGCCCTTGATGAACTTGACGGTGGAACCTGCCGGGATGGTGCGCACCGGCTCGACTTCTGCCCACTTGGTGAACTTGTCGATGGCGACGTAGAGGTAGCGGTAACCGCCAGCCGCGCGAGGAAAGGGCCCCAGGATATCCAGCCCCCAGACCGCGAAGGGCCATGAGAGGGGAATTGTCTGAAGGCCCTGCGCCAGCTGGTGGATCTGCTTGGCGTGGAATTGGCAGGCTTCGCAGGCTTGGACCAGCGCGGTAGTGTCACGCAGCGCAGTGGGCCAGTAGAAGCCGCTGCAGAACACCTTGCCGACGAGGGTGTGTGACGAGGAGTGGTGGCCGCAGTCTCCTCCATGGATGTCAGCGAGCAACTCGCGCCCTTGCTCTTTAGAGATGCACCGCAGCCAGACGCCATTGGGGCGCCTGCGGTACAGCTCACCATCTTGTAGGCAGTAAGCGGTGGCCTGCCGGGCCACGCGCTCTGCTTCTGAGTCCTTCTCCGGGAGGGTGCCGCAAAGCAACTAAGCCTTGAACTCCGCGGTCCAGCTATCCGTTTGAGGCTCGAGCGCCAGCAGCAGGCGGGCTCCAGAGGCCGGGCCGCAGTCTGGTGCGCCCGTGGGTGGTGCGGGCGGGAGCTCTTCGCGAAGGAGCTTCGTGCTCGCGGCAGGAGGTGCGGCTGATAGCTTGAGGAGCCTCTCCTCGAAGACGTCGGGGCTCTGAGGTTCGCGGCAAGATGCTCGTTTGGTGATGTCGTCGGCTTCTTTGTTGCTACTGCGGGGGACGTGCTGTAGCTCCAGGCCGAGAAAACGCTTTTCGAGTTTACGTACCTCTTCCAGGTAGGCGGCCATGTGCTCGTCCTTGGGCTTGTAGCTTTTGTTGGAGAAGTTGACGAGAAGTTGCGAATCGCCCTTGATGGTCAGACGTTTGATGCCCAGGGCGAACGCGGCCTTGAGGCCGGCGATCAGGCCCTCGTACTATGCGATGTTGTTGGAGACCTTGTCGGTGTGCCTGAAGCAGAGCTGTACGGCGTAGTAGAGCCTGTCCCATGTCGGTGAGGTGAGCATGACCCCAGCCCCCGCGCCCTGTCGGGAGAAGGCGCCATCGAAGTGCATGGTCCAGCCGCCAGGCGCCTCATCCCCTGGCAGAAGGGACTGGGCCCCGCGAGGCTCCTCCTCGTACGTGTCCGTCCACTCTGCCATGAAGTCAGCCAGAGCTGCGCCTTTGATGACCCTGGTGGTGGAGAATTCCAGATGGAAGGCTTGCAGCTCGATGTTCCATTCGGCGACACGGCCGGCATCGTTGGGGCTGCGCAGAACTTGCTCCAAGGGGTAGGAAGAAATGACCTTGATGGGATGACCCTGAAAGTAATGGCGCAGCTTCCTGGAGGCGACGAGGAGCGCGAGGAGGACCTTCTGCTGCGTGGGGTAGCGCTTACGTGCGTCCCTTAGCAGGGTGCTGACGAAGTACACGGGGTGCTCGACGAGGCGCGTAGTTGTGGTGGCAGCTTGCTCTCCAGGCGCCTCGCGAGGCTTGGAAGGCTCGGGAATCTCACGAGGCTCAGGAGGCTCGCGAGGCTCGGAAGGCTCACGAGGATCGGCGGCCTCACGAGGCTCAGGAGGCTCGCGAGGCTGGGGCTCACGAGGCTCAGAGGACCCACGAGCTTGAAGGGGCGCGGAGGGTTTCTCCTTAGCACAGACGGCGGCCTCACGTTGGCAGTCTGGGGGGTGGCCGCCAAGTACAGGAGCAAGGGCTCGCGAGAGTGCAGCGCGACCATGATGGGCGGGCTTGTGAGGTACCTCTTGAGGGCTTCAAAGGCGGCGTCTGCCTCAGGAGTCCATTTGAAGGAGCCGGACCTCTTTAGGAGCTTGAAGAAGGGCAGGGCTCGCTCGCCAAACTTAGAGATGAAACGCCCCAGGGAGGCCATACATCCTGCCAAGCGCTGCATTTCCATAAGGGTCCGGGGAAGACGCATTTTCTCGATGGCCTTGATCGTCTCTGGGTTGGCCTCGATGCCACGGTGCGAGACCAGGAAGCCGAGTAGCTTGCCGGAGGGGACTCCGAAGATGCACTTCTCAGGGTTGAGCTTGAGGTTGACTTTGCGCAGGTTGGCAAATGTTTCCTGGAGGTCCGTGATGAGGGATCCAGCCTCACGAGACTTGACCACGATGTCGTCGACGTAGGCCTCCGCGTTCCTCCCCATCTGAGGCCCCAGCGTGATGCGCATTAGCCGTTGGAAGGTGGCGCCCGCGCTCCTTAAACCGAAGGGCATGCAGACATAGCAATATATGCCGCAGGGGGTGATGAAGGTCGTCCTCTCCACATCTTCGGCCGCCATCTTGATCTGATGATAGCCTGAGAAGGCATCCAGGCAGCATAGCAAATCGCACTCAGCGGTGGAATCCACGATCTGATCGATGCGGGGCAGTGGGAATGGATCTTGAGGGCAGAACTTGTTGAGGCTGGTGAAGTCGACGCTCATGCGCTCCTTGCCACCCTTCTTGGGGACGACGACTGGGTTGGCGAGCCATTCGAGATGGCGCACCTCGCGAACGACCCCAGCTTCCTGGAGCTTCTGCACTTCCTTGACGATGTAATCTTGCTTCTCTGGCGCCTGGTGCCATGTTTTCTGCTTGACGGGGCGTGCATTGGGGCACACCGCTAAGTGGTGCTGGATCACCTCCCTCGGCACACTGGACAAGTCAGATGCTTTCCAGGCGAAAACATCCGAGTTTGCCCGAAGGAAGGTGATGAGCGCGCTTTCCTATGCAGGAGGAAGGCCAGCGCCGATGGTGAAGGCAGGGCCGGAGCCGCTGCCGTCCACCGACACCTTCTTTGTCTTGGCGCGGTCGTGAGAGAACATATGCTTCTTCTTCGCGGGCGCGGCCTCAGGAGGCTCGGCCGCGTCCTCGTCAGCCGGATGCGCGATAGCGGCAGCCTTGTAGGCTCAGTCCAGGGAACAGATCACGTCCTTCTCGTCGCCGGTGACAGTGATGATGCCGCTGCTGCCGGGCATCTTGAGGACGTTGTAGGCGTGGTGGGTCGCCGCCATGAACTTGGTGAGAGCCGGGTAGCCAAAGATGGCGTTGTAAGGCAGGCCAATGTGTGCCACGTCGAAGTCGATGAGCTCGGTGTGGTAATTTTTGCGGGTGCCGAAGGTGACGGGGAGGCGCACTTGCCCCAGTGGGATGGTGGAGCCATCAGTCACTCTGGAGAAGGGCCTGGTCGGCATCAGCTGGTCGTAGGGCACTTGGAGCGTCTCGAAGGTCTCGAAGGAGATCATGTTGAGGCCGTCACCCCCGTCGATGAGGGTCTTGGTGACCGTGACGTTGCTGATGATGGGAGTGCACAGCATGGGGAGCGCGCCTGCGGAGGCCGTGGACTTGGTGTGGTCCTTGGAGTCGAAGGTGATGGCGTATTGCGACCGCTTGAGGGGTCGCGAGGCCTCTGGCCTCGCGAGGGTAGCATTCACTTCGCGAGAGAACTGCTTGAAGTGGCGGTTGGACGCGGGGGGCTAAGCCCTGCCAAGGATGCAGGCGACCACGCGAGGCTACTGGTAGCCCCCAGCGCCCTCGTCAGGCTGGTTGATGCCGTTCCGGGGTGGCGGCGGCAGCGGCGGAAGAGCGGCATTGGCCTAAGGATTCGCCTCATGAGGCTGGTCGCGCCAGGCGGCCTCACGAGGCTAGTCGCGCCAACCCTGGCGGAGGTTGCCGTTGCCGTTGCGGCTGTCCCAGCGGTTGCTGCCGCGGCCACCTCCACAGCCGGCGCCACGGCCATTGCGGTCGTCTCGGCGGACCTGGCGCTCGTCGCGGAGCAGCTTGAGCTCCTGGCAGTCCTCGGTGCTATGGGAGCGGATGTTGTGATAGGCGCAGAGTGGCCGGATGTCTTTCCTGGGCTCGTCACGGTCGCGGCCGCGCTTCTGCTCGGGCTCCGCCGGAAGCACGGCAGGGCCCTTGCGCTTGACGTCCTTGCTCTTGGCCTTGGCGGTGTCGAGCGCTGCGTCGGGGTTGTTGTGGATGAAGAGGCGGCCTTCTTCAGCCTTGGCGCACTTGTCGGTGAGGTCGAGCAGCTCAACCACGGAGTCAAGCTCACCGTTGATGGCGAGCTTCTCGCGCATCTTGACGTCCATGACGCCGGTGGAGAACGCAGAGATGACGACCGCGTCGGAGGTGCGCGGGATCTTGTTGCGCACCTGGATGAAGTGCTGGATGTACTTGTGGAGGGTCTCATCTGGGCGCTACCGCACACGCCGTAGTTTGTTGATGGTGAGGGAGCGGTCCTATGTGCCCTTGAAGTTGGCGACGAACTGGCTGCAGAGCTCGGCCCACGATGAGATGGACGCCTCGGGGAGGTTCATGAGCCAGGAGCGCGGGCCATCCTTGAGGACCATAGGGAACCAGTTCGCCATGACCTTGTCGTCGCCGTTCGCCACCTCGACGCTCAGCGCATAGAGCTGAAGGAACTCCGCGGGGTTGGGGGTGCCGTCGTAGCGTGGAGGCAGCTCAGGTTTGAACTTCGCGGGCCAGACCACACGACGCAGCTCGCGGGTGAAGGCACGACAGCCTACACCGCTTGAGGGGACGCCACCAGCGAGGGCGGCGCGGTTTTGACGCCCAGCCACCGCAACATCCTGGACGGCCTCGTCTTGGCGCTGGCGCTGCCGCTCGAGGAGTACTCGGGCATCAAGGGGCGCGCGGCGGATGATCTGGCAGCTGGCCTCGTCTCGGACCAGCGAGGACGCGCCATGGGAAGGCTCACGAGCGCGCGCGTTGCGCTGGGGCCCGCCATGCTCGTCGCGCAGAGGAGGCGGCGGGGAAGCGCCGTGCTCCAGGTCCCCAGCATGAGATGACGGAGGGCGGAGCGAGTGGGAAGGTGCCGGAGCGTCCCCGGAGGCGTTGACGAGCTCGGTGATGTGGCCAAGCCAGGCGTCGTGTAACGCCCAATATGCGATCCTATTCTCGAGGAACTCGGAGGCCCCACCAAGAGTAGAAACGCATATTGGAGACGCTTGCAAGGTGGATATCATTACATCGTACCACATACATAATAGATGGGGATACATACAAATACATACAGTCATTACAGGAATACATTAATACACAATAAACATCATACAGAAGAGTAGCATCCGACTACAGATGAAATCAAACGAAAAACTCGAACGACATGCACCCTGCTAGCCCAGGATGCTGACCAGGAACCTATCCCAAGATCGACAAAGAAGAAGAAGCGGAGAAGAAATCCAAAGGCAAACGAACATCGCTCTCACGTCAGATCATCGCATTACCTGTACCTGCATCTGTTGTTGTAGTAAACTGTGAGCCACGAGGACTCAACAATCCCATAACCATGGGGAGCAAGACTATCAAAGCTTAATGGGTATGGGAGGGTAAGGTGGTGAGGTTGCAGCAAGCACTAAGCATTGTATGGTGGCTAACTTACGAGTACAAGAATAAGAAGAGCATCTACGCAAAACGGTCGCAAACTACAAATGATCACTAAGTGATCCTGAACACCTACTTACGAGTCAAACATAACCCTACCGTGTTCTCTTCTCGAACTTTCTCGAAAAGAGACGGTCACGGTTACGCACACGGTTGGTGTATTTTAATTAGGATTTAGTGTCACGTTCTCTACAACCGGAGGTTATAAATATCCAAGTCGCCACATAACCGAGGGCACGGCTTCGCGTAAGATTTAACCCTGCAGGGGTGTTCCAACCTGGCCCATCATAAGCCTACACAAGCTGCGGTGGGAATACCTCAATCTCAAGATAGCCCAAAGTATCCTCGGAATCCCGGTGCACAAGACATTTCGACAATGGTAACACAATTCCAGCAAGACCACCCGGTGTGTCGATACCCCGATAGGAGCCGCGTATCTCGTTCTCAGGACACAACCGTCTATGCAAAGGCTACAGTTAGCTGATACCCAAGTTTCCAAGGGGGCGCCGTAGGCTGCTAGGTAGGTGGACCAACACTCATGAGGAGCATTGGCCCGGTTTGTTGATTAAAAAAAATCCTCGGGGTCCGGAAAGTCCCTATGCAAGTTTTAGTTGTTATTAGGCAAATGGTAAAACCAATGTTGGGCCTTGCTGGAAGCGGTTATTCAAAGCGAACTATCAAGAGGGTCCCATTCCCCTGAGCATGTTAGGAACGCTAAACATGGATCATAACACCAGCATTACGGAAACTAAGGCGGCATGAGTGGAACAAAACACTAAGCAAAAGGCCAAGCCTTCCACCCATAACCAAATATATAGATGCATTAATTAAATAGGAGATATTGTGATATCCCAACATATCCATCTCCCAACATGGAACAACCTGCAACTGCACCTGCAACTAGCAACGCTATAAGAAAGGGGCTGAGCAAATCGGTAACTTAGCCAAACAACGGTTTGCTGGGTAAGGGTGGTTAGAGGCTGTATCATGGCATATGGGAGCCGGACATATATGTGGTAGGAAGCGCGACATAGTGATAGCAACGAGACAACTAGCAATCAAAGATAGTAAAGATATCCAAGGTCATGATCATTTTGCCAGAAATCCCGCTAGGAAGAAGACCGAATCCATGAAGAAGACGAACACGCGTAGTCGAACGAATCCTCACACTTCGTAACATACCCAGGACTATCGAGAAGAAGCACAACCGGAAAGAAGGAAACAACATGGTAAACACACAAGCATAAACATGGCATGATGCACAACAAAATATGATGCATGTCAAGTTTAAAGATGCATGGCATGGCAAAGATGCAACAAACAACTACTACACATTAAGTGAAGCTCGATATGCAACGAGTTGCATATTGACGAAACTCCACAACAATTATTTAGTTCACTCCCGTTTATGCTACTCATCAATATTAAATGTTGGTTACCATGGCAAGAGATGAAGCATAATTAATCTAGCTATCTAGGCAATTTAAATGAGGCCGGAAACAACACAAAGCAATTTCCGAAAATTCCCCATATGTAAATTTCGAATTTGGTACTGTTCTTCCTAAAACACATTTTTAATGTTGTTAAACAGAAAAAGTAAGTGCACCATGTTAATCTACGCGTTTTTCTACTCCATTTACATATAAATTTTATTTAATTCGGAACTACGGTTAATTAGTTCTGAAATAAATCATTTTAGCATGTCATTTATGCAATTTAATGCAAACAACAATTTTAAATGTTTTTAACATGCATGAGAATGACATATTC
This sequence comes from Elymus sibiricus, assembly GCA_039707655.1. Classification (NCBI taxonomy): domain Eukaryota; kingdom Viridiplantae; phylum Streptophyta; class Magnoliopsida; order Poales; family Poaceae; genus Elymus; species Elymus sibiricus. Next base: position 207,621,077 of record CM077674.1, read on the forward strand.
AAGTTGTGTGCATATTTAATGAAAACATTGGCATATATCAAGATATGAGGCATTTCTCGCCATGGCGGAAAGAAATGGGTGCCACGGCGGCGATAACGGAAATGGTGCCACGGCAACATACCGGTTCCGATAACTCGTTGAGATACCGGTGCAAAGGAGGAACAAGTGGGGGGTGATCGAAACGTGCAAGAGCAACGGGGAGTGATCCCGGATACCGGGTGTCCCACGTGACGGTCGCATGGCAAAGAGGAATGCGCAAGAGTCAATCCGGTCACGGTGCAAACATAGGGTGCATCTCATACAACACACATGCATTCGTCCACGGGCGTCGTCTCGGGGGTTATACCTTCGAAGCGCGCATTTCGGAGCGGATCGAGTCGGCGGTAGTGGAAGTAGGCGTTCATGGGTCGGTGGTAGTGGTACACGGTCGTCGTGGAAGTAGTTGTACTCGTGTCGGAGAGGAACTTGACGAATCCGAGGTCTTTGGGGTCGTCGGTAGAGGTACTTGATGTCCACGGAGCCTTCTGAGATCGTCGTGGTACTTGGCGTGAAACCACGGAACGGTCTTGGACTAGGCGATCCGGGTCTTCCCAGTGTAGTCGTCCTATACAGTGGTCTTGGTGGTCTTCGCGTACAACGGCAATGAGCATCAACTCGATGTGGTGGTCATAGGCAACAGGGCTCACATGGCAACAACACAAGGTCGACGCAGGCACCTGCAGGAGCAACCAGAGGCATGGCAGCGTGTCGTGCTGCTACCGGCGCCCATGGCAGAGGATGTCCCGAGGGAAACATGGAGGAGGTGAGGCGCTGGTGGTCGGGGTGCGATGGCAAAGGTGCCCGAAGGTAGCAGGTTCGGGGTGGTGCTGGTGCGGTGGTGCAGCAGGCTGTGGGAATGCCAGCAGGTGAGAAGAGGGGGCGGCTGAAGCAGAGGAGGAGCCGAGGCGAGGCGGAGCTTGCAACAGCGCGTGGCAGCGCACCATGGGAGGCGACACGAGGTGCAGAGGTCGGCGGCGGTGGAGCAACAGAGAAGGTCCTGAGGAGGAGCAAGGGGGCGGAAGACGGGCGGCTCGAGCGCCGTGGCGGTGTCGTGGAGGGGGGGCGGTGCGACTCGGGGAAGCCATGGCTGCACGAGCTCGCAACACGTGCGAGGAAGGGAGAGGACAGGGTTACGGCGTAGCAGCGGCTGCGGGGAGGCGCTGGCGGCTGGAAGTGGCGCGGATCGCCGGTATCAAGGGCCGGAGCAACAGTGACGGGGCAGAGAGCTCGCCGGAGGGCGTAGGGGCAAGCGAGATCGGGCGCAGGGAGCTCCTCTCCCTGGCGCGATGTGTGTGTGGCGGCGGGCAGAGGGAACGAGAGGAGAGTTGGGGTTCGAGCAGGTCTCGCTAGGGTTATAGGCAGCGGTGGTTGGGCCTTGGGCCATTTCGGTGGAGAGGAAAATGGCCAGGAGGTCCTGCTGGCTGGCCTGCTCTCTTCCTTCCCTCTCTTCTATTTTCCAATCATAGAAAATATCAAAGAAGAAAAGGAGAAAAAAGGAAGGGTTAGGGATAGAATTTGGGCATGGGGTATTTTTCATGGACTCACAAAAATGAGCTTGATCCAGAAAAATAGAAATGAACATGTGAGAGAAGTTTGAATTCGAACTCATTTGAATTTAATTCAAATGAGTTTGAATAGGGATTGGGTGTTTGAAAGGTCCAAAAATGTTGAGATTTTGGGTGGGGCTTGGATAAATGGAGAAAGAATTGTAGACAAGGTTTGGAGGTCAAACTTGAAGCAGAAAAAGGCATGGGATTTTAATTATAAGTGTGTTGTGGTTAATTCCAAATAAATGGAATATTTTATTATAGCTCCCTATAAATATTGGGAGGATAAGTATATGTTCTAAAGAAAACACCATGTGCAATCCCTCAATTTAAATAGATCAAAGATCTATGCAATTTACTGATTTGAGTTGCAAAAATTTAATGACATGATGGCATGATGAAATGATGCAATGCGGAAAATAATAATAATAACATTGATCGAACAACATAATAATAATAATGCAAGGAATCGGTCTTGGGGCGTCACAACACTCCCCCACTAACAAGAGATCTCGCCCCGATATCTTAGGAACGAGAAGAGGAAAAGGAAGAGGTAAAACTAAGTTGCTTCTTTGACAAACGAGTGAAACCAAAGAACCTTGAGAGGTTGAAAAAAACTTGGATAAATGACACGACGGAGTTGAACGAAAATGAAAACTCTCCGTTAGAGAAGAGGAACAAAGAGTACAATGAGAACCAAGAGCTCAAGGGACAAGATAGCCTATGAAACCACTCCGGTTGAAACGAGATAGGCAAGGAATGTGAACGAAAGAATTCGGATAGCACTCCGGTAGAAAAGAGAAGCAAAGCTTGATAAGATGAAAAGAACTTGCAAAGAGGACACAACACTCCGGTAAAATGGATAAGCAAGGAAAGAGCACGATCTTGGCAAAACGAGATAATGGGTCGAAGAGAGCAACCTCACAATGACTCCGGAACAAAATTATAGAAGCTAGATCGTTGGAAAGAAAAGAACGGAGAAGAAGATAACAACTTCTCTCACCATTGAATTTGAAAAGCATCCTTACAAAGAAGAATTAAACGGAGTTGTTGAAAAATCAACAACGAAAAGAATAAGCTTGTTGTGGGCTTATGGAAACCATCTCAAAATTATGAGGTGACAACCGACCAGTGACAGAAAACAATTGATTTCTTGAGATCTCGAAGAGATGAAAATCTCTTTCGCCGAGAAGAGAAGGAGAAACTTGGATCATTGATAAGCATCATAATAGCAACATTCCTTAGGGAAGGCTTTAGATGAAATCTATACCAAGATAACTCCAACAAAGATATTGATGGGTTGACAAGATCTCCTGAACGAAGAGAAAAATGATGGTTTTAACATATCTCATTCCTGACAACTTGTGAATCATGAAACATGAAGACAAATTGTCAAGAAGGACATAATACCACCTCAAAAGATAAGGTAGAAAGAATTAGCACTTCGGAATGCAATACGAAGAATGCTTGAGCTCATCGAAGAACACTTCGAGAATGAATTAAACCCTTGATGAACCACCATGAAGAAACTCTCGAAGAACTCCGGATGGATAACAAGATGATCAAAACAAAAGGAAGGTTGCAAGGAACAGGATGAAGCCTTGTGATGATTTAGATGGAGCTTCCTGACAAGATAACCGAGAAAACTTGGAACTCGGAAGAAAAGATGAAGCAAAGTGAACCGAGACTTCATTTATCACGAACAAAACTCCGGAAGAAGGAATTAAATCACCTGCAAGAAACAAGAATAAGAATTATGATATGTCTATCCTTCATCAAAATAAATTGATGAACAGCAATGAACTTGCATACTACTTATTCTTCTTGAAAAGATTAAAGAGAGATATAGCACCAACTTGACGAAGTCTTCGAGGAAACACCGGTACGATTTTGGAAAGAACGAATGAAATGAGACGATAGCAAATGAAGAGGAATGTTGAATGAACCACCGTAAGAATTGAAAACGAACGAAGAGAAGAGAACGAATCGCCGGAAAGAATTAGAAACAAACGAAAATAGTTGAGTGAATTTATATACTAGAGAACGAAGAGATCACGAGCTAGAATACTTGAACGATGCACCAGAAGAATTTGAGAATGAGAGATGAACGTTGAGAATGAATAATTCTTCTGAATGACGGCCTTCGGAGAATCGAAAATGGAAAGAACTCATGAAATGCTCTGGATGGGTATGAGAAGAATTTCTGATGATCGGAACAATTTGAGAGGATAGCATCAAACTTGAACTACGAGTCTTGAAGAGAATGGAAAAGGATTTAAGAGAACTCTCCTTCGGTCTTCAAAGCTGAGAATGACGACGAGAACCACCATGAAGAATTTGTGAGATTCTCCGGAATAATGAAGAAATGAAAGGTTGGGTCAATGATGAAAAGAATTTGAAAGCGATCTTGGAGAAGGCAATTGACTGATGGAATCCATTCTTACGTCAAACTTAGCAAGAATTCGAGAATAACTCCAGGAAAAATTAGAAGAGTCAGGTAAGATCCTGGAAAAAGACCTGTGGGTTAGGGCCCACTCAAAAGAAACACCGATGGAACGAATGCTTGAAATAGGAATTGCACCGGTTGAATTAAATGGCTTGAGAGAAATAACAACCTCGAGATATGTTGAACGGATCTTGAATGGAAAACACGAATGTTCTGAGATATCTTCGGCACTCCGGAGAAGAAATAGAGAGAGATGAATACACAAGAGAGGCTTGGGTAAGAATTTCCAACATGGGAAAATATTTGAATCAATGAAAGGGAAATGATCAACACCGAAAGCTTGAATTTAGACCACCGGAGAAGAAAACGTGAATAAAGAATGATGACTTATAGCTCCTGAGTATCTTTATGAGAATCACCGGTTAAGAACATTGAAGGAAAAGAATGTAGAGACTTCTCAAGAACAAAATGGATGCTTGATTTGAGATTTTTTACTCCGCGAAGAAAAAGGGTGGGAGGGTGGGAAAAGAAAAACAACTTGGGACGGGTGAAACAAACATTGTTTAGAAAACTGAGAATTGATCATGCAAATGTTGAAAGGATCGAATTAATTCGAGGAGAAGCACGTCGGGTGAAAAGAATTTACATGACATTCTCGATGAACAAGAAGGATTGGCATTCACATCAAAATATGGGAACGCCATTTAGGAAAGATTTAGAATCCACACTTGACTTCGAAGCAACTCAAATACCACAACAAAAACAACACAAGGATTTGGCTTGTAGAATAAGCCGGAACAAACATATGATAAACCCCATATCGTATCATGTGTCTGTTGGAAAAGATATTCTAGGTAATACTTGAATTCCCACCTAAGAACTCCCGAAACTTCTTGGTTATAAGATCAGGTTGCGGATATGGGAACCTACTTACCACACAACAACAATAATATCCTAATCAGCTGCAACCAATCCGCAACCTTCACACACGACCAAGAAACTTCGCAAATCCGTGTACGTCAGACCTTCGAAAGCACAGCGATACTAGTCATAGTTGATCATCCGCGCTATCTCCACTAGTACTGGGGAAAATTCACGACACTATTTGCCACCACAAAAAGTATAGAAGCGTTTCGATGTCGGCGTCCTCTGGTATTCTCGGAACCGAAACGATAGCGAGTGTGACAAAACCCCTTGGAGCTCAACTCCCCGGGTCAAATCCATACGTTAAGGAGGCACCAAGAACAGAGTCACGTCACACCGATATCGCAACCATTCCAACAATACCCGCGTGATCCTAAAAAAAATTTGAGTGAGAAGAGATAGTAGAATCAAAACACCTACGTCAAGATTCCTCACCAGAGCAACGAAGGGGATAAGGAGTAAAAATAATTCCTACTCTCCGATATATAACTAGGACTCAAAATAGTTTTCTTCTAGACTCGTCAGCGGTTCGATCAATCAAGGGGGCTCCTATGGTCGGTCGAGGCTCTGATACCAACTAGTAACGCCCAATATGCGATCCTATTCTCGAGGAACTCGAAGGCCCCACCAAGAGTAGAAATGCATATTGGAGACGCTTGCAAGGTGGATATCATTACATCGTACCACATACATAATAGATGGGGATACATACTAATACATACAGTCATCACAGGAATACATTAATACACAATAAACATCATACAGAAGAGTAGCATCCGACTACGGATGAAATCAAACGAAAAACTCGAACGACATCCACCCTGCTAGCCCAGGATGCCGACCAGGAACCTATCCCAAGATCTACGAAGAAGAAGAAGCAGAGAAGAACTCCAAAGGCAAATGAACATCGCTCTCACGTCAGATCATCGCATTACCTGTACCTGCATCTGTTGTTGTAGTAAACTATGAGCCACGAGGACTCAGCAATCCCATAACCATGGGTAGCAAGACTATCAAAGCTTAATGGGTATGGGAGGATAAGGTGGTGAGGTTGCAGCAAGCACTAAGCATTGTATGGTGGCTAACTTACGAGTACAAGAATAAGAAGAGCATCTACGCAAAACGGTCGCAAACTACAAATGATCACTAAGTGATCCTGAACACCTACTTACGAGTCAAACATAACCCCACCGTGTTCTCTTCTCGAACTTTCTCGAAAAGAGACGGTCACGGTTACGCACACGGTTGGTGTATTTTAATTAGGATTTAGTGTCACGTTCTCTACAACCGGAGGTTATAAATATCCAAGTCGCCACATAACCGCGGGCACGGCTTCGCGTAAGATTTAACCCCGCAAGGGTGTTCCAACCTGGCCCATTATAAGCCTACACAAGCTGCGGTGGGAATACCTCAACCTCGAGATAGCCCAAAGTATCCTCGGAATCCCGGTGCACAAGACATTTCGACAATGGTAACACAATTCCAGCAAGACCACCCGGTGTGTTGATACCCCGATAGGAGCCGCGTATCTCATTCTCAGGACACAACCGTCTATGCAAAGGCTACGGTTAGCTGATACCCAAGTTTCCAAGGGGGCGCCGCAGGCTGCTAGGTTGGTGGACCAACACTCATGAGGAGCATTGGCCCAGTTTGTTGATTAAAAAAAATCCTCGGGGTCCGGAAAGTCCCTATGCAAGTTTTTGTTGTTATTAGGCAAATGGTAAAACCAATGTTGGGCCTTGCTGGAAGCGGTTATTCAAAGCGAACTATCAAGAGGGTCCCATTCCCCTGAGCATGTTAGGAACACTAAACATGGATCATAACACCAGCATTACGGAAAACTAAGGCGTCATGAGTGGAACAAAACATTAAGCAAAAGGCCAAGCCTTCCACCCATAACCAAATATATAGATGCATTAATTAAATAGGAGATATTGTGATATCCCAACATATCCATGTCCCAACATGGAACAACCTGCAACTGCACCTGCAACTAGCAACGCTATAAGAAAGGGGCTGAGCAAAGTGGTAACTTAGCCAAACAACGGTTTGCTGGGTAAGGGTGGTTAGAGGCTGTATCATGGCATATGGGAGGCGGACATATATGTGGTAGGAAGCGCGACATAGTGATAGCAACGAGACAACTAGCAAGCAAAGATAGTAAAGATACCCAAGGTCATGATCATCTTGCCTGAAATCCCGCTAGGAAGAAGACCGAATCCATGAAGAAGACGAACACGCGTAGTCGAACGAATCCTCACACTTCGTAACATACCAGGGACTATCGAGAAGAAGCACAACCGGAAAGAAGGAAACAACATGGTAAACACACAAGCATAAACATGGCATGATGCACAACCAAATATGATGCATGTCAAGTTTAAAGATGCATGGCATGGCAAAGATGCAACAAACAACTACTACACATTAAGTGAAGCTCAATATGCGACGAGTTGCATATTGACGAAACTCCACAACAATTATTTAGTTCACTCCCGTTTATGCTACTCATCAATATTAAATGTTGAGTACCACGGCAAGAGATGAAGCATAATTAATCTACCTATCTAGGCAATTTAAATGAGGCCGGAAACAACACAAAGCAATTTCCGAAAATTCCCGATATGTAAATTTCGAATTTGGTACTGTTCTGCCTAAAACACATTTTAACTGTTGTTAAACAAAAAAGTAAGTGCACCATGTTAATCTACGCATTTTTCTACTTCATTTACATATAAAGTTTATTTAATTCGGAGCTACGGTTAATTAGTTATGAAATAAATAATTTTAGCATGTCATTTATACAATTTAATGCAAACAACAATTTTAAATGTTTTTAACATGCATGAGAATGACATATTCAAGTTGTGTGCATATTTAATGAAAACATAGGCATATATCAAGATATGAGGCATTTGTCGCCATGGCGGAAAGAAATGGGTGCCACGGCGGCGATAACGGAAATGGTGCCACGGCAACATACCGGTTCCGATAACTCGTTGAGATACCGGTGCAAAGGAGGAACAAGTGGGGGGTGATGGAAACGTGCAAGAGCAACGGGGAGTGATCCCGGATACCGGGTGTCCCACGTGACGGTCGCATGGCAAAGAGGAATGCGCAAGAGTCAATCCGGTCACGGTGCAAACATAGGGTATATCTCATACAACACACATACATTCGTCCACGGGTGACGTCTCGGGGGTTATACCTTCCAAGCGCGCATTTCGGAGCGGATCGAGTTGGCGGTAATGGAAGTAGGCGTTCACGGGTCGGTGGTAGTGCTACACGGTCGTCGTGGAAGTAGTTGTACTCGTGTCGGAGAGGAACTTGACGAATCCGAGGTCTTCGGGGTCGTTGATGTCCACGGAGCCTTCTGAGATCGTCGTGGTACTTGGCGTGAAACCACGGAACGGTCTTGGACTAGGCGATCCGGGTCTTCCCAGTGTAGTCATCCTATACAGTGGTCTTGGTGGTCTTCACGCACAACGGCAATGAGCATCAACTTGATGTGGTGGTCATAGGCAACAGGGCTCACATGGCAACAACACAAGGTTGACGCAGGCACCTGCAGGAGCAACCAGAGGCATGGCAGGGCGTCGTGCTGCTACCGGCGCCCATGGCAGAGGACGTCCCGAGGGGAAACATGGAGGAGGTGAGGCGCTGGTGGTCGGGGTGCGATGGCAAAGGTGGCCGAAGGCAGCAGGTTGGGGGTGGTGCTGGTGCGGTGGTGCAGCAGGCTATGGGAATGGCAGCAGGTGAGAAGAGGGGGCGGCCGAAGCAGAGGAGGAGTCGAGGCGAGGCGGAGCTTGCAACAGTGCGTGGCAGCGCACGATGGGAGGCGGCACGAGGTGCAGAGGTCGGCGGCGGTGGAGCAACAGAGATGGTCTTGAGGAGGAGCAAGGGGGCGGAAGACGGGCGGCTCGAGCGCCGTCGCGGTGTCGTGGAGGGGGGGCGGTGCGACTCGGGGAAGCCATGGCTACACGAGCTCGCAACACGTGCGAGCAAGGGAGAGGACGGCGTTGCGGCGTAGCAGCGGCTGCGGGGAGGCGCTGGCGGCTGGAAGTGGCGCGGATCGCCGGCATCAAGGGCCGGAGCAACGGTGATGGGGCAGAGAGCTCACCGGAGGGCCTAGGGGCAAGCGAGATCGGGCGCAGGGAGCTCCTCTCCCTGGCGCGATGTGTGTGTGGCGGCGGGCAGAGGGAACGAGAGGAGAGCTGGGGATCGAGCAGGTCTCGCTAGGGTTATAGGCAGCGGTGGTTGGGCCTTGGGCCATTTCGGTGGAGAGGAAAATGGCTAGGAGGTCCTGCTGGCTGGGCTGCTCTCTTCCTTCCCTCTCTTCTATTTTCCAATCACAGAAAATATCAAAGAAGAAAAGGAGAAAAAAGGAAGGGTTAGGGATAGAATTTGGGCATGGGGTATTTTTCATGGACTCCCAAAAATGAGCTTGATCCAGAAAAATAGAAATGAACATGTGAGAGAAGTTTGAATTCGAACTCATTTGAATTTAATTCAAATGGGTTTGAATAGGGATTGGGTGTTTGAAAGGTCCAAAAATGTTGAGATTTTGGGTGGGGCTTGGATAAATGGAGAAAGAATTATAGACAAGGTTTGGAGGTCCAACTTGAAGCAGAAAAAGGCATGGGATTTTAATTACAAGTGTGTTGTGGTTAATTCCAAATAAATGGAATATTTTATTATAGCTCCCTATAAATATTGGGAGGATAAGTATATGTTCTAAAGAGAAAACACCATGTGCAATCCCTCAATTTAAATAGATCAAAGATCTATGCAATTTACTTTTTTGAGTTGCAAAAATTTAATGACATGATGGCATGATGAAATGATTTAATGCGGAAAAAAAATTAACATTGATCGAACAACATAATAATAATAATAATGCAAGGAATCGGTCTTGGGGCATCACACGTCGTAGCCGGCGCCAGCGGGACGGTAGCGGAGCAGCTCGCGCGCCATGAGCAGCGCGGCCTGCGGGTTCGGCGGCCCACGGTGGGCAAGGGAGGAGGCCTTGGAGGTGTGGCCGTTCGCCTGCACGGAGGGGTGCAGGGATGAGTCCTGCTGCTCACGGGCAGCGGGGTCGGTGGTGGCAGCAGCCTCAGCGTCGGGGCGGCGGCGATTGCCGCGGGCCAGTGGCTCCGTCTGGGCCACGCGGCCAGCCCTGCGCTCGGCGCGCTCATGACGTGCGTCGGCCATGAGGTTGGTGGAGCAGAGGGTGGAGCGGAAGAATAGTAGTGCACCCCTACCTGGCGCGCCAAATGTCGGAAGTGGGGCCTGCAGGGACCCAAAGGTTCAAACACTGGGGTGAGCTCGTTCCTACCGCTTCGTCTCCTACCACGACAGAACTACGGCGAGGCTATGGCGAGAGCGTGCTAGCGAGGAACGGACCGTGGACTCAGCAGTTACCCAGGTTCGAGCCACCTTGCGGTGTAAAACCCTACTCCTGCTTGTGGTTGCGATTGCAGTGGGCAAGAGAGTTTTCGCTTACAAGGTGGAAGAGGCAGAGCTGAACTCAGAGAGAGAGCCCCTCCTACTATGGCAGCACTGTCCTTTATATCAGCCTTCGTCCTCGCCCCCCTCGAAAACTTAGGCGGGAAGGGTTGCCACACTTGGCAGTTTTGAAAGGGGACAGGCGCTCAGGCTATCCTAACTAAAGGCAGTCTTCGCCTGCCAAAGCACGATCCATGACGCGCCGGTGGGCTCGGTGATGACCTCCGCCCTGCGCGCCCGCCGTCTTGGTCTTCCCTCGCCGATCGGGTAACCTTTGGGGTCACTTTGGGGAGTAGATAGCTGGCCCTACTCCCTTAACACAAAAGAGGAAACCATCTTCATCCGCGCCTGCTGGCGCGACCTCTGTCGCCACTCGTCGCCACGCGCATCACCCACGTGATCGGCACGAGACCGCGCGGCCGAGCCGAATAGCCTTCGTCTTGGACGCCTTCGGGAGGAGGCCTCGGGAGGCCACTTTGGGAGGCCGCCTCGCGAGAGGGCATCGCGAGGCCGTTGGTAAGGATGCCGAGCCTTGCTCGCCACTTCCTGAGGAGGGGGCCTAAAGAGGCCAAGGGCTGAGCCGGCTCCCTCTGCTGAGCCGGCTACTGCAAAAGTGGCCCTCCCGGGGGCACAACTCCAGCCCCCGGGTTTGCCGAAGCCGGCGGATTGTTCGGCGTTGTAAACAGCTGAGTCGGCTCGATATTAGCCAAAAGCCGGCTTTGATGTCGCCTTCGGTGGACGAGCTCTGACTCGGCCTGTCGGTGGCTTAAATAATGAGCCTCTTTGTCCAGACGCTGTCTCTCCTCGGCAAGCCTGGCTTGTGCCTCCGCCATGCGGGTGTTTTCAGCATTGATCTCCTCTTGGATCTTGGCCATCTGCTCCCGACACTTCGTGATGTCCGTGTTGCGGGCAGCCGCATTCTCCACAGTAACCGGCTCAGCCAACAGAGTTGTCAAACTATTCATCAAGTCCGCAAGCGCCTGTGCCCCGGTTTTCTGAGATCTGGTAGCAGCCGTGCCGGCTCCTCCTGAGCCGGCCAGGGTGAGGTTCTGCCCAATCGCTGGATCGACCGGATTGCGTGCAGGATGTTGCCTACCCGCCATGTAGACCACTTCAAAGCGAGGTGGCTCAAGGACCTCTAGAAAGACTTCATTAGAATATCCCAGCCTTCCATCGTACAGGGGACGTATCGACTCGGTTTCTCCCATCGAGGATTCGCTGTCAGATTGAACGAGCGTATCATCTCCAGACAGGGTGTTCTCCGACAAGGCCACCCCTTGGGTGAACCCTACAAAAACATACTTCCGGCCGGCCTGCACCGGGCCGGGTCTTGCCTCGCTTGGACTGGCGCGGTGAGCCGACTCGACGGCGGTGACAACCTCCAATCCGGTGGCCGACTCGCTGACAACACCGATGAAGGTATGGATCTTGCCAAAGGGGACCCGGTACCCGTACTCGATTGAGTCGGTGTCGGGGCCCCAGTACGAATCGTCGATGTAGAGATTCCCGCGACGGCTCTTCGTTATCAAACCAACCACATACTTCCCGAACCCTGGGAGAGCTCCCGCTAAGAACTCAACTCCACCATGCGTAGGCCCCACGGTGGGCGCCAACTGTCGTTTTTGACACGGCAGATTCCCTTGTGAAAGGACTTAGAGATGAGGCCATCGCACGAAGGTGGAAGCTTAACGGGGTTGATCGGGAGCGAGAAGACACGGAGTTACCCAGGTTCGGCCCCTCACGATGGAGGTAAAAGCCTACGTCCTGCTTGATTGTATTGCTTTGGATCTCGATTACAAGGGTGTGAATACGCTAACCTAGCTCTCGAGGGATTGCCACTTAGTCTTTCTGCCGTAGGCGCTCACCTTTATATATAGGTGGAGCCCTAGGTTTACATAAGAGCCTGGGTCATAAACGTAACCCGTCTCCTACCCTTATTCTACTTATTCTCCAGGATAACCTTCTTTGCCTTATCTTTCTCTTGGAGCCGGCCCGCAAGCTGAGCCAGCCTTTCTCACCGGGCCTCCGTCAAGCCGGCCCATTGGGTATCTTCTTAGGCCCAGCAATGAGATACCCGCTGAGCCTTACAGCTCCATGGCCAGGTCATCTCCTGCCGGGTCTACAACGCTGGGAAATATCCCCAACAAAGGCCAAAGACACGGCCCATCTGAGGGCGTCGCGAAGCAAAGACATCTCCCGAAGCGCCGGCCTCCTGATGACCCCTCCTCAAGACACGACCTGCCAGCACTTAGCCGCGGCAGCAGCATGGGTCTCGCGAGGTCCTCTCGTGAGGCCGCCTCCCGAGGCGGCCCACCGAGGCGGCCGCCCGAGGCCACCCGAGCCTGACGTCGGCTGCGCGGTTCTGTGCCCATCACATGGGTGACGCACGTGGCAACGAAGGGCGGTAGAGGTCGCGCCAGCGAGCGCGGATAGAGAATCTTTCCTCTTTGGTGCTAAGGGAGCAGCCCCAGCTGCCCATCCCCAAAGCAAGTCCCAAGGACTGCCCATTTGGTGAAAGAGGAACGAGACAGCAAGGCGCGCAAGGCGAAGGTCATCACCGAGCCCACCGGCGCGTCATAGATGATGCTTTTCCAGGCAAAGACCGCCTTTAGTCAGGATAGACTGAGCGCTTGTCCCCTTTCAAAACCCGCCAAGTGTGGCAACCCTTGCCACCTAGTTTTTGGGGGAAGAGGACCAGGGTGGCTATAAAAGGGGGCAGAGCTGCCATTGTAGGGGGTCTTGGATTGATTCCTCTGCTTCCTACCTTGAACGCGAGACATCTTCTCGCCCACAGCAATCCCAACCACAAGCAGGAGTAGGCTTTTACAACGCAAGGTGGCCCGAACCTAGGTAACCGTCGTGTCCCCTGTCGTGCTCCCGCGTAGCGCTCTCGCCATAGCCTCGCCGTGGTCACCTTTGGTCGGAAAGAACTAGCTCGCCCCCAGTGTTCGAACCTCTAGATCCCCGGAGTCCCGGCTCTGACATTTGGCGCGCCAGGTAGGGGTTCGCTTCGGTTCTTTCCACCTCCTCGCCGCCATGGCCGATGCTCGCCGTGAGCGCTACGCGCGCCGAGCTGCCAGGGTGGCCCAGTCGGAGCCTGTCGCCTGCGACGACCGTCGACACCGCGCCGCCGGCACTGTCGCCGACCCTGCTGCGAGGGAGCAGCAGGCTTCTTCCCTCCACCCGTCTGTGCGTGTGGATGGCCACACTGCCACGGCCTCTTTGCTCGCCCGACGCGACGTGCCGGCCCCGCAGGCCGCGCTGCTCATGGTGCGCGAGCTCCTACGCTACCGCCACACCGACCCCGGCTACGACGCTTGGCTCGGCCGCATCACCGAGCTCATCAACGCCGCAGGCGATGCCCCGGTGCCCTCTCACTTGCTCCGTCCTCTGCTGTCCCGTGCCGGGGACGTGGTGCATGATGCGCCCCCTCCGCCTCCTCTGCACGGCGAGGACGACCGGCACCACCGCGACGCGTGGGCGCGTGAGCCATCCCGCGGCGCGTCCTCTCCGGACCATGGTGAGCCCAGCTGCTAGATCATCCGGCGCGCGCCTCCTGACGTGCGTGTGCTCCTTGAGCAGCAGCGCCAACGCCAAGACAGGACTATCTAAGAAGTCACGGTGGCCGGTCGCCAGAACCGCGCCGCCCTCGCCGGCAGCGTCCCCTCCAGCTGCGTGGGCTACCGCGCCTTCCTCTGCGACCTGCGCCGCTTGGTGTGGCCCACCAAGTTCAAGCTGGAACTGCCTCCGCACTATGACGGCACCCCCAACCCCGTGGAGTTCCTGCAGCTCTATGCCCTGAGCATCGAGGCAGCGAACGGCGATGACAAGGTCATGGCGAACTGGTTCCCCATGGGCCTCAAGGACGGCCCGTGCTCCTGGCTCATGAACCTCCCCGAGGCGTCCATCTCTTCATGGGGCGAGCTCTGCCAACAATTCGTCACCAACTTCAAGGGCACGCACGAGTGCTCCCTCACGCTCAATGACCTGCACGCTGTAGACCAGCGCCCTAACGAGACCCTCCGCAAGTACATCCAGCGCTTCAGCCAAGTGCACAACAAGATACCGCGCGCCTCCGAGGCCACCATCATCTCTGTATTCTCCAACAGCGTCATGGACATCCGGATGGGCGACAAGCTCGCCATCAACGACGAGATCGATTCCGTGCTCGAGCTGTTTGACCTTGCTGACAAGTGCGCCAAGGACGAGGAAGGCCGCCTCTTCGTCGACAATGACCCCGATGCAGCGCCGGACACTGCCAAGGCCAAGAGCAAGGACGCCAAGTGCAAGGGCCCTGCGGTGCTCGCGGCAGAGCCCGAGCAGAAGCGCAGCCATGAGCATGATGAGCCCAAGAGAGATAATCGCCCTCTCTGCGCCTACCACAACTCGCACTCCCATAGCACTGAGGAGTGCCATGAGCTCAAGCGACTTCACGACGAGCGCCTTGGCTGCCGCGGTGACCGCAACGACCGCGGCACCGGCCGTGGAGGTTGCCGTAACGGCGGCCGCTAGGGAGACCGCAACAACAATGGCAACTTCCGCCAGGGCTGGCACGACTAGCCTCGCAAGGCCGCTTGGCGCGACCAGCCTCATGAGGCCAACCCTCACGCCAATGCTGCCCTTCCGCCACTGCCGCCGCCACCACGGCGAAATGATGGCAACCAGCCCGACCAAGTCGCCGGGGGCTACCAAGAGCCTTGTGGAGTGGCCTGCATCCTAGGTGGAGCTCAGGCTCCCGCATCCAACTGCCACTTCAAGCTATTCTCTCGCGAGGTGAACGCCGCCCTCTCGAGGCCTGAGGCCTCTCGCCCCTCAAGTGGTCCCAATACGCCATCACCTTCGACTCCAACGATCACCCCAAGTCTTCAAGCGCTGCTGGCACAGTTCCCATGCTGTGCACCCACACCATCGGCAATGTCGCCATCACCAAGACACTCATCGACAGAGGCGCTGGCCTCAATGTGATCTCCATCGAGACCTTTGAGCAACTCAAAGTGCCCTACGACCAGTTGATGCCAACCAGGCCCTTCTCCGGAGTGACCGATGGCTCCACCATTCCTCTAGGCCAAGTGCGCCTCCCCGTCACCTTCGGCACCCGCAAGAACTACCATACTGAGCTCATCAACTTCGACATGGCGCACATCGGCCTGCCATACAACTCCATCTTGGGCTACCCAGCTCTCGCCAAGTTCATGGCGGCGACCCACCACACCTACAACGTCCTCAAGATGCCGGGCTGCAGCGGCATCATCACTGTCTGCTGCGACGAGAAGGATACAGTCCGCTCCCTCGAGAGTGCCTACAAGGCCGCCGCCACCGCCTACCCTGCCGACAAGGATACCGCCGAGCCTCATGAGGCCGCACCCGCGAAGAAGAAGCAGATGTTCTCTCAGGACCGCACCGAGACAAAGAAGGTGTCGGTGGACGGCAGCGGCTCAGGCCCTGCCTTCACCATCGGCACTGGCCTCCCTCCTGCATAGGACGACGTGCTGGTCACCTTCCTTCAGGCAAATTCGGATGTGTTCGCCTGGATGGCATCTGATTTGTCCGATGCGCCGAGGGAGGTGATCGAGCACCACTTAGCGGTGTGGCCCAACGCACGCCCCATGAAACAGAAGGCATGGTGCCAGGCGCCAGAGAAGCAAGATTTCATCGTCAAGGAAGTTCAGAAGCTCCAAGAAGCTGGAGTCATCCGTGAGGTGCGCCACCCTGAATGGCTCGCCAACCCCGTCATAGTGCCCAAGAAGTGCGGCAAGGAGAGCATGTGTGTCGACTTCATGAGTCTCAACAAGTTCTGCCCTCAAGATCCATTTCTGTTGCCCCGCATCGACCAGATCATGGACTCCACTGCCTTGCTATGCTTCCTAGATGCCTTCTCAGGCTATCACCAGATCAAGATGGCGACCGAAGACGTGGAGAAAACGGCCTTCATCACCCCCTGCGGCATATTCTGCTACATCTGCATGCCGTTCGGCCTCCGGAGTGCCGGAGCCACCTTCCAGAGGCTGATGTGCATCGCCTTGGGGCCCTAGATGGGAAGAACCACCGAGGCCTACGTCGATGACATCACCGTCAAGACCCGCGAGGCCTGGTCCCTCATTGCGGACCTCCAGGAAACATTCGACAACCTGCGCAAGATCAACCTCAAGCTCAACCCAGACAAGTGCGTCTTCGGAGTCCCCTCCTGCAAGCTGCTCGGCTTCCTTGTCTCCCACCGTGGCATCGAGGCCAATCCCGAGAAGATTAAGGCCATCGAGAAGATGCGCCCTCCCTAGAGCCTCAAGGAGATGCAACGCCTGGCGGGATGCATGGCCTCCCTTGGGCAATTCATCTCCAAGTTCAGCGAGCGAGCCCTGCCATTCTTCAAGCTTATGAAGAGATCCGACCCCTTCAAGTGGACTTCCGAGGCCGACGCTACCTTCGAAGACCTCAAGAGGTACCTCACGAGCCCGCCCATCATGGTCGCGCCACGCTCTCACGAGCCCCTGCTCCTATACTTGGCAGCCGCTTCCCAGACGGCCAGCGCGGCCCTGGTGGCAGTTCGAGAAGAGCACGTCTGCACACAGAAAAAGCCCGCCGTGCCAGCGCCTCGCTAGGTCATGCCGTCACCTGCTGATATCCCGCCTCATGAGGCCCTTGGCATGTCGCCTCCCGAGGCCGCGCTGTCACTTGCCGAGGCCTTGCCTCGGGAGGCCTCCAGCGAGCCGCCTCGCGAGCCGCCTCCCAAGCCTCCTGAGCCCCTCGGCCCCCCTGAACACCAAGCTGCTACAAAAACTACCCGCCTCGTCGAGCACCCCATGTACTTCATCAGCATGGTCGAGAGTGCTACCCCATGCAGCAGAAGCTCCTCCTTGCGCTCCTCGTCGCCTCCAGGAAGCTGCGCCACTACTTCCAGGGCCATCCCATCAAGGTGATCTCATCTTACCCCCTGGAGCAGCTCTTGCACAGCCCCAACGCTGCCGGCCGCGTCGCCGAGTGGAACATTGAGCTACAAGCCTTTGAGCTGGAATTCTGCACCACAAGGGTGATCAAGGGCGCAGCCCTGGCCGACTTCGTAGCAGAGTGGACGGACCCACCCCGGAGGAGCCTCGCGAGGCTGAATCCCTCTTGCCTGGCGGATGGTCCATGCACTTCGATGGCGCCTTCTCCCGACAGGGCGCGGGGGCTGGCGTCATGCTCACCTCGCGAACGGGAGACAATCTCTGCTACACCATCCAATTGTGCTTCAAGCGCGACGCCAAGGTATCCAACAACATCGCAGAGTACGAGGGCCTCATCGCCAGCCTCAATGCCGCCTCTGCACTGGGCATCAAGCGCCTCACCATCAAACTCCTCATCAACTTCTCCAACAAAAGCTATAAGCCCAAGGACGAGCACATGGCCGCCTACTTAGAAGAGGTACATAAACTCGAGAAGCATTTCCTTGGCCTGGAGCTGCAACACGTTCCTCGTGGCAGCAACAAGGAGGCTGATGACATCGCCAAGCGAGCATCTCGCCGTGAGCCCCAGAGCCCTGGCATCTTCGAGGAAAGGCTCCTCAAGCCATCAGCTACTCTGCCAACCGCGAACACCATGCTGCTTCATGAGGAACTCCCGCCCGCACCACCCATGGGTGCACCAGATTGCGGCCCAGCCTCAGGAGCCCGCTTGCTGCTGGCGCTCGAACCCCAAGCGGACAGCTGGGCCGCGGAGTTCATGGCCTACTTGCTTCACGGCACCCTTGCAGAGAAGGACTGAGAAGCAGAGCGCGTGGCTCGCCAGGCCACCGCTTACTGCTTACAAGACGGCGAGCTGTACCGCAGGCGCCCCAATGGCGTCTCGCTGCGGTGCATCTCTGAAGAACAAGGGTGCGAGCTACTCGCTGACATCCATGGAGGAGACTGCGGCCACCACTCCTCGTCGCGCACCCTTGCCGGCAAGGTGTTCCGCAGCGGCTTCTACTGGCCCACCGCGCTCCACGACGCCACCGAGCTGGTCCAATCCTGCGAAGCTTGCCAATTACACACCAAGCAAATCCACCAGCCAACGCAAGGCCTCCAGACGATTCCCCTCTCATGGCCCTTCGCGGTCTGGGGGCTGGATATCTTGGGACCCTTCCCTCGCGCGGCTGGAGGCTACCGCTACCTCTATGTCGCCATCGACAAGTTCACCAAATGGGCGGAGGTCGAGCCCGGGCGCACCATTCTAGCAGGCTCCGCCGTCAAGTTCATCAAAGGCCTCATGAGCCACTTGGGCGTTCCCAACCGCATCATCACCGACAACTAATCCCAATTCACAAGTGGCCTCTTCAAGTCATACTGTGCCAGCCTTGGCATGCAGATCTGCTACGCCTCCGTGGCGTACCCCGAAGCAACAGCCAGGCCGAGCGTGCCAACGCCGAGGTCCTCAAGGGCCTTAAAACGAGAAGCTTCAAGAAAAAGCTCGAAGCCTGCGGTAAGGGCTAGCTTGACGAGCTACAGTCCGTGCTGTGGTCCATCCGCACAACGGCAACCAAGCCTATAGGCGAGACTCCCTTCTTCCTCATCTACGGAGCCGAAGCAGTGCTCCCTTCTGAGCTCAAGCACAGCTCTCCACGAGTCCTTGCCTTCGATGAGGCTCGTCAGGACGTCTCGGGAGAGGCCGACCTGCTGCTCCTCGAAGAAGCGCGTAGCCAGGCTGCCCATCGCGCTGCCAGATACCAGCAGGCCTTGCGTCGCTATCATAGCCACAACATACGCCCACGCACCCTCGAAGTCGGCGATCTCGTCTTGAGAAGGATCCTCTCTAGAGAGGGACTCCACAAGATCTCACCCATGTGGGAAGGCCCTTCAGGGTTGCTCATGTCTCCAGGCCCGGCGCCGCCCGGCTGGAGACGGAGGACGGAGTTCCTGTGCCTAACGCCTGGAACATCCAACACCTCCGCAAGTTCTACCCGTGACCCTCATGCGTACGAACGAAGTGGGGCTATACATGCCCCGGAGCCTCTCATCGCGTTCGCCTGATGGGCCCGCGAGAGCTCCCGCCCATGTCTCAGTGGAAGCCCCATGCTCCGCGTTGGCGGAACAATCACCTGAGGTGGCCCCACGGGCTGCACCAACCTCATGCTGATCCGTGCCGAACATGGCAGCCACATCTCTCTTTTTGTTGTGTAATGAACTTATTACAATGTTTCAGTAAAGCTCTATTTCCTAAGATATCTTATGTGTTGCTAAGTTGCTTGCCTCGGGAGCTGTGCACGCTCGCGACCTTCCTCCTGCGCATCTCGCGAGCGGGGGCTGGACACGGTGCCTCTGGCTGACGGGCCTGCTCCCGTGCACGTCACCTCCCCAAGGTCCTTGGTGTCTTGTCTCCTCGCGTGATACCCACGAGCAAGCTAGCAAGCGCGCGCCGCTCCCCCCGTTTTATGAAATCGATGTAAAGTTATCACAGGAACAAGGCACTCAAAGGCCTCGCGAGCGCTGCCTCGTGAGGTGACTCATGACAAGACGCCTTCATAAACCCCCAGGGAGCCTCGTGAGCGCTGCCTCACGAGCCAACCTACTGCGACCGCCTCCGCCAAGTGCTAGCGGGAGGCCTCACGAGCAGGAGCCTCGTGAGGCACGCCCCGCAGCCACGACACGGCAATCGACACTCGCAAGTGCTAAGTACAAAAACACCTCACGAGCCGCTCTCGGCGCCTCTCAAGTTTCCTGTCCCCGCGACCTCGCTGAGTGCTGATGTTCTCTCCCCTGCGCAAGCCGGTTGCACGTCAAGGGGGGACTTCCTGAGCATCGCGCCTCAGGAGTCCTTACCGCCTCTCAGTGCCCTACACCTCCTGGCCTTGTCCAGGCAACGCGACCTGACATACCAGTGACGGCTGTAGCCCACTCGAGGGCTGGTTCCTGACGACGTAGAGCACCAAGGCAAACAAGGAAAGAGAAATTGGCCTCACAAGAGAGCCTCACGAGGAAACATGCATTACAGCAAATCATAAAGTACTTAAAACAAAATGCATTGTCTTTACGCCCCCCGCAGGGCCGCGTCAATCTGGCACAGGTAAAAGGGAGGATCTAGGAGGTCGTGGCATCGCCGTCGTTTTCATCATCACCTTCGCCGTCGTCGCCCACGATTCCGCTGGAGCTGTCGCTACTGCCGTGGGAGAACTTCGCAATCAGAGCATCCACGTGGTCCTCTACCGCCTTCCCAAGGCTGTCGCGGAGCTGTTCGGGCACGGGGGCTATCACCCTGTCGAAGTCGAAGCTGGGGTCGGCGCGGAGAAGATAGCTGAAGATCCGCGTCGCACCCTGGAAGAGGAGGTCGCGGCACTCGTCCTCGATGATGCCGCTCACCCTCTTCGCTCCAGCCTCGAGCCGCTCCACGAGCTTGGTGAAGAAGTCGATGTAGCTGGCATCATGGGTCTCGCGGGGGCCCTCAAGCCTCTCCTTGCAGATAACGGCTAGAGCACCGTGGGCCTGAAGCTCGAGGGAGCGGAACATCTTGGCGCGCTCATGCTGCCGCCCCCGCGCCCGGTCCGCTTCCAACCTCGCTTGCTCGACAACGTTGGAGACGTGGCCCACCTGCTGCTGGAGGGAGGCTAGCTCCACCTCAGCGGTGTCCTTGGCCTGCAACGCAGTCTTCCGCCGGTTCTCCGCCTCCATCAGGAGCTCCTTGAGGGCCTTGATCTCCTTCTGAAGTCCTTCGCGCTTCTTCGTGAAGCGGTCCTCCTCTAACTTCAGCTTCTTCCTATGATCTGCAACAAGCGCTAGGCGACTTCTCTCTATCCTCGCATCGGCGTCCTCCTGGAGCTTCTTCTCCTTGGCCTCCAACTTGGCGTTGGCGGCCTCCATGCACTTCGTGTAGGTGTCTTGGGTGGCGGCCACCTGGCGATCCAGCATGTCCAGGCGCTCGCGCTCCGTGGACTACTCGGCCGCCGTCCGTGCGAGCTCCCGTTCGCGGATCGTGGGGTCTGCCTCCCGAGCCATGACTTCCTCTTCGCGGGAGCCGACGGCCTTCTCCCACGCCTGGAACTGCTGCTCCTCCGTGGCATGCCGCTCCTCGAGCACCCTCATACGGGCCTCAGCCTACTCGCGGTGCTTCTCGGCCGCGTCTGCCTCCCGGAGGGCACTCTTGAAGACCTCCTTCTCCTCGGCGGCCAACTTCTCACGCTTCTCCTGCGCGACTTTATGCTGATGACGGCCCAGCTTGACGGCGATGTCGAGCCGGCGCCACCCTCGGCAAGGCGCAGGCGCTCCTCGGCTAGGCGCCCATCGGCCTCCTGGAACTCCGCCTCGAGCTGGCCCAGAGCCCCCCTCGTGGTCCGCAGGACCCCACGCCAGAGCAGCGAGCGGTTGCGCATGAGCGTCAAGGACCAGGTTAGGTCTGACTCCTCGCCGCCCTCCACCATCACGGCATGGGAAGGCCCCACGTCGTTCGTTAGGAGTGGGGGGCTCGCCATAGTCTCCTCCTCCTGCCCCGGCGGCGCACCCCGCGGGCTTGTTGCGCTCATGGCGGGAGCCTCGCGCGCTGGCGAGTGCTGGGGGCTGCCTAGAGCGCCCCTGGCATCTGTGGTGCTCCGTGGAGGAGTTGGCACCTCCGCCTCCCCCATCTCCAGGTCCGCCCCCGCGGCGGGCGCCTCAGGAGCCATGGTGCTACCTCCGGAGGCCGCCTCCCAAGGCTCGGCGCCCCCAGCTTTAGGAGCCATATCCACTTGCGGCTTCGAAGGGACCACTGGCTCCTTATCCACCTCCACGCGCTCCTTTCTGGCCTCAGAGAGGCGGGTTGCCTCTTCTCGCCCCTCGGCGCCCGCCTCAGGCGCCGGGGCCCCCTCCGAGACAGGGGTCCTCTTCCTCTTCTTCTTCTTCTTCTTCTTCTCCTTCTTCGTGGATACCCTACGCGAGGCAGAGGCTCAGCCCCAGGCTTCGGGGCAAACGCAAAATGGAATAGGTAAGAGAGGCACTTAATCGTCATTGGCAACCCACTTCCTTTTCTTCAGGGCCGATGGCAGGCGATCCTCGTTGTCGCCCTCGCGAGGCCTCCTCCTGAGACCTGCTCCGGAGGTGCCCTTCTAAGGCCCGCTGGCCTCGTCCTTGGCGTCATCCTTCTCGACGAGGGGCTCGTGTGTCCCTCCGCCTGCACCAGCATGCTCCACGGGGGGCACGGTGCCCCCGCCGCCTGTGTCCATCTCCTCCACATGCGGCTCTCCTGCCGTCGCGCTGGAGCTCCCTTCGCCACCCGCCTCGGCAGGATGGGAGGGCTCGACCCTGAACCGGGCGTCGTCATCGTTGTCCTCGAGGTCGCGGATGAGTTGTTGGTAGGTCCGCGTGGCGGGGCCGCCGTCGCTCCCCTCTGTGTCGCCGCCCGAGGCATTGGAGTCGTGCAGGTCCCCCGAGCCAGGGACCACCACGATCGGGTTCTCACGAGGCCCCTCATGGCCTTCCGGTACAAGGCCCCACTCGTCGAAGACCGGCATCTCCGCGACCAGCTCCTTGGTCCCCTTGTAGCGGTACAGCGGGAGCGCATCTTCGGGCGGGTCCCCCGCGGTGCTGCCGAGCATGATATGCATGATTCCGTCCACCACATCCGACTTCAGGCTGGCGATGGTCAGCCGCATGGGATCCCTCGAGCCGGTGATTTTCCACACCGGGCGCGAGTGCAGCTAGAGTGGCGCTATGCGCGGCTGCAGGAACTCCTTGACGACCATCGCCCTCGTGAGGCGCGCCGCCTTGTGGTCCGCCAGCCGCTCCCAGACTGGTGCCAGCCTCGGGTCGGTGAGCTTCTCGTGCTCCCACCCCGACCTCTTCATGGTAGGGGCCGTCGGCTCCATCAGCATCTGGTTGCGGTGGCGCGCGTCCTTGTAGATCCAGCGCTGCCGGTAGCCTTCCACCTTCTTCAGGATCTTCAGGCTGATGATGTCGTTCTCCATCGCCTTGACGGCAAGGAACGAGGCGCACGCAGAGAAGTGGTTCGCCGCAAAAATCCGTAGGCTGAAGAAGTGGCGGAAGAGTGCCACCGAGGGCATCATGCCCACGAAGGCCTCGCAGTAGAAGGAAAATATGGCGAGGAGGAAGATGGAGTTAGGTTGAAGATGCAGAGCTTGGATCTGGTAGTGGGTGAGGATGGCGTTGAAGAAGTCCGAGAAGGGCGGTACCAGGCCGGCGTAGACGTTGTGGATGAAGAAGGGGAACATCATTGCCTCCAGATCACGCCGCGCGTGCACGCACGGCCAGATCTTCATCACCCCATTCTTGTTCTGCTCGCCGGCGACCATCGAGAGCACCTTGTCCAGGCCCTCTCGGTTCATGATGAATCAGGGCTGCAGAGCCGGCTCCACAGCAGGCGCGCTCGGCGCCGTGGCCACCGCCTTGCCTTTCTTGCCGGCGGGTGCCATTGCTACGCGATGAAGCTTGGGAGGCGAAGGAGGAAGGATGCGCAAGAGATCAGGCACTGGAGGAGGAAGCAGAAGGGGAGCAATCATGGCCTGCGCCCAACGCGGGTAGGCTTTATGCCAGGCGCGGGCGGTTACCGAGGCAGAGTCGGGAAGTGGGGGCGTCCCATGTCCCGTCGTGCGCCACGCGTCGAGCCTGGGCCTCGCAGTCTGTCAGGGCCAGCGCCGTTTCGCTACCAACGGGCGGGAATGTGCGCGCCACGGGCCCGGGGGCTACTGTCGGGCCATTGGGAACCAGGGTACCCTGGCCCGTCTGGCTGCGACCCAGGAAATGACGCCTGGCAAAGGCCAAAGAAGTGGCCCATCTGAGGGCGCCGCAAAGCAAAGACATCTCCCGAAGCGTCGGCCTCCTGAGGACCCCTCCTCAAGACACGACCTGCCAGCACTTAGCCGTGGCAGCAGCAGGGGCCTCGCGAGGCCACCCGAGCCTGGCGTCGGCTGTGCAGTTCTGTGCGCATCTCGTGGGTGATGCGTGTGGCAACGAAGGGCGGCAAAAGCCGCGCCAGCGGGCGCGGATAGAGAAGCTTTCCTCTTTGGTGCTAAGGGGGCAGCCCCAGCTGCCCATCCCCAAAGCAAGTCCCAAGGACTGCCCGTTTGGTGAAAGAGGACCGAGACAGCAAGGCGCGCAGGGTGGAGGTCATCACCGAGCCCACCGGCGCGTCATAGATGATGCTTTTGCAGGCGAAGACTGCCTTTAGTCAGGATAGACTGAGCGCCTGTCCCCTTTCCAATCCCGCCAAGTGTGGCAACCCTTCCCGCCTAGTTTTTGGGGGAAGAGGACCTGGGCGGCTATAAAAGGGGGCAGAGCTACCATTGTAGGGGGTCTTGGATCGATTCCTCTGCTTCCTACCTTGTACGCGAGACATCTTCTCGCCCACAGCAATCCCAACCACAAGCAGGAGTAGGGTTTTACACCACAAGGTGGCCCGAACCTAGGTAAACGACATGTCCCCTGTCGTGCTCCCGCGTAGCGCTCTTGCCGTAGGCTCGCCGTGGTCACCTTTGGTCGGAAAGAACTAGCTCGCCCCCAGTGTTCAAACCTCTAGATCCCCGGAGTCCAGGCTCCGACACATACCATCACTCCCCACGGGAAACTTATACGCGAGGAACCCTTCTGTCCTTTGAGAAAAAGAAAGAAGAGAAACGAGGAGGCTGGAACCTTGACAGTTCGTTAACCATCCTATGCAAGGGAAAATGTATCACAAGGCTGCCTGCAACATATAAACAAATATGTACTTGGACAAAGAATTGTGAAACACATATCTTTATTTATGTGCACGGAATTTGCGCCCGGCTCTGTACAAAGGTTTACATGCCTTTCCGTCAAACTTGTACAAAAGAGGTTGCCAGGCAGCCCGGCGACCGCGCCTTACGGGTAAAACTTGCGAAGATGCTCAATATTCCATGAGTTGAGCACCGGAGTGCCATCTTCGGTCTCTAGGCGGACTGCGCCGGGCCTAGTGACTTGTACCACCCGGTAAGGGCCCTCCCACTTTGGCGTCAACTTGTTTTGACCCTTCGTGGACTGAGTCCGACGAAGAACAAGGTCGCCTTCCTCAAGGTTCCTCGTGTTCACTTTGCGGCTATGGTAGCGGCGCAAAGCTTGCTGGTACCGTGCAGCACGGATAGCAGCCCAGAAACGATCTTCCTAAAGGAGCATGGCATCATCTTGCCGCAGCTCATCTTGATCCTCCTCATCAAAGGCCAAGACTCGAGGTGACCCGTATTTGAGCTCTGTGGGGAGCACCGCTTCTGCACCATAAACAAGGGAGAAGGGTGTCTGGCCAGTGGCTTGACTTGGCGTCATCTTGATCGACCAAAGAACGACCGACAACTCTTCCACCCAGCGCCTTCCACACTTGTGCAGCCTGTCGGAAGTTCTGGTCTTGACACCACGTAGCACTTCTGCATTTGCCCTCTCTACTTGCCCATTGCTCCTTGGGTGAGCAACAGATGCATAGGAAATCTTATTTCCAAGTTCTTGGCAACATGCTGTGAAGGCGCGGCTCGTGAATTGGGTGCCATTGTTAGTGATGATCCTGTTGGGGACACCAAAACGGACAACCAATCCTTTGAGGAACTTGATGGCTGGCTGTGCCATCACCTTCCTCACTGGCTCCACCTCAGGCCACTTTGTAAACTTGTCGATTGCAATGTACAAGAATTCAAAGCCCCCAGTAGCACGGGGGAAGGGGCCGATGATGTCGAGCCCCCAGACCAAGAAAGGCCAGGAGAGAGGGATGGTTTGGAGGGCTTAAGCTAGCTGGTGAATGTCCTTGGAGTGAAACTGGCATGCTTCGCATCTGATGACCACCGCCAAGGCGTCTTGAAGGGCTGTCGGCTAGTACAATCCTTGACGGAATGCCTTGCCGACAAGCGCGCGCGATGCAATGTGAGAGCCACACATCCCTTCATGCTTCTCTTCGAACAGCCTCTGTCCATCTTCCCGGCAGATACACTTCAATTTCACCCCATTTGGTCTCTTTCTATATAGAATGTTGTCAACAAACCTGTACATCCTTGATTGACGGGCTACTCTTTCTGCATCCTCTTGCTCATCAGGAAGATCTCCTGTCTGAAGGAATTGGAAAATTGACTGTGCCCATGCCGGAGCTTGTGGCTCGACGACAAGGACTAAAGGCATTTCTTCCTCCGCGGGAGCGCTTGCTTCGGTGGCAAGGATCTGGCTTGCCAGAAACTGCGGCTCACCGGCCAAGGGTATCTTGTTGGCGGTATCTGCTTTCTTGGCGGCTGCCGACAGCTCTGCCAGTAAGTAACCACCAACATCTTGCTTTCTCTTCTTCGCCAACCCTGATGGTGTAACGGATGGCTGAGTCAGATGGAGCACAAAAGTTCCTGGTTCCACAGGCATCTTTTGGGCGGCAAGCTTTGACAAGTCATCAGCAATCCAATTTTGGGCACGTGGAACGTGCTCTGTTTGTAGACCGTCAAAGTGCTCTTCCAACTTTCTCACCTCATCAACGTATGCCTCCATCAAAGGGCTCTGGTAATCCGTGTTGACTTGCCTCACCACTAACTGCAAGTCACCTCTGATAATTAGCTTTTGAATACCAAGGTCAATTGCAATGTGCAGACCGGCAAGCAATCCTTCATACTCAACGGTGTTGTTGGTAGCCTGCTCCCGAGGAAAGTGCATCTGAAGCACGTACTTGAGGTGCTCTTCGGTGGGTGCTATAACCTGCACGCCGGCACTAGCACCTTTCAGCGTGAAAGCACCATCAAAGTGCATGATCCAATCATCAACAGTTTCCTTGCCGGGGAGAGAGGTCTTCGGAACTTCTTCGTCTGGCGTTGGGGTCCATTCTACAATGAATTCCGCCAAGGCTTTGCTCTGAATTGTTGAGGTACTCTCAAACTTCAAATCAAAGCTTGACAGCTCCAATGCCCACTCCACAATCCTGCCGGTTGCCTCTGGACTTTTCATGATGCGTTGCAATGGAAAGCGATTGACGACGGTGACTGGGTGTGCTTGAAAATAATGGCGCAGCTTCCTTGAGCCCATGAGAAGGCCAAAAAGCAACTTCTGCACACCGGAGTACCTTGACCTAGCCCCTTGCAGGAGGGAGCTGACAAAGTAGACTAGGCGCTGCACCATCTTCTTCTTCACAACTTGCTGATCTGGCTGGCTGGCTTGCACAATCTCTGGCTTGTCGGCACCTGACCTTGCTGGAGAAGATTCTGGCTTGTCGGGTCATGGCTCTATGGCTGCTACCTCTTCCTCATCGGCCTCTCTTTCAGCCACAAGTGCAGCACTAACCACTTGATTCGTCGCCGCTAAGTATAGCAGCAACGTCTCTTATGGCCTAGGCGCAACTAGGACTAGCGGAGAGGACACGTACTCCTTCAAATCTTGGAGCGCGGCCTCCGCTTCTGGAGTCCAGTTCACTGGACCTGCCTTTTTCAATATCTTGAAAAATGGAAAGGCGCGCTCTGCCGATTTGGAGATGAACCTACTGAGGGCGCCAACGCAGACGGCAAGAGGCCTGACATCCTTGACGCGTCTCAGTGCTTCCATCTGCTCAATTGCTTTTATCTTGTCGGGGTTGGCTTCAATCCCTCTCTGAGATACAAAGAAACCAAGAAGCATGCCGGATGGAACACATAACACACACTTCTCAGGGTTGTGCCTCAAGTTGAGGTTGTGCAAGTTCGCAAATGTCTCTTCACAATCCTGAATCAGGTTCACAATCCTGAATCAGGGTTAACTTGTCTCTTGTTTTGACCACAATGTCATCCATGTAGGCTTCCACATTTCTGTGGAGCTGTGGCTCAAAACCGATCTGAAATGCTCTGGCAAAGGTTTCCCCGGCACTCTTCAATCCGAAAGGCATACGCAAGAAGCAGTATGTGCCACATGGAGTGATGAATGCAGTTTTCTCCTCATCTTCCTTGCCCATAAAGATCTGATGATAAACAAAATAGGTGTCAAGGAAAGAGAGTAAATCACAGCCGGCACTGGAGTCTAAAGTCTAGTCGATGCGCGGCAAAGGGAAAGGGTCCTTTGAATAGGCTTTATTTATATCAGTGAAGTCTATACAAAGCCTCCACTTCCCGTTCGCCTTGCGCACTACAACTGGATTGGCTAACCACGTAGGGTGTAGCACTCCTCTGACTAGACCTGCTGCTTCCAACTTCTTGATTTCCTCGGCAATGAACTCTTGCGGCTCCAAAGCTTGCTTCCTGACCTTCTGCTTGACGGGTCTCGCATGAGGGCAGACAGCAAGGTGGTGCTCAATTACCTCCCTAGGAACACCGGGGATGTCAGATGCTTGCCAAGCAAACACACCGACACTCGCCCATAGGAAGGCAACGAGCTTGCTTTCCTATTTGTCACAAAGAGTGGCACTTACAGAAAAAGTGCCACTTGTCCCATCCTCTCTCGCAGAAACTTTCTTGGTCGCCGGCGCGGAGGCCTTGGACTTCTTGCTCTTGCCAGTAGAGCTCTCTGGTATGTCCTCGACGGGCATGCTGCGCTCTAAAGCACACTTCCTGGAGTCCGTATCAGGGGTCTTGCCGGACTTCTTCTTCTTCTTTCCTCCCCTGGGAGCTTTGCCGGCAGGAGCAGGTGCCTTGTCGGCAGATGCTGCCACTGCCTCCTAGTAGAGCTTGTCGGCGCAGATGATTGCGTCCTTGTGGTTCGACTTGATGGTGAGGATCCCTATCGGCCCTGCCATCTTCATGACATTGTAGGCGAAGTGCGACGCGGCCATGAACTTGGCCAGCGCCGGACGGCCCAGAATGCCATTGTAGGGCAGGGGCATCTTGATGACGTCGAAGATGATATTCTCCGTCCTGTAGTTGAGGTCGCTGTCAAATGTGACCGGCAGCGTGATCTGGCCCTTCGGCTTGTTCCTTCCTGGACTAATCCATTGGAACGTGCCGGTCTCCTCAAGATCCTTGTTAGGGATCTGCATCCTCTTGATCACATCGGGAGAGATCAAGTTCAAGCTGGCCCCACCGTCAACCAACATCTTTGTCACCCTGAGGTTGCGGATTGTTGGCGAATCCAACAACGGCAAACACCCGACCGCGGTGGTGCGATCAGGGTGATCCTCGGCGTCAAAGACGATGGGCGTGTGTGACCACTTGAGTGGCTTCTGCGCTTCCATCATGGGTTCCGCGGCATTCACCTCGCGGATCCATTGCTTCCGTTGCCGGTGCGAGGAGTGCAAAGATGCACCTCCGTCAACACACATGGCATCCACTGCGTTCTGGAACTCCTTGTCGGACTCATCTTCGTCTGCATCATCATCATCCTGGCCTTGTGCTGCCTTCTCGTTTGGCTGCTTGGCCTTGCCGCGGCGCCCCCTTCGGCCACCACGGTTCTGCTTGCCGGACCCACCAGCACCATCCTGGCCCTTCTCCTTGTCACCCTTCTTGTACTCTTGCTTCTGCTTCTCGGCAAGCTGCTCTACTTGCCGGCACTCCTGGAGGTCGTGGCCCTTGGTACGGTGGATCTTGCAGTAGGGCCCATCGGTTTTGCTGCTCTTGTCACCCGCCGCAGCCTCCCGGCAGTCAGCGCATCTGGCAACCTCCTTGCCAGTGTGACACCCTGGTTTTCGCTCCCCGATTTCTTCCTCCGTGGGATTTGACTCCCGCCTTTTTTTCCGGTGTTATCGGATTTACTCTCGCTCTTGGGTATATGGAGATGGTCATTTAACCTTGCCTTTCCTATCCAACCAGAGATTCTCTCCAGACCAACCTTGCCACCCAAGATATATTCTTAGGATTTTGCCATCGAAACCCTACCTTCTGAGTTATCGGAAGGGAAACCCTAATTCCTGTAGTTACAAAGGAACCCCAATTTCCTTTGATCTGTTGCCTCCCAAACTTTTTCTAGTGATCATCCTATCTCTGTAAACCCTGGATATGCAAAAATATTGCCAAGTCATTTGCAATATTTTCATTTAAAATTAATTCCTTTTTCTGTTGTTTAAAGGAATTAAATCCAGAAAAATATCTATCCATCTCCAAAGTTCATGAAAACTCGTGGAGATATTCATTGTGATCATATTGAGCTCCCATAAAAATATTGGCCATAATTAAATAAGGGAAAT
Source organism: Elymus sibiricus (assembly GCA_039707655.1). NCBI lineage: Eukaryota > Viridiplantae > Streptophyta > Magnoliopsida > Poales > Poaceae > Elymus > Elymus sibiricus. The sequence continues at coordinate 207,651,518 of CM077674.1, forward strand.
TGCATTTTCCTATTTAAAACCAATATTGCATTTTGGGCCCTTTCCAAAGGAACTACCATTTTCATAGCCAGGAAAAATACCAAATAATTTGTGGAGCTTCTCCTATCCATATCTTCACCATTCACATCAAGAACCCAAGTTCAATAGTTCAAATTTTGAGCACATCTTCCATTTGCAAATTCTGTCTAGTTGGGCAATTTGCAAAGGAAGTTCTTTAGTCCTTGATTCTTTGGAGCTGAAATTTTGCACGGTGATTAAAATTGACAAATCACCGACGTAAACCAAAAATCAGCTCAATCCATCTACCCAATCTCTCTCAACATTTTTCCCAAGTTTTTGTCCAAGGAGAAGCACTGTGAAGGAAGTACCATTTTGGCATATCCAAATGGTATGAAATTTTACCAGTGCATTCTTACATTCAAATAACATCCCTCCACCAGATTTGAGCCCAATCTATTGAGCCATTTGACCATAGCATCAAAACCTAGCTTCTGTCCAGATTCTAACTTTATGAAGGAAGTACCTTCAGTTCTTATCTGAATGGACTCAAAAATTACTAGGGCATTTACCTTGGTAGATCATCAACACACACCAAAAATCAGCTCAATCCCTTCAGCCATTTATCCGCAAGAGTCCATGCAAGTTTATGACCAGAATGGGTTTCTGGATGAATCGATTAGCACCCAGCCGCCCATTGCATTTCAACCACACACGTCACCTACTGGAGGATGGTAGAATACCCCAGACATGGTTTGGCATTCAGTGGGGCATGGCAATGCCGTGGCCACGTGGTGACCACGTGCAGAGCACACCAAACCCATGCCCTGTGCACCAGACGCTTCGGGAGGCCGTCTCCAGCAGGCTCCGGGTCGTCCGCGAGCGCCGATGAGCTCTCCGCCGCACGCGTGGGCCGTCTGGAAGCTCTCCCTCTCGTCCCCTAGCCCTTGGAGGCGTGTACCGACAGCAGGTTCACCGCCGGATGGCCGCCACGGTGACGAACGTCCCAGAGCTTCCATCGTCGGCTAGCTCCTCCCCGCGGCTATAAATAGCGCTCCTCGAGCCTCCTTGCATCACCAGAATCCCCTGCCCCTCTCCCCTTGAGCCTCGGAGCTCCCCTGCCCTCCCTCTAGCCGCCATTACCGCATCGGCCCCCTCCTAAATTGGAGTTGCCCGAGCCCCCTCTCTCCCTCCTGACCCCGCCTGAGCTCCCTCCGGACCACCTCGAGGCTTCCCCGACCCCCAGCCCCTCGTCTCCGTGCCCGTGCCACGCGCCCCCATGATGGTCATGGCTGCCATCTGCCGCGGCTGGGTTTCTACTTGCTCCGCTGCTCTTCGGCGAAAGCCAAGCCCCCTGGCGGAGGCACCCGGTCGCGCCGGTCACACCGGTGGCCGGACCTCAGCCGGAGGTGGCCGGCAGCGCCGGGCCCGCGCCGGCGCACGCTCGATCGGACCTCCTCTATCTCGCCCAGTCGAGCAGAGGAAGAAGGAGGCGGGAGGAGAGAGAGAGTCAACGCGGGGCCCACTCGTAAGTGATCCAGCCGCCGGGCCCGCGCAAGTTATGTGGAAGCGAGTTTCATGGATTACGCCCTCAGTTGCCTACGGACGTATTTCTCTGTGGCTTCGGTTGGAAATGCGCTTTCCCTTGTTGAAAGCGTATTTACCTGAAGGCGCTTTCTATTTCAGCCCCTCCGCCGAAACCCTTATATTGCGGGCGTTCACCGAGTAAGAGCAGAAAAGCACAGTTTTTTTTTCTGCCTAACGAACGAACGACAACAACTTCGCAACCGTAACTCTGATCCAGATGATTCCAAAGCCCACGATCTCTATTCGTCGAGCCCGTCTTGATGGTATCATTTCCAGAATGTTGACACATTTGAAAAATGACCATTTTGCCCCTGCCCTCTATTCAGCCATTTCCGGAGGGTAACTTTTCCGGCAACTCCGTCCGCGAAACGATCGCACTTCTTTCAGATGAACTCTTCGACCCCCCAGGCAAGCCGACCATCTGATATATGCTCTAAAGCATTGCTCTGTGTTATTCTTACGTGTTTAATTAATGAATATGTTTGTGCTAGAAATAATTAAACTCCTGATAGTTTGTATTACTGTTTGCATTACTTGCTAGTATTCATCATATTATCGCACTGGTGACTCGTAGGTGACAATATGGATATAGGTTGTTATGTTTTCATTGTGCATTACTACTATTATTGCAATGATCAAGAATGTGACTTAATAACAACAACCTCCTCCGTCGGCTGGATCGAGTCATAGTGCCACTGAACCGAGCTCATCAATGCAGCCACATTTGCCGGTATGGGACGGCCTTAACTTGGTCTATTGTCTTGCCTCTTGTCGGTACCTTCAAAGAGGGGAGGTTATGTGTGCGTGCTACCCTGGGCCGGTAGGCGGCGATAACCTTGTGAGCCCAGGTTATTTGCGCACAGGTCCCCGTTTGGGACAGTTTTGTTTGGCCACGACGGTGGCGGGTGTTAGAAGTGACACAGGGGCCACCCAGGGCATGACCCGGAAGGGGGATGATTGTCGGTGGGACCGTAAGAGTGCCAGGCAATAGACAAGTTTTGTTGGAGCAGCACTGGTCCACCCGAATGGGAACATGTACTAAAGTACGAGGCCAGGAGCTCCATAGTGTGGGTAAAGTGCGCAACCTCTGCAGAGTGTAAATCTATTCAAATAGCCGCGTCCTCGGTCATGGGACACAATTCGTACTAGGTCACACTATTTGGTCTGTGTCGAGTCCGGAGGAATAAACTATATAATGTATTGCTAAGAATGAACCAGAGAAAGGTAAGGTTTGTCAAACTTGCAGTGCTGATGCGTGGCCATCAGATGATGTCAGGGATATGAATGTTAGCCATGCGATGGCTATGAGGTGAGAGGTCGGACGACCGCAAGAGTTAGATCGGGATTGGATATGATTTGGATTAGATCATGAGGATGTTTGGAGTATGAATTCATTACTCGATATGTTTTATCCTCGTCATGTTGTTTTTACTTCAGTAGTAATATGGCTAGATAATCCTGCTATGGCATGATAATTAATAATGCTAGATAGTTAAATCATATTAGTTGACAATGCTAAAAGTATTGATACATGCTTGAATGCCTTGGATTGCTTTGCTTGGTGTATATGTTATTTGGTATGCTTGCGAGTACATTCAAAAGTACTCAGCGGCCTTCAACGTGGCCAGGTTCAGCTAAGGATCCGTCGAGGAGCGGGAGCGTTCACGAGCTAGAAGAGTAACCCAGTCAGATCCTTGTGGATTAGAGCCTCTCCAAGTCCATGCTGCCTTAGTTAGTGATTTTCCGCTGCCCCATCTATGTAACCATGATGTATTTATTCCAGCCACAATGGCTAATAAGTATATTCTTATTATGGTTGTGCCTATGTTCATGATACTTGTTGTAAACGCGCACGCCAGAGTGATTTCCTGGGCTGGTGTGTGCGGCGACCGTCTGGCTACAGTGGCATTCAGGCGGGGTGCCACAACGGATGGTATCAGAGCAGCCAGGCTGACTGTAGGTTACCCTAGCTGGACTTCATTGTCTTGTGCTCAGTAGAAAGCCCAGATGGATTTCAGTCATCTTTGCCAAACAGGCATGGCTACTATTGATCATAAGGCAATCCCATAGGTTTTTGGCTCAATTAGACCCCCAACTCTCGTGGCCTTTGCCTCCGGTGGGAGATGTCCGCACCCGGCAACGACCCGTGAGCCCTTAACCCCTAGGTAAACTAGATATCCCTACCTTGCTTGCCAACCATGGCATTTCTCTCCTCAAATCTAGTTTCCTTTGGGAAACGCCTATAAATTCCATCTTTCCCTGATAACCCGAGGATCATTGACCAAGCCACTTTGGCTATGGTCGTGCGTCGAGTTTGATGTTCCCTAAGGAAGTAGTAGGAGCTTGACACCAAATGCTACCAGGAGCATTGTGTGGTTTTGCTTCTAAGTCCTTAGAGGTGCACCGAGTGCGCTAGGCTAGTTATACTAGTGAATCTTTGGCCACGTGTGTAAAGTCCGCAAAATTTGATCTTTATTTACTTCTTGGTATTTTTGGTTTTTCGTGGTTTTTGCTTCTTTTGTCGGTTCCGTTCTTTTGCTCCGACTGGATCCATCCGCAAGTGCCGCTAAGAAGACCAGCATACAGATTGGATAAAACCCAATAGTCCAAATTTATTAAGGGCCAAGTCAACCACATGATATTCAGAGCAGCAACACCGGATCTATCAAGAATAAAGGATGGGCTAGAAGCAGAATCTGCATGCAACCGACAAGGCCAGAATATACCTGAGAGAGTTTGCCTTAGAACAAATCGCACCTAAGGAACAGTCAGATGAGCTATCAGCAATGGACACCAGCAGGGACAAATCATCCCATCCTCGACACAAGGATTATTTCAGTCAATGTGGTAGAACCTTGAGTCTTTTCTCAATGGACTCAAGAATCATTTATTCTCCACAGAAGACATATTTCAAGAATGTGAATGTGCGAAGGGCAGCAACAAAAATCTGGTATGTAGATACAAATTTCAAAATATTTTGGAATTCACCAGTGCATATACAAACTTTTCTTGGCAAAGGGAACAAGGCCTGCGAAGAATACTTGGGTAAGTTCATGGCTGCCCGAAAACAATGAGAATTTTAAATGCCTGGAAGTTCAGCTAAACCGAATGGGATTATCCGTCAACTGCTCACTACCGGCAACACTTGGATTGAATGCAAAGGGTATTCTGAATAAATTGTCAACATAAAGTCGGCATCAGTTGTGCAACCTTTACAACAACAATGAGCAGACCAGCAGAAGGACAGGCGGTGTGCCTGACCAATGGAATATCTTCAGTCAAGGTATGTCCTATACGAAGTGGTGGCTCCACTCTAGGTAAATTTTGGATACTCCGGCAGGAAGCCAGAATTGGCCACAGGTCCGACTGCGTATTACAGTGCAAGGCTTTTGGTACAAGGAACCCAGCCTTCTTCCGCAAGTTATCGGGAGGAGCTTGGAATGCAAGACTCCCAATCTTCCTCGCTACGCCACTAGGGCGGAAATCTTCTGGGGTATGGCACTCCAATCTCCCTCAGCCGCTACCGTGGAAAGCTTCCAACATAAGGTACCCGACCTTCCCCTGTAAGCAACCTGAGGGGAAACTCCTGAGGTATGATACTCAGCCTTCTTCGGCACACTACCCTGGCAAAAGCTTCGAGCGTAAGGACTTCAGCCTTCTTCAACATGCCATCATGCCCACAACAATCTTGTCAGAAGCACGAACTAGTCCAGACACACGTTCGTTTGAGAACTCAGTGGTTATGAGAGGATTTATCCTACACTTGCACATTGTCGTGGTGGTACGACCATCTATGGGGCCATGCAACCCCTTGTGGTTCGGCGGGGGAGATCGACGTGCACAAAGAGCATGAACAATGGAGGGCGCGAGGGATTTACCCAGGTTCGGGCCGCTGAGAAGCGTAAAACCCTACTCCTGCTTTTGGTGTATTAGAGGTGTGGAAGCACAGTACAAGGAGCGCTTCTCTCGGCAAGGTGCGGAGAGAGCAGCTACATAGGAGGTGCTTGTGTTTGAAAAGGGGTCTGAATCCTTCTTACTGTTGCCTTGGTCCTCCTTTTATAGCTCAAGGGGTTACCACAGTGGCAAAATAGTAATTACATAGTGACTAGATAGCAAACAGTGCTATCATACCTAACTCTGCCAGTTTAGTACAAAGGCATTAAATGCACCGTTAGGTGTTGTGTGGAGAGGTAATCCCGGCAAGGTTCCTGCACCGCTTGCCTAGCTACCTTGTATTATCCTGACACGCCTCCTGGACGGGTGTCATTAAGGGCAAATCCTGTCCCAGCGTGCTGACACGTGCCCGACAAGCCTCACCAACCAGCCTGCATGGTCGACACCCCGCCTATTGGTGAACAACTGAGCGGTGAGGCGGAGCACGGGAGGGCTGGCATGAGCTTGCCGGCACGGAGCTTGTCGGGTCTTCTCCTTGCCGGTTTAGTCTTGCCGGCAAGGAATGTCTCTGTTCTTCGGTAGTAGTCGAGTGCTGATTGATGCTTGTCTTGAGCCCCTGCAAGTGGGTCTTGAATATTGGTCTTGGCGGTCCCCGGCAAGGCTTGGCCGGCAAGGAGGCTGCTACTGTCTGTGCATAAGTCAGGGTATAAAATACCCATGTTTTTATACACCAACAGGAGCCCCCGGGCCTAGGCCATACGCGCGTCCAAAGCGTCGTTGGGCTAGGCCCAAACAATGCACAGACATGCGGTGGGAAACTACCGTTGTAATTTTTTGCCATTATGGTTATCCTGACGCACGTCCAATCCACGCATTAAATGTGGGTCATGGGAACTTGGACTGCTGCGGTTATATTGCGGTAGTGCGTCTGTAAAAGAACGTGGCTGGGGTAAACAGTGAAGAGCCAGCCCCCCCCCCTCGCACCTTCCCCATAAAAAGGCTACCGCGAGGAGGCGCTGCTCATTCGCCCCTGCTTTCCCCTGCTTTATCTTCCTCCTCATGCCAGAACTGCTTCCGCCGCCGCTGCTTCACATCCCCAATCGACCACCTCCTCCCTCTTCAATCTCTGATGGCGCCCAAGAGAGCCGACGTAGAGGGGAAGAAAAAGCTCGCCAACCCGCTCGATCCCAAGGCAGAGGAGAAAAAGAAGGCGCTGGAAGAGCTAGAGAAGCGGCGGAGGGAGAATGCGATCTTCTCGCCGTGCTCCTTGGATGCCAATGAGCTGATCAGGAGGTACGCATACATGTGGGGGAGAGATACCAAGGACCACAAGGCACCCGTAGTGCTTCCTGAAGGCGACAAGGATCCATCGGATTCATATCTGTTTTTCTGCGCTTATTTCTACTGCGGCTTGGTTCTCCCATTCTCAGATTTCTTCAGCGCCATGATGTTCAGCTACTGATTCAGGCTGCTGGATTTCACCCCGAACGCAATGACTTGCATGGCGGTCTTCGCTCATCTATGCGAGAACTTCATCGGAGTGGCCCCCAATGTGGATCTGTTCCGCCAATTTTTCATCCCCCAAATCGAAGACAAGTCACTCTCCGGCAGTGTGGCCTGGATTCCCAGGGCAAAAATGAAGGGCGAGTACCTTGCCGGGCAGCTCCATCTCAAGTGGGAAGAGTGGAGGGCCGAGTGGTGTTGGATCCAGGAGAAGGATTTCCCCCAATTTTGCATACCGCGCACGGTGAAAGTTGAGCGCAGCAAGAATTGGAGCCATATGGGTGCCACCGATGCCAAACTTCGTCCAACATTGAACAGGATCGCCTGCCTCAATGCCGCCAAACTGACCATAGAGATGGTTGGCGCCGATTTCCTCCGGCGACGCATAGCGCCGCTGCAGAAGAGGGAGAGATTTGCTTGGGAATACCAGAATGCTGCCGACGTCATGCGGCTGTACCCTGGGACCGGCAACAACTTGTCGGTTATGGAGCGCGCCAGCCTCTGCGAGCAGCTGTTCCACTTGCCGGATAAGATCGTCCCGCTACACATCAACTCCGCCAAGGACTCCATCTTGGCGGTGATGCCGGACTGCGACACCCATGGGGTAAAAGCAGACTGGGATCTGCCCGCCTTGGAGTTCGAGATGGAGTGGGCCTCCAACCTGACGGAGAAAGCTTCCCGGAAGGAGACGGACCTCATCCGGGCTACTACTGCAGAGGAATTGGCGTACATCACTAGCAAGGCCGAGGAGATCGCGAGGATCAACGCAGCAGGTGGCTCCGGCGCCACGGCAGCCGAGGACGAAGAAGAGGAGCAGTCTGATGAAGAGGCCACCGAAGAGCATCAAGAAGAGCTTGCCGCGGATGAGACGGCCGAAGCTGAAGCTGAAGTTGCCGGGGCCGAGGTTGCCGGAGAGCCCGAAGAAGTAGAGGGCCCTCGAGCCCCGAAGAGAAGGCGTCGGCTTCGGAGGGCGGTCAGCTAAGAGCCGGTACGTGCTTCTTCGCTGGGAGCTGGCCCCACGGTGAAGAAGACGACCATGAAGACCGGCCGCCAAGAAGAAGTACGCCGGCAATCTTCTCGGCGTCCACGAACTCAGCTTCCATCACCCCGGCAAGAGGTCGCCGAGGAAGTCGGATCCTCTCAGCCGATGAGTTCACCTCCCCCGGTACTCAACAGGGCAAGGGAATCGCCCCCGCCAGTGATGTACGACTTTGACGTCCTTGGTGAGTCCGAAGAGGAGGAGGAGTAAGTAACCTTGCTTATTCCCGTCAAGCCTTGATTCCATTCAGTTGCCGTTCTAACTTGATTTCTCCTGTCTTGACAGGGATCCGGAACCGCTTGTGCATCGGTTGAAGCGGCCCAGGTCTGCAGCAGCACAGGATTCCGCGGCAAGTGCTGGGCAGGGGGTTGCGATGACCGAAGCCATTGTTACCAGCCCCCAGCCCAGCCCCCTGCATGAGGACGAGGTGCAGGTGCCTCCCACTAGGACCAATACTGGGGTCCCAACTGCTGAGCCTGTCGAGGAGGCGGAGGAGGCCCGCCAAGGGGAGGAGCGCCAAGAGGTGGATCCAACCGTGGCTCCCCCATCAATCAATGTTCCAGAGAGTGCTCCCCCGAGAAGGGCCTCCACCGATGAGCCTGCCCACACGGGGGCCACCCCGACGAGCAGGGCCGCCGATGACCGTGCGCCGGCAATGCGAGTTGCCGGGGAAGCAGACGTCCTTCCTCAGCAAGCACCAACGGCTAATCCTCTTGCCTTTGCATACCTCTTCTGGAAAAGATTTCATTTTTGTCTTCTTGAACTTGACTTATGATTTTGAATTCTATCTCACCCTTGCTTCTGCCTCGATCCATAGCTCAAACTTCCCCTGACGAAGGCGAAGTCCTTGTGGAAGTGGCTGATATTGCAAGGGACGCCGCCGAGGAAGCCGCCAAAATCGCCGCTGAAGAGGGCCCCGCGCAGGTTGCCAAGGAGACCGGGACACTTCCCGACGAGCCTGAGAGGCCCATCGGCAGCATGTCCGATCCCACCAGGATGGATGTGGAGAAGACGCCCGCCAATGCTGACGCACCGACTCCCGGCAACCAACTAGCAGTGCCGATCCTGCAAGTTCCGTCAAGCAACTTGGCGTTGGTCGTTCCTCATCACGGGTCTGGAGCCCCCAGTTCCTCTGGCACCGTGGGGCCAAGTTTTGATGAAGAGATAGCTCGGATCTTGCTCCCTTTGGTCCAAAGAACTGAGGAATCCACTGATGCGGCCGACAATGCCGAAGATCTTGCTTTCATGGAAATCATGGCTGTCGGCTTCAAAGGCATCTAGGAACGGTACAGCCGGAGGTGGGACAAAGTGCGTGAGGAGCGCAAAGCTGCAGATTCGATTGACCGGAAGCTAAGACAGAAGGCGGACGAGCTGCGCACATGGTACAGTTAGCAGGCCCGTAATCTCAATGCTGCCGCCGAAATCGCTGCGACCCGTGACAGCAAGCTGACAGAGCGTGAAACGCTGCTCAATGCCAAGGAGAAGTATCTTGCCGCACGGGAAGGAGTCCTTGCCACCACCCTTCGCGGCAAGGACGATGAGATTGAAGCGCTCCTTAAGCAGCGGACCCAAGGGCTGGAAGACGGGCATAAGAAATCCATCGAAGCCCAGGGCTTGGAGAATGCCGCCAAGCTTAAGGAAGCTGCTGACAAGGTTGCTGTCGCTAATTCCGCCAAGGCAGAACTGGAATCCCAGGTGGCCAAACTTAAGGAAGATCTTGTCGATAGCGGCAAAGAAATTGAGGCTCTCAAGGACGAAGCACTGATGGCAGCCCGCACTCTAGGGGACTTGCAAATGCAGCTGTCTTCCAAGAACCAAGACCTCGATGGCGCCGCCAAGGTGATCGGAGATCTGAGATCCCAACTGGCCACCGTGGTGACGGCTTCAGAATCCGCCAAGGAGAGGGAGAGGGTCTTGACGAAGAAGTTGGAGAAGGAAGAGGCCTCGAAGAAGGAGGACGAGAACAACTATGCCCAACTGCACGAGAACCTCTCCCTCTGGACCGGCAGGCTTGTTAACGCTGCCGAGCACATCAGCCTCCAAATTGCGGAGATGGATATGAAGAGCTGGAGCTTCACCATCAATGACAAGGACGCCACCAGTGTCCGACTGACCAAGTTCTTCGAGGGTCTTATCGACGCCTTGAAGACGTATCATGAAGACAGGTCTGCTTCCTTCGCCGATGAATCCCGGAAATTTGCACGCGAGGTCGTGTACCGGGTGCTGCTCAAGACCGCTCACCGCAATCCCGGCCTTGATCTCTCCGGGGTCTACAGGAGGTTGCCGGATAGCACAGACGTCACCGCTGCCAACAAGATCGCTGCCAATCTTGCCGACAAGGTTCTCCAAATCCCCAGGGTTCAAGGCAATCGTCGAGACTGAGCTTGCCGCTATATCCACCATTGTGCTGCCATGTACAAGATACATTTGATCTTTTGTTAGCCCTGCACTATTTCTGTGATGTAATATAACTTGTTCTGCTTGAATGTATGTGCGCTGTTCCCCTTGTCTTTATTTTGTCTCTGTATGATTGTGTCCCTATGCTTGTTCGGAAATTTGCCGGTGCGCACACTTGCCACGAGTGCTTTGAGGAACGGATCCTTAGCAGCCTGCTGGGAGTGCCGCTGCCGGCAAGGCAACTCGCCGGGTCAGAACGCAGCTGCTAAGTTTGCCGAGCGGACTCGAGGCAAGCTAGAGTGTGGACTAATCGCGACTAGGTTCCTCTTGCATGCAGGTTTCTCATAGAAAGCATAGAATCGTTCAAGGGAAACGCGAATGTAACAAGGAAAAAAATTCAAAGTTTTTCAACTTAGCTTTTCCTTGCGTTGCTTCTCTTGTTGCATGAAATGATCACTTGAACGTCATTAAAATGGTACCCCTTGTCCACTCCCCCCGGGAAACTTGTACGCGAGGGATTCTTCTGTCCTTTTAAGTAGAAGAAAGAAGAGAAAAAGAGCGGGTTGGGAACCTTGATGGTTCATCAGTCATTCCATACAAACTAAAGTGTAAGTCACAACATCACATGTACTTACATATAGAAATGAATATGTACAAGGAGTTGCGAAATACTTAGCTTTATTATGCACAGGATCTGCGCCTGGCTTTGTACAGAGGGTTACATGTCTTGCCGACAAAGCTTGTACAAAAGGGGTTGCCGGGAGTCCCGGCAACTGCGCCTCACGGGTAGAACTTGCGAAGATGCTCAATATTCCATGAGCTTTGCACTTGAATGCCATCTTCGTTCTCCAGACGGACTGCGCCAGGTCTGGTGACTCGTACTACCCGATAAGGGCCTTCCCACTTCGGCATCAACTTGTTTGATCCCTTGGTGGACTGAATGCATCGAAGAACAAGGTCGCCTTCCTCAAGGCTTCGGGCATGCACTTTGCGTCTATGGTAGCGGCGCAAGACTTGCTGGTAGTGTGCAGCTCGCACAGCCGCCCGAAGACGATCTTCCTCAAGGAGCGTTGCGTCGACTTGCCACAGCTGCTCTTGCTCAGCTTCATCATAAGCGAGCACTCGAGGTGACCCGTATATGAGTTCCGTGGGGAGCACCGCTTCTGCACCGTAGATTAGGGAGAAGGGTGTTTGGCCGGTAGCTTGATTTGGTGTCGACCTGAGTGACTGAAGAACCGCTGGCAACTCATCAATCCAACGCTTTCCACACATGCGCAGCCTGTCAAAGGTTCTCGTCTTGAGGCCATGCAACACTTCAGCGTTCATCCTTTCTGCCTGGCCATTGCTTCTCGGGTGAGCAACAGATGCAAAACAGATTTTGCTGCCAAGGTCTTGGATGTACTGCATGAAGGTGCGGCTCATGAATTGTGTGCCGTTGTCGGTGATGATCCTGTTAGGAACCCCGAAACGGCAAACTAATCATTTGAAGAACTTGGTGGCTGATTGCGCTGTCACCTTCCTCACCGGCTCCACTTCAGGCCACTTTGTGAACTTGTCGATGATGACGTACAAGAACTCAAAGCCCCCGGCAGCACGGGGGAAGGGGCCCAAGATATCGAACCCCCAGACCAAAAAGGGCCAGGAGAGATGGATTGTTTGGAGAGCTTGAGCTGGCTGATGTATATTTTTCGAATGGAACTGGCATGCTTCACACTTGGTTACTAGCTCAGTTGCATCCTGGAGCACAGTGGGCCAATAGAAGCCTTGCCAGAAAGCCTTGCCGGCAAGTGTCCATGATCCTATGTGAGAGCCACATATGCCTCCATGTATCTCCGCCAACAGCTTTAGTCCATCTTCCCGGCAAATGCACTTCAATTTCACACCATTTGGTCATTTTCTGTATAGAATGCTATCCACAAACTGATACATACTTGACTGACGGGCTACTTTCTCAGCTTCTTCTTGCTCATCGGGAAGTTCTTCTGTTTGATGGAAACGGACTATCTGCTGTGCCCATGCCGGAGCTTGTGGCTCGACGACGAGGACTAAAGGCATCTCTTCGGCCGCGGGAGCGCTTGCTTCCGCGGCAAGAACCTGTGGTTCTGCGCTAAGCGGCTGCTCACCGGCGACCGTGTTGTTGTTCCCGGCAACATCCTTGTCGGCGGCTTCTGGGAGCTCTGCCGGAAAATACTTGCCGATATTCAACTTGCTTCTCTTACTGGCCTGCGTTGATGGGGTAACTGTTGGTTGATTCAAATGGAGCACAAACGTTCCCGGTTCCACGGGAAGCTTTTGAGCGGCACATTTTGACAGGCTATCAGCAATGCTATTTTCCGCACGAGGGATGTGCTCTGTTTGCAAACCATCAAAGTGCTCTTCCAATTTCCTCACTTCTTCCACATACGCCTCCATCAACGGGCTCTGGTAATCTTTGTTTACTTGTTTCACAATGAGCTGCGAGTCACCGCGGATGATCAATTTTTTGATTCCAAGGTCCACTGTGATCCGAAGACTAGCAAGTAGCCCTTCGTACTCAGCAGTGTTGTTCGTGGCTTGCTCCCTGGGAAACTGCATTTGAACCACGTACTTGAGCTGCTCTCCGGTGGGTGCGACAAGCAGCACTCCGGCACCGGCGCCTTGCAGCGAGAAAGCACCGTCAAAGTACATGATCCATTCTTTTGCTGTCTCCTTGCCAGGGAGAGCTGTTTCTTAAATTTCTTCATCTTGCATTGGTGTCCATTCGCCAATGAACTCCGTGAAGGCCCTGCTCTGGATGGTTGAAGTGCTTTCAAACTTAAGTGCAAAGCTTGACAATTCCAACGCCCACTCCACTATCCCCGGCCGTACATGATCCATTCTTTTGATGTCTCCTTGCCGGTCGCCTCTGGATTCCTCAAAATGCGTTGCAATGGAAAGCGAGTGACGACGGTGATTTCGTGTGCTTGGAAGTAGTGGCGCAGCTTTCTCGAGGCCATAAGAAGGCCGAAAAGCAGTTTCTGCACCCCGGAGTATCTTGATCTAGCCCACTGCAGAAGGGAACTAACAAAACACACGGGCTGCTGCACCACCATCTTCTTCGGCACTACTTGCTGATCAGCTTTGTTTGCTTGCGTTGTCTTCGACTTGTCGGCACCAGACCTTGCCGGAGAAGATTCCGGTTTGTCACTAGACGGGTTTGCCGTGGCCGCTTCCTCGTCATTCAGCTCCCTCTACGCCACTAATGCAGCACAAGCCACTTGATTTGTTGCCGCTATGTATAGCAGCAAAGGTTCTTGTGGTCTAGGCGCAACTAGTGTTGGCGTGGAGGAGAGGTATCTTTTCAAGTCCTGCAGCGCGGCCTCCGCTTCCGGAGTCCATTTCATCGATCCTGCCTTTTTCAAAATCTTGAAAAATGACAAGGCGCGCTCAGCAGATCTTGAAATGAACCTACTCAAGGAAGCAACAGAACCGGCAAGACGCCGCACATCCTTGACGCTTTTTGGTGCTCAGATCTACTCAATTGCTTTGATCTTGTCAGGATTTGCTTCGATTCCTCGCTGAGATACAAAGAATCCGAGAAGCTTGCCGGATGGAAAGCCAAACACACACTTCTCGGGATTGGGCTTCAAGTTGATCTTGCGCAAGTTTGCAAACGTCTCTTCTAAATCTTGAATGAGGGTAGATTTGTCCCTGGTTTTGACCACTATATTGTCCATGTACGCTTCCACATTCCTGTGCAGCTGGGGCCCAAAACCAATCTGGACAGCCCTTGCAAATGTTGAACCAGCACTCTTTAACCCGAAAGGCATACGCACGAAGCAGTACGTGCCACATGGAGTAATGATGCGGTTTTCTCTTCATCCTCCTTGGCCATGAATATCTGATGGTATCCAGAGTATGCATCAAGGAAGGAGAGCACATCATAGCTAGAGGTAGAGTCTACAATTTGATCGATGCGCGGCAAAGGGAAAGGATCCTTTGGGCATGCTTTGTTGATATCAGTATAGTCAATACAAAGTCTCCACTTTCCGTTTGCTTTGCGCACCACCACTGGATTTGCCAACCAAGTGGGATGTAGCACTCCCCTAACCAGGCCTGCCGCTTCGAGTTTCTTGATTTCTTCAGCAATGAATTGTTGCCGCTCCAAATCTTGCTTCCGGACTTTTTGCTTGACGGGCCGAGCGTGGGGATAGACGGCAAGGTGGTGCTCAATTACCTCCCTGGGAACACCGGGAATGTCGGATGGTCGCCATGCGAACACATCGACATTCGCCCGCAGGAAGGCAATGAGCGCACTTTCCTATTTGCTGTCAAGGGTGGCACTGATGGTGAAGGTACCGTCAGTGCCATCCTCCTTCACCGACACCTTCTTGGTTGCCGGTGCAGTGGCTTTGGATTTCTTACTGGAAGAGCACTCCAGCCAACCCGCCAAGTGTGGCAGCCCTTCCCGCCTAAGTTTCAAGGGGGAAGAGGACCGATGCGGGTATAAGGTGGGCAGAGCAGCCATTGTAGATGGATCCCGGTTCCCATCACCCTCGACCTTGTACTCTCTCTCTCGCACCACAGCAATACCAACCAAGCAGGAGTAGGGTCTTACACTGCAAGGTGGCCCGAACCTGGGTAACCGCTGAGTCCATGGTCCGTCCCTCGCTAGCGCGCTCTCACCGTAGCCTCGCCGTTGCTTAGCCGTGGTAGGAGGCGAAGTGGTAGAACGAGCTCATCCCAGTGTTCGAACCTTTGGGTCCCCGGAGCCCGACTTCCGACATTTTGGAGCGCCAGGTAGGGGTGCGCTACTGTTCTTCTGCTCCGCCCTCTGCTCCACCAACCCCATGGCCGACGCATGTTGCGAGCGCGCCGAGCGCAGGGCTGGCCGCGTGGCTCAGACGGAGCCAGTGGCCCGCAGCAATCGCCGCCGCCCCAAAGCCGAGGCTGCTGCCGCCACCGACCCCGCTGCCCGCGAGCAGCAGGACTCCTCCCTGCACCCCTCCTTGCAGGCAAACGGCCACACCACCACTGCCTCCTCCCTCGCACACCGCAGGCCGCCGAACCCGCAGGTCGCGCTGCTCATGGCGCGCGAGCTGCTCCGTTACCGTCCAGCTAACACCGCCTACGACGCCTGGCTAGGTCGCATCGCCGAGCTCGTCAACGCCGCCGAGGACGCTCCGGCACCTTCCCGCTCGCTTCGCCCTCCGCCGTCTCGCGCTGGGGACCTGGCGCACGGCGCTCCCCCGCCGCCTCCTCTGCGCGACAAGCACGGCGGGCCTCAGCGCGGCACCCGGGATCGCGAGACGTCCTACGAACCTCCCAAGGGTGTCGCGGACCTCCTCCGGGACGGGGGCTATCACCTTGCCGAAGTCAAAATTGGGGTCGGCGTCGAGAAGATGGCTGAAGATGCGCATGGCGGCCTGGGTGAGGAGATCGCTGCTCTCCTCCTCGATGATTCCGCCCACCTTCTTGGCGCCCACCTCGAGCCACTCCACGAGCTTGGTGAAGAAGTCAAGGTAGCTGCCGTCGTGGGTCTCGAGGGGGCTACTGACGTCCTCCTTGCAAATGGAGCCCAAGGGGCGGTGGGCCCGGACCTTGAGGGCACGGAACATCTTAGAGTGCTGGAGTTGCTGCCCCCGCGCTCGGGCCGCCTCGTCCCGCGCCTGCTCCACGACCACGGTGACACCCCCCACCTGCTACCGGAGGGAGGCTTGCTCGGCCTCGGCGTCGGCCCGGGCCTTCAGCGCTGTCTCCTGCCGCCTTTCGGCTTCGACCAGCATCTCCTTGAGGCCCGCGATCTCGTGCTGGAACTCCTCGCGCTTGGCCTTGAAGCGGTCCTCCTGTCGCTGCAGCTTCTTGCTGTTCTCGTTGGCAAGTGCCTCCCGGCTCAGCGCGACCCTCCTGTCGGCGTCCTCCTGGATCTTCTCCGCCTTGGCCGCCAGATTGGCGTTGGCCTTGTCTAGGCGCTCGGCGTAGGAGCCTTGGGCAGCGGACACCTCTCGCTCCAATGTCTCCAGCCGCTCGCGCTCCAAGTCTTGCGCAGATGCCGACCACGCGAGCTCCTGCTCGTGGATGCCAAGGTCCGCCTCGCGGGCTACCAACCCCTCTTCGAGGGCAGAGATGGCGTCTCTCCGTACCTGGAGTTGTTGCTCCAGTAATGTGTTCTGGTCCTAGAGCTCCTTCTTGCGGGTCTCCGCTGCCTCGCGCCGCCTGTCGGCCTCATCGCCCTCCCTGACGGCATTCTCGAAGATTTCCTTCGCGTCCTGGGCGGCCTTCTCGCGCTTCTCCCGTGCGGCGTCATCTCGATGGCAGCCCAGTTTAATGGCCACATCAAGCTAGCGCCACCTCTCCGCAAGGCGCTGGTGCTCCTCGATGATGTGTGCCTCCTCCGCCCGGAGGTCCGCTTCCAGCTGGTCAATGGCAGCCCTGGCGCCTTGTAGGGCCCCACGCTTGAGCACGGCGCTGCTACTCACAAGCTACAGGGCCCAGCCAGTGTGCGCCCCAGCGCCGCGCTCTCGCGGGGGCCCGGCACCACCGGCCAGGAGCGGGGAGCTCGCGGGGGCTCCCTCTTCGTCCCGCCGTGGCGACACACCCCGCGGGCTCGGTGGCCCCCCGGAAGAGGCCCCACGTGCTGGCGAGTCCTGCGGCCCCCCCGCGACGCCACCATCTCCGGTGGTGCCCGGTGGGAGAACCGGCGTCTCCGCCTCTGTCGGCGCCACGTCCAACCTGGCAGTTGGCGCCCCGAGAACCGCGGAGCCGCCTCCCGACGATGCCTCCTGAGGCTCGCCTTCCTGGGACCCCCGAGCCGCGTTCGTCTGTGACTCAGGAGGGGCCTCCTGCCCCTTTGCCCTCATGAGGCCTGCCTCGATGTCGAGGATGTTGGCGCCCTCTTCACGCCCCCTGACCCTGGCAACCGGCGGTGAAGCCCCCGCCAGGCCAGGGGACCTCGCCTCCTTCTTCCTCTTCTTGCTCGAGGAGGTCCTGAAAAAGAGGAGAGAAACAAGGGCTCAGGCGCGTGCAACGCGACGGGCACAGGAGAAGGGAGGCCGAGCACTTACTGGTCCCTGGCAAACCATCTCCTCTTCCTCAGCGGCCACGGAGGAATGTCGCCGCTGCCTTCTTGGGGCCCCTTCCCGTGAGCGGCCCCCCTCGCGGGAGGGCCGTGGGGTCGGCCCTCGCCACCGCTTCCGGAGCTCTGCAGCTTCGCACTTGCCGCACGGGGGCTTCCCACGCCCTCCGCCTGGCCGGGCACGGCATCCGAGGCCTCAGGCAGGGTGACATCATCATCATCTTCAAGATCGCGGACGAGGCGGCAGCGGGTCTGCCGAACCGGGCCGCCTCCACCTTCCACAGCACCCGTCGAGGCCCCGGCGTCGCCGCGGCCGCCTGAACCCGGGACCACCAAAAAGGGGTTGTCCCGGGGCCCTTCGAGGCCCTCTGGAAGTGGTCCCCACTGGTCGAAGCGCGGCATCGAGCCAACCAGCGCCTCCTTGTTCTTGTAGCGATACAAGGGAAGCCCGTCCATGCGCGGCTCGCTCGCCTCCTCGCCAGTCAGGGCATGGAGCACCTCGTTCAGCACCTCCGGTAGCAAGCCGTCCGCGCTTAACCGCATCGGGTCCTCCGGGCCAGTGAAAGCCCACATCGGGCGGGAGTGTCGCTGGAGGGGAGCTATGCAGCGCCGGAGGAACTCCCTCAGGACCGTGACCACCGTCGCTTTCGCGGCCCTCAGCTCGGCCAACCTCTTCCATACCCATGCCAGCTTCGGGTCAGTGAGCCTTTCCTGCCCCCACCCGGAGCTTCTCGCCGCCGGGGACATGGGCAGCTGCAGCAGGGGGCTGTATTGGGCAGCGTCCACGTACACCCATTGCCGCCTGAAGCCCTCAACCTCCTTGGTAAGCCTCATGTCGATACCGTCGCCCGCCGCTTCATCGGCGATGCAGAATGATATGCACCCGGAACATTGGTTCGCCGCGGTCAGCCGTAGGCTGAAGAAGTGGCGGAAGAGCGCCACTGAGGGCGTCACGCCCAGGAAGGCCTCGCATAAAAAGGCGAAGGCGGAAAGGAGAAGGACGGAGTTCGGCTCGAGATGCAGCGCATGGACTTGGTAGTGGGAGAGGACGGCATTGAGGAAATCGGAGAATGGAGGAAGCAGGCCTGCGAAGAGCGCGGGAAGGAAGAGGACGGCAGAGGTGGCATCGAGGTCGGCGGTCGGGCGCAAAGCCGGCCAGATGCGAGTAGCCCCCCACTCGTTGGAAGCGACTGCGGTCATTGGGAGCACCTTGCTGAGCCCCTCGGCGTTGACAATTGTGGGCCTACTCAGAGCAGGCTCTGGCGCCACCCCCGCAACCTCCGTGTCCGCCGCCTCTTCCTCCCTGCCCGGGGGCGACATGGCGTCGCAGCAAGGGTTTAGGGTGGCGGAGCTATGGGAGAGCAAGAAGGAGCCGTGCGCGGGAAGGAAGTTGCAAGGAGATGGAACGCGAGAAGGAAGGAAATGATGGTCTCGCGTCGCCCGCGGCGGACTTTATGTCAGTGCGGGCGGTTACCGAGATGTCGTGGGAGAAGTGGAGGCGTCCCCTGTCACATCGTGTGCCACGCATCGCGCCTGGCCGCAGGCGGTTAGGGCCCGTGCTGTTTCGCCCCCTGTAGGCGGGAACGTGCACGCCGCGGGCCCGGGGGCTACTGTCGGGCCCATGGAACCCGGGGTATCCAGGCCCGTCTGCCTTTGGCCCAGGGCGCAACGCCTGGCATGGGCCCAGCAGGCCATCATCACCAAGCACCTCACCAGGGCTCCTCATGAGGCCTTGGCCTCCTGAGGCCACCTACTCAGGGAGCGGGCGAGCGAGGCTCAGCACCTCCACCAGCGGCCTCGCGAGGCGACCTCCTGAGGTGGCCTCCCGAGGCCCCCCTCCCGAGGGTGCACGAGACGAAGGCCGTTCAGCGGAGCCGTGCGGTATGGGGCCCTTCACGTGGGTGATGCGCGCGGCGACGGGCGGCGACAGAGGCCGCGCCAGCAGGCGTAGATGAAGATGGTTTCCTCTTCGGTGTTAAGGGAGCAGGGCCAGATATCTACTCCCCAAAGCAACCCCAAAGGTTGCCCGATCGGCGAAGGAAGACCAAGATGGCGGGCGCGCAGGGCGGAGGTCATCACCGAGCCCACCGGCGCGTCATGGATCACGCTTTGGCAGGCGAAGACCGCCTTTAGTCAGGATAGCCTGAGCGCCTGTCCCCTTTCAAAACCCGCCAAGTGTGGCAGCCCTTCCCGCCTAAGTTTCAAGGGGGAAGAGGACCGATGCGGCTATAAGGGGGGCAGAGCAGCCATTGTAGATGGATCCCGGTTCCCATCACCCTCGACCTTGTACTCTCTCTCTCTCGCACCAGAGCAATACCAACCAAGTAGGAGTAGGGTCTTACACCGCAACGTGGCCCGAACCTGGGTAAACCGCTGAGTCCACGGTCCATCCCTCGCTAGCGCGCTCTTGCCGTAGCCTCGACGTCGCTTAGCCGTGGTAGGAGACGAAGTGGTCGAACGAGCTCACCCCAGTGTTCGAACCTTTGGGTCCCCGGAGCCTGACTTCCGACAGGCGCGCAGCACTCCGAAGAGGTGCGCTTCCCGGAATCCTTGCTAGAGGTCTTGCCGGAGTTCTTCTTTTCTTTCTTCTTGGCGGGAGCTGGCGCCTTGGCTGCCTCTGCTGCAACCGCATCCCTGTACATCTTGTCGACGCAAATGACTGCATCTTTCTTGTCGGAATTGATGGAAATGACACCTATCGGCCCTGGCATCTTCAATGTGTTGTAAGCATATTGAGATGCTGCCATGAATTTTGCCAAGGCTGGGCGGCCAAGAATTCCATTGTACGGCATGGGGATCTTGGCGACGTCAAACACAATCTTTTCCGTCCTATAGTTCAACTCCCCGCCAAACGTTACCGGCAATGTGATCTTCCCCTTGGGCTAGCTTCTTCCCAGGTTCACTCCTTGAAAAGTGACTGTCTTTTCGAGCTCCTCGTCGGGAATCTGCAGTCTCTTGATTACTTTTGGAGAGATCAGGTTCAGACTGGCCCCACCGTCAACTAGCATCTTCGTTACTTGGAGGTTGGGAATTGTTGGTGAAACCAACAACGGCAAACACCCGACTGCAGTTATGCGATTAGGGTGGTCCTCAGCATCGAAGATGATAGGCGTGTGTGACCACTTGAGTGGTTTTTGAGAGCCCATTGCCGGTTCCGCCGCGTTAACCTCACGAGCCCACTGCTTAAGCTAGCGGTGAGAGGAGTGCAAAGATGCGCCTCCGTCAATGCACATGGCCTCAGTTGCCTTTTGGAATTCTTGTTCACTAGAATCTCTATCGTCCTCTTCTTCCTCACTCCCATCATCTTCCTCTTTCTTTTCACGGCCCCTAGCAGGTTTTTCTTTCTGCTGCTTGGCCATGCCGCGACGGCCTCCTCGACCACCACGGCCCTTTTTGCCAGACCCACCAGCACGATCTTGACCTTTCTCTTTGTCACGATTTTCATACTCAGCCTTCTGTTTCTCAACAAGGTGCTCGACTTGCCGGCACTCTTGGAGATCATGGCCCTTGGTGCGGTGAATCTTGCAATATGGCCCATCGGACTTGCCGGCTTTCTCGTTTACCGCCGCCTCCTGGCAAGCGGCGCATACAGTAGCCTCCTTGCCGGAGTTCTCAGTCTTGGCTTTCTTGGCGGACTCAGAGTTGCCGGAACCTTCGACGGCCATTACAGTCTTACCTTTGCGCTTCCTGTTACGCTTTCGGCCCTTCTTCCTCGGGGTGGCGGCATCATCATCTTTGGAGTCTACCTCGGCGCCAGCGTCCTCCCCGGGAAGCCTCCTTCCTTCTTCAGCACGTGCACACTTATCCGCCAACGTGTAGAGCTCGTTGACGGTCTTGGGTAGCTTGATGTTCATTTTCTCCCGCATTCTCCGATTGCGCACATTCGTGTGAAAGGCAGCGATGACGGCTGCGGGGTGCACATCTGGGATGTTACGGTGCACACGGCTGAATCTCTGGATATACTTGCGCAGAGTTTATCACCTGCAGATCGCTGGGCTGCCCAGGGGCCTTGTGGCCTCCGGTGAAGGCACCAACAAACTCGTTGCAGAGATCTGACCATGAAGAAATGGAGTTCTCTGGCAAGTTCATCAGCCAAGATCTCACGTTGGGCTTTAGCACCAACAGAAAGTAGAGTGCGAGGATTTTCTCATCTCTTTCTCCGGCAGCTTGTACGGCAATCATGTAGATGCCCAGAAACTCTACCGGGTTCAGCTTGCCATCATACTTTTCCGGCACTTTTGGCTTGAAGGCTCGAACAGACAGCCATCGGACTTGCCGCAGTTCACGACTGAAGGCGGGACACCCAACCTCATAAGGTAGATATCCGCCAACCCCTGGTGCCAGCTCATCAACGATGGGGCCGTTACGCACGTCGGATTGACGGCGCACTTCCTGGCGCCATTCGATGGTGGTACGGGCGTCTTCTGTCCGCCTGTCTCGCAGCACTTGCCGCTGATCTTGCCGCGCCCGTGGATCCGAAGACGCCATCAACATCTCGTCGGGTCCAAAAGATTGTTGGGCTTGTCGCGGCTGTTGACGGTGCTGCTGTTGAGGCGGTTGCCGTGGTGGCGATTGCACCGTTAGTGTAGTATCGTCAGCGTGGCCACCAACTGGAGATGCCGGTGCTGCTTGCGGACGCCGTGAGGGCGCTGCTTGCTGTGATGTACTGGCTTCGGCAAATCCAATCAAGCTTTGGATGGTAGCTCTCCACTCATCCATCTTTTTTGCTACTGGAGGGAAGTTCAGCAGCATCTGGGCTCGTGCCATTGCTTCCGCTGCTGTGGCTGGCATGGCCGGGAGCGAAGAGCGCGACATCGCTCTACTCCTGGCAGAGCCAGTAGGAGCGCCATCGCGGTCTTGCTGCCATGGCACATGACCAGCGGCGGCTCGCCGTGGTGGAGGCGGTGCCTGAGGATCCGGGATCTGATCCACAGGAGTCTTGCGGTGAGGTCGCCGCTGGCCGGAGTAGTTGGCGCCGCTCGGGGCTGTACCACACCCATTGTGTGAAGGGCGCGGCGTCTGTCCTGAAGCAGCGTCCTTGGATGTCGCCGCAGCGGGATCTCGGCTCGCGCCAGCCCGGGCATTGCTGCTCCGGTGGCTGCGTTCGTCTGTGTGGCGAGGAGGAGGAGGATGTCCATCCGCTCCGCCCACGCCGTTGCGGCTCCGTTCGCCAGAGGACCGAGGAGGTCGACTGACTCCAGCGTTCTCGTCCCCTGAGCCGACCGCGGTGGGCATGGCGACCGCGCCGCCTGCGCTGGTCGTGCCAACCATGGTGTCCGCGCCACCCGCATTGGCTGCGCCGCCTGCGGATGCGTGCGGGGTGGCCATCATCGTGATGCCCTTCTTCTTGGGTGCCATCGACGACGAGGAGGACGAAGATGAGGTTGATGATGATGATGAAGAAGACGTGCAATCCAGTGATCAAGGTTCGCACAAGCGCTTCCCCCCTACCCGGCGCGCCAAAGATGTCATGGTGGTACGACCATCTATGGGGCCATGCATCCCCTTGTGGTTTGGCGGGGGAGATTGACGTGCACAAAGAGCATGAACAATGGAGGGCGCGAGGGATTTACCCAGGTTCGGGCCGCTGAGAAGCGTAAAACCCTACTCCTGCTTTTGGTGTATTAGAGGTGTGGAAGCACAATACAAGGAGCGCTTCTCCCGGCAAGGTGCGGAGAGAGCAGCTACACAGGAGGTGCTTGTGTTTGAAAAGGGGTCCGAATCCGTCTTACTGTTGCCTTGGTCCTCCTTTTATAGCTCAACGGGTTACCACAATGGCAAAACAGTAATTACATAGTGATTGATAGCAAACAATGCTATCATACCTAACTCTGCCAGTTTAGGAAAAAGGCATTAAATGCACCGTTAGGTGTCGTGTGGAGAGGTAATCTTGGCAAGGTTCCTGCACCGCTTGCCAAACTACCTCGTATTATCCTGACACGCCTCCTGGACGGGTGTCATTAAGGGCAAATCATGTCCCAGCGTGCTGACACGTGCCCGACAAGCCTCACCAACCAGCCTGAGCGGTCGACACCTCGCCTACTGGCGAACACCTGTGCGGTGAGGTGGAGCGCGGGAGGGCTGGCATGAGCTTGCCGGCACGGAGCTTGTCGGGTCTTCTCCTTGCCGGTTTAGTCTTGCCGGCAAGGAATGTCTCTGTTCTTCGGTAGTAGTCGAGTGCTGATTGATGCTTGTCTTGAGCCCCTGCAATTGGGTCTTGAATATTGGTCTTGGCGGTCCCCGGCAAGGCTTGGCCGGCAAGGAGGCTGCTACTGTCTGTGCATAAGTCAGGGTATAAAATACCCATGTTTTTATACACCGACACACATGTTGTGAGCATGCATTCTATTTGATTAGTTCATGTGAGCCACTCGTACACGGAAATGACTGTGTTTAGAGAAACATTGGCCCCATACTTCAAAGAAGGATATGAACGTAATAATCCCTATGAGATATGCAAGGGTAAGTGACGGATCCACACGACACCTAACATGGTCCGGCGGGGGAGCCGTGTTGGCCGGTCATGACGGGTCCACAAAAAGGAACCCTCAAGAACAAAGAAGTCTCGGATACACAACCTCCGTGACAGTCAATAAAAGTAAAGCTTCATAGACAAGGTGATATTGCCAATCCTTGTCAGACTCTTGCATATACGGCCACAACAATGCAGCAAGCATGTTGTACTCCTCATGAGCATGGGCCATCAACCAAGATAAGAGGCTATGCTCCGTAAGATGCACTGAGTTATAGCCAAACTATGTTCAGCTCAGTGATCATAGCAAGGACTGCAAAAGATATATATGACAGAGCTACCTCAGCAATAGACAGAGTTTAACTGTCTATATGGAAACAAGGTGATACGGAAATAATCATTCAGTCCCGAAAGTAAAGCAGAAATATGGTATGGGACACGGGGAATCACTTGTTATGATACATCCCGTATCAGCTCAGACCTCTAGACGAAGCAGCTAGCTCCAGGTCTTGGAAACCAGGCTATTTGTCGATACTACCTGCTACCCACCAACCCTAGACAACAGACCGCCAGGACAAAACATACACCTGATAGGAAAGAGAAGGATTCAAGGTAGTTGTGTGAAAAGACAACACCACAGCCATCAGAAAAGGCAGTTAAAAGGTCAGTGAACCGACGAAGACAAGACAGCTGATGGATCCAAGTCGCACACACGTATGTTCCCCTTCGCCAAGAGGTAAGCCCAGAAATCTCGAGGACGAGATTTTCTTACGGGGGGTAGGTTTGTGACACCTGGTTTTCGTTCCCCGATTTCTTCCTTCGCGGGATTTGACTCCCATCTTTTTTTTCTAGTGTTATCGGATTTTCTCTCGCTCTTGGGTATATGAAGATGGTCATTTAACCTTGCCTTTCCTACCCAACCAGAGATTCTCTCTAGACCAACCTTGCCACCCAAGATATATTCTTAGGATTTTGCCGCCGAAACCCTACCTTCCGAGTTATCGGAAGGGAAACCCTAATTCCTGCAGTTACAAAGGAACCACAATTTCCTTTGATCTGTTGCCTCCCAAACTTTTTCCAGTGATCATCCTATCTCTGTAAACCCTGGATATGCAAAAATATTGCCAAGTCATTTGCAATATTTTTCATTTAAAATTAATTCCTTTTTCTGCTATTTAAAGGAATTAAATCCAGAAAAATATCTATCCATCTCCAAAGTTCATGAAAACTTGTGGAGATATTCATTGTGATCATATTGAGCTACCATAAAAATATTGGCCATAATTAAATAAGGGAAATTGCATTTTCCTATTTAAAGCCAATATTGCATTTTGGGCCCTTTCCAAAGGAACTACCATTTTGGTAGCCAGGAAAAATCCCAAATAATTTGTGGAGCTTCTCCTATCCATATCTTCACCATTCACATCAAGAACCCAAGTTCAATAGTTCAAATTTTGAGCACATCTTCCATTTGCAAATTCTATCTAGTTGGGCAATTTGCAAAGGAAATTCTTTAGCCCTTGATCCTTTGGAGCTGAAACTTTGCATGGTGATTAACATTGACAAATCACCCATGTAAACAAAAAATCAGCTCAATCCATCTACCCAATCTCTCTCAACATTTTTCCAAAGTTTCTGTCCAGGGAGAAGCACTTTGAAGGAAGTACCATTTTGGCATACCTAAATGTTATGAAATATTACCAGTGCATTCTTACATTCAAATAACCTCCCTCCACCAGATTTGAGCCCAATCTATTGAGCCATTTGACCACAACATCAAAACCTAGGTTCTGTCCAGATTCTAACTTTATGAAGGAAGTACCTTTAGTTCTTATCAGAATGGCCTCAAAATTTTCCAGGGCATTTACCTTGGTAGATCATCAACACACACCAAAAATCAGCTCAATCCCTTCAGCCGTTTCTCCGCAAGAGTCCAAGCAAGTTTATGACCAGAATAGGTTTCTGGATGAATCGATCAGCACCCAGCCGCCCATTGCATTTCAACCACACACGTCACCTACTGGAGGATGGTAGAAAACCACAGACATGGTTTGGCATTGAGTGGGGCATGGCAATGCCGTGGCCACGCGGTGACCACGTGCAGAGCATGCCAAACCCATGCCCTGTGCACCAGACGCTTCGGGAGGCCGTCTCCAGCAGGCTCCGGCTCGTCCGCGAGCGCCGGCGAGCTCTCCACCGCACGCGTGGGCCGTCTAGAAGCTCTCCCCCTCGTCCCCTAGCCCTTGGAGGCATGTGCCGATAGCAGGTTCCCCGCCGGATCGCCGCCACGGTGACGAACGTCCTGGAGCTTCCACTGTCGGCTAGCTCCTCCCCGCGGCTATAAATAGCGCTCCTCGAGCCTCCTTGCATCACCAGAATCCCCAGCCCCTCTCCACTCGAGCCTTGGAGCTCCCCTGCCCTCCCTCTGGCCGCCATTGCCACCTCGGCCCCCTCCTAAATTGGAGCTGCCCGAGCCCCCTCTCTCCCTCCTGACCCCACCTGAGCTCCCTCCGGACCACCTCGAGGCTTCCCCTACCCCCAGCCCCTCCTCTCCGCGCCCATGCCACGCGCCCTCATGATGGTCGTGGCCGCCGTCCGTCGTGGCCAGGTTTCCACTTGCTCTCTGGCGAAATCCAAGCCCCCTGGCAGAGGCGCCCGGTTGCGCCGGTCACGCCGGTGGACGGACCTCAGCCGTAGGTGGCCAGCAGCGCCGGGCCAGCGCAGGCGCACGCTCGTCTGGACCTCCTCAGTCGCGCCCCGTCGAGGAGAGGAAGAAGGAGGTGGGAGGAGAGAGAGAGAGTCAACGTGGGGCCCACTCATAAGTGAGCCAGCCGCCGGGCCCGTGCCAGTTAAGTGGAAGCGAGTTTCATGGATTACGCCTTCGGTTGCCTGAAGACGTATTTTTCTGCGGCTTCGGTTGGAAATGCGCTTTCCCTTGTTGAAAGCTTATTTACCTGAAGGCGCTTTCTATTTCAGCCCCTCCGCCGAAACCCTTATATTGCGGGCGTTCACCCGTTAAGAGCAGAAAAGCACAGTTTTTATTTTTTCTGCCTAACGAACGAACGGCCACAACTTCGCAACCGTAACTCCGATTCAGGTGATTCCAAAGCCCACAATCTCTATTCGTCGAGGCCATCCCGATGGTATCATTTTCACAATATTGACACATTCTGAAAATGACCATTTTGCCCCTGCCCTCGATTCAGCCATTTCCGGAGGGAAACTTTTTCGGCAACTCATTCCGTGAAATGATCGCACTTATTTCTGATGAACTCTTTGACCCCCAGGCAAGCTGACCATCTGATATATGCCCTAAAGCATTGTTCTATGTTATTCTTGCGTGTTTAATTAATGAATATGTTTGTGCTAGAAATAATTAAACTCCTGATAGTTTGTATTACTGTTTGCATTACTTGCTAGTATTCATCATATTATCGCACTGGTGACTCGTAGGTGACAACATGGATATAGGTTGTTATGTTTTCATCATGCATTACTACTGTTATTGCAATGATCAAGAATGTGACTTAATAACAACAACCTCCTCCGTCGGCTGGATCGAGTCATAGTGCCACTGAACCGAGCTCATCAATGCAGCCACATTTGCCGGTGTGGGACGGCCTTAACTTGGTCTATTGTCTTGCCTCTTGTCAGTACGTCCAAAGAGGGGAGGTTATGCGTGCGTGCTACCCTGGCCCGGTAGGCGGCGATAACCTTGTGAGCCCAGGTTATTTGCACGCGGGTCCCCGTTTGGGACAGTTTTGTTTGGCCACGACGCTGGCGGGTGTCAGGCGTGACACAGGGGCCACCCAGGGCATGACCCGGAAGGGGGATGATTGTCGGTGGGACCATAAGAGTGCCAGGCAATCGACAGGTTTTGTTGGAGCAGCCCCGGTCCACCTGAATGGGAACATGTACTAAAGTACGAGGCCAGGAGCTCCATAGTGTGGGTAAAGTGCGCAACCTCTGCAGAGTGTAAATCTATTCGAATAGCCACGTCCTCGGTCATGGGATACAGTTCGTACTAGGTCACACTATTTGGTCTGTGTCGAGTTCGGAGGAATAAACTATATAATGTATTGCTAAGAATGAACCAGAGAAAGGTCAGGTTTGTCAAACTTGCAGTGCAGATGCGTGGGCATCAGATGATGTCAGGGATATGAATGTTAGCCATGCGATGGCTATGAGGTGAGAGGTCGGATGACCGCAAGAGTTAGATCAGGATTGGATATGATTTGGAATAGATCATGAGGATGTTTGGAGTATGAATTCATTACTCGATATGCTTTATCCTCATCATGTTGTTTTTACTTCAGTAGTAATATGGCTAGATAATCCATCTATGGCATGATAATTAATAATGCTAGATAGTTAAACCATATTAGTTAACAATGCTAAAAGTATTGATACATGCTTGAATGCCATAGATTGCTTTGCTTGGTGTATATGTTATTTGGTTTGCTTGCGAGTACATTCAAAAGTACTCAGCGACCTTCAACGTGGCCAGGTTCAGCTAAGGATCCGTCGAGGAGCGGGAGCGTTCGCGAGCTAGAAGAGTAACCCAGTCAGATCCCCGTGGATTGGAGCCTCTCCAAGTCCGTGCTGCCTTAGTTAATGATTTTCTGCTGCCCCATCTTTGTAACCATGATGTATTTATTCCAGCCACAATGGCTAATAAGTATATTCTTATTACGATTGTGCCTATGTTCATGATACTTGTTGTAAACGCGCATGCCAGAGTGATTTCCTGGGCTGGTGTGTGCAGTGACTGTCTGGCTACAGTGGCATTCAGGCGGGGTGCCACAGCCGGGGCTTTCTGCCTTGGACTTCTTGGCGGCATCAGCGTCACCGGGGCTCTCCACTGCCACACTGTCTTGCCTTTGCGCTTCCAATTGTGCTTCCGGCTCTTCTTCTGCGTGGTCGATGCATCATTTGCGTCATCGTCCTTAGAATCGACGTTGGCGCCAGCATCTTCCCCCGGGTGTCGCCTCCCTTCCTCAGCACATGCACACTTGTCCACCAAGGCGTACAACTCGTTGATGGTCCTGACCTTCATGAAATTTATCTCAGACCGCATTCTGCGGTTGCGTACATTCATGTGGAATGCGATGCAAACAGCTGCGGGATGAACATCAGGAATGTCGTGGTGCACGCGAATAAACCTCTGTATGTACTTGCGGAGGGTCTCGCCATCTTTCTGAGGGATCACATGCAAGTCGCTCTCCTAACCAGGGAGCTTGTGGCCACCCTGGTAGGCACCCACGAATTGATGGCACAGATCCGCCCAAGAGGAAATGGAGCCCTCCGGCAAGTTCATCAACCACAATCTGATGTTGGGCTTAAGCGCCAATGGAAAGTAGTTGGCTAGAAGCTTGTCATCGCTCCCCCCGGTAGCCTGCACCACAATGGTGTAGATGCCAAGGAAGTCTGCTGGATTGAGCATGCCATCGTACTTGTCGGGCAGCTCTGGCTTGAAAGGACGGGTGGACGACCAACAAACCTGCCATAGCTCATGGGTGAACGCTGGGCAGCCTACCTCGTAAGGTAAGCACCCAGGGTACCATGGCACTGGCACGTACGCTACCGGCCCGGCACGGTCGTCTGACCGACGGTGTGCTTCCCAGCGCCGCTCAATCTTTGTACGGGCGTCCTCTTCGCGCCGTTCGTGGAGCACTTGGCACTGGTCTCGGTGGCCCGGCGGATCCGACGATGCCATGGACATGGTGTCTTGGTCATCCGATCGGCGAGCTTGCCGCCGTGGTGGTTGCTGGCATGGAGGCGACTACATCGTGGGTGCACCGTCTCCGGCACGGCAGACAGATGGTCCTGCCGGCACTATGGGTGGTCGTCTGGAGGGGCCCACATCCTGTGTTTTGCCGGGATCGACAAAACTGATGAGACTCTGGATAGTGGTCCTCCATTCTTCCATTTTGTCTGGGGCTGGCGGGAAGTTCAAAAGCATTTTAACTCGCGCCATAGCCTCTGCCGCCGTGGTTGGCATGGTGGGAAACACAGAATGGGACGGCATTCGACTCCTGGCAGGGCCAGGATGGAGCTCGTCGCATACCTGCTGCCGTGGCGCATGTTCACCAATGGGTTGGCATGGTGATGGTGGAACCTGAGCATCGTGAGGACGATGCTTAGGGCCGGCTTGATGCCGTCCAGAACCGCCAGCGCCGCGGGGAAGCGTGGTGCGCCCATCTTGCGATGGTCGCTGCACATGTCCTGCCGCAGCGTTGTTGGACGTCGCCGCTCC
Organism: Elymus sibiricus; assembly: GCA_039707655.1. Classification (NCBI taxonomy): domain Eukaryota; kingdom Viridiplantae; phylum Streptophyta; class Magnoliopsida; order Poales; family Poaceae; genus Elymus; species Elymus sibiricus. The sequence continues at coordinate 207,681,696 of CM077674.1, forward strand.
GTCCCTGGACATCGCGGCGACGGGGTCCTAGTTCACACCGGTCAGAATTGTAATACTGGGATGAACAGGCTCACCAGCGGGTTGTTGGAGTTAGCCGTCTGCGCCGTCTTCGGGGTGGTGGCTGGGTTCACCGGCATGGTGGGGATGCTGCACACCAGCACCGTCGGTGCCTCCTGCGCCGGCCGTCCCAACCGTAGTGCCCGCACCGACTGCGCCGCCTGCACCCTCTCCGGACGAATGGGAAGGCAGCTTGGAGGTGGTGGGAGCCGTCATCGCTCCAGTCTTCTTCTTCGGCGCCATCGGTGAAGGTGATGGAGCCGGTACTCAAACTACAAACACTGATTCGTAATACGAGACCCCCTGCCTCGCGTGCCAATGATGTCGTGGGAAAATGATGATCTATGGGATCGAGAGGATTCCTTTGTGGTTCGGGAGTGGGATCATAATACTACAAAGAGCAGGGCTAGTAGATATGAGCACAAGCAACGATTTATCCAGGTTCGGGCTGCTATGAGCGTAAAACCCTACTCCTGTTCTGGTGGTTTGATTGTATGTGAGCTCAAGGGTTACAAAGAGCGCAGCTTGCCGGCAAGGTGCGTGGGAAGTGCAACTACAGCGTGTAGTTGACCTAACAGTCGACCGTTCTAAGTGTAGCCGTGGGCTTCCTTTTATAGGCCAAGGGGTCACCACAGAGGCTAACATGGTCATTTACAGAGTATGAATAGTAACTTGCACCGTCACCACATCTATCTCCAGACGGGGTAAGACAAGCGCATTAAATGCACCGTTAGGTGCTACGACGGGGAGGCGAGGCTTTGGGTAAAACATCTGTACCACCGGTCCTGGCGCCCTCTTGTCACCTTGACACGTCCCAGGGACGGGTGTCATTAAAGTTAATCCTGGCGTGGCATGCTGACACGTGCCTTGGCCAGCTACGTTGACTGCCTGCCTGCTCGACACCTATCATGAGTTCTTATCTAGCCAATGATGAGGTGGAGCGGTAACGGGACAGAACGAGCTTGCCGGCGTGGAGCTTGCCGGCAAGGAACTTGCCAGCAACCATAGTCTTGGTCTTCACCTTGCCAGTACGGAGCTTGCCGACAAGGGCAATCTTGATCTTCAGTACGAGAATAGTAGTTCTCGATGACCTGCCTTGAGATCTTCTTCACGGTCTTGTTTATTCCAAGTCTTGAGCCATAGTTATCCTCCGTCAAGCCCTTGCCGTCAAGGAGGCTACAACTGCCTGTGCACAAGTCAGGGTACGAGGGCACCCATGCTTTAGTACACCAACAAGGTTAAAGTCTGGATGGGAAATTCAGTTCTTTTGTTATAAACTTCAGTTTCTATTTCAGTCAGTGGACATGCCTACTTCAGAACAAACAGATCGCACTGTGGTCGGCACATCAATTTTGGATGAATTAGCAACACATTTGCACGGTATTTTTAGTCTGAAGCACTCAAAGAGATAACACATTCAATCCTCAAACTTTTTGGGCACGAATCTGAAGATGAAAGGTAAATACATTTAAGAGGAATTTATCCTCTACTCAAAATGAGCCCCCCCACTAATACATGTGCAGGATTTGCTCACCGGAATTAGCCGGCGCGAGGCGGTTCTATAGGTGGGCAGGCGGCAAAAAACAGGGGAAAATGTGGGAAGCAGCTAGACGAGGGAGGGGAGATTCTACATTCGCGGGGGACGTGGCATTGGGCCAGTGACGGGCGGTCATCCGGGTACGCCATAAACGATGCGAAGAGGCATCCTATAACAGCAAGGACTAGCTTCCCTACCGATAGCTCATCTAACAGAACTCCCAAGTTAAGTGTGCTGAGGCTGGAGTAGTCTGAGGATGGGTGACTGGATGGGAAGTGGCCTCGATGTTAAATTAATTGATGGGATGGGTCACTGTAAACATTTAAGAGTGTACATAACCGGTTCTATACACTCTTAAATGTATATAGTGCTCCGTCCTATCACTTAATTTAACCTCGAGGTCCTTGTTTTGCAAATTCTTACAATTTTTTTTGAACACATGTTAATTGGCTTGAAGAAGGTCTATTGCGTTACTTTACGACATGTTTCCAAAAAATGTGATATGACTTCGGTCAACTTATAAGTCCTGTCTGTCAAATTAACCTCCAAGTACTTGTTCTCAAAATTTTAAGAATGATATGAGTTTGGTCAATTTTTGAAGAATGTAAGTGGCATTCTAATAGGTGTTATATGTCTGATTGAAAACCAATACCAGCAAGGTGTATCTTCCCTTTCGGTACCTCATTTTGAAAAGAACTTGAATGTTAAATGTGTTATGGCTGGAGCAGACTGAGGATGGGTGACCGATTGGGAAGTGGCTATACCTCGAGGTTGATTTAATCAATGTGATAAGTCTTTATAAACATTGTCTAAATGTTTAAAAAGGCCCGTCACATCCTTTAAAATAATTTTGAAGTCCTTGTTTTTTAATTTTTGGGAATGTATTTCATTTATTTTATTGACTTTGCGTGCATGACATTCATGAAAATGTCCCACAAAGTCTGCTCCATGTTGATTTTATTTCAATTGCAAAAGTTAAAAAGAATAAAAGGTTTTTCATACATGATCTGTTATTTTATGTGTATTTTCCTTATCACTTGATTACAAAATTTATGTTACAATTTAATCCTATTATTTCTGTGCTACAGCTAACAAGTGGGCCCAAAACGAGAGAGACGCCCGTGTATAGTCCCACCAGCTTTGCCGTCTCTGTTCATCTCCTTCACTAAAAACCCCCACTCGCCCGCGCATAGTCCCAAATCCAGTCTCTCGCCCCTTGTCGCCAGCGCTTCATCTACGCCGACGAGGATTGTTGCCATCTTTCCCCCTTGATCTAACACGCCGACTAGGGTAGACGCCTGTCGCCGACGCTTGCCGTGGTTCAGGATTGCACGTACCAAAAAAAAGCCTACTCTGCCGGTTCAATCAGACCAAATGAAGGTAAGTCTTCATATACATCTGCTTATCCGATGCAAATCACCTTAATCCACTACAAAACCCCTCCAAATGCTATTTTTGAAATAATCGAGGGTTTCAATATGCAGTGTCGGAAGTGTTTCGACACCAGGCATCTCTGCGGTCTCCCCTATGTTCAGAAGGACAAGTTCCTACGCATCACACTTCCTCAAGGATTCAAAGAAATTATGGTATGGTTCTCAGATTTGAAGTGTATTAAACGCACATGTCGTTCAAGTGTTTGATTAAGTTGTGAAGATTCTCTGCATTTGGATTTTAACATAAATGCTGATGGATTTCATGATTGGTTCATAAGTAGAAATGTCTGCTCATGAGTTGAACAGAAACCATGCTTATAATGGAAAGTATCTAAAAATAGTTAGACCTAACTAAATTTGGTAAAGTGCCAACCGTACCCCCTGGTACCACTTGCTGCTACATTCCCCTCTTTAGATGTCAGAAGTAACCTATGTGTAATCTGAAAATTTCTTTTATGATTATTATGATATAGAAAATTCCAGATTTATATTGTAGCACTGATATTTTCATAAATCATTCTGAAACTAACAAATTCAGAACCTAATTTATGATATCCAATGTTCCTAAATTCTAGTAAGCACTGTCGGAAATGGTATTTACCCCTCTCATAAATGGTACCTGCTTCATAAATAGCCTAAATAATTTTGAGCAATCTCTGAATTTTTCTCAGTGCATCCCCTGCTTTGCAAGAGATGAACTTCTGAAGAAGATGAGTATAAAAAGATCTATCAGGACCACTGTACATGTCCAACTGGAGACCAGGGTGGGCTTCTGTTTTCTATGCAGGATCAGGAATGAAGAAGATATGACCTTTTTCACAGGACGTACTTGGAACGAATTTGCCAAAGTGTACCAGTTGGAAGTACGTATGGAAATGTCCCTCAGACTAGAAAACCTAAACGTCACCACCGAGTACGTTTGAGCACTGATCCAATAACTCATCCGTGTAAGTATTCTAGCAAATATCAAGCAGTTTTAACTCACAACATTTCATCGGGCTGCTATATTTAACAAATCTTATTTACAAATATTTTCATAGCTTATTACGGAGTGGATATTGTAACAAAACAATTTATAGACAACATGGAGGCTACTGAAGGGAGCAGAGTAACCTGGGAAGAGAAGTGGTTTGTCGTCGCCTTTGTCGATCAAATTTGGATGCTCGCGGATGGTTACAATGCTGGACCAAGAGATCATTCCTACATACCCCTGCTGCACACTTTGAACAAGACCAACATTGACGACAGAATCATGGTTAAAATTGTATCTACTCTCAGTATCTTCAGATAGTCCAGGTACTTATGTAGATTGCTTAAAGTGTTCAAATTGTGTTATGCCACCAGATACTTCCGCAACGTGTTGTGCCTAAGGAAATGGGTGCAAATGGAGAGCTGACCATTATTCTCCATCCTAGAGTGAACATCAGTTCCACTTCATACTCGGCTTCAGGACAAGGAGATGGAAGCATCGTCCTTAATAGGTGGAGCAAAGTAGTCAACATGTACAACATGGATATTGCAGACAGGATGATCTTCGTGCTACACCATGGACGTGAAGGGACCTTTCGCTTCCTCGATTTCATTGCTGCCGAACCAGATGAGGAGTAGTTCTGACTCTCTGTCATGTTGCCACAGTGATCGTCCATCTCTGTATGTCATGTGTCGGTGTACTAAAGTTTGGGTCCTTTAGTACCCCATACTTGTGCACGGACGGTTGTAGCCATACCAGCGGCAAGGCCTGCCGGAGAATAGCTGGAAACAAATATCAAGGATATCAAGAAGGCGTTCAAGCCGATGACCAAAAGACAGAAGACTAAAGGCTGGGTTCCCGGCAAGAGCCCTGCCGGGAGGACTCGCGAAGGCCCGGCAAGGCTTCGCGCCCGGCAAGATCTCGCACTCGGCAAGATCCCACCGTACTGCCACCGCTCCAGCGCAGCGACCAGTCCGTCGTTTAGGGCTTCTCCTCCTGGTTACATGTCATGGCACTGACCGCAGATGGGGTTAAGCGGAGCTGATGGGATGGGTCCTTTTTCCGTCCCCAACAAAGTTAGGGACAGCTATGGGAGGCATTTAATGCGTTTGTCCTAATCCGTCAGTGGTAATCACGTAACACTGTAGTAACTTTACACCTCTTGTACTCCCGTCTGCCACTGTTGGTGACCCCTTTGGACGTATAAAAGGAGGCCCAAGGCGGAGCTACAGGGGGGAAGAGGACTTTCTGGCCCATTCTGCATGCGTAGCTGCTTCTTGAACGTACTGTTCATCGCAAGCGCTCCGTGTACTTGAGCTCAAGAACATCCACAATAAACAACAGCAGGAGTAGGGTTTTACGCTTCTCAGTGGCCCGAACCTGGGTAAAAGATCCTTGCGCTGATCGTTGGATCCGCTCTTTGTGCAAATCTTTTCCCCCGCCGAACCGTAAAGGGATCCCCTCGATCCCATAGGTGTCGTATGCCGACATCTTTGGCGCGCCAGGTAGGGGGGAGAAGGATTGCGCGAACCCGATCTAGCAGTCAGCGCACCAGTTCTTGATCACTTTCATCGCCATGTCTCCCAAGAAGAAGGGTGCGACAGCGGTGGATCCATCCGCGTCCGGCCTACCCGTACCTACACAGACGGGCGATGGCGTGGGCGCTGGTGGAGGTCTTGCTCCTCCATGACGTTTTGGCGACCAGAGCCAGGCGAGCGGCGTCGTTCGCAATGGCGCTGCCGGGTCTAAGGACGGAGCCATGCTACCCACGGGTGGCGCGGCGAACTCCAAGGACGGGACGGCGCCTTCCAAGACACCCACGCCAGCGCACGCGTCGCGGCCTGCTCAGGTTGCGCGCGACGGACAGCGCCGCGACGTCGGTGGTTCCAGGCGCTCCCATGAAAAAAACCCTGCGCATCACTCCCAGGATGCGCGGGGCCAAGATCCACGCCAACATGCCGGCGGAAGCAGGGCGCGATCGCAAGGCCGTGATGGAGCTCCTTCTAACTCAGTTAGGAGTCAGAGTACCTCACGTTCTTCGCACCTTTCGCCACCGCCTACACCGGCAGAAGCGTTGGCGCGAGCTCAGCTGTTACTAGACTTCCCTCCCGCTGCGGAGAAGCTAGATGAATGGAGATCCGCTATCCAAAGCCTCATCGGCTTGGCTAACGACGACAGGCCGCAGCAGGCGGAGCCTTCGCGGCGGCAGTCCACTGAGCCGGTGCGTGCTGGTGGCGAGAAGACCGGAGTGGTACGACTACGATGCGTTCCCCTCCGCTACGACAAGAGCAGTCGCTAACTCTGCGGATCGACACCCATGATTATGACTCCACGGCGTCGTCTCATCCGCGGGTTCGCCGTGATCAACGTCTAGTTCTTCGGGAACGGCACAAGGAGGACGCTCGAACTACCATCGAGCGGCGGCGGGAAGCGCGCCGTCAATCCGACAGGAGAAGGACCAACTGTCGACGAGCCTGCGCCGGGGTATTCTGGTAACTTGCCTTACGAGGTGGCTTGTCCAGCTTTTACTCGTGAGCTGCGGCGAGTCCAGTGGCCCAACTCCCGAACTTTCAAGCCGGAGGTGCCGGAGAATACGACGGCAAGACTCACCCGTCAGAGTTCCTGAGCGTCTACACCATTGCGGTGCAGGCTGCCGGAGCTCGAGACGACAAGATATTCGCCAACTACTTCCCGTTGGTGCTTAAGCCCAACGTCCGGTCGTGGTTGATGCATCTGCCGGAGAATTCCATCTCCTCCTGGGCAGATCTGTGTCATGAGTTTGTTGGCGCCTTTACTGGAGGCCACCAGGCTCCTGGCCAGGAGAGTGATCTACATCTCATCCCCCAGAAAGAGGGCGAAACCTTACGCAAGTACATACAGAGGTTCAGCCGTATTCAGCACAACATCCCAGACGTTCATCTTGCCGCTGTTATTAGCGCATTTCATCAGAACGTGCGCAACCGCAAGATGTGGGAAGAGCTGGCAATGAACAAGGTTAGGGATGTCGCCGAGCTCTATGCTCTGGCTGACAGATGTGCTCGGGCCGAGGAGGGAAGGAGACTCCCCGGCGAGGATGCTGGCACGGAGCTCGACTCTGAAGCCGAAGACGAAGACGCCTCGACAAAGAAAGGCCGACGGCGGAACAAGAAGCGTAAGGGCAAGGCCGTGCTTGCCGTCGAGGGGTCCGGCAATCCCGGCACCGCCAAGAAGGCCAAGACTGATGGCCCCGGCAAGGAGATTGCCGCGTGTGCCGCATGTCAGGCCTTGGCGGCTGCCGACAAGCTGGAGGGCTCTGGCAAGCAGTACTGCAAGATCCATTGCACCAAGGGTCACGATCTCAAGAACTGCCGGCAAGTTGAGCAGCTTGTCGAGAAGCAGAAAGCCAAGTATGAGAGGCGAGACAAGGAGAAGGCCCAGGATGGTGCTGAGGGGTCTGGCAAGAAACGCGGTGGTCGAGGAGGTCGCCGCGGCAAGGCCAAGCAACAGAAGGAGAGGCCCGCTCGAGGCCGCGACAAGGAGCAGGGGGGTGACGATGATGATGAAGACGGCGACGAGTCGAGCGAGCACGAGTTCCAGAAAGCCACAGAAGCCATGTGCGTTGACGGAGGCGCCTCGTTGCATTCTTCTCACCGCCAACTTAAACAGTGGGCGCGCGAGATCAATGCGGCAGAGCCATCGATCGATGCCCGGAAACCATTAAAGTGGTCCCACACGCCTATCATCTTTGACGCCGAGGATCACCCTGATCGCACAACTGCGGTCGGGTGTTTGCCATTGTTGGTTTCACCAACAATCCGCAACCTCAAGGTGACAAAGATGTTAGTTGACGGTGGGGCCGGTTTGAACTTGATCTCGCCTGATGTGATCAAGAGGTTGCAAATTCCCGACGAAGATCTCGAGGAGACGGGCACGTTTCAAGAGATCAATCCGGGAAGGAGCCAGCCGAAGGGCAAGATCACGCTACCAGTAACATTTGGTAGTGAGCTGAACTACAGGACAGATAAGATCGTCTTCGACATCGCCAAGATTGCATTGCCATATAATGGGATTCTTGGTCGTCCGGCGTTGGCCAAGTTTATGGCGGCATCACACTACGCCTATAATACATTAAAGATGCCCGGGCCGATGAGCGTCATCACTATCTACTCCAACAAGAAGGATGCGCTTATCTGCACCGACCAACACTACCGGGAGGCAGTCGCAGCACCTGCCGCCAAGGCACTTGCTCCTGCCGCCGAAGCTCCTGGAAAGAAGAAGACCGGCAAGACCTCTAGCACACACTCCGCCAAGCGCACCTCCTCGGAGTGCTGCGCTCCCGTTGAGGATGTGCCGGAGAGCTCCACCGGCAAGAGCAAGAAATCCAAGGCAGCTCCACCAGAAACTAAGAAGGTGCCCACCAAGGAGGATGGTATGGGAGGAACTTTCACCATAAGTTCCACCCTTGATGACAAATAGGAAAGCGCGCTCATTGCCTTCCTGCGGGCGAATATCGATGTGTTTGCATGGCAACCATCTGATATCCCCGGTGTTCCCAGGGAGGTAATCGAGCACCACCTTGCTGTCTGCCCTCATGCGTGGCCCATCAAGCAGAAGGTTAGGAAGCAAGCTTTGGAGCGGCAAGAATTTATTGCCGAAGAAATCAGGAAGCTAGAAGCGGCAGGTTTAGTCAGAGGAGTGCTCCGTCCAACATGGTTGGCCAATCCAGTTGTAGTGCGCAAGGCGAATGGAAAATGGAGGCTATGTATTGACTATACAGATATCAATAAAGCCTGTCCAAAAGATCCTTTTCCCTTACCGCGCATCGACCAGATTGTGGACTCCACTGCTGGCTGCGATTTGCTGTCGTTTCTTGACGCTTATTCAGGGTACCATCAGATTTTCATGTCGAAGGAAGATGAAGAGAAAACCGTGTTTATCAGCCCATGTGGCACGTATTGCTTCATACGTATGCCTTTCGGGTTGAAAAGTGTTGGTTCAACGTTTGCAAGAGCGGTCCAGATTGGTTTTGAGCCCCAGCTACATAGAAATATGGAAGCTTATATGGATGACATAGTGGTTAAAACCAAGGACAAGGCAACGCTCATACAAGATCTAGAAGAGACGTTTGCAAATCTGCGCAGGATCAATCTGAAGCTCAATCCTGAGAAGTGTGTGTTTGGCGTTCCATCCGGCAAGCTTCTCGGGTTCTTTGTGTCTCAATGTGGGATTGAAGCTAATCCCGACAAGATCAAGGCGATTGAGCAGATTGAAGCGCCAAGACGTGTCAAAGATGTGCGTCGACTTGCCGGCTGCGTTGCTGCTCTGAGCAGGTTCATCTCCAAATCCACTGAGTGCGCCCTGCCCTTTTTCAAAATCTTGAAGAAGGCAGGTCCAATGAAATGGACTCCGGAAGCGGAGGCAGCGCTGCAGGACTTGAAGAGGTACCTTTCCTCTGCGCCGACGCTAGTTGCGCCTAAACCACAAGAGCCGTTGCTGCTATATCTAGCGGCGACGAATCAAGTGGTAAGTGCTGCATTAGTGGCACAGAGAGAAGTCGACGAGGATGCAGCGGCAGCGGCAAGCCCGTCAAGCAACAAGCCGGAATTCTCCCTGGCAGAGTCTGGTGCCGACAAGGCAGGATCCACGCAGTCGAATGAAGCAACGCAGAAAAAGAAGATGGTGCAGCGCCCGGTCTATTTTGTCAGCTCCCTGTTGCAGGGGGCTAGGTCAAGATATTCTGGTGTGCAGAATTTGCTCTTTGGCCTTCTCATGGCCTCAAGGAAGCTGCGCCATTATTTCCAAGCACATGAAATCACCGTCGTCATTCGCTTCCCGTTGCAGCAGATTTTACGAAATCCAGATGCGACCGGCAGGATTGTGGAGTGGGCATTGGAACTGTCAAGCTTTGGTCTCAGATTTGAAAGCACTTCAACTATTCAGAGCAGAGCCTTAGCAGAGTTCATTGCAGAATGGACACTGACGCCAGACGAAGAAATTCAGGAGATAACCGTCCCCGGCAAGGAAACAGATCGAGTATGGAATATGTACTTTGATGGGGCTTTTTCGCTGCAAGGCGCCGGTGCTGGCGTGCTGCTTGTCGCACCCACCGGAGAGCACCTCAAGTATGTAATTCAGATGCACTTTCCCCGGGAGAGATCAACAAACAACACTTTACAATATGAAGGGCTGCTTGCCGGTCTCAGGATCGCGGCAGACCTTGGGATCAAGAAGCTCATCGTCAGAGGTGACTCACAACTTGTCGTCAGGCAAGTCAACAAAGATTATCAGAGCCCGTTGATGGAAGCATATGTAGATGAAGTGAGAAAGTTGGAAGAGCGATTTGACGGTTTGCAAACAGAGCATGTTCCTCGAGCAGAGAACAACATTGCCGATGACCTGTCAAAGCGTGCTGCCCTCAAGTTACTTGTGGAACCGGGAACTTTTGTGCTCCGTTTAACTCAGCCATCCGTAACACCATCAACGAGGCAAGACAAGAGAAGGAAGTTGAGTTCCGGCCAGTACTTTCCGGCAGAGCTTCCAGAAGCCGCCGGCAAGGAAGTTGCCGGGAACGACATGGTTGCCGGTGAGCAGCAGCCTCGTGCAGAACCTCAGGTTCTTGCCGCCGAAGCAAGCCCTCCCGCGGCCGAAGATATGCCTTTGGTCCTTGTTGTCGAGCCGCAGGCTCCAACATGGGCACAGCACATCGTCCAGTTCCTTCAAACAGGAGAACTCCCTGAAGAACAGGAAGAAGCGGAGAAAGTAGCCCGTCAGTCTAGTATGTACCAGTTCGTTGACGACGTCCTGTACAGAAAGAGACCGAATAGTGTGAAATTGAAGTGTATTCCTCGGGAGGATGGACTGGAGCTGTTGGCAGAGATACATGGAGGCATATGTGGCTCCCACATAGGCTCAAGAGCTCTTGTCGGCAAGGCATTCCGGCAAGGTTTCTTCTGGCCCACTGCTCTCCAGGATGCAACTGCACTAGTAACCAAGTGTGAAGCGTGCCAGTTCCATTCAAAGCAACTACATCAGCCAGCTCAAGCTCTTCAGACAATCCCTCTTTCCTGGCCATTTTCGGTCTGGGGGCTTCGAGTACTTGTACGTTGCCATCGACAAGTTCACGAAGTGGCCGGAAGTGGAAGCAGTGAGAAAGGTGACAGCACAGTCAGCCGTCAAGTTCTTCAAGGGAATAGTGTGCCGTTTTGGTGTGCCAAACAGGATCATCACCGACAATGGCACGCAGTTCACAAGCCGCACCTTCATGCAGTATGTCCAAGACCTTGGCGGCAGAATCTATTTTGCCTCTGTTGCTCATCCGAGAAGCAACGGCCAAGCGGAGAGGGAAAATGCTGAAGTGCTGCGAGGTCTCAGAACAAGAACTTTCGACAAGCTGCGCAAGTGCGGAAGACGCTGGATTGATGAGCTGCCAGCGGTTCTTTAGTCAATCAGAATGACACCAAATCGAGCTACTGGCCAGACACCCTTCTCCCTGGTCTACGGGGCAGAAGCAGTTCTCCCCATGGAACTCATATACGGGTCACCTCGAGTGCTCGCTTATGATGAGCTCGAGCAAGAGCAGCTACACCAAGATGACGCCACGTTCCTTGAGGAAGATCGTCTTCGGGCTGCTGTGCGAGCTGCATGCTACCAGCTAGCCTTGCGCCGCTATCATAGCCGCAAGGTTCATGCCCGAAGCCTTGAGGAAGGCGACCTTGTTCTTCAGCGCGTTCAGTCGGCCAAGAATTCCAAAAAGTTGACACTGAAGTGGGAAGGCCCTTATCAGGTAATACGAGTCACCAGGCCCGACGCAGTCCGCCTGGAGACCGAAGATGGCATTCCAGTGAGCAATTCCTGGCATATCGAACACCTTCGTAAGTTCTACCCATAAGGCGCGGTTGCCGGGTCCCCCGGCAACCACCTTTTGTACAAGTCTTGCCGGCAAGGCATATGATCCTTTGTAGAAAGCCAGGCGCAGACCCTGTGCATAGTTGAATAAAATTAAGTGTTTTACAATTCTTGTCGATTTTCATGTCATTTTATATGCATGCTTATCTGAGATATTGTAGTACGCCTGCTTCCGGTAAGCACTAACGAACTGCCAAGGTTCCATATCTCTATTTTCTCTTCTTTCTTTTTCTCAAAGGACAGAAGGTTCCCTCGCGTACAAGTTTGCCGGGGGGGGGGGGGGAAGGAATGATGATATGGATACCGACAGGCGACGTTCAAGTTGACATCTTGCGATAAGGAGTACAGCAACGAAAAGCTAAGTTGCAAAACTTCTAAGCAAATTTTTTATTGTAGAGTTATTTTCCTTGAACGATTTCGGCTTTTGTATGGAAAACCTGCACGCGAAGGAACCTTGTCGTGATTGGTTGCGCCCTTACTTTGTTTCGAGTCCGCTCAACAGTTTATGTGGCTGCACTAAAAGCGTCAAGGTATCTTGCCGGCAGCGACACCTCCAGCAGGCTGCTAAGGATCTGCCAACTATAATTACTTCTGTAGCTCCCAACAGGGAGCCTATTTTTCTGAGTAGTAATGCCATATTATATTAATAAACACACCAAATTACAGCACACATGGGCTCTCTCATCAGAATTCCAGAGATAGCACACAAGGATTTACAGGGAGCCCCTATTATATTAGAATATCCTATGCATTTCAAAGATAATCTCACTACTATTTATGTTTTCATGCATATCAGATATTGAACATGATCACAATGAATATGAGAATGCGCGCATCAGAAGAATACTGCAGGACAGTGCAATGGCTAACAAACTTGGCATGAAGGGATTGAGTTCCATTCTGGAATGAAACCCACACTCTCCCCACCTACAGATTCATGTTCAGAATATGATCTTAATGACTATTCTGAGCTCGTGGAGTCAAAGGCAAATCACCTATTCTGTTCACCCATCAAGGTGCCTGTTCTAATTTGGGAAGGTTTTATTGGTTGCATGTATCTTGCATAAGGTGTCTTGCATTTCTTCTACTTCGTTGCACCGCCATCTGCTTAGTTTACTCATCATATATGTGAAGATGCCATGCCCACCCATTATCAATACCTATTCCATCTGTCATCATACCATGTTTTTTCATTTAAATGTTGTTCTTGTGTATCAGACATCCAAAAGGAAGAGGGTGATTGCAGAACCTGAAGGAGTACAAAAAAAGTCTTTGAAAAAGCTGGTGGTACCGGAGAAATCAGATAGCACCCCAGTTATAGTGGCGATAGAACGAGCGCGACAAAACCTAGGCCTGACTCCAGTAGACTGTACCCATACTCCACTAGCCATACCACTAGCCTCACCACACAGGAACCGCACTCCAGCAAAAGGTATGCCGATTTTAGTTGCCATAGCACCAGCCGTACGACAGAAAAATCCCAGTCCAGCAAAAAGTACACCAAATCCATAGGCCAAAGACCTATTCCAACTACAGAGAGCCCCAATTCCCGCAGATTGGAAACCCATTCTAGTTATTACCAGTTTAATAGACGATGCTTTAAATGTTGTTAGGAACCATGTGTGTATCTTCCCATCATGGGAAGATTATAGTGAAGACAAACACCATTTTCACATCTTCCTGTCCCACTTACGTGTAAGTGCTATTATTCATGGTGATTACTGCCTTGTTTTCTGCTGATTGAACACATAGATGATTTACATTACATTCTTCTAAATAGGCGAGGGTCAATCCCGTTAGTCATGACAAGTAGAGCTTGCTTGCGCTTTTCAAGGACGCGTTGCAGCAGTATCGGTGTTACCTGAGGAAAACACACTGTGATGGCAAGTCTATAAACAAAATTTCGGTGAAGTCTCCTATGCTAAATTTACAAGACATTGAATGGAAAAACCTTGTTATGCACTGGTCTCATCCCCAGGATGAGGTACTGTCTATGATATCACATGACAATTTGAACTCCTACATTTCTGCATGTGCCTTACCAATCTCTTTTGCAGGAAAACTGTTCGAAGAAAAATAACGGTTTGAAATGGATGACAGGGTATCGCAACTATGCTACTCTCTACTTTGCTCTTGTTAGTACCTGTTGTCCTGTATGGCTGTACTTACATTCATACCTGGTTGATTATATGACATCTGTGTGCATGATAGCTTGCTTATCCACTGTTCGCTCCAAATTATCAGATCTATATTAATGCTTACATTAATGTAGAATAAACCCAATGCTAATGAAGAAGTTTAGCTCTACATTGTTCTTGTAAGTACCTATTGTCCTTTATCACTGTACTTATATTGACAGCTAGTTGTTCATGTAACATCACTCTGCAGCTTATTTTCCCTTACCCTCCATTTTCTACACATTATCAGATCTATATTTACTCTTACCAGAATGTTGAATAAAACCAATGCTACTGAAGAAGTTTAGCTCAGCATTGCTCTTGTCAGTACTTTTTTGCCTATACCGCTGTACTTACATTTATAGCTAGTTAATTATGTAGCATCACTCTGCATCTTAGCTTGAATATTCTCCATTTGTTCCTATATTATCACATCTATATTTATGCTTAACAAAATGTAGAATAAAGGCAATGCTTATGAAGAAGATTCTGTGGTAAACTACTTGAATTGCCCCCCCCCCATTAGCATGGACAAGGGCTTTATAGAGCCGGTCTTCACTACTAATGTAAGTTTGTACTTCTCGAGCCTTCAAACTTTGTTGTGTATATTTGGATAGGCATGACTGCAACTGCTGTTTATTTTTCGCGTTTGCATCAAATTGCATGTTTAAAGTTTATTATGAAAAAGTTCATAAACATAAGTTTGTCCTGCTCAATTTCAGTTTTTAGTTGTACAAACAACTTCCGTATTCATACTATGTAAATTAAACTAAACAGAGCAAGTGATCTTCTTTAGAGTGCATGCATCCTTATGTTCTTGATCTGTATTCCAGTGGTGTGGTGAAACTACCCACTCCAGCACAATGTAATATGCTGCTATGTCTTAACTATGAGCAATGCCATATTATGTTAATGTTATTTAAATCATGTCTCTTTAGTTGCCAATCTGAAATGGGATAAATTGACAGTACACTGGCCATTGACGCTTATACGTTCTTTAGCACTGCATGTATGCTTGTGTTCTTGATCTGTAATCCAGTAGTGTGGTGAAGCTAGCCACTCCTGCACAATGCCATGTAAAACCCCAAAAAAAATTAACCATATTTTTTATTAAGTAAAATTTGGCCAGAAATAAAATTCTAAATTATATGAAGTCATTTATTGTTTTAAGATCTTCTCTGTTATTGGTTTTCTAAAATTCTTCCCTCCATATAAATTTTTTGGAAAATATTATGGACTTTGGTAGTTTTCTTAAATCATTTAATTTATGGAATTTTGAAATGAATTCTTATGACAAACTTCTGTCTCACACTCCGCCTGCTCCTGCGATTTCGTGTGGCGGCTCCCCATCTCCTCGGCGATTCGCGTGCCGTCGATTGCCGGCGTTGGACTCGTCATTTCTACCACGCTACTACAACGCTATTGCTCAAGGATCATGGCCGTCCGTTCGCGAATCCCCCGCTCATGACCGCTCCCCTGCTCCCCCGCTCCCCGCCGGCGACCCCTCCTCTCCACCACTTCCTAGAGCTTAATAGCCCACGAAATTCCGGTGATTCCTTCCGTGAACCTGGCAGCTCCTCCGCTCCGCACAGGGGCTCCTCGAGTCGCCCAGATCGCTCAGATCTGGCGCCGATTGAGGGCAATCTGTTCAGAGATACTGATGGGGTCACGAGGCAGAGGGGCACCGGACTGGGAGATCGTCGGGCTGATGTCGGAGCTGGAGAGACTAGAGAGGGAGGTGCAGAGGGCGGCGCAAGCCGTTCGAGATGCTCGTCGCACGCGGGCGCTGTGTACGATGTCGAGGACGAACGAGGAGGAGAGGCAGAGAATTTTTGCGTCCGGAGAGGAATTAACAGCAGAGAGGATACTGTATTGGGCTACGAGAGAGGCAAAATCCCAATCCCGTGCTCAGGGGAGAAGGTGGATTGTATACAGGGAGGAGTGACTCTATTTTCGCCATGGATTCGAGTTGCAGATGGGCTGTCCTTGGGCCAGGTCAGCGCTGAGAAGGTCTCTACGCCGCCGGGATCGCCGAGTTGCGGTCGCTCGTCTGCAGCTCTGACGAGAGGGGCACCACCGCCTTCGTTGGTGTTGCCCTCGCCGGCCAGTAGGCGGGCCTCGCTGCTTCCATTGGTGATGACCTCGCCAGTCAGAAGAGTCAACGGTGGTGGTGCGGCCAAAGCTAGAAGGGCTCTCCACATGGTGGACCTTGGGGATGGATGGGGTGATAACGTGCCACCTGGCGCAATTGTGCCCGTCTGTTCTGAGGGGCTGCCTAGGGTGGCGCCTACTGGAAATACGCCTTCCCTAAGCAGCGTGTCTAAGGCAGATAAATTCTCCCGTGCTAGGGTTCGCCACCACAGAGCTATCGCCCCAAATCTGGTATGGGTCAGGAAGGAGCTGGTGGTGCGCGGTGAGTTTACTGCTGAAGATTGTCACCCTATAGGGAGCTCAGATCGTCTGCCTCAGCCTAAACAATTCAGCTTCTCACGAGATCTTTGGTCTAGGAAGACTGGGAAGATCCCATTTTGTTGCGGTGGTGAAGAGCATGGCTGGTGGTGGCGGCCGTGAGAATTCTAGTGGAGGAGGAAGGTATGCTACAGGAAGGGGGAGGAATGAGTCGGGAACACCCATTGTTCCGACACAGATCACTGCCCCTGTTGTCCTTCTGGCTAGGCCCCCTGCGCCCGCTACAGCCCCCCCATGTCCATATACTCCAGGCCACCTCTAGTGCCTTTGGCTCCTGGACCGAATATGGTTCCCTCAGGCCATATGTTCCCTGGTTACCCTGCTGGAGGGTGGAATAGTCAGTACACTCATATGCAGCAGTGGCCTCAACAGATGCAGTTTCCCTACCAGTACATCCCACCGCCTGCTGGTCCACCTATGAATTATCAGCAGCAACCTATTGGGAGTAGCAGTGGTCAGACTGGGGAAAGCAATCATTCTGTGCAATCTGGACAACCAGGTACTAGCAAGTCTAAGAAGAAACAGAAGAATCCTGGAGAAAAAAATCTGAAAAACTTAGAAGCTGGAACTGGGATAAGTCAATCTACTGAGTCTTTTGATGAATCTGGTAATTTTTATGTGGATCGCAAGTTCATTGGGGCAATTTGCTACAATTGTGGGCTTCCAGGCCACTTTGTAGGGATGTGCCCTATTCCTAAAGTCTGTTTCATGTGCAAGACTCCTGGCCATCACATGGATGCTTGTCCTACTTGGTACAAGACATACCCTGCTGCTCATTAATGGGGGAGTGCCAACACAGGATTGGGTTTCTTTCATGTGGAGACTGGAGATGCTAGTGACAGTGAATGGCTGAATATTGGGAATGTGGGCTTGGTTATTGTTGAAGAAGGGGACATCACTGCTGAAGAGTTGGGTCAGTGTTTTGCTGATATGTGGAAAACAAACTGGCCTTGGTAGATAAGGCCTTTCACTAAAAACAAATTTCTGGTGAGGTTCCCTCCAAACAAAAAGATCTCAGAGCTAGTGGAGTACCCTTCAATCAATTTGAAGAAGAAAGGTGTTACCATATCCTTTGAAAACTGGCTTGGTGATGTGCCTCCATTTGATACTCTGATAGAGACTTGGGTGGTGATTGAGGGGTTACCCCCAAAATGGTATTGTTGGAGTGTTTTTGTTCAAGTCGCTTCCATTCTTGGGATTCTGGTCAATGTGGACTGGCACCTTATATTTAGAAGCTTTTATGAAAAGTGAGGATACAGGTTGCTGTGAGAGACCCCAAGAAAATTCCTGCTGATAGAGTGGTGGAGCTCAACCATGAACTATACCTGCTAAAATTTGCTGTGGAGGAAGATGCAACTGCTGGCCACAGTTCTGATGACCCATCTGATCCAAAGAAAGGGGACAGAGGAACTGGACAGGGTGGAGATGGTGACTTGGACGATGATGATCTCCTGGGGGAGGATATGGATACTGGGCATGATAATAATGCCAGTAAAAACAATCATACCCCCATGCCTTCTGCTACTCCCACACACAAAATCAAGAGCAGTTCTGGTGGGTGTGTTTCTGATCTAAAGGCAAGCCTAGAAAAATCAGTGTACTATAAACTTCAAGGTGCACCTTTGACTAAGAGCTATGTGGAGGTGGTGAAGAAGACACCTATTGATAACATTGGTGTCCACCTTTTGCCTCAGTTTGATGCTGCTGCAGAGATTTGTGATACTAATGTTCCTATGAATGTCAGTTCTGTTACCATCAATTCTAAGAAGCACAAGTGGGGACCTGTAGCAGCTACTAGGATGAGTGACATAATTAGAAGAGATGGCAGACCTGCCCTTCAGAAAGCTCAAGAGCTGAAGAAAATGAAGGACCTGGAAATCCCCAAGTATAAATAGGATAAAGGTATGACCAACTCTTTTGCTTGCTTAGATAATGAGCATTTAGTTGATATAGCCAATGGTTCTGGTATTGATCTGGGAAATTCTACCTCTACCTCCTCTAATGAAGCTATCATTAAGGAGATTGAGAGGGATAGATTGAGTCTTTTCCATGAAAATAATCCAGATATGTTCCTTCCTCCTGATGTTGATATCACTGGAGAGGAATTTAACTCTTGTCCTCCAACATCTAGGAGTGGATCAGATGGGTCCCCTGATGCACATATGAATGCTGCTCAGGTCCCTGATCACACCTGGACTGAGGTGGTTCATAGAAAAACAGTAGAAGTAGGAGAAAAATTGAGTTTGTTGTTAAATGATAGTTATCTTCTGGAATGTTAGAGGATTAAATAGCCTTGGTACGATTCTGAGAGTGCAAGAGTTGATAAGAACTCACTGCCCTGATATTACTTGCTTTTCTGAAACAAAAAAAGAGAGTTTCACTAGTATGCAATTAGAATCTATTGACAATAGATGTGGGCTCCTTTGGAAATGGCTCCCTGCTAATAACACAGCAGGGGGACTCCTAGTAGGGGGTGAAAGAGGACCTTTTTGATATTAATCTATGCAATATTCATACCTTTTGTATTTCCTTGTCATTGAAGAGTAAACAGGATCAAAAAGAGTGGAGACTTATCTCTGTTTATGGTTCTGTATATGATGCTTTTAAATTAGATTTCATTAATGAATTGCATAATGTCCTGGCTGGATGGGATGGCCCTACCCTAATAGGGGGGATTTTAATCTCATTAGAGAGGCTAAGGAGAAAAATACTGGCCAAATTAACCATCATTGGGCTGATTTGTTCAATGATTGGGTAAATAAATTTGGGCTTATTGAACTCAAAAACTCTGGCAGGAAGTATACCTGGGGTAATAACCAAGATAATATGATCATGGCAACCCTTGACAGAGTTTTTCTATCAGTAGGTTGGGATTCTATGTATCCTGCTACTCAACTTAAAGCTTTGCCTAGAGTTGGTAGTGATCACACCCCTATGGTTGTAGATACAAATGCTATCCCTGTTCCTAAAAATAATTTTTTTAGGTTTGAAAAATGGTGTCTGGAAGTTGAAGGCTTTAGATATATAGTGTGTAAAGCCTGGAACACTAAATGTAATGCTACCAAAGCCATTGATGTTTGGCAATTTAAGATTAGGATTACTAGGAATGCTATCAAAGGTTGGATATTCAATTATGAAGCTGCCCAGAATAGGCAAAAACAAACTTTGGTGGCTGAGTATAATTGGTTAGATATTTTGACTGAATCAAACCCTCTTTCCCCTAGATCTAAACATAGAATTAAATGTATTGCAGGTGAATTAAATGAGATCTGGAAGAGGGAGGAAATTAAATCCAGACAGAGATCCAGAGATAGGGACATTCTGGAAGGGGAATTCAACACTCAGTACTTCCAAGCCGTGGCTAATCAAAAGCGTAGGAAGAAGCAGATACTGATGCTGGAGAGTGAAGGTGGGACTGTTACTGACACCCCAGGTATTCTAAAAACTGCTGTTGAATTTTATAAAAAGCTTTTTGGTTTCCAGGATAAGCTGGATATTAACCTACATGATGATTTTTGGGACCCTGGTAGTCTGGTCTCAGATGATCAGAATGCTATTTTAGATGCTCCTTTCTCTGAACAAGAGATTAAGGATGTTGTGTTTGGTTCTTATGCTGAAGGTGCTCCTGGCCCTGATGGATTCCCATTTTTGTTCTATCAACAATTCTGGGAGGTCATCAAGGAGGATCTCTTTTCTTTCTTTAGAGACTGGGAGAAGGGGGATTAGATCTGTATAGGCTAAATTTCTCCCTCCTTACTTTGGTCCCTAAAGAGAATGAGGCTATTAGGCTGGAGAAATTCAGACCTTTAGCTATGACCAATTGCAGATTTAATTTTTTTTCTAAATGTGCAACTAATAGATTTGGTCCTGTATGTGATGCTATTATTTCCCCAAATCAAACTGCTTTTATTAAAGGCAGGTTTATTGCTGAGAGCATAGTGGCTGCCCATGAAATTATTCATTCTGCAGCTAGTAATAATAAGCCGGGTTTTATTTTTAAGCTAGATTATGAGAAAGCTTATGAGAAAATTAATAGAGAATTTTTGCTTGAAGTTATGCAGAAAAGGGGCTTTAGCCCCAAGTGGATGGATAAAATTAAGTCCCTACTTAAAAATGGGTCTGTTGGTGTCAGGATAAATGACACCAACAGTGATTTCTTTTTAGTAGGTAAGGGGGTGAAACAAGGTGACCCAGCCTCCCCATTATTGTTCAACATAGTTGCAGATGTCTTCACTAGAATCCTAGTCAAGGCAGCTGGTAGAAACTATATTTCTAGTATCTTTTCTCCTAACTCCCCTGCTGGAGTGGTCAGTATGTAATATGCAGATGACACTCTTTTGTTCTTGGATGACAACTTGGAGCATGCTAAGCATCTTAAGTGGTTGTTGTCCTGTTTTGAACAGATGTCGGGGATGAGGATAAATTTTCATAAATGTGACTTAGTGCCTATTAATATAGAATATGATGAGGCCATTAAGTTTGCCCAATGTTTTGGTTGTAAAATTGGCTCCTTCCCAATTAAATATTTGGGAGCCCCCTTCATCACTCTATAATTAGAAGGGAGGATTTGCAGCCCGTGATTGATAAGATCATTAAAAGAGGAGCTGGATGGAGGGGGAGACTCCTGTCCGATGGTAAAAGGCTTATATTAGTTCAAGCTTGCCTAGCCAGTATCCCTTCCTATCTTATGGGTTTGATTAAATTCCCTAAATGGGCTTTGACTATGATTAATTCTCAACTAGCCCATTGTTTTTGGGATAACTATGATGGCCACCACAAGTATCACTTGGCTGCTTGGGGTGCTGTCGCCCTTAGGAGGGAGCACGGGGGTTTGGGTATTACTAACCTAGCTGATTTTAATCTTTGTATGCTAGCCTCCTAGGTTAAAAGATATGCTTTGGGCGATGGTAAAATTTGGAAGCAAATCATTGATGATAAGTATGATACCCACAATCCCAATATTTTTACTTGTACCACTGATGGTGCATCCCCATTCTGGAAAAATGTCATCTGGGCTGCTAGGGCAGCCAGAATTGGGTACTCTTGGAAGGTTGGTAATGGGGAGTCCATTAGATTTTTGGAGGATAATTGGTGTGGCTCTTCTAACCTGGCTACCCAGTTTTGGGACCTTTACAATATTGCTACTGAGCATCATGTGACTATTGCAAATGTGTGGGATGGCACCAATCTGAAAATTAATTTCAGGAGGTGGTTTTCTCTGGATATGATGCAGTCTTGGAATGCTTTGTTTGGTTGTATTAAAAGTATTTCTCTTTCAAATGCCCTCGACGTGTTAGTGTGGAATTATGATACCAAGGGCATTTATTCGGTTAGTTCTTTTTATAAGATAGTAAACTTTAGAGGTGTTATTCCTGGTAATGGCCCTGTAGTGTGGGAAGTTAAAATCCCACCTAGGGTCCAGATTTTCATTTGGCTGGCTTACAATAACAAGCTGCTGACTAGAGATAATCTCAGTAAGAGACAACATTTAGGTGATCTTTCCTACTTGTTCTGTTCTGAACAGGAAACTGGGAGACATCTGTTTTTTGATTGTGTGGTTCCGAAGGAGATTTGGAGAAGTGTTAATGATATATCTAATACTGCTAGTATTATTGATATTGCCTCCATGCTAGATTGGTGGAAAAATAACTCTAACACTGCTCTTAAGTTCTACCAGGCTGCAGCTATGTGGGCCTTGTGGAAACTTCGCAATGACATGTATTTTGGCCACGTTATGTGGTCTAATAAGCAGGTGGTTTGGAGGAGGACGGCAACTATACTGTTTTCGTGGGAAATCCTGTGCTCAGGCCCTGCAAAGGAAGGAGTGAGGAGATTGGTTGCAAGGCTGGAACAAATGGCAAGAGATCCTCCTCTGCTCCTGTGGCCAGATCTTGGCTAGGACAGAGTTGCTGCCCTTACCTGCTGCTTCCTGGGCCAGCTAGGCGAGAGGAGTGCGAAGGGCGGCTTCCTTCTTCACCCCTGGCTTCTGCTTCATGGCTTTGAGCCTTTAAAAATCCTTTTGTGGTGCCTCCTGTGCGATGGCCAGCAACTTTGTAGCTGTGGAGTGTTTCTTCTTTTATTTTTGTTCTGTTTTAGATGTTTAGTAGCTCTGGAATCTGCCTGTTGTAGTCCTCCTTAGCTACTGGCTATTTTTGGTGCTGGAGTGTCAAGACCTGTGGATATTTTGGTTTCATTGATCAATGCAATGGAGCCGGGGCTCTCATGCCCTTTTCCTCTAAAAAAATCATTTCATTTATATTTTAATAACAGTAGGAAATATTTTCATATAAAAATTTGCCCCAAAATAATTCTTTTAATAGCATTTCTAATCTTTGAAATGCTTCTGTTGCACTACAACTATTTCAAATAATTTTCAAAAAATTCCACAAAAATTATGGGGGGTCATATGATGCCTATAGATCACTTTTATGCAAAAACCCGACTTGGTCTTTTGAAAATTTTGAGCAAAACATCCTCTTTTCAAATTCTATTCCATTCTTAGGTTATAACTACAACCCTAATTTTCCTAGCTCCAACAATTCTGAAATTTTCCCCACTTATAATCCTTCCAACCAAACTCTTACGTCCAGAATATCAGCTCCATTTGCATTTTTCAAGCCCACCAAATAAATCCTCCAAGTCTGGGTCCAGAGCTGAATTTTGCCAAAACTTGCATTTGCAAGTTATTCTTTTTGTCCAACCAAACTTTCCATCCTCACTATCATCTAAAGAGACACTATCCTGTCAATTTTCACATCCAACCAAAGTGCCTGCGTCACCCTTTCATTTCACCAAACACCTCATGTGCATGGCAGAATCTTGCAACTTGTAGGATCGAAAGTATGTCTAGAGGGGGGGTGATTAGACTACTTGACCAAATAAAAATCTACCCTTTTCCCAATTTTAGTTGTGGGCAGATTTTTGCAAGTATACAAGTCAAGCATCACCCTACACATGCAATTCTAAGAGAGTAGCAGCGGAAAGTAAGCAATTGCACATGTAAGTAAAGGAGGGGATCGGAGATTTCAAACGCAATGAAGACACGATGATTTTTGGCGTGGTTCTGATAGGTGGTGCTATCGTACGTCCCCGTTGATGGAGACTTCAACCCATGAAGGGTAACGGCTGCGCGAGTCCACGGAGGGCTCCACCCACGAAGGGTCCACGAAGAAGCAACCTTGTCTATCCCACCATGGCTTACGTCCACAAAGGACTAGCCTCACTTGGGTAGATCTTCACGAAGTAGGCGATCTCCTTGCCCTTACAAACTCCTTGGTTCAACTCCACATCATGTCAGAGGCTCCCAAGTGACACCTAACCAATCTAGGAGACACCACTCTCCAAAAGGTAATAGACGGTGTGTTGTTGATGAACTCCTTGCTCTTGTGCTTCAAATGATAGTCTCCCCAACACTCAACTCTCTCTCACAGATTTGGCTATGGTGGAAGAAGGATTTGAGTGGAAAGCAACTTGGGAAGGCTAGAAATCAAGGTTCAAATGGTAGGAATGGAATCTCTTGATCTCAACACGTGAGTAGGTGGTTCTCTCTCAGAGAATGTATGGTGGAAGTGTAGGCACGTTCTGATGGCTCTCCTTACATAGGAAGAGGGGGTGGAGGGGTATATATAGCCTCCACACAAAATCCAACCGTTACACACTTTTGACCCAACTCGGTGGCACCGATCAGAAATCTCGGTGGCACCGACCTGTGTAAAAGATATGAATGTTAGGAATATCGGTGGGACCGACTGGAACAACTCGGATGGACCGATGTGCAATGGTTAGGGCAAACCTCATCTCGGTGGCACCGATTGCATCAACTCAGCAGGACCGAAGTGAAGCAATAAGGCAACAGAGAGTTGGCAAGCCATCTCGATGGTACCGATTGCAATTCTCAGTGGGACCAAAATAATTGGAACAAGTAACAGAGAGTTTGGAAGGCCATCTCGGTGGGACCGAGATCCATATCGGTGGATCCGATTTGTTAGGGTTTTGGCAGTGGCTAAGTCCAAATGAACTCGGTGGCTCCGGATAGAAAATTTCGGTGGGGCTGAGTTGGAATGTAGGTTTTGTACATATTTGGATGGAGAAAGTGGTTGAGGATTTTGGAGCATTGTCACTAAGCACTTGAGCAAAAAGACCATTAAGCAACACCTCATCCCCTTTTAATAGTATTGGCTTTCCTATGGACTCAATGTGATTTTGGATCACTTAACAAAAATGTAGAGTCTTGAGCTTTTGCCAATCCATGTCCTTAGCATTTTGAGGGGTCCACATCTCTAGTCCTTGCCATGCCAATCATTGAACATCCGGAAAGATGCACTGAATGACAGCCACACTATGTTTAGCTCATAGGTTTTAACAGGGATTACCGAGGATGTATGCAAGCAATACCATGCACCAAGAAGGATGTCTTGCCCATGAGAGTCAGTGTATGAAGTATCGCAATAAAACCCGAAGCAGCTAGCTCCAAGCTTTGAAAATGAGCTATTCTGTTGATACTACTCGCTACCAACCAACCTCAGGCTACAAACTACCAGGAGAGAAGGTTTGCCTGCCAGGAAAGAGAAGGATTTAATATAGCTATGTGGATAGACAACACCTGAGCCGTCAGAAGAGGCAGTTAAAAGGCTAGTAAACCAATGAAGACAAAACATTTGATGGATCCAAGTCGCACACAGGTTTGTTCCCCTTAGCCAGGAGGTAAGCCTGGAAATCTCGAGGACGAGATTTTCTTCAGGGGGGTAGGTTTGTAACACCCTGGTTTTCGTTCCTTGTTTTTTTTTCCTTTGCGGGATTTGACTCCCGTCTTTTTTCGGTGTTATCAGATTTTCTCTCGCTCTTGGGTATATGAAGATGGTCATTTAGCCTTGCCTATCGTATCCAACCCGAGATTCTGTCCAGTCCAATCTTGCCACCCAAAATATATTCTCAAGATTTTGCCACCGAAACCCTACTCTCCGGTTTACCGGAAGGGAAACCCTAATTTTTGTGGTTACAAAGGAACCCTAATTTCCTTTGATCTATTGCCTCCCAAACTTTTCCCAATGATCATCCCATATCTATAAACCCTGGATATGCAAAAATATTGCCAGGAAGGGAAACCCTAATTTTTGTGGTTACAAAGGAACCCTAATTTCCTTTGATCTATTGCCTCCCAAACTTTTCCCAATGATCATCCCATATCTATAAACCCTGGATATGCAAAAATATTGCCAAGTCATTTGCAATATTTTTCATTTAAAATTAATTCCTTTTTCTGCCAGTTAAAGGAATTAAATCCAGGAAAATATCTATCCATCTCCAAAGTTCATGAAAACTTGTTGAGATATTCTTTGTGATCATATTGAGCTCCCATAAAAATATTGGCCATAATCAAATAAAGGAAATTCCATTTTCCTATTTAAAGCCAATATTGCACTTTGGGCACTTTCCAAAGGAACTACCATTTTGGTAGCCAGGAAAACTCCCAAATAATTTGTGGAGCTTATCCTATCCATATGTTCACCATTTCCATCAAGAACCCAAGTTCCATAGTTCAACTTTTGAGCACATCATCCACTTCTTGTCTCTAGACTTATTTTGAGGTTGTGAAGCAACTATATTTCATATTGCTTCAAAAATCTTGATATTAATCCAGGACCTCACATTCCCTATATGATGTGACCATGAAAAAAATTCACATCATTTTATTTAGCCAATTTCTCCCAAAAAATCCATCTAGTTTCTGTCCAGCAGAAAGCTTTGTGAAGGAAGTACCACTTTGGCATTTCCAAATGAGCTGAAAATTTTCTAGTACCTCCATGCATCCAAATAACTTCCCTGCACCAAAATTCAGCTCATTTTACCAAGCCAGTTGAGCAAAACATCAAAATCCCTTTTCTGGACAAAAAATTGCATTGCACAGCAAGTGCATGCAAACAAGGTCCAAATGGCCTCAAATTTTTCTAGAATATGCTCCTTCTTATCTCTTTCCCCTGTGACAACCTGGCCATCTCATTGGCACCTCTGTTTGACCATAGCAGCCTGCCCAAAATTTTGTCCAGAACCTAGGTCATCTCCAATCAGTCAACTCTTGTCCCCACTTCCATCCAAACCCTCATAGGACAGCTCATTGACCTCTGATACATCTAATTGACAAGGTCCGAGAGCCATCCGGTGCCCTGGACACGCGGTGCCCTTGGTGACCATGCATAAGAGCACGCCAAAATGGTGCTCTGCACTTTGTCAGCTCCGTGCGGTCGCCTCCGACCAGCCCTAGCTCATCCAGGCATGTCCAGTGGATCTGCGGCAGCGCGTGCGTCCTCTCCCGCTGCTTCCCCCTCCGCCTTCGCTCTTGTTGCGCCACGGTGAGCCCCGCCACCGCACTGTCCTGTCCGTGCCCGCCGTCGTCGCTTCCCCTCCACTGTCCTCTTCCTCCCTGAGTCTTCTCGAGCGAGCCAACTCAGCCCCGTCCTCATCCGGTCGTCAGGTCGGCACCGCCCGCAGCTCGCCACCTCGCCCGGAGCTCCAGGTCGACGATAGGGATGCCACGGCGGCCATCCTTATCGCCCCGGCCGGCCGGCTATAAATAGCCGCGGCCTGAGCCTCCCCGGGCATCCCCGAACTCCTCAACCTCCTCCACACTCCCTATAGTGCACCCCTACGCCCTCGCCCGGCCAAGCACCTCGCCGGAGTCCACAATTTAGCCGTGGCCGCCGCCCACTGCCACCACCGCACCCGTGCACCCAGTCCTCCCCGGTGCCCGTGGACTGCACCGCCGGACGCGCCACTCTCCGGCGATCCCTCCCATGCCCTCGCCTAGCCCTATCTCTCGCCGGAGCCCCGCCATTGCCCAAAGCCGCCGCGGCTCTACCGCCAATGCAGCGCCTCACTCCGGCCACCCCCGCGGCCAAGAGGACATTCCCTGAACGCGGAGTGAAGTGGGGAATCCATCCCTATCGACGCCCGGAGCAGCCGCGGCCTCCATCGCCGGGAATCAGCACCGGCGTCGTCTCTGCCATCGGGTGCGGGAGGATGAAGAAGACCCTGCGGGTGGGCCCGGCCTGGCAGCGGCTCAGCGTCCTCCCTCCGTTTTTTTAAGTGGCGGCAGCACGGTTGGGCTGGCCCAGTGGAATAGTAGCAGCAGCCGCAGCACTTTCGGCCCGTGCAGCCCAGGGCAATAGTGCCGTTTTTTTTTCCACAGAAAATCGGTCAGGGACTCACTGGTAAATACTTTATTTACAGATAAGTCCCTAGTCTTTAAACTCTTCTATCTATTTATCCGCAACTCCAAATCAAGTGAATCCAAAGCCCACTTTCTCAGGTCATCGAGCCCGTTCTGAAGATTTCCTTCTCGCGGTATTGTCACTTTCTAAAAATGCCCATTTTGCCCCTGCCCTATATCCAGCCTTTCCGAGAGGGAACCCTTTCTGGTGAATTTTTCCGCGAGGTGATCGCACTTCTCTCCGGTGAATTCATCGACCCCAGGCAAGCCGACCATCTGATATATGCCCTAAAGCATTGCTCTGTGTTATTCCTATGTGTTTAATTAATGAATATGCCTGTGTTAGTAATAATTAAACTCCTGATAATTTGAATTTGCTATTCACATTACCTGCTAATGCTCATCATATTATCGCACTAGTGACTCGTAGATGACAATATGGAGATAGGTTGTTATGTTTTCATTGTGCATTACTGTTGTTATTGCAATGGTAAAGAATGTGACTTAATAATAAGAACCTTCTCCGTCGGCTGGATCGAGTCATAGTGCCACCGAACCGAGCTCATTGAGTGCAACCACACATGCCTGGATGGGGAGGCCCTAGCTTGGTCTATTGTCATGCCTCCTATCGGTACCACCAAAGAGGGGGGATTATGCGTGCGTGCTACCCTGGCCCGGTAGGTGGCGATAATCCTATGAGCCCAGTTTGGTTATATGGATCCAGGGTCCCCGTTTGGGATAGTTTTGTTTGGCCACAATAGTGGCAGGTGTCACGGGGTGACACAGGGGACACCCAGGACATGACCCTAGGAGGGTATGATTGTCGGGGGACCGTAAGAGTGCCAGGCAATAGACAACTATTGTTGGAGCAGCACCAGTCCACCTGAATGGGAGTATTAGGCCAGGAGCTCCATAGTGTGGGTAAAGTGCGCAACCTCTGCAGAGTGTAAATCTATTCGAATAGCCGCGTCCTCGGTCATGGGACACAGTTCGTACTAGGTCACACTATTTGGTCTGTGTCGTGTCCGGAGGAACAAACCATATATTATTACTGCTAAGAGTGAACCAGAGAAAGGTATGTTTTGTCAGATTTATAGTATAGATGCAGGGACATCGGATGATGTCAGGAATATGAGATGTTAGCCATGGGATGGCTAAGAGAGAAACGGTTGTATGGCCAAAAGATTTGGATTGGATTTGAATCGGATTCGGGTTCGGATTTGGATTTGGATCGGATTTGGATTGGATAATGAGAATATTTGGAGAATGGATTATTTACTTGATAAGTTTTACTCTAATAGCTATCATGCTAGATAATCCAGCTATAACATGATGATTAATGCTGCTAGATGATTAATCTTGCTAGATAATCCTGTTATAACATGGTAATTAATATTGCTAGGTAGATATGCTATGCCATGATAATTAATGTTGCTCTAATAATAAATGCATGCTTGAATGCCATGGATTGCTTTGGTTGGTGTATATGTTGGTTTGGTTTGCTTGCGAGTACATTCAAAAGTACTCAGCGGCCTTCAATGTGGCCCGGTTCACCTAAGGATCCGACGTGCACTAGCGAGGAGCCGGAGTGTTCGCGGGCTAGAAGAGTAACCCAGTCAGATCCCTGTGGATTGGAGGCGCGCCAAGACCATGCTGCCTTTGATAGAGCTTTTCCGCTGCCATCACCCTTGTAAAATATCATGTAAGACTTATATATCCATTAATAGAAATGTTTGTGTTCATGATACTTGTTGTAAAAGCGCATGCCAGAGTGATTTCCTGGGCTGGTGTGTGCGGCGACCGTCTGGCTACAGTGGTAATCAGGCGGAGCGCCACAACGGATGGTATCAGAGCTAGGCTGACTGTAGGTTACCCTAGCCAGACTACATTGCCTCTTGATTAGTAAAAGGCCTCGATGGATTTCAGCCATCGTTGCCAGACCGGCACGGCTACTATTGATCATAAGGCAACCCCATAAGCTTTTGGCTCAATCAGACCCCAAATCTCATGGCCTTTGTCTTCGGGATGAAATGTCCTCACCAGGCAACGACCGTGAGCCCTGAACCTCTAGGTAAACCAGATATCCCTACCTTACTTGCTAACCGTGGCATTCCTCTCCTTAAATCTAGTTTCCTTTGGGAAACGCCTATAAATTCCATCTTTTCTCGATAACCCTAGGATCGTTGACTAAGCCACTTCGGCTATGGTCATGCGTTAAGTTTGATGTTCCCTAAGGAAGTAGTAGGAGCTCCACACCAACTGCTACCAGGAGCATTGTGTGGTTTTGCTTCTAAGTCCTTTGAGGTGCATCGAGTGTGCTAGGCTAGTTATACTAGTGAATCTTTGGCCACGTGTGTAAGGTCTGCAAAATTTGAGCTTTATTTCCTTTTGGTTTTTCGTGGTTCTTGTTTCTTTTCTCGATCCCGTTCTTTTGCTTCGACTGGATCCATCCGCAAGTGCTGCTAAGAAGACCAGATCACAGTTGGATAATACCCAATAATCCAAATTCAGTAAGAGTCAAGCCAAGACAACTGCCCAGTATTCAGAACATTATCACCGGATTTGTCAAGAATAAAGGATGGGTTAGAAGCAGAATTCGCGTGCAACAGACAAGGCCAGAATGTACCTGAGAGAGTTTGCCCCAGAATAAATCACACTTAAGGAACAGCCAGATGAGCTATCGGGAATGGACACCAGTAAGAGAAAATTATTCCGTCCTCGACCCAAGGATTATTTTAGTCAATGTGCTAGAACCTGAAGTTTTTTCTCAATGGACACAAGAATCATTTATTTCCCTGGAAGACATATTTCAAGAATGTGAATGTGCCGAAAGCCACCACAAAATCCTGGTATGTTAATATAAATCTCAAAGCATATTCTGGAATTCATCGGTGCATATACAAAATCTTCCGGGCACTGTGAACAAGGTTTACGAGGAATATGGATAAGTTCGCGGTTGCCCAGAATCAATGAGGACTTCACATGCTTGGAAGCTCAGCTGAA
Organism: Elymus sibiricus; assembly: GCA_039707655.1. NCBI lineage: Eukaryota > Viridiplantae > Streptophyta > Magnoliopsida > Poales > Poaceae > Elymus > Elymus sibiricus. Next base: position 207,712,432 of record CM077674.1, read on the forward strand.
CCAAATCGAATTATCTGCCAACTGCTTACTACCGGCAACACTTGGTTCGAATGCAAAGGGTATTCTGAATTAATTATCAACATGAAGTCTGCATTAGTTGTGCAACCTTTATAGTAGCAATGATCGGACTAGCAGAAGGACAAGTGGTGTGCATGAATAACGAAATATCTTCAGTCAAGATGTGGCCTATACCAAGTTGTGGCTTCACTATGGGTAAATTTCGGATACTTTGGTAGGAAGCCAGAATCCACCACAGGTCTGACCGCATATCACAGTGAAAGGCTTCTGGTAGAAGAAACCCAGCCTTCCTCCACAAGCTATCGGAAGGAGCTTACGATGCAAGACTCCCAACCTTCCTCGCTACACCACTTGGCAAGAAAATCTTCTGGGGTATGGCACTCCAATCTCCCTCAGACGCTACCGCGGAAAGCTTCCAGCATAAGTCACCTGAACTTCAACAGAAGCCACATGAAGGAAAGCTTCTGGGGTATGATATCCAGCCTTCTTCAGCACGCTACCTTGGCAAAGCTTTGAGCATAAGAAATTCAGCCTTCTTCAACACACCATCAACAATCTTGTCAGAAGCACGAACTAGTCTGGACACACACCCGCTTCTGAACTCGGTGGTTATGAAAGGATTTATCCTACCCTTGCATATTGTTGTGAGCATGCAGTCAAGTGGATCAGTTCATGCGAGCCACTCATACACGGGAATGACTATGCTCAGAGAAACGTCGGCCCCATACTTCAAAGAAGGATGTGAACACACCAATCCCTACGAGATATGCAAGAGTAAGTTATGATACGACCAAGGAGCCATGTTGGCAGGTCACGACAGACCCACAAAAGGAAACCCCAAGAACAAAGATGTTTTGGATAAACAATCTCCATGACGGTCAATAAAGTAAAAAGTCACATATAAGCTGATATTATCAATCCTTGTCAGACTCTTGCATATACGGCCACAACAATGTAGCAAGCCTGTTGTACTCCTCAACATGGGCCATCAACTAAGATAAAAGGCTATGCTCCGGAAAGATGCACTGAATGACAGCCACACTATGTTTAGCCCAGAGGATTTAACAAGGATTACCGAGGATGTATGCAAGCAATACCATGCACCAAGAAGGATGTCTTGCCCATGAGACTCAGTGTACGAAGCATCGCAATAAAACCCGAAGCAACTAGCTCCAAGCTTTGAAAATGAGCTATTCTGTTGATACTACTCGCTACCAACCAACCTCAGGCTACAAACTACCAGGAGAGAAGGTTTGCCTGCCAGGAAAGAGAAGGATTTAATGTAGCTGTGTGGAAAGACAACACCTGAGCCGTCAGAAGAGGCAGTTAAAAGGCCAGTAAACCAATGAAGACAAAACAATTGATGGATCCAAGTCGCACACAGGTTTGTTCCCCTTAGCCGGGAGGTACGCCCGAAAATCTCGAGGACGAGATTTTCTTAAGGGGGGTAGGTTTGTAACACCCTGGTTTTCGCTCCTTGTTTTTTTTCCTTCGCGGGATTTGACTCCCGTCTTTTTTCGGTGTTATCAGATTTTCTCTCGCTCTTGGGTTTATGAAGATGGTCATTTAGCCTTGCATATCCTATCCAACCCGAGATTCTCTCTAGTCCAATCTTGCCACCCAAAATATATTCTCAAGATTTTGCCACCGAAACCCTACTCTCCGTTTTACCGGAAAGGAAACCCTAATTTTTGTGGTTGCAAAGGAACCCTAATTTCCTTTGATCTGTTGCCTCGCAAACTTTTCCCAATGATCATCCCATATCTATAAAACCTGGATATGCAAAAATATTGCCAAGTCATTTGCAATATTTTTCATTTAAAATTAATTCCTTTTTCTGCCAATTAAAGGAATTAAATCCAGGAAAATATCAATCCATCTCCAAAGTTCATGAAAACTTGTGGAGATATTCTTTGTGATCATATTGAGCTCCCATAAAAATATTGGCCATAATCAAATAAAGGAAATTGCATTTTCCTATTTAAAACCAATATTGCACTTTCGGCACTTTCCAAAGGAACTACCATTTTGGTAGCCAGGAAAAATCCCAAATAATTAGTGGAGCTTATCCTATCCATATATTCACCATTTCCATCAAGAACCCAAGTTCCATAGTTCAACTTTTGAGCACATCATCCACTTCTTGTCTCTGGACTTATTTTGAGGTTGTGAAACAACTATATTTCATATTGCTTCAAAAATCTTGAAATTAATCCAGGACCTCACATTCCGTATATGATGTGACCATGAAAAAAATTCACATCATTTTATTTTGCCAATTTCTCCCAAAAATTCCATCTAGTTTCTGTCCAGCAGAAAGCTTTGTGGAAGTACCACTTTGGCATTTCCAAATGAGCTGAAATTTTTCCAGTACCTCCATGCATCCAAATAACTCCCCTGCACCAAAATTCAGCTCATTTCACCAAGCCAGTTGAGCACAACATCAAAATCCCTTTTCTGGACCAAAAATTGAATTGCACAGCAAGTGCATGCAAACAAGGTCCAAATGGCCTCAAATTTTTCCAGAATATGCTCCTTCTTATCTCTTTCCCCTATGACAACATGGCCATCTCATTAGCACCTCTGTTTGACCACAGCAGCCTACCCAAAATTTTGTCCAGAACCTAGGTCATCTCCAATCTGTCAACTCTTGCCCCCACTTCCATCCAAACCCTCATAGGACAGCTCATTGACCTCTGATACATATAATTGAAAAGGTCCTAGAGCCATCCGGTGCCCTGGACACGCGGTGCCCTTGGTGACCACGCATGAGAGCACGCCAAAACGGCGCTCTGCACTCTGTCAGCTTCGTGCGGTCGCCTCCGGCCAGCCCTGGCTCGTCCGGGCATGTCCAGTGGCTCCGCGGCAGCCGCGTGCATCCTCTCCCGCAGCTTCCCCCTCCTCCTTCGCTCTCGTTGTGCCACGGCGAGACCCGCCACCGCACTGTCCTGTCCATGACCGCCGTCGTCGCTTCCCCTCCACTGTCCCCTTCCTCCCCGAGTCTTCTTGAGCGAGCCAGCGCAGCCCCGTCGTCATCCGGTCGTCAGGTCGGCACCACCTGCAGCTCGCCACCTCACCCAGAGCTCCAGGACGACGATAGGGATGCCACGGCGGCCATCCTTGTTGCCCCGGCCGGCCGGCTATAAATAGCCGCGGCCCGAGCCTCCCCGGGCATCCCCGAGCTCCTCAACCTCCTTCCCACTCCCTATAGTGCACCCCTACGCCCTCGCCCGGCCAAGCCCCTCGCCTGAGTGCCGCAATTTAGCCGCGGCCACCGCCCACTACCACCACTGCACCCTTGCACCCAGTCCTCCCCGGTGCCCGTGGACTGCACCGCCGTACGCGCCACTCTCCGGCGATCCCTCCCATGCCCTCGCCTAGCCCTATCTCTCGCCGAAGCCCCGCCATTGCCCAAAGCGCCGCGGCTCTGTCGCCAATGCAGCGCCTCACTCCGGCCACCCCCGCGGCCAAGAGGACATTCCCCGAGCGCGGAGTGAAGTGGGGAATCCATCCCCGTCGACGCCCGGAAGAGCCACGGCCTCCATCGCCGGGAATCAGCACCGGCGTCGTCTCTGCCATCGGGTGCGGGAGGATGAAGAAGACCCTGTGGGTGGGCCCGGCCTGGCAGCGGCTCAGCGCCCTCCCTCCGTTTTTTTAAGTGGAACAGTAGCAGCAGCCGCAGCACTTTCGGCCCGTGCAGCGCAGGGCGATAGTGCCATTTTTCTTTTTCCGCAGAAAATCAGTCAGGGACTCACTGGTAAATACTTTATTTACAGATAAGTCCCTAGTCTTTAAACTCTTCTATCTTTTTATCCGCAACTCCAAATCAAGTGAATCCAAAGCCCACTTTCTCAGGTCATCGAGCCCGTTCCGATGATTCCCTTCTCGCGGTATTGTCACTTTCTAAAAATGCCCATTTTGCCCCAGCCCTATATCGAGCCTTTCCAAGAGGGAACCCTTTTCGGCGAATTTTTCCGCGAGGTGATCACACTTCTCTCCGGTGAATTCATCGACCCCCAGGCTTGCCGACCATCTGATATATGCCCTAAAGCATTGCTCGGTGTTATTCCTGCGTGTTTAATTAATGAATATGCCTGTGTTAGTAATAATTAAACTCCTGATAATTTGAATTTCCTATTCGCATTACCTGCTAATGCTCATCATATTATCGCACTAGTGACTCGTAGATGACAATATGGAGATAGGTTGTTATGTTTTCATCGTGCATTACTGTTGTTATTGCAATAGTAAAGAATGTGACTTAATAATAACAACCTCCTCCGTCGGCTGGATCGAGTCATAGTGCCACCGAACCAAGCTCATCGACTGCAACCACACTTGCCTGGATGGGGAGGCCCTAGCTTGGTCTATTGTCGGGCCTCCTATCGGTACCACCATAGAGGGGGGATTATGCGTGCGTGCTACCCTGGCCCGGTAGGCGGCGATAATCCTGTGAGCCCAGTTTGGTTATATGGATCCAGGGTCCCCGTTTGGGCCAGTTTTGTTTGGCCAGGACGGTGGCAGGTGTCACGGGGTGACACAGGGGCCACCCAGGACATGACCCTGGGAGGGTATGATTGTCGGTGGGACCGTAAGAGTGCCAGGCAATAGACAAGTTTTGTTGGAGTAGGACCGGTCCACCCGAATAGGAGTATGAGGCCAGGAGCTCCATAGTGTGGGTAAAGTGCGCAACCTCTACAGAGTGTAAATCTATTCGAATAGCCGCGTCCTCGGTCACGGGACACAGTTCGTACTAGGTCACACTATTTGGTCTGTGTCAAGTCTGGATGAACAAACCATATATTATTACTGCTAGGAGTGAACCAGAGAAAGGTATGTTTTGTCAGATTTATAGTATAGATGCAGGGACATCGGATGATGTCAAGAATATGAGATGTTAGCCATGGGATGGCTAAGAGAGAAACAGTTGTATGACCGAAAGATTTGGATTGGATTTGAATCGGATTCGGGTTCAGATTTGGATTTGGATCGCATTTGGATTGGATAATGAGAATATTTGGAGAATGGACTATTTACTTGATAAGTTTTACTCTAATAGTTATCATGCTAGATAATCCGGCTATAACATGATGATTAATGCTGCTAGATGATTAATATTGCTAGATAATCCTGTTATAACATGGTAATTAATATTGCTAGGTAGATATGCTATGCCATGATAATTAATGTTGCTCTAATAATAAATGCATGCTTGAATGCCATGGATTGCTTTGCTTGGTGTATATGTTGGTTTCGTTTTCTTGCGAGTACATTCAAAAGTACTCAGCGAGCTTCAATGTGGCTAGGTTCACCTAAGGATCCGACGTGCACTAGCGAGGAGTCGGAGTGTTCACGGGCTAGAAGACTAACCCAGTCGGATCCCTATGGATTGGAGTCATGCCAAGACCATGCTGCCTTAGATAGAGCTTTTCCGCTGCCACCACCCTTGTAAAATATCATGTAAGACTTATATATCCATTAATAGAAATGTCTGTGTTCATGATACTTGTTGTAAAAGCGCATGCCAAAGTGATTTCCTGGGCTGGTGTCTGCGGTGACCGTCTGGCTACAGTGGTAATCAGGCGGAGCGCCACACACAGTTTCATAGAAATCCTGTTGCTCTCTGGTGTGGAAACGGTAATCACATGCAGTCCTCCTCCTTGCAGCATATGGATCAGTCAATCTCCAATAACACAATCCTTTGTCCTTTCTGAGCATCATGTTCTCGGCAACTGGATGAGAATTATCATGATCTGGAATCTTTGGCTTCAACTTCCTGAGCACTAGTGGCTCTTCATCAGCATCAACTTCAGGCACTGGGGCCTTGTTCTTCTAAGTAGCAGGGATGTTTGTTGTAGATCTCTTGGGAGCTGGAGCTTTGGGCTTGGACTTGGTGGGGGAAGTAGACCTCATAGCATCAGACATGAGCTTCTGAGTCTTAGCAGGAGGTGTATCAGCTGCTGGTTCCTCCTCCTCCTCATCATCAATCATGGAGGGTTTGCCCACATCATAAGCAGTTGTCTTCCTTGCCCTGTTCTTCTTATTTCCTGCAGCTGCTGGCTCTGAGTCACTTGACTCCTCAAGTGTAAATGTCATGGTCTTCCTTGGAACTTTCTTCACAGCAGTTTTGTCCTTGGCAGCAGGTCTTGTGCTAGCAATTCTGCCATACTCCTTAGAAATCACTTTCTTCTTCTTTGATGTGGCCTCACTAGCAACAAAATCCTCATCCTCATCATCTGAGGTTCTCTTCTTCCTAGTTTTGGTGGCTGCGTTTGGAAGATCAGGAGAACTTCTCTCTCCTTCATAAAAACTTTCCTCAGGACTTGATCCTTCAGTGAGATCTGCATGCTGTTCTAACCTATTATGGTTGTCACTTGCATCTGACATCTTGCAAAGCTGACCCTGTGAATAGATGGGTATGGGCAGAGTAGATGAGTCATCACAAAAAGCAGATATTTTTCAACAAAATTGAGTTCAAATCTTAGTTTCAAGTTTTCACAGAAGGCATTTTGGATCCACCGAGTTGATCATCTCGGTGATACCGAAGCACTTAACAGAAACAAAACACACCATTTTGGTCAGACCGAGATGTGGTTCGGTGTCTCCGAGATGCTAGGGTTTCACTGAAACGCTACTTTCGATCTCACCGATTCGTACTTCTCGGTAGCGCCGAGACGTACTAGTGAAATGGCTAGGGCCAAATCGGTGACTCCGAAAATTTCAATTCAGTCGGTCCGAGATGCTTTGGGCGGAAACTTAAACCTAAATTTTTTGCTCAAATCTAATCTAAGGAATTTGCAGTGTTAAAGGAAGGTTTCAATCCGTGGCAAGAATAATGGCAATCCATCCGTGCATTGAATGAGAATTTCAGCACAGAGGGGGTCGAATCTCACCCTAACTTGGTGGAGATCCTCTATGGCGACATCGGTGGGGAAGATTCCCGTTAACGGCGACGGATTCCGGTGGCGAGGGCGCGCAGGAGACACGGGCGATGATCCGAAGACAGCAACAGGGTGCGGGAACGAAAAGGTTTGAGAAATTTCAATCGTTCAGGCCCGCGGAGTATATATACCCATGTGCTGTCGGTGGCTCCGAGTTGAACAACTCGGTGGCACCGATATCTGTAATTGCAAGCAGTATAGCACATCTGTGGCTCCGGAATGGTTCAACTTGGTGACATTGAGATGGAAACCTAGATGAATCAAACTGTTTCGGTGAGTCCGAATAGGAGTGGATTGGTCACGCCGAAACAAATTTGAAGGTTTTGGAGGTTCAGCCCTTTCAGATCGGTGGCTCCGAGTGCTCGTCACTCGGAGGGTCCGAAAATGACTTGTTTAATTTTTGTGATGTAGCAAGAATAGAGTTTGAGACAAGAAAGCATAGATAGCTAGAGAAGGTACTTAGGCATTCTTGTACATCCACTTGGCCAGAAAAACCAAGACAATCAAAACAACAAATGGATGTCCTTGAATGAAGAAAACATGCAAACCAACATGCTCACACAATAAGATAGCAAATGAAATATGTGTCAAACATTCACAACCAATTCTAGCATCTATCAAGCAATTGGCGATGACATAGTCATCTATATATGAGTATATTGACTTAGGAGTCAAATGAGAACATTTGATCATAGGTCATACTCATCGTTTAAGCACAAGTGGGGTTGCCACTTTTACATAAAGCATTAATGTGTTCACACCATTACAATTGCTTTAGCTCAATTTTTAGAGCAAAGCTCCCCCTAGATGTGATATCCCCCCAAAGAGGGAGGAACTAACCTTGGGTTTTGTCGATAATGACTTCATGTAGATTTTGAAGATGTGGATGCTCAATGTTGATGTAGACCATCAAGAGTTGGGAGAAATCCTTGGAGTTTTGCACTTTCAATTCAATGGGTTAATCCCACACAAGGAACATACAAGGATATCCATAGACATAGAGTGAAATACACATATGATGATGTCCATGAATGCATTGAATACCTTGTCCCTTGCCTTACCAACAAGAAGGTTTGTGACTCCATGAACTAGTGCAAGATGTGGAAGTTGGTTGCACAAGTTCTTGCCATAAATGATTGTGAGTGAAGTTTGTTGGCGGAGTCACCCTCAAGATCTCTCTAGTTCTTCTTCTTTTGGACCCACATTAACTTGATGGGAATCCTTGGAGTTGTAGTAGCACTTAATGAAGTAGAACTTGATGAAGTCTTGGGAACCCACTTGACTAGGGCTTGAGGTGCTTCTTCAAATGAGTCAATCTCTTCTTGAAGCTTGTCCTTGCCTTTTAGCTTGTGGTCTTGTGGTGGAAGATCATCTTGAGCTTGTGTTCCCTTGAAGGAAGTAGGATCATACTTCTCTTGTTGAGGAACAAACTTCGTCTTGGGGTATTGATCTTCTTCCCACTCAACTCCATTGGCATTGAACTTTCATTCAAAACCAACACCTTGGTTCTTCCGGTGCCTTCCTTGCTTGCGTACAATTTCCTCAAATTGCTTACTCCCGCCAAGGCTCTTGTAGAAACATTTTTCTATAATTCCTTTCAATAGATTGTTTTCTTGCTCAAGTGTAACTTGGCTAAGAGAATCATTAGTGGAATCAATAGAACTACTAGAAGCAACAACATTGGATATAGCATTTTTATTGTTACTACTAGAGGTAGAACCCTTTTTACCCTTGTTACTAGTTTGCCTAGGTTTAACTTGTGGCATAAAGGTAGACAAGAGTAAATGTTTGGCAAGATATGAAGAACTCTTCTTTCGAAGATCATCATTGATAGCTTTAAGAAACTCATGCTCTTGATCTAAATTGAGCTTCTCGAAGCGTAGCTTCTCATGAGTTCTTAGAAGTTCTCTATGCTCTTCTTGAGTTGTTTCATGAGCTAACTTAAGAGCATTTAGTTCTTTAGTTAGACGCTCAATCTCCTTCATAGCATTGTCATTCGTTTCCTCTTGACTATCATGATTACTAGCATTTCCATTATAGCTCACATCACTAGCCTTATCAATAAGTAAATCATCATCACCAAGAAAATCATCTTCATCACTATTGAAATCAAGATACTCAGGGTGTGATACCTTTGGGCCTTTTGCCATGAAGCATCTTCCAATTCCTTCATTTGGTGAGTCAAAGAGATCATAGGAGTTGGATGACACAAGAGCAAGTCTGGCAACACCTTCATCTTGACTATAGTCGGAGTTGGAGTGATAGCTTCTCTCGGAGTGGTTGTCGGAGTCGGAGCCGGATATCCATTCACCAACATGAGCTTGATGTCTTCTTCTTGTGTAGCTCTTGGATGACTTGTCCTTCCTTTCCGAATCCTTGCTTCTTTGAGAGGGTCTTCATTCATGACGATCATCTCTACTCCTTCTCTCCTTATGAGGTGATTCATCTCTTCTATGTCTTCCTCTTGGTGATTCGTCTCTTTTCTTGTAGGGATCCGTACACTCATAGGAATAGTGTCCGGGTTTTCCACAATTATAACAATTTTGGTCATGACTTGATGATCTTCTCTCATAGTGTCTTGAGCTAGAGCTTCTTTCTTTCCCTTTGTTCTTGTAAAACTTGTTGAATCTTTTCACCATTAGGCTTTTCTCTTCATTGGATACAAGCTTGTCACTTGAAGTTGATGGAGCATCGGTTGAAGCTTTGTAAGCACCACTTGATTTGTTGTGTAGCTCCTCTTTGTCCTTGAGTGACATTTCATGAACAACAATCCTTCCAATGACTTCCGTGGGCTTGAGATCTTTGTGATTTGGCATCATTTGGATCAATGTGTAAACGGTATCATATTTTCCATCCAAAGCTCTAAGGATCTTCTTGATGATGAATTTGTCGGTCATCTCTTCACTTCCTAAGCCGGCAATCTCATTTGTGATGAGAGCAAGCCTAGAGTACATTTCTGCGACTCCTTCACCATCCTTCATCTTGAACTTGTCAAGTTGACTTTGAAGCACATCCAACTTAGATTCCTTGATGGACTCGGTACCCTCATGCATATCAACCAAAGTATCCCAAATTTCCTTTGCATTTTCGAGGCGGCTGATTTTGTTGAATTCCTTGGGGCACAAACCATTGAAGAGAATGTCACAAGCTTGAGCGTTGTATTGCAGCATCTTCAATTCTTCCGCGGTTGCTTCACGATCCGGTTCCTTGCCATCCTTAGAGAATTCACCTTGCAAGCCAACATGAACAATAGCCCAAACGGCGGGGTTATGACCAATAATATGCATTTTCATCTTATGTTTCCAACTAGCAAAGTTTGTACCATCAAAATATGGACCTCTATGGTGATAATTACCCTCACTAGACGCGATACGCTCCTAGGTTGTGAAACCAATGCTATGATCACCAAAGCTCTGATACCACTTGTAGGATCGAAAGTATGTCTAGAGGGGGGTGATTAGAGTACTTGACCAAATAAAAATCTATCCTTTTCCCAATTTTAGTTGTGGGCAGATTTTTGCAAGTATACAAGTTAAGCATCACCATACACATGCAATTCTAAGAGTGTAGAAGCGGAAAGTAAGCAATTGCACATGTAAGTAAAGGAGGGGATCGGAGATTTCAAACGCAATGAAGACACGATGATTTTTGGCATGGTTCCGCTAGGTGGTGCTATCGTACATCCACGTTGATGGAGACTTCAACCCACGAAGGGTAACGGTTGCGCGAGTCCACGGAGGGCTCCACCCACGAAGGGTCCACGAAGAAGCAACCTTGTCTATCCCACCATGGCTTATGTCCACGAAGGACTAGCCTCACTCGGGTAGATCTTCATGAAGTAGGCGATCTCCTTGCCCTTACAAACTCTTTGGTTCAACTCCACATCATGTCAGAGGCTCCCAAGTGACACCTAACCAATCTAGGAGACACCACTCTCCAAAAGGTAATAGACGGTGTGTTGTTGATGAACTCCTTGCTCTTGTGCTTCTAATGATAGTCTCCCCAACACTCAACTCTCTCTCATAGATTTGGCTATGGTGGAAGAAGGATTTGAGTGGAAAGCAACTTGGGAAGGCTAGAAATCAAGGTTCAAATGGTAGGAATGGAATCTCTTGATCTCAACACATGAGTAGGTGGTTCTCTCTCAGAAAATGTATGGTGGAAGTGTAGGCATGTTCTGATGGCTCTCCTTACATAGGAAGAGGGGGTGGAGGGTATATATAGCCTCCACACAAAATCCAACCGTTACACAGTTTTGACCCAACTCGGTGACACCGATCAGAAATCTCGGTGGCACCGACCTGTGTAAAAGATATGAACGTTAGGAATATCGGTGGGACCGACTGGAACAACTCGGATGGACCGATGTGCAATGGTTAGGGCAAACCTCGTCTCGGTGGCACCGATTGCATCAAGTCGGCGGGACCGAAGTGAAGCAATAAGGCAATAGAGAGTTGGCAAGCCATCTCGGTGGTACCGATTGCAATTCTCGGTGGGACCGAAATAATTGCAACAAGTAACAGAGAGTTGGCAAGGCCATCTCGGTGGGACCGAGATCCATATCGGTGGATCTGATTTGTTAGGGTTTTGGCAGTGGCTATGTCCAAATGAACTCGGTGGCTCTGGATAGAAAATTTTGGTGGGGCCGAGTTGGAATGTAGGTTTTGGACATATTTGGATGGAGAAAGTGGTTGAGGATTTTGGAGCACTGTCACTAAGCACTTGAGCAAAAAGACCATTAAGCAACACCTCATCCCCTTTTAATAGTATTGGCTTTCCTATGGACTCAATGTGATCTTGGATCACTTAGCAAAAATGTAGAGTCTTGAGCTTTTGCCAATCCATGTCCTTAGCATTTTGAGGGGTCCACATCTCTAGTCCTTGCCATGCCAATCATTGAACATCCTGAAATATTTAACTTGAATGGAAATTAGATCAATGAGATATATGTTGTTATGGATTACCAAAACCACCCAGGGATTAGTTGCACTTTCACAACTCCTTTGAACTACGTTGGGAACTTTACCATCTGACCAAACCAGCATGTCCACCCTTTTCACCACCTTAGTAAATGCCACCCTGCCGAGTTTGAGCTCAATTGGGCCAGTGTAGGTGGCCCTGGCATTTCACCGAACACACTGTGTGCGTGTTCAGAGCGCGCACCACGTGTCCAGAGTGCGCCTAGCACATGCCTGGACGCCGCGAGCTTCTGCCGCCACGCTGCTGCCCTCCCCTGCTCCCACCTTGCTCAGCTAGCATCATAGACCAGCCCTGCACCTCACCGACACCGCCCCTCGCCCGCTAGCGCCGGCCACCGCCGTCCACGACGACCAAAACCGCCACTCGATGAGTCCCGCTCGGCCACGTCTTGCCCCACTTAATTGCCAATGGTCCAACCTCATCTGCAGCTAACCAAACTCTCCACCGACCGCGCTGACCTCCCCAACGGTCACGCCGACCACGACCACCGCCCACAACTGCCTTTCCGGCGCAGTAATGGCCGCCCGCTGTTATGCCTTCTTCGGGAAGCCACGGGAACCGACCCTACCCCGCCTATTAAGCCACCCCGAGCTCGCCTTGCTGCATCAGATCATCCCTCCCTCCCCTAGGCACCTCCCCGAGCAGCGAAATGACCTAGAACGGTCGTCTCCCCCATTTCCGGCCAAGGCATCCGCCGCCACTGTCTTGAAGCTTTCCACCTCTCCAGAGCCTCCCCCTCTCCACTCTCTTCACCAACAGACTCGTCTCGATCCCACCAACCCACTCCCCCTCTCAATTTAGCTCGGGAGCCACCGTAGACGAAAGCCCCTTCTCACCTCGCCGGAGTTCCGCGGGATGCTTCGTCGCCGGCGAAGCGGTGACCCCCGGTGGCCAAGGCGTAGCTCTCCAGGTTTGCCTCGGTGAGGGGAGCACGCCCATGTGCTCAGCTCCGCGGCTAATGCCACCATTCGCCGGTGACGGCCGCCGGCGTGGCCTCCTCTATTCTGCCGCGGGAGAGGAGAGCGCGGACGACTGGTCAAACCTGACCAGTGGGCCCGCGGGACCCACTGTCAGTGACACTAGATCGCGCCGAGCCGCCCGTAAGTGGAGACGGGCTCCCCTGAAGCCGTCTTTGTGCGGGGAAAATGTATACCCATGAATACGCCTTCTACGTCGGTAGCCCTCCCGCGCGGCCTAGCGACTGGGCCTGGCCCAGTGGCGCCATGCGGCTAAACCACGCCCAGGGCGCGCTTCTGCTAGCCAGATCTAGCCCATCAGCTTGATGCCCTTCTTTTTTTTCCAGCAGGTTTCAAACAATCCTACAGTAATCATTTCAAAACCAAATTTGATGATTCAAATTTTTGCATACTCCTAAATTCACGCTCTACCCATTAGAGTAGCTTTCACATTTTTCCGGTAGGGTTTCGTGTACAAGCAATTAGCAAATCTGGTTTCTTTCATATATAATCAACCTTGAAAAATCATAGACCAATCATTTGAGCTCTAGATGAGTTGGTTTCAATTTCCAGGGATCTCTTAAACCATTCTCTATTAATCAGGCTAGGGTGCACATTTTTCCTAAACTTTGTTTCTGTTGGATCCATTAATAGTCCATTTCTTCATCTATTTCAGCTTAGAAATTCCCTAGGAAAATCATATGAACTCCAAATCATTTGATTCTTTTTATGATATTCCTCATTCTTCATCTAGTTTATTTTAGTATTTATTTCAAAAATTTCCAAACAATTTTTTTATACTGTTTCAAGTTTATGTGATATTTGCAATATTTTGAAAATAGGAAAAATGGAGGGAAGAAACTTTTCAAAAGTTTTGGAGTGCACCCAATCCTTCTGCATACTTAAGGTTAGCATCTTGGGCACTTGATATGATGAATGTTTGGAAGTTTGCTAGCTAGAATATTTAAATCATGATTATGTTAATTTGCATAATGCTATTCTTGCATGCATGATCCATGGATGTTTTTGTCGGTCCGGAGCTAATCTGCAGGAAAGAATCAGTCACGAGAAAAGTGACCGTGAGACTAAAATCTCATTGTGACGTGAATGATCAGTGAGGGCATGTTGGGACATGCCAGGTGGTGACCCTGTTGGGAACTACCAAGGAAATATATTGTGCTAACCACTACAGGAAAACTTAAACCTCCTGAGTCGGCCGTAGATCGAGTCTTGTTTCGGTAACCCCCATACTTGTTCCGTGCTGCCACTTGTCCCTACCACAGGTAGGGTACGGTTCGGTAAGTTGTTAACCCCTTTCATTGCACACACCGTACAGAGAGGCCACGGTGAAAGATACCAGAGGCCTCTGGTTGGCATGTCACCTGGTCAGGGGGCATGGGTGTATCTGGCTGGGCCGAGAGGGGGGCACCCCTTGTATTCCACGCGTTATAAATTGTGATCCCATGCTATTCGAGATGGTGGTCTCCCCGTCTTAGAGTTTTTCTTGAACAATGCTTTGGGTGATTCCTGGCATCCGGAAAGTTAATCTGGTGTGTGCTGGTCAGGTGTGTTTTCAACCCAAAGGCCGTAATTGGAATTAGTCAGCATCTTGGTGTTGGCTAAAGAAATCCTTTACTTGTGGGTAAAGAGTACAACCTCTGCAGAGTTTTAAAACCTATTAGAATAGCCGTGTCCGCGGTTAAGGACAACAGTCTAGGTTGGTCAAGTGTCGGTCTTAGTGTCGGTCTTTGGAGGAAATAATTAAAATTGAGCATGATTCATTTTTGCAGGATGATTATTGTCACTACTGATGCTATCATGAATATTAGTGTTAACATGAATATTATTGTGGACTAACCTTTTCTCCTATGTGCAACCTTGAGTATCGCTTGGGATGGTTAATCCACCTGGATACTCATTTCTATTTTTTTCTGAGTATCTCCTAGGATGGTTAATCCACGTGGGTACTCATTTCTATTTTTTCTGAGTATCTCTTGGGATGGTTAATCCACCTGGATACTCATTTCTATTTTATTTCTGAGTGGCTCTTAGGATGGTTAATCCACTTGGATACTCATTTCTTTTCAAGACCTCTCGAGGCGTCGCTTTTAGACACCCGTTTGGCATTTCTTTTCAAGACCTCTTGAGGCATCGCATTTAGACACCCGTTTGGCATTTCTTTTCAAGACCTCTAGAGGCGTCGCATTCAGACACCCGTTTGGCATTTTTCTTGGAATTCCTCGGGCGGTCCAACGCCCGATGTTCCATTTTATTTTCTTGGAATCCTCGGGCGGTCCAACGCCTGATATTCCAGATTATATTTCTTGGTTTATTACTAAAATGATATATTTAGCAATCCACACCGTATTGATATTTATCATGCCATGCTTTAATTTTGGTCAGCATATGCATATAAATTAGTCCATCATGATAATAGGCACTCTATTGCATTCGGTATATCTTTTGTTCATGATGTTTGCGAGTACATTCAAACGCACTCACTGGCTTGTCCCTGGCTATTGTCTTGGCCAGATCACGATTAGGAGAAGAGCACTACGAAGGCACACCCCTCAACCTAGGAATCGAAGATAGCAACCACGCGGGATAGGAGTTATCCAAGTCAGCTGTTCCTGTGGGAATGGAGCCCCACCAGAGATGGAGATCCGCTACCCGCTTCCGCCATCCGCTGTTAGAAATCATTGTTGTATCATTAGACCTTTATGGTCTTGTATCCAATTCTTGTAATTGCTTGGTAATCTGTAACAAGGACGTGTCCACCAGTAACAATGATCTTGGGTGCTGGTGACGACACGAGGGGTTAATTTCTGGGATGTTGTGTCCCAGAAATCCGGCCCTGACATGCCATTTCCTGCCATGTCTTTACTATGATCAATGCCATATGATGTTAATGCTATTTTAAACCGTTTCTCTTTATTTGCCAATAAGAAATGGGATGAATTGATAGCAATGATGCTTATACGTGCAAAACCTGTTATCTATTTTCTTGTTTCTCTTTTAGAGTGATAACTCTAACGCCAGGAAGAACTGCCACAATGATAGTGAGACGAACCCATTGCTTGTCCCTCTAACATATATTGCAGGGAAGAAGGCAACACATCTTGGAGATAGCGATACAACCCCGAAGTCATGTCTTGATGTAGTGTTGAAGTTACTCGCTAATAGTAGTAACACAAGCTCGATGAAGTCGCCACCTGAATCAGTTCGACTTCTTCAGTCTCAACTTCAAGCAGAAAGACGTGGCTCAGCTCAAGTCCTACTGGAACTCTAATCTCTATGGAAGATCAACGAGAAGTACAGTGCACCCATTGATGCTATGCAGCTAGAGTTGGAGGATATAAGCGTCAAACAAGTGCAGTGTCATCGGGTTGCTCAGCTACTTGCGCTTCAGCTACCGTGCAGGGCTAACCTTTCTTAACTATGTTGAAGTGCTGTCGGTTCTATATATTATTTTGTCGGTGCATTTATTTGCAGTGGTGGTGACATTTGATGCCCAGTGTATGTAAGTTGCTGTCTGGTTGTGTTTTATTATCACTGGTGGCGAACTTTGATGCCCAGTGGATGTAATATCCCGTCATTTCTTTATTGTATAGTCTAGGTTTATTCTTAGTCACTATGTTGTAATTTATTTACTATATATGCTCTCGTCGCTAGGCCGTAAGCTTCGACGGAGATCAATAGGACAAAACGTTATCTGTCCGTCAGTGGTATATATAAAAAATTAGACTACGCAAACGGGCCGGCCCGCAACTATATATGTGGGTTGAAACGTGGGCCACAATCATCTCGGGCCAGTAGCAGGCCTGAACGTAAATCGGGCCCAAGTAGTTTTGGGCCTTTAACAGGCTGAGTAAATCTCGGGCCTTAGTTGGCTCAGAAAATACCATGGGCTTTTCACAGGCTGAAAAGTAGATTGGGCCTGAATTGTGCCGAACAATTCACGGGCCGACAGCAGGCCAACATATACCTTGACCCATGATTGGCCCAATTATATGACGGGCTGTTAACAGGCCAAAATGTATCTCGGGCCTTGGTTGGCCCAATCACATTATGGGTTGTAAGCAGGCCGGATGCAAAGCAGGCCATAATTAGGCCCAATTATATCACGGGACTTAAACAGGCTGATAGTCAAAGTGGTCTGAAATTTATCCACGAAGACCACGGGCCGTTAAGAGGCCGAAAGTCACTTCTACAAGAAATGGGCCAAAATGCCGCACGGGCCGTTAAGAGGCCGATAGTTACTTGTACAAGAAATGGGCCCAAGGGCCGCACGGGTCGTTAAATGGCCAAAATTTAAACCGGGCCGAAAACGGCCAAATTGCACGAAGGGCCGCTAATAGGCCGAAACAATCATCGGGCCGAACTGGGTCAAACTATTCAATGGGCCTTTAATAGGCCATAATACAAACCGAGCCTTCAATGGGCCCAAAATAGAGTGCACTGTTAACGGGCCGTATCTGATATGGGCCGTAATTTTTCCCAAAACATGGCAGGCTGTTAACGGGCCGGCCCACTAGTATCTGTGAAAATCTTGTGGGCCTTTTACTGGTCCGGTACATTTAACCTGAATGGGCCCCTGTTGGGCCATGCCACGTGTTGACGTATCATAGGCGTCTCTCGTTCAATGAATGGATGACATTTGTCACAACACCGAGCTGACACATGGTTTCGTGGGTGATTGAGAATTTTACACATGGATAATCGCCATTGGTCCAGGCTGTTAACGGGTTATCGGATCCAAACCAGCACCCGATAGCTTAACGGCGGCCCAATACGGTGGATGCCACGTGTCGGTTACCCTTGATGAAAAAACTTCCATGACGTGCCATTTATCGTCATGGAAGTGGACACTTCCATGATGTTAATTTAAGAATTGTCATGGAACACTTCTATGACAGCACATGTATGACTATCTTGATTCTGTCATAAAATCGTCATGGATGTACATGCATGATAGAAAACATGACCTACTGTGACAAACACGTATCATCACGGAAGTGTTTTTTTGTAGTGTTTGGATTCCCTTGAAGAGTGTGCTGCATTGCCTGCCCTTCCCGGGTTCCGTGGGTAACCATGTAACACGATGCATTTCATGATAATACGGAGTCACGAATGAATGTGACTGTCTTCTCAAATTTGTAGAACAATGCATCCATCGAATAACGTTCGAATATGGTGGATACAAACATGAGTTAGTTGCAACAATGACTAGTATATTTCGACGACAAGACGTAAGAGCGTACATTAATGGTACATGACAGTAACAACCATACTGTTCTTCACGCCAAGATTGTACATGACGGCTCATATGATTTGCCTAATATTATACCTCGACACCTCTCTTTCATTGATGACTTGTTGAATCCGTGATTCGAGCCCGATCTTCTCCTCCCTGGCTTTGTTCAGATCTGCAGTCAGCCTGTGAACCTGGGCCTGCAGCTTCATCTTCTCCCCCTCCAGCTTGTAATATTCTTTGGCACTAGAAACATTGTCCTTGATTCTTCCACATCTCTCCTCATCATACAACCTCCAAAGTTTTGTCAAAGCTTTCTTCAGACACTCAGGCCATTCTTGGTCAACCCATTCCAAGAAGCCACAGTTGGAGCTTCCCTACAAAGTGTTAGCATGGATGGATGGGTGAGTTACTCTGGCTTTTAGATCCACTACGACATCATACATCCAAGTGCTAGTTAGCATACTCACCAGACCAGCGCATCCTAAAAATCTCTGGCCGCTGTCAGTTCCTTCGAAGGCGACCAGTCTCCGGCAAGACGCTCGGTGATGGCATCGCGTACTGACATCAACCGTGTGACCGCAGTATTTCATGTCGTCGCTGGTCTCTAGCACCTGCGTCAATAGATTACTAATAAAAACATGTCATCTAGTAGCCGGCTGGTCAAATTATTGAGCGAATGACAAATCAAGATGTGCCGGGCGACCCCAATATAGGAATAGATGCAACTCACAATGTTGAATAGGGAATCAACATCGAAGCTGTCTGCTCCGCTGTTGTCCGTGGCACCGCCAGATGAGACCATGGACCGGTCGGTCGGGTACTGTAACCGGGAGGGGACGAGGTGGTTCGGGTGGTCCGATATTGGGGATGGAGGCGAGGATTGGGGAACGGCCGTTTGCTGTAGGCACCGTGTCCATGCCTTTTATCATACTCCAGATCCGCCGTACTCCTAGGTGGCACACATTTCAAAGTTTTGGTGAAAACAAGGTCCATTATGAAAGTCAACTAGTTTGGCGCAGTAGACTGGTCAATGTTGTTCCCTCTCCTTCGCCCCTCCTTTACGCATGCAATCAGATTAAGGCCTTAAAACCGGCAACTCTCCAAAGCGCCAATTCCAATTGCTTCAATTTCCATTTCACACACCAACCACCCACCCATGATCTATTCTTTCCCCTTCATTCACTTACATGGCCTATTGCCTACTACACAACTTCCAACCCAGAGGAACGAACCCTGCGGTTTTGGTCTGCACCCGACACTTGCCGAAGCCATGGATGAACCAGACGGCAGCCGGCCCAGATGGCGAGCGGGCGCCATGTCCGACGATGCGCATGAGGTGATCACATCTACCATTGATGTCTTGAACGCCACAAGGCCAGCCGCTAGCTGCTCTAGATTCTTCAAGGTTATCGTTAAGCATTCATGCCATTTGCCCATGTTCCTTGGTCTTCCATGCCTCTTCGAGGACGATCATGTCCCAGGGCCTGAACCTACCCCGATTGGCCGGCACTGCAGGATCATGCCGCTAGACAACCCGACTTTTAGAGGCACTTGGATTGCAACAGACGAGGAGGTTAGAAGTCGATTATTATGCCATGTCGCTATAATTTCTTGATGTCGCTCACTTGTGCATTCTTCACTCCATTTGCAGGTGTGGGTAGGCGCGAAAGAAGATTGGATGGCATACTTCGGAGAGAACACCAAAATCATGTTACACAATGTGTACACCAGTGTGGCCGTGGACATGGAACCGCTACCTTCAATTGGTTTTGGCCGTACTGATTCGGACCGACGGATGATGCAATACGATTACACTAAAGCAGCGTTGAAGAACGTGGTGATTAGCAGTCCACCAACAAGGTACCACGGGTACAACGACCACAATCTCATACTCCCTCTGTCCATATATATATGGCCTAATGCATTTTTTGAGACTGCCTTTGACTATTGGCAAGATTAATAGTATATGAGATGTATAATGTGAAAATTATATCAATGTAAGCTCCTTTCATGTAGGAATTTGACGATATGCTTTGTGTAACTTGCATGTCATATATTATTGCTCCAATTTGTGCTCAAAATTAGCCTAAAAATGCATTAGGCCCTATATATATGGATAGAGGGAGTAGCTATTTTCGACATAGCGGTGGCTACCAAGGACCACGGGGAAGGATCGATGGTGCACGCTGGCTCCCGCGCAGTTGTGCCCCGCCAAATACGAAGACACTTTGCGCGTCGGCGACCGGATCTACATGCTGACAAATGAGGGGAGTTGTTTCATCTGGCATCCTTACACCTATGGTAAGAGATCGTACTATTAACGTTCCCCTATGCTGTAGTAACTCATATTATCTACTTCGTAGGGACGACACATCCCCCCTGTGAAAATCAGTTTGCCATGGCAGGAAGTTCCACCTCCTGTAGGTCTCACATTGAACCTTGAGAGGGACGGCTCGGGATGGGGAGACAATGTCTTCTTCGTCGTCACTTTTGGTCAGGTCACAAGGCAAAAAGTCGAGAAGCCACTGGTACAGTGAGCTGCTATACAAACGGTTTTTAACCCCTTTCGGCGACGCAGTTTTAAACCATCGCCTTGCCTGTGTGTGCGATAGGGGGGTCCTTCCCACTCGACCTAGAAACCATCAGGGATAGGTCCTCCGGTCACACACGCTGGGCAAAATGAGCTCGTGTGTGATCGGGCGAGCCATCGCATACAATTATACAAGCCCAATCATTTCCGTTCGTATGTACATCCCACATAGTGAATCCCAGACAAATGTTTCCGTTTGTATGTACATCCCACACAGTGAATCCCAGACAAACATTTCCGTTTGTATGGACATCCCACACAGTGAATCCTAGCCAACCATTTCTGTTCATATGCACATCCCACACAGTTTTTTGAATAGCCTCGTCTGTGATAGGTGTAACGATCACACACACTCTGCCTCGGTAAACCGTTTGCGTTATTCAAGTATATCACACACACTTTTGCTGCTAGAACCGTTTGTAAAGTTCCATGACCCATTTAGCAGGTTTATTAGTTTACTATTAATAATTCCAGTATTAAGCAAAATCACATTTCATATCAAACAGCTGTTTGCCAATTTCATATCAGGCACATAAATATATTATAACATCACAGTACGATAGGTACGTGAAAACAGCACAGTACAACATATAGCTAGTTCACCTTCATAAGCACAATATTAGAACAATATATTCATTTCCCTAATCGACTGATGCATGATCAGCCGAATTAGTCTTCTCCACCTCTGCTTTCAGTTCAGTAAGAACCTGTTTTGCACTGACCAACTGGGAAAGTGCATCCTCCTTCACAAACACCATCTTAGCAAAGTCTAATTTAAAAAATCTGAGGTCATTCTCCATCTTCCTCTTTTTTTCCAGTGGCTTGAAATATTCTTCAGCATTGACAACATTTTCTCTAAGCCTATCTCTATTCTCTTCCTCAAACATGCTCCAGAGCTTTGCTAGGCACATCTTCAAAGACGGTGGCCACTCTTGATCAACCCACTCCAGGTAAGAACACTTCCATTCATCCTATAATATTTAAAACTAAATCAATTACAGTTGTAGGGAAAATGGGTTTCTAGCAACATAGAAAATCACCACATACATATTTTGAAAAACTGCAGAAACACGTTTATTATGACATATCTTCTCAAAAAGTTCAATGTGCAAATGAATTAATTGCTACTGAGACAACAACCAAATTCAGGAACATCACAAGCTATAATTAAGTTCTTAGTTAGGTACTATAATAACAAACTGACCATTTTATGAGGAAGCTAAATATAACTACAACAGCACAGCGACAGTGTTTCAATGCCATCAAATTAATACTAACAGGTATGTACATGCACAAATTTAATAACATAGAACTAATACCAATAAAGGCCCTCCACTATGTAGGCCAAAACTGGTGTCAAATCAACTATTGCTACATTTGGCACCGGTATCCTGCACTGCCGAGTCATTGCCAGAGGAAAAATTCAGGGAACCGGAGCACCTAGTTGTTCCGATGCCCAGTTCCTTCCTGCCATAAAATATTAGTATTTTGTTTCTTGGCTGCTCGGATGTGTGGAGCAAAGTTGGGTGCACAAACTACTGAAGCGGTGCCAAATAATTTTCTAAGGGCATCGCTGATGAGATGGCAACATTTTTAGATACTAGGTAGAAACATTGACAGTGTCTTAATCACATCCATATTAACATAGCACAGTGACAGTGTCTGAATCACATCTAACAAATAATTTGTAACCTTCTCTGCACATGCCAGAAACTTCCTCCCACTGTCCACAGATTCAAAAGCCACTAACTTCACGCATGGAGATTGATGGTGACAACGAGCAAGCAGATCTTCAGCTACCCCACTCCATTCCTTGCAAGTGATGGTCCTAGGGAGCTACAAGAGGAACAAATGGCTCAAATCGGTCTCCGGGTTAAAATACTTTATTACAAATCAGAACCCTAAGCCTAGGGGGGGCGAGAGAGAGGAGAGAGGCATACCCAGCAGGTGACATACTCGTCCGAGGAGGAGGAACCGCTGGAGAGGTCAAAGAAAACCATGGCATCCACGGCGGTCGGATGCGAGACGGCGAGAGCGAGGAAAGCAAGCGAGGAAGTGGCTATAGCTTTGGAAGGAAGCAAGGAGTAAACAGGGGAAATGTGGCTCGTGGTCGGGGAGAAAAGGGGGTGGGAAGGGGGGGAAGAGTTACATAGTTCGGCGGTAGCCAAAAAAATTCGAAAGGTGGGGGGGGGGGGAAACTTGACGCGCAGTGTCATCGGACACCTTTCACTTTGAACATATGTGTGCATCGCAAACGTTTCTTCTGCTTTACGCGCCTACGATGAGTTTGAGCACTCAAATTTTGGTGGAAATTTCCCTGGGTACAGTGCTCATCCACGTCATTGCATATTTAACATCACGTGCTAATTTGGGGTGGGGGGTACACAAAAGAGCATACAGCACACGGACCACACTTGACCTAAACATTGCTCTAACAAAAGACCAGCGTTATAAACAAAGGCTAAGTACGCATAATTTAAACAAAGCCGTCGACACGCCGCCGCCCTATGCCTCGCCAGTGTAAGATGAGATGTCGATGACTTGTCCCGGCGACATGCCGCCGCTGGTGGACTCCGCGTGCCCCAGGCTGAAGTCGACCGCGTCATCGTCCTCGTCCTCGGCGCCGCCCTCAAGGTTGTAGTACTCGTAGTAGTGGCGGCGCCAGAGCTCACATTGGTACTCCACCACTGATTCCTCGACGGACAGGTGGCTCTCTAACTCCTCCATAGCCACGCGCAACTCCTCCTCCCAGCGCTCCTCGATCTCCGCCACCTCCTGCATCTCCAGCTCCCGCTCGGCGATCTCATGAGGAAGCAGGGGGTCCATGGCCTCCGCCGCCGCATCGTCGACAAGCATCTCCATCGGCTTTTCGGACGTGGGGTGCATGCTGGATTCTGAGGAGGCCTGGAATATCTTGGCATGGGCGTCCTCATCCTGGGCGTGGATGGCCTTGACCCAGGCCAGGGCGACCTCCGCGGCACGGACGGCTGTTTCGAGCTCTCTCGGCGTTTCCAGCCGCCGTCGCAGCAGTAGCTGCAGCCGTCTTGGCTACTGCAGCTGCCCTGCTAGCTGCTGCAGATGCCCTCTCAGCGGATACAGCCGTGCTCAATGCGGATGCGGCCGCGCTCTCGGCGTAGGCGGCCGCGGTCTCGGAGGAGGCGGAGCCGCTCGGGGAGGACTCGGCGACCGTACGGGCCCTCACAAAGCGACTCCACGGCATCATTCTTTGCAAGAAGGGGATGTTAAATGGGTATCGGGGTCTTGAGGATTCGGGGGTGAACAACGCTTGAGCAGACGAATCCGGCGAAGCTTATGGAGGAATACATAAAAAGACCCGCGAATTTTCATCCCAAACGGTTCTTATAACCAACTATGTGTGATGTAGTCCATTTTTAATCACCTGCGGCAGACTGATTTGGAGTACACTGGCAACGGATGGTGATGGAAATTGTTCAATTTTTTTTGTACCATTAACATGCACTAATACAACTATAATTTTAAAATTTGGAATTTTTCAGGGTTCATCTGCCCTTTTTAAGACATTAAGTGAGTTCCTAGCCATATAATGGCCGTAATTCAAATTTGAACTGCATGTACATGCAACGGCAAACCATCATGGGTTGGAAAATCATATTTGTGTCCCTCTGTGCGAGTTAATGCCGTGTGCAGTAAATTGGAAGGAATTTTCAAACAAATTGGTGTCACGGCTTGCACTCAAACAGTGAGAACCATGGCTTTTAAATTCCAAAAAATTCAAAAATGATCAAATATACATGAAACCTTGCTTGATGTCATGAAATGGTACCGAGATGCAATGGTAAAAGAATTGGCCAATTTGACGAAAGTTTTGGCATAGACCTCTCACAAATCGGAGTATCTCACGAGAAGACACGTGGTTCCGAAAGGGAACAATGCATGTTTGATGACGAACCAGAGCTCGCTTCCTCGTATGACCCTGAATTTTTTTCTACCGTTCACATGCACTAATGCAACGGTCATGTTAAATTTTTGAAATTTTCGGTGTTGATTTGATCTTTTTAAGACATTAAGTGAGTTTCTAGCCATATAATGGCCGTAATTCAAATTTGAACTGCATGTACATGCAACGGCAAACCATCATGTGTTGGAAAATCATATTTATGTCCTTGTGTGTGAGTTACTGCCCTGTGCAGTAAATTGGTAGGAATTTTCAAACATATTGGTGTCACGGCTTGGATACAAACAATGAGAACCATGGCTTTTAAATTCCAAAAAATTCAAAAATGATCAAAAATACATGAAACCTTGCTTGATGTGATGCAATGGTACTGAGATGCAGTGGTAAAAGAATTGGCCAATTTGATGAAAGTTTTGGCACAGACCTCTCACAAATTAGAGCATCTCATGAGAAGACACGTGGTTCCGAGAGGGAACAATGCATGTTTGATGACGAATCGGCGCTCGCTTCCTCGTATGACCCTGAATTTTTTTCTACCGTTAACATGCACTAATGCAATGGTCATGTTAAATTTTTGAAATTTTCGGTGTTGATTTGATCTTTTTAAGACATTAAGTGAGTTTCTAGCCATATAATGGCCGTAATTCAAATTTGAACTGCATGTACATGCAACGGCAAACCATCATGTGTTGGAAAATCATATTTATGTCCATGTGTGCGAGTTAATGCCCTGTGCAGTAAATTGGAAGGAATTTTCAAACATATTGGTGTCAAGGCTTGTACACAAACAGTGAGAACCATGGCTTTTAAATTCCAAAAAATTTAAAAATGATCAAAAATACATGAAACCTTGCTTGATGTCATGAAATGGCACCAAGATGCTGTTCTAAAAGAATTGGCCACTTTGACAAAAGTTTTGGCACACACCTCTCACAAATCGGAGCATCTCACGAGAAGACTCGTGGTTCCGAGTGGGAAGAATATGCATGTTTGATGACGAACTGACATTGGCTTCCTCTTATGGCTTGGCATTTTTTTACCGTTAACATCCACAAATATAACTTTCATGTTAAAATTTGGAAATTTTCAGGGGTAATTTGACATTTTTAAGACATTAAGTGAGTTTCTAACGATTTAATGGCCGTAATTCTAATTTGAACTACATGTACATGCAACAGAATATCATCATGGGTTGGAAAAATCATTTATGTAATACATTTTCCAACAATATCATGGTAACATGAAATAAGCATTCATGCAAAACATTTGGAAAGAATATGTAAATATCTGGCAAGACAACTGGGCCCCCCATGATTGGCACTCTTTTTCGCACCGCGAGGTTTGGAAGGTGAGTGGCGCGGGTTATTAATCAGACGGGGTTCAGTTTTGGGAACCGTCGGCGATTTATGTCACACACATATTTTGATGCGTGAATCGTGTGTAATTCAAGCTATAGTACTCGTAAAGTCCGGCCACCGGCGCTTCTACTGCTCCCGTCGATCTAGATTCCGGCCGCCAATAAATACTACCCCGCCCACGTCGTCCCGCCTGCATTCTCATCTACATTCTCTCCTCGCTCACCCCCCCTCTCTCTCACAAAACTCTGCCATGGCACCGATGATCTGCCCACCCCTCAAGGACGAGGCGCCGCCCCGCGAGGACATCCAGGCGCAGAGCAGCGATGAGGAGGACCCCTACGTGCCACCAGACGAGGTTGCGCCATAACCCCCAACTTTGGAGTGGTTTTGGGGCCAATACAATCTTTGTCTGTGGAAAGCGCTGCCGCCGGCTGAGAAAGCTAGGCAAGTGGCATTCAAGAAGGAGTTGGCGGAGGAGCGCGCCAGGGACCAGGCGGCCTGTGAAGCCCATGAGGCCGCCTGGGAAAAGGAGAAGCTGGAGCTTTGGCGGCGGGTGCTTCGATGTGCGGACGAGGTGTACGAAGACGGCCGGTACTTCGCCAGGAAGGCCAAAGGCGCTAGGTGCCTCATCGCTGCGTGGAGGTGGGCCGATAAGCTCCAGCATGCTACTGAAGAGGATGTCCGGTGGGCGCCCAATGAAATGGCAAGATCATTCGCGCACGTCCGCCAGCAAGAGGCAGATCGGCACGTCAAGCGCTGCGAGGCAGAGGAAGCGGAGAACTCCCTCCGCGCTGGGAAGCCACCGTGCACCAGGGAGCTGCTAGCAAGGGGCTGCCAGAATACTAGCCGCATGAGAGATTATTAGTTTTAGTATTGTTCGGCGGCAAGGGTTCCCAAGGCGCGATGCTCAAGAAGCCCCCCTTTAACATGCAAGCAGCTTGCACAAAGGTAAAGCCACTAGCACTCAGCGAGATTGCGGGGAAGAGAGTGTTCGAGGAACGCTAAGGAAGGCTCACGAGGCGTTTAGGCTTAGCTCTTTCGTGGGGCGCGAGTGTCAGTGTATAAAACATGGGTATTTTTATACCCTGACTTATGCACAGACAGTGGTATCCTTTCAGATGGCCAAGGCTTGCCGGAGATTGCCAAGATCAAGATTTGAGGCCTAGTTGCAAAGGTACTAGGGAGAAGATCAAGACAAGATGTCAAGAAGCACCTGACTTGTGCTAGATATGAAGATGATATTTGCCGGCAAGGCTCAAGCCGGCAAGATGAAGGCCCGGCAAGCCCTCGCTAGCTAGTCTGCGCTCCACCACACCGAGCCGCTAGTCGCTAATCAGTGAGGTGTCGACCGCGCAGGCAGTTTGGCGAGGATTGTCGGGGCACGTGTCAGCCTGCTGGAAGGAGAATTAGCTTTAATGACACCCATTTAGGAGGCGTGTCAAGATAATAAGAGGTAGCTGGGCGAGCGGTGCAGAAACCTTGCCGGGGCTCCTCCTCCACATGACACCTAATGGCGCAATAAGTGCTTTTATCCTAATCCGGCAGAGTTAGGTATGATAGCACTGTTCGCTATCTAATCAACTTGTAATGACTATTTTGCCACTGTGGTTACCCCTTGAGCTATAAAAGGAGGGCCAGGGCAACCTTTACAAGGGTCAACACTTCGCTCATTCTGTATGCGTAGCTGCTCTTCCTGCACCTTGCCGGCAAGAAGCGCTCCTTGTACTTGAGCTCAAACACATCCAATATACAAAAGCAGGAGTAGGGTATAACACCTCACGGTGGCCCGAACCTCGGTAAAATCCTTTGCGTTCGCTGTTGATTCTGCTCTTTATGCTTGTGCATTCCCCTAGTCAAACCGCAAAGGGGCTAGATGGTCCCATAGATGGTCATACGCATGACATCTTTGGCACGCTAGGGAGGGGAATCGCTTGCGTGAACCTGAATCAGAAGTTTGCGCCTCAACTACTTTTTCATCACCAGTGATGGCGCCCAAGAAGAAGGGCGCATCTACAGCAAGCCCATCGACCTCCAAGCTTCCGTCGCATACGCCCACGGGCGGCGGACATGATCCAGCCGGCGCAGGTGGCACAGGCGGAGTGGAAGGCATCATCGGTGTGGGCGGCGCGGGCGGCGTAGCTAGCACTGGTGGCGCAGGCAGAGCACGCAACACCAACTCCCAGCTTCCTCGCCATTCTGGTGATCGAAGCCACAATGGTGCAGGCGGCGCGGATGGCCAACTCTCGCCTCCCCGACGGACCGACAAGCGAAGCCACCGGAGCAACACCGTCCAGTCCGGCGCGAGCCAAGACCCCGTTGCTGCGGCATCCAAGGATGTTGCGTCGGGACACACACCGCGACTGTCGCAAGATGGGTGCGACGTAGCTT
Source organism: Elymus sibiricus (assembly GCA_039707655.1). Lineage (NCBI taxonomy): Eukaryota > Viridiplantae > Streptophyta > Magnoliopsida > Poales > Poaceae > Elymus > Elymus sibiricus. The sequence continues at coordinate 207,740,854 of CM077674.1, forward strand.
CAAACGATGCAGGTGGCTTCGGTCGGTGGCGTCCACATGGCAAGACACCTGTTGATCAACCACAGGATCTTCAGGCACCACCTCCACCGTGTCAGCCCGCTGTTGGACATGGGCCATGGCAGCAAGATCGCAATGGCGCTCCTGCTGGCTCTGCCAGGAGTCAAGCGACATCGCGTTCTTCACTCCCAGCCATGCCGGCGACAGCTGCAGAGGCGATGGCGTGGGCCCAGATGCTGTTAAACTTCCCTCCGGCGGCGGACAAGATGGATGAGTGGAGAGCCACCATCCAGCGCCTCATTGGATTCGCCGAAGCCAGCAAGTCACAGCAAGCAGGACCATCTCAACGCCCGCAAACAGCACCAGTAGCTCCAACTGGTGGCCGTGTTGAAGGTGCTGCACCAACGGTGCAATCACCTACACGGCAACAACGCTAACGGCAACAACAGTAGTAGTCGCGGCAAACTCAACGACCCACTGAGCCCGACGAGATGTCGATGGCCTCTTCGGATCCGCGAGTGCGGCAAGATCAGCGGCAAGTGCTAGAAGATAGGTGGGTAGAGGATGCTCGTACCACCATTGAACGGTGCTGGGAGGCACGCCATCAGTCTGACGCGCGCAACGGCCCAGTCGTCAATGAGCCTGCACCCAAGGCTGGCGGGTATCTGCCTTACGAGGTCGGGTGCCCAGCCTTCACTCGCGAGCTATGGCAAGTCCGCTGGCCGTCTGTCCAGGCCTTCAAGCCAGAAGTGCCAGAGAAGTACAATGGCAAGCTGAACCCGGCAGAGTTTTTGGGCGTCTATACAATTGCTGTGCAAGCTGCCGGGGGAAGAGATGAGAAGATTCTCGCCAATTACTTCCAATTGGTGCTCAAGCCTAATGTGAGGTCTTGGCTGATGAACTTGCCGGAAGGTTCCATTTCTTCATGGTCCGATCTTTGCAATGAGTTTGTTGGTGCTTTTACCGGGGACAACAAAGCTCCTGGTCAGCCCAGCGATCTGCAAGTGATCCCGCAGAGAGATGGTGAATCCTTATGCAAGTATATCTAGAGATTCAGCCGTGTGCACCACAACATTCCAGATGTGCACCCCGTGGTCGTGATTGCTGCCTTTCACACGAACGTGCGCAATCGGAGGATGCGCGAAAAGATAAACGTCAAGTTTCCGAACACCTTCAACTAGCTGTACACGTTGGCGGATAAATGCGCACGGGCTAAAGAAGGGAGGAGGCTCCCTGGGGAAGATGTAGGCGTCGAGGTTGATTTAGAAGACGACAATGCTGCCACCCCGAAGAAGAAAGGCCGAAAGCGCAACAGGAAGCACAAGGGCAAGACAGTTATGGCCGTCGAAGGTTCTAGAAATTCTAATGCTGCCAAGAAAGCCAAAACAGAGGGCTCCGGCAAAGAGGCTGCTGCATGCGCTGATTGCCAGGAAGCCGCGGCCGGCGAAAAGACCGGAAGTCTGACGGGCCGTATTGCATGATTCACCGCACTAAAGGCCATGATCTCCAGGAGTGCTGGCAAGTTGAGCAGCTTGTCGAGAAGCAAAAAGCTGAGTATGAAAAGCGCGACAAGGGGAAGGGCCAGGATGGTGCTGGCAGATCCGGCAAGAGAGGTCATGGTGGCCGAGGAGGCCGCCGCGGCAAAGCCAAATAGTAGAAAGAGAAGCCTGCTAGAGGCCGAGAAAAGAAAGAGGATGATGATGGAAGTGACGAGGACGACGGCGAAGAGTCCAGCGAGCAAGAGTTCCAGAACGCAACTGAGGCTATGTGTATTGCCGGGGGTGCATCTCTGCACTCTTCCCACCGCCAACTCAAGCAGTGGGTGCGTGAAGTCAACGCAGCAGAACCGACAATAGATGCTCAGAAACCGCTCAAATGGTCGCACACGCCGATCATTTTTTATGCTGAGGACCACCCTGATTGCACAACTGCGGTATGGTGCTTGCCGTTGTTGGTTTCACCAACAATACGCAACCTCAAGGTCACAAAAATGTTAGTTGATGGTGGGGCTGGCTTGAATTTGATTTCACCAGAGGTAATCAAGAGACTGCAGATTCCCGATGAGGAGCTCAAGCAAACTGGCAAGTTTCAAGGAGTCAACCCGGGAACAAGCCAACCCAAAGGGAAGATCACTTTGCCGGTGACGTTTGGCGGGGAATTGAACTACTGAATAGAAAAGATAGTCTTCGATGTTGTCAAGATCTCCTTGCCGTATAATGGAATTCTTGGTCGCCCAGTGTCACGGTTTTGTCACGGCAGATGCCCTTGTGAAAGGACTTGGAGATGAGGCCATCACACAAGTGTGGAAGCTCAACGGGTTTGATCGGGAACGAGAAGACGCCGGGTTACCCAGGTTCAGCCCCTCACGGTGGAGGTAAAAGCCTATGTCCTACTTGATTATATAGATGTGGATCTCGATTACAAGGATGCGGATTCGCTAACCTAGCTTTCGAGAGATTGCAACTTAGTCTTTTTCTCCTAGGTGCTCCCCTTTATATACACAGGTGGAACCCTAGATTTACATGAGAGTCTGGGTCATAAACCTGACCCGTCTCCGACTCTAAGTCTACTTTATCTCGAAGGCAACCCTGAAGCCAAGTATCTTCTTCTTGAGCCGGCCCACAACCTGAGCCAGCCTTTCCCGCTAGGCCTCCATCAAGCCGGCCCACCAAGTATCCTTTAGCCCCCACAGTGAGATGACCCGCTGAGTCTGCTCTACGGCCGGGTTATCATCCTGCCGGGTCTACATGCTGGGAAATATCCCCAACATTAGCCCTCAGTTTGACTTGAATTCATTCATCTTAAACTCCATCCTGAAAAACAAAATCATTAATAAGATATTCTCCAAATGTTTCTCAAGCCGGTTCTCTGGAACGCCGGGTCATTCTTCTGTTTTCAGACTTGGCACTTTTCATCTCTTGCTCCTTATGACGTTGCACTCCACCTCCACAAAATCCGGAATGACGTCACTGGGAATCTTTGAATAGATTTGTCTCACTTCGTTGGGCACAAAAATCAAGGAGCCTTTTTAGCCACTATTTACTGTACCGCCTAGGATTTCGTGCAAGCCAATTGGGGGTCCCGTGGTGCCCATAAATAGACTATGCCCTATTCACTTCCTTCCTTATTACTATTCTTCTTCCTCTGAACCTCCAACGCCGACGTGCCTGCTCAAGCTCGCCGTTGTCGTCCGTTTAGCGCCGCCTGAGTCTTTTTTCCGTCGCCTGAGATCATCCAACGCCATCAGCGCAGCCGCCTCCGCCGCACTCAAAGACTGCGAAGTTCCCCATCCAATCTGTAAGTCCTTCTCCACATCGCCATTAGCTTCTATTCTTCCATGTTCTTCGCTAGAACCTCTATAGATTGAAATGCATTGGGTCCTTTACGCCTTTTAGTTCGAATAGCTGCTCCGCAACATTTTCCTTATCGGTAGATCTGTTATACCGCTTTAGACAGCCCCCATAGCCCTTCATCTCATAACGCGAGGAACATACCTAGCTTTATTTTTTCATTTTCATCCATTTTTCAGATCCGTAGAATTTCCTTATCCAATTGAAACTTGTTTGCTGACTCGTAGCATCGGCCATGTTAACACTTGCAAAAATTCTCGCCAAGTATTGTACCGGCTTGTCTTCATAAAATTCTTGACCCGGAATTTATCTGTATGCTTCTTCGCAACCCAGCCACATATCTCAGTTGCCGTCTCGTTTGTATCATTCATACTTCATCAAAAAGCTCATATTGCCGGCTTATGACATCTTTTCTCTTTCATAGCAGCTGAAACAATGCCTCCCAAGGCCAAGATCGTCCACGGGGCCAAGTCTAGCATGTCTGAACTTAGTTTGCAAGCCCTGGTAGATTCCGGGCTGTTGCCAGCTAAGGAAGAAATTTCATGGCGAGCTCCTAAAGAAGAGATCCACCCTTAGCCAGGTCAGAAAGAGGTCATTGTATTCGCTGAACACCTTTCAAGGGGTTTTTGTCCCCTCGGCTCAGAAAATTTCAGAGATGTGTTGCATTTCTTCAACATCCGGCCTCAGGATCTGGCCCCCAACTCCATCTTCAATTTATGCCAGTTCCAAGTTTTCTGCGAAGTATATCTGTAGCTTGAGCCAGCTATCAACCTATTCCAGGAATTCTTTTATCTAAACCGCCAAACGGAGCATAAAGACGGCCCAAGCATTGAGCTCGTTGGAGTCTTGATCCAACGGAGGAAAAATACTGTCTTTCCTGAGGCCAAGCCGGCCAGTCACCCCAAGGGGTGGCACAGAACCTGGTTTTACTGCCAGGACACCTCCCCTGAAGGGCAAAATCGACTGCTGGGTTACAGGGCAAACCGACTTGCTGCCAATGCAGCCTTCCCGGGTCTGGCTCCCAAGGAAGAAAGAGAGAGAGTTTGGAGCCCCTTTATTTGAAGATGAACGCATTGATCACCCATGGTCTCTCCGGCGTCGATCTGACCCGGACTTGGGTCGAGTGGCGAGTCCAACCGCTCAGCTTTAGGACCCGGTCCATGTACTCCTACACCGGCCACCACCATGACCCACTGCGATTTAGCCGGGTTAACCTGAAGGAAAAGGACGTCTTAAAGTTTGCCAAGAAACTTCTTGGTGAAACAAAAGATGATATTAAGCTTGTGGGGCTCGCCCCATTTTACTCAAACAACCCGGCTATCGGTACTAAAACAGGCAGATCTCGGGTAGGGGGTCCGAACTATGGATCTAGGAATCAATGTGTAATAGTGAACGTAGAGACAGCGATTTATCCAGGTTCGGGCCCTCTCAAAGAGGTAAAACCCTACGTCCTGCTATTTTGTATTGATGTGGTGGTATGAAGTTTATAGAGTTGATCTACCTCGAGATCGGACGAGCTAAACCCTAGGTTGGTTTCCTGCCTCCCCTACGGACTAAACCCTCTGGTTTATATAGACACCAGAGGGACCTTGGGTTACATATGGTCGGTTACCATCAGGGGATAAACATGCCGGTCACGCCAATTATTCCTTGGAGGAGACGCCAAGTCTTCGGAGGTTTCCTTCTGGTGCACGGGGTCGCCCACAATCCGGCCTTCCATTGATGAGTAAAGAGCGGCCCACTAATCCGGCCTACGAGAGATAGGCCGGCGGCCCGAGTACCCCCTAATCTAGGACACCCTCAGTAGCCCCGAACTAGTCTTCGAAGCCGAGGTAGATGCCGAACACCATCGGCTTTGTGGACCAGTTCCGTTCCTTCCACGATACTAGTGACCGTCCTGCATTTCCTCTGAATCAAGTTCTCAAGCATTGCCTAGCCGCACACGCCCCGAAATATGCTTCGGTCGCCGAGGTGTACCGATAACTTAGCCCCGAAGGCTAGTCACTTCGGTGTGAACAGTACCCCCCTTTGATAGCTTTTTACCGAAGGGTCACAACGCGCCACGACCGCGAGTTGGTTTATGAAAAACTCAATTCGCGGTTTGAGGCAGTTTTTTCATTGGCAAGTCCCATCGATATGGAGATCGTGCCCTGTTTTTAAGGGATATGATCAATAATTTGCCCCATCCCATGCGCGCATAATGGCACGGTTACATGGGGAAATGGCGAGGACTGCGGCGCAGTAAAGGGACCATGGGTTTTACAGCCCATAAAAGGGGAGCACCATTCGTTTCCTTCGCACACTCTCATCTCTCCCTTCGCGGTTGCCCTCCCAATCTCCTGAGCTCCAGCGCTCAGATTCGCTTTCTCTTCCAAGATCCTTCCCAGCCACCTGTTCAATCCAGCAATGGCCGGCTCCGGGTCCAAGGGCAAGTGGGAGGCATCCGTTGTCACCGAGGGCTCTATCTTAGAGCTAAAGAGCGCGGGCTATCTCCCAGCCGACATCGCTCACCGCGCTCCAGAGGCGGGCCAGGTCATCCCCACGCCGCGGCAGGGCGAGAGGGTGGTGTTCCAGCCCCATTTCATCTGAGGTTTGGGTTTCCCACTCCATCCCTTCGTCAGGGGCCTCATGTTTTTCTATGGGCTCGACTTCCACGATCTCGGCCCCAATTCGTTCCTGCATATCTCGGCCTTCATCGTCATCTGCGAGGCCTTTCTTCGGATCTGAGCACACTTCGGCCTGTGGTTGAAGATATTTAACATAAAGCCGAATATAGTTGATGGCCAGCAGGCAGACTGCGGGGGAGCGATGGTCAGCAAGCTTCCCCGGGTGGAGTGGCCAGAGGGCACCTTCATCGAGACCGTCAAGATCTGGCAGATGGAATGGTTCTACATCACAGAGCCAAGGAGCGCGGATTGGGGGGCGATTCCTGCCTTCCGATCCGGACCCCCACGAGGCTGGTCTCCTGGACCAAGAAAGGCCTCGACTGGGGATCGAACAAGGAGGTGGCGCTGCTGCAGAGCCGGATTGCCAAGATGATAGAGCAAGGCGTCGAGCTGCCCAACGTGATCCAAATCATGCTCTGCCGCCGAATCCTCCCCTTCCAGGATAGGGCTTCCCCCATGTGGGCCTACAAGCCCGCAGACCCGGCCACCGTGCGCAGCTTCTTCCGCACCTCTCACGCTCAACTATGGAAGATGCTGTTCAAGCCGTAGAAGGACTGGCCGGTCGAGGAGGAAAATATCGGCCTCGACGCTGCAAACCCCCCGCGAGAGGTATGACTAGTTTTGTTCTTATATCCGGATTGTTCTCTTTCGATAAGGTACTCAATTTTCTCACTTCCCATCCGCAGAGCTGGCTGAAGAAGGCCGAGCAGATCGACAGCCCGGCCCCACTGTCAGAGGGGCCCAGGACGCCCCTGCTAACGGCCATGTTGGCCGTGGAGCCATATGAGGCACCGGAGAGGAAGGAGAAGAAGAAGGACAAGAAGAGGGAGGCCAGAGAGGGCCTTCGTTCCCGAGGACCCCCGGACACTAGATCCGGGGACACCCATGCTCCCTCCGCACAAGAGGAGGAGAAGGAGCAGGGAGGGGAAGGGGAGGAAGGTGATTCTCCCTGATCAAAGAAGAGGGCGGTGTCCGAGGACGCCGAGGAGGAGCCGCTTCGCCCCTCCCCCAAGAGACCATGCAGGGCCAAGGTGGCCCTGTTCGACAATAGCTCGGCTTCTGCCGAGGACTCCGAGGCCTCCGAACAGGTTCCTTGGAGGACCCCCAGGGCCAAACCGCAGGCCCAAAGGTACGCATCTAATATCCGCGTAAGAGTTTTTGGCCGAACTGAGTTTGATATTGATCACCTTTTTACTTCTAACATCGCAGCCCGCTGCGCGACCTCCCCATCGACCGAGTCTCAGAGGGGGATTCTCCACCGGCCGCGCTGGCGGAGAGCGGGACCGAATCACGCGCCTCGCCTCACCCAATCGTCGAGGAGGCCGAGGAGGTCCTGTCGAGGAGGACCCCTCCCATGCCGCACACAGGGGGAGGGGTGTGACACCATGGTTTTTGGCAACCTTTTCTTTTCAAAATCTTTTTGGCTTTATTTGCAATTTGTTTGACTTTTGAGTCTTTTCAGTTGACTTTGGACTTGAGGAACTTTTGAATTTCTCTCTAAGTAATCCAAAGCCCTCAATATCTTGCCAAAATCTTGTCACACACCTTCTGGATCAAATTCCAACTCTCATTCTTTTCAAAATAATTCATTTCTTCTTTGGGAAAATTCTGACTTCACTGTAGGTTGTGAAGCAACCTATAGTTCTGATGATTAGAAAAATCCCAAATTAATACCACACCTTCTTGTCATCATCTACTCCCACAATCTTCAAAAACATTTCATGGTTCAGTACAAAATTTTGTCCAGAAAATTCCATTTACCTTCTGGACAGCACTGGCCCTTTGTGAGGCAACCTACATTTCCTCAACTCAGAAAACTCTCAAACAATTACCTGAGATACTAGGGAACCTATCTTGCCACAATATCCAAAAATATCATCTTGTCCAGTATAAATTTTCAGAAGAAATATTCTGCCAAGTTTCTGCTCAGTTCAAACCTCTGTGAAGGAAGTACCAACTAGAGGTATCCAATTGAGCTGAAAGTTTTATGACATCTTCTATCCACCAAATAACCCCTAAACACAAAATTTTAGCTCTAGCACCTCACTCATGTGAGTGCAACAACCTCATCTATGTTTCTGGTTCAGTACAACAGTTGTACATGAACAGCATTCAAACTTTGATGAAATTTCTCAAATTTGGCTAGTTTGTAGTCCTTCCAAAGTAGATCATCCTAGACTTCTCTACTGGCTTCATATCCAGCTCATCACTTCTCCAGATCCCTCCCAAAGTTTCTGTCAGAAACTGTAGTTGAAGCTACACTTCGAACCAGAGTGTATCTAGCCAAACCAAGGGTACAGGTGGACTAAGTGGTCGAGGGTCGACGTGCTGGACACGGTGCACCAGACTTTCGTGGCCTCCGGATGCCAGCCACCGTGGTGAGCACGACACTGGCATGCTAGTGCGCGCGGTCTGCACCCCGCCCGCATTTGATGTGATGCATCCTGCTGCCCCGTGTAGCTGTGCATTGTCCTCGCTCGCCGACATCCTCTCCTCCACCCACCTGGCCATTCTGGAGTTCTCCCCTCGTCAGAATTGTCCCCGGCGGCCGCCACCGCACACGGCCACTGTGGCGCCCGTGCTGGCACTATGGCCCTGCTGGCCGTTGTCTTCCTCGCAAGCCGCCACCAAGCGCATTTACTCCTCCTGCCCTCTCCTATCCCGTCACCTGCGCCAAGCCAGCCAGCGCGGCGTCCTTGCTCTGGCGACGTGGCCGTAGCTCCGCCTGCTCCAGAGGCTTCGCCTCCGCCTATAAAAGGCCGCGCCCAGCCCTCCCAGCTCCTCATCGCCCTCCACCCGCTCCCAATCAAGCTCCCGAGCAATGAGCCAAGGACGAGAGGCCCTCTGGCCTCGCATCTTGCCGGCGTTCTGCCGCCACCCGAGCTCTGCCACCCCGCCATTTCGCTCCACCCTAGCCTCAATTGACTGCACACGCAAGCTCCACATACTCTCCTGACCACGCCCGACCTCTTCGCCAACCGAAACTCTGCCGGAATCGCCGTCTCCGGCAACACCCGAAAACCACCGCCATCAGAGAGGAAGGGGACGACGTCATCCGGCCATCTCTCGCGAAACTACGGGTACATACGGCTTCGTCTCCGAACGCTCGTTCCATCCCCGTAGTCGCCCGACCTCGCCGCCGTCTGCATCGCCGGCGACCATCGCCGGAACTCCACGGTGCTCTGTTTCTCCCTCTCCCCTTTTAAATCTGACAGCGGGGCCCACACATCAGTGGCCTGCCTCGCGCGCCGAAGCGGTAAGTGGAGACGCCCCTCCACTTTACGCCATTGACGTGGCCCTCTGTAGATTTTTCTAATTTCTATTTTTAAAACAGATTTGGCCAGTAACTTTGACCACCTATAACTTTTTATCCACAAGTCCTAATCAATTGATTCTTTTTGCAATGGTTTTGTCTTGAGCCCCTCTATTTTCTGGTAAATTTTGGTATTTTTCCCACATGTGCAGAATTTCTGGTGAACAGAAATGTGTTACGTGACATTCTCTTTTGCTATTTAAAAAATATTTTTAGAAGGAAATCAGTTTGGTTTAGAAGACCAGGAGTTTGTGGACAACCCAACAGGGCAAGGCAAGCCACATCATCCATTACAAGAAGCATTTCAATAGCATTTGTCATTTAATTGAATTATTTGCATTAGTTTATTATGGGATAATTCATAGTAAGTTAAATTGAGGTATAACTACTGCCATATTAGTTTATTCATGGTAAATACCCTTGCTTGTCATGATATTGGTAAAAACTTGGTTGAATGGTTGATCAAGTGCCACTGACCCGGACTTATCCGTGCAGCCACATCAGCCGGTATGGGACGGCCTTGACTTGGTCTGACCGTGTGCTCTTTTATCGGTACCACCAAAGAGGGATGGTTATGCGTGCGTGCTACCCTGATCAGGTAGGCGACGATAATCCTGTGAGCCAGTTGAGTTGTTTTGCCGCCATCCCCATTTGGGATAGTTTAGTTGGCCACGACGGTGGCAGGTGTCACGGGGTGACACAGGGGCCACCCAGGACATGACCCTGGGAGGGTATGATTGTCGGTGGTACGGTGGAGGAGACACGGGTTAGACAAGTTTTGTTGGAGCAGCATCGGTCCACCCGAGAGGGAAGTGTACCGAGGTACGGGACCAGGAGCTTCATGGTGTGGGAAAAGTGCGCAACCTCTGCAGAGTGTAAGAATCTATTCGAATAGCCGAGTCCACGGTATTGGACACAGTCCGCACTAGGTCACACTGAGTGGTCAACCGTAACGATAATAATGATGGAAGAACTTGTCTTATGTTCGGAAGTGCTCAGTGGATCATGAGTATTCCGAGGGTTGTGGGACAACCCGGAAGAGAGTAAGTTGATAATCAGTAACAGTAAATAAGCAACATAAGCACTCAACATGATCCTTGCCATGTTGTTGTTTGCTGCATTGTTGTGGTTGCTGTGAGCTTGCGAGTACATTCCAAGTACTCACCTGGCGTGTCATGCCAGATGCAGGAGAAGCCGAGGACGGAGGTCCGGAAGGTTCGTGCTACGCTAACTAGGCCATATCCCAGCAGTGTCCCTGTGGAATGGAGTTTTCCGTGCTATGTTCCGCTACGCCGTAGGATCACCCAGTAGTACCGAGGCCTTATTATGTTCCATAAATAATGTAGATATTGTCATGTCTGGCATCATCATCGATGTAAACTATGAGCTTGTACTCGAAGAATATCGATAAAGATCAGTTCTGTTCTATTCCAAGATGTTGTGTGTTTCCAGAAGACATGATCTCTGGGTTGGAAACACTGGCAAACCGGTTCTCTGAGCCGGGGTGCCACAAGGGGGTGACACCATCATGGCCGAGGTGAATACCTCGGCCGTCCAAGACCAGGAGGGGAGGGCCTGTCTGGTGAACGAAGAGGAGGAGCTCGGACGATCTGTGCTCTCTTCGAGGGTGGCTCCGGAGTCGTCAAGGCGTCCGGAGTCGGACACTCCGGTCTTCGAGAGGGAAGAAGCCAAAGTGCCCTCGCCACCTCCGCCCGCCCCAGAGCGGGCATCGACTGGGTAGCCGGATGAGATGGAGGATGCTTTAATCAACTCCTCTATCGCCGAAGAGCACCGTGCCCTTATGGGCGCAGTGTTGCAAAGTCTTCAGTCCGTGGATAACAGACTGAAGGAGGCCTTCAGTGGCCTTCTCAAAGGCTTCAAGGTGAACCAAGTAATGTTTTCCCTTAAAGAATTTCTTTTGTGTAAATGTATAGTCTCATACATAGTAGCCCCCAAGACTCTGACTGGCTTGAACAAAGCCGGTCAGAGGATCGAAAACCGATATCTCAGATCCTAATGTGCGTAGAGTGATGCGCAGGCGTCATCTTCGGCAGCAGCCGCCAACGCCGAGGAGTTGGCCGAGCTGAATCGGAAGCTCCAAAGCTCCGAGGACGACCTCTCAGCTGGTGAACAAGAGGTTCGACGAAGCACAAGGCAAGTTCGAACCGCGGTGTTAGTTAGAGCCGTTTCATCTTTGTTAAGTAAGGTTTAAAGTAGCCTAAACGGAATCATCTGATATGACTACAGCTGCCGCCCCGGAGGTCGAGAACCTCAAGGCCGCACTAAGGACGGCTCAGCTAGAAGCGGTGGAGCAGAGGTCGGCAGCCGAACAGGCAGCCGCCGAACTGGCTACGGTGAAAACCGCTAGTCAGAAGCACGAAGCCAGAGTGGCTGAAGTGCAACAAGAGCTCGCGGATGCCGTCACAAAGTGTGAGGCCCTTGAGCAGAAGAATAAAGAGCAGGCCACCGAGCTAACCTCATTGGGGTCGGTGGCCAAGGAAGCGCGGACGGAGGTGCGCGGCTACCAGGAAGAACTCCACCAAGTGAAGCTCATTGCGGATGGTAAGCGGTGGTAACAGGTTCGCTTTGCTCATGCGAGTGTGGCATTCCCGAGGCACCTTTGCGGACCTCCCGAGGAGTGCGACTGACGCGGCCCGGTTCTTCGCCGCCCAGGAGGGTCGCGCCGAGTAGAGGTTATTTTGGGCGCAATTTTAAGCGCCCTAACACCCTCCCCTCCTCAACAACCAGATGAAGCAGCTGATGGAGTTGCATCGGATGGCAGAGCCGGCGATGAAGGATCTCTGCGTCGAGCTATGGCCTTCGGAGCCGCTGCCGAGCAGCTACTTCGGTTTGGTGCAGAGGCTGTACGATGCCACTCCCCGGATCGAAGCCTGGAAGCGCTCTGTGTGCATTGAGGGGGCTCGGAGGGCCTTCGGCAAAACAATGGTGCACTGGCCGGAGATCAAGCCAGCCGAAGTGGCGACCAGTCCTCCGCCTCTTGGGAAGGAGCATAGGCGCCCCGAGCAGTACTTCCCCATCGTGATGGATGGTGCTCGGGCCATAGAGGCCCAATGCTCAAAGGATGTAATTTATGAGTAGATTTATTTTTCTTGTATCTGAGGAGTTTAGAACCTTTGGCTTTGCTTGGAATGCAATGTGTTGGCTGTACATATAATGCCTGCTATGTTAATTTTGACTCCTGTGCGGCCGTTTCTTAACTGAAAGTTACCAGTCGTCGGCTTCAACCCCCTGTGCAGATACTGCATGGGCTGTTTCCTCGCCATACCTTAACCCTTAGCCGACGTCTCGGTGCCCGGAGGCGGTTGTATGTACGGAAAACAAGGCAATTAGACTATGCGGTTTTAGTGCTTTCACTTAGCCATAGGAGCTTGACGGCGGGGGCTGGTGACTAGCCCCCAGTGTATGTGATATCCGGATATACCGAGGTTGACACCATCATCACGTGATTCCTGTGACAGAGAACGCTTCGTTTAACACGGGCTAACCTCCAACGAGTCATCGGATCGCTGACCAGTTCTCGCTTATTATGATAGTCAGTTTTCGGCTTCCTCCACTGAGGTACTTAACCAGGCTAGCTAGAAGTACAATCACAGTGGTTCTCCCTTTACCCTCTTAGCCGAATAGTGCAGAACATAAGAGGCCAAACACAAGAGCCGGGCAACCCAACTATTGACCAAAGACACAATTCAGAACTGATTCATATAACGCAATATCCATGACACCGAGCACATAAAATAAAAGTTAGTGCCGGAATACAGTTTGAGGCCAGATTTATGTTCGAGCCCCTGGTCCATTAGCCGGTTACTAAAAAAAGGGTGTATCGTAATAGTTTACTTTGGCCTAAAAAGCGGAAAGGAATATGCAACATGAATGACTGCACAATTACCAGAGAAAAATTGGTCTTTATTTCCTTTGAATTTGTGACATCCAACCGTACAATCCGGACTGCCGAAGTAACTTTGATAGATACTTTAAGAAATAAATACATTAGAGTAAAGGTTTACACAGGGCCTTAATGAGTGGTTTGACGTCCCTACTACGCCCTGCTGCACGTCTGCGCCTTTGCTCTTTATGAAGCTTCCGTTTGAGCGAAGTTGTCGACTGTATGCTCGGCGGAAGTAGTAATGCTTGATAGACGAGCCCTTGGGAAAGGGTTTTGAGAAGTCGCTGTAGTATATCAGTTTGTCGCTGATCAGGCCCTAGATGGTGCCCGTTGTTGATGTTGATCCGAAAACATCTTTTGGCCATTGCTCGGTCGAGCCGAGCTCTCGGCCTTTGTTTAATGTGCCCCCACAACTGCCCATGGAATTTTGAGCACAAAATTGTGCACTCGAGGTACGTATTTCATGACTAGGTGGGCCGTGCTGTGGGGCGCATACCCCTATTTAGGGTGAGCATGGGAGTGCTCTAGGACCGAGGCTGTAGCTCGGGTGCGCTTGCGTGCATCCAGTGTCTTGGCAGTAGACTGAGCTTGTGACACTTCTTTGGCAGCTTGGACTTCGGCGGCTACAGCCACCGTATGTTCCTCAGTTCGGAGCGAGCGTTCGGTATTACCATTGATGGTAATAACGCCCTTTGGTCCTGGCATCTTGAGCTTTAGGTATGCGTAGTGTGGGACGACGTTAAAGCGGGCGAACGCTGTCCGGCCGAGGAGTGTGTGGTAACCGCTGCGAAAGGGGACAATATCAAAGATCAAGTCCTCGCTGCGGAAGTTATCGGGTGAACCGAAGACTACTTCCAATGTCACTGATCCTGAGTAGCGTGCCTCGACACCTGGGATTACACCTTTAAAGGTGGTGGTTCTGGGTTTGATCCTTGACAGGTCGATCCCCATTTTCCTCACTGTATCTGAGTAAATCAGATTGAGGCTACTACCTCCGTCCATAAGGACTCTAGTGAGGTGAAATCTGTCCACGATGGGGTTGAGCACCAGAGCCGCCGTTCCACCATGACATATACTAGTCGGATGGTCTCGACGGTCAAAAGTGATTGGGCAAGCCGACTGTCGGGGATATTATCCGGACCCAAGACCCGGCCTGAAGTTAACCCGGCCTGCTACAGTGTCATGCCTGAAGTTAACCTGGCCTGCTACAGTGTCAGGCCTGAAGTTAACCCGGCCTGCTACAGTGCCAGGCCTGAGGTTAACCCGGCTGCTACAGTGCCAGGCCTGAGGTTAACCCGGCCTGAGGATGAGAGCCGGCCTGAAGTTAACCCGGCCTGCTACAGTGCCAGGCCTGAAGTTAACCCGGCCTGCTACAGTGCCATGCCTGAAGTTAACCCGGCCTGCTACAGGACCCGGGCAAGTCAAAATGCAAGATGGAGATCCTTTAACTTGGAAGACACGGATGACATAGAGTAGGACTCCAATCAAGGGAATAACACAGAATCTCATGTAAGCCGCCCCTTCAACTTTTATAAGGAGGGGCAAGGCACCCCAAGAGGGACAAGTTTTTAGAGGTCAAGATAGACAAATAAATCTCGAGACAGATGTTTTGATAGTTCTCGAGACAGACGTTTTGATAGCTCTCGAGACAGTGTCAGGGAAACAGCACCCTTGTAACCGAGATTATGATCAATATCAATGAAGCAGGACGTAGGCTTTTACCTCCACCGCGAGGGGCTGAACCTGGGCAAAAACTGGCGTCTCTCGATTCCGACCAACCCCGTTCAAGCTACCTCCTAGGTGCGATGGCCTCACCACTAAGTCCTTTCACGAGGACATCTGCCGTGACGAAACCACGACACCGACCATGGTTTGAATTTCGGGGCTACCGGCTCTAAGGCGTAGACATCCCGAAATGCACGTTTCCGCTCCTTCTTCGGTATATGCGTGACGTAAATCATGTTCACGGTTTTTACCTCTGGAGGGAACTGCTTTTGGCCTCCATTGTTCGGTCCACGAGGTTCGTCGTCATCCTCGCTGCGGGGACCCTTGCCCTGTTCCTCGGCCGTGATATTGCCGGCCTGTTTGATTACCCAACAGTTACGGTTGGTGTGGTTGGCAGGCTTGTCTGGGGTGCCGTGAATCTGGCAGGGCCTGTCCAATATCCAATCCAGTGCAGACGGGTCGTCCCGGTTCCTATTGGAGTGTTTTTTCCACGATCCTGATTTCGAGCCGCTGAATCCGGCGTTTACCGCAGCATCATCGGCTTCGCTGCCGTTGCTTGTGCGCCGGCGCTTATTGTTCTTGTTGCGCCGGTGTTTCCCGTTCCCGTCTCGGGCCTCTGAAGTGTCGGGGTCTTCAGGGTGGCTGCTTCGACGAGCTAACCATCTATCCTCACCCGCGCAAAAGCGGGTCATTAGGGAGGTGAGGGCCGACATTGTTCTCGGCTTGTCCTGGCCGAGCTGGCGAGCGAGGCACTTGTCCCGAATACTGTGCTTCAATGCTGCTATTGCTTCGGCATCCGGATAGTCGACGATATGGTTCTTCTTGGTCAAGAACCGGTTCCAGAATTGCCGGGCTGACTCCCCAGGCTGCTGAACGACATGGCTTAGGTCGTCGGCGTCCAGTGGCCGAACATATGTGACTTGAAAATTAGCTCGGAATGTATCCTCTAGCTCTTCCCAGCTCCCGATGGAGTTTTCAGGTAGGCTGTTCAGTCAATGCCTTGCTGGTCCTTTTAGTTTCAACGGTAAGTATTTAATGGCGTGGAGACCATCTCCTTGGGCCATATGAATGTGGAGAAGAAAATCTTTGATCCACACGGCTGGGTTAGTTATCCCATCATATGGTTCTATATTCACAGGTTTGAACCCCTCGGGGAACTGATGCTGCATCACCTCATCAGTGAAACACATTGGGTGTGCGGCGCCCCTGATCCGGGCCACGTCACGCCAGAGATCGGTTGTCATTCGGGCACGGTGCTGCTCCCGAGCTCTGTCGTTCCTATCGCCCCAGGCTTGGTATCCGTCCCGTCCAGCGGGCGCGTGTTCTTTGGATCCATAGATGGATCTTGATTGGATCCCTCTGGCGTTCAGGTCGCGGCGCAGGTCGTATTGGTCGTCCGGTTGAACCGGGTCTTTGCCTGCTCGGCGAGGAGGTGCGGGTGGGTATTCGGTTTCTCCAGCCACCCTATCCCGTCCTCGGGGGGGGGGGGTCGGGCTGGCTTGTGTAAGTTCTTCTGGGAGGCATGGGCTCAAGGGCCTCGCCATGTTGAGCTGCCTGCCTCAGCCGCTCGCTTTTGAGCCGCCGTCGAGTAGCCTGCGCGGCCTCGATTCAGCGGTCTGCATCAAGCGCAGCCTCCGAGCAGTCTTCGCTGGTCTCCGCCATCTGCCGCGGCCCATCGTCGACCCGCCTCGCGCCAAGCTGCCGCTCCCGCGGCCTCGCCACGTTGAGCCGCCTGCCTCAGCCGCTCACTTTTGAGTCGTCGCCGTTCAACTCCACTGCCACTACGGTCAAGTCGCCGTCGGTTCATTCCAGCTGCTCTACCCTCCACCATCTGATGAGTCTGACTGGGAGCAATTTGTGTGGGCGCGGCAGACCTTGCTGGAACCCCCAGGCCGCCTTGCCGCCTCCGCCACCAAGCCGCCTCGCTGCTGCGAGCTCACCTCCACAAACCGCGCGCCGGGACTGGGTCGCCGCTCCGGCCGCCGAAGGTGCGCCTCGAGCCGGCCGCTTCCGCCACCTCGAGCCGTCGGACACCACCGCCGCAGTGGCCGCGGCCCTGCCGCCTCGAGCCAGGCCTCACCTTGAGCCGCCGGATTCTTCCACCGCTACAGTCGCCGCCGCGCCTTCGAGTCGCTTCCAAGCCGCCTCCACCGGCCACCTTCGAGCCGGCTGCCGCCAAGCCGCCCGCACCGCGGCCTCGCTCCACCTCGGCCGCAGGTCTGCCTTGCCTCCGAGTCGCCCGGCCCTCCGCCGCCGGGCTGCCGTAGCCCTGGTCTCGCCTTCGAACCATCTCGGCTGCAAGCCACTTTTTCTGCAGCAGTTTGCTTGCGAATCGCCACCGAGCCGCCGCCCAAAACTCCCCTGGCGGTGCGGCCTTGGGCCGCTGTCTCCACTTGCGTTCCGACCTGCTTCGCCACACCACCGCGGCCTCGCCTCAGCAGCAGAACGCCACCACGGCCTCGCCTCAGCGGCAGAACGCCTCTGCCGCGGCTGTTCCGAGCCGCCAAGTCGCCCCCGAACTGCCTCGCCTCCACCTCATCGCCAAGACGCCCTGGTCGCTTGCTTCCGTTTCATCCGATACCCTCACCTCAGCCACCCGCCTGGCTGACGCGCTCCTGCCGGGGCGGCCTTGTCCCGTCGGGGCAGAAAGAAGAAGAAAAAGGGGAATTTTGAGCTGGTGAGATAAAGGGAGGACTAGGCGCTTACTGCAAAAAAAAAGAGGGTGTGGTCAGCTCAAAATTCATCAGAGCACACCTGCTAATTATTGTGAGTATCTCCGACTCGCCCGCGGTTGACTTCAAACTCCCCCGCCGTCATCATCAATCCCCGTGGCTGATCGTTTCTAACAAAATATCTCAGGTGAAATCTATCCAGTCAGTTTTTATTGATACATTTTTTCGAGAACAATTACTCTAGCTTGCGATATTTTTTTATGCAGGACAATTGATCACTGCAAGGGCGATCGTCGTGCCACGGATATAGAGCTCGCGCTAACATTATCATGCGCCAGCAACCGACCGTGCCTTACTGCTCAATGGACAGGCGCACAAGTTGCCGCCGCTGCGGTTTGGTTAATTTCAACAAACAGCCGGGACAAACCATCGGCCAGATTACTGACACGGCTTATACGGGATCATCTATGACCCGCCACGGTCGACCTCAACCATCCGCGGATTCACATCGCGTTATCAACGCCAAGGACATACAACAAGCGTCGCGAAGATAATCAACTCGCCACACGCCTCTGTTTTCAATCAAATTCAGCTTTCGGCTGTCAACAATATGGCGACTTATGCCACAAACAAGTGAAGAGTCTCAAGCCACCTCATCGAGTCGACCTAAGACTCGGGGGCTACACAGACATGACCCGGCAGATTTGGCCCGTTTCAACAAATACAAGAACCCCGGGTCATTGAAGGGAAGACAACCTGGTCCCGGGGACTGCTGCTTTATTTGCGAAAAGGTAAAGGTTGCCAAAGAGAACTAGCTGCCATGATGCGCAGTTCAAACATAGGTATCCTGCCTTATTGGCGAAAAAGTAAAAGTTGCCCAAGAGAACTAGCTGCCACGATGCGCAGTTCAAACATGGGTATCCTGCTCAATAATGATCAAAGGAATGCTGGCTTATCTGGACCCCAGATGTTTTGAAGTAGTAGCATTGTCTCCTGTATATCCTATGCTGAGCTTTTCCATGATCATATGGTTACTTGGGGGCTTCCAACTCATCGAGTTTAGCTTACAAAACCCTTTTAGCCCGGCGAAATGCCAAAATATACTTGGTTAAACCTGCCTGTTCGCAAGATGCTAATCCCTAAAAAGCGACCCGGCGTACGCATGATGAATCAATCACAAAGGTGACCCTGAATTCATCAGAGTTAAAACGTTCGATTGGTTGTGTGAGAGCCGGCTTTCAGAGAGATAGGACAAATCAAAAGAGGCCAAAAAGCCTGCTTCCACAGGAAGCGAAACCATGACTCGAGCCTCGAAAGCCGGTCTTGTGCCATGCCTCAAAAGCTGGCGTTTTTATATACTCTGTTATCATACACATACATCATCATACATTGCATCATCATACAATGCATCATATATGCATGAACATATTAGTTTATGTTGCAGGAGCCGGTTTTCAAACCGGGTTACATTGTAATTCTGCAGGAACAAGCAAATCTTTAATAGCCAAAATGGCTGGATTTTCATCATGATTTATTATAACCAGTATTACATGATTGAGATATCAATTCTCCTATTTTCCTGGGTACAATTCCAGCCGGGTCACATATAATACCTGCCATTTAATTGACCGGGTTTTTGGTTATTCAACATGTGCTTTGTAGAAGACTACAACACTTATGGATTTTTTCACACATATTTGTCGGTTTGCACTCCAACCACGGCCAAGGATTTCTTTTATGGCAAAGGCATCACAGAGTGGATATGATTTTATTCTGCAATGGAAGAAAGAGTCCCGAGTCGCCGCAGGCACACGACCCGGCCCTTGGGGGCTACATTATTCAAATCAAGATTATATCAAGTATGAAAGTCCCATGTCACTGTAAGCATGTACCACGGCACTTGGGGGCTAATGCATGGTCATTTTTACTAGTCTCATTGAAGACCCGGCCCATCACATAATGATAAGCTGGCCCTTGGGGGCTACCGATTGCTCCTGTCAAAAATTCCAAGTACACAAGCCTTAATAGTGACCTGAAGCTTGGGGGCTACATCATATGATGTTCTTTTCAAAGGAGTACATGTAAGTCCCAAGTCGCTGCAAGCAAACGACCTGGCACTTGGGGGCTACAACAGTCAGTTGTTTAAATAGATCAAAAGGTCCAAGTTGAAGACCCGGCCCATCGTATACTGATGAGCCGGCCCTTGGGGGCTACACATGTGAAGTGCAAAACTTTAAGTTCATGATTGAAGACTCAGACGGATAACCCAGATTTTTCTCCAAAGTTGCAACATTTATATTTAAGCAAGTCTTAAGCTATCACTTTGCTCTACTCTTAAGACTTGGGGGCTACAGATTATCTCCTCCAAGCTATTCAGACAAGTTAGCTCAACATCATACGGATTTTTTATTCATTTTTCATCAAAGTCTGAACCATTGAAAATTGGCACAACATCAGACGGATTTTCTTTTTATCAAGCCAAGGCATTTGAAGACAGCTCAAAAATATCATAAGGGTTATTTTTTCTGCATGGAAATAGCGTCAACATGTTGATATGACAGAAACTCAGGAGCTTAGCATTAATAAATCCAAGCTAACCTGGGGGCTAATGTCGGGGGTATTACCCGGAGCCAAGACCCGGCCTGAAGTTAACCCGGCCTACTACAGTGTCAGGCCGGAAGTTAACCCGGCCTGCAACAGTGCCAGGCCTGAAGTTAACCCGGCCTGCTACAGTGCCAGGCCTAAAGTTAACCCGGCCTGCAACAGTGCCAGGCCTGAAGTTAACCCGATCTGCTACAGTGCCAGGCCTGAAGTTAACCCGGTTGCTACAGTGCAAGGCCTGAGGTTAACCCGGCCTGAGGATGAGAGCCGGCCTGAAGTTAACCCGGCCTGCTACAGTGCCAGGCCTGAAGTTAACCCGGCCTGCTACAGGACCCGGGCGAGTCAAAATGCAAGATGGAGATCCTTTAACTTGGAAGACACGGATGCCTTAGAGTAGGACTCCAATCACGGGAATAACCCGGAATCTCATGAAAGCCGCCCCTTCAACTTATATAAGGAGGGGCAAGGCACCCCAAGAGGGACAAGTTTTTAGAGGTCAAGATAGACAGATAAATCTCGAGACTGATGTTTTGATAGGTCTCGTGACAGACGTTTTGATAGCTCTCGAGACAGAGTCAGGGAAACAGCACCCTTGTAACCGAGATTATGATCAATATCAATAAAGCAGGACGTAGGCTTTTACCTCCACCGCGAGGGGCCGAACCTGGGTAAAAACCGGCGTCTCTCGATTCCGACCAACCCCGTTCAAGCTACCTCCTAGGTGCGATGGCCTCACCACGAAGTCCTTTCACGAGGACATCTGCCGTGACAAAACCACGACACCGACAATGGTTTGAATTTCGGGGCTACCGGCTCTAAGGCGTAGACATCCCGAAGTGCACGTTTCCGCTCCTTCTTCGGTATATGCGTGACGTAAATCATGTTCACGGTTTTTACCTCTGGACGGAACTGCTTTTGGCCTCCATTGTTCGGTCCACGAGGTTCGTCATCATCCTCGCTGCGGGGACCCTTGCCCTGTTCCTCGGCCGTGATCTTGCCGACCTGTTTGATTACCCAATAGTTACGGTTGGTGTGGTTGGCAGGCTTGTCCGGGGTGCCGTGAATCTGGCTGGGCCTATCCAATATCCTATCCGGTGCAGACGGGCCGTCCCGGTTCCCTTTGGAGGGTTTTTTCCGCGGTCCTGATTTCGAGCCGCTGAATCCGGCGTTTACCGCTGCATCATCGGCTTCGCTGTCGTTGCTTGTGCACCGGTGCTTATTGTTCTTGTTGCGCCGGTGTTTCCCATTCCCGTCTCGGGCCTCTGAAGTGCCGGGGTCTTCAGGGTGGCTGCTTCGACGAGCTAACCATCTATCCTCACCCGCGCAAAAGCGGGTCATTAGGGAGGTGAGGGCCGACATTGTTCTCGGCTTGTCCTGGCTGAGCTGGCGAGCGAGCCACTCGTCCTGAATACTGTGCTTGAATGCTGCTATTGCTTCGGCATCCGGATTGTCGACGATCTGGTTCTTCTTGGTCAAGAACCGGTTCCAGAATTGCCGGGCGGACTCCCCGGGCTGCTGAACGACATGGCTTAGGTCGTCGGCGTCCAGTGGCCGAACATATGTGCCTTGAAAATTAGCTTGGAATGCATCCTCTAGCTCTTCCCAGCTCCCGATGGAGTTTTCGGGTAGGCTGTTCAGCCAATGCCTTGCTGGTCATTTGAGTTTCAACGGTAAGTATTTAATGGCGTGGAGATCATCTCCTCGGGCCATATGAATGTGGAGAAGAAAATCTTCGATCCACACGGTTGGGTTAGTTATCCCATCATATGGTTCTATATTCACGGGTTTGAACCCCTCGGGGAACTGATGCTGCATCACCTCATCAGTGAAACACATTGGTTGTGCAGCGCCCCTGATCCGGGCCACGTCATGCCAGAGATCGGTTGTCATTCGGGCACGGTGCTGCTCCCGAGCTCTGTCGTTCCTATCGCCCCAGGCTTGGTATCTGTCCCGTCCAGCGGGCGCGTGTTCTTTGGATCCTTATGGATCTTGACTGGATCCCTCTGGCGTTCAGGTCGCGGCGCAGGTCGTATTGGTCGTCCGGTTGAACCGGGTCTTTGCCTGCTCGGCGAGGAGGTGCGGGTGGGTTTTCGGTTTCTCCAGCCACCCTATCCCGTCCTCGGGTGGGGTGGTCGGGCTGGCTTGTGTAAGTTCTTCTGGGAGGCATGGGCTCAAGGGCCTCGTCCTCGAATTCGGGGAGCAAGCGCCGCCGTGGGTAACTCTTGTATTGACCCTGGCGTTGATCGTCGAGGCCTTCTTCAGCTGCTAAGACCATCGTCCATCTATCGTTCAGCGTATCCTGCAAGGCTTTTAGCTGCTGTTGTTTCCTCTTCAAGCTTCGGGCAGTGGCGATGAGCTGCTGTTTGAATCTTTCCTGCTCCAGGGGGTCCTCTGGGACGATGAAGTCCTCGGGTCCGAGGCTATCCTCCTCTTCGGACGGAGGGAGGTAATTACTGTCCTCGGAATCCTCGGGGTCCTCGGGGCCACCCTGGTCCTCGTGCCCTTCGGGGGCGTCGTGGCGCTGCTCGGGAGTGTTGTCGCTGAGCTCCCCAAAGTTGTCCGGAGTCTCGTTGTCTCCGGTGCCATTTGTGTCTGTATGATTTTCCTTGCCCTTTCCTCGCCCTCTGGCTCACCATCATCGGCGTCTGGGCGGTTCTTCGTCGGGGCCATCGCCATCCTTCTTGGTTGTGTCGCCATCCTTCTTGGGGGTATCGACCATATAAACATCATAGGTGGAGGTGGCGGTCCACTTTCTGGTGTTGGAGGTGGCAATGGAGGGAGCCGTATAAGGCGGGACGTCGATATCCTCGTCCATGTCGTCAGCCTCCTCGGAGGCGTAGTCCAGCATGTCGGTTAAGTCTTCGACAGTGGCTACCAAGTGGGTGATTGGTGGGATGCAAAATTCACCGCGGATGGCCTCCTGTCCGACTTGCTCCTGGTCTGAGGACGAGCCATCCGCGATACTCATCTTCTGGATCCGATCTAACATCTCGCTTAAAAACGAGAGGTCCACCGGATTCATGCTCGGGCAGCCATCGGAGTTACGCTCCGGTGCACCAATACTGGGAGTGCGTTCGGCCAAGGGTAACCCTTGGTTTTCTGGCGCCCGGGGTCGGATCTGAACTCAAGGCTAGATCCGAACTGAGGCCCAGCCCGGAGACAGGGACGAGGATAGAATCCAAAGTCAAGGCCTCGGGATTGTTAGGCTCCTCGGGTAAAGCCGAGAACCCAGTAAAGACCAGATCGCCCCGGGAGTCGGTGACGTACTCCAGGTTGCCGAACCTGATTTCCTGCTCGGGGACAAAGCCAGCGACCTGGCCAAGGTAACCGGTTGGGTCGGCATGCAGTACGATGTTGCCGAATGCAAAAAGCTAACCGGGGATGAATATGACCCCGCTGCAGATGCCATCGCTAATGACAAGGTGAGCCATTGATCCTTGGTGTCCCAGCGGCGGAGCTCTCGATGAAAGCACCAATGTCGGTACTAAAACCGGCAGATCTCGGGTAGGGGGTCCGAACTGTGGATCTAGGAATCAATGTGTAACAGTGAACATAGAGACAGTGATTTACCCAGGTTTGGGCCCTCTCGAAGAGGTAAAACCCTACGTCCTGCTAGTTTGTATTGATGCGGTGGTATGAAGGTTACAAAGTTGATCTACCTCGAGATTGGATGAGCTAAACCCTAGGTTGGTTTCCTGCCTCCCCTACGGACAAAACCCTCTGGTTTATATAGACACCAGAGGGACCTTGGGTTACATATGGTCGGTTACCATCAGGGGATAATCATGCCAGTCACGCCAATTATTCCTTGGAGGAGACGCCAAGTCTTCGGAGGTTTCCTTCTGGTGCACGGGGTCGCCCACAATCCGTCCTTCCATTGATGAGTAAAGAGCGGCCCACTAATCCAGCCTGCGAGAGATAGGCCGGTGTCCCAAGTACCCCCTAATACGGGACACCCTCACTGGCATCGAAGGTAAGCCGCCTTTGTTGCCTTTTACTCCATCAATTTTTTTCCTTTTACCCTAGTAATAATAATATCTTCCCGCCATGATACAGGACGATGATGACTGGTGGCGGGTTGAAATTTAAGACCCTACTCCTCCTCCGGAAAGTGATGGGGAAGATTCAGACAATGATGAAGATAATGAGGTAGAACTTCACTCCCTTGGCCGCCTTTTTAATCAACTTGCTGATGCCGACTCTTCATAGGAAGAAGCTAAAATCAGCCATACCATCAAGCTAGAGGTAATTTCGATCTCTTCAGACTCTGACTCTCCAAAACCCGTCCAAAAGAAAACCCGGGTTGCAGTCCGCAAAGTCCGAAAGAAACCCCGGGTTACTTTTCGTAAAGTCCCTTTTTCACACCAACATGCTCACTTAGATCCCCAATTTCTTTTGAAGAAAACACAACACGCCAGCACCTCCAAAAGAAAAACCCGGAGCAGTGAAGGGGAATTGAGTGGCGGCCTTCCAAATGAGCCGCCATCCCGTAGAGCGCGGACAGAGGTGCTTCTTAGTCCAACTCCCTCTTTTCCTCTAGCTGGTTGTTTCAAGGAACACTTACATTTAAATGACTCGGCATATCAGACGTCCCCCTTTTCGGATGAATCAAGCGGTACTCAAGTGCTGGCTTTCAATATCAACCCTGGGTAAGTAATTTAATCATTCTTGTGTCATATAGCGGTTTCTTACCCTTCATCTTTTAATTAAATAACTCCTTGTTCCTTGTACAGCGCCAAGGACATTAAGAAGAAAGCGCCCGCCGGGTCATCTGACTTGGTCATTCAAACAAGCCCTCAGGAGGAAACAGAGGCCGCCTTGGTCACCCAGGAGGAGCCGGCGTTCCAGAACAGCCTGCCACCTCAGGATCTTGTTGCGAGCCCGGCTCATGCCTCCTCTCCTGTTCAGGAGAAGGAAAATTTAACTGAAGATCAACCTGAACAGCAGCCCGTGGCGCTGGCTCAAGACGAAGTAGTGGTGATCAGTGAACGGCATTCTGCTCCACTAGAGGCCTCTACTATCCTCACCAAAGTTCCTGCCAAGCCTGAGCCGCCCTTGAAAACCAAGGGGAAGGCAGCTCTTGACTTCTCCACCTTTGAAGAACAGGACGCCAACACCCTGCACCAAGCTGTGCTGACCCAGCTGTCTGAAAGCCGGGACACAGAAATTGCCATGGTATCTTCATTGAAGTGGAAATACAAGGTAACCTACGCCTTCTGTCATGAACCATATATATATATATGTAGCCCCCAAGGGCCGGGTCATTATAGAATGATGACCCGGGACTTTAAAATATTTCCTTACATGGATAACCTCAAACAGTGGCAACCAAAGGCCGGGTCATCATATTATGACGGGCTGACCTCCATATGTAGCAAGACAGATCAAATTATGCATTAGCCCCCAAGTGCCATGTGGAATGCCTGCATTTGCGTGGAACTTGCTTTTCTGTTTTTCAGAAGCGCTGAAACATGTAGCCCCCATGTGTCGGGTTGGCCGGAAGGGTGGCTAGGGACATGCTTATATGATGTATGACTGAAACTTCCTTGCAGGACATGCTCGATCAAGTGGAGGCTCAGGCTTCCTTCTTCCAAAAGGAAGCAAAGAAGGAGAAAAGATTGCGTAAAGAAGCTAAAAAATCATCTGCCGAAGCCAACAAATCCCTGGCCATTCTTAGGAGCACCTTGCAAGAAACTGAAGCAGCAAGAGCCACCCTAGCCACGCGTGCTGAACAGGCCGAGGCCAAACTTGAGCCGGTAACTCAAGAGCTAGCCACGCTAAAGGGCCAGATCACAGCCATGTGCATGGCCATCTTCGGTAAGTAAAAAGACTGCCATGAATCAATTATCCCAACTTAATATGCTAAGCTGGCTTTTTATTGATTGTGTGTACTTATCGTTGAAGGCCGTAAGAACCAGACCCTTGTGCATCAGCCACTTGTGAAATTGAAGGCGGTTTATACCTTCGTGGAGCAGTTGTACATAGGCGGGTCTCGTTGTGTAATGTCCACGAAAAATACCAAGACACCACCACAGCTGATTGCTGACATGTTGAAGGAACTATTAGTTGTGCCCAAGTGGGTTGAAGAATTGAAGAAGGTGGCTTGTCGCACTGGTGCTCTGACAGTTCTCGCTCGCGCCAAAGCTTATGTGCCAGAACTAAACCCGGCTCAGATTGTGGGCGGGTATCCGGAGTTCAATGTGGATGACACCCCATTTTCTGAGAAGGACTTCAAACGCTGCATAAAGGACACCCGGGTCACCGCCACTGCTATCGCCGAAGAGGCGGACTTGTCCAGGTACCAGGCCGGTTATACAGAGGATAATGAATGGATTGAGCCGCCAAACTTTCCACCGGTGGCCCTTACTCGAGCGCGTAAGCAATCTTTTGCCCCTGAAGTTGATCCCTCTTCTATGATTTCCGCCGATGCAATGTTTGAAGCATTACGCTCCATTCAGTGGTCGACCGGCGAGTCCACAAGTCAAGAAGAGGTGGAGGATGACGACAACCGCGAAGAGCCGGGTCAAAGCGCTCCTTGATTATCCTGTGTCCTTAGTCTGGCACATACCGGCTCTTCTTTGATTGTAGTGGAACTTAGGAGAAATAACATTTTTGCCTGCAGCCCAATGGGCGACTTGTAATAGCTTAGCGTCAAACACTTGTTGCTGATGCCAGTGCCATCGTATACTATGCTGTTATTGCCTGTACAAATACTTTTGTGGATGCCTTGCTACTGTGAATCCTCTTTTGGGCCTCGAGAGCCGGTTTTTGCAATGAGAGTGATTCTGCTGAAACAATAACAATTGCATATAATAATAATTGTGATTGATGAAATCACATAAATAACTAGTAACTTTGTTACTGTTTGTAATGAATCAGAATATCAAATTTGACTAAGGTAGATGCTATGTATGAATGTATGCATGTATGCAGAGATGAGATGAATATAGCAAAGAGAACATGACCGTAACAAGCCGGTTTTTAAAACACAACTTGAAAAGGCCGGCTTATAAAGCTCAAGCCTGAATTTGCTTTCATGAAGCTGGCATTTTGGCATGTTGGTTTATCCTCGCTTTCTGAAAGCCGGCTCTCACGCAACCAATCGAATGCTTTAACTCTGATGAATTCAGGGTCACCTTTGTGATTGACTCATCAGGCGTACGCCGGGTCACCTTTAGGGAGTAGCATCTTGCTAACAGGCAGGTTTAACCAACTTGTGGCATCTCGCCGGGTTAAAGGGTTTTGTAAGCTAAACTCAATGAGTTGGAAGCCCCCAAATAACCAAGGATCAACAAAGAAAGACTCCACACACAATTTTGAACGCGAAACGACAAAACTCTCTGATACAGAGTTGTCGGTCTTTATTTCATTGATCATGAAATATGTATATACATGATAGAAGGTATGTACAAAGATGTGACCCAGTCGATGACTTAGGTGTAGTATGGCCGGAGCTGGGCAATGTTCCAGGGCCGGCTTGTTTCCTCCTCAGAGGTTCGTGACTTGTCTGCCTCACGTATGTCAACCAGGTAATATGACCCATTGTTGACATTTTTGCTGACCACAAAGGGCCCTTCCCAAGGTGGTGAAAGCTTATGCATGCCTGTCTGGTCTTGTATCAGACGAAGCACTAAGTCACCTTCCTGAAAATTGCGGCTTTGAACTCTACGGCTGTGATAGCGATGTAGGTCTTGTTGATAAATTGCTGATCTGGACGCAGCAAGTTCGCGTTCTTCTTCCAGGGCATCAAGAGCGTCTTGTTGAGCTTGCTCATTACCAGATTCCACATAAGCCGCCACTCGAGGGGAGTCGTGATGAATATCGCTTGGAAGTATAGCTTCTGCACAATAAAACAGGAAAAACGGCATATAGCATGTTGATCTGTTGGGAGTAGTCCGTATGCTCCAAAGCACCGCAGATAATTCTTCTTCCCAGCAACCCGACATGCGCTGTAAAGGCACCATGAGCTGGGGTTTGATACCACACAGTAATTCCTGATTGGCTCTTTCCGCTTGCCCGTTGAACTGAGGATGCGCAACCGATGCTAACTCAAGCCGGATGTGCTCCTGTTGACAGAATTGTTTCATGACTCCCTTGGAAAGATTGGTTCCATTGTCTGTGATGATACTGTGTGGATAGCCAAATCGAAATATCAACTTTTTTAGAAACTTGACGGCTGTAGCAGCTTCACAACGGCTGACTGGCTCCGCTTCTACCCACTTGGTAAATTTATCCACAGCCACCAATAGGTGTGTATGCTTGTTCTTAGAACGTTTGAAGGGTCCAACCATGTCAAGCCCCCAGACCGCAAAAGTCCAAGTTATCGGGATCATCCTCAACTCTTGAGCCGGCACATGAGCCTAGTGAGCATATTTCCGGCAACCATCACATTTGCGTACAATATCCCCTGCATCAGCATGAGCTGTGAGCCAGAAAAGCCTTCGCCACAAGTGATCGTGAGCCGGCGTGGTGACCACAATCGCCAGAGTGAATCTCATTGAGAATAGCGCGGCCCTCCTCTGGTGAAACACAACACTGAAAAACACTAGTGACACTGCGCCGATGCAACTCGCCATTGACGATAGTCATAGACTTAGATCGTCTGATGATCTGTCATGCAAGGATTTCCTCTGTTGGAAGTTCTCCTCAGCTTAGATAAGTCAAGTAGGGGACTGTTCAATCAGGTATAGCATTCATAGTAGCCACTAGAGCTGCCACCGGGTCGGGAATAGCCAAGTCCTCCTCTGTTGGTAACTTGACAGACGGGTTGTGCAAAACGTCCAGGAAAACATTGGGTGGCACCGGCTTGCGCTGAGAAGCCAAGCGAGAGAGTGCATCTGCCGCCTCGTTCTGCCGGCGGTCAATATGATCAACTTGATAACCTTTGAAGTGTCCAGCAATGTTGGTGACCGCGTGCCGATAAGCCGCCATAAGGGGATCCTTGGAATCCCATGTACCAAAAACCTGTTGGGCCACCAAGTCTGAGTTGCCCAAACACCTGACCCGGCTCAAGTTCATTTCCTTGGCCATTCGAAGCCCATGAAGCAAAGCCTCATATTCTGCTGCATTGTTAGTATAGGGGAACATAAGTCTTAAAACATAACAGAACTTATCTCCTCATGGGGAAGTAATCACAACTCCAGCTCTCGAGCCTTCGAGCTGCCTTGAGCCGTCAAAGTGTATGGACCAGTATGTTGTGTCGGGCTTCTCTTCGGGAGCCTGTAACTCTGTCCAATCATTAATGAAATCCACCAATGCTTGAGATTTTACTGCTATGCGGGGCACATATTTGAGATGATGCAGACCGAGCTCGATGGCCCACTTAGCAACCCGGCCCGTGGCCTCCCGGTTCTGGATTATATCCCCAAGAGGTGCTGAGCTGACCACAGTGATTGGATGTTCATGGAAGTAGTGCTTCAGCTTGCGACTAGCCATAAACACTCCGTAGACCAGCTTCTGCCAATGCGGATATCTCTGCTTGGACTCGATTAACACTTCACTGATATAATATACAGGGTGCTGAACTGGATATTCCTTGCCATCCTCCTTGCGCTCTACGACGACTGCCACACTTATAGCCTTGTTGTTGGCAGCAATATATAACAACATTGGTTCCTTCTCACGAGGGGCAGCAAGGACCGGCGGCTTAGACAACTGCTTCTTGAGGTCCTCAAAACCTTATCTACAGCGTCACTCCAGACGAAGTTATCCAACTTCTTAAGCAACTGATACAACCGAATTGCTTTCTCTCCAAGCCGGCTTATGAACCGGCTCAGCGCCGCAACCTGCCCAGCCAGCTTCTGCACGGCATTTAGATTGGCCGGCTTAGCCATGGTCGTGATTGCTTTGATCTTTTCTGGGTTAGCTTCAATGCCACACTCGGAAACAAGAAATCCCAGAAGCTTTCCTGCAGGGACACCAAAAACACACTTCTCCAGGTTAAGGTTCATCTGGTAGACACGGAGATTGTCAAATGTTTCCTTGAGATCCTCCAACAGGGTTTCTTTCTTTCGAGACTTAACCACAATATCATCAACATAAGCATGAATGTTCCACCCGATCTGTTTGTGAAAGCAGGTTTGGACACAATGCTGGTAAGTCACCTATGCACACTTCAGACCAAATGGCATGGTTGTATAACGAAAAGCCCCAAAGGGTGTGATGAAAGCCGTCTTTTCCTGATCCTCCAGCTTCATTTTGATCTGATGATAACCGGAGTAAGCATCCAGGAAGCATAAACACTCACAACCCACCGTAGCATCGATGATCTGGTCAATACGGGGCAAGGCAAAGGGGTCACTAGGACAAGCCTTATTTAGATCTGTGTAATCAACACACATCGGCCAAGTCCCGTTTTTCTTCAGAACAAGTACCGGGTTGGCTAGCCATTCAGGATG
This sequence comes from Elymus sibiricus, assembly GCA_039707655.1. Lineage (NCBI taxonomy): Eukaryota > Viridiplantae > Streptophyta > Magnoliopsida > Poales > Poaceae > Elymus > Elymus sibiricus. Next base: position 207,771,479 of record CM077674.1, read on the forward strand.
GAAGACTTCGACGATGAACCCAGCAGCTAGGAGCCAGGCCACTTTTTCGCCAATAGCTTTCCGCCTTTCTTCATTAAAGGAACGGAGATACTGGCGAACTGGCTTAAACTTGGGGTCCACATTGAGGGAGTGCTCAGCGAGTTCTCTTAGTACACCTGGCATGTCAGAAGGTTTCCATGCAAAGATGTCCCAGTTCTCGTGGATGAACTCGATGAGCACTATTTAGGATCCATATTTGCCCCTATGGTGAACTTCTTAGAAGAATTGCCCGGGGTGAAATCAACTTGCTTTGTGTCTCTGGCCGACTTAAACTTGAGCAAAGGGTCTGACTCCGTCGTGGGCTTCTTCAGGGAGGTCCTATCGGATGGGTCAACGTTGTCCTTATAATATCGCAATTCTTCTGCAGAGCAAGCCATCTCGGCATATGCTGCATCTCCTTCCTCGCACTCGAGTGCAATCTTCCGGTTGCCTTCAACTGTGATGGTGTGACACCCTGGTTTTTCCAGCTTTTCTTCCCAAATTTTATTTGAGAATTTTTATTTGAATTTGGCTTGGATCTGTTTCTGAATGGCTCTATGGACTTAAACCTTCGGAAATTTCTTTTGATTTTCTTTCCCATGTGACTCAGGCTCTCAAGAACTTCTCTCAAGTCATGTCACTTCCACTCTTGCCCTATCTCAATTTTATTCCAACCTAATAGTCCTTTTTCCATTATTTGGGAAATTTCTGTTCTTCCAAAAATCCCAAGAAAACTCTCATAAATCTTGTGCACCATCTGAACCTGTGATATGTGAAAATATTCAGGATTTGCTCCTCATGGTGAGCACAGCACCCAATCTTTGATTCTGGTCAAAATTACAGTTTGTGAGGCAACTATGTTTTATATTGCTTCAAAAATTCTTAAATTAATCCAAGACATTCTCCTAACCATATGATCAGTCTCCACAAATTTTGAGCTCATTTCATTCAGCCAATTTTTCTATAAAACTCTCCCAAGTTTCTGTCCAGTGGGAAGTGTTGTGAAGGAAGTACCCTGTACACTAACCCAAATGGACTGAAATTTTTATGGTATGTTGGCATTCCCAAATCACCCACAAATACCAAATTTTAACTTCAGAAACCATCCAAGTGAGTGCAACATCCTCTGCAATGTTTCTGGATCAAAGAGGCAGTTGTGAAGCAACCATGCTCTACACTGATCTTTTTGGTCTGAATTTTTCCCAGCATATGATCCTTCCTACTGCATTTCAGTATGGCAAACTCCCTCTCTCAAATCCATAGCCATTTTCCCTTAACTTGCTGCCCAAGTTGATGACCAGAAACTTCCAGTGAACCTCGCCAGCTAGCCAGGCTAGCTCTTGTCAAACTAGCTGCACCAGTAGTCCTCTGGAAGGAGGGACTAGCGCACGGACATGACCAGGCAGGCCAGAGCACGCCACGTGCACCAGTGCACGTGGTGACCATGCGTCTGGCCGAGCCAAAACCGTGCTCTGCACGGCGGCCGCGTCGGACACGCTCGTTTCAGTCACCTCTCCATGTCTCTCCTTGTCCTAGCATGCCGACGTCGTCGCCGCCGTCCACCTGGCCTGCCTGGACCCTTCTACTCTCTCTGGCGAGGCTCGCCGCCGCACATGGCCAAGTGCGTGCACGGGTGGCACAGTGCCCGTATGGGGTGAGCTGGCTGGCAGCTTCCCGGCGCGCCGTCGCCTTGTGCTTAACTCCCCTGACCTCTCCCGTCGCTTCATCTCGCTCCGCGACGGCCACCTCACCGTACCCGCTCTGACGACGTGGCCGTGGCGCCGAGCAGCTCGGCCATTCTCCACCTTCCTATAAAAGGCCCTCCCGGCCTCGTCTCTCCTCACCAATCCACCCCTCTCCCTCTCAATCGCCGCCCAGTAGCTCCGGAGCAAGCCAAGAGGCTCTCCTTCCCCAACTCCGGTGAAGTGCTCCGCCGTTCTGCCCCTGCTTGTCCGACTCGCTCCGCCCACCCTAGCTCCTCCTGAGGCCACCCCTGAGCTCGTGGCACTCCACTGACCCTTCCCAGCCCTTGCTCTGCCCAAGAACTCACCGGAGTCGTCGGATCCGTCAATCCCCGAAGAGAGCCGCCGCCTGAGACGAAGGGGATGACGCCGTCCGGCCATCTCCCGACAAGCTGCGGGTACCGAAGTGCTCGCCGTTGTCTGCCCGATCCATCCCCGCCGTCCCTGGAGCTCGCCGCCGTCGCTATCGCCGGCAACCGTCGCCGGTGAGCCGCCGTTCTCTGTTCCCTCCCTTTCTCTGTTCGAACCTGGCAGGCGGGCCCCGCACGTCAGCGACTCCAGCCGCGGCCGAACCGGTACGTAAGTGGAGGCGCCCGGCTGGTTTACGCCTTCGACGTGGCCTCCCCTAGGTTTTTCTGTTTTTCTGTTTAATTCAAATAATTCCAGAACTTTGACTGAACTTTGAACAGCCATAACTTTTAAACCATAAGTCCAAATGAGTTCATTCTTTTTTGCATTATTTTTCTTATGAGCTCCTCTTTCTGCTGTAAAAAATTGGGATTTTTATCTGTTGTCTAGAATTTCTGGTCAATAGAAAATGCTTTATGTGGTATTTGAAAATGCTTTCAAAAATGTTTTTCAGACTTGTTTGCCTAGTTGGTGAAGACCAGGAGTACTCCCACACTCTGTTGGAGTGAGGCAAGCCACAACTCTCATTTGCATAATTGCAATGCAATATCATAGTTTAAATAATGCCAATTATGAATTAATTATGAATGGATTAATTTATGCAATACTTTGGAGATGTTGAATAAGTTACTGTCATGATGATGTTGAGATTTTGGATTAGTGGGAGAATTTCAGATTTATGTCGTAGTGCTGTCAGCCTGTGAGATTACCGTCCATGATTATTTTGTGATGCCACCGGTACTGGATATATGGGATCAGTAGTAGAAGATGACCATGATGTTCATCGGATTTCTAGTTGGTTATTGTGATAACCTGGATTACTTGTATATCAGAGTGTCAGTAATGACTATGATTATTCGGGGATAAAATCCTTCATCGTTGATCAAGTGCCACTGAACCGAACTTCCCAGTGCAGTCACACCTGCCGGAATGGGACGGCCTTGGCTTGGTCTAACAGCGTGCTCTTTTAGTCGGTACCACCAAAGAGGGAAGGTTATGCGTGCTTACTGCCCTGATCAGGTAGACGACGATAACCTTGTGATCCCAGTTTGGTTTCGAGCTCAGGTCCCCGTTTGGGACAATTAGTTGGCCACGACGGTGGCAGGTGTCACAAGGTGACACAGGGGCCACCCAGGGTAGGACTCCGGGGGAGGATGATTGTCGATGGTACGATGGAGAGTCACGGGTTAGGCAAGTTTCGTTGGAGCAACACCAGTCCACCCGAAAAGGGAAGTGTACCGTGGTACAGGGCCAGGAGCTTCATAGTGTGGGTAAAGTGCGCAACATTTGCAGAGTGTAAGAATCTATTCGAATAGCCGAGTCCACGGTATTGGACGCAGTTCATACTAAGTCACAGTGTCTGATCAACACCAATGAGGGAATGACGTGTTAATGATGGAAGAACTCGTCTCAGTAAGGTTAGATGACCGATGGTTGTGTGATTTGCTGGTAATGATTAAGGATGATGATTATCGGAAGATCTTGAGGTTACCCTGAGTTGGTCACAAGAATAAGTGGTTTAACCAGGTGGTTCAGAGTAAAGGGGTTCTACAGTGGTAACAAGTTTGATGGTGGTAGCAACAGCATGTTAATATTTCCTTCCACCCTTTCAGTAGCATTTAAATCTGGTTTAATCAAGATTGCTATGACATTGTTATGCCTTGATGCTCTTGAATGTTGCGAGCTTGCGAGTACATTCAAAGTACTCACCTGTTGTGTCATGCCAGTTTGCAGGTGTTGCCATGTTTGCATAATGGAGGTGTGCATTGCGAGCTAGGACATGTCCTTTGCTAGAGTCCCTGCGGAGTCGAGTCCATTTCGACGCTGCGATTCTGCTGCTAGGATTCGAGCCGCTGCTAGCATAGAATTGTCGTAGCAAGCGTAGCTTTGCCAAGGCAACCCTTTGTAATATCTCAAACCCTTGTACCCGTCTATTTGTAATAAAGAGCTGATTTGTTCTATGCCAAGCAGTGCCGTATTCCACAAGACTTGATCCCAGGGCTGGAATACAGGGTGCTCCGGTGACTCTGAGCCAGGGTGCCACAAGGTTTGGTATTAGAGCTGGTCTGGCTATAGGACACCATAGTTAACCCGGACGTTAGAAACCGTTAGTTTAGGGTCCAGTTTGTGGTGTGTTGCATTTGAGTGCTGCACTTGGTTGATGCATTTGCTTGTTGCATGGCATGCATATAGATTTGACCCGCTAATCAGTTGATTTTGTAGATGGCATCTGTTCCGGTTGACTACACCTCAGCCCCTGCACCACTCAGCTTCGCGTCCCTGCTCTGGGATGTCTGGCGTCTTCTCTATCCTAATGGAGAGATGCCAAGGTACCAAGTGTTCCAGACCTCGCTTGCGGGAATGGTGCACGAGTATCATGCCAATGTCATCATGTCAGTCGACCTACCTCTGGGGAAGCGCACCTATAGTCTCCATGGTGGTTATGCTTCTACCCCGGATCGTGTTGTCCAGCTTGCTGCTTTAGCAGGCCTCACTATTATTCGCCATCAGGAAAGCGTGATGCAGGAGAATCGTTCCTTTCAGTACTATCCTACCATGTCCACCACTCCCAGACGAATTAGATTTCCTCCTCCGCTCAGATGACGATATCGCTGTGGCATACATGTCTCGTTACATGGTCGCAGAGTATGTCCTCATCGCTGAGTTAGTTCGAGATGCAACTCGTGCCCAGAGAGCCCTTGGTATGGCTTTAGCTCCGTTGACCCCTCCGCCAGCTCCTTCGCTCTCCAGCAACCCGTCATAAAACCCTAGTGTCTAAGAATCTGTGAAGTTCATGTTGCATGAGTTGTGGTAGTGCCGAGTGCTATAAATTACCCTGAGTAGCAATAAAATGTGGGTTTGGCAAGTTTGGTGCTTCTACTTGAATAGTTTTTATTTGCTTTTCTTTGGTTCCTTGGTGTCATACTACCTTCCCGGTGGAAGTTGCTCATTAATCGCTGGACCTGAAGAGATAAGGATTGCAAGTCCTTGAAGGCTAAGTTGAGCAATATGAACTTCTCAGAATCACATTGTTTGAAGGGGCATTGGGTTGAAAGTAAACAGTATTCGAAATGGACTATCAGTATCAAGCCTACATCAGCAATATTATTAGCAGTAACGGTTAAACAAGCAGGAAGGCCAGTGTGTGCAAAACCAGCGATATGGTTACAGTACAAGTTGGGATTCAAGAGGGATAATCGGCCAAATCTTTTGCAGGAAACCAATAGGTGGAGTTGTGAGGATGTATATATATAACAGCATGGCACAGTAAAAAACTTCTAGCATAAGCAATCCAGTCGTCCTCCACACGCCACCAGAGAAACTTATGGAGCGAGGTTCCTCGAGTCTTCCACAGCACGATATGTGAATGGCTTCCAGCGCAAGATACCGGTCTTCTTCAGTAAGCTAGCGAGGGAAAGCTTCCAGCATAAGGTACAGAGTCTTCCTTGATAAGCAACCAGGAGGGAAAGTTTCTGGGGGACGCTATCCAGCCTTCTTCAGCACGCTATTCTGATAGAAGCTTCGAACCTAAGCCATCCAATCTTCTTCAGCACGCTACCCGATGGCTTCCAACCTAAGCTATCCAATTTTCTTCAGCACGGTACCACAAACGGTTGGCAGCATTGGCATAAGTGAAGACACGACATATGGGTAGTGCATATTGAGAGGTTAAGTTATAAATAGCCCGGTCAGAAATATAAGCTAGTCAGGACACAAAAATTGGCCTTGGAAATCAGATAATCAGCTACCCATGCTTCTAGATACATTGCGGACTATTGCTCGAGTCATGATAGTCACTCGTACGGAAGCAATTATGTTCGAGCTGGACTACTAAAGTAGGGTAAGGATCCGACATTTGCATACGTTGTGAAGTGAACCAATACCGGTACACGCATTGGCGTAATAAAGAACACTCACAAGCTTGGAACTCTAAATTGGGCAGTAGATGCCAAGGTGCTTATGGAGTTGGTATATGGTCTTAATGAACCCTTGCCTGTTTTTCTTTGGAAACGGCACCACACTCGTGTCCTGAGTTGTTTCCGGCCGTCCGAGGTGGCTGCCGGTGTTATATTTCTCTTTTCAACAACTATCTTGTGTTCTGAGCTGTTTCTCGGCCGTCTCAGGCAGCTGTTGAATTTCTTTTGATAGCGGTGACCCCATGCTCTGAGCTGTTCTTCGGCCGTCTTAGGGACCTGCTACATTCTTTCTATCAACATGGTCTCATGCTCTGAGCTGTTTTCCAGCCGTCTTGAGCCATGATTGAATTACTCCAGTAAAAGGCCCAGATCTAAGTTGTAAAGACCGTTCTGGTGGCCACTAGTTTACTTGCCAATTTCATGTAAGGGGTTCGGAGGACCAATGCCTTGCTACTACAGCTTGTGAGATGAAAATCTTGTTAGATAAGTGTGACTGTACTAGGTCAAGAATCAGGCCTGCTTACCGGGATTTTGCACCTGATAACAACCATGGTCATACGAAGAGTTGAGGATACGTGATCAAATTTCCTATGGTAAAGGAATCAGGAAATAGGACAATAATGAGGAGCAAGACCGAAAATGCAGGATGGGCACTTGCAATGTTATATAACAACTTCGGATCAAATGTCTATGCCTGCACTCCTCGGTCATGAGCAAGGTTATTTTGCCAGGACCACCGCCAGTCAAGATATTGCTATAAGGTATTACTCCTTTGGATATTACGAATAACAACCATGTCGTCAACACAGAATGGAGACCAAACGGTTAGCTCAGAGGATTCAGCCACCCTGCAAGTAGTCAGACCCACCCGAAGAAATATTGCGATCTTCAGCATAGCAACTCAATACAATAACCAGTTGAGTTGTGACCACTAAGGAAAGTGGTCCATAATCCTTATTGATACCATACGGGGGCAAGACATGCTCATCAAACATGGCTCCCAGACTCATGGAAGTGTGACTTACTCCAGTCAGGAAGATGTGCCAGATGAACCAGCAGACATGGTAACAATGAAGTCAACATAATGGAGGAAAGATCTGTTAGAATGTGGGAGCGGTAAAGCAAACCACCTAGAGTAAGGAAGTCAGGTCCTATGAGGTCCGTGGGGAAAACAGTATACCAAGAAAAAGGACACCTGATCTGGGACCGGTTGTTCTCGAAGGTAGAATAGTCATACTGGTTCCCTGAGAAACCAAATCTCAAGGACGAGATTTATTTTACGGGGGGTAGGTTTGTGACACCCTGGTTTTTCCAGCTTTTCTTCCCAAATTTTATTTGAGAATTTTTATTTGAATTTGGCTTGGATCTGTTTCTGAATGGCTCTATGGACTTAAACCTTGGGAATTTTCTTTTGATTTTCTTTCCCAAGTGACTCAGGCTCTCAAGAAATTCTCTCAAGTCATGTCACTTCCACTCGTGCCCAATCTCAATTTTATTCCAACCTAATAGTCCTTTTTCCATTAAAGGAATAACCCTTTAAGCTCTAGGTTGTGAAGCAACCTATATTTCTGTTCTTCCAAAAATCCCAAGAAAATTCTCATAAATCCTGTGCACCATGTGAACCTAGGATATGTGAAAATATTTAGGATTTGCTCCTCATGGTGAGCACAGCACCCAATGTTTGATTCTGGTCAAAATTTCAGTTTGTGAGGCAACTATGTTTTATATTGCTTCAAAAATTCTTAAATTAATCCAGGACATTCTCCTAACCATATGATCAGTCTCCACAAATGTTGAGCTCATTTCATTCAGCCAATTTTTCTATAAAACTCTCCCAAGTTTCTGTCCAGTGGGAAGTGTTGTGAAGGAAGTACCCTGTACACTAACCCAAATGGACTGAAATTTTTATGGCACGTTGGCACTCCCAAATCACCCACAAATACCAAATTTTAGCTTCAGAAACCCATCCAAGTGAGTGCAACATCCTCTGCAATGTTTCTGGATCAAAGAGGCAGTTGTGAAGCAACCATGCTCTACACTGATCTTTTTGGTCTGAATTTTTCCCAGCATATGCTCGTTCTTACTGCATTTCAGTATGGCAAACTCCCTCTCTCAAATCCATAGCCTTTTTTCCTTAACTTGCTGCCCAAGACCAAAAACTTCCAGTGAACCTAGCCAGCTAGCCAGGCTAGCTCTTGTCAAACCAGCTGCACCAGTAGTCCTCTGGAAGGAGGGACTAGCACACGGACATGACCAGGCAGGCCAGAGCGCGCCGCGTGCACCAGTGCACGCGGTGACCATGTGTCTGGGCAAGCCAAAACTGTGCTCTGCACGGCGGCCGCGTCGGACACGCTGATTCCGGTCGCATCTCGATGTCTCTCCTTGTCCTAGCATGCCGACGTCGTCGCCACCGTCCACCTGGCCAGCCTTGACCCTTCTTCTCTCTCCGGCGAGGCTTGCCGCCGCACACGGTCAAGTGTGCGCACTGGCGGCATAGTGCCCGTACGGGGTGAGCTGGCTGGCAGCTTCCCGGCGCGTCGTCGCCTTGTGCTTAACTCCCCTGACCTCTCTCGTCGCTTCATCTCGCTCCACGACGGCCACCTCACCGTACCCGCTCCGGCGACGTGGCCGTGGCGCCGAGCAGCTCGGCCACTCTCCGCCTGCCTATAAAAGGCCCTCCCGGCCTCGTCTCTCCTCACCAATCCACCCTTCTCCCTCTCATTCGCCGCCCAGTAGCTCTGGAGCAAGCCGAGAGGCTCTCCTTCCCCAACTCCGGCGAAGTGCTCCGCCGTTCTGCCCCTGCTTCTCCCACTCGCCTTCGCCCACCCTAGCTCCTCCTGAGGCCACCCTGAGCTCGTGGCACTCCACTGACCCTGCCCAGCCCTTGCTCTGCCCAAGAACTCGCCGGAGTCGTCGGATCCGTCGATCCCAGAAGAGCTCCGCCGCCTAAGACGAAGGGGAGGACGCCGTCCGGCCATCTCCTGACAAGATGCAGGTACCGGAGTGCTCGCCATCGTCTGCCTGATCCATCCCCGCCGTCCTCGGAGCTCGCCGCTGTCGCTATCGCCGGCAACCGTCGCCGGTGAGCCGCCGTCCTCTGTTCCCTCCCTTTCTCTGTTCGAACCTGGCAGGCGGGCCCCGCACGTCAGCGACTCCAGCCGCGGCCGAACCGGTACGTAAGTGCAGGTACCCGGCTGGTTTACGCCTTTGACGTGGCCTCCCCTAGGTTTTTCTGTTTTTCTATTTAATTCAAATAATTCCAGAACTTTGACTGAACTTTGACCAGCCATTACTTTTAAACCATAAGTCCAAATGAGTTCATTCTTTTTGCATTATTTTTCTTATGAGCTCTAGTCTCTGCTGTAAAAATTTGGGATTTTTATCTGTTGTCTAGAATTTCTAGTCAATAGAAAATGCTTTATGTGGTATTTGAAAATGCTTTCAATTTTTTTTTCAGACTTGTTTGCCTAGTTGGTGAAGACCAGGAGTACTCCCACACTCTGTTGGTGCAAGGCAAGCCACAACTCTCATTTGCATAATTGCATTGCAATATCATAGTTTAAATAATGCCAATTATGAACTAATTATGAATGGATTAATTTATGCAATACTTTGGAGATGTTGAATAAGTTACTGTCATGATGATGTTGAGATTTTGGATTAGTGGGAGAATTTTAGATTTATGTCGTAGTGCTATCAGCCTGTGAGATTACCGTGTATGATTATTTTGTGACGCCGCCGGTACTGCATATATGGGATCAGTAGTAGAAGATGACCATGATGTTCATCGGATTTCTAGTTGGTTATTGTGATAACCTGGATTACTTGTATATCAGAGTGTCAGTAATGACTATGATTATTCGGGGATAAAATCCTTCATCGTTGATCAAGTGCCACTGAACAGAACTTCCCAGTGCAGCCACACCTTCCGGAATGGGAGGACCTTGGCTTGGTCTAACAGCGTGCTCTTGTAGTCGGTACCACCAAAGAGGGAAGGTTATGCGTGCGTGCTGCCCTGATCAGGTAGACGATGATAACCTTGTGAGCCCAGTTTGGTTTTGAGCTTAGGTCCCCGTTTGGGACAATTAGTTGGCCACGACGGTGGCAGGTGTCATGGGGTGACACAGGGGCCACCCAGGGCAGGACTCCGGGGGAGGACGATTGTCGGTGGTACGATGGAGGGTCACGGGTTAGGTATGTTTCGTTGGAGCAGCACCGGTCCACCCGAAAAGGGAAGTGTACCGTGGTACGGGGCCAGGAGCTTCATTGTGTGGGTAAAGTGTGCAACCTCTGCAGAGTGTAAGAATCTATTCGAATAGCCGAGTCCATGGTATTGGATGCAGTTCGTACTAAGTCACACTGTCTGATCAACACCAATGTGGGAATGACGTGTTAATGATGGAAGAACTCATCCTAGTAAGGTTAGATGACCGATGGTTGTGTGATTTGCTGGTAATGATTTTGGATGATGATTATCAGAAGATCTTGAGGTAACCCTGAGTTGGTCATAAGAATAAGTGGTTTAACCAGGTGGTTTAGAGTAAAGGGGTTCTACAGTGGTAACAAGTTTGATGGTGGTAGCAACAGCATGTTAATATTTCCTTCCACCCTTTCGATAGCATTTCGATCTGGTTTAATCAAGATTGCTATGACATTGTTATGCCTTGATGCTCTTGATTGTTGTGAGCTTGCGAGTACATTCAAAGTACTAACCTGGCATGTCATGCCAGTTTGGAGGTGTTGCCATGTTTGCATAATGGAGGTGTGCATTGCGAGCTAGGACGTGTCCTTGGCCAGAGTCCCTGCGGAGTGGAGTCCATTTCGATGCTGCCATTCTGCTGCTAGGATTCGAGCCGCTGCTAGCATAGAATTGTCGTAGCAAGCGTAGCTTTGCCAAGGCAACCCTTTGTAATATATCAAACCCTTGTACCCGTCTATTTGTAATAAAGAGCTGATTTGTTCTATGCCAAGTAGTGCCGTATTCTAGAAGACTTGATCTCTGGGCTGGAATACGGGGTACTCCAGTGACTCTGAGCCGGGGTGCCACAGATGGTTCCTCTCGGTCCTGGCATCTTCATTTTCAGGTAAACGTAGCACAGCCGTGCCATGAACCTCACATAAGCCGGCCGGCCAAACAAAGCATGGCACGGGCTTTTAAGCTTAACCACCTCAAAGGATAGAAATTCAGAACGCCAGTTATCCTGAGCCAAAGGCCACCTCTAGGGAGATTCTTCCCATGGGATAGGCTGACTTGCCAGGAACAATGCCATGAAAAACTATAGAGGACGGAGTCAACTGCTTATCAGATAGATATCTGCCTGAACATGTCATAGTACAAAATATTGATGTTGCTGCCTCCGTCCATGAGCTCCTTAGTCAGTGTATAACTGCCAACTTGTGGTGCCACCACCAGAGCCAAATGGCTTGGGTGATCAAGGAGGACTGGAAGATCCGCCCTGCTCCAGGTAACCGGTTGTTTAGACCAATTGAAATAATAAGGGGTTGCCGGCTCAACCATGTTGGCGGCTCGTCGTTGCACCTTTCGATCCCGTTTGCAGGAGCTGGTGGTGAAAACATGGTACTGTCCACTATTTAACTGTTTCGGGTTACTTTGAAACCCTGTCACACCGGCTAGGTGCTGATTTCCCTGGTTGTTCCGCTGATTGCCGCCTACAGCATTACCAGCCCCCTGAAACCCGCCGCTTTCGCCACTGTTCCCTTGGAAACTGGGTCCTGCGAAGGGCCCTTGCTAGCCGGCTCCTGAGAGGCCGGGTCCCTGGTTGCCGGGTTATCCGCCATTGCCGCCCCCGTTGTGATGGTTCTCGAAGACCCGTTTGGAAAATTCCTGCATGATGTAGCAGTTTTCCCAGGAGTGGCTAGACGGCTTGCCATTGTAGCTATGCTTCGGACATGGACCCTTGAGAGCTTCCTCATAGCTGAGAGGGCGATTACCAGAGGACTGCCTCCTAGAACCATCATTCGGATGCTGACTTTTGTTCCCTATATTTGTGTTTACCACCAGATCAGACCTACCATCATAACCTTTGCGTTTACCGCCGTTGTTGTTCTGCCCATTACTATTGTTCTGCTGGTGGCCCTTGCCACCGCCTTTCTTGTCTTTACCGGCTTTGTCCTCATCAAATGGTGGATCTTTAGTATTGTCAGACTCCGCATACCGGGTTAATACATCCATGAGATCACCCATGTCCTGGGCCTTTCTCTTGAGTCGCCCTAGTTTTTGGACCAGTGCCTGAAATTTGCATGTTCGTTCTAGAACAAGCACCGCCCGAGCCGCAACCCGGCGGGCCCAATGGTGCGCCGACTCATCCTCGCGCTAAATGCAACACTCCAGATCAACAATGGTGGTTGGCCTTTTGCAGGTTCCCTGAAAATTCTTGATGAAGCGCTCCTTCAGCTGCTGCCAAGTGTTGATAGAATTCACTGGTAGGTTTTTCAACCAAGTGCGAGCGGGGCCTTCCAACATGAGAGGTAGATAACATGCACAGACTGCCTCGCTTGCGCCCAATAAGTCCGTTGCCAGTTCGTAACTCTCGATCCACTCGGTGAGCTCTAGATTTGGTGTGTAATTAGGAACCTTGCGAGGACCTTTGAAATCTGGGGGTATGCGCGCTTCTCGCAGCGCTGGTACCAAACAAGGAGTTCCGATCATGCGGCTTGATAAGCCCCCAAGCTGGCCGGCTGCCTAGGTTGTGGTGGGCGGGTCATGAGCCGTCGGCGGGTTGGCGTTCGCCGGTGGTTTATATACCGCGTGTGCATTTTCCTCCAATGCTCGGAGAGCCCGAGCGGCATCCACAATGTCCTGTGCATTTGGGATTCTGGGTTGGTGTTGATCCGCTAGTGGTTGGGCGGCTCTTCTGCGTTGAGCACTGCTGGAAACCGCCGGTGACTCTGGACGCTGGCTCCTGGTATGGCTCTCGTGAGGAGTTGAATGAAGCCGGTGCTGGCTATGCAAGTAGTTGGCCTGCTGCACTACTGCTGTCTTGAGCATTGCAATAGCGTTCCTAGCCTCCGCCTAAATTGGACCGTCCCCCTCGATCAGAATAGCCGCCAAGTTGTGGGTCACATCCGGCATGTTATCGACCGGGTTGGAGTAGTGTCCAATTGCGGTCTGGAACCGGTGAAATGGCGGCTGCTGTTGCTGATCCGGCGTGTGATGCTGGGCCGGCTCCCTTTGCTGCACCGGCTGCTGCAAAGGTGGTCCTCTTGGGGGAATAACTCCAGCCCCCAGGTTCGTCAGAGCAGGCGGTGTGGTGAACAACTGAGTCGGCTCTAGATCAACAGGAAGCCACCTTTGATGACGCCTCTGGTGGAGAAGTTCTGATTCGGTGTGTCGGCGGCTTAGATAATATGCCTCTTCATCCAAGCGCTGCCTCTCATCAGCAAGTTGGGCCTGCGCCTGAGCCATGCATATTTTCTCCGCATTGATGTCCTCTTGGATCTTGGCCATCTGCTCACGACACTTCGTGATCTCCGCGTTACGTGCCACTGCGTTCTCCACAGTAACAGGCTCGGCTAGCATGCCAGTCAGCGTATTCATCAAGTCCGAGAGCGCCTGCACTCCAGTTCTCTGAGAGCCGGCGCCCGACGCGCCGGCTCATCCTGAGCCAGCAAGGTTGAGGTTCTGCCCGGCCGCGGGATCAGCCAGGTCACGCACCGGATCTTGCCTACCCACCATGTATACCGCTTCAAAACGAGGCGGATCTAGGACTTCTGGAAAGACATCGTCAGTGAGTCCGAGCCTTCCATCATGCAGAGCACGGATCGACTCGGTTTCTCCCATCGAGGACTCGCCGTCAGATTGGACGAGCATATCATCTCTAGACAGGGAGTTCTCCGACAAGGCCACCCCTTGGGTGAACCCTACGAAGACATGGTTCCGGCCGGCTTGCGGCGGACCGGGTCTCGCCTGGCTCGGACCAGCGCGGCGCGCCGACTCAACACCGGCGATGTTCTCCAACCCGGCGGCCGACTCACCGACCATGTCGATGAAGGTGTGGATTTTGCCGAAGGGGACCCAGTACCCATACTCGACTGAGTCGGCGTCGGGGCCCCAGTACGAATCGTCGATGTAGAACTTCCCACGGCGGCTCTTCGTCATCAAGCCAACCACGTACTTCACAAACCCTGGGAGAGATCCCGCTAAGAACTCAACTCCACTGTGTGTAGGCCCCACGGTGGGCGCCAACTGTCGTGGTTTTGTCACGGCAGATGCCCTTGTGAAAGGACTTGGAGATGAGGCCATCGCACAAGTGTGGAACCTCAACGAGGTTGATTAGGAATGTGAAGATGCCGGGTTACCCAGGTTCGGCCCCTCACGGTGGAGGTAAAAGCCTACATCCTGCTTGATTATATTGCTGTGGATCTCGATTACAAGGCTGCGGATTCGCTAACCTAGCTTTTGAGAGATTGCAACTTAGTCTTTTTCGCCTAGGTGCTCCCCTTTATATACACAGGTGGAACCCTAGATTTAAATGAGAGTCCGGGTCGTAAACCTGACCCGTCTCCTACTCTAAGTCTACTTGATCTCCAAGGAAACCCTGAAGCCAAGTATCTTCTTCTTGAGCCGGCCCACAACCTGAGCCGGCCTTTCCCGCTAGGCCTCCATCAAGCCGGCCCACCAAGTATCCTTTAGCCCCGTAGTGAGATGACCCACTGAGTCTGCTCTACGGCCGGGTTATCATCCTGTCGGGTCTACATGCTGGGAAATATCCCCAACACCCAGCTTTGGCGAAATTCATGGCAGCATCCCATTATGCTTACAACACGCTGAAGATGCCAGGGCCGATGGGTGTCATTACCATCAACTCTGATAAGAAGGATGCAGTTATCTGCGTCGACAAGCTCTACAAAGTGGCAGTTGTAGCGTCTGCCGACAAGGCACCAGTTCCCACCGAGAAGAAGAAAACCAAGAAGTCCGGCAAGACCCCTGGCAAGGACTCCGGGAAGCGCACCTCTTTGGAGTGTTGCACACCAGTTGAGGATTTGCCAGAATGTTCTACTGGCAAGAAGTCCAAAGCTACTCCACCAGCAACCAAGAAGGTGCCCGCGAAGGAGGATGGCACTGGCGGTACCTTCACCGTCAGTTCCACCCTTGACGACAAATAGGAAAGCGCGCTCGTTGCCTTCCTGCGGGCGAATGTCGATGTGTTTGCATGGCAACCATCCGACATCCTCGGCGTTCCCAGGGAGGTAATCAAGCACCACCTTGCTGTCTGTCCTCATGCGCGGCCCGTCAAGTAGAAGGTCAGGAAGCAAGCTTTGGAATGACAAGAGTTCATTGCAGAAGAAATAAAGAAGTTAGAAGAGGCAGGCTTAGTTAGAGGTGTGCTACATCCAACATGGTTGGCAAATCCAGTTGTAGTATGCAAGGCAAATGGAAAGTGGAGACTTTGTATTGACTATACTGATATCAACAAAGCATGTCCAAAGGACCCTTTCCCTTTGCCGTGCATCGATCAAATTGTTGACTCTACTACCGGCTGCGATCTACTCTCCTTTCTTGATGCATATTTTGGTTATCATCAGATTTTCATGGCCAAGGAGGATGGGGAGAAAACCGCATTCATTACTCCATGTGGCACATACTGCTTCATGTGTATGCCTTTCGGATTAAAGAGTGTTGGTTCAACCTTTGCAAGAGCTGTCCAAATTGGTTTTGAGCCCCAGCTGCATAGAAATGTGGAAGCATATATGGATGATATAGTGGTTAAAACCAAGGACAAATCAACCCTCTTTCAAGATTTAGAAGAAACATTTGCAAATTTGTGCAAGATCAATCTGAAGCTCAATCCTGAGAAGTGTGTGTTTGGTGTTCCATCTGGCAAACTTCTTGGGTTCTTTGTATCTCAACGTGGAATCGAAGCTAATCCCGACAAGATCAAATCCATCGAGCAAATTGAAGCACCGAAGCGCGTCAAGGATGTGCAGCGTCTTGCCGGCTGTATTGCTGCGTTGAGTAGGTTCATTTCCAAATCTGCTGAGCGCGCCTTGCCGTTTTTCCAAATCTTGAAAAAGGCAGGTCCTATGAAATGGACTCCGGAAGCGGAGGCTACACTGCAGGATTTGAAAATGTACCTCTCCTCTATGCCAACACTAGTTGTGCCTAAGCCATAAGAACCGTTGCTGCTATACTTGGCAGCAACGAATCAAGTGGTCAGTGATGCATTAGTGGCACAGAGGGAAGTTGATGACGAAGAAGCAGCAGCAGCAAGCCCATCAAGCGACAAGCCAGAATCTTCTCCGGTAGAGTCTGGTGACAATAGATCAGAAGCAGCGCAAACAAATGAAGTGAATCAACAGATAGTGCCCAAGAAGAAATTGGTGCAGCACCCAGTTTACTTTGTAAGCTCCCTTTTGCAGGGGGCTAGGTCAAGGTACTCTGGTGTGCAAAAATTGCTTTTCGGCCTCCTCATGGCCTCGAGAAAGTTGCGCCATTACTTCCAAACACACGAGATTACCATTGTCACTCGCTTTCCATTGCAGAGCATTTTGAGAAATCCAGATGCAACCGGCAGGATAGTGGAGTGGTCGTTGGACCTGTCGAGCTTTGCACTCAAGTTTGAAAGCACTTCAATTATTCAGAGCAGAGCCTTGGCGGAGTTCATTGCAGAATGGACGCCAACGCAAGACAAAGAGATTCAACAATCAGCTCTCCCTGCAAAGAAATAGCTAAATAATGGATTATGTACTTTGACGGAGCTTTTTCGCTGCAAGGCGCCGGTGCCGTAGTGCTGCTTGTCGCACCCATCGGAGAGCATCTCAAGTACGTAATCCAAATGCACTTTCCCAGGCAGAAAGCTACAAACAACATTGCTGAGTATGAAGGGCTCCTTGCCGGTCTCAGGATCGTAGTGGATCTTGGAATCAGAAAGTTGATCATCCATGGCGACTCGCAGCTCGTTGTCAAGCAAGTAAACAAAGATTATCAGAGCCCGTTGATGGAAGCGTATGTGGAACAAGTGAGGAAACTGGAAGAGCACTTTGACGGATTGCAAACAGAGCACGTTACTCATGCGGAAAATAGCATTGCTGATCACCTGTCAAAGTGTGCCGCTCAGAAGCTCCCTGTGGAACCAGGAACTTTTGTACTACATTTGAATCAACCATCAGTCACTCCATCAATGCAAGCAAGTAAGAGAAGAAAGTTGAACACCTATTTTCCGGTAGAGCTTCCAGAAGCCACCAGCAAGAACATTGCCGGGAACAACTATGAGGTTGCTAGTGAGCAGCGGCCTCTAGCAGAACGTCAAGTTCTTGCCGTTGAGACAAGCGCTCCTACTCCCGAAGAGATGCCTTAAGTCCTAGTCGTCGAGCCACAAGCTCCGACTTGGGCACAGCAAATAGTTCATTTCCTTCAAACAGGAGAACTTCCCAACGACCAAGAAGAAGCTAAGAAAGTAGCATGTCAGTCAAGTATGTATCAGTTTGTGGACAACATTCTGCATAGAAAGAGACCAAACGGAGTGAAATTGAAGTGTATTTGCTGGAAAGATGGGCTAAAGCTGTTGGCGGAGATACATCGAGGCATATGTGGCTCTCACATAGGATCAAGAGCACTTGTCGGCAAAGCTTTCCAGCAAGGCTTCTATTGGCCCACTGCTCTCCAGGATGCAACTGAGCTAGTAACCAAGTGTGAAGCATGCCAGTTTCATTCAACGAATATACATCAGCCAGCGCAAGCACTCCAAATAATCCCTCTCTCCTGGCCCTTCTTGGTCTGGGGGCTCGATATTTTGGGCCCCTTTCCCCGTGCTACCGGGGGCTTTGAGTTCTTGTACATCGCAATCGACAAGTTCACAAAGTGGCCTGAACTGGAGGCAATGAGGAAGGTGCCAGCGCTGTCAGCCGTCAAGTTTTTCAAAGGATTAGTTTACCATTTTGGTGTTCCCAACAGGGTCATCACCGATAACAGCACACAGTTCACGAGCCGCACCTTCAGGCAGTATATCCAAGACCTTGGCAGCAAAATCTGTTTTGCATCTGTTGCTCACCCAAGAAGCAACGGTCAAGCAGAAAGGGCAAATGCTGAAGTGTTGCGAGGCCTCAAGACAACAACATTTGATAGGCTGCACAAGTGCGGAAGGCGCTGGATTGATGACTTGCCAGCAGTTCTTTGGTCACTAAGGACGACACCAAATCGAGCCACCGGCCAAACACCCTTGTCCCTAATCTATGGTGCAGAAGCGGTGCTCCCCACGGAACTCACATACGGGTCACCTCGAGTGCTCGCCTATGATGAGGCAGAGCAAGAGCAGCTGCAGCAAGATGACGCCACGCTCGTCGAGGAAGATCGTCTTCGGGCAGCTGTGCGAGCTGCACGCTACCAGTCCGCCAAGTGCATGCCCGAAGCCTTGAGGAAGGCGACCTTGTTCTTAGGTGCATCCAGTCCGCAAAGAATTCAAACAAGTTGACGCCAAAGTGGGAAGGCCCTTATCGGGTATCATGTGTCACCAGACCTGGCAAAGTCCATCTGGAGACCGAAGATGGCATCCCGGTTCAAAACTCATGGAATATTGAGCATCTTTGCAAGTCCTACCCATGAGGCGTGGTTGCCGGGCATCCCGGCAGCCCCTTTTGTACAAGCTTTCTCGGCAAGACATGTAACCCTCTGTACAAAGCCAGGCGCAGATCCTGTGCATAAGTGAAATAAAGCTAAGTATTTCACAACTTTTTGTCAAAATACATTTTTAATTTATGTATGTTTGCATGTGATGTTGTGTTATGCTTCGCCTTGTATGCAATGATTGACGACACACCAAGGTCTCCGGACTGTCCCTTTTCTCTTCTTTCTTTTTCTTAAAAGGTAGAAGGTTCCCTCGCGTGCAAGTATCCCGGGGGGGAGTGACGATACGGATACCATATAATGATGTTCAAGAGATCAGTTGGCCATAAGAAGAACAGTGCAAGGAAAAGCTAAGTTGAAAAACTTTGAAACAAATTCCTTCTTACATTTGCAATTTCCCATGAACGATTCAGTATTTGTATGAAAAACCTGCACACAAAGGAACCTTGTCGTAATCAGTTGCGCTCTTACTTTGTTTCGAGTCCGCTCAACAATTTAAGTAGCTGCATTTGAAAACGTCAAAGGAAAACTTGCCGGCGGCGACACTACCGACAGGCTGCTAAGGATCCGTTTCGCAAGCGCTCGTGGCAAGTGCACGCACCGACAAGCTTCTGGCATGCGTAGGGTATAAAAAAATCATACAAAGACAAAATAAAACAAGGGAGATAGCATACATTCATCCATTGACACAAGTTATATTACATCACAAAATCAGTGCAGATCTAACAAAAGATTAAATGTATCTTTTACATGACAGCACTGTGACAAATACAATGACAAGCTTAATCATGACGATCGCCTTGGATCCTGGGGACTTGGAGAATCTTCTCGGCGAGAGGACCAGCGATCTTGTCGGCAGTGGTGATGTCGGTGTTCTGTGGCAACTTTGTGAAGATCCTGGAGAGATCGAGGTCAAGATGGCGGTGAGCAAGCTTGAGCAGCACCTTATAAAGGACGTTGCACGCAAACTTCGGAGATTCGTCGGCAAATGAGGCAGATCTATCTTCATGATAGGTCTTCAAGGTGTCAATGAGACCCTCGAAGAACTTAGTTAGCCTGACGCTGGTGGTCTCCTTGTCATTGAAAGTGAAGCCCCAGCTCCTCATATCCATGACGACAATTTGGGAGGTGATGCGCTCGGCAATGTTGACAAGACTGTTGGTCCAGAGGGAGAGGTTTTCTTGCAGCTGATTGAACTTATTTTCAACGTCTACATGCAAGGCCTCTTCTGTTTCCAACTTCTCTATCAATATTTTTTCCCTCTCCTTGGCGAAATCAAGATCTGCTTCCATTGTGACAAGCTTGGACTTGAAGTCTTCAATTACCTTGGCGGCAGTATCGAGATCTTGATTCTTAGACGATAGCTGTGTTTGTAGTCCCCCTAGGGTGTGGGCTGCCTTCTACGCTTCGATCTTAAGAGTCTAAATCCCTTTACTACTACCTGCAAGCTCCTCTTTCAGTTTAGCCAATTGGGAATCAAGATCTGCCTTGGCTGCAGCAACAGCGGCAGATTTGTCAGTAGCTTCCTTGAGCTTGGCAGCATTTTCTCGAGCTTGGGTCTCGATGGAATCCTTATGGTTCTTCTCCAGCTCCTGCATCCTTTGCTCAAAGAGTTTCCTGATTTCTTCATCCTTGCCGCGAAGTTTTGCAGCAAGGGCCTCTTCTTGTGCGGCAAGATCTTTTTCCTGAGCATTGAGCTACGCTTCGCGCTCTGCCAGCTTGCTGTCCAAGGCTATCGCCTTCTCCTGGGCGGCGGCAAGTTTTTCCTCTTGCCTCCTCAGATAGTGGGATTGATTGTTGTACCAAGTGCGGATATCTTCTGCAATCTTCTTCAATTTCTCCTCGGTCACCTCCAGAGCCATGTGTTCTGCTTGAAGTTTGTCCCATCGCTTACCATAGTGGTCCTGCACATCCCTAAGACCAGCAGCCATGGTTTCTAGGAAGGCGAGATCTGCTGTGCTATCAGTAGCGTTATCAGATTTGAGGGTACTTTTGGGGATGGAGGCAAGAATGCGGGCAATTTCCTCGTCAAAGTTTAGCTCTCTGGTGCCTGATGAACTGGGGGCTTAAACCCTTGCTGGGAAACGGCAAGCATCAAGGCATCCGTCAAGATTTGAGTACCTGGTGCGACTGGTTGAGCAACAGAGCCTGGCTTGTCAGTGGCAACCACCACCATTTATGTGCTTGCTTGAGGGGGAACGGGTGCGTTGTCGGGAGACCTTTTCTGCTCCTCTGCAACTTCCTTTGCTTCCTCAGCGGCAAGTTCGGCGGCCTCCTCAGCAGAAATCTTGGCGGCTTCATCAGCAGCATTCTTAGCAATTTCTGCCACATCTGCGAGGATTTCTCCATCTTCAGGAGAACTAGGAGCTGCAGGATGAAGTAAGATTCAACTTACAAGTCAAGTTCAAGAAAACAAAAAATTATGGAAGTGCTTGGAAGCAAGTGGATTACCTGTTGATGCTTGATGAGGAAGGACAGTTTCTTCCCCGGCAACCTGGGTTGCCGCCACACGGTCATCGCCGGCCTCGCTTGGCGGGGCGATTTCCGCGTGGGCGAGCTCGTCAGTGGAGGCCCTTGCTGGAGATGCACTCTCTGGGGCGGTAGTTGATGGTGGTGCCATGGTGGGGTCCGCTTCTTGGTGCTCTTCCTCCTGGTGGCCTTCTCCTACCTCCTTGTTGAGATCGGAAGAAGGAGCATCGACATGAGTGCTAGCGAGCGAGAACAGGTCCATGACTTCGCACAGGGGGCTGGGCTGGGGGCTGATGATGGCGGTATCGGTAGATACGCCCCCTTGCCCAGTGCTTGCCGTAGGCTCGCTTTTCGTTGCAGCCTTGGTTCACTTGGCCCGGTGCACAAGTGGCTCTGTGTCCCTGCAAAAATAGAAGAAAAAAAAGTCAGAAATCATAACCAAGATGGAGTCAAGACTTGGTAAAGATAAAGAAATTATGCTTACTCTTCGTCCTCGGATTCACTGAGGATGGAGAGGTCGTATTCCACCGGCGGGGGTGACTCCTTGGCCCTTTTGAGTGCTGGAGGGGATGAACTTGCCGGTTGAGAAGACTCGGCTTCCCCAACAATCTCTTGCTGGGAAGATGGGTGATGAGCTCGTGGACGCCAGGATGGTTGCCGGCGCACCTCTTCTTGGTAACCAGTCTTGGTGGTTGACTTCTTCACGGCAGGGCCAGCCCTTGGCGGGGAAGGATGCATTGCCTCTTGACTGGATGCCCTGCGGAGGGTGCGGACTCTTTTCTTTGGGGCCTGGGGATTATCTTCTTCGGCAAGTTCCCCGGCAGCTTCGTCCCTGGCAAGATCTCCCTGATGCTCCTCGGCAACCTCTTCCTCGAGGGCTTCTTCCTCCCCTTCGGTTGCCGCGGGACGAGAACCACCAGCTTTGCCGGCCTTCAAAGCCTCCTCGGCCCTATAAGTGATAAATGCTAGTTCTTCGGCCCTGGTAGCTTGGATGAGGTCCTTCTTTTCACGAGTGGCCCTCTCTGTCAAATTTCAAGCCCAGGTCATTTCATCCTCAAGCGAAGGCGGCTCCCAAGAAGCCTCAACTCCTTGGGCATTGCACACCGGCATTGCAGCTATGATGGAATCCTTGGCGGAGTTGATATGCAACGGCATGACATTGGCCGACAAGTGGAACTTGCCGGAGACCCGGAACAGTTGGTGGCACAAGCTGATGTGCTGCAGGACCGTCAAGTTGTTGCCGAGTCCTGGGTACAGCCGCATGATGTTGCTGGCGTTCTGATACTCCGAAGTGAATCTGTGCCTTCTTTGCAGCGGCGTGATACATAGCCAGAGAAAATCAGCTCCTACCATCTCAATCGTCAACCCAGCAAGCTGGAGGCGAGCGATCCGGTTGAGTGCCGGGCGAAGCTTCTTGTCGGTGGCACCAAGGTCACTCCAATTTTTGCCACGGTCAATCTTCTCCATGTGCAGCAAGCAGAAATGGGGGAAATCCATCTCCTTAATCCATCACCATTCTGCCCGCCATTCTTCCCACTTCAGATGCAACTGCCCGGTAAGGTACTGGCCCTTGGCCTTGGCCCGAGGGATCCATGTCACGCTGTCGGAAAGTGCATCACCTTTGATGCGTGGAACAAAGAAGTGGCAGAACAGATAAACATTGGGTGCAACTCCAACAAAATTCTTTCACAGATGGGCGAAGGCTGACATGCACGTCATGGCGTTCGGAGTAAAATCCAGCAGTCGAAACCCAAAACTGTACATCAATGCGCTGAAGAAATCCAAAAACGAAGGAACCAGCCCGCAATAGAAATATGCGCAGAAAAATGGATACGAATCTGATGGGGTCTTGCCACCTGCAGGGAGCACCACCGGAGCCTTATGATCCTTGGTGTCTCTTCCCTACATGTAGGCATACCTCTCGATCATGGTGATATTATCCAGAGTCGGCGGCCGGAAAACTGCACTTTCCCTCCGCCGCTTCTCCAGTTCAGCTTTTCGCTTCTCCGCGTTGGGGTCGACAGACTTGGCAGGCGTCTTCACCTCTGCGTCCGCCTTCTTGGGCACCATAGGTGCTCGGGGAGAAGGAATGGGTTGGGGAATATTGCGAATTGGCAGCAGTGGCGGCAGCAAGATTTGCTCAAGCAAGAGGAAGAAGCAGGGGTGAATGAACAGTGCCCTCCCGCAGTTGCCTTTTTATGGGGAAAACACGAGGGGGCTGGCTCTTTACTGTTTTGTTTGACAGCGCTTTTGCAGGAGCACTACTGTGGAATCGTCGCTACAGTCCACCACTACCACGACCCGCATTAAATGCGCAGCGTGGGCGTGCTTGGAGGGAAATCATCATTGTAAAAAAAATACGGCAGTAATTTCCCGCCACGTGTCTGTGCATTGTTTTAGCCTAGCCCAACGACGCTTCGGACACGCGTGTGGCCCAGGCCCAGGGGCTCCTGTCGGTGTATAAAACATAGGTATTTTATACCCTAACTTATGCACAGACAGTGGTAGCCTTCCTGATGGCCAGGGCTTGCCGGAGATTGCCAAGATCAAGATTTGAGGCCTAGTTGCAAAGTTACTAGGGAGAAGATCAAGACAAGATGTCAAGAAGCACCTGACTTGTGCTAGATATGAAGATGATATTTGCTGGCAAGGCTCAAGCCAGCAAGATAAAGGCCCGGCAAGCTCCGTGCCGGCAAGCCCTCTCTAGCTCGTCTGTGCTCCACGGCACCGAGCACCTAGTCACTAATCGGTGAGGTGTCGACCGCGCACGCAGTTTTGTGAGGATTGTCGGGGCATGTGTCAGCCTGCTGGAAGGAGAATTAGCTTTAATGACACCCGTCCAGGAGGCGTGTCAACATAATAAGAGGTAGCTGGGCGAGCGGTGCAGAAACCTTGCCGGGGCTCCTCCTCCACATGACACCTAACGGCGTAATAAATGCGTTTGTCCTAATCCGGCAGAGTTAGGTTTGATAGCACTGTTCGCTATCTAATCAACTTGTAATGACTGTTTTGCCACTGTGGTTACCTCTTGAGCTATAAAAGGAGGGCCAGGGCAACCTTTACAAGGGTCGACACTTCGCTCATTTTGCATGCGTAGCTGCTCTTCCTGCACCTTGCCGGCAAGAAGCGCTCCTTGTACTTCAGCTCAAACACATCCAATATACAAAAGCAGGAGTAGGGTATTACACCTCATGGTGGCCCGAACCTGGGTAAAATCCTTTGTGTTTGCTGTTGATTCTACTCTTTGTGCTTGTGCATTCCCCTAGTCGAACCACAAAGGGGCTAGATGGCCCCATAGATGGTCATACGCACGACAGCGAGGCTTGGCGTGCCTTACCTTGTGGGGTGCGCCTCACGAGGTGCTCGCTCGTGAGGCCTCCCGCTGGTGCTTGGCAGAGATAGGCGCCACAGGCGACCTCATGAGGCAGCGCTTGCAAGGCTTCTTGTGGGCTCCTTGAGGTGATGCTCCATTGGCTGCTTTGCGAGGAAACGCTCGTGAGGCCTTCTGCGCGTCTTGTTTCTGTAACAGCCATATTCAACAACTTTTACAAGTAGTGTAGCGGCGCGTGCTCGCTAGTTCCCTCGTGGGTGTCGCGCGAGGAGAGAAAGTACCAAGGACCTTGGTGAGGTGACGTGCGCGCGAGCAGGCCCGCGAGCCAGAGCTCAGTCACTTGGGTTTAGCGGCGCTGCTGGGACTGACCCAAGCACAGGCACCGTGTCTAGCCCACGCTCGCATGATACGCAGGAGGGAAATCGCAAGTGCGCACAGCTGCTGAAGTAAATTGCTTACCAAGCACACACAATACTTAGGAAATAAAACTTTACTACTGCATGAAAAGGTTTCATTACACAACCAAAAAGATAAGGCTGCCGTGTTGCGCACGGAGCAGCTTGAGGATGTAGGGGCCAGGCGGTGCCCTCAAGTAATTAGTCCACCATGTCTGAGCATGGGACCCACTGGGTTGTGGGTGGGAGCTCTCGCAGCCTCGGCAAGCACCGCAGAGAGAGGCTCCAGAGTGTGTATAGCTCCACTTCGTCCATGCCCGTGAGGTCACAGGTAGAACTTGCGGAGGTGCTGGATGTTCCATGTATTTGGTACGGGAACACCCTCCTCCGTCTCCAGCCATGCTGCGCCAGGCTGGGAAACGTGCATGACCATGAACGGGCCTTCCCACATGGGCGACTGCTTGTAGAGTCCTTCCCTGGAGAGGATCCTTCACAGGACAAGATCGCCAGCTTCAAGGGTACGGGTGTGTATGTTGCGGCTGTGGTAGCGACGCAGCGCCTGCTGATACCGGGCGATGCGGATGGCGGCCCGGTGATGTGCCTCCTCGAGGAGGAGCAGATCAGCTTCCTGCAGGCCATCCTGGTGGGCCTCGTCGAAGGTGAGGACCCGCAGGGACCCGTGCTTGAGCTCAGTAGGAAGGACCACTTCTGCCCCGTAGACGAGGAAGAAGGGTGTTTCACCGGTAGGCTTTGTCGCTGTTGTGCGGATCGACCATAGCACGGACTGGAGTTCATCGAGCTAGCCTTTGCCATAGGATGTGAGCTCTTTCATGAAGCTTCGGCTCTTGAGGCCCTTGAGGACATCAGCATTAGCGCGCTCGGCCTGGCCGTTGCTTCGCGGGTGCACCATGGAGGCATAGCAAATATGCGTGCCAAGGCTGGCGCAGTATGACTTGAAGAGGCCGCTAGTGAACTGCGAGCCGTTGTTAGTGATGATGCGGTTGGGGACACCGAAGCAGCACACGAGGCCCTTGATGAATTTGATGGCTGATCCTGCCGGGATGGAGCGGACGGGCTCCACTTCTGCCCACTTGGTGAACTTGTTGATGGCGACGTAGAGGTAGCGGTAGCCGCCGGCAACGCGAGGGAAGGGGCCCAGGATGTCCAGCCCCCAGAGTGCTAAGGGCCACGAGAGGGGGATGGTCTGGAGTCCTTGCGCCGGCTGGTGGATCTGCTTGGCATGGAACTGGCAGGCCTCGCAGGACTGGACCAGCTCAGTGGCATCTTGAAGCACTGTGAGCCAGTAGAAGCCACTGCGGAACACCTTGCCCGTGAGGGTGCACGATGAGGAGTGATGGCCACAGTCCCCACCATGTATGTCGGCGAGCAGCTTGCGCCCTTGCTCCTCGGAGATGCATCGCAACGCAATTCCATTGGGGCGCTTGTGGTAGAGGTTACCATTCCTCAGGTAGTGAGGCCTAGCCTGGCGGGCCACGCACTCTGCTTCTGTCTTGTCCTCTGGGAGTGTGCCGCTTTCCTGGTAAGCTCTGAACTCGGTGGCCCAGCTATCAGCTTGCGGCTCCAGCACCAGCAACAGGCGAGCGCCTGAAGGTGGGCCGTAGTCAGGTGCGCCTGTGGGTGGTGCGGGTGGGAGCTCTTCATGAGGCACCATGGCACCGGCGGCAGGCGGTGCAGCTGATGGCTTCAGGAGGCTATCCTCGAAGACACCAGGTTTATGAGGCTCGCGGTGAGATGCCCACTTGGCGATGTCGTCTGCTTCCTTGTTGCTATCGCGAGGGATGTGCTGGAGTTCCATGTTGTGGAAGCGCTTCTAGAGCCTGCGCACCTCCTCCAGGTAGGTGACCATGTGCTCATCCTTGGGCTTGTAGCTTTTGTTAGAGAAGTTGATGAGGAGCTGCGAGTCTCCCTTGATGAGGTTGCTCTTGATGCCAAGAGCGAAGGCAGCCTTGAGCCCGGCGATGAGGCCCTCGTACACAACGATGTTGTTGGAGACCTTGTCGTCGTGTTTGAAGTAGAGCTGTACGGCGTAGTAGAGCTTGTCTCCTGTCGGGGAGGTGAGCATGACGCCAGCCCCCACGCCCTACCGCGAGAATGCGCCATCGAAGTGCATGGTCCAGCCGCTAGGGGCATCCTTCCCAGGTAGGAGGGATCCTTTCTCACAAGGCTCCTCTTGGTGCGGATCCATCCATTGCGCCATGAAATCCGCCAAGGCTGCGCCCTTGATCGTCCTTGTGGTTAGGAATTCCAGCTCGAAGGACTGCAGCTCGATGTTCCACTCGGCGACGCGGCCACTGGCGTTGGGGCTGTGCAGGACTTGCTCCAGTGGATAAGACGTGATCACCTTGATGGGGTGGCCCTGGAAGTAGTGGCGCAGCTTCCTGGAGGTGATGAGGAGCGCGAAGAGGAGCTTCTGCTGCATGGGTTACCACTCGCGCGCATCCCTCAGCACGGTGCTGATGAAGTAGATGGGGTGCTCGATGAGGCGCGTAGCCGTAGGCGTGGCGGCTTGTTCTCTGGAAGGCTCGGGAGGCGGCTCTCCAGGGGCCTCCTGAGGGGGACCCTTGGTAGGCGCAGGTGCGGCCTCGGGAGGCGCTGGCCCGGCTTCGGCAGGTGCCGACGCGGCCTCGGCAGGCGCAGGCGCGGCAGGCCCCTTCTTGGTGCAGGTTCATTGCTCGCATTCCACCACCAGGGCTACGCTGGCCGTCTGGGGGGTGGCTGCCAAGTATAGGAGCAGAGGCTCGCGGGGACGTGGGGCAACCATGACGGGGGGGGGGGGGGCTCGTCAGATACCTCTTGAGGTCCTCGAAGGCCGGGTCAGCTTCGGGAGTCCACTTGAAGGGGCCCGATCTCTTCATGAACTTGAAGAACGGTAGGGCTCTTTCGCCAGACTTGGAGATGAAACGCCCAAGCGTGGCCATGCATCCCGCCAGGCGCTGCATGTCCTTGAGGTTCCGGGGAGGGCATCTGGTCGATGGCCTTTATCTTCTCGGGGTTGGCTTCGATGCCGCGATGGGAGACCAGGAAGCCGAGCAGCTTGCCTGAAGGGACTCCGAAGTAGCACTTGGCGGGGTTGAGCTTGAGGTTGTCCCTGTGCAGGTTGGCAAAGGTTTCTTCAAGGTCTGCCATGAGGGAGCACGATTTGTAGCTCTTCACGATGATGTTGTCGACGTAGGCCTTTGCATTCCTTCTCATCTGGGGCCCCAGGGCTATGTGCATCAGCCTCTGGAAGGTAGACCCCGCGCTCTTCAGGCCAAAGGGCATGCATATGTAATAGTACACTCCGTAGGGGGTGATGAAGGTCGTTCTCTCTTCATCTTCCTTCGCCATCTTGATCTAGGGGTAGCCTAAGAAGGCATCCGAAAAGTAGAGCAACTCGCACCCAGCGGTGGAGTCCACGATCTGGTTGATTCGTGGCAGCGGGAAGGGGTCCTTGGGGCTGGCCTTGTTGAGGCTGGTGAAGTCGACGCACATCCTCCCCTCGCCACTGTGCTTAGGGACCAAGACATGGTTGGCGAGCCACTAGGGGTGGCGCACCTCGCGGATGACTCCTGCCTCCTGCAGCTTCTGAACTTCTTGAACGACGAACTCTTGCTTCTCGGGTGCCTGGCGCCATGCCTTTTGCTTCACAGGGCGTGCGTTGGGGCACCACGCTAAGTGGTGCTCGATCACCTCCCTTGGCACACTAGACAAATCTGATGCCATCCATGCGAACACATCAGCATTTGCCCGGAGGAAGGCGATGAGCGCGCCTTCCTATTTGGGAGAGAGACCATTGCCGATGGTGAAGGCGGACCCGGAGACACTACCATCCATCAACACCTTCTTTGTCTTGGTGCGTGCTTGAAAGAACAGCTGATGCTTCCTCGCGGGTGCGGGCTCGGCAGGATCGACGTCATCCTCGTCGGCGGGGTGAGTGTCGGGGCCGGATTTTCGGGACACAATTTCCTAGAAATTAGCCCCTCATGTCACCACCAGCCCCAAGATCATTTTTACTGGTGGACACGTCCTTGATACAGAATTCCAAGCAATTACAAGAATTGGATACAAGACCATAAAGGTCTAATGATACAACAATGATTTCTAACGGTGGATGGCGGAAGCGGGTAGCGGATCTCTAATTCTGGTGGAAGCTCCAATCCCACAGGAATGGCTGACCGGGATAACTCCTATCTCGCGTGGCTGCTATCTTAGGCCCCTAGTCCGCATGGACATTGTTGTAGTACTCCTCATTGAAATCCTGACCTGGCCAATTAAATAGCCAGGGACAAGCCAGTTAGTACGTTTGAATGTACTCGCAAACATTATGAACAACAGATACACCGAATGCAATAGAGTGCATATGATCATGCTGTATTAATTTATATGCATATGCTGACCGATATTAAAGCATGGCATGATAAATATTAATACGGTGCAGAGGTATACTACGTTAGTAATAACAAAGAAAATTAAATGGAACATCGGGCGCTGGACCGCTCGAAGAATTCTGAGAAAAATGCCAAACGGGTGTCTGAAAGCGACGCCTCGAGAGGTCTTGAAAAGAAATGCCAAATGGGTGTATGAAAGCGACGCCTCGAGAGGTCTTGAAAAGAAATGCCAAACGGGTGTCTGAAAGTGACACCTCGAGAGGTCTTGAAAAGAAATGCCAAACGGGTGTCTGAAAGCGATGCCTCGAGAGGTCTTGAAAATAAAACCGAGTATCCAGGTGGACTAGCCATCCCAAGTGATACTCAGAAAAGAAAATAAAACCCGAGTATCCAGGTGGACTAGCCATCCCAAGTGATACCCAGAAAAATAGAAATGAGTATCTAGGTGGACTAGCCATCCCAAGTGATACTCAGGTTGTACATAAAAGAACAGGGTTAGTTCACAATAAATATTCATGATGGCAATGATATTCATGCTGGCATCAGTGGTGACAATAATTATCCTACAAAATTGAATCATGATCAATTTAATTATTTCCTCCGAAGACCGACACTAAGACCGACACTTGACCAACCCAGACTGTAGTCCTTAACCGCGGACATGGCTATTCGAATAGGTTTTAAAACTCTGCAGAGGGTGTACTCTTTGCCCACAAGTAAAGGATTTCTTTAGCCAGCACCGAGACACTGACTAATTCCCATTACGGCCTTTGGGCTGAAAACACACCTAACCAGCACACACCAGCTTTAACTCACCAAAGCCAGGAATCACCCAAGGTAATGATAAAGTAAAAGCATAATTGGTTTGATACATATATTTGGCATTGCCAATAGTTGGCAAGCCAATATTTGGCAAAATGAAAAGTTGCCAAAAGTTGGCAAC
This sequence comes from Elymus sibiricus, assembly GCA_039707655.1. Classification (NCBI taxonomy): domain Eukaryota; kingdom Viridiplantae; phylum Streptophyta; class Magnoliopsida; order Poales; family Poaceae; genus Elymus; species Elymus sibiricus. The sequence goes on from CM077674.1 coordinate 207,801,673, forward strand.
TTTTTGTGAGGTTGCAAGAAAAGTTGGTAGCCAACCAATCACTAGCCAACATTTGGCATTTGCCAAATATTGGCATGCCAACTTTTGGCACCAAACCAATCATGCTCTAAAACTCTAAGTGGGAAGGCTTCTCACCTCCAATAGCATGGGATCACAATATTTATAACACGCGCAAACAGGGGTGCTACCCCTCGGTCCCAACCGGATACACCCATGCCCCCGGACCAAGTGACATGCCTACCATGGGCCAATGGTATCTTTCACTATGGCCTCTCTGTACGGTGTGTGCACGGAAAGGGGTTAACAAATTACTGAACCATACCCTGCCTATGGCAGGGACAAGTGGCAGCACGAAACAAGTATGGGGGTCACCGGAACAAGACTCGATCTACGGTCGACTCAAGAGGTTCAAGTTTTCCTGCAGTGGTTAGCACAATATATTTCCTTGGTAATACCCAACAGGGTCACCAGCTGGCATATCCCAACATGCACTCAATGTTCATTCTCGTCACAATGAGATTTTAGTCTCACGGTCACTTTTCCCGTGACTGATTCTTTCCTGCAGATTAGTCCGGACCCACATAGGCATATGTGACATGTGAAAATAACCATGCTCGCTCATACTTCATGTTTAAATGAAGAAAAATACTACCAAGGGATCATGCATGCATGACTAGCAATATGCAAATTTTATTTGAATTCTACTTGCTCTTGATTCAATTATTCTAGCAACAATTAGTCATGCATTCACCATATCAAGTGTTCAAGATGCTTGCCTTGAGCATGTAGAAAAGTTGGGTGCACTCCATAAGCTTTGGAGTTTCACTTCCTGGCTCAACAAAGTCTTCGATTACTTCTGGTCCTTATCCAGGTCCTTCGTTTATTTTGTTATATAACGTCGGAACGAATCGCAACAGGCAACATATCAAGCAGAAAAATAAAAGTGCTCTGAAAATAAGAATTTCACTTTTCTAGGACCTCTCTGGTTATAAGAAAAATAATCAAGGTGATCCTACTGGATCTTGAGTAATAATACTTTTTGAACATTTCAAATTAGGTGGAATTAAGGAAATAATGGATCTGCAAGAATTTTTACAGAAAACATTTTATAAAAATGAGTTGTGGCACCAATTAAACGAGGCATGATTTTAGAAGCATTTATAAATTGGTTTCACTGGATTTGGAGTTGAGATGATTAGTCTAGGAATTTTATAAGTTGACTTATATAAGGAAATGGCCTATTAAATAGGTCAGGCAGAAATTAGCCATAAGAAAAATGTTCACTGAGGCTAGTTAAATAGAGGGCAATTTTATAAGTCCATATAAATTTGAAGCGTTGCTTTTTACTTTCAAATGAACTCTGTGGAAATTATTATGTCACTGGTTAAAAGAAAAGTGACAGAAAAACACCTGGTGGCTGGCTGAGGTGTGCACTGGGTGAGGCCCAGCTAAACAGCGCTACTGGGCCGAGCCCAGAGCTGCTGCCACGCGGGGGAGGGAAGCGGTGGCTCACCGATAGGTGGGACCCACCTATCGGGTTTGTCTTCTCCCTCGTGCGCACCTGGACAGGAGCAGGGGAAGAGCTCCGGCGATGATTGCCGGTGCTGTAGGGCATCTCCGGCGACGCTCGGCACATGGATAGGTTCAGGGGGAAGTGCCGCATCCATGGGATGCGGAGATAGCCGTTGAGGAGCTCGGGTTCGAGTGGGGCTTCAATCATGGCGGAGGAGAGCTACAGGTGGAAGAGGGCTTTCCCCCAGGGGCCATCTCCGGTGGAATTGTTGACGCGGACGGATTAGTGGGTGCTTCGGAAGGCTATTGGTGAAACAAATGTGGAGGGGGAGGTACTGGAGAGGTGGGATTCATCGAGTAGTTGTCGGCGGGCGCCTCGGCCGGAGGTGGAGGAGACGACCTCCCCGGTCGTTCTGCTTCTACGGGAGGTTTGCAGAGGGGGAAGGAGAATTGTTGGTGAGGAGCTGGAGAGCTCAGGGCCCTTTTTATAGGCGGGGAACATTGGTTCCCGTGGCTTCCCGGAGAAGGCACGACGGTGGCGTCCATTACGGCGGTGGTTGAGGTCGTTGCGGTTGGTGGCAGTGGTCGGCGGGGTCGGTGGAGCTTCGGATGAGCTCAGGTAGGTAGGAATTAAGGCGGTGGCGTGCTGGCTAGCTCAGAGTCATGCCACGCGCTCTCAACAGCGCGTGACAGTGATGGGTGGCGTTGCTTGGATGGCGGTGGCCGGCGCTAGAGGCCGGGGGAGGGTGTCGGCAAGGTGTGGGCGGCCTGCAGATGCTAGCTGGGGGCGGTGGAGGCTGGGGACGGCAGCAGGCGGGAGCGGCAGGAGCTCAAATGCCTACGCCTGCCACACGAGCACTCTAGCCATGCCCAGTGCACGCACACAGCGTGCTCAATAAAATGCCAGAGTGACCTAGATGGTTATAATGCAAGTAAAATTTAGCAGAGTAGGGCTCCTCTAGATGGCAAAGCTGTTGGACATGCTGGTTTGGCTATATGCTCAAGTGCCCAATGCAAGTTCATGAGCTTGCAGATTTCTGCCATGCACATGAGCTGCTTGATGAAATGCTAGGGCTACCTAGGGATCCTTTCTGAAATTGGAATTTGGCAGGATGATGCCTCCTTGTATGGTAGTGATGATGGTGAAGTTAGTTTAACAAAAGGGAAAACTTGCTAGTGCAAGTTTTGTTAGAATTCAGTTCTGGACCAGATTTTCAGGGAATTATTTGGAGGTATTCCAAGATGCAAATGGAATTGATCATCTAGACTTAAGAGTTTTGTTGGAAGGACTATAAGGTGGAAAAATTTCAGAATTTTTGGAGCAAGGAAAATTGGGGTTGCAGTAGTAACCTAAGAATGGGGCAGAATTGAAAAGAGGATGTTTTGCTCAAATTTTTCAAAAGACCAAGTTGGGTTTTTTCATAAAAGTGATCTATAGGCATCATATGACCCCTCATAATTTTTGTGGAATTTTTGGAGAATTATTTAAAATAGTTATAGTGCAACAGGAGTATTTCAGAGATTGGAAATGTTATTAAAAGAATTATTTTGGGGCAAATTTTATTATGAAAATATTTCCTAGTGTTATTTAAAATATAAATGAAATGATTTAAGAAAATTACCAAAGCCCACAATATTTTTTTTCCAAAATTTTCTATATGGAGGGAAGAATTTTGGAAAACAGAAAAGACCTTAAAATTAATAAAAGACCCAATATAATTCAAAATTTTATTTCTGGCCAAATTTTCTAAATAAAAATATGGTTAAATTTTTGGGGTCTTACAGTGAGTGGTGGCGGCAGCCTTGTAGGCGCGCTCGAGGGAGCGTACTGCGTCCTTCTCGTCACAGCGGACGGTGATGGTGTCGCTGCAGCCCGGCATCTTGAGGGTGTTCTAGGCGTGGTGGGTCACCGCCATGAACTTGGCGAGCGCGGCATAGCCCAAGATGGCGTTGTAGGGTAAGTGATGTGGAGCATCCTGAGGACATCCCCATGGACTCACCTACGTCACCTCAAGTGCCATGAGGACCTATGACATGAGCACGAGCAAGAGCCATCGAGAACGAGGTGACATCACTCCTCTCACAAGTTCCCTTTGATGCATACGAGACTTGGATGCTACCTCAAGCAGAGACTCTATGCATACTCAGGTACCAAGAAGATCATCGTGGAGAAGCTACGGAGCAAGCCCAGGTGAAGGAGAAAAAGGAATGCAAAGACAGAGAAAAAAACGAGCAAGACATCAAGAGCCTGGATGATTTGGACCCCGGCCCGGATGATCCGGCCTCAGCCCGGACGATCCGGACCGGCGTACGGATGATCCGGCTACACGGCGTCCCAGCTACAGCAAGCCATCCCACTTAGCCGGACGATCCGGACCCCGTCCTGGATCATCCGACCTGGCTGGTCCGGACGGCGGCCCGAATGTCCGACTTCCCGCGCCTGTGTCTAGCGATCGCCCGGATCATCTGGGCTCCTGTAGGCCGGATCATCCAGACGGCCACCCGGATCATCCGGGCCCCCATTTCCTGTGTAATTCGGCCCGAGGCCCATATGACTATTCCACCCACTAGACTATAAATACTCCATCCCCTCTATGTTTTTAGGGTTAGCAAAGTGTTGGATCTTGAGATTAGAGCTGTGCTCATCAGATCCACTGCGGATATCAAGACCTCGACTCCTCTCCGGATCGGGATGAACTAGCTACCGTGTATCCTCCCGTGTTGGCTTTGTATCATGATTCATCGTATGTGTATGTGGATCTAGTGTATGTGTGACTTGTGATTGTGTCAATTGAGTGATTGTGTTCTTGTGTTCTTCTTGTTCTTGCCTTTTCCCCCTCCAATTGTGAAAAGATCGATGAATTAGGGTTTCACCCTACATCATCTTGGATCAGAGCCCCGTTGATTCACAATTTGGAGTCCTTTCCCTCCATTTGCTACCCTCAATTTTGTTGTTTTCCCCCAATTTTGAAAATTTCCCACAAAAATAGCCCACCATTTTTTTGATTTGTGAGTTTGATGATGTTTTGTTGATTTTGATCCCTGGATTTTGTGTGTTGCAAGTGGATCTACACTTCCCTACCATCCCCACCTCGAAAATCCCTCGAAATTTTTCGGATTTTCGATTTTTTCCAGAATTTTGAGCCTCACCCGAACCTCACCCGCGCGAGGTTAACCTGCCCGGATCATCCGGCTGGTCACCCGGATCATCCGGCCGCGCCCGGATCATCCGGACGGGGGCCCGGATCAGCCGGCCTCCACTGAACTTGCTGATTTTTTTCTAGCCACATTTTAGCCACCACCCCCGCTTCCCCTTTGTCTCCCCAAGCTCCACCATAGGTCCACCACCTTCACCACTACCCATAGACCACCACCACATCCCGACACCACCATTTGACATTTTCCTTGAGATTTTGAGTTGTGGTTTCCCGTTTCCTAGTTTGTTTCGGCTATCTAGGCATGGTTCGACATCGAATTTACCTCCACTCATCATCGCCACGAACTCGACATCGACAACGACCATCTCACCATCGTGACAACAACACCATAAGCAAGGATGGTAACCTCGACGACAACTCGTTTCTCCCCTTGCCATTACATTGTTAACCCAAAGGCCCTCTTTTGCGTCGCTTTCCTACGAGACTAGGCATTTGAGTATTGCCGGGCAACGATAACTTGTGCACTCTAGTGTTACCATCATATCATCATATCATCTCTTGTGCCAAAATTTTGTTCCCGCATATACATCATTTCTACCATCGTGACAACATATCGCATAAGTGGCTAAAGGAAGAAGAGCAAAAGAAAAAAGGTTCTAAGCAAGAAAGAGCAAAAACAAGCTTGTAAGCAATAGCTAGAGCATCGCCACATTACATATCATATTTGATCATCTTGGATCATCGTGAAAAGTTCACCGGGACTCATACTCTGACAGCCCGAGACCGACGCTCAAGATGCCTTTCATGTATTTCGAGTTTCGTGGCATTATTATTTGGTTTTTTTCATTGCATCATTTCATCATGCCATCATGTCACTAATTTTGCAACCCAAATAAATAAATTGCACAGATCCTTTGATCTATTTAAATCGAGGGAGATGCACATGGTGTTTTCTCTTTACAACATATAAAAGTCTCCCAATATTATTAGGGAGCTATGTTAAACCGTTCAATTAACTTGGAATCACTCATAATACATTTGCACTATTTTCCAACTCTCCTTTTTATCCAACTCAACTTCCTATTCAAACCCATTCGAATTAATTTCAAATGAGTGCAAATTCAAACTTCCCCCGCATGCTCATTTCTAATTTTCTGGGGTCAACCTCATTTTTGTGTGTCCAGGAAAATTGGCCTCCTGCACAAATTCTTTCTCTAACCCTTCTTTCCTCTCCTTTTCTTTCTTGCTATTTTTTTCTGTAAATGGGAGATATGCAGAGAAATAAGAGAGAGAGAGGAAGCCCAGCCGCCATAGCCCACTAGGCCCAACCACCCCACCTATATCGAACCCTAGCCCGATCCCCACCTCACTCACTCCTCGATCCCCATCTCTCTCGCGCCGCCACACACGCATCGCGCCCGATCCCCTCGCTCTCGCCTCTGCCTCCTTGCTGCCCGGCGAGCTCCGCCCCTTCCCAACCTCGCCATGGATGCCTCCTACCTCCAACCACCGCCGGACCACGCCGGCAGGACCATGCGCTCCCTCGACCCCTCGTGCTCCTCCTCTCGTGCGCCTGCACCGGGGAGCTTCCCCGAGCCGATCCATGGCGCCCCACCAGCAGCAGCCGGGCATCGGCGGCCCTGTCCACGCCGCATCAAGCCTCGCTGCATCCCTGTCGCTCTCCCTCGCGCTTCGTTTCGGCTTCGTTCGCGATGTCCGATGACCACAGCGCCGCCTCCATACGCCTCTCCGTATTTTCTTGCAACCGCCAACCTCTGCCATCTCCTTTGCCAAGCCAACACCATGGCCGACCCCAAGCTCTCCTCCGCCGTCGTCATTAGCAGCAGCTGCGGTCCGGCAGCCCCGTGCCCGCCATGGCCCTCCTCGCGCAACTGCTTCCTCTCCGACGACCTCCCATGGCTGCAACCACCTTCGCGACGAAGACAATTGAACCACGACTTCATCTCCTGCACGCCATGGCACCTTGCTGTGCTACACGCTGCCTTCAGCCATGAGTTGTTGTGGTCGCAACCTCCCCGTAACAGTAGCACCGTGGTCTACTTCACGGCTGTGGACAATTTTGAGTCATTTGCCTCCAGTCCATGTCGTGGTTTTTTTCCGCCAACTCACTCACTGACCCCCGGACGCCAAGACCCGTATTGAATCATCAAGTACCGCCTCTAGGATTTTCACCAAGTACGACAACCATCGCCGTGTACACCTACCATCGCCGAAGACCGCAAGTACCACCACATCGACATGCCGATGGCAACCTCGAAGCATTTGAATTTGTCAAGTTCGACTCCGTCACGAGTACCACCACCGTTGCCCCCGAAGAACTCAGATTCGTCAAGTTCCTCTCCGAACTATGAACCACTACTTCCACTACCATCGAACTCGATCCGCCCTGAAACACACGCTTCGAATGTATACCGCCAAGACGATGCCCGTGAACGAAAGCATGTGTGATGTATGAGATGAACCGCGTGTTTGCATCGTATGCGATTGTTCATTGCACGATGCCCCTCTTTTGCCATGCCACCAACATGTGGGGACTCCCGGTAACCGGGATCACTCCCCGTCACTCTTGATTGTTCCGCACATCCGTACACTTGCTCTTTTCCACCGGTATCTCTACGAGTCACCGGATCATCGGAATGTTGCCGTGGCACCCTTTTTTTTGCCATGTCGACAAATGCTCCATATCATATATTGCCACCATTTTCATAAAATAGCATCCAACTTGAATATGTCATCCTCATGCATATAATAAGTCAAGAACCGAGCATCGGATTAAAATGAATTGTATGTGTAAAATGTTTAGAATTTCATGTAGTTTCATTATATCCAACTTTCATCCATGTTAAAAATGTTTAAATTGTTGTTTGCATTAATTTGCATAAATGGCATGTTAAAATGATTTATTTCATAACTAAATAACCGTAGCTCCGAATTAAATGAACTATATATGTAAATGGGTTAGAAAAATGTGTAGATTCACATGGTGCACTTACTTTTGCTGTTTAACAACATTAAAATTCAGAACAGTACCAAATTCGAAAATTACATATGGGGATTTTTCGGAATTGCTCTTGGTTGTTTCCGACCTCATTTAAATTATATAGAAGGTAGTTTAATTATGCTTCACCTCTTGCCATGTTTAACAACATTTAACCTTGTCATGTGCATAAACGGGAGTGAACTAAATAATTGTTTGTGGAGTTTCGTCAATATGCAACTCGTTGCATATTGAGCTTCACTTAATATGTAGCATTGTTTGTTGCACTTTGCCATGCCATGCATCTTTAAACTTCACAAGCATCATACTTGGTTGTGCATCATGTCATGATTATGCTTGTGTGTTTACCATGTTGTTTGCTTCTTTCCAGTTGTGCTTCTTCTTCATAGTCCGGTTACGTTGCGAAGTGTGAGGATTCGTTCGACTACGCGTGTTCGTCTTCTTCATGGATTCGGTCTTCTTCCTAGCGGGATTTCAGGCAAGATGACCATTACCTTGGATATCACTACTATCTTTGCTTGCTAGTTGTCTCGATGCTATCGCTATGTCTCGCTACCTACTACTTGTTTGTCAGCTTCCCAAAATGCCATGATAAGCCTCTAACCTTCCACCATCCCAGCAAACCGTTGTTTGGCTATGTTACCGCTTTGCTCAGCCCCTCTTATAGCTTTGCTAGTTGCAGGTACAGTTGCAGGTTGTTCCATGTTGGGACATGGATATCATGGGATATCACAATATCTCTCATTTAATTAATGCATCTATATACTTGGTTGTGGGTGGAAGGCTTGGCCTTTTGCCTGGTGTTTTGTTCCACTCATGCCACCCCAGTTTCCGTAATACCAGTGTTATGTTCCTTGATGAGTGCTTCTAACACATGTGGGGCATATGGGAACCCCCCTGATCATTCGTTTTAGGATAAGACTTCTCCAGCAAGGCCCAACATTGGTTTCAAAATTTGCCAACATAATAATACTGAAACTAATTAATTAATTCATAGGGGCTGATCACCTCGAGGATTCTTAATTCCACATAATACAGGGGGCCAGTGCTGATGGTGCTTGTCCAAACCGGGCGATGTCCGTCGCCCCCTGGGCAACCGGGGTCTCAGCCAACCCGACGTCTTGCCCATCCGGTGTGCCCTGAGAACGAGATACGTGCGGCTCCTATCAGGATCGTCGGCGCACCGGGAGGTCTTGCTGGTTTAGTTTTGCCTTTTACAAGTGACTTGTCCACCGGGATTCCTTATCGTAAGCATCGTGTTATCATGGTGTGAGGATGTTCCATCGGATGCGTGTGGTAATTTATAATGGACTACTTGGAGCACCCCTGCAGGGTTAAATCTTTCGGAGAGCCGTGCCCGCGGTTATGTGGTGACTTCGAAATTTATAACCTCCGGTTGTATAGAACTTGACACTAAATCTAATTAAAATACAACAACCGCGTGCGTAACCGTGATCGTCTCTTTTCGAGGGAGTTCGTGAAGAGAACACGGTGGGGTTATGTTTGACTCGTAAGTAGGTGTTCAGGATCACTTCTTGATCATTACTAGTTGTGACCGTTTATGCGTAGTTTACTCTTCTTATTCTTGTACTTGTAAGTTAGCCACCATACAATGCTTAGTGCTTGCTGCAACCTCACCACTTATCCATTCCATACCCATTAAGCTTTGCTAGTCTTGATACCCATGGTAATGGATTGCTGAGTCCTCGTGGCTCACAGTTTACTACAACAACAGGTGCAGGTACAAGTAAAGCGATGATTTGACGTGAGCGCGATGCATGTTTGCTTTTGGAGTTCTTCTTCTTCGTCAATCATAGGATGGTTTCCCGGTTGGCAGCCTGGGATTAGCAGGGTGGATGTTATTCTTCTTTTTCGTTTGATTTCATCCGTAGTCAGATCCTGCTCTTCTGTATGATGATTGCTATGTATTGGTGTACTCATGTATTCATGCTATAGCTTGTGGCAAGTGTGAGCCTTTATCTAGTATTCTCATCTATTCAGTACATGGTATGTTGTAATGATATCCACCTTGCGAAGCGTCTTCGATATGCGCTTCTATCCTTAGTGGAACTTCCGAGTTCTTTGGGGATAGGACCGCATATTGGGCGTGGCAAGTTGGTATCAGAGCCTCTACCGACCGAAGGAGCCCCCTTGATTGATCGAACCGTTGACGAGTCTAGAAAAGAAAAACTATTTTGAGTCTAGTTATATATCGGAGAGTAGGAATTCCTTTTACTCCTTATCCCCTTCGTCGCTCTGGTGAGGAATTGTGACGTAGGTGTTTTGATTCTACTACTGTTCTCACTCAAAAAAATTTAGGATCACGCGGGTATTTTTGGAATCATTGCGATATCGGTGTGACAGAATTCTGTTCTTGGTGCCTCCTGACCATATGGATTGGACCCGGGGAGTTGAGCTCCAAGGGGTTCTTGTGACATTCGCTATCGTTTCAGTTCCTGAATACCAGAGGACGCCGACATCAAAAGACTCTTCTATCTTGTTTGTGGTGAGATAACCTCGACGTCACCCAGTACTGGGGAGATAGTTCGGGAGTACTGCCACGGCTAGCATAGCGGATGTTTTTTTTTCGAAGGTCTGAGGTGGACGAGTTTGCGAAGTTTCTCGGTTGTGTGTTAAGGGTTGCGGATGCAGTTGCAGCTGATTAGGTTGCTGATTGCTGAGTAGGTTCCTGGACCCGCAACCTGATCGCATAACCAAGAAGTTTCGGGAGTTCTTAGGTGGGAATTTAAGTAGTTACCTAGGATATCTTTCCGATACATGCATGATATGAGATTTGGGTTCGACGTCTAGTGGTTCGCCTGCTCACGGTCATTTTTATAGCGGTGCTCGTTGCGTCTTAAAGAATCCCTGTGGCTTCGCTATGATTCGGGGATGCTTCGTAGTCTCGTACACTACCTTGTATGGATGGCCACCGTAAGATCGAGCCCATGTGGGCCCCACCACAAAATTTTTGGACAAAATCTCTATCATATGTTTGTTCCGGCTTATTCTGCATGCCACATCCTTTGTTTTGTTTTGAGTTGTGGTATTCGAGTTGCTTTGAAGTCAAGTATTGATCCATACCTTTGCTAAGCAGTGTTCTCATATTTCTATGGGAGTGCTAATCCTTCTTGATCATCAAGATTGTCATGGAAAATTATTCTCAAACCGGCGTGCTTCTCTTTAAGTTAATTCAATCCTTCCAACATTTGCAAGATCAATTCTCAATTTTCTCAACGGTGTTCGTTTCACCCATCCCAAGTTTCCTTTATTTTCCCCACCCTCCCATTCTTTTTCTTCCCGGAGTCAGAGATCTCAAGTCAAGTATCCATTTTATTCATGAGAAGTCTCTTCATTCTTTTCCTTCAATGTTCTTATCCGGTGATTTCTCGTGAAGATGCTCAGGAGCTACAAGTTGATCATTCTTCGTTCTCGTTTTCTTCTCCGGTGGTCTAAATTCAAGCTCTCAGTGTTCATCATATTCTTTTCTTCGATTCTAATGTTTTCCTGCGTTGGAAGTACTTATCCAAGCTTCTCTTGCTTATTCACCTCTCTCTATTCTACCACGGAGTGCCAAAATTATCTCAGAAGATTCGTGTTTCCATGCAAGATCCATTCGAGCTAGTTTGAGGTTGTTACCTCATCCAATCCATTTAAATCTTTCCAGTTCAATGGTGTTTCTTTTGAGTGGGCCCATAACCCACAGGTCTTTTCCCAGGATCTTACCTGACTATTCTAATTTTCTGGAGTTATTCTCAAATTCTTTCAAGCGTGACATAAGTATGGCTTCCATCAGTCATATGCCTTCTTCAAGTTCGTTTTCAAATTATTTTGATCTTTGGATCAACCTTTCTATTCTCCATTGTTCCGGAGTGTCTCAACAATTTTGGTGGTTCTCATCGTAATTCTCAGCATTTGAAGACCGAAGAAGAGATTCTCTTAAATCTTTTCTGTTCTCTTGAAGATCCGTGGTTCAAGCTTGATGTTATCCTGTTAAATCATTTCTGATCGTGAGAAATTCTTTCATAACCATCCAGAGCATTTCATGAGTTCTTTCAATTTTTGATTCTCCGGAGGCCATCATTTCGGAAGATATATTCGTTCTCAACGTTTCACGTCTCGTTCTCCAATTCTTCCGGTGCTTCGTTCAAGTATTCTCTAATAAGCTCGTGATCTCTTCATTCTGTTGTATCTAAATTCCCTCAAGAATCTTCATTCGTTTTCTAATTCTTCCTGGCGATTCATTCTCTTTTGTTCGTTTGTTTTCAATTCTGACGGTGGTTCGTTCAAAATTCATATTCCTTTGTTATCGTATCAATTCATTCGTTCTTTCCAAAAAATCCTACCGGTGGTTCGTTGAAGACCTTCCCAAGTTTGCGCTATATCTCTCTTCAATCTTTTCAAGAAGAATAAGTGGCATGCCAATCCGTTGCTTGTCATCAATTTAAGTTGATGAAGAGTAAGCATGACATATTTCTTATTCTTATTTCATCAAGGTGATTTAATTCTTTCTTTCGGAGTTCGTTCATGACATCAATTTTTCAGCTCTAAGTAGTTCATCTTTTCTTTTACGGAGTTCCAAGTTTCCGCATTATCTCGTCGCAAAGCTCCATCTAAATCATTGCAAGGCTTCATCGTGTTCTTTTCTACTTTCCTTTTGTTTCGATCATCTTGTTATTTATCCGGAGTCCTTCGAGAGTTTTTTCATGGTGGTTCGTTAAGGATTTTATTCATTCTCGAGGTGTTCTTCAAGATTCTTGTTGGAGGAGCTCAAGTATTCTTCTTCTTGCATTTCGAAATGCAATTCGTTCTCCCTTATCTTTTGAAGTGGAGTTTTGCATCTCTTTGTTCCTCTCAACCATAATATTTTCCTCAAATGGTAGGTTTTCACCTCTTAGCTTGAGATGTTTTTCCCATAAGGCCATTTGAAGTTTATCTTTTCATTGTTGATTGTCAAACAACTCCGTTCTACCATTCCTCGTAAAGCTTGCTCTTCCAAGTTCTTGGTGGTGGAAGATGTTGTTATCTCTTCTCCGTTCTTATCATTCTATTCTTTCTTTTATTCTGGAGGCATTGTGTTGTTGCTCTCATCAAGTATCATCCCATCTTGACAAATTCATGCTAATTCCTCCCATTTTCAACCAGAGTGTTGTCAAAATTCTTTCGTTCTTCTTCCTTATCTATCTCGTTTTAACCGGACTTGTTTCATACACTATCTTGTCCCTTCAGCTCTTGGTTCTCGTTGTACTCCTTGTTCTTCTTGTCTAATGGAGAGTTTTCAATTTCGTTGATCTCTGTCGTGTCATTTCTTCAAGTTTTTCAACCTCTCAAGGTTCTTTGGTTTCACTCGTTTGTCAAAGAAGCAACTTTGTTTTACCTCTTCCTCTTCCTTCCTCTTCTCATTCTTAGATCTCAGGGTCAGATCTCTTGTAAGTGGGGGAGAGTTGTGACAGCCCGAGACCGATGCTCGAGATGCCTTCCATGTATTTCGAGTTTCGTGGTGTTATTATTTGTTTTTTTCATTGCATCATTTCATCATGCCATCATGTCATTAATTTTGCAACCCAAATAAATAAATTGCATAGATCCTTTGATCTATTTAAATCGAGGGAGATGCACATGGTGTTTTCTCTTTACAACATATAAAAGTCTCCCATTATTATTAGGGAGCAATGTTAAACCATTCAATTAACTTGGAATCACTCATAACACATTTGCACTATTTTCCAACTCTGCTTTTTATCCAACTCAACTTCCTATTCAAACCCATTTGAATTTAATTCAAATGAGTGCGAATTCAAACTTCTCCCGCATGCTCATTTCTAATTTTCTGGGGTCAACCTCATTTTTGTGAGTCCAGGAAAATTGGCCTCCTGCACAAATTCTTTCTCTAACCCTTCTTTCCTCTCCTTTTCCTTCTTGCAATTTTTTTTCTGTAAATGGGAGATATGCAGAGAAATAAGAGAGAGAGGAAGCCCAGCCACCCTCTCCTACTAGGCCCAACCACCCCACCTATATCGAACCCTAGCCCGATCCCCACCTCGCTCACTCCTCAATCCCCATCTCCCTCGCGCTGCCACACGCACACATCGCGCCCGATCCCCTTGCCCTCGTCTCTACCTCCTTGCTGCCCGGCGAGCTCCGCCCCTTCCCAACCTCGCCATGGATGCCTCCTACCTCCAACCGCCGCCGGACCACGCCGGCAGGACCCTGCGCTCCCTCGACCCCTTGTCCTCCTCCTCTCATGCGCCTACACCGGGGAGAGCTTCCCCGAGCCGATCCATGGCGCCCCGCCAGCAGTAGCTGCGCATCGGCGGCCCTGTCCACGCCGCATCAAGCCTCACTGCATCCCTGTCGCTCCCCCTCGCGCCTCGTTCCGGCTTCGTCCGTGACGTCCGACGACCATAGCGCTGCCTCCATACGCATCTTCGCGTTTTCCTGCAACCGCCAACCTCTGCCATCTCCTTGGCCAAGCCGACGCCATGGCCGACCCCAAGCTCTCCTCCGCCGTCTTCATCAGCAGCAGCTGCGGTCTGGCAGCCCCGTGCCTGCCATGGCCCTCCTCATGCCCCTGCTTCCTCTCCGATGACCTCTCGTGGCTGCAACCACCTTTGCGACCAAGAACATCAAACCAAGAGTTCATCTCTTGCACGCCATGGCACCTTGCTGTGCTACACGCTACCTTCAGCCATGAGTTGTTGTGGTCGCAACCTCCCCGAAACAATAGCACCGTGGTCTACCGCACGGCTGTGGACAATTTTGAGTCATTTGCCTCCAGTCCATGTCGTGTTTTTTTTTCACCAACTCACTCGCTGATACTCGGACGCCAAGACCTGTACTGAATCATCAAGTACCGCCTCCGGGATTTTCACCAAGTACGACTACCATCGCCGAAGACCGCAAGTACCACCACATCGACATGCCAATGGCGACCTTGAAGCATTTGAATTTGTCAAGTTCGACTCCGTCACGAGTACCACTACCGTCGCCCCCGAAGAACTCGGATTCATCAAGTTCCTCTCTGAACCGTGAACCACTACTTCCACTACCATCGAACTCGATCCGCCCCGAAACACACGCTTCGAAGGTATACCACCAAGACGACGCCCGTGAACGAAAGCATGTGTGATGTATGAGATGAACCGCATGTTTGCATCGTATGCGATTGTTCGTTGCACGATGCCCCTCTTTTGCCATGCCACCGACACGTGTGGACACCCGGTAACCGGGATCACTCCCCGTCACTCTTGCATGTTCCGCACATCCGCACACTTGCTCTTTTCCAACGGTATCTCTATGAGTCACCGGATCATCGGAATGTTGCCGTGGCACCCATTTTCTTTTCCGCCATGTCGACAAATGCTCCATATCATATATTGCCACCATTTGCATAAAATTGCATCCAACTTGAATATGTCATCCTCATGCATATAATAACTCAAGAACCATGCATCGGATTAAAATGAATTGTATGTGTAAAATGTTTAGAATTTCATGTAGTTTCATTATATCCAACTTTTATCCATGTTAAAAATGTTTAAATCATTGTTTGCATTAATTTGCATAAATGGCATGCTAAAATGATTTATTTCATAACTAAATAACCGTAGCTCCGAATTAAATGAACTATATATGTAAATGGGGTAGAAAAATGTGTAGATTAACATGGTGCACTTACTTTTGCTGTTTAAAAACAATAAAATTGGGTTTTATTCAGAACAGTACCAAATTCGAAAATTACATATGGGGATTTTTCGGAATTGCTCTTGGTTGTTTCCGGCCTCATTTAAATTGTCTAGATAGGTAGTTTAATTATGCTTCACCTCTTGCCATGTTTAACAATATTTAACCGTGTCATGTGCATAAATAGGAGTGAACTAAATAATTGTTTGTGGAGTTTTGTAAATATGCAACTCGTTGCATATTGAGCTTCACTTAATATGTGGCATTGTTTGTTGCATTTTGCCATGCCATGCATCTTTAAACTTGACATGCATCATACTTGGTTGTGCATCATGTCATGATTATGCTTGTGTGTTTACCATGTTGTTTGCTTCTTTCCGGGTGTGCTTCTTCTTGATAGTCCGGTTACGTTGCGAAGTGTGAGGATTCGTTCGACTATGCGTGTTCGTCTTCTTCATGGCTTGGTCTTCTTCCTAGCAGGATTTCGGGCAAGATGACCATTACCTTGGATATCACTACTATCTTTTCTTGCTAGTTGTCTCGATGCTATCGCTATGTCTTGCTACCTACCACTTGTTTGTCAGCTTCTCAAAATGTCATGATAAGCCTCTAACCTTCCACCATCCCAGCAAACCGTTGTTTGGCTATGTTACCACTTTGCTCAGCCCCTCTTATAGCTTTGCTAGTTGCAAGTGCAGTTGCAGGTTGTTCCATGTTGGAACATGGATATCATGGGATATCACAATATCTCTTGTTTTATTAATGCATCTATATACTTGGTTGTGGGTGGAAGGCTCAGCCTTTTGCCTAGTGTTTTGTTCCACTCATGCCACCCTAGTTTCCGTAATACTGGTGCTATGTTCCTTGATGAGCGCTTCTAACACATGTGGGGCATATGGGAACCCCCCTGATCATTCGTTTTAGGATAAGACTTCTCCAGCAAGGCCCAACATTGGTTTTAAAATTTGCCAACATAATAGTACTGAAATTAATTAATTAATTCATAGGGGCTGATCACCTCGAGGATTCTTAATTCCACATAATACAGGGGGGCCAGTGCTGATGGTGCTGGTCCAAACCGGGCGATGTTCGGCGCCCCCTGGGCAACCGGGGTCTCAGCCAACCCGATGTCTTGACCATCCGGTGTGCCTTGAGAACGAGATACGTGCGGCTCCTATCAGGATTGTCGGCGCATCGGGAGGTCCTGCTGGTTTAGTTTTGCCTTTTATGAGTGACTTGTCCACCGGGATTCCTTATCGTAAGCATCGTGTTATCATGGTGTGAGGATGTTCCATCGGATGCGTGTGGTAATTTATAATGGACTACTTGGAGCACCCCTGCAGGGTTAAATCTTTCGGAGAGCCATGCCCGCGGTTATGTGGCGACTTGGAAATTTATAACCTCCGGTTGTAGAGATCTTGACACTAAATCTAATTAAAATACACCAACCGCGTGCGTAAACGTGATCGTCTCTTTTCGAGGGTGTTCGGGAAGAGAACACGATGGGGTTATGTTTGACTCGTATGTAGGTGTTCAGGATCACTTCTTGATCATTACTAGTTGCGACCGTTTATGCGTAGTCTTCGTCGATCATAGGATGGGTTCCCGGTTGGCAGCCTGGGATTAGCAGGGTGGATGTCGTTCTTCTTTTTCGTTTGATTTCATCCGTAGTCGGATCCTGCTCTTCTGTATGATGATTGCTATGTATTGGTGTACTCATGTATTCCTGCTGTAGCTTGTGGCGAGTGTGAGCCTTTATCTAGTATTCTCATCTATTCAGTACATGGTATGTTGTAATGATATACACCTTGCGAAGCGTGTTGGATATGCGCTTCTATCCTTAGGGGAACTTCCGATTTCTTTGGGGATAGGACCGCATATTGCGCATGACACATACATACAAAGCATATTTGATTTTGAAGTTGATCGTTTTGTCTCCATAGGTTGTGCACAAGTGTCGTATCCGCCTAGTAAGCAATCGTGCTAGCGTCTCTCTAGATTTGTGCAACATGAGCGTTTCCGGGTGTTCCACATTTTGTGCTCATTCCTTGGTTGCATGACCTCACTTATCTTTCCGTGTGTGTGTTTCCGTGTAACTTTGCTATTGGTCTACTTGTTTCACTTGTGAATTTGTGAATCTTTATCAACATTATTTGATATCTTATTTAAAATTGCAAATATTTTGTTCCACCATCCTAACCAAACTCCTCCAAAATCTGTACTTGTGTAGGTGTGACAATTGACACGATCCGGTACCAATTGCACTATTTCCATAATACCATATCGAGTGATCATAGATCCATCTTCAACATTGGACAATGTACATTGGTCTAGTTCGTTCCCTTCTTCCACTAACACTTTTTTGAGAATCATGGATAGGTCGGGCACTACTTCGAATCCTCTCTTTGATGAGCAAGACGATGCACCGAACGACTACGTCACCAAGGCATGCCTCTTTGGCGTCCAACGAGCATTACATCAAGAAAGTGAAGCTTTGGGCGAACGCATCGAACAACTTGCCTCCGACTTTCGACAAACTCTTGACGACAAGTTATCATCTCAAATAGAAGAGTTTCGTACCATGTTGGCAAACTGCGCTTCTTCTACTTTGTCAAGTTCAAGATCAAGACAGCGCCACTCAAGACATGACTCCTCGGACACTTCTTCTGATGCAAGTCTTCCACGAGCACGCTCTCATCGCCCTCAAGTACATGAAGACCGACAAGCGCCAAGAAACCCATTCCACAATGGTTTACAAGACCGTCTTCGAGAGCGCGAATGACAAAACCGACAAGCAAATGCCAACATGGAGCACGATCAAGTTCCACAACGCCAATGTCAAGTACACCAAGACGATGACGCTCTCCTTCAAGAACGACAACATCGTGAGGAGCAAGCACTTCAAGCTCAACGTGCCCTACGCGAAGCAACTCGTAACATCGTCGACCGCAACCGCCATATGCGAGAACAAGAAGAGCCCCCCCAACGCGAGCAACAAGAAGAAGCCGCAAGAAATGAGGAGTGCCAAGAGATGCGGAATCGTGCAAGAATTCCACGACCTCGATGTCAAGACAATCAAGATGAACACGATGATCAAGAGCGAGAAGATCCTCCTCCAAGACATGAGCATCATCGCCATCGCCAACAAAACAATGAAGAGTGCTACGGCAAGCTCAAGTTCACCATGCCTAAATTCTCCGGTGGAAATGATCCCGAAGAATACCTCTCGTGGGCATTGAAGGTTGACAAGATATTCCGTCTTCATAACTACGAAGAGGAAAAGAAGATTGCCATTGCATCTCTTGAGTTCCAAGACTATGTTCTCATTTGGTGGGAGCAAGTGATACAACGACGCCAAGACAAGGGCGAGCCACCCATCACCACTTGGAATCAAATGAAAGATGTCATGCGAGCTCGCTTTGTGCCTACACACTATAGCCATGACCTCTTCAAGAAGCTACAACTCCTCAAGCAAGGCACCAACTCCGTTGAAGAATACTATCAAGAAATGGAGATTGCAATGATATGAGCCAATGTCAAGGAAGATGATGAACAAACTATGGCCAGATTCTTGAATGGCCTCAACCATCCCATCAATAAAATTGTGGATTTCCAACCATACTCCAACCTCCTCGAGCTAGTGCACCAAGCAACCAAAGCGGAGCGTCAAGTACAAGAGGACTACAAGTACTCCAAGTACTCTTCCAAGACCTACGGTTCATACTATCAAGCTTCAACGACTTCTACAACTCCTTCCATGACTCGATCTACACCAAGTAACGATGACAAGTCAAGCTCCAAGCAACTTACGACATCTTTGAGTCGTCATACAAGTACATCCAAGCAAAAGCCTTCGTCATCAACAACTCCTAAGGACGACACCAAGACGAGTGACATCAAGTGTTTCACTTGCAAGGGACGAGGCCACAAGTCATTCAAGTGCCCAACATGACGCTCTATGATCCTCAACGCCGACGGCACCTATGATTCCATGAGTGAAGATGAAATGGAAGCCCTCGAGCAAGTGGCCATGCACCGACAAGTGAATGAAGATGAAGACAATCAAATCTTTTCTGGTAATGATTCAAGCCCCGCTGTTGTTGTCTCCAAGGTCTTGACACTTCAACAACATCAAGATGAAGACCAACGTTACCACATCTTCCATACCAAAGCGGGTATTCAAGGACATTCCATCAAGGTCATCATAGACGGCCGAAGTTGCCACAACTTGGCAAGTGAAGAATTATGTTCCAAGCTACAATTGGTCAAGAAGAAGCACCCTCGCCCCTACAAGGTCCAATGGCTAAGCGACTCCGGCACCATTCAAGTGAAGAACACCGTTCAAGTCTCCTTCAAGATTGGAGCATATGAAGACACCTTAGAGTGTGATGTGGTTCCTATGTACGTATGCCATCTCCTCCTTGCAAGACCTTGGCAATACGACCGCGGCGTCATCCACGACGGATGAACCAATCAATATAGCTTCAAGATGAAGGGCAAGGAATTCATACTTTGACCAATGACGCCAAGTCAAGTCATCACTGACAAGCAAGCATCTACACATCGTGGAGAGACTAGTGAGCGAGTGAACCACCAAAAAGAGAGTGAGCGCCACAAGCCAAAATTGAGCGACTCCACGATCAGCGACAAAAGAAATCTATTTCTTTTAGCCACCAAAAGAGATTTGAGGGATGTGAGTGAGAGCCCATCAAGTGTTCTTCACTTTGTGCTTTTATGCAAAGGTGAAGTTGAGCGGACTAATACTTCACAACATCTTCCTCTAGTGTTGTCTCATCTCTTGCAGGAATACAAGGATGTGTTTCCCAATGAGCTACCTCCTGGACTTCCTCCTCTACGCGGAATCGAACACCGCATTGATCTCATCAACGGTTCACCTCTACCGAACAAGGCACCTTACCGCGTCAACCCTGACGAGACCAAAGAGATCCAAAGGCATGTGCAACATCTCATGGAGAATGGGTATGTACGCGAGAGCTTGAGCCCATGTGCCGTTCCGGTAATTCTTGTTCCTAAGAAAGATGGTTCCTATCGCATGTGTTCCGATTGCCGTCCCATAAATGCTATCACCGTTAGATATCGCCATCCCATTCCATGCCTAGATGACATGCTTGATGAACTTAGTGGAGCAACCATTTTCTCTAAAATTGACCTTAAAAGTGGCTATTATCAAATTCGCATGTAAGAAGGTGATGAATGGAAAACCGCTTTCAAAACTAAATTTGGCTTGTATGAATGGTTAGTCATGCCTATGGGTTTATCACAAGCTCCTAGCACTTTTATGCGTGTGATGCATTATGTTCTTCGCAAATATATTGGCATTTGTGTTGTGGTTTACTTTGATGACATCCTTGTGTTTAGTGAAACTCTTGAAGATCATGTCAAACACCTTAGAGACGTATTGCAAGTTCTTAGAGACGAGCGACTTTATGCTAACATGGAAAAATGCACTTTTGGTGTTGATAAGCTTGTTTTCTTGGGCTTTGTTGTCTCATTTAATGGTGTTCATGTTGATGAAACTAAAATTGATGCTATTAAGAATTGGCCACAACCAACAAATTTGCTTCAAGTGTGTAGCTTACTTGGCTTAGCCAGATTTTATAGACGCTTCGTGAAGGATTTTAGCACTATTGCATCACGATTGCACGCATTGAGTAAGAAGAATGCACCATTTGTTTGGGGTCCATCCCAAGACGCCGCATTTCATGAGCTTAAGAACTTGCTTACACATGCTCCATTACTTGCATTACCCAACTTTGAGAAAACTTTTGAAGTGCATTTCGACGCTAGTGGTAATGGCATAGGTGGTGTGTTAATGCAAGAGAAATGACCTATTGCATATTTTAGTGAAAAACTTTTCGGCGCACAACTTAACTATCCTATCTATGACAAATTGTTATATGCTTTGGTGAGAATCTTGCATGTGTGGGAACATTACCTCCGTCCATGTGAATTTGTCATCCATACGGATCATGAAACACTTAAGTACCTAAAGGGTCAAACAAAATTGAATAAGCGTCATGCTAAATGGAGTGAGTTCATTGAGTCATTTACTTATGTTATCAAGTATATCAAAGGTAAGGAAAATGTTGTGGCGGACGCTCTTTCCCGCAAATGCATGTTGGTTACTCAACTTGAGTTGAATGCCATAGGATTTGAGCACATTAAAGACTTGTATGAGCATGATCCATCATTTGCAATTCCTTATGCTAAATGTTCACCGCATCAAACTTTGGAACAATATTACTTGAAAGATGGTTATCTTATGAGAGCTAACAAACTTTGTATCCCCGAGTCTTCTCTTCGTTTGCTACTTTTGCAAGAAGCTCATGGTGGAGGACTCATGGGACATTTTGGACATGACAAGACATTCGCTACACTCTCCAAGAACTACTTTTGTCCTAAGATGTTTCACGCTACACTATCCGGTGTTCTACATGCCGCAAAGCTAAGTCAAAAGCTCAATCCCATGGTCTATATATGCCACTTCCTATCCCATATCAACCATGGGAAGATATTAGTATGGATTTTGTGCTTGGTTTGCCTCATACTCAAAATGGCAAATACTCGGTATTTGTTGTTGTGGACCATTTCTCTAAG
Organism: Elymus sibiricus; assembly: GCA_039707655.1. Classification (NCBI taxonomy): domain Eukaryota; kingdom Viridiplantae; phylum Streptophyta; class Magnoliopsida; order Poales; family Poaceae; genus Elymus; species Elymus sibiricus. The sequence goes on from CM077674.1 coordinate 207,823,663, forward strand.
ATGGCACATTTCATTCCTTGTAACAAGAGCGATGATGCTTCACATGTTGCAAATCTCTTTTGTAGGGAAATCTTGAGATTACATGGAGTGCCCAAGGCGATTGTATCAGACCGCGACGTCAAGTTCCTAAGCTACTTTTGGAAGACACTATGCGCCAAGCTCGGAATCAAGATACTATTCTCTTTGGCATATCATCCTCAAACCAACGGCCAAACAGAGGTCACAAACCGGACGCTCTCCACACTCCTTCGCGTGTTGATTAAGAAGAACATAAGGGAGTGGGAGGAATGCTTACCCATCGCCGAGTACGCCTACAATCGAGCAAGACATTCGACTACCGGCAAGTCCCCCTTCGAGGTCGTCTATGGCTTCAACCCGTTGTCTCCATCGGACATCCTACTGCTACCACTCCAAGAGCGCATCGACATGGACACAAGTGCACGAGCTACGTACCTCAAGAAGATGCATGAAGATACAAGGCAAGCAATCGAGCGCCAAGTACAACGACTCGCGACCAAGGTCAACATCAACAAGCACCCCATGGTGTTCAACCCCGGAGATCTTGTGTGGCTACACCTTTGCAAAGAACACTTCCCCAACGAACGCAAGTCAAAGTTACTTCCTCGAGCCGATGGCCCGTTCAAGGTGCTAGCACGGTACAATGACAACGCCTACAAGATCGACATACCACGTGACAAGTACAATGTGAGCGACATCTTCAACGTCAAGGACTTATCTCCCTTCCATGGTGATGTGGATCTCGATCCGATGACGGATCTTTCCCAAGGGGGGAGATGATGCAGAGCATCCCGAGGACATCCCCATGGACTCACCTATGTCACCTCAAGTGCCACGAGGACATATGACACGAGCACGAGCAAGAGCCATCGAGAACGAGGTGACATCACTCCTCTCACAAGTTCCCTTCGATGCACACGAGACTTGGATGCTACCTCAAGCGGAGACTCCATGCATACTCAGGTACCAAGAAGATCATCGTGGAGAAGCTATGGAGCAAGCCCAAGTGAAGGAGAAAAAGGAACACAAGGACGGAGAAGAAAACGGGCAAGACATCAAGAGCCCGGATGATCTGGACCCCGGCCCGGATGATCCGGCCTCAGCCCGGACGATCCGGACTGGCATAACGGCTATAGCAAGCCATCCCACTTAGCCGGACGATCTGGACCCCGTCCCGGATCATCCGGCCTAGCCTGGATGTCCGGACGGCGGCCCGGATGTCCGGCCTCCCACTCCTGTGTCTGACCCGCCCGGATCATCCGGGCTCCCGTAGGCCGGATCATCCGGACGGCCACCCGGATCATCCGGGCCTCCGTTTCCTGTGTAATTCAGCCCAAGGCCCATATGACTATTCCGCCCACTAGACTATAAATACTCCATCCCCTCTATGTTTTTAGGGTTAGCAAAGTGTTGGCTCTTGAGATTAGAGCTTTTCTCATCCATACCTCTCCTCCGGAGATCAAGACCTCCTCGAGGAGAAGATCCACTCCGGATATCAAGACATCGACTCCTCTCTGGATCGGGATGAACTAGCTCCTGTGTTGGCTTTGTATCGTGATTCATCGTATGTGTATATGGATCTAGTGTATGTGTGACTTGTGATTGTGTTCTTGTGTTCTTTGTGTTCTTGCCTTTTCCCCGTCCAATTGTGAAAAGATCGACGAATTAGGGTTTCACCCTACATCAGTAAGCCAATGTGCGCCACGTCAAAGTCGATGTGCTCGGTGCGGTAGTTCTTGCGGGTGCCAAAGGTGACGGGAAGGAGCACCTGCCCCAGAGGCAGGGTGGAGCCGTCGGTCACACCCGAGAAGAGCCTCGTCGGCATCAAGCGCTCGTAGGGCACCTGGAGCTTCTCGAAGGTCTCTATGGAGATCACGTTGAGGCCTGCGCCACCGTTGATGAGCATCTTGGTGACAGCGACGTTATTGATGGTGGGCATGCACAGCATGGGGACGGTGCCCACAGCCCTCGTATACTGTGACCACTTGAGGGGCTGGGAGGCTTCGGGCCCCGGGAGGGCCGCGTTCACCTCGCGAGAGAACTGCTTGAAGTGGCGGTCCGCCGAGGATTCACGCCACCTCGCGAGGCTCCTGGTAGCGCCCAGCATTCTCGTCGGGGAGGTTACCGTTGTTCTTGCCAGGGGGCGGCAGGGCGGCGTTTGCTTGAGGGTTGGCCTGCCGCGGCTGGTCACGCCAGCCTTGCCGGTAGTTGCTACCACCATTGTTGTTGCGGTCTCCCCAGCGGTTGCCACTGCGGCCGCATCCAACCTGCGCTGCGCCCGTCCTGGCGGCTGTCTCGAAGCAGCTTGAGCTCGTGGCAGTCCTCGGTGTTGTGGGAGTGCATGTTGTGCTAGGCGCAGAAGGGGCGTCCGTCCTTCTTGGCCTCGTTGCGGTCGTGCCCACGCTTCTGTTCAGGCTCTGCCACAAGCACGGCAAGGCCCTTGTGATTGGCGTCTTTGCTCTTGGCTTTGGCGGCGTCTGGTGCCGCGTCAGGGTCGTTATGGGCGAAGAGGTGGCCCCCTTCAGCCTTGGCACACTTGTCGGCGAGGTCGAACATCGTGACCATGGTGTCAAGCTCGTCATTGATGGACAGCTCCTCGTGCATCCTGACGTCCGTGACGCCGGAGGAGAACGCGGAGATGATCGTGGCGTCGGAGACGCGCGGGATCTTGTTGTGCACTTGGCTGAAGCGCTGGATGTACTTGCGGAGGGTCTCGTCAGGGCGCTGGTGCACGACGCAAGGTCGCTGAGCGTGAGAGGGCGCTCGTAGGTGCCCTTGAAGTTGGCAACGAACTGCCGGCACAGCTCGGACCATGAGAACACAGAGGCCTTGGGAAGGTTCACCAGCCACGAGCGCGCGGCGTCCTTGAGGGCCATGGGGAAACTGTTCGCCATGACCTTGTCATCACCGCCCGCAGTTTCGATGCCCAAGGTGTAGAGCTGCAGGAACTCTGTGAGGTTGGGAGCCCCGTCGTAGCGGGGAGGCAGCTCTGGCTTGAACTTCACGGGCCACACCACGCGGCGCAGCTCGCGGGTGAAGGCGCGGCAGCCCCTGCTGCTGGTGGCGACGCCACCGGCGAGAGCGGCGCGGTACTGGCGCCCAGCCATGGCGACGTCTTGGATGGTGCGGTCCTGGCATTGGTGCTACTGCTCGAGGATCACGCGCATGTCCGGCGCTGCGCACCAAACGATCTGGCAGCTGGCGTCATCGTGGTCCGGCGAGGACGCATCATGGGAAGGCTCCCGCACCGCGTGCCGCGATGATGTCCCGTGTTGTCGTTGATCGGAGGAGGCAGAGGGGAGCGCTGTGCCCTGCCTCCGCGCCACGTGGCGACGGAGGCGGCAGAGAGCGGGAAGGCGCCAGGGCGTCTCTGGCGGCATTGACGAGCTCGGTGATGCGTGCAAGCCAGGCATCGTACCCGGCCTCAGTGGGACGGTAGCACAACAGCTCGCGTGCCATAAGCAATGCAACCTGCGGATCCGGCGGGTCACGGTGGGCGAGCGAGGATACCGTGGCGGTGCGGCCAGGCGGCTGCACGGATGGGTGAAGGGAAGAAGCTTGCTCCTCTCCCAGTGCAAGCTCGGTGGCGGTGCCGGCGCGCCCACGGCGGTTGTCGTTGGCGACGGGCTCCGTGCGGACCACCTTAGCGGCGCTGGCAGGGCGTGCTCACGTCGGGCGTCGGCCATGTCGGTGTCGAGGTTGAAGACGTGGAAGCTGGCACCCTACCTGGCGCGTCAAATGTTGGAGAGTGGGCTCCGGAACCCTGGTTCAAACACTGGGGGCCTGCTCGCTACCTATCAACCAGACGGTGACTTCGGCAAAGCTACGGCGAGCGGAGCATGACGGGAGCGCACACACACTCAGGGCACGACATGGACATGAGGAGCTACCCAGGTTCAGGCCACCGTGCGGTATAAAACCCTACTCCTACTTGGTGGGATTGCTGTGAGTATAGCGCTCTGGTGCTACAAGGTTGAGGGAAGTGGAAAATGGCCGACCTACCCTAAGGTAGCAGCGCTACACCTTATATAGCTGCCTTGGTCCTCTTGCCCCAAAAATATTGGTCGGAAGGGTTGCCACACAGCGGCAATTCAAAGGGGGACAAGTGCTCAGTCTTATCCTAACAAAAGTAGTCTTCATCTGCAATGAAGCCGTCCATGACGCGCTGGTGGGCTCGGCGAAGACATCTGCCCTGGCACGCCTCATCATCGTGGTCTTCTTGCACCAAAGTGGTAAGCCTTGGGACTTGCTTTGGGGGAGGTAGCTGCAACTGCTCTTTTATCACCAAAGAGGAAACAGCCCCCGATCGCGCCTGCTGGCACGGCCCCTATCTCTGTCGTCTTGTGCAGGCACATCACCCACGTGGTGGGCACGCAACCGCGCAACCGGCATCATGGGGCTCCCCCGCGCGGAGGGCCTCGAAGGAAGTCGCCTTGCGAGGGGGCCTCGCGAGGCTGCCTGTCGCGGAAGGTTGTCTTCGGTAGTGCCTCCCCTCATGGGGAGGTTCCTCATGAGGCTAGAGCCTCGCGAGGCATCTGGCTTCGTGGCTCCCACGGCTGGGCCGCCTCTTGTGTTCTTCAACAGGTGTCGCTTCCTGGGCCGCAGGCCGATGGCCCGTGGTACCCTGGTTTCCACTAGGCCGACACCCGCAGTGATGGAGACGATGGACGTCGACTTCGTGCCAGCGTCCGGGTCCCCCATGGTGGACCAGCGGTTCAACCTGGCGATCCTAAAGGAGCGCCGGGCGGCGGAGGCTCAACTCGAAGGGGAGTGCGCGGATGCCGCTGCCATCGAGGCCCTCCTGCAGGCGGAACCGGATGTCGTGGTCATGAACCGGGCGGTGAAGGCTCAACTAGATGCGGAGCGGGCGGATGCCGCTGCCATCGAGGCCCTCCTGCAGGCGGAACCGGATGTCGTGGTCGTGAACCGGGCGGCGGAGGCTCAACTCGACGCGGAGCGCGCGGATGCCGCTGCCATCGAGGCCCTCTTGTAGGCGGAACCGGATGTCGTGGTCGTGAACCGGGCGGTGGAGGCTCATCTCGACATGGAGCGCGCGGATGCCACTACCATCGAGGCCCTCCTGCAGGTGGAACCGGACGTCATGGACTTGAACCGGGCGGCGGAGTCTCAACTTGACGCGGAGTACGCGGATGCCCCTGGCATTGAGGCCCTCCTGGAGGTAGAACCGAACATCGTGGATGTGAACCTGGCGGTGCTCGCGTCTGTGCAGAATGCCCGCACTCTCCGCGTGAACGAGTAGCTGGAGGCCGAGGACAACCACGCCGCGGAGACACACGTCAGTAGCTCTGGCTGGTTCACGCCGGCAGCCAAAGACGATGTGGGCAGCTTGTTCCGTGAGCAGTGATAGTTTTTCTTTATGTTGTTGTTTTTAGTGATCTTTTGCTGTGTAAAAAGATATTTATATTTAATAAATATAGAGGCCTCATAAACATAGTGTATCAATGAAAATTAGGTGTCAGCGGTTGAATGGCCGAGTTTGGTTTGATCACATGCGGTTTCTCCCTCCGTCCAGGTGTATAAGTCACCTCATGAAAATCAGATATTTCCAAAACGCTTAGGCGCAATGCATTAAATTCTGTCCTCGTTCCTCTCACTGCCTCGTTCATCAGTGAGCGAAAATTTTGGCCGAACCACGCGTGGGGAGGAAGATAATGCGGGAGAGAAATAGCGACCTATGCATGCAGAGAAGGAACACGTTGATTAGGGGAGGGATTGACCCCAGTTTGCATGCATGTAAGTGGGCCTACATGGGTTGGCTGAAACGGCAGCCCATTAATTAGAGATTCATTGCTAATTTTCATTTGGTTTATGAGGAAAAAACTGGCGCGGTGATTGGAAGAATTCCCAGTCCGACTCTTTCGCCTCCTCTAATCCGCAGCCACCGGGTCGTGTTGCTGCACCTTAGGTGACTTAAATACACCTGGACGGAGGGAGTACCACATGTCAATGAAAAAGGCAAGACGAGACGCGTTCCCTTGGGTTTCTGGTGTGTCGGACCGACTGTGTGAGGGTGCGGTGCGACCGCGACAGGCATGCGTAAGTGTACGGCCTTTTCATTTTGAACATGTAAATCGTAACATTTGGTTTGCGAGTGAGCGACTTCGATTTTAGTACTTAGTACTGTGTTAAAAAGAAGGGCGGGTTTTTTCCTTCGCGTGATCGATTGATACAAATCCTGATTAGAAATGCGACGGCGGGGCGGGCTAGTTTGGCCGATGGTCGGATTGCTAGCATGCGTTCCCACATGCGAGTGAAATGCCAAGCCGGTTGGCTTTGTGCGGCGGGGTAGATCGACCGTGTGCTGGTCTGATGCGAATGTGATAGGCGTGCTGTGAGTGTTCCTTTTCCTCGTTTTAAACTTGTGAAGATAACCCCCTAAAAAAATTGTGAAGATAACACTTGGTTCTTTGCCTTCACGTGATACATCGATGGAAATCCCGATTATACTGATGCTGAATTTTCTACTAAATCCCGTAAAAAGGCGTCCTCTTCGCCCCTCCGGCCGCAATCATCGCGCTAATCATACTTTCTATTTGACTTCCTTCCCCATTACGGTGACGTCGATGATATCGCGATCGCTGTGGCTTTGGCGAAGTGCGTTCGACGGAGCGCACCATTGAGGCAGACGACGGTCATGTCGTTCGGAAGTGCCGCCTGGAAGCCGAGACAACCGCCTTCTTTGCATCCAGGAAGTCCGTAGGAGACAGCAACTGTTGTGTCACCGTGACCGTTGGATGCGACGTGACCACATCGTTCAAGCTCGAGCTGCCACAAGGGGACTTGAACGTGACCGTGTACCCTTACACGGGCACCGGTTTACTGTCGGAAAGGCTCTTCCGCATCGGGGACCCGTCTAGCCTATGCGACCAACGGAAATGCCGGCGTGCAGTTCGGAGCTGGCTCTGCTCATCGATATACGTCCCAACAAAACAGAATGGGAGACGGTCGTCCCCGACGGCATTGTGAGGAAGATAGTCTAGGAGGCAAATCGTCGGCGGTTGCATCAACGAGGAGGGTGTGACTTCAGCTTTGACAAGAATGTGGACCGGCGTCTTGTCGTTAGCCTGCCGGCGCTACGTTCGTCTTGCAAGGAGAAGCTTCTTGGCGAGGAAGGTGCTGGCACATGCCCGGCATGTCTCGCACACACCATCAAACAAGTACAGTAGTACCGCTTATCTAGGCTATCGCCGGCCTATTGATGCGCATACGAGAATTTTTAAATCATATTATGCTTTATGTACATTTGGTCTTGTCACTAATAAGTACTACTATTTGTACCCATTGAGTAACTGGTACTACTTGGTGAATGTTGCGTAGCCGTGGATGTCCGAGCTAAATTTGAAACATAGTCATGATCAAACGAGATGTTACCATTGGGCTCCACCACTCCACCAGCCGGAATCACCTTGGCCTATTTGATTTGCAGGATCCTCAATACGCAGGAATCGCAAAAATATAGGATTGTTCTCTTTGGATAGGAATGGCTTGGATTGGAGTATAGGATTAGGAGTGTGTCTTTGATGTCATAGGAAAGACAGATGCATTTTTAAAATACTCCTAGGTTGGAGTAGATGCAGGATTTCCTATTATTAAATGTAGCACAATAGCTTCGCCGTCCAGCTTACTACGGGAAAGGTGGTTTCTGGAAGAAGACGATGGAGAAGCGGATGCAGCGAAGAGTGAAAGGATGGTTGATTCGTCCGTTCTTTGTGATTTGACGCCTCATTGCTTTGTGATTTGTGATAGTAGAAGGGAGTAGACTCTATGCACTATGCATCCGTCCATGCAAGGGATAAAGAAGAGAGAGGTTGCATTTTTTATTCCTTCAATCAATTTGGCATCGGCGCACCACCTGTCGGGCGTACGACGATCTATGGGATCAAAAAGATCCCTTTGCGGTTCGACTGTGGGGATGCGCAAGCACAAAGAGCAGGTTCAGCAATCAACACAAGCGTTTTACCCAGGTTCGGGTCACCGTGAGGCGTAAAACCCTACTCTTGCTTTGGTGGATTAATGTGGATGAGCTCAAGTTACAAGGAGAGCAGCTTGCCGGCGAGCTAGTGCGAGCAGTGCAGCTACTACATGCAAATAAGCAAAGTGTCGACCCTTGTAAACGTAGCCACATGCCTCCTTTTATAGAGCAAGGGGTCACCACAGTGGCAAAACAGTCTTTACACAACGCAAATAGTGGCTACACTGCCAAATACCTAATCCTAATGGGTTAGGACAAATGCATTAAATGCGCCGTGAGGTGTCACGCTGGTGAAGCTTGCCTGCAAAGGAGTCTCTCCTTCTGTGCCGTTCCCCCAGCTACCTCTTAATATCTTGACACGCCTCCTGGACGGGTGTCATTAAAGTTGTATCTTTGGCGGTGAGCTGACATGTGCCCAGACAAAGCTCACCAAACAACCTGCCCGCTCGACACGTATTTGACAGGCAACCGATGTGTTGCTGAGGTGGAGCGGCGAACAGATGGTGGGAGCTTGCCGGCACGGAGCTTGCCGGGCCTTTGCTTGCCGGCAATCAAGGTATTGGTCTTCAGTACCGAACTAGTACTTATCGATGAACTGCCTGGAGGTCTTCTTCATGGTCTTGTTCACCAAGTCTTGAGTCTTTGTTATAGTAGTCCTCCGGCAAGCCCTGCCGTCGGGAAGGCCATAGCTGCCTATGCACAAGTCAGGGTACTCAGGCACCCATGTCTTGGTAAACTGACAGGAGCCCCTGGGCCTGGGCCATACACGCATGCGAGGCGTCTTTGGGCTAGGCTCAAACAGTGCACAGGCACGCATGGCAGAGGATAACTACTGTAATCTTCTCTTTTACCACGTCCCCACAACGTGCATTAAATGCAGACGTGGGAGAGGTGGAACAAAATGGCCACTGGACGTAGTGCGCCTGAAAAGCGCAGCCTTGTAGGACAGTAAAGAACCAGCCTCCGTGCCTTCCCCATAAAAAGGAAACCGTGAGGTGCGCTGCTCATTTACCCCCTTCGTCCAATCTAGCCATTCGCCATCGTCTTCTTCTTCGCGCAAGAACAAAGCGCATCTTCTTCCACCGCCGCGCTGCACCCCCGCTTGCTTCCAAATCTGCCTCCTCCAAAGCAATCATGGCACCCAAGAAGGGCCAAGATAAGCCAGAGAAAGTAGTCAACCCAGAAGTAGAGGCGAGGAGGGAGGAATTGGTGGCGCTGCGGAGGACAACGTTGTCTTCCCGCCGATGCTGAAGGAGAACGACTTGGTGGAGCGGTACGCGATCATGTGGGGTAAGGAGACGACAGCTCACACCGCGCCACACGTTCCTCCTGGCTCCGTCAAATCTGGCAAGGACAAATATGCCTTCTTCACCACATACTTTTATTGCGCGCTTGTCCCCCCTTTCTCTGATTTCTTCTCTGAGATCATGTACACATATGGATTCCGCCTCTTAGACTTCCCACCCAATGCCATGACCTGCATGTCTGTTTTTGCACACTTGTGCGAGAACTTTGTTGGAGTAGTGCCCAACGTAGCCCTATTCCGCCACTATTTCACCCCACGCATCGAAGCAGATGCCCTTTCCGGCGGAATCACTTGGATCCCCAAAGGCAAGGATGTTTATCTTAAAGGGCAACTTCACTTGAATTGGAATGAGTGGCGCACATAATGGTGCTGGATTAAGGATGACGATTTCCCAGATTTCTTCAAGGCCAGAACAACCAAGGTGGTGCGCGGCAAGGACAGGAGCTATTTCGATATAGATGACAAGAAGCTCACAATCGCCATGACTCACATCCTTCGCCTCAGGGCTGCCGGCCTCACCATTGAAATGGTGGGGGCTGATTTTCTTCGCCGCTGCATCGCTCCCCTTCAGAACAAGGGAAGGCCCGCCTGGGATTACAAGAATGTGGCCGACATCATGCGGGTGAGGACCGGGCTTCACGCCAATCTGACAGTACTGCAACACACAGTGCTCTCAAAACAACTCTTCCGTACCACCGGCAGCTTCAAGCTTCCGGCAAGTGTGGTGCCTTTGTCCAACAACTCTGCCAGGGATGCTATCATCACAATGATGCCAGCTTCCAATGCCCACGGTGTCGAAGGATCTTGGCAAGAACCACCTAAAGACGCGGTGAGAGCGTGGCTTGATACACTGGTGGAGAGGACCGTCAGGGAGGAGAAGGACCTGATCTGTGACCCCACTGACGAGGAGTTGGCACACATTGCCAAAAAGGCGGTGGAAGCAGGAATGGGTGAAGGCTCCAGCGGCTCTGGATCCGCGATAGCCTATGTTGATCAAGAAGCTAAGGACGAACCAGTGGACGAGCCACAAGAAGAACTTGCCAGAGAGCAAGAAGAGCCTATCGGGGAACAGGGCAAAAAAGTCATTGAAGAACAAGTGCATAGGGAGCCCCCTGTTCCTCCTGTTCCGGCAAGGAAACCTTGCGTTCTCCGGAAAGCCATCTCCGGAGAGCCAGTCCATCCTTCATCTTCGGGTGATGAGGTAGTTGACAAGAGAGCGGCCGCCAAGGCTGCCAGGTGGAAGGATCTCGATGCCAAGCTCCACAACAGCAGCAAGCACAACGCACCTCTACGAGGCGGCCAGCTGCATTGGCTACCGGAGTAGATGTGTCTTCTCAACCTGCTGCGTCCACGACAACTAAGCGGGCCAGAACTCCTACTCCGCCTCCTGCCTCCAGCACTAGGCCCGAGGGCGTATATGACCTCTCCATCCTTAGAGATGAGGAGGAGGAAGAAGAATACATGTCTTCAACCACTTTATTAACTCTTGACTTCTTGTTTCTGTTATCTAATCTACTCTGTCTTGACTTGTTTTAATAGTGACAAGCAAACCTTGGCACAAAGGATGGCCAAGAGGGCGAGGACCACCGCAGAGGACGAACCGGCGACAAGCACGGTGCCAGATGATGACATCATGGTTATCAGTCCTCGGCATAGCCCCCAGCTTGAGGCCTTTACTCATTTTCCTTTCACGAGTGTTGGCGATGAAGTAGTCATTGCTAACATCGGCAAGGGAGCAAGATAAGAGTACCACGAAGAGGAACGCCCGGAGGCAAACCCAACTGTAACGTCTCCATCAACCACTGCCTCGGCAACGAATTCTCCGGCAAGGGCCTCCATCGACGAGCCTGCCCGCACTGATGAAGTTCCATCAACTGGAGTTGCCGGCAACCAGGTGATGACAACCAAGGTTGTCGGAGAAGAAACTGTTCCTCCTCAACAGTCCCAGTCCGATAGATCTTCTGCTGCCAAGCATTTCTCTTCTTTAATCTTTTTTGTTTTCTTGAACTTGATCTTGAATTTGATTTCTCCCTTCTCCACCCTTTCAGATCCACCCCCAAATGACGAGGCCAGCAAAATCGCCGCTGAAGAAGCCGTTAGGGTTGCTGATGAAGAGGCCGCCAAAGCTACCCACGAAAAGGCCACCAAGGATATTGCTGAGGAGGGCAGCAACAAGAGTGCCGAGGCCACTGACGACACTTCTGTCCCAGGAGCGCCAAGCACTAACCCGGCCATGAGGGTGATCATTACCGGCAAGGCGGCTGTTGATGATCAACCTTCGACATCTGAAGTGCCTCCCTCAAGCAAATATCTAAAGGTTGGTGATAACTTGTCTGTCGGCATCCCTGGGACGTCAAGCATTGGGGCGCCCACTAGAGGAGAAGTGTTTGATGATGAGTTCATCACTGCTGCCGGGCTTGAAGTTCTTGACGAGCCACCTGTCAGCAACAATGAATCCAAAGAGCAACAGCTCCTCAAGGCCATGAGTGAAAATTTCCAGAAACTTCAGGGTGTTACCGCAGCCGAACGGAGAGCTTGGACTCCATAGCAGCTTTCCTTGGAAAGGCAGAAGAAGAGTTCCAGAAGCATGTGGAGAAGACGCAAATCTGGTATTCAGAGTGCCTCCAAGATCTCCATGAACGCCACACTCAACTTTCCATCGCCCAGGAGAAGTTTGTGTTGGAAAAGGCTGAAGCCGACAAGGCACAAGAGGAGGCTATGCAGAGGATAGCGGCAGCCGAGGCAAAGTTGAATGAGCACAAGATTGGCCTTAACGCTCATGAACAAGAACTTGCTGCTCGTGAAAGAGAGCTTGCCGTTAAACTTTGCAATAAAGATGATGAAATTCAAGCTCTTATTGCACAGCAGACCCAGGAGCTAGAATGAAAGCACAAGGAGGCTAATGAAGCTCAGGCTGCAGATCATGCTAGCAAGATCAAGGAAGCCATTGATGCTGCTAGAGCCGCAGAGGCCGCCAAGAATGAGCTAGAAGGCAAGGTGCAGAAGCTTGAAGCAGGTCTTGCCGCCAACGACAAGGAAATCTTGGCACTCAAAGCAGACAAGGATAAGACAACTCACACCTTGGCGGAGCTGCAAACCTCCATATCTGCTAAGAACCAAGAACTTACCAAGGCTAAAGATGTTATTGAAGATCACAAGGTAAAGCTGACCACCTTGGAAAAGTCTCTCGATGGCGCCAAAGAGTGTGAGAGAATCTTGACGAAGGACGTCCAGAACGAGAAGGCCTTGCTCGAGAGTGCCGCAAACTCCTTCAACGAGCTCAAAGGCACCTACCAGCTTTGGACTGACCGCCTTGTGCCTGCCGCGGAAAATCTTACCATGGGCTTGCCGGAATGCTGCTTCTCCACCAATGAAAGGGACACCGCCAGCGCCAGACTCATTTTATTCATTGAAAGTCTTGTCAAGGCACTGGAGAAGTATCACGGTGAGAGAGCTGCCCACTTTGCCAGTGAATCCTGCAAGTTCTACAGTGACGTCTTCTCCAAGGTGCTTGTCAAAATCGTCTATCGGAATCCTGGTATTGATGTCTCCAATGCCTTCAAGAACTTTCCGAAGGGAGCCTACACCACAGCCGCTGAAGAGCTCATCACCCCAATCGTCAGCACGGTCCAACAGATTCCAAGGATCGAGGGCCAATGCAAGGATTGGCCCCCTTGGCATTTCTTGTCGCCAGAGGTTCATGTAAAAGATAGATTTTATCTTAGGTTAGAACTGCCCTTGGCTTGTGATGCAATATAACTTGTGCTGATGAATGGATGTATGCTATTTTGCTTGTTTTATTCTGTCTTTGCATGATTTTTATACCCTACGCTTGCCGGAAACTTGCCGGTGCGCGCACTCTTGCCGCGAGTGCTTGAGGAATGGATCCTTAGCAGCCTGCCGGAAGTACCGCTACCGTCAAGGTTACACTTGACGGCCACAACACAGCTGCTTAAGTTGTTGAGCGGACTCAAAACAAAGTAAGAGCACAGCTGGTCACGACAAGGTTCCTTAGCATGCAGGTTTATCATACAAAGGCCAAAATCGTTCAAGGGGAAATCGCAACTACAACAAAGAATTTGTTTCAAAGCTTTTCAACTTAACTTCTTCTTTGCTATACTTCTGTCAGAATCGGGGCTCCGGGGACCCAAAGGTTTGAACATTGGGGGCAAGCTCATTCCTACCGATCCAAGCGCAACCACGGCGAGGCTACGGCGAGAGCACGCTAGCGCAGAGCACAACAGGGGACATAGCGGTTACCCAGGTTCGGGCCACCTTGCGGTGTAAAACACTACTACTGCTTGTGTTGGGATTATTCTGGCAAGGGAGTCCTCGCGTACAAGGTAGGAGACAAAGGAACCGATCCCCTCTACAATGGTAGCGCTGCCCCTTTTATAGCTGCCCTGGTCCTCTTCCCCTGAAACTCTTGGTGGGAAGGGTAGCCACACATTGGCGGGTTTTGAAAGGGGACAGGCGCCTAGGCTTATCCTGACAAAAGATGGTCTTCGCCTACAAAGTTGCTATCCATAACGCACCGGTGGCTCGGTGATGACCTCCACCCTACGCGCCTTGCTGTCTCGGTCTTCTTTCACCAAATGGGCAGTCCTTGGGACTTGCTTTGGAGGAGGGCAGCTGGTGCTACCCCTTTAGAACCAAAGAGGAAACCATCTTTGTCCGCACCCGCTGGCGTGGCCTCTACCGCCATTCATCACCAAGCGCGTCACCCACGTGGTGGGCACAGGACCGCGCGGCTGGTGTCAGGCTTGGATGGCCTCGGCCAGCCGCCTTGGGGGGCCGCCTCGCGGGGGGGCCTCGCGAGGCTTCCTGCCACCGCTGCGACTATGTCTTGGTGCTTTGCTCGTTGACGAGGGGTCCTCGTGAAGCCGGCGCCTCGCGAGGTGTCATCGCTTCACGGGGCCCATGGTTGGGCCGCGCCTTGGGCCATCGCCAAGCGTCACTTCCTGGGCCGCAGGCAGATGGGCCGTGGTATTCCGGTTCCCAATGGCCCGACAGTAGCCCCCGGGCCCATGGCGCGCACATTCCCACCCTTTGGGAGTGAAACGCCGCGGGCCGTCATAGACTGCGGGGCCTAGGTTCGACGCGTGGCATGCGATGGGACATGGGACACCCCCACTTCCCCCACTACGCCTCGGTAACCGCTTGTGCCTGCCATAAAGCCTGCCCACATGGGGCGCATGGTTATCATTGGTTCCCTTTTGCTCTCTGCCTCCTAGCGCCTGGCTTCTCGCATCTGCACCGTGCGCGCTGCTTCTTCCTCCTCTCACCCCCGCAACTCCACCGCGCAACGATGGCGCCCACCTGCAAGAAGGGGAGGGCGGCGGCCGCGGCCCCGAGCATGCCTGTCCTGGAGGCGGCGCTGCAGCACTCCATCATCGTCAACAGGAAGGGCCTGGATAAGATGCTCCCGATGACCGCCAATGACCAGAATGAGTGGAAGGTGACCAAGATCTGGCCGGGCTCATGCGTGCCACACGAATTGGAGGTGACGACCTACCCCTTCTTCATCCACAACATCTACGCCGGGTTGGTGCCGCCGTTCTCTGATTTCTTCTGCGCCATTCTCTCCCACTATCAGATCCACGGCCTCCATCTCCAACCCAACTCCATCTTCCTCCTTGCCATCTTCACCTTCTACTGTGAGGCCTTCGTGGGTGTGTTGCCCTTGGTGGCACTCTTCCACCACTTCTTCAGCCTGCGGCTGACTGCGGTGAATCAGCGCTCCGCGTGTGCTTCGTTCCTCAGCGTCAAGGCGACGAAGGATGACATCATCAATCTAAAGATCTCGAAGAAGGTGGAGGGCTACCGGCAGTGCTGGATTTACAAGGATGCATGCCAGAATAGCCAGCTGCTGATGATTCCGACAGACCCCGCCGTAAAGAGCTCCGGGTGGGAGCACGAGAAGCTCACCGACCCGAGGCTGGCGCCGGTCTGGGGGCGAATGGCCCACCACAGGGCCGAGCGCGTCATGGGGGCGATGGTCATCAAGGAGCTCACCAACCCGAGGCTGGCGCCGGTCTGGGGGCGAATGGCCCACCACAGGTCCGAGCGCCTCATGGGGGCGATGGTCATCAAGGAGTACTTGCTGCGGCGCATCACGCCGCTCCAGAAGTGCTCGCGCCCGATGTGGAAGATCAATGTGCTATGAAGAGCAGGGCTAATAGATGTAAGAACAAGCAACGATTTATCCAGGTTTGGGCCACTGTGAGCGTAAAACCCTACTCCTACTTTGGTGGTTTGATTGTGTATGGACTAAAGATTACAAGGAGCGTAGCTTGCCGGCAAGGTGCACAGGAAGTGCAACTACAACGCGTAATTAAACTAGGTGTTGACCGTTCTAACTGTAGCCATGGGCCTCCTTTTATAGGCCAAGGGGTTACCACAATGGCTAATACCATCATTGCAGGGGGTGAATAGTACTTGCACCATCACCAAGTCTATCTCCTAACGGGGTAGGACAAATGCATTAAATGCACCGTTAGGTGCTACGCCGGGGAGGCGAGGCTTTGATGAAAAGATCTTTACCACCTGCCCAGCCGGCCTCCTGTTATCTTGAGACGACCGAGGGACGGGTGTCATTAAAGTTAACCCTTGCGTGGCATGCTGACACGTGCCTTGGCCACCTATGTTTGACTACCTGCCCGCTCGACACCTATCACATGAGCTTATCTAGCCGATGATGAGGTGGAGCGGTAATGGGACAGATAGAGCCCGCTGGCACGGAGCTTGCCGGGCCTTTGCTTGCCAGCAAGGAGCTTGCCGGCAACCAGAGTCTTGGTCTTCACCTGTCCAATAAGAAGCTTGCCGGCAAGGGTAATCTTGATCTTCAGTACTAGGATAGTACTTCTCGATGACCTGCCTGGAGGTCTTCTTCATGGTCTTGTTAATCTAAGTCTTGAGTCTTGGCGGAAGCAACCCTCCGACAAGCTCTTGCCGTCAGGAAGGCTACGACTGCCTGTGCAAAAGTCAAGGTACGAAGGCACCCATGTTTTAGTACACCGACAGGAGCCCCCGGGCCTGGGCCGTACACGCATGCGAGGTGTCATTGGGCTAGGCCCAAACAGTGCACATGGACGTGTGGTAGAGGATAACTGCCATAATCTTCTCTTTTACCATGCCCCATGACACACATTAAATGCGGACGTGGGAGAGGGAGAACGAAATGGCCGTGGGAGGTAATGCGGTTGAAAAGCGCAGCCACGTAGGACAGTAAAGCGCCAGCCCCTGTGCCTTCCCCATAAAAAGGAATCCATGAGGGGCGCTGCCCATTTACCCCCTTCTCCCAATCTAGCCACCCGCCATTGTCTTCTTCCTCGTGCAAGAACAGAGTGCGCCATTTGCTTCCGCCGCCGCACCGCGCCCCTGCCTGCCTCCAAATCCGCCCTCCCCAAGGCCACCATGGCTCCCAAGAAGAACCAAAACAATCCGGAGAAGGCGGTCGACCCCAACGCAGAGGCGAAGGAGTTGGAATTGGCAGCGGTGTGGAGAGACAATGTCGTCTTCAATCCGGTGCTGGATTAGAGCGATTTGGTGAATCAGTACTCGATCATGTGGGGGAAGGCGAAGACTGCCCACACCGCGCCAGAAGTCCTTCCCGGCTCCATCAAATCTTGCGAAGACAAGTACCCTTTTTCACCGCCTATTTCTACTACGGCCTTGTCCCGCCTTTCTCTGAATTATTCGTAGAAATCATGTACACGTATGGGTTCCATCTCCTAGATTTTACCCCCAACGCCATGACTTGTATGGCCGTCTTTGCACACATGTGCGAGAATTTCGTTGGGGTACTACCCAATGTAGCCCTCTTCCGCCATTATTATACTCCACGCATCGAAGCAGATGCCCTCTCCGGTGGCATCACTTGGATCCCCAGGGACAGGGATGTCTATCTTCCGGGGCTGCTCCGTCGGAAGTGGAACAAGTGGCACGGAGAATGGTGTTGGATCAAAGACGCTAATTTCCTAGATTTCTGCAAGCCCAGAATGACAAAGGTGGTGCGCGGTAATGAATGGAGCTCTTTCAACACCGACGACAAGAAGCTCACAATCACCACGACACGCATCCTCTGTCTCAAGGCTGCCAGCCTCACCATTGAAATGGTGGGGGCTGATTTCCTTCGTCGCCGCATCGCTCCGCTTCAGAACAAGGGCAGGCCCACCTAGGACTACAAGAACGCGGCAGATATCATGCGGGTGTAGACTGGACTGCACGCCAATCAGACGGTGCTGCAGCACATGGTCCTCTGCTAGCAGCTCTTCCACGCCACCGGCAACTTCAAGCTATCGGCAAGCATGGTGCCCTTGGGCAACAACTCCACCAGGGATTCCATCATTACAATGATGCCCACTTGCAATGCTCATGGCGTCGAAGCGCTTTGGCAGGAGCCGCCTAAAGATGCGGTACATGAGTGGTTTGATACCCTGGTGGAGAGGCCCGTCAGGGAGGAGAAAGACCTCATCCGTGACACCACCCCCGAAGAGTTGGCACATATCGCCAACAGGGCGGTAGAGGCGAGAATGGCTGAAGGTGCCAGCGGCTTTGGGTCCACGGCAGCCGATGTTGATGAGGAGTCCGATGATGAAACGGTAGAAGAGCCGCTGGAAGAACTTGCCGGAGAGCAAGAGGGGCCTGCTGGGGAACAGGGTGAAGAAACTGACAAAGAGCAAAGTGCATAGGGAGCCCCCTGCTCCTGCGGTTTCGGCAAGAAAGCCTCGCGTCCTCCGAAAAGCTGTCTCCGGAGAGCCAGTCCATGGAGCATCTTCAGGCGATGAAGTAACTGACAAGGAGGCAGCTGGTAAGGCCACTGGACAGCAAGGATCTCGACGCCAAGCCCCTCAACAACAGCGAGTGCAGCGTACCTCTATGAGGAAAACAGCCATACTGGCTGCCGGAGGAAGCGGGTCTTCTTGACTTGCCGTGCCCGCGGCAACCAAGCGAGCCAGAACTCTACCCCGCCCCCTCCTCTAGCACCAGGACCGAGAGCTTATATGATCTCTCCATCCTTAGCGACGAGGAGGAGGAAGAAGAGTATCTATCTTCATCCACTTCCGTCAATTATTGATTTCTTTTTTGTGTTAATCTGACTTACCCCGCCTTGCCTTGATTTGACAGCGACTGGGAGACCTTGGTGCAAAGGATGGCCAAGAGGGCGAGGACCGCAGCAAAGGAAGAGCCGGTGACAAGCATAGCGCCAGGCGATGACGTCATGGATGCCAGTCCTCGGCGCAGCCCCCAGCATGAGGCCACTATTCACTTTCCTTTGGCAAGTGTTGGTGTTGAGATATTCACCACTGACATCCTCACGGGTGCAGGAGAAGAGCGCCACGAGGAGGAATGCTTGGAGGCAGATCCAACTGGGACATCTCCGTTAACCATTGTCCCGGCAAGCGGCTCTCCGGCAAGGGCGTCTACAGACGAGCATGTTCGTGTTGATGAAGTGCCTACAACTGAAGCTGCCGGCGACTAGGCAACGACAACTGAGGTTGTCGGAGAGGAAACTGTTCCCTCTCAACAGTCTCAGCCCGGTAAGCCTTCTGCCGTTAAGTACTTTTCTCCTTTAAATCTTTTTTTTTTCTTGAACTTGATCTGAGTCTTGATTTTCTCTCTTCTCCATCTTTTCAGATCTACCTCCATCTGATGAAATGGACATCGACTCCACCATCGAGGAGATCACTAGGGACGCCGCCGATGAGGCCAGCAACATTGCTGCTGATGAGGCCGTCGGGAGGACTGATGAGAAGGCCGCCAAATCCGCTCACGAAGAGGCCGCCAAGGACACCATCGAAGAGGGTGGCAACAAGAGTGCCAAGGCCACTGAAGATATCCATGTCTCAGGAGCGCCAGGCGCTGACTTGGCCATGAGGGCGATCCTGACCGGCAAGGCGGTCGCGGACGATCACCCCTCGACATCTGAAGAGCCCTTCTCAAGCAGATACCTGAAGGTTGGCGACAACTTGTTCGTCGGCCTCCTTGGGACGTCAAGCATCGGGGCACCCACGGAAGGAGAAGTCTTGGATGATGAGATCATCGCCGCTGCTGGGCTTGAAGTCGTTGATGAGACGCATGCCAAAACCAATGAGAGTAAAGAATAGCAGCTCCTCAAGGCCATGGGCGTGAATTTTCAGAAACTTCAAGCATGCTACCTCAGCCGTACCGAGAGCTTGGATACCAGGGCTGCCGTCCTTGACAAGGTGGAGGAGGAGTTCAAGAAGCCTGTGGAGGAAACACAGATCTGGTATGCGGAATGCCTACAGGATCTCCAAGAATAGCACACACAGCTCGCCAAGGCCAAGGGACAATTTGTCTTGGAAAAGGCCGAAGTCGACAAGGCACATGAGGAGGTTGCGCAGAGGATAGCGGCAACCGAGGAAGGATTGAATGAGTGCAAGGTTGGCCTTGACGCTCATGAAGAAGAACTTGCCACTCGTGAAGCAGAGCTTGCCGCTATGCTTCGCGGCAAGGATAATGAGATCCAGGCCCTTATTTCACAGCTGACCCAGGAGCTAGAGCGCAAGCACAAAGAGGCCATCGAAGCTCAAGCTACAGAGCATGCCAGCAAGATCAAGGAGGCCGTCGATGCTGCCGAAGCCGCAAAGGCCGCCAAGACCGAGCAAGAATGCAAGGTGCGAGCACTCGAAGCAGATATCACCACCAACGGCAAGGAGATCTTAGCGCTCAAAGTAGATGCAGAGAAGGAAACTCACACCCTGGCGGAGCTACAAACTTCAGTATCTGCCAAGAACCAAGAGCTCACAAACGCCAACGATACGATTAAACATCACAAGATGAAGCTAACCACCTTGGAGAAGTCTCTCGATGAGGCTAGAAAGTGTGACAAGATCTTGGACAAGGACCTCTAGGACAAGAAGACCCGGCTTGAAAGTGCCACGAACTCCTTCAACGAGCTCAAAAGCGCCTACAAGCTTTGGACTGATCACCTTGTGGTTGCCGCAGAGAACCTTTCTGCATAGCTATCTGCCATGGGCTTGCCGGAATACCACTACTCCATCGCCGAAGGGGACACCGCCAGCGCCAGGCTCACTCTCTTCTTCGAAAGTTTGGTTCAAGCGCTGGAGAAGCATCACGAGGCTCGAGCTGCATTCCTTGCCAGTGAATCCCGCAAGCTTTGCTGGGATGTCCTCTTCAAGGTGCTCATCAAGGTGGCATACCGGAACCCAGGCATTTATCTCACCAAAGTCTTCGTCAGTCTGCCGATGGGAGCCGACACCAGGATCGCTAAAGAGCTCGTTGCACCCATCGCCGATAGGGTTGGTCAGATCCCCAGGACAGAGGGTGGTGTCACCCATTGATCTTGTAGTCACACCTTGTCGTGTGTGCGATCATGTAAAAGACAGATTCATCTTAAGTGTTTGCTCTTGTGTGTGCAGGTGGGCTTGACGGAATTTTGATTGGTTCTCCTACTGGATTGATAACCTTGGTTCTTACCTGAGGGAAATACTTATCTCTACTGTACTGCATCACCCTCTCCTCTTTGGGAAAATACCAACGCAGACTACAAGTAGCAGGAAGAATTTCTGGCGCCGTTGCCGGGGAGACATCATCAAAATTACCAAGTACCTTCGCACAAACTATCATCCACTTGCATTTATTTTATTTTCCTTTTATTTGCATTTGCCTCTCGTTTTCATCTCCCCCACTTCTAATTTTTTTTTTGACAAAAACGCAAAAATATTTTTATTTTCTTGCTTGCTAGTTCCCTTGTTCTGTCAAGACGCTCCAAGTAAAACACATATCATGTGATGAATAAAAATATAGCTCCAAGTGAGTTACCGATAGATTGTAGACAAAAGAGGGGATGCCATCCGGGGCATCCCCAAGCTTAGACGCTTGAGTCTTCCTTGAATATTACCTTGGGGTGCCTTGGGTATCCCCAAGTTTAGGCTCTTACTGTTGGAAATATGCCCTAGAGGCAATAATAAATTGGTTATTATTATATTTCCTTGTTCATGATAATCGTTCATTATCCATGCTATAATTGTATTGATTGGAAACTCAAATACATGTGTGGGTACATAGACAACACTGTGTCCCTAGTAAGCCTCTAGTTAACTAGCTCGTTGATCAAAAGATGGTGAAGGTTTCCTAGCCATGGACATGAGATGTCATTTGATAACGGGATCACATCTTTAGGAGAATGATGTGATGGACAAGACCCAAACTACGAACATAGCATATGATCGTGTCAGTTTATTGCTATTGTTTTCTGCATGTCAAGTATCTGTTCCTATGACCATGAGATCATGCAACTCACTGACACCGGAGGAATACCTTGTGTGTATCAAATGTCACAACGTAACTGGGTGACTATAAAGGTGCTCTACAGGTATCTCCGAGGGTGTCTGTTGGGTTGGCATGGATCAGGACTGGGATTTGTTACTCCGTGTGACGGAGAGGTATCTCAGGGCCCACTCGGTAATACAACATCACAATGAGCCTTGCAAGCAAAGTGACTAAAGAGTTAGCCACAGGATCTTGTATTACGGAACGAGTAAAGAGACTTGCCAGTAACGAGATTGAACTAGGTATAGAGATACCGACGATCGAATCTCGGGCAAGTAACATACCGAAGAACAAAGGGAACAGTATACGGGATTAACTGAATCCTTGACATAGAGGTTCAACCGATGAAGATCTTCGTAGAATATGTAGGAACCAATATGGGCATCCAGGTCCCGCTATTGGTTATTGGCCGTAGAGGTGTCTCGGTCATGTCTACATAGTTCTCGAACCCGCAGGGTCTACACACTTAACGTTTGGTGACGATTAGTATAGTCGAGTTATTGTGTTGGTGACCAAAGGTTGTTCGGAGTCCCGGATGAGATCCCGGACATGACGAGGATCTCCGGAATAGTCCGGAGGTAAAGATTGATATATGTGATAATAGTGTTTTGATCTCCGGAAGGGTTCCAGAATTCACCGGAAGGGGTTCCGGATGTTTACCGAAGTGTTCGGGTGCAGCAACACTTTATATGGACCAAAGGGGTAAAGCCCACGAGGTATTGGAAACTGCAAAAGGAAGTTTTGCTGCTGCCTTAAGCGGTACTACCGCTGGTAAGGCAGTACTACCGCGTAAGCGGTACTACCACTTGTGTGAAGTGGTACTACCGCTCAAGCGGTACTACCGCTCATGAGCGGTACTACCGCTTGTACGCGGTACTGCTGGAATCCGAGTGGGACTCTTTCCGTGCGGGCCAAACCGACCTAGTGCGGGCAAAACCGACCTTGTGGAGGCTTTCTCTCCAAGTTTAGTCCCCAGGGCTCAACATATAAATAGAGGGGCAGGGCTAGGACACGGGACACATCAAGATTTCCCAAGCCGTGTGCCGGCAACTCTAACCCTCTAGTTCCTCCCGTCACAATCTCTGTAGTGCTTGGCGAAGCCCTGCAGAGATTGTTCCTCACCACCTTCACCACGCCGTCGTGCTGCCGGAACTCATCCACTACTTCACCATCGCTCGCTGGATCGAGGAGGTGAAGGCGTCATCAAGCCGTACGTGTGTTGAACGCGGAGGTGCCGTCCGTTCGGCGCTAGATCTTGTTTGGATCGAGGGACGACTTGCGATTTGGATCGCGAAGACATTCGACTACATCAACCGCGTTTCTTAACGCTTCCGCTTAGCGATCTACAAGGGTATGTAGATTCACTCTCCCTCTCGTAGATGCTCATCACCCTGGATAGATCTTGCGTGTGCGTAGGAAAAATTTTGTTTCCCATGCGACGTTCCCCAACAGTGGTATCAGAGCTAGGTCTATGTGTAGATGAGATCTCGAGTAGAACACAAAGGAGTTTGTGGGCGTTGATATTCAGATTGCTTCCTCCCTTGGTCTTTTCTTGTTTCGGCGGTATTGTGGGATGAAGCGGCTCGGACCAACATTACTCGTACGCTTACGAGAGACCGGTTCCATCAACTGACATGTAACTTCGTTGCATAAAGATGGCTGGCGGGTGTCTGTCTCTCCTACTTTAGTCGGATCGGATTTGACAAAGGCGGTCCTTGAGAAGGTTGCAAAGCAATTTTTGTATCACCGTTGTGGTTTTTGCGTAGGTAAGAATTGTTCTTGCTAGATACCCGTAGCAGCCACGTAAAACTTGCAAAAACAATTAGAGGACGTCTAACTTGTTTTTGCAGGGTATGTTGTGATGAGATATGGCCAATTACATGATGAGAAATATGTGATGTATGATATGATCATGTGTTGTATAGAATATCCCGACTTGCATGTCGATGAGTACGGCAACTGGCAGGAGCCATAGATTTGTCTTTAATTATTTTCGCCGTTTTGCTTTACTTTATCGCTATGAGTTAGCAATAGTCGTGGAAGCAACAGTCGGCGCGACAACTTCATGGCGACACGTTGATGGAGATCAAGATGATGGAGATCATGGTGTCATGCCGGTGACAATGGAGATCATGCCGGTGCTTTGGAGATGGAGATCAAAAGCACAAGTTCATGGCCATATCATGTCACTTATGATTTGCATGTGATGTTAATCCTTTTATGCATCTTATTTTGCTTAGGACGACGGTAGCATTATAAGGTGATCCCTCACTTAAATTTCAAGATAAAATTGTGTTCTCCCCGAGTGTGCACCGTTGCGAAAGTTCGTCGTTTTGAGACACCACGTGATGATCGGGTGTGATAGACTCTACGTTCGCATACAACGGGTGCAAGCCAGTGTTGCACGTGCGGAACACTCGGGTTAAACTTGAGGAGCCTAGCATGTACAGACATGGCCTCGGAACACAAGAGACCGAAAGGTCGAACATGAGCCATATAGTAGATATGATCAACATGAAGATGTTCACCATTGAAACCATCTCAACTCACGTGATGATCAGACTTGAGTTGGTGGATTTGGATCATGTGACACTCGAATGACCGGAGGGATGTCAATTTGAGTGGGAGTTTTTTTAAGTAATATGATTAACTAAAGTCATTATCTTGAACAATAGTCTAAGTTGTCTTTGCTATATTTATGTTGTAGATCATGGCTCGCGCAGTAGCACCCCTGAATTTTAATGCGTTCCTAGAGAAAGCTAAGTTGAAAGATGATGGAAGTAACTTTGTGGACTGGTCCCATAATCTAAGGATTATCCTTACGGCTTCCCAGAAGGCTTATGTCCTTGATGCACCGCTTGGTGATCCACCCGCTCCAGTTGAGTCTCTAGACGTTGTGAACGCTTGGCAGGCTTGCTCTGATGATTACTCAATAGTTCAATGTGCAATTTTGTATGGCTTAGAACCGGGACTTCAAAGACGTTTTGAACGTCATGGAGCATATGAGATGTTCCAGGAGTTGAGGTTTATCTTTCAGAAGAATGCCCGGATCGAGAGGTATGAGACCTCCGATAAGTTCTATACTTGCAAGATGGAGGAGAACGGGTCTGTTAGTGATCACATACTCAGAATGTCTAGGTACTCCACCCGTCTGGCTAAATTAGGGATGCCCCTTCCGCCAGAGGCTATCACTGACAGAGTTCTTCAATCATTGCCACCTAGCTACAAGAGCTTCGTGTTGAACTATAACATGCACGGGATGAACAAGTCAGTCGCCGAGCTGTTTGCGATGCTGAAAGTCGCTAAGTCTGAAATTCAGAAGGAGCATCAAGTGTTGATGGTCAATAAAACCACTAGTTTCAAGAAAAATGGCAAGGGTAAGAAGGGTAACTCCAAGAAGAGTGGCAAAGCAGTTGCTCCTCCCGTGAAGAAACCCAAGGCTGGACCCAAACCAGAAACTGTGTGCTTTCATTGCAAGGGAACTGGACACTGGAAGCGGAACTGCCCCAAGTATTTGGCTGACAAGAAGGCGGCCAACAACAAACAAGGTATATATGATATACATGTTATTGATGTGTACCTTACCAACTCTCATTGTAGTGCCTGGGTATTTGATACCGGTGCGGTTGCTCACATTTGCAACTCTAAACAGGAACTGCGGAATAGACGGAGGCTGGCAAAGGATGAAGTGACGATGCGTGTGGGAAATGGTTCCAAGGTTGATGTGATCGCCTTCGGCACGCTCGCTCTTCAATTACCATCGGGATTAGTGATGAACCTGAATAATTGTTATTTAGTGCCTGCGTTAAGCATGAACATTATATCTGGATCTTGTTTATTGCGAGACGGTTACTCATATGAGTAATATCTTTTATGGTCATGCACCCGAAGTGAGGGGTTTATTCTTATTGAATCTCGATAGTAATGATACACATGTTCATAACATTGATGCCAAAAGATGTAGAATTGATAATGATAATACCACTTTCTTGTGGCACTGCCGTTTAGGTCATATTGGCGTAAAACGCATGAGGAAGCTCCATGCTGATGGACTTTTGGAGTCAATTGATTTTGAATCACTTAACACATGCGAGCCATGCCTCATGGGCAAGATGACTAAAACGCCGTTCTCTGGAACAATGGAACGGGCAAGTGAACGGGCAAGTGACTTGTTGGAAATCATACATACTGATGTGTGCGGTCCGATGAGTATTGAGGCGCGCGGTGGTTATCGTTACTTTCTCACCTTCACTGATGACTTAAGTAGATATGGGTATATTTACTTAATGAAACACAAGTCTGAAACGTTTGAAAAGTTCAAACAATTTCAGAGTGAAGTTGAGAATCATCGTAACAAGAAGATTAAATTCCTACGATTTGATCGAGGAGGAGAATATCTGAGTTATGAGTTTGGCAGTCACTTAAGACAATGTGGAATTGTTTCACAACTGACAACGCCTAGAACACCACAGCGTAATGGTGTGTCCGAATGTCGTAATCGAACCTTATTGGATATGGTGCGATCTATGATGTCTCTTGCCGATTTGCCACTATCGTTTTGGGGTTATGCATTAGAGACAGCTGCATTCACTTTAAAAAGGGCACCATCGAAATCCGTTGAGACGACGCCATATGAACTTTGGTTTGGCAAGAAGCCAAAGCTGTCGTTTCTTAAAGTTTGGGGATGTGATGCTTATGTCAAAAAGCTTTAGCCTGAAAAGCTGGAACCCAAAGCGGAGAAATGCGTCTTCATAGGATACCCAAAAGAGACAGTTGGGTATACCTTCTACCTCAGATCTGAAGGCAAAGTATTTGTCGCTAAAAACGGAACATTTCTTGAGAAAGAGTTTCTCTCGAAAGAATTGAGTGGGAGGAAGATAGAACTTGATGAGGTTGTTGAACCTTTACTTCAACCTGAGAGTAGCGCAGCGTAGAAAGATGTTTCTGTAGAGCCTACATCAGCTGAAGAGGAAGTTGATGATGATCATAAAGCTTCGGATCAAGTTGCTATCGAACCTCGTAGGTCGACAAGGACGCGTACTACTCCTGAGTGGTACGGCAACCCTGTCTTAGAGGTCATGTTGTTGGACAACGATGAACCTACTAGCTATGGAGAAGCAATGATGGGCCCGGATTCCGAGAAGTGGTTAGAGGCCATGAAATCCGAGATGGGATCCATGTATGAAAACAAAGTGTGGACTTTGGAAGTATTACCTGAAGGGCGTAAGGCCATTCAGAACAAATGGATCTTTAAGAGGAAGACAGACGCGGACGGTAATGTCACCGTCTATAAAGCTCGACTTGTGGCAAAGGGTATTTCACAAGTTCAAGGAGTTGACTACGATGAGACCTTCTCACCCGTAGTGATGCTTAAGTCCGTCAGAATCATGTTAGCAATAGCTGCATTTTTCGATTATGAAATTTGGCAGATGGATGTCAAAACAGCGTTCCTTAACGGTTTCCTTAAGGAAGAGTCGTATATGATGCAACCGGAAGGTTTTGTCGATCCAGAGAATGCTGACAAAGTTTGCAAACTCCAGCGATCCATTTATGGACTGGTGCAAGCATCTCGGAGTTGGAATCTTCGCTTTGATGAGGTGATCAAAGCGTTCGAGTTTATACAAGTTTACGGAGAAGCTTGTATTTACAAGAAAGTGAGTGGGAGCTCTATAGCATTTCTAATATTATATGTGGATGACATATTACTGATTGGAAACAATATAGAAATGTTGGAAAGCATGAAGGAATATTTGAACAAGAGTTTTTCAATGAAGGACCTAGGAGAAGCTGCTTTCATATTAGGCATCAAGATCTATAGAGATAGATCAAGACGTTTAATAGGACTTTCACAAAGCACATACCTTGATAAGATTTTGAAGAAGTTCAAAATGGATCAGTCCAAGAAGGGGTTCTTGCCTGTTTTGCAAGGTGTGAAGTTGAGTAAGACTCAATGCCCAGTGACTGCAGAAGATAGAGAAAAGATGAGTGTCATCCCCTATGCTTCAGCCATAGGCTCTATCATGTATGCAATGCTGTGCACAAGACCCGATGTCAGCCTTGCCATAAGTATGGTCGGAAGGTTTCAAAGTGATCCAGGAATGGAACACTGGACGGCGGTCAAGAATATCCTGAAGTACCTGAAAAGGACTAAGGACATGTTTCTCGTTTATGGAGGTGATAAAGAGCTCGTCGTAAAGGGTTACGTCGATGCAAGCTTTGACACTGATCCAGATGACTCTAAGTCGCAAACCGGATACGTATTTATTCTTAATGGGGGTGCGGTTAGCTGGTGCAGTTCCAAGCAAAGCGTGGTAGCTGATTCTACATGCGTAGCGGAGTACATCGCTACCTCGGAGGCAGCGAAGGAAGGTGTCTGGATGAAGGAGTTCATGACAGATCTTGGAGTAGTGCCTAGTGCGCTTAACCCAATGACTCTGTTTTGTGATAATACTGGTGCCATTGGTCTAGCCAAGGAACCAAGATTTCACAAGAGGACCAGACACATAAAGCGACGTTTCAATTCCATCCGCGATTACATCAAGGAGGACGACATAAATATTTGCAAAGTACACACGGATCTGAATGTTGCAGATCCGATGACTAAACCTCTTCCAAGGGCTAAACATGAACAACACCAGAACTGCATGGGTGTTCGATTCATTACAATGTAAATCACAGAGCGATGTGAACTAGATTATTGACTCTAGTGCAAGTGGGAGACTGTTGGAAATATGCCCTAGAGGCAATAATAAATTGGTTATTATTATATTTCCTTGTTCATGATAATTGTTTATTATCCATGCTATAATTGTATTGATTGGAAACTCAAATACATGTGTGGGTACATAGACAACACTGTGTCCCTAGTAAGCCTCTAGTTAACTAGCTCGTTGATCAAAAGATGGTGAAGGTTTCCTAGCCATGGACATGAGATGTCATTTGATAACGGGATCACATCATTAGGAGAATGATGTGATGGACAAGACCCAAACTACGAACATAGCATATGATCGTGTCAGTTTATTGCTATTGTTTTCTGCATGTCAAGTATCTGTTCCTATGACCATGAGATCATGCAACTCACTGACACCGGAGGAATACCTTGTGTGTATCAAACGTCACAACGTAACTGGGTGACTATAAAGGTGCTCTATAGGTATCTCCGAGGGTGTCTGTTGGGTTGGCATGGATCAAGACTGGGATTTGTTACTCCGTGTGATGGAGAGGTATCTCAGGGCCCACTCGGTAATACAACATCACAATGAGCCTTGCAAGCAAAGTGACTAAAGAGTTAGCCACATGATCTTGTATTACGGAACGAGTAAAGAGACTTGCCGGTAACGAGATTGAACTAGGTATAGAGATATCGACGATCGAATCTCGGGCAAGTAACATACCGAAGAACAAAGGGAACAGTATACGGGATTAACTGAATCCTTGACATGGAGGTTCAACCGATGAAGATCTTCATAGAATATGTAGGAACCAATATGGGCATCCAGGTCCCGCTATTGGTTATTGGCCGTAGAGGTGTCTCGGTCATGTCTACATAGTTCTCGAACCCGCAGGGTCTACACACTTAACGTTTGGTGACGATTAGTATAGTTGAGTTATTGTGTTGGTGACCGAAGGTTGTTCGGAGTCCCGGATGAGATCCCGGACATGACGAGGATCTCCGGAATAGTCCGGAGGTAAAGATTGATATATGTGATAATAGTGTTTTGATCTCCGGAAGGGTTCCAGAATTCACCGGAAGGGGTTCCGGATGTCTACCGAAGTGTTCGGGTGCAGCAACACTTTATATGGACCAAAGGGGTAAAGCCCACGAGGTATTGGAAAGTGCAAAAGGAAGTTTTGCTGCTGCCTTAAGCGGTACTACCGCTGGTAAGGCAGTACTACCGCGTAAGCGGTACTACCGCTTGTGTGAAGCGGTACTACCGCTCAAGCGGTACTACCGCTCATGAGCGGTACTACCGCTTGTACGCGGTACTGCTGGAATCTGTGTGGGACCCTTTCCATGCGGGCCAAACCGACCTTGTGCGGGCAAAACCGACCTTGTGGAGGCTTTCTCTCCAAGTTTAGACCCCAGGGCTCAACATATAAATAGAGGGGCAGGGCTAGCACACGGGACACATCAAGATTTCCCAAGCCGTGTGCCGGCAACCCTAACCCTCTAGTTCCTCCCGTCACAATCTCCGTAGTGCTTGGCGAAGCGCTGCAGAGATTGTTCCTCACCACCATCACCACGCCGTCGTGCTGCCGGAACTCATCCACTACTTCACCATAGCTTGCTGGATCGCGGAGGTGAAGGCGTCATCAAGCCATACGTGTGTTGAACGTGGAGGTGCCGTCCGTTCGGCGCTAGATCGTGTTTGGATCGAGGGACGACTTGCGATTTGGATCGCGAAGACGTTCGACTACATCAACCGCGTTTCTTAACGCTTTCGCTTAGCGATCTACAAGGGTATGTAGATTCACTCTCCCTCTCGTAGATGCTCATCACCATGGATAGATCTTGCATGTGCGTAGGTAAATTTTTGTTTCCCATGCGACGTTCCCCAACACTTACCGCTCCTCATTCCTTTATCGTAGTCTCACCAAGAACTTGAAAACTTCAGCATACAAAACTCAACAGAAACCTCGTGAGATCCGTTAGTATAAAAAATAAATCTTAAACTTTAGGTGCTATTGTAAATTGATTCATATTTAATATTGGCATAATTCTACTGTACTCCAACTTCTCCATGACTCATACCCGCCGATATGATCCATAGATTCATCAAAATAAGCAAACTATGCAACAAAAACAGAATCTGTCTAAAACAGAACAGTCTGTAAAGATCTGCATTAACGTCATACTTCTATAACTCCCAAAATTCTGTAAAATTAGGAAAACGTGGTAACTTCATATATAAATACTGTGTAAAAATTTCAGAGTTCTATCACGCACCAGCAAAAAATCGAAATTCCAGCACTGGACGCAA
Source organism: Elymus sibiricus (assembly GCA_039707655.1). Taxonomy (NCBI): domain Eukaryota; kingdom Viridiplantae; phylum Streptophyta; class Magnoliopsida; order Poales; family Poaceae; genus Elymus; species Elymus sibiricus. The sequence goes on from CM077674.1 coordinate 207,854,282, forward strand.
AAGTTTCTGTTTTCCAACAGCATCAATCATACTATCTCCCAAATCATCCCAAAGGCATTACTTGGCACAAACACTAATTAAAAGATAAAAACACAACTATAACAGAGGCTATAATTGTGTAAACACACAAAAACAGAAGGTAAAACAAAAAATTTATTTTATTCATTGGGTTGCCTCCCAACAAGCGCTATTGTTTTATGCCCCTAGCTAGGCATAATGCATAGTTTCAAGTGTTGTCATCCTTGGTTTCTTCATCTTGGGATATATGTTTGTCAGGAGGCTTTTCAAAAACAATGTGGAACACATCATCAATAAAAAATTTATCATTATTAAGGCAACTTTCCTCATATCCTTTTTGTTTCCCTTTCATGATCCAAGAATATTTCTGATTAATACCATTGAAAACTTGTTGGATAATATGTAATGGAGGAACTTCTTTGTTAGTGTTCTCATCAAAAGTGTGATCATCATGAAACATATAATCTTCATTATATAAAATTTCATCTATCACAGGATGTTCTTGACTCATATTATAATAATCAAAGATCTCTCTAGCCTCTCGAACTATGTAATCAAACTCATTCATAAGGATGAGCATGGCTATCTTTTTAGCTTTAGGATTGTTTATAACAGGTAGCTCATAAAATAACCTTTGCAAAGTGGGGTGAGTGTGAATAAATCTTCTTTCAAGTTTAAGAACAAGGGCAGAAATTGCCTCAGAATAACTATTGGTCCTCTTAAGAATGGGAATGTCATTACAAACCAAAGTTCCAGTGCAAGTAACGAATTCTTAAATAATACTCTTTCCTATATATTCCCACTTCCCGTCACAAAAAATTTAGCATCCAAATTTGCGGGAATTTCTATCTTAGGAATTTTACCATCCTCACTCCTTTCAATAACAAACTCAGACATGATAGCAACTAGGGCAAGCAAACTAGCAAACAAGCAAATTTTTTTTTTTTGTGTTTTTGTAAAAAAAAATTAGAAGTGGGAGAGATGAAAACAAGAGGCAAATGCAAATAAAAGGCAAATAAAATAAATGCAAGTGGATGATAGTTTGTGCGAAGGTACTTGATAATTTTGGTAATGTCTCCCCGGCAACGGCACCAGAAATTCTTCCTGCTACTTGTAGACTGCGTTGGTATTTCCCCGAAGAGGAGAGGATGATGCAGTATAGTAGAGATAAGTATTTCCCTCAGTTAAGAACCAAGGTTATCAATCTAGTAGGAGAACCATGCAAAATCCTTTAGCAGAACCTACACACACAAAAGCAAACACTTGCACCCAACATAAATAAGAGGGTTGTCAATCCTCTTAGCGGTTATTTGCAAGGATTAATTCTAATAGTGATAGATTGATAAAGTAAAATACTAAATAAAATAAAAGTAAATAAATTACTGGAAGGTATTTTTGGATTTTAATATATGATAAAAGTAGACCCAGGGGCCATAGTTATCACTAGAGGCTTCTCTCTCGAACACATAGCATACGGTGGGTAAACAAATTACTGTTGGGCAATTGATAGAAAAGCAAATAATTATGACGGATTCATGGCAATGATCATGTTTATAGGCATCACGTCCGAGACAAGTAGACTGACTCCTGCCTGCATCTACTACTATTACTCCACCCATCGATCGCTATCCAGCATGCATCTAGGGTATTAAGTATAAAACAGAGTAACGCCTTAAGCAAGATGACATGATGTAGACAAAGTAAACTCAAGCAATATGATTAAACCCCGTCTTTTTATCCTTAATAGCAACAATACAAATACATGTCATGTCCCTTTCTGTCATTGGGATTGAGCACCACAAGATTGAACCCATCACAATGCACCTCTCCATTGCAAGATAAACCAATCTAGTTGGCCAAACCAAATCGATATATCGGAGATAAATACAAAGCTATAAGAATCATGCATAAAATAGTTTAGAGAAGACTCAAATATTTCTCATGAATAATCTGATCATAAACTCACAATTCATCGGATCCCAACAAACACACCGCAAAACAAGATTACATCGGATAGAACTCCAAGAACTTCGAGGAGAACATGGTATTGAAGATCAAAGAAAGAGAAGAAGCCATCTAGCTACTAGCTATGGACCTGTAGGTCTGTGGTAAACTACTCACAAATCATCAGAAGGGCAGCAAGGTTGATGAAGAAGCCATCAGTGATCGATTCCCCCTCCGGCAGAGTACCGGAAAAGGCCTCCAGATGGGATCGCGGAAGAACAGAGGCTTGCGGCGGCGGAAAGGTTTTTCCTTCTGTCTCTCTGGTATATTGGGAATATTTGGGAATTTATAGCATTGGAATTAGGTCAAGATGTGCCACGAGGGGCCCACAAGCCTGGGGGGCACGCCCTACCCCCTAGGGCGCGCCTCCCGAGCTTGTCGTTCCCTCATGGCTCGTCTGGTCTTCTCCCAAAGCTTCGAGGGTCCCTTCTGGTCCAAAAAAGTTAATCCAATTTTTTTCTTCGTTTCGACTCCGTTTGATAATGATTTTCTGAAAAGGCAAAAACAAGCAAAAAAATAGCAACTGGCACTGGGCACTGGGTTAATAGGTTAGTCCCAAAAAATGATATATAATGGCATATAATTGCATATAAAACATCCAAGATTGATACTATAATAGCATGGAACAATAAAAAATTATAGATACGTTGGAGACGTATCAGAGGCGTGACCAGATCACTCCGCCCTGGCGGCTCGACGGTTATCACCGCACTCGGACGCCCTCTCTGCGGGACATCACATACGGGCGCCAGCCCTATGATGACAGGTGGCGGTACGAGGATGACCAAAGGCCCAGCCCTCACCGCCGTCTGGGTGACCATAGAGACCCGTGGTTCGACTCGAGATCCGTTCTTGTCCAGAACCTGGTCGACAGGAATAGGGCAAATCGTGGGGACCAAGACAAAGATCGTCCGAGTGGATCCTCCTCATCAGGACCCGAATGTTTCAGCAGGTACATTCGGGCTGCTGACATTCCTGCCAACTACAGATTGGCGATTGGGATCTGCAAATTCACAGGCGAATCGAAGCCTGAGACTTGGTTGGAAGATTACCGAGTGGCCGTATAGATTGGAGGCGGGAATGACAATGTGGCCATGAAGCACTTGCCCCTGATGCTCGAAGGGTCAGCGAGAGCGTGGCTCAACCAACTCCCCGCTGGCAGCATTTACTGCTGGGATGACTTGTGTCGGTGTATAAAACATGGGTATTTTATACCCTGACTTATGCACAGGCATTGGTAGCAACCTCGATGGCCAGGGCTTGCCGGAGATCATCGACATCAAAACCAAGCATCAAGGAAGCACTTGGCTAAGTACTAAAGATACAATCATCACTTGCCAGCAAGGCACGAGCCGACAAGATCAAGGCCCGGCAAGCTCCGTGCCGGCAGGCCTTTGCTGACTCCTCTCTGCTCCAGCTCATCAAGCAGCTAGTCGCTAATCTGTGAGGTGTCGAGCGGGCAGGTAGTTTGGTGAAGGTTGTCGGGGCATGTGGCAGCATGCTGGAAGGAGGATTACCTTTAATGACACCCGTCCAGAAGGCATGTCAAGATAATAGGAGGTAGCTGGGCGAGCGGTGCAGAATCCTTGCCGAGACTCCTCCACACGACACCTAACAGCGCATTTATTGCGTTTGTCCTAATCCGGCAGAGTTAGGTATGATAGCACTGTTTGCTATCTAATCAACATGTAATAGCTATTTTGCCACTGTGGTTACCCCTTGAGCTATAAAAGGAGGGCCAGGGCAACCTTTACAAGGGTCGACACTTTGCTCATTTTGCATGCATAGCTGCTCTTCCCGCACCTTGCCGGCAAGAAGCGCACCTTGTACTTGAGCTTAAACACATCCAGTATACAAAGCAGGAGTAGGGTTTTATAGGGTTTTACACCTCACGGTGGCCCGAACCTGGGTAAATCTCTTGTGTTCATTGTTGATTCTGCACTTTGTGCTTGCGCATTCCCCTAGTTCAACCACAAAGGGGCTAGACGGCCCCATACGTGGTCGTACGCATGACATCTTTGGTGCGCCAGGTAGGGGGATCGCTTGCGCGAACCTGAATCAATAGTTTGCGTGTCAAACATCATTTCCATCATCTTCGATGGCGCCCAAGAAGCAGGGTGCGTCTGTAGCAGCTCCATCGACTTCCAAGCTCCCGTCCCAGATGCCCACGGGCGGCGCGGACGACCCTGCTGGCGCAGGTGGCGCAGGAGGCGCTATCGGCGCGGGTGGTGCAGAAGGAGTCACCGGCGCAGGCGGCATAGCCTGCTCCGGTGGAGCAGGCGGAGCGCACAACACCAACCAGTAGCTTCCTCGCCAATCCGGCAATCAAAGCCACAACAGTGCAGGTGGTGCGGATTGCCAACTTCTGCCCTCACGATGCACCGGCAAACGAAGCCACCGGAGCAACACCATCGGGACCAGTGCAAGCCAAGACCTAGCTACCGTGGTGTCTAAGGATACCGCTTTAGGACACACACCGCGACCATCGCAAGATGGGTGCGACGCGAATCGGGACGGCGCTGGCGGTTCCGGGTGGCGACGTCCACATGGCAAGACACCTGTTGATCAGCCATAAGATCCTCATGCACCACCTCCACCGCGTCAGCCCACTGCTGGGCATGAGCCGCGGCAGCAAGATCATGGTGGCGCTCCTACTGGTTCTGCCAGAAGTCGAGCGACATCTCGTTCTTCACTCCAAGCCATGCCAGCTACGGCAGCAGAGGCCATGGCGCGAGCGCAGATGCTGTTGAACTTCCCTCCAGCTACTGACAAAATGGATGAGTGGAGAGCCACCATCCAGAGCCTCATCGGGTTTGCCGAAGCCAACAGCTCGCAGTAGGCGGGACCTTCACGGCGTCTAGTGACAACACCAACTGGTGACCACGGCAGAGGAGCAGCGCAAACGGTGCAGTCACCCCCACAGCAATAACACTGGCAGCCGCGGCAAACTCACCGATCCGTTGAGCCCGACGAGATGTCGATGGCCTCTTCGAATCCACGAGCACAGCTGTCACGCCCAATATACGGTCCTATCCCCAAGTAACTTGGAAGTTCCACTAAGGATAGAAGCGCATATCGAAGACACTTCGCAAGGTGGATATCATTACAAAATACCATGTACTGAATAGATGAGAATACCAGATAAAGGCTTACACTCGCCACAAGCTATAGCATGAATACATGAATACATCAATACATAGCAATCATCATACAGAAGAGCAGGATCCGACTACGGATGAAATCAAATAAAAATGAACAACGACATCCACCCTGCTAATCCCAGGCTGCCAACCGTGAACCCATCCTATGATCGACCAAGAAGAAGAAGCAGAAGAAGAACTTCAAATAGAACAAGCATCGCTCTCACGTCAAATCATCGCTTTACCTGTACCTGCACCTGTTGTTGTAGTAATCTGTGAGCCACGAGGACTCAGCAATCCCATTACCATGGGTATCAAGACTAGCAAAGCTTAATGGGTATGGAATGGATAAGTGGTGAGGTTGCAGCAAGCACTAAGCATTGTATGGTGGCTAACTTACGAGTACAAGAATATGAAGAGTAAACTACGCATAATCGGGCGCAAACTAATAATGATCAAGAAGTGATCCTGAACACCTACTTATGAGTCAAACATAACCCCACCGTGTTCTCTACCCAAACTCCCTCGAAAAGAGACGATCACGGTTAAGCATGTGGTTGGTGTATTTTAATTAGATTTGGTGTCAAGTTCTCTACAACTAGAGGTTATAAATTTCCAAGTCGCCACATAACCGCAGGCACGGCTCTCCGAAAGATTTAACCCTGCAGGGGTGCTCCAAGTAGTCCATTATAAATTACCACATGCATCCGATGAAACATCCTCACACCGTGATAACACGATGCTTATGATAGGCATCCCGGTGGACAAGCCACTCGTCAAAGGTAAAAATAAACCAGCAAGACCTCCCGGCGTGCCGACGCCCCGATAGGAGCCGCGGTATCTCGTTCTCAGGCCACGACCGGATAAGCTATGCGTATAGGTACCAAAGACCCCAAGTTGCCTAGGGGCGGCCCCGCACAGTGCTCTAGTTTTGGACCAACACTCATGAGGAGCACTGGCCCAGGTTGATTAATTACCCACGGGGTCCGAAAAGTCCCTATGCAAGTTTTAGTTGTTATTAGGCAAATGGAGTACCAATGTTAGGCCTTGCTGGAGAAGTCTTATCCTAAAACGAATGATTAGGGGGCCCCTTAATACCCCACATGTGTTAGAAGTGCTCATCATGGAACATAACACCGGTATTACAGAAACTAGGGCGGCAAGAGTGGAACAAAACACCAAGCAAAAGGTCGAGCCTTCCACCCTTTACCAAGTGTACAGATGCATTAATTAAATAAGAGATATTGTGATATCCCATGATATCCATGTCCCACATTGGAACAACCTGCAACTGGCACGCTATAAGAGGGGCTGAGCAAAGAGGTAATATAGCCAAACAACGGTTTGCTAGGATGGAGGAAGGTTAGAGGCTGTTTCATGGCAATTTGGGAGGCAGACAAACAAGTGGTAGGTAGCGAGACATAGCGATAGCATCAAGACAACTAGCAAGCAAAGATAGTAGTGATATCCAAGGTAATGGTCATCTTGCTTGAAATCCCGCTCGGAAGAAGATCGAGTCCATGAAGTAGTCGAACAAGCGTAGTCGAACGAATCCTCACACTTCGCAACGTAACTGGGACTATCGCGAAGAAGCACAACCGGAAAGAAGCAAACAACATGGTAAACAAACAAGCATAATCATGGCATGATGCACAACCAAATATGATGCATGTCCTGTTTAATGAGTCATGTCATGGCAAGGTGCAACAATTCAAATACTACACATTAAGTGAAGCTCAATATGCAACGAGTTGCATATTGACGAAACTCCACACATGTTATTATTTAGTTCGCTCCCGTTTAAGCACATGACAAGGTTAAATGTTGTTAAACATGGCAAGAGGTGAAGCATAATTAATCTACCCATCTAGGCAATTTAAATGAGGCCGGAAACAACACATAACAATTCCGGAAATTCCCCAGACGCAAAATTTGAATTTGGTACTGTTCTGCCTAAAACACAATTTTAAATTTGTTAAACAGCAAAAGTAAGTGCACCATGTTAATCTACACATTTTTCCACCCCATTTATATATAAAGTTCATTTAATTCGGAGCAACGGTTATTTAGTTATGAAATAAACCATTTTAGCATGTCATTTATGCAAATTAATGCAAACAGCAATTTTAAATGTTGTAACCATGGATGCAAGTGGGATATTGTGAAACTACATGAAATTCTAAGCATTTTGCATATATAAATCATTTTAATCCGATGCACAGTTGTGGAGTTATTATATGCATGAAGTGCAAGGGTTTTTCTGCAAATCTGGAAATCCCAAGATAAATGGATAAATTCGCCTAGTGGGAAAAAAACATGATCTGGGCCGAAACTGCGAGCAATGCACTGGGCGTTGAATAATAAATCAAGCACTGGGCGAGGGATAGCAGGCAGTGCTCACATCGGGCCAGATTTGGCCGGGCTAGCGGGGCAGCGCGAGGCTGGGCTTGGCGCGGGGCAGCCCACGTGCAGTGGCTGAGCGAGGAGGCGTGGGCGCGCGGCTCATCTGGTCAATGCGAGCAGGCGGCTCTCGTTCTGTTCCTCGAAGCAGGAGAACGAGCGGGCGAAGCAAGGGACTTGGCGTGGCGTAGGTGCTCTCCGGTGGGTTGGCGCGACGACCTGGAGGCTGTGACGAGGCCGGAGACGCAGGGCCTCGCCAGATCTAGCGGAGACGGCGACGAACGGAGTAGGACGGAAGCGGGAGCTGCAAGGCCATGGCGGGGAAAAATTCAGAGAAGATGCAGTAGGGAAAGAGAGAACAGAAGGGAAGGGAAGCAGCGACATGGCTCACCGGAGCACATGCGGGCGGCGAGGACGTCGGCAGGAGGTGATGGCTTGCCGTCATCAGGGAGGTGGCCATGGGCGAGGTGATGCGGGGCTCCATGGTAGCCATGGCTGGTACCTGCGGGAGGAGAGAGAGAGAGGGCGTGAGGGAGAGAGAAGCCAAGAAGGAAAAGGAGAGGAAGGAGGGAGAAGGACAGGGCGACGTGGCCTGGCGGTGCAGCGGTGCGGGTTCGATGCATAGGAGGAGCTCGGGCAGAGGAGCGAGGCCTCGGGCGCGAGCAGGGGAGGCTGGATGCAGGTGTGAATGGTGGATTGGGAGAGAGAAATGGTTCGATGGGGATTGGGCAGGCACGGACAGCGAGAAGAGGGTGGCAGCGGCGGTGGCTGGCTCCTGTGGTAGACTGGATGGATGGATTGGGAGCTACGCGTCGGGGTTAGCTCGGTGGGCAAAGCGACGAGGAGACCGTGGGGTGGGTGGGTGGATGGATTGGACAGATCCCGAGGAAGGAGGAGACCAGGTGGAGCTAGTGGCGGCGCGAGGAGGATTGGTTGGATTGGACGGGGTAGGGCTAGGGTTGCAACTATTTATTGGGAAAGGAGGAGGTTTAGGGGCTCTCCGATTTAGATCGGATAGCTCCGGGTAGTCTAAACAAAGAACCAAAGATGTTTGGGGTATTTCGGGATTGATCCGGACCAATCGGTCATAACCGGCCAGTTCGGATCGGGGAATGTTTCGAACGCGCGCGAAGGGTCTGTGTCGAGTGCAGAGAGACTCAAGCAGTCACACAAGAGGGAAACAAAAGACCCGGTTGGTCTGAGAAAGTCAACGGAGACAAAGGAGAAGCAACAACTATGAATGGATGCACGTTTGGAAAAATGATGACAACGGAGTGCCGATGCAATGCGAATGATGCCATGATGAATGCAACAAACAAATAATTAACGCGGCTAACACAAAAAACATGGAAGGCATCTGGAGCGTCAGTCTCGGGCTGTCACAACACTACCCCACTTACAAGAGATCTCGCCCCGAGATCTAAGCATGAGAAGACGAAGAGGAAAAAGGAAGAGGTAAAACAAAGTTGCTTCTTGGACAAACGAGTGAAACCAACAAACCTCGAAGGTTGCAAAGAGTTGAAGAATGGCTTGAGGAACAAGCAAGAATTCGAAACCACTCTGGTTGAAACGTGATATATAAGGAATGAGAACAAAAAAAGAATTTGGGCAGCACTCTAGTAGAAAAGAGAAGCAAAGCTTGATAAGAAGAAAAGGACTTGAAAAGAGGGGACAACACTCCGGTAAATTGGATACGCATGGAAAGAACATGATCTTGGCGAAACGAGATAATGGGTCGAAGAGAGAAACACCACAATGCCTTCAGAATGAAAGATTAGAAGCTAGATCGTTGGAAAGAAAAAAACGGAGAAGAAAATGACAACTTCTCCCACAATTGAATTTGAAAAGCATCCTTACAACGAAAGAATGAACAGAGTTGTTGGAAAATCAACAACGAAAAGAATAAGCTTGTTGTGGGCTTATGGAAAACATCTCAAAATTATGAGGTGACAACTGGCCACTAACGGAAACAATTGATTGCTTGAGATCTCGAAGAGATGAAAATCTATTTCACCGAGAAGAGAAGGAGGAGCTTGGATCATTGATGAGCACCACAATAGCAACATTCCTTGGGGAAGGCTTTAGGTGAAAAATAACCCAAGATAACTCATTCCTGAACAAAGAGAAAAAAGATGGGTTTCAAATATCTCGTTCCTGACATCTCGTGGATTATGAAAAACGAAGGGACATTGTCAAGAAAGACATAACACCACCTCAAAAGACAAGGTAGAAAGGATTTGCACTTTGAAATGAAAGACGAAGAATACTTGAGCTCCAACAAGAATCTTGCCGAAACACTTCGAGAATGAATTAAATCCTTAATGAACCACCATGAAGAAACTCTCGAAGAACTCCGGATGGATAAGAAGATGAGCAAAACGAAAGGAAGGTTGCAAACAACAAGATGAAGCCTTGAGATGATTTAGAAGGAGCTTCGTGACGAGATAATGCACAAACATGGAACTCCGTAAAAGAAAAGATGAATGACTTAGGACCATGAATTGATATCAAGAACGAACTCTGGAAGAAGGAATTAAATCTCCTCGATGAAACACGAATAAGAATTACGTTATCCTTACCATTCATCAACTTAAATTAATGACAAGGAACGGAATGGCATGCCACTTATTCTTCCTGAAAAGATTGAAGAGAGATATAGCGCAAACATGGGAAGGTCTTCAACGAACCACCAGTAGGATTTTAGGAAGAATGAATGAATCTTGAATGGACCACCGTAAGAATTGAAAATGAATGAAGAAAAAAGGATGAATCGCTGTGAAGAATTAGATACAAGAGAACGAAGAGATCACGAGCTGATTAGAGGATACTTTGAACAATGCACAGGAAGAATTAGGAGACGAACGAAGAGACATCAATTTTTGGAATAATCGGAGAACGAAAGCTGAAAACTGAGAACGAATAAATCTTCTGAAATGATGGCCTTCGGAGAATCAAAACGAAAACAACTCCTGAAATACTACGGATGGGTATGAAAATGATTTCTTGCGATCAGAACAATTTGAGAGGATAGCAATAAGCTTGCACCATGAAACTTCAAGAGAATGGATACGATTTACGAAAAAATTCTTCTCTGGTCTTCAACGCTAGGAAGACGACGAGGAATACCACCAAAATTATTGAGACACTCTGAAACAATGAAAAGAGTAAGATTGGGATCAAAATGAAATGATTTGAAGGAAACTTCGAAGAAGACAATTGAGTGATGAAAATTCATGCTTACGTCACACTTTGAAAGAACTTGAGAATAACTCCAAAAAATTTGAAGAGTCGGGTAAGATCCTGGGAAAAGACTTGTGGGTTAGGGCCCACTAAAAATGAAACACCATTGACACGATTGCTTAGAACGAGATATTGCACCAGTTAGATTTAAATGGCTTGAATGAAATAACAATCTCGAAATAGCTCGAACGGATCTTGAAGGGAAACATGAATCTTCTGAGATAATTTCTTCGCACCGGAAAAGAATAGAAAGAGGAGACAACAGAGGCTTGGATAAGAATTTACAACATGGGAAAGCATGTGAATAGAAGAAAAGGACATGATGAACACCGAAAGCTTGAATTTAGTCCATCGGAGAAGAAAAGCGAGAACAAAGAATGATGAACTTGTAGCTCCTAAGCATCTTCATGAGAAATTCACCAGCTAAGAACATTGAAAGAAAAGAATGGAGAGACTTCACATGAATAAAATGGATACTTGATTTGAGAATTTGGACTCTGCGAAGAAAAAGGGTGGGAGGGTGGGAAAAATAAAGACAACTTGGGACGGGTGAAACGAACGCCGTTGAGAAAACTGAGAATTGATCTTGCAAACGTTGAAATGATCGGATCAACTTGAAGAGAAGCACGTCGGTCAAAAAGAATTTACATGAAGGATTAGCAATCCCATAGAAATATGAGAACATCGCTTAGGAAAGGTATGGAATCCACACTTGACTTCAAAGCAACTCAAATACCCCAACTCAAAACAAAACAAAGGATTTGGCTTGCAGAATAATCCAGAACAAACATATGATAGAGATTTCATCCGAAATTTTTTCATGGTGGGGCCCACACGGGCTCGATCTTATAGTGGCCATCCGTACAAGGTAGTGTACGAGAGTACGAAGCGTCCCCGAATCGTAGCAAAGCTACAAGGATTCTTTAAGACGCAACGAGCACCGCTGTAAAAATGACCGTGAGTAGGCGGACCACTAGACGTCGAACCCCAATCTCATATCATGCATCTGTCAAAAAGATATCCTAGGTAACTACTTGAATTCCCACCTAAGAACTCCCGAAACTTCTTGGTTATGCAATCAGGTTGCGGGTCCAGGAACCTACTCAGCAAACAACAACCTAATCAGCTGCAACTGCATCCGCAACCCTTAACACACAACCGAGAAACTCCGCAAATTCGTCTACCTCAGACCTTCGAAAAAACATCCGCTATGCTAGCCGTGGTAGTACTCCCGAACTATCTCCCCAGTACTGGGCGACGTCGAGGTTATCTCACTACAAACAAGATAGAAGAGTTTTTCGATGTCGGCGTCCTCTGGTATTTAGGAACTGGAACAATAGCGAATGTGACAAGAACCCCTTGGAGCTCAACTCCCCGGGTCCAATCCATACGGTCAGGAGGCACCAAGAACAGAATTCTATCATACCGATATTGCAACGATTCCGAAAATACCCGCGTGATCCTAAAAAAAATTGAGTGAGAAGAGTAGTAGAATCAAAACACCTACGTCACAATTCCTCACCAGAGCGACGAAGGGGATAAGGAGTAAAAAGAATTCCTACTCTCCGATATATAACTAGACTCAAAATAGTTTTTCTTCTAGACTCGCCAACGGTTCGATCAATCAAGGGGGCTCCTGCGGTCGGTAGAATCTCTGATACCAACTTGTCACGCCCAATATGTGGTCCTATCCACAAGGAACTCGGAAGTTCCACTAAGGATAGAAGCGCATATCGAAGACGCTTCGCAAGGTGGATATCATTACAACATACCATGTACTGAATAGATGAGAATACTAGATACAGCATGAATACATCAATACATAGCAATCATCATACAGAAGAGCAGGATCCGACTACAGATGAAATCAAACGAAAAATAAGAACGACATCAGAAGAAGCAAAAGAAGAACTTCAAATAGAACAAGCATCGCTCTCACATCAAATCATTGCTTTACCTGTACCTGCACCTGTTGTTGTAGTAATCTATGAGCCACAAGAACTCAGCAATCCCATTACCATGGGTATCAAGACTAGCAAAGCTTAATGGGTATGGAATGGATAAGTGGTGAGGTTGAAGCAAGCACTAAGCTTTGTATGGTGGCTAACTTACGAGTACAAGAATAAGAAGAGTAAACTACACATAATCGGGCGCAAACTAATAATGATCAAGAAGTGATCCTGAACACCTACTTACGAGTCAAACATAACCCCAGCGTGTTCTCTTCCCAAACTCCCTCGAAAAGAGACGATCACGGTTCCGCACACGTTTGGTGTATTCTAATTAGATTTAGTGTCAAGTTCTCTACAACCGGAGGTTAAAAATTTCCAAGTCGCCACATAACCGCGGGCACGGCCCTCTGAAAGATTTAACCCTGCAGGGGTGCTCCAAGTAGTCCATTATAAATTACCACATGCATCCGATGGAACATCCTCACACCGTGATAACACGATGCTTACGATAAGGAATCCCGGTGGACAAGCCACTCGTCAAATTGAAAACTAAACTAGCAAGACCTCCCGGTGTGCCGACGCCCCGATAGGAGCTACGCGTATCTCGTTCTTAGGCCACGACCGGATAAGCTACGCGTACAGGTACCAACGACCCCAAGTTGCCTAGGGGCGGTCCCGTACAGTGCTCTAGTTTTGGACCAACACTCATGAGGAGCACTGGCCCGGGTTGTTGATTAATTAGCCATGGGGTCCGAAAAGTCCCTATGCAAGTTTTAGTTATTAGGCAAATGGAGTACCAATGTTGGGCCTTGCTGGAGAAGTCTTATCCTAAAAAGAATGATCAGGGGGGCCCATAATACCCCACATGTGTTAGAAGCGCTCATCATGGAACATAACACCGGTATTACGGAAACTAGGGCGGCAAGAGTGGAAGAAAACATCAAGCAAAAGGCCGAGCCTTCCACCCTTTACCAAGTATATAGATGCATTAATTAAATAAGAGATATTGTGATATCCCATGATATCCATGTCCCAACATGGAATAACCTGCAACTGGCAAGCTATAAGAGGGGCTGTGCAAAGTGGTAATATAGTCAAACAACGGTTTGCTGGGATGGTGGAAGGTTAGAGACTGTTTCATGGCAATTTGGGAGGCTGACAAACAAGTGGTAGGTAGCGAGACATAGCGGTAGCATTGAGACAACTAGCAAGCAAAGATAGTAGTGATATCCAAGGTAATGGTCATCTTGCCTGAAATCCCGCTCGGAAGAAGATCGAGTCCATGAAGTAGTCGAACAAGCGTAGTCAAACGAATCCTCACACTTCGCAACGTAACCGAAACTATTGAGAAGAAGCGCAACCGGAAAAAAGCAAACAACATGGTAAACAAACAAGCATAATCATGGCATGATGGACAACTAAATATGATGCATGTCCGGTTTAATGAGTCATGTCATGGCAAGGTGCAATAATTCAAATACTACACATTAAGTGAAGCTCAATATGCAACGAGTTGCATATTGACGAAACTCCACACATGTTATTATTTAGTTCGCTCCGGTTTAAGCACATGACAAGGTTAAATGTTGTTAAACATGGCAAGAGGTGAAGCATAATTAATCTACCCATCTAGGCAATTTAAATGAGGCCGGAAACAACACATAACAATTCCAGAAATTCCCCATATGCAAATTTCGAATTTGGTACTGTTCTGCCAAAAACACAATTTTAAAGTTGTTAAACATCAAAAGTAAGTGCACCATGTTAATCTACATATTTTCCCACCCCATTTACATATAAAGTTCATTTAATTCGGAGCTACGGTTATTTAGTTACGAAATAAACCATTTTAGCGTGTCATTTATGCAAATTAATGCAAACAACAATTTTAAACATTTTAACCATGGATGCAAGTGGGATATTGTGAAACTACATGAAATTCTAAGCATTTTGCATATATAAATCATTTTAATCCGATGCACGGTTGTGGAGTTGTCATATGCATGAAGTGCAAGGGTTTTTCTGCAAATCTGGAATTCCCTGGATAAATGGATAAATTCACCCAGTGGAAAAAAAACATGATCTGGGCCGAAACTGGGAGCAATGCACTGGGCGCTGAATAATAAATCAAGCACTGGGCGAGGGATAGCAGGCAGTGCTCATATCGGTCTAGATTTGGCCGGGCCAGCGGGGCAGCGCGAGGCTGGGCTTGGCGCGGGGCAGCCCACGTGCAGTGGCTGAGCGGGGAGGCGCGGGCGAGTGGCTCATCTGGTCAACGCGAGCGGGCGGCGCTCGTTCTGTTGCTCGAAGCAGGAGAACGAGCGGGTGATGCTTGGAACTTGGCACGGCGCAGGTGGTCTCCGGTGGGGTGGCGCGGCAACCTGGAGGCTGGGACGATGCCGGCGACGCAGGGCCTCACCAGATCTGGCAGAGACGGCAACGAACGAAGCAGGGCGGCGACGGGAGCTGCAAGGCCATGGCGGGGGAAAATTCAGAGAAGATGCAGCAGGGAAAGAGAGAACACAAGGGAAGGGAAGCAGCAGCAGGGCTCACCGGAGCACATGCGGGCAGCGAGGATGTCGGCAGGAGGTGATGGCTTGCCGTCGTCGGGGAAGTGGCCGTGGGCGAGGTGATGCGGGGCTCAATGGCAGCCATGGCGGGTACCTGCGGGAGGTGAGAGAGAAGGCGTGAGGGAGAGAGAAGCCAGGAAGGAAAAGGAAAGGAAGGAGGAAGAAGGACAGGGCGACGTGGCCTGGCGGTGCAGCGGTGCGGGTTCGATCCAGAGGAGGAGCTCGGGCAGAGGAGCGAGGCCTCGGGCGCGACCAGGGGAGGCTGGGTGCAGGTGTGCATGATGGATCGGGAGAGGGAGATGGTTCAATGGGGATTGGGCAGGCGCGGACAGCGAGGAGAGGGTGGCAGCGGCGTCGACTAGCTCCTGTGGTAGACTGGATGGACGGATTGGGAGCTACGCACTGGGGTTGGCTCGGTGGGCAAAGCGACAAGGAGACCGTGGGGTGGTTGGGTGGATGGATTGGACAGATCCCGAGGAAGGGGGAGACCAGGTGGAGGTAGTGGCGCCGCGAGGAGGATTGGATGGATTGGACGGGATACGACTAGGGTTGCAACTATTTGTAGGGAAAGAAGGAGGTTTAGGGGCTCTCCGATTTAGATCGGACGGCTCCGGGTAGTCTAAAGAAAGAACCGAAGATGTTTGGGGTATTTCGGGATTGATCCAGACCAATCGGTCATGACCGGCCGGTTCGGGTCAGGGAATGTTTTCGGATGCGCGCGAAGGGTTTGTGTCGAGTGCAGAGAGGCTCAAGCGGTCACACAAGAGGGAATCAAAAGACCAGGTTGGTCTGAGAAGGTCAAGAGAGACAAAGGAGAAGTGACCACTATGAACGGATGCAGGTTTTGAAAAATGACGGTAACGGAGTGCCGATGCAATGAGAATGATGCCATGATGAATGCAACAAACAAATAATTAACGCGGCTAACACGAAAAACATGGAAGGCATCTGGAGCGTCAGTCTCGGGCTATCACAGCGGGAAGATTAGCGTCCGGTACTGCAAGATAGGCGAGCAGAAGATGCCCGCACTACCATTGAACGGCGTCGGGAGGCACGCAGTCAATCTGACATGCGCAATGGCCCAGTCGTTGATGAGCCTGCGCCCGGGGTTGGCGGGTATCTACCTTATGAGGTTGGATGCCCAGCCTTCACCCGTGAGCTGCGGCAAGTCCGCTGGCCGTCGTCCCGAGCCTTCAAGACAGAATTGCCAGAGAAGTACGACGGCAAGCTTAACCCGGCAGAATTCTTAGGCATCAAAACGATCGTTGTACAAGCTGCCGGGGGAAGAGATGAAAAGATTCTCGCCAACTATTTTCCATTGGCGCTCAAACCCAATGTGAGATATTGGTTGATGAACTTGCCAGAGGATTCCATTTCTTCATGGTCTGATCTGTTCAGCGAGTTCATTGGTGTTTTTACCGGAGGCCACAAGGCTCCTGGTCGGCCTAGTGATTTGCAAGTGATCCCGCAAAGAGATGGCGAGTCCTTGCGAAAAACCGTCAACAAGCTATATACCTTGTCGGATAAATGTGCACGGGCTGAGGAAGGGAGAAGACTCCCCGGGGAGGATGCTAGCGTTAAAGTTGATTCAGAGGACGATGACGCCGCCACCCAGAACAAAAAGGGCCGGAAGCGCAATAGGAAGCGCAAAGGCAAGTCAGTTATGGCCGTTGAGGGCTCCGGCAACTCCAACACCGCCAAGAAGGCTAAGACTAAGAGCTCTGGCAAGGAAGCTGCGGCATGCGCTGAATGCCAGGAGGCCATGGCTGGTGAGAAGACCGGCAAGTTTGATGGGCCATACTGCAAGATTCACCGCAGCAAAGGCCATGACCTCCAAGAATGTCGGCAGGTTGAGCAACTTGCCGAGAAACAGAAGGCTGAGTATGAAAAGTGCTATAAGGAGAAGGGCCAAGATGGTGCTGGCGGATCTGGCCAAGGGGGTCGCCGCGGCAATGCTAAGCAGCAGAAGGAGAAACCTCCTCGAGGCCGAGATAAGAAAGAGGAATATGATGATGAGGATGATGACGAGGACGAAGATGAGTCTAGCGAACGAGAATTTCAGAAAGCAACAGAAGTTATGTGCATTGACGGGGGTGCATCTTTGCACTCCTCTCACCGCCAACTCAAGCAGCGGGCGCGTGAGGTTAATGCAACAGAACCGGCAGTAGGTGATCAAAAGCCACTCAAGTGGTCCCACACGCCCATCATTTTTGACGCGGAGGATCGCGCTAATCGCACAACCGTGGTCGCGTGCTTGCCGTTGTTGGTCTCACCAACAATACGCAACCTCCAAGTCACTAAAATGTTGGTTGACGGTGGAGCCGGTCTGAATTTGATTTTACCTGAAGTCATCAAGAGGTTACAGATTCCCGACAAAGATCTCCGACAGACAGGCACATTTCAGGGGGTCAATCCAGGATGGAGTCAACCCAAAGGGAAGATCACTCTGTCGGTGACATTTCGCGGGGAATTGAATTACAGGACAGAAAATTGTGTTTGATGTGGTTAAGATACCCCTGCCTTACAATGGAATTCTTGGTCGCCCGGCTTTGGCAAAGTTCATGGCAGCCTCCCATTATGCTTACAACACTCTCAAAATGCCAGGTCCGATGGGAGTCATCACCATCAACTCCGACAAGAAAGATGCAGTGATTTGCGTTGACAAGCTTTACAGAGAAGCGGTTGCAGCATCCGCCACCGAGGCACCCGCTCCCGCCAACAAAAGGAAGAGCAAGAAAAGCGGCAAGACCTCTGACAAGTCTTCCGGGAAGCTCACCTCTTCGGAGTGCTGTGCACCCGTTGATAATGTGCCGGAGAGCTCTACCGCCAAGAAGTCCAAAGCTACTCCACCAGCAACCAAGAAGGTGCTGGCAAAAGAGGACGACATAGGTGGTACTTTCAACATCAGTGCCTCTCTTGACAGTAAATAGGAAAGCGCGCTCATTGCCTTCCTGTGGGCGAATGTTGATGTGTTTGCGTGGCAACCATCTGACATCCCCGGTGTTCCCAGGAAGGTAATTGAGCACCACCTTGCCGTCTGTCCCCATGCTCGGCCCGTCAAGCAAAAGGTCAGAAAGCAAGCTTTGGAACGGCAATAGTTTATCACCGAAGAAATAAAAAAGTTAGAAGCAGCAGGCTTAGTTAGAGGTGTACTACATCCAACATGGTTGGCAAATCCAGTTGTAGTACGAAAAGCAAATGGAAAGTGGAGACTTTGTATTGACTACACAGATATCAACAAAGCATGTCCAAAGGATCCTTTGCCTTTGCCGCGTATTGATCAAATTGTTGACTCTACTGCCGGCTGTGATTTACTCTCCTTTCTTGATGCATATTCTGGTTATCATCAGATTTTCATGGCCAAGGAGGATGAGGAGAAAATCGCATTTATTACTCCATGCATGTGGTACATATTGCTTCATGCGTATGCCTTTCGGACTAAAAAGTGCTGGTTCAACATTTGCTAGAGCAGTCCAAATTGGTTTTGAGCCTCAGTTACACAGGAATGTGGAACGTATATGGATGATATAGAGGTCAAAACCAAGGACAAATCAACTCTCATTCAAGACTTAGAAGAGACATTTGCAAACTTGCACACAATAAATTTGAAGCTCAATCCCAAGAAATGTGTGTTTGGCATTCCATCTGGCAAGCTTCTTGGGTTCTTTGTATTTCATCGTGGAATTGAAGCCAATCCTGACAAGATCAAAGCTATTGAGCAAATCGAAGCACCGAAGCGCGTCAAGGATGTGCGATGTCTTGCTGGCTGTATTGCTACATTAAGCAGGTTCATCTCCAAATCTACTGAGCATGCCTTGCCGTTTTTCAAAATCTTGAAAAAGGCAGGTCCAATGAAATGCACTCCGGAAGCAGAGGCCGTGCTGCAAGATTTGAAGAGGTACCTCTCCTCTCCGCCAACACTAGTTGCGCCTAAGCCAGAAGAGTCATTGCTACTATACTTGGCGGCAACAAATCAAGTGGTTAGTGCTGCATTAGTGGCAGAGAGAGAAGCAGACAATAATGAAGCAGAAGTAGCAAGCCCGTCAAGCGACGAACCGGAATCTTCTCCGGCAGAGTCTGGTGCTGACAAGTCAGAATCAGCGCAAGCAAATGCAATAAGCCAACAAGTAGTGCCGAAGAAGAAAATGGTGCAGCGCCCGGTGTACTTTGTTAGTTCCCTTTTACAGGGGGCTAGGTCAAGGTACTCTAGTGTGCAGAAGCTGCTTTTCGGCCTTCTCATGGCCTCGAGGAAGCTGCGCCATTACTTCCAAGCACATGAAATTACTATTGTCACTCGCTTTCCGTTGTAGCGTATTTTGAGGAATCCAGATGCAACCGGCAGGATAGTGGAGTGGTCGTTGGATCTGTCAAGTTTTGCACTTAAGTTTGAGAGTACTTCAACTATTCAAAGCAGAGCTTTGACGGAGTTCATTGCCGAATGGACGCCAACGCAAGAGGAAGAGATTCAAGAAACTACTCTTCCCAGCAAAGAAGCAACCAAGGAATGGGTCATATACTTTGACGGAGCCTTCTCGCTGCAAGGCGCCGGTGCTGGAGTGCTGCTTGTCGCACCCACTGGAGAGCACCTCAAGTATGTGGTACAAATGCACTTTCCCAAGGAGAAATCTGCAAACAACACTGCTGAGTACGAAGGACACCTTGCCGGTCTCAGGATTGTAGTGGACCTCGGAATCAGAAAATTGATCATCCATGGTGGCTCACAGCTTGTTGTGAAGCAAGTAAACAAAGATTATCAGAGCCCATTGATGGAGGCTTATGTGGAAGAAGTGACGAAATTGGAAGAACACTTTGATGGGTTGCAAACAGAGCACATCCCTCGTGCGGAAAACAGCATTGCTGACCAACTATCAAAGTGTGCTGCTCAAAAGCTGCCTGCGGAACCAGGAACTTTTATGGTCCATTTGACTCAACCATCTTTTAATCCATCAGTGCAGGCGAACAAAAGAAGAAAGTTGAACACCGGTAACTATTTCCCGGCTGAGCTTCCAGAAGCCGCCGGCAAGGAAGTTGCCGGTAATAACACGTCTACCGGTGAGCAGCGGCCTTATGCAGAATCTCAGGTTCTAGCCATCGAGGAAAGCGCTCCCGCAGCCAAAGAGATGCCTTTAGTCCTTATCGTCGAGCCACAGGCTCCGGCATGGGCGCAGCAAATTGTCCGTTTCCTTCAAACAGGAGAACTTCCCAATGATCAAGAAGAAGCTAAAAAAGTAGCCCGACAGTCAAGTATGTACCAGTTTGTTGACAACATTCTTCACAGAAAAAGGCCAAATGGGGTGAAATTGACGTGCATCTGCCAGGAAGATGGACTGAAGCTGTTGGCAGAGATACACGGAGGCATATGTGGTTCTCATATAGGATCAAGGGCCCTTGTCAGCAAGGCTTTCCGGCAAGGCTTCTATTGGCCAACTGCCCTCCAGGATGCAACTGAGCTAGTAACCAAGTGTGAAGCATGTCAGTTTCATTACAAGAACATACATCAGCCAGCACAAGCACTTCAAACAATTCCACTCTCCTGGCCCTTCTTGGTCTGGGGGCTTGACATCTTGGGCCCTTTTCCCCGTGCTACCGGGGGCTTTGAGTTCTTGTACGTTGCAATCAACAAGTTCACAAAGTGGCCAGAGGTAGAGCCGGTGAGGAAAGTGACAGCACAGTCAACCGTCAAGTTCTTTAAAGGATTGGTTTCCCGTTTTTGTGTTCCCAATAGAGTCATCACAGACAATGGCACACAATTCACGAGCCACACCTTCATGCAGTACATCCAAGACCTTGGAAGCAAGATTTGCTTTGCATCTGTTGCTCACTCAACATGCAATGGCCAAGCAGAAAGGGCAAATGCTGAAGTGCTGCGAGGCCTCAAGACGAGAACTTTTGACAAGTTGCACAAGTGCAGAAGGCGCTGGATTGATGAGTTGCCGGCAGTTCTTTGGTCACTCAGGACGACATCAAATCGAGCTACCGGCCAAAAACCCTTCTCCCTAGTTTATGGTGCAGAGGCGGTGCTCCCCACGGAACTCATATACGGGTCACCTCGAGTGCTTGCTTACGACGAAGCACAACAAGAGCAGCTGGGGCAAGATGATCCCACGCTCCTCGAGGAAGATCATCTTTGGGCTGCTGTGCGAGCTGCACGCTACCAGCATGCTTTGCGCCGTTATCACAGTCGCAAGGTTCATGCCCGAAGCCTTGAGGAAGGCAACGTTGCTCTTCGGCGCATCCAATCCGCCAAGGGATCCAACAAGTTGACGCCAAAGTGGGAAGGCCCTTATTGGGTAGTGCGAGTCACCGGACCTGGCGCAGTCCATCTGGAGACCAAAGATGGCATCCCAGTGCAAAAATCATGGAATATTGAGCATCTTCGCAAGTTCTATCCATAAGGCGCAGTTACCGAGCCCCTCCGGCAACACCTTTTGTACAAGTCTTGTCGGCAGACATATAACCCTATGTACAAAGCCAGGTGCAGACCCTGTGCATAAGTGAAATAAAGCTAAGTGTTTCGCAACTCTTTGTTAAAATACATTTATGCTTGTGTATGATTACATGTGATGTTGTGTTATACTTTGCCTTGTATGAAATGGTTAATGAGCCGTCAGGGCATCCACCTGTTCTTTTCTCTTCTTTCTTTTTCTCAAAAGGACAGAAGGTTCCCTCACGTGCAAGTTTCCCGGGATGGATGACGGTCTGGATGCCACCAAATGACGTTCAAGTGATCATTTTGTAACAAGAAGCACGACAAAGAAAAGAGCTAAGTTGAAAAACTTTAATTCTTTGTTGAAGTTGCCATCTTCCTTGAATGATTTTTGTCTTTGTATGAGAAACCTGCACGCTAAGGAACCTTGTTGTGACCAATCGCTCTCTTACTTTGTTTCGAGTCCGCTCAACAATTTGAGCAGCTGCGTGGGAACCATCAAGAGTAAAACTTGCCAGTAGCGGCACTTCCGGCAGGCTGCTAAGGATCCGTCCTCAAGCACTTGCGGCAAGAGTATACGCACTGGCAAGCATCTGGCGAGCGTAGAGTATATGATTCATACAAAGGTAGGATAAAACAAGGAAAATAGTATACATTCATTCAAAACAGCTTAAGTTGCATTACATATCAAGCACAATGCAGATCTAACTTAAGATTAAATGTATCTTTTACATGATGGCACTGGCGACAAACGCAACGACAAGGCTAGTTCTAGTGATCGCCTTCGTGCCGGGGAACAAGGAGAACCTTGTCGGCTAGTGGGGCAACAATCTCGTCGATGGCCATGATATCAGTGTTCTTCGGCACAGTTCTGAATATCCCGGAAAGATCAACATTAGGATTCCGGTAGGCGATCTTGACAAGCACCTTGTAAAGGACGTCGCGCCCAAACTTGTGGGATTCATCAGCAAATGAAGCAGACCTGTCTTCGTGATAAGTTTTCAAAGCATCGATGAGGCCTTCGAAGAACTTGGTCAGTCTGGCGCTGGCGGTTTCCTTATCATTGACAGTATAGCTGTAGCTCCTCATGTCCATGACGGCAAGCTGTCTGGTTATGCCTTCTGCAATGCTAATGAGCTTGTTGGTCCAAAGGGAGAGCACCTCTCGCAACTCCGTGAATTTGTTCTCAGCATCTTCTCGGGAGGTCTCTTCTACATCAAACTTCTCCGTCAAGATAACCTCCCTTTCCTTGGCGGACTCAAGATCTTTCTCCAGAGTGATAAGTTTGGATTTCAAATCCTCCATTGCCTTGCCGGTTGTGTTGAGATCTTAGTTCTTGGATGTTAGCTGCGTCTGCAGCTCCCCTAGGGTATGAGCTACCTTCTGCGCTTCACCTTTGAGAGCCTCGATCTCTCTACTATTGGCGTCAAGATCTTCCTTCAACTTGTTCACCTGGGACTCCAAATTTGCCTTGGCGATGGCAGCAGCAGCGACATTATCAGTAGCTTCCTTGAGCTTGGCGGCACTCTCTTGAGCTTGGGTTTCGATGGATTCTTTGTGGTTCTTCTCCAGCTCTTGGGTCCTTTGCTTAAGGAGCTTTCCAATCTCTTCATCCTTGCCGCGAAGCTTGGCGGCAAGGGCCTCTTCTTGTGTGGCAAGATCCCTTTCCCGGGCATTGAGCTGTGCCTCGCGCTCTGCCAGCTTGCCGTCCAAAGCTATCGTCTTCTCCTGGGCGGCGGCAAGCTTTTCCTCTTGCCTCCTCAAGTTGTGGGATTGAGTGTTATACCATGCGCGTTGTTCCTCTGCCTTCCCTTTCAGTTTCTCTTCGGCCAGTTCCAAGGCCTTGTGCTCTCCTTGAAGTTTGATCCAGCGATTGCTGTAGCGATCTTGCACATCTTCGAAACCGGCAGCCATGGTTTCTAAGAAGGCAAGATTTTCTGCGTTATCGACAGCGTTGTCAGCTTCAGTAGCACTTTGGGAGAAAGGGGCTAGGATCTGAGCAATCTCATCATCAAAATTTGGCCCGCCGGTACTTGATGAACTGGGGACTCCATGCCCCCGTTGGGGGGCGGCAAGCGTCGAGACATCCGCCAAGATTTGAGTGATTGGTGTGACGGGTTGAGCTTCAGGGTTTGGCTTGTCGACACCAACCAACACCATCTCTGTGCTTGTCTGGATGGGGGCAGACGTGTTGCCGGGAGACCTTCCTAGTTCTCCGGTAATTTCCCTCGCCTCCTCGGCAGCAGATTTGGCGGATTCTTCAGCAGAGATCTTGGCGGCCTCATCAGCATCACTTTTTGCAATATCAGCCACGTCTGCGAGAATTTCCCCTTCTTAGGGAGAAGTTGGATCTGCGAGGTGGAACAGAAGCAAAGAGCAAAAAGTGATTCAGTTTACAAGTTAAGTTCAAGAAAACAAAATTTTTGGACAGTGCTTATAGACAAGTGGATTACCTGTTGATGTTCATTGAGGAAGGGTGTTTCCTTCCCCGGCAACCTCAGTTGCCACCGCACGGTCACCGGCAGCCTCGCTTGCCGGGACAATTTCTGTACGGGCAAACTCATCAGCGGAGGCCCTTGTCGAAGAAGCACTCTCTGGGATGATAGTTGATGGAGGAGCCATGGCAGGATCCGCCTTTTCGCGCTCTTCATCTTGGTGGTCTTCTCCTATCTCCTTGTCAAGATCAGAAGGAGGAACTTCTATACCGGCGCTCGCGAGCGGGAACTGCACCACGACCTCACGCAGGGGGCTGGGCTAGGGGCTGATGACGATGGTATCGGCAGATGTGACCCCCTGCCCAGCACTTGCCATTGGTTCGTGCTCCATTGCACCTCTTGTTTGCTTTGCCCTGTGCACAAGTGGTTCTGTATCCCTGCGAAGACAAAGGAATTCAAGTCAAATGACGGCCAAAATAAAATCAACATTTGATGAAGATAAATGGTTATGCTTACTCCTCGTCTTCGGGCTCGCTGAGGACGGAGAGGTCATATCTCACTGGCGGAGGTGACTGCCTGGCCCTTTTGATTGCCGGTGGAGGCAAAGATGCCTGTTGAGAAGACTCAACTTCACCGGCAACTCCTTGCTGAGGAGGTGGACGTTGAGCTCGAGGGCGCCGAGTCGATTGCCGGCGCACTTCTTGTTGTTGACCAGTTCTGGTGGTCATCTTTTTCACGTCGGGGCCAGTCCCTGACGAAGAAGGTCGCACTACCTCTTGGACGGACGCCTTCCGAAGAATTCGTGCTTTCGTCTTCGGGCCCTAAGGATCCCCTCCTTCTTCAGTTTCGCCGGCAACTTCTTCCCCGACAGGCTCTTCCTGGTGCTCTTCGGCAACCTCTTCTTCAGTAGTCTCTTCCTCCTCATCGGTTGCCATAGCCCGGGAACCGCTAGCCTTGCCAGCCTTCGAGGCCTCTTCGTCCTTGTAGGTGATATATGCCAACTCTTCATCCCTGGTGGCTTGGATGAGGTCCTTCTCTTCTCGAGTAGGCCTCTCCGTCAGATTGGAAGCCCAAGTCATTTCATCTTCGAGTGAAGGCAGCTCCCAGTCAGCTTCGACTCCTCGAGCAGTGCATACTGGCGTTATCGCCAAGATGGAATCTTTGGCGGAATTAATGTGTAGTGGCATGACCTTGTCCGGCAGGCGGAACTTGCAGGAAACCCTGAAGAGCTGGTGGCAGAGACTGATGTGCTGCATGACTGTCAAGTTGTTGGCCAGCCCTGGGTATATCCGCACTCTTCTGCAGTGGCGTGATGCGTCGCCAGAGGAAATCAGCTCCTACCATCTCAATGGTTAGCCCGGCAGACTGGAGGCGAGCAATTCGGTTCTGTGCCGGACCAAGCTTCTTGTCGCTGGCACCAAGATCACTCTAATTCTTGCCACCGTCAATCTTCTCTATGCACGGCAAGCAGAAGTTATGGAAGTCCTTCTCCTTGATCCAGCACCATTCTGCCCGCCATTCCTCCCATTTCAGATGCAACAGCCCGGCAAAATACTTTCCCTTAGCTTTGGCCCGGGGAATCCAAGTTACGCTGCCGGAGAGTGCATCGCCCTCGATGCAGGGAATGAAGAAATGGTGGAAGTGGTCGACATTGGGGATGACACTGACAAAATTTTCACACATATGGGCGAAGACGGCCATGCAGGTCATTGCATTGGGGGTAAAATCGAGCAGTCTGATCCCGAAGGTGTACATCAGCTTGATGAATAAATCTGAATATGGGGGGACCAGGCCGTAGTAGAAGTATGCACAAAAGAACGGATACGCTTCTCTGGCGACCTTGGTGTCAGCAGGGAGCACTACCGGAGCCTTATGGTCCTGGGTGTCCCTTCCCCACATATACGCATACCTGGAAATCAGCGTGTTCTTGTCCAAGGCCGGTGGCGAGAAAACCGCGTTCTCCCTCCGCCGCTGCTCCAAGTCCGCCTTCCGCTTCTTTGCTTTGGGGTCGACGGGCTTGGTGGGTTTCTTCCCCTCTGTATCAGCCTTCTTGGGCACCATGAGGGCTCGGGAGGAAAGATTGGAGGTGGAAGAGGCGCGAGTCAATAGCAGTGGCGACGGTGGGATCTGCTTTGGTGAGAGGAGGAAGAAGATGCAGCGAAGGGCAGTGTGAATGAGCAGTGCCTCCTCGTGGTTGCCTTTTTATGGGGAAGGCGTGGGGAGGCTGGCTCTTTACTGTCCAACATGGCAGCGCTTTTGCACGCGCACTACCATAAACCGTTGCTCCAGTCCACCACTCCTGCGATCCGCATTTAATGCGTGACGTGGGCATGCGACAGAAGATCATCATCACAAGATTTTATGGCGGTAATTTCTTACCACATGTCTGTGCATTGCTTGGGCCTAGCCCAACGACGCTTCGGACGCGCGTGTGGCCCAGGCCCGGGGGCTCCTGTCGGTGTATAAAACATGGGTATTTTATACCCTGACTTATGCACAGGTAGTGGTAGCAACCTTGATGGCCAGAGCTTGCTGGAGATCATTGACATCAAAACCAAGCATCAAGGAAGCACTTGGCTAAGTACTGAAGATACAATCATCACTTGCCGGCAAGGCACGAGCCGACAAGATCAAGGCCCGGCAAGCTCCATGCCGGCAGGCCTTTGCTGACTCCTCTCCGCTCCACCTCATCAAGCAGCTAGTCGCTAATCTGTGAGGTGTCAAGCGGGCAGGTAGTTTGGTGAAGGTTGTCGGGGCACGTGGCAGCATGCTGGAAGGAGGATTACCTTTAATGACACCCGTCCAGAAGGCGTGTCAAGATAATAGGAGGTAGCTGGGCGAGCGGTGCAGAATCCTTGCCGAGACTCCTCCACACGACACCTAACGGCGCATTTATTGCGTTTGTCCTAATTCGGCAAAGTTAGGTATGATAGCACTGTTTGCTATCTAATCAACATGTAATGACTATTTTGCCATTGTGGTTACCCCTTGAGCTATAAAAGGAGGGCCAAGGCATCCTTTACAAGGGTCGACACTTTGCTCATTTTGCATGCGTAGCTGCTCTTCCTGCACCTTGTCGGCAAGAAGCGCACCTTGTACTTGAGCTTAAACACATCCAGTATACAAAGCAGGAGTAGGGTTTTAAACCTCACGGTGGCCCGAACCTGGGTAAATCCCATGCATTCATTGTTGATTCCGCTCTTTGTGCTTGCGCATTCCCCTAGTTGAACCACAAAGGGGCTAGACAGCCCCATAGATGGTCGTACGCATGACAACTTGACCCGAGTCTTTGTGAAGAACTTTGAGGGCACGTACAAGCGGCCGGGTGGTTTGTCGGAACGGCAACACAGCGTGCAGAAAAACAATGAAACTCTCTGAGAGTACATTCAGTGTTGGACTACTCTGTAAAACACAGTGGAGAATGTCACAGAGCACCAGGCAATTTGCGCTTTCAAGGTGGGACTCAAGTACTGCGAGCTCATCTTGAAGTTTGGGTGGACAGAGACTCCCACTCTTAGTCGAGTGATGGAGATAGCAAGTCGGTATGATAATGGTGAAGAAGAAGACCAGCTGCAGAGTGGTAAAGGATGAGTTGGAGATGCCCATCAGTCGGGCAACAACAACTCCAATAAGAAGCAAAAACGGAATGCCAAAGCGACCGAGAACGCTGAAGCTGCGGCTATGGCCATACAGGGCAAAGGCAAAGGCCAGCCCAAACATAAGAAATCTTGGCCTGCCAAGAATAAGGATCACTCAGGCAGCGACATCCTTGATCAGCCGTGTCAGATCCACTCTGAAGCAGGTGATGAAAGAAGACAATTCTGATGACAAGGACCAGGACGATAACGATGGGGGGAAGAAGCATGCTTCCGGCTACCCCCAAGTGGAAAAATTCCTGATGATCTTCACAGACGTCGAGAGCAAGAGCCGACTGAAGGTCATAAACCAAGAGGTGAATTTGGCCATGCCAACAGTCACCAAATACCTCGACTGGGCTTAGACTCCGATCGCATTTGACCAATCGGATCACCCAACCCACATACTAACCCCAGGGCAGCAGGCGCTAGTGGTGGATCCAGCCGTCAGCGGCGTCCGACTATGCAAGGTCCTCATGGACGGCGGCAGCGGACTGAATATTCTCTACGCCGACACTCTTAAGGCAATGGGCATTCCGATGTCCTGACTGAGCGAGAGCAACATGCAGTTCCACGGGGTAATCCCCGGAAAGAAAGCAAAGCCACTCAAACAGATTGCCCTAGATGTTGTGTTCGGCGATGAGAACAATTACATAAAGTAAAAGTTGACCTTTGAGGTAGTGGACTTCCGAAGTGCTTATCATGCCATCCTGGGTAGGCCTGCCTACGCACGTTTCTTGGCCAGACCGTGTTATGTGTATCTTAAGCTTAAGATGCCAGGGACGAATGGTGTGATCACTGTCTGAGGCAATAGAAAGCTGGCTGAGGAGTGCCTCCAGCAGGGCTACAAGATAGCTGACAAGCAGATGGCTATGGAAGAGTTGGACGAGAACAAGAAAGTGGTTGACTCGAGTGAGCTGCTGAAGTCCAAGAAGCTGGCGACTGAATCCGCATTCCAGTTGGCCGGCGAGACAAAGCAAGTTCATGTCCACCCCAATGACCCGAACGCCTAGCCCACTAACATATCCACCACGCTGGACAACAAGTAGGAAGCCGAGCTCATCCAGTTCCTCCGTGAGAACTGGGACATCTTCACATGGAAGCCGTCTGACATGCCAGGTGTTCCCAGGGAGCTGGCTGAGCACAGACTCCGTGTCGACCCCGCATAGATCAGATAGTCGATTCTACTACCGGGTGCGAGCGTTTGTGTTTTTTGGATGCATACTCCGGGTACCACCAGATCCGAATGTATGACCCTGATGAAATAAAAACACCCTTCATCACCCCATTCGGGTGCTTTTGCTATATCACGATGCCATTCGGATTGAAAAATGCCGGGGTAACTTTCCAGTGTATGATTCAGAAGTGCTTGCTAAAGCAGATCAGTCGAAATGTGGAGGCCTATATGGATGACATCGTGGTCAAGTCTAGGAAAGGTTCTGACATCCTAGCTGATCTCGCCGAGACCTTTGCAAACCTATGTGTATTTGGAATAAAGCTCAATCCGGCCAAGTGCACTTTTGGGGTTCCAACAGGAAAGTTACTCGGTTTCCTCATTTCCGAACGTGGGATCGATACTAACCCTGAAAAGATCGGCGCTATAGTCCGAATGAAGCAACCAGAGCATCTCCGTGACGTACAAAGACTCACAAGCTATCTGGCTGCCCTGAGCAGATTCATTTTCATGACTCGGTGAAAAAGCATTGCCGCTTTACCGAATCATGAAAAAGTCAGACAAATTCAAGTGGACAAACGAAGTGCAGGCCGCGTTCCAGGAACTCAAAGCTCTGCTTTCCACCCAGTCGGTGCTTGCTACTCTGGGCAGCCGAGAACCTCCGCTCTTGTACATCGCAGCCACTAATCAAGTGGTTAGCACTGTTGTCATGGGAAACGACTATCTATGGGACCAAACGGGTCCCTTTGCGATTTGGCTCAGGGGATATGCATGGGACAAAGAGCAGGTTTTTAGTAGATGCAAGAACACGCGGGGGATTTATCCAGGTTCAGGTTGCTATGAGCGTAAAACCCTACTCATGCTCTGTGGTTGATCGTATGCGAACTCTGGTTACAGGGAGCGCAGTTTTCCGGCAAGGTGCACGGGAAAATGCAGCTATGGCGTGTAATTGAGCTGGGTGTCCACCCTTCTACCTGTAGCTGTTGGCCTCCTTTTATAGGCCAAGAGGTTACCACAATGGCTAAAATGGTCATTACAGAGTATGAACAGTGACTTGCACCATCATCATGTCTATCTTCCCACGGGGTAAGACAAACGCATTTAATGCGCCGTTAGGTGCTACGTTGGGGAGGCGAGGCCTTGGGCAAAAGATCTGTACCACCGGTCCTGGCACCCTCCTATAATCTCGACACGTCCTAGGGATGGGTGTCATTAAAGTTAATCTTGGCGTGGCGTGCTGACACGTGCCTTGGCTGGCTATGTTGACTGCCTGCCCGCTCGACACCTAGCATACGAGCCTATCTGGTCGATGGTGAGGTGGAACGGTAACGGGACAGAACAAGCCTGCTGGCATGGAGCTTGCCAAGCCTTCCTTGCCGGCAAGGGAGCTCGCCAGCAACCATAACCTTGGTCTCCGCCTCGCCGGGACGGAGCTTGCCGGCAAGGGCAGCGTCGACCTCTTGTATGAGAATAGTACTTCTCGATGACCTGTCTTGAGGTCTTCTTCACGGTCTTGGTGTTGAGTCTTGAGTGGTAGTTATCCTCTGTCAAGCCCTTGCCTGACAGGAGGCTACAACTGCCTGTGCACAAGTCTGGGTACCAGGGCACCCATGTCTTAGTACACCGATAGGAGCCCCTGGGCCTAGGCCACACGTGCATGCGAGGCGTCGTTGGGCTAGGCCCAAACAGTGCACAGGCGGCGCGTGGCAGAGGATAACTGTTGTAATCTTCTCTTTTACCACACCCTCCCATGATGCGCATTAAATGCGGGCATCAGAGAGGTTGAATGGAACGGCGGTGGGAGGTGGTGCACCTGAAAAGCGCGGCCACGTAGGACGAAAAAGAGCCAGCCCCCGCGCCTTCCCCATAAAAAAGGAAAACGTGAAGGGCGGTGCTCATTTACCCCCTCTTCCCAATCTAGCTAGTTTGCCATCGTCTTCAACCTCGCATAGAAGCAGAGCGCGTTGTCACACCCAATATGCGGTCCTATCCTCAAGGAACTCGAAAGCTCCACTAAGGATAGAAGTGCATATCGAAGACGCTTCGCAAGGTGGATATCATTACAACATACCATGTACTGAATAGATGAGAATACCAGATAAAGGCTTACACTCGTCACAAGCTACATCATGAATACATCAATACAATAATACATAGCAATCATCATACAGAAGAGAAGGATCCGACTACGGATGAAATCAAACGAAAAAGAAGAACGACATCCACCCTGCTAGTCCCAGGCTGCCAACAGGGAACCCATCCTATGATCGACGAAGAAGAAGAAGCAGAAGAAGAACTCCAAATAGAAGAAGCATCGCTCTCACGTCATATCATTGCTTTACCTGTACCTGCACATGTTGTTGTAGTAATCTGTGAGCCACGAGGACTCAGCAATCCCATTACCATGGGTATCAAGACTAGCAAAGCTTAATGGGTATGGAATGGATAAGTGGTGACGTTGCAGCAAGCACTAAGCATTTGTATGGTGGCTAACTTACGAGTACAAGAATAAGAAGAGTAAACTACGCATAAACTATCGCAATCTAGTATGATCAAGAAGTGATCCTGAACACCTACTTACGAGACAAACATAACCCCACCGTGTTTCTTCCCGAACTCCCTCGAAAAGAGATGATCACGGTTACGCACGCAGTTGGTGTATTTTAATTAGATTTAGTATCAAGTTCTCTACAACCGGAGGTTATAAATTTCCAAGTCGCCACGTAACCGCAGGCATGACTCTCGAAAAGATTTAACCCTGCAGGGGTGTCCCAACTTAGTCCATCATAAACTCTCATGATCAGCTTTGGAAAGACGTCAACCCCAAGATAGCCCGATCAACCTCGAGACAGCCCGAGGTATCCTCAGAATCCCGGTGCACAAGACATTTCGACAATGGTAAAAGAAACCAGCAAGACCTCCCGGCGTGCCGACACCCTGATAGTAGCCGCGCGTATCTCGTCTCAGGCCACTACCGGATGAGCAGTCCGTACAACTAAAACCAGTGCCTCGAGTTTCCTCGTGGTGGCGTTGCAAGGGGCTCTAGTTTGGACCAACGCCATCAGCACTGGCACACCTGTATTATGTTGACTTAAGAATCCCCGGGGCCGCGACCACCTATGCAAATTAATTATTTAATTCAGTATTATTATGTTGGCAAATGTTAAAACCAAAGTTGGGCCTTGCTGGAAGAGTTTTATTCAAAGCGAACTGTCAAGGGGGCCCATAAACCCCAATCATGTAAGGAACGCAAATCAAGGAACATAACACCGGTATTACAGAAACTAGGGCGGCATGAGTGGAACAAAACACCAGGCAAAAGGCCGAGCCTTGCACACACAACCAAGTATATAGATGCATTAATTAAATATGAGATATTGTGATATCCCATGATATCCATATCCCAATATGGAACAACCTGCAACTGCACCTGCAACTAGCAACGCTATAAGAGGGGCTGAGCAAAGCGGTAACATAGCGAAACAACGGTTTGCTGGGTAAGGGTGGTTAGAGGCTGTATCATGGCATATGGGAGGCTGACATATATGTGGTTGGAAGCACGACTGCCAAAGAAAAGGCAACGGCTCTGGACGGCAAGTCAGCGGAGCGCGAAGCTTGACGCCCAACTCCTCCAAAGGGGGGAGGCATCCGCGGAGAATAACGCTAAGAGCACCACCGACGAGGCCGCCAAGATTTCTGGCACAGAGGTCACCGCGTCTACCGCCGAGGAGGCCAGGAAAATTCCTAAAGAAACTGTCCAGCCCCTTGGTAGCGCATCTGGGCTCGCCATTAAAGATGCTGAGATGGGTGAGGCCGGCACCGACAGGTCAAGTGCCGTCCCCTATCCCAGTGCATCCGGGACGCAAGCCCTAATCAGCCTTCCGGAGTCTGAGGCCCTCAGCTCATCTGGTGCTGGGGAGCCTACCTTTGATGAAGCCATTGCGGAAATCTTGGCGCCCCTCTCCAGCAGCATCGTAGCGTCAGACGGCTTTGATGATAATGCTACGGATCTTGCCTTCCTGACGGCGATGGCTAGTGGCCTCAAGGACGTGCAAGACTGCTATGGCAGGCGCTGGGATAGACTGCACGTGCAACAACAAACCGTAGGGCTGGCCGAGCAGAAATTGAGGAAAAAGGCGGAAGAACTCTGTGCCTGGCACAACAGCAAATTCCATGGCCTCGGGAGGCAAGAAGAGAAGCTTGACGCTGCCAAAGAAAAGGCAATGGCTCTGGACGGCAAGTCAGCGGAGCGCGAAGCGCAGCTTGCCACTAAAGAAAAATGACCTTGCTGCCCGAGAAGATGCTCTTGCCGCCAAGCAACATGGCAAGGATGAGGAGATCCAAACTCTGCTTGTGCAGCGGACCCAAGAGCTAGAGGAGGGCCATAAACAGTGCATCGAGACTCTAACCTAGGCTCATTCCACCAAGCTCTCGGAGGCCGTCAAAGTCACGGAGGGCACTGAGGCCGCCAAGGCAGAGTCGGAGTCCAAGATATAGAAGCTTGAAGAGGAGCTCATCAACAAAACCCAAGAACTCTCGGCCATCAACAAATCCTTGGTAGACCTTAATTCACAGCTGGCAACTCAGGAGAAGGACCTGGAGGTTGGCAGGGAAAAAGAGAAGAAGCTACTGGAGAGCTGGGAAAAAGATAAGGCTAAGCGTGTCAACGCTGTGAACTCCTTCGAGGAGCACAGGAAAGCAGTGGATCTGTGGACTGGTCGCCTTGTTGACGTTGTCGAGCGTCTCGCTGCTCAGGTGAGCGTCATGGACAAAGAGGAACATCGCTTCACAGTTGGTGAGCATGACTCCAGAAGCGCCAGCCTCTCCCTCTTCTTCGACGGACTCCTCGAGATATTGAAGAAACATCATGAGAAGAGATCCGCCAGCTTTGCCAATGAGTCTCGAAAGTTTTGCATCGAGGTCATCTCCAAGATGCTCGTCAAGATTATCTGCCGGAATCCTGACGTTGATGTCTCCAAGGCCTTCAAGACCTTGCCGATGGGGACGGATACCACAGCTGCTGAGAGAGCCATCGTTCCCCTTATCGACAAGATCAATCAGATCCCGAGGACTGAGGGTGATCACAGGGATTAGCCTCCCTTGTCGTTCTTTGTTGCAAATGTAGTTTATGCACAAGTCAAATTTATCTTAAGCCAGACTGTACTTGGTCTAGATGTATTATAACTTATGTCGGAAGTCGGGCTCTGGGGACCCAAAGGTTTGAACACTGGGGTGAGCTCGTTCTACCACTTCGTCTCCTACCACGGCTAAGCTACGGAGAGGCTACGGCGAGAGCGCGCTAGCGAGAGACGGGGCGAGGACTCAATGGTTTACCCAGGTTCGGGCCACCTTGCGGTGTAAGACCCTACTCCGGCTTGTGGTTTCGATTGCAATGGGCAAGAGAGTTCTTGCGTACAAGGTGGAGAGGAGGAAGAACTGGTCCGGAGAGATTTTCTTCCTACTATGGCAGCACTGTCCTTTATAGCAGCCTTGGTCCTCTTCCCCCTAGAAACTTAGGCGGGAAGGGTTGCCACACTTGGCGATTTTCAAAGGGGACAGGCGCTCAGGCTATCGTGACTGAAGGTGGTCTTCGCCTGCCAAAGCATGATCCATGACACGCCGGTGGGCTCGGTGATGACCTCCGCCCTGCGCGCCCGTCGTCTTGGTCTTCCTTCGCCGATTGGGCAACCTTTGGGGTTGCTTTGGAGAGAAGATAGCTGGCCCTGCTCCCTTAACACGAAAGAGGAAACCATCTTCATCCGCGCCTGCTGGCGCGGCCTCTGCTGCTGCTCGTCGCCGCGCGCATCACCCATGTGATGGGCTCCAGACCGCGCGACACACCGAATGGCCTTGCCTTGTAAGCCATCGGGAGCATGCCTTGGGAGGCAGCCTCGGGGACCGCCTCGTGAGGGGGCCTCGGGAGGCAGCCTCGGGGGACCGACTCGTGAGGGGGCCTCATGAGGCGACCTCGCGAGGGGGCCGTCGGGAGGCCGGAGCCTCGTGAGGGGGCCGTCGGGAGGCCGAAGCCTCGTGAGGTGACCTTGCTCTGGGGCACCCGTTGGTGGGCCGCCTATCTGGGCCTCCGCTAGGCGCCGCGCCCTGGACCACGGGCAGAGGGGTCGTGGTACCCCGGGTTCCACAACCCCGACAACTTATTCTTAAGATGGATGTATGTGCGCTGTTCTCCTCATTCCATTCTGTCTTTGCATGATTTATTTACCCTACGCTTGCCAGAAACTTGCCGGTGCGCACACCCTTGCTGCGAGCGCTTGAGGAATAGGTCCTCAGCAGCTTGCCGGAAGTGCCTCTACCGGCAAGGTCATGCTTGACGGTCACAACGCGGCTGCTTAGGTTGCTGAGCGGACTCAAAGCAAAGGAAGAGCGTAGTCGATCACAACAAGGTTCCTTAGCATGCAGGTTTCCCATACAAAGGCCAAAACCGTTCAAGGAGAGTCACAACTGCAACAAAGAATGTATTTCAAAGTTTTGCAACTTAGGTCGTTCCTTGTTGTACCCCTTGCCGTAGGGCGATATCTTGAATGCATCCTTTGGTATCCATACCGTCACTCCCGCCGGGAAACATGTACGCGAGGAACCCTTCCTTCCTTTAAGAAAAAGAAAGAAAAGAAAAGAGGAGGATCGAACCTCGGCGGTTCGTTAATCACCTTATGCTAGAATGTAACACAAGACTTCCTGCAACACATAAATATATATGTAGTTGACAAACAATTGTGAAACATCTAACTTTTATTTATTACGCACGAGATCTGCGCTCGGCTTTGTACAAAGGATTACATGCCTTGACGGCAAACTTGTACAAAAAAGGTTGCCGGGCAGCCTGGCAACTGCGCCTTATGGGTAAAACTTACGAAGATGCTCAATATTTCATGAGTTTAACACCATAGTGCCATCTTTGGACTCTAGGTGGACTGTGTTGGGCCTAGTGACTCGTATTACCCAGTAAGGGCCTTCCCACTTCGGCATACCCTTCATGGATCGAATCCGATGAGGAACAAGGTTGCCTTTCTCAAGGTCCTTGGCTCTCACTTTTGCGGCTAAAGTAGCGGCGCAAAGCTCGCTGGCACCGTGCAGGCACGCGCAGCAGCTTGGGAACAATCTTCCTCAAGGAGCGTGGCATCGTCCCCTCATTGAAGGCCAAGACTCGAGGTGATCCGTATCTGAGTTTCGTGGGGAGTATTACTTCTGCACCAAGGCTTGCTTCCTGACCTTCTGCTTGACGGGTCTCGCATGAGGGCAGATAACAAGGTGTTGCTCAGTCGTCCTCCTAAGAACTTCGGGGATGTCAGGTGCTTGCCGGGCAAGCACGCTGGCATTCACCCATAGGAAGGCAATGAGCTCGACTCCCTATTTGTCGCCGAGAGTGGCACTTTCAGAAAAAGTGCCACTCGTGCCATCCCCCTTCGTAGAAACTTGTTTGGCCGTGGATGCGGAAGCCTTTGCTCTCTTGCTCTTGCCAGTAGAGCTCTCTGGTGTGTCCTCGACAGGCATGCCGCACTCTGAAGCATGCTTCCCGGAGTCCTTCATAGAGGTCTTGCCGGTCTTCTTCATTTTCCTTCCCAGGAAGCTTTGATGGCAGGGCTGAGAGCCTCGATGGCAGCCGCTGCCGCCGCCTCCCGGTAGAGCTTGTCGGTACAGATGATCGCGTCCTTGTGGTTTGACTTGATGGTGAGGACCCCCATCGGCCCTGGCATCTTGATGACGTTGTACGCATAGTGCGACGCAGCCATAAACTTTGCCAGGGCTGGGCGGCCCAGAATCCCAATGTACGGCACCGGCATCTTGACGACGTCGAAGGTAATCTTCTCCGTCCGATAGTTGAGCTCGCCACCGAACGTGACCGGCAACGTGACTTGGCCCTTCGGTTTGTTCCTCCCCGGACTGATCCCATGGAAACTGCCTGTCTCCTCAAGATCCTTGTCGGGGATCTGCAGCCTCTTGATCACATCTGGAGAGATCAAGTTCAAGCCAGCCCCACCGTCAACCAGCATCTTTGTCACCTTGAGGTTGAGAATTGTTTGTGAGACCAACAACGGCAAACACCCGACCACAGTGGTGCGATCAGGGTGGTCCTCAGCATCAAAGACGATGGGCAAGTGTGACCACTTGAGCGGCTTCTGTGCCTCCATCACTGGCTCCGCTAAATTGACTTCACGGATCCACTGCTTTAGTTGCCTGTGCGAGGAGTGCAAAGATGCTCCTCCGTCAACACACATGGCATCCACCGCATTTTGGGACTCCTTGCCGGACCCGCTTCCGTCCTCATCACTATCTTCCTATTTTTGCTGGCCCTGAGCAGCCTTCTCTTTTGGCTGCTTGGCCTTGCCACGGTGCCCTCTGCGGCTACCATGGTCTTGCTTGCCGGACCCACCAGCGCCATCTTGGGCCTTCGCCTTGTGACGCTTCTCGTACTCTTGCTTCTGTTTTTCAGCAAGCTTCTCTACTTGCCGGCATTGTTGGAGATCGTGGCCCTTGGTGCAATGGATCTTGCAGTAAGGCCCGCCGGGCTTGCCGGCCTTCTCGTCTGCCGCAGCTTCCCGGCAAGCATCGCACCCGGCAACCTCCTTGCCGGGGATGTCTTCCTTCAGCTTCTTGGTGACGTTGGTGTCGCCGGAGCTCTCGACAGCCAGTACAGTCTTATTCTTGCGCTTTCTATTGCGCTTCCTATTCTTCTTTTATGGGGTTGATGCGCCCTCGTCCTCGGAATCGACGTCTGCATTCGCATCTTCACTGGGGAGTCACCTCCCTTCCTCAGCACGTGCACACCTATCCACCAAGGCGTACAGATCGATGATGGTCTTGACTTGCGCGACATTCATCTCTGACCGCATCCTGCGGTTGCGCACATTCGTGTGGAATGCGGCAACAAGAGCTGCGGGATGGATGTCGGGGATGTTGTGGTGCACACGGCTGAACCATTGTATGTACTTGCGGAGGTTCTCTCCATCTCTTTGGGGGATAACCTGCAAATCGTTGGGCTGGCCTGGGAGCTTGTGGCCACCCTGGTAAGCACCAATGAAATGATGGCACAGATCTGCCGAAGAAGAGATGGAGCCCTCAGGCAGGTTCATCAACCACGACCTCACGTTGGGCCGAAGCGCCAACGGGAAGTAGTTGGCGAGCACTTTCTTGTCTCGTCGCCTGGCAGCCTCCACCACGATGGTGTAGATGCCAAGGAACTCGGCTGGGTTAAGCGTGCCGTCGTACTTGTCAAGCATCTCCGACTTGAAGGCATGGGTGGACGGCTG
This sequence comes from Elymus sibiricus, assembly GCA_039707655.1. Taxonomy (NCBI): domain Eukaryota; kingdom Viridiplantae; phylum Streptophyta; class Magnoliopsida; order Poales; family Poaceae; genus Elymus; species Elymus sibiricus. The sequence continues at coordinate 207,892,543 of CM077674.1, forward strand.
CCGGAGTCTAGGATCTGTGTCCAAGAAACTTCTCCAATAACTTAGGAATCGAACTCTGGGGGACTTTTCTTGGCAACCTATGACACGACGGCCTCTACGGGGGGAACACGACGGACTCGCTGGCCCTCACCAGACTCAAAGGGGACGCGCGAGCTACCCAGGTTTGGGCCACCGTGCGGTGTAATACCCTACTCCTGCTTGTGCTGGATTGCTCTATGATGGAGAGCTTGTGCTCAAGGTACAAGAGGTGCGGGGGAGAAAATGAGTCGATCCCCTTACATGGAAGCGGCCCCTGCCCCTTTTGTAGTGCCTTGGTCCTCTTCCCCGAAAATATGAGCGGGAAAGGGTGGCCACAGGGCGGCAATTCAAAGGGGAACAGGCGCGCAGGTCTATCCTGACTAAAGGCGGTCTCCGCCTGATAAAGTGGTCTTCATGACGTGCAGATGGGCTTGGTGATGACCTCCGTCCTGGCGCGCCGATCCGACCTGATCTTATTTCACCAAAGAGGAAATTCTTTGGGACTTGCTTTGGGAGAGGCAGATACCGCTGCTCCCTTATCACCTGAATGGAAGCTGGGCTCGGTCACGCCCTGCTGTCCTTATCCAGACAGTTGGTCATCACCCATGTGTTGGGCGGGGAGCCCCGCGGCTGAGGAGGCCTCATGAGGGGAGCCTTGCGAGGCATCCTGGCGCTTGGCCGCCTCGGCAAGGCCTGGCCTGGCGGCGAGGGGCCTCGTGAGGCTCGCCCCTCCTGAGGTGGCTTCCTCCGGTGTGGCCGTGGCGGGGCCACTCTCGTGGGCTGGCCCAAGCGTTGTCCTCCGGGCCAGAGGTAGACAGGCCGTGGTACCCTGGTTCCCACTGGGCCGACAGTAGCCCCCGGGCCCGCGGCGCGCACGTTCCGCCCGTTAGGGACGAAACGCCGCAGGGCCCATTGAGCTGCCACGCTCGGAGGTGATGCGTGGCGGTGTTTGCGGGGCGAGCCACCCCCACTCCCCACGACGCCTCGGTAACCGCCGTCCTGGCGATAAAGCCTGCCCGCGCGGGGCGCAGGCGCGTCATTGCTCTCTGCCTTCATCTGACGCTTCATCCCGCGCGCGCAGCTCCTCTGTTCTTCCCCCTCCGACTTCCAATCTCTCCACCGCCATGGCCCCAGGCAAGAAACCCGCGACCGCCGAGGCCTCCTCCAGCAAGAGCGCGCCGGCGGCGGAGCTGGGCCCGGCCCTGCTGCCGGCCACCATCAATGAGAGCGGGCTAGCCAAGGCCCGCCCCCACTTGGCCTCCGCGCACTGCGAGGGATGCGCCACCAAGATCTGGCCGGGCTCGCACCCACGGCGAGACCTCGGACCCACGGTGGTCTCCGTCTTCTACCACTCGCTCTTCGCCGGGCTGGTGCCGCCCTTCTCCGACTTACTCCTTGCCATCCTTGAGCATTATGAGATTCGTCTTCTCCACCTTCACCCCAACTCCGTCCTCATTCTAGCCCTCTTTGCATACCTCTACGAGGCCTTCCTGGGAATGATGCCCTCTGTGGCGCTCTTCCGATCCTTTTACAGCCTGCGGGTTTTCTCCTCAGGAAACCACCGCACCGGAGGGGCCTCCTTCCGTATTGACGACGAGATGGGCAAGGTCTTCATCTACATGAGGATCTTGAAGAAGGTGGAGAACTTCAGGTCACGCTGGGTCTACGTTGATGCCCTACAGACCAGCCCCCTCTTAGCGATCCCCACCGAGCCGGCCAAGAAGACCCCCCGCTGGGAGCACAAGAAGCTCAGCGGCGCTGCCCGGAGGCCGATTCTGGCGAGCCTGGCGGAGCTGCGCCAAGCCGTGCTCACGGCGGGCATGATTGCCAAGGAATAACTCCGCCACCACATCGCGCCCCTGCAGAAGCGCTCGCACCCAGTGTGGAAGATCACCAGTGCCGAGGACCAGATCCGGCTGGCGTCGAAGCCCCTCTCGGCCGAAGTAGTGGCCGAAGCATGGGAAGTTTTATTTCCTGGGGAGGCAGAGGAGATGCATCGCGATGCGCGCCCGCTGTACCACTGGTCCAATAGGGATGAGCTGGTAGCGGAGATGCCCCAGTTCGTCCAGTGGGGGTTGGTCCGAACGGACCTCGAGGAGCCTAAAGAGCTTCCCGAGGATTCTTCAGAGTCGGGTTCCGCCTCGGGCGACCATGAGGTCTCCTTCTCCCCGATGGAGAGCAGCGAGGAGTCATCCCCACCATCCCCTCCATCTCCGCCGGTGCGCTGCCGACTTTGGCTGGCTGAGGACGAGGGTGACGACGGGGACGCGTTTTGTGTTGTGCCGGCCAGGCCTGTGCCGGCAAGGGACGGAGGAGATGACGCCACGGAGGCCGATGAGCCCCCTGAGGAGCGGGCAGAGGGGACCGCCATGGCCGCTGACCCCAATGAGGCTCACGCCGCGCCCTCGGGCGGCCGCCCAGGTGAGCTGCGTGAAGGGGGCAGCAGCAGCAGCGGCGCCGCCAAGCACGTTCCATAGGTCGTTGAGCGTGAGGGCGCGGTCGCTCATGCCCTTGAAGTTGGCAACGAACTGCTTGAACAGGTCCTCCCATGAAGAGATGGACTCCTCGAGGAGGTTCATGAGCCATGAGCACGCAGCGTCCTTGAGGGCCATGGGGAACCAGTTCGCCATGACCCGATCGTACCCCCTCGCGGCTTGGATGCTGATGGTGTAGAGCAGGAGGAACTCCGTGGGGTTGGCGCTGCCGTCATAGCGCTGAGGGAGCTCTGGCTTGAACTTGTCGGGCCACACCACGCGGCGCAGCTCGGGGGCAAGGGCCAGGTAGCCCCCGTTAGTGATGGCTCCACCGTCGAGGGCCGCGCGGTTCTGGCGCCCAGCCATAGCGACGTCGTGGAGGACGCAATCCTGACGGTCGTGCGCCTTCTCGAGGCTCACGCGTGCGTCCTGGGGTGCGCGGTGGACGATCTGCCAGCTGTCGCCGTCGCCTCCTGGCGCGAGCGAGCCGTGGGACAACACCGGGGCACGCGCGGCGAGGCGGCGCTCGGCCACATCGCGGTCCGGAGGAGGAGGAGTAGGAGGAGGAGTGCCGCGCCCGGCCTGGTCGGCGCAGGACGAAGGAGCGGGCAGGGAGCGGGAGGGCGCCTGCCATCGCGCGTGGCGTCAACGAGCTCGGTGATGCACCTGAGCCAAGCGTCGTAACCGTCGTCGGTGGGGCGGTAGCGCAGCAGCTCTTGCGCCATGAGAAGCACGGTGTGCGGAGCAGGAGGGTCACGATGCGCGAGCGAGGAGGTGGCCGCGGAGCGGCCATGCGCCTGCTTGTTCACCGACGGGTGGGCAGAGGAGGCCACCCGCTCCCCAACGGGCTCGGTGGCGGCTCGAGGGCGCCACCCAAGGGCACCGCGGGCGGCGGGCGCCGCGGGGACCCTAACATCGGTGCGGCGCGCAGCGCGTTCCCGGCGAGCGGCGGCGGCGTTCATGTCGATGCTGGCGTCGAGGTCGAAGGCGTGAAGACGGCAAGTCACCCCTACCTGGCGCGCCAAATGTTGGAGTCTAGGATCTGCGTCCAAGAAACTTCTCCAAGAACTTAGGATTCGAACTCTGGGGGCTTTGCTTGGCAACCTACAACATGACGGCCTCTACGGGGGGAACACGACGGACTCACTGGCTCTCACCGGACTCGAAGGGGACGCGCGAGCTACCCAGGTTTGGATTGCTCTATGATGGAGAGCTTGTGCTCAAGGTACAAGAGGTGTGGGGGAGAAAATGAGTCGATCCCCTTACATGGAAGTGGACCTACCCCTTTTGTAGTGCCTTGGTCCTCTTCCCCGAAAATATGAGCGGGAAAGGGTGGCCACAGGGCAGCAATTCAAAGGGGAACAGGCGCGCAGGTCTATCCTGACTAAAGGCGGTCTCCGCCTGATAAAGTGGTCTTCGTGACGTGCAGATGGGCTTGGCGATGACCTCCATCCTGGAGCGCCGATCCGTCCTGATCTTCTTTCACCAAAGAGGAAATGCTTTGGGACTTGCTTTGGGAGAGGCAGATACCGCTGCTCCCTTATCATCATAATGGAAGCTGGGCTCGGTCACGCACTGTTGTCCTTATCCTAACAGCGGGTTGTCACCCATGTGTTGGGCGCGGAGCACCGCGGCTGACGCCGCACGCCCTCCTCATGAGCAGGCCTCGCGAGGTGAGCCTCGCGAGGCATCCTGGCGCTTGGCGGCCTCGGCAAGGCCTAGCCTGGCGGCGTGGGGCCTCGCGAGGCTCGCCCCTCGTGAGGCGGCTTCCTCCGGTGCGGCCGTGGCGGGGCCACTCTCGTGGGCCGGCCCAAGCGTTGTCCTCCGGGCCAGAGGCAGACGGGCCGTGGTACCCTGGTTCACACTGGGCCGACAACGGCGAGCGAACTTGCCGCAGCTCACGAGTAAATGCTCGGCACCCCACAATGTTGGGCAAGTACCCAGTAGCTACTAGAGCGAGCACGTTCACTGCCGGCCTAGCACGGTCGTCAGATTGGTGGCGTGCTTCCTGGCGCCGCTAGATCTTCATGCGGGCATTTTCGTCGCACCGCTCGCGGAGCACTTGACTCTGATCTTGGCGGCACCGCAGATCCGACGAAGCCATAGACAGAATGTCATGGTCGTCTGATCGGCGGGCTGGCCGCTGAGATGGTGGGGGGTGCCGAGGCGACTGATGACCCACAAGTATAGGGGATTAATCGTAGTCCTTTCGATAAGTAAGAGTGTCGAACGCAACGAGGAGCAGAAGGAAATGACAAGCGGTTTTCAGCAAGGTTTTTTCTACAAGCACTGAAATTATCGGTAACGAGTAGTTCGATATCAAGATAATTTGTAACAAGTGACAAGTACCAATAGTAACAAAGACTGCAGCAAGGTGGCCCAATCCTTTTGTAGCAAAGGACAAGCCGGAACGATCTCTTATAGTAAGCAAAGCGTTCTCGAGGACACATGGGAATTTCATCTAGTCACTTTCATCATGTTGGTTTGACAAGACTTCTCCCATGTCCTCAAGAACAAAAGTAACTACTCACAAATCATAATCATGTTCAAGATCAGAGGGGTATTAAATAGCATAATTGATCTGAACATATAATCTTCCACCAACTAGCATCAACTACAAGATGTAATCAACACTACTAGCAACCCACAGGTACCAATCTGAGGTTTTGAGACAAAGATTGAATACAAGAGATGAACTAGGGTTTGAGATGAGATGGTGCTGTTGAAGATGTTGATGAAGATTGGTCCTCCCACGATGAGAGGATCGTTGGTGATGTCGATGGCGACGATTTCCCCCTCCCGGAGGGAAGTATCCCCGACAGAATCTCTCCGTCGGAGAGCAAAACTGCTCCTGCCCAAGTTTCGCCTCGAGACGGCGGCGCACAATCCCGAAAGTCTTCTCTATATTTTTTCTAGGGTAAATGGACTTATATACCAGAAAATGGGGGCCAGAGGCTGGCCAGGGGCCCCACGAGCTACCAGGGCGCGCCTGGGGGGGTGGCGCGCCCTGGTGCGTCGTGGGCTCCTTGGTGGCCCCCTCTGGTATTTATTTCTTCTAGTATTTTTTATTTATTCCAAAATAAATCTCCGTGAAATTTTAGCTCATTTGGAGATGTGCAGAATGGGTATCTCTGACATAGCTTTTTCAGGTCCAGAATTCCAGCTGCCGGCAATCTCCCTCCCTGTGTAAATCTTGCATATTAAGAGAGAAAAAGCATTAGAATTGCTCCACAAAGTGTTATATTGATTAAAAACACTATAAATAACAGTAGCAAAACATGATGCAAAATGGACGTATCAACTCCCCCAAGCTTAGACCTCGCTTGTCCTCAAGCGAAAGCCGATATCCATAATCATGTCCACATGTTTAGAGAGAGAGGTGTCGATAAAAACAAAATACGGACATAGTAGCATCATGATCATTATTACAACTGCAATATTTATTATCATAAAACTTCTCATGAGAAAGTAACAATTCAACACAACAATGAAGTATAAGGCATAAACTTTCTTGAAAACTAACAAACGATGTTCTCAGTCAACAATGAAATTGCAATTCATCATATTATCAGGAAGGGTCTCACATAGGAGCTTTTTAGCAAGTCCACATACTCAACCATCATTTAGTCTCCTATGATTGCTAACTCTCACAACATATATATGGAGCAAAAAGTTTTAGCCAGACACAATAGAAAGATATATAGGGGCTTATAGTTTCGCCTCCCAACTTATTCACCTCAAGGGTGATGTTAACAATAATAACTCATGATCACTCATATCCAACTGGATATATATGCCTAGATATTTCCCCACCACATGATGCTTGCAAAAGAGAAAAATAAAAAGGAAGTAGAGGAGAACACTATTGACTCACGCATAAAAAGTAAATACATAAAAAGTAAAGGATAGGCCCATCGTAGAGGGAAGCAAAGGTTGTCATGCGCTTTTTGTTGTTGGATGCACAAGCTCTTAATGCAAAGGAACGTCACTTTATATTGCCCCTTGTCATAGCAACCTTTATTATCCAGTCCGTCGCTTTTATTTCTTTACCATCACAAGTTCGTACAAAGCTTATTTTCCCTTACAATAAAAGTTCAGACATATTTAGAGGCAATTTTTATTGCATTTTGCACCGATGAGAACTTACTTGAAGGATCTTATTCAATCCGTAGGTAGGTATAGTGGACTCTCATCACATGAAACTGGGTTTAAGGGTTTTGGATGCACAAGTAGTATCTCTACTTGGTGCGGATTTTTGGCTAGCAGAGATATTGGGAAAGCACCACGTGTTGGAGGATCTATGACAATATAACTTCTATGTGAATATAAGCAAACATAATTCATTACGTTGTCTTCCTTGTCCAACGTCAACAATTTGACATAAAATACTTAATGGGGGCTCACAATCATAAAAGATGTCCAAGATAGTATATTTGCATGTGAATCTTCTCTTCCCTATTAATTTTTTCATGAATTGCATCATTGACTAATGCTATGTTTGTTAACTTTCAATAAATTTTACCACTTATACTTTTCTTTATGTAATGTCATTACTCTCAAGATTAGCATATGAGCTTTTTTCATTATTTTCATTGCTAGGATTGAAACATAAAAGTAAAGAAGCAAAAACTCAAACTACTCTTTATTATATAACGCTCAACTCAATTACATAGATAGATCATCAAACTAGCACTCGAAAATAGATCATACTTAACTTTTATTCAACTAGATCACGAAATAACTAAGGATCGAACTAAAAATAGGTGAAGATGATAAAAGTGATGGTGATACGATACCGGGGCGCCTCCCCCAAGCTTGGCACAAGCCAAGGGGTGTGCCCATACCCATGTACTCAAGTTTCTTTCTTCGGTGATGGTGGTGATGGTGAAGTGGCGAGCTTGTCCTTTAGTTTTCGCTTGAGAACATAGTTTTCTTCCTTCAACTTGCTAATTTCTTGCTCAAGCTCCACTATCTTCTCACACAATACGTTCTTGTTTTCCTGTAGAAGACGGAAAGGGATAAATTGGATCTTAGATTTGTTTACTGTGTTTGGGAGGCTCGACTTCTTGAACTCCACATGCATATCTCCCGGTTGAGGTAGAGGGGCATCTTCTTCATCCGAGCTCGCGTCTTCCGTTCCCTTTTTGTCGGTGTATCGCTCCTCCTCTGCGGACCATCCATAGGGATCTATGTTCCCATAGATCCTTGGATTTGTAACATAGTGCAATACGAAGCTCTCTCTATCTGAGTCTTGAGACGATATACTTTCGGATCTGTCAGAAAAATAGCACGAAACAAGAACAGAGGAGATTTCTGCGTTACGGTGGTCAAAACGTTCGGGAGTATATAAAAAGAATTTTTATCTTGCAAAACAAGTAATCTAGATGAAAACGGAGTCGGGAAGGCTCACGAGGGGCCCAAGAGCCACCAGGACGCGCCTGGGGAGGGGGGTGGCGCGCCCTGGTGCCTCGTGGGCACCAGGTGGGTCCCCACGGTTGTTTCTTATTTTTGTATTTTTTCTAATATTCCAAAACTGACACAAAGTATTTTTATGGAATTTTTGTTGTCGGTTTACTTACCGTATCACGTACCTCTTCCTTTTCAGGGTTCTGGAGTGTTCTAGAAGGTCTCTCTTATGTATTCCTCCGGTGTAATTGTTTCAATAATATTAGTTTCAACATTAATGGGAGTACCTCAAATATAGTGCTTAATTCTTTGCCCATTCACCACTCTCGGATTAGTGCCTTCGGAGTTATTTATTTTGATGGCTCCGGAGCGATAAACTTCTTCGATGATATACGGTCCTTCCCATTTAGAGAGAAGTTTTCCTGCAAAGAATCTCAAACGAGAATTGTACAATAGAACTTGCTCACCCACTTTAAATTCCCGTTTTTGAATTTTTCTATCATGCCATCTTTTAATTTTTCTTTAAACAATTTGGCATTTTCATAAGCTTGGGTTCTCCATTCATCTAATAAGCTAATATCAAATAACCTCTTTTCACCTGTAAGTTTAAAATCAAAATTGAGTTCTTTAATTTCCCAATATGATTTATGTCATAACTCAAGAGGTAAATGACATGCTTTTCCAAAAACCATTTTAAAAGGAGACATACCCATAGGATTTTTATAAGCAGTTCTATAAGCCCATAATGCATCATCAAGTTTCCTAGACCAATTCTTTCTAGATCTATTGACAGTTTTTTGCAAAATTAATTTTATTTCTCTATTGCTCAATTCAACTTGACCACTAGTTTGAGGGTGATAGGGAGATGCAATTCTATGGTTGACATCATATTTAGCAAACAATTTACGGAATGCACCATGAATAAAATGTGAACCACCATCAGTCATTAAATATCTAGGGACTCCGAACCTTGGAAAAATAACTTCTTTAAGCATTTTAGTAGAAGTGTTATGATCAGCACTACTAGTTGGAATAGCTTCTACCCACTTAGTAACGTAATCAACAGCAACTAAAATATGTGTATACCCATTGGATTTAGGAAAAGGTCCCATATAATCAAATCCCCAAACATCAAATGGTTCAATAGCAAGTGAATAATTCATAGGCATTTCCTAACGTCTACCAACATTACCAATTCTTTGACATTCATCACAAGATAGGACAAACTTACGAGCATCCTTGAAAAGAGTAGGCCAATAAAAACCAGATTGTAGTACCTTATGTGCAGTTCTGTCTCCCGCATGGTGTCCTCCGTAAGCCTCGGAATGACACTTCTGTAGGATTTGTTCCTGTTCATGCTCAGGTATACAACGTCTAATAATACTATCTCCTCCTTCTTTATAAAGATGTGGGTCATCCCAAAAGTAATGTCTTAAATCATAGAAGAACTTTTTCTTTTGTTGGTATGTAAAACTAGGTGGTATAAATTTGGCAACAATATAATTAGCATAGTCTGCATACCAAGGAGTATTACGAGAAGCGTTTATGATAGCTAACTGTTCACCAGGTAAATCATCATTAATAGGAAGTGGGTCATCAAGAACATTTTCAATTCTAGACAAATTATCTGCTACGGGATTCTCAGCTCCTTTTCTATCAATAATATGCAAGTCAAATTCTTGTCGCAATAAAACCCACCTAATGAGTCTAGGTTTAGCATCTTTCTTTTCCATAAGATATTTAATAGCAGCATGATCGGTGTGAATAGTTACTTTAGAATCAACTATGTAAGATATGAATTTATCACATGCAAACACAACTGCTAGAAATTCTTTCTCAGTAGTAGCATAATTTCTTTGGGCACTGTCTAGAGTTTTACTAGCATAGTGGGTAACATTTAATTTCTTATCAACTCTCTGTCCTAGAACAGCACCAATAGTATAATCACTAGCATCACACATAATTTCAAAAGGCAAGTTCCAATCAGGTGGTTGAACAATAGGTGCAGTGGTTAAGGCTTTCTTAAGTGTTTCAAAGGCTTCTAGACAATCATCATCAAAAACAAATGGAACGTCTTTTTGCAAAAGATTGGTAAGAGGACTAGAAATTTTAGAGAAATCTTTAATAAATCTCCTATAGAAACCAGCATGACCAAGGAAACTTCTTATACCTTTAATATCTTTAGGACATGGCATTTTCTCAACAGCATCAACCTTAGCTTTATCAACTTCAATGCCTCTTTCAGAAATTTTATGCCCCAAGACAATGCTTTCATTCACCATAAAGTGGCACTTCTCCCAATTCAAGACAAGATTAGTTTCTTCACATCTCTGCAAGACTCGATCAAGGTTGCTTAAGCAATCATCAAAAGAAGTTCCGTAAACGGAGAAATCATCCATGAATACCTCAACAATCTTTTCACAAAAGTCAGAGAATATAGCAGTCATACATCTCTGAAAGGTAGCAGGTGCATTGCATAAACCAAAAGGCATACGTCTATAAGCATAAGTTCCAAAAGGACAAGTAAAGGTGGTTTTCTCTTGGTCTGATTGTGATACGGGTATTTGAGAAAAACCAGAAAAACCATCAAGGAAACAAAAGTGTGTATGCTTAGACAATCTTTCTAACATTTGATCAATGAAAGGTAAGGGGTAATGATCTTTTCTAGTGGCTTTGTTTAATTTTCTAAAATCAATTACCATCCTATAACCAGTTACAATTCTTTGTGGAATGAGTTCATTTTTATCATTAGGAACAACGGTAATACCTCCTTTCTTAGGGACACAATGAACGGGACTTACCCATCTACTATCAGCTATGGGATAGATTATACCTGCTTCCAGAAGCTTTAATATTTCAGTTCTTACCACCTCTTTCATCTTAGGGTTTAATCGTCGTTGGTGGTCGACAACTGGTTTAGCATCAGGCTCCATATTAATTTTGTGCTGACATAGAGTGGGACTAATGCCCTTAAGATCATCAAGAGTATATCCAATAGCAGTTCGGTGCTTCCTTAGAGTCTTTAGTAATCTCTTTCCTTCATGCTCTGAAAGGTTAGCACTGATAATAACAGGATATATCTCCTTTTCATCAATGTAAGCATATTTCAATGTATCAGGCACTTGCTTCAATTCAAATACAAGATCACCCTTAGGTGGAGGAGGGCCTCCAAGAGTTTCAACAGGCAATTTGTGTTTAAGGATAGGTGGTTGATCAAAGAACATCTTATCTATTTCATTTGTTTCATTCATATGCATATCATTTTCATGGTCTAGCAAATATTGTTCTAACGGATCAGTGAGAGGTACGGCAATAGAAGCAAGACCAATAATTTCATCTTTACTAGGCAATTCCTTATCATGAGGTTGTCTACGAAACTTGGAGAAATTGAACTCATGAGACATACCACCAAAATCAACACTAACAGTTTCTTTAGCGCAATCAATCTTAGCATTAACAGTGTTCAAGAAAGGTCTACCAAATATAATGGGACAAAAATCATCTTGTGGAGAACCGAGGACTAGAAAATCAGTAGGGTATTTTATTTTTCTACACAAGACTTCAACATCTCTAACGATCCCAAGTGGTGTAATGGTATCTCTGTTCGCAAGCTTAATAGTAACATCAATGTCCTCTATTTCAACAGGTGCAATAACATTCATAATTTCTTGATATAAGGTAAATGGAATAGCACTCACACTAGCACCCAAATCACATAAGCCATGATAACAATGATCTCCTATTTTAACAGAGACAACATGCATGCCTACTACAGGTCTGTTTTTATCTTTAGGATCTGGTTTAGCAATTCTAGCTGCTTCATCACAGAAGTAAATAACATGCCCATCTATATTATCAACCAAGAGATCTTTAACCATAGCAACATTAGGTTCAACTTTAATTTGTTCGGAGGGTCTAGGTGCTCTAATATTACTTTTGTTAACCACAGTTGAAACTTTAGCATGTTCCTTAATCCTAACAGGAAAAGGTGGTTTCTCAATATAAGCAGTAGGAACAACTGGATCAGCATGGTAAACAATTGTTTCTTCTTTAAAACTAACGGGTTCTTCTTTTAATTCAATAGGTGGGTGATATTTAAACCACTTCTCTTTAGGGAGATCAACATGAGTAGCAAAGGATTCACAAAAGGAGGCTACTATCTCAGAGTCAAGTCCATATTTAGTGCTATTCTTGTGAAAAGTATCGGTAGCCATAAAAGTTTTAACACAATCAAACTCAAGTATTATACCTGACTCGTTACCTTTGTTGAGTTCCCAATCTTCAGAGTTGCGTTTAATTCTTTACAGAAGATCCCATCTGAATTCAATAGTTTTCTTCATAAATGAGCCAGTCGAAGAAGAATCGAGCATGGTTTGATTATCATGAGAAAGCCGAGCATAAAAATTATGTAAGATAATTTTTCTTGAGAGCTCATGATTGGGGCATGTGTACATCATGTACTTAAGCCTCCCCCAAGCTTGAGCGATGCTTTCTCCTTCACGAGGCCAAAAATTATATATATAATTCCGATCACGATGAACCAAATGCATAGGATAAAATTTCTGATGGAATTCCAGTTTCAATCGGTTCCAGTCCCATGTATCAGTATCATCACATAGCCTATACCATGTCAATGCCTTTCCCTCCAAAGATAAAGGGAATACTTTCTTCTTAACTCCATCTCTGGATAAACCTGCAAGCTTAAACAATCCACAAATTTCATCCACATAGATCAAGTGCATATCAGGATGTACCGTTCCATCTCCTACATAAGGATTAGCTAGCAGTTTCTCTATCATACCCGGAGGAATTTCATATGAAATATTTTCAGTAGGTGTAGTAGGTTGTGGAGCAACTATTTGTGTTTCCGTTCGAGGTGAAGATACCCTGAACAAACCCCTCAAAGGATTACTTTCCATAGTGTCAAGTGACAGTAAATTTCAGCACGTAATGTAAATGTTTCCTTACCAAATTCCACTCACCAAAGGGGCTTCAATCCCCGTCAATGGCGCCAGAAAAGACTCTTGATGACCCACAAGTATAGGGGATCAATTGTAGTCCTTTCGATAAGTAAGAGTGTCAAACCCAACGAGGAGCAGAAGGAAATGACAAGCGGTTTTCAGCAAGGTATTTTCTGCAAGCATTGTAAATTTCAGCACATAATATAAATGTTTCCTTACCAAATTCCACTCACCAAAGGGGCTTCACTCCCCGGCAATGGCGCCAGAAAAGAGTCTTGATGACCCACAAGTATAGGGGATCAATCATAGTCCTTTCTCTAAGTAAGAGTGTCGAACCCAACGAGGAGCAGAAGGAAATGACAAGCGGTTTTCAGTAAGGTATTTTCTGCAAGCACTGAAATTATCGGTAATGAGCAGTTTGATAGCAAGCTAATTTGTAACAAGTGACACGTAGCAATAGTAACAAAGAGTGCAGCAAGGTGGCCCAATCCTTTTTGTAGCAAAGGACAAGCCGGAACGATCTCTTATAGTAAGCAAAGCGTTCTCGAGGACACATGGGAATTTCATCTAGTCACTTTCATCATGTTGGTTTGATTCGCGTTCGCTACTTTGATAATTTGATATGTGGGTGGACCGGTGCTTGGGTGCTGTTCTTACTTGAACAAGCCTCCCAATTATCATTACCCCCTCTCGCAAGCATCCGCAACTGCGAAAGAAGAATTAAGATAACTCTAACCATAGCATTAAACATATGGATCCAAATCAGCCTCTTACGGAATAGCGCATAAACTAGGGTTTAAGCTTCTGTCACTCTAGCAACCCATCATCTAATTACTACTCCACAATGCATTCCCTTAGGCCCAAAGATGGTGAAGTGTCATGTAGTCGACGTCCACATGACACCACTAAGAGAATCAACAACATACATATCATCAAAATATCGAACGAATACCAAATTCACATGATTACTTATGACAAGACTTCTCCCATATCCTTAAGAACAAAAGTAACTACTCACAAATCATAATCATGTTCAAGATCAGAGGGGTATTAAATAGCATAATGGATCTGAACATATAATCTTCCACCAAATAAACCAACTAGCATCAACTACAAGATGTAATCAACACTACTAGCAACCCACAGGTACCAATCTAAGGTTTTGAGGCAAAGATTGCATAGAAGAGATGAACTAGGGTTTGAGATGAGATGGTGTTGTTGAAGATGTTGATGAAGATTGGTCCTCGCACGATGAGAGGATCATTGGTGATGTCGATGGCGACGAATTCCCCCTCCCGGAGGGAAGTATCCCCGGCAGAATCTCTCCGCCGGAGAGCAAAAGTGCTCCTGCCCAAGTTCCACCTCGAGACGGCGGTGCACCATCCCGAAAGTCTTCTCTATATTTTTTCTAGGGCAAATGGACTTATATACCAGAAAATGGGGGCCAGAGTCTGGCCAGGGGCCCCACGAGCTACCAGGGCGCGCCTGGGGGGTGGCGCGTCCTGGTGCCTCGTGGGCTCCTGGGTGGCCCCCTCTGGTATTTCTTTCTTCCAGTATTTTTTATTTATTCCAAAATAAATCTCCGTGAAATTTCAGCTCATTTGGAGATGTGTAGAATAGGTATCTCTGACATAGCTTTTTCAGGTCCAGAATTCTAGGTGCCAGCAATCTCCCTCCTTGTGTAAATCTTGCATATTAAGAGAGGAAAAGCATTAGAATTGCTCCACAAAGTGTTATATTGATTAAAAACACTATAAATAACAGTAGCAAAACATGATGCAAAATGGACGTATCAGCGACTGCATCGTTTGCGCGGCGTCTCCGGCAAGGTAGCCGGAGGGTCCTGCCAGCATGGTGGGTGGTCGCCGCGAGGGCCGCACGTCTTGTGTTTTGCCAGGATTGGCAAAACTGATAAGACTCTGAATGGTGGCTCTCCATTTGTCCATCTTGTCTGGGCCTGGCGGGAAGTTCAAAAGTATTTGAACCCACGCCATGGCTTCTGCCGCCGTGGTTGCCATGGCTAGGAGCACAGAACGAGGCATCGCTCGACTCCTGGCGGAGCCAGAAGGAGCTTCATTACGTCCATGCCGCCACGGCTCATGCTCGCCAACAGGCGGACGCAGGGGTAGGGGTGGCGCTCCGTGAGCAATCGGAAGTTGCTGCACGGGGATCCCGCCTTGCGGTCGTTTGGAACCGCCAGCAACAAGGGGGAGCGTGTCGTGCCCATCTTGCGATGGTCGCGGTGTACGCCTCCCCGCACCATTGTTGGACGTCGCCGCTATGTTTTGGGACATTGCGGCGGCTGGGTTCTGGGTCACAGCAGTATGAACTATATTACTATGATGACTGTGCTCACCAGAATGTCTTGGAAGTTGACCGGCTGCGACGTCGCTGGTCCTGTGGCTAGGCCCAGCATTGTAGCGGGGGTGCTGGGCACCCGCACCACTTGCGCCTCCTGCACCGCCCGTCCCAACAATAGCTCCCACGCCGGCTGCGCCGCCTGTGGCCGCCTGGGAAGGTGGCTTGGACGCGGTAGGAGCCTTGGTGGCTCCACTCTTCTTCTTCGGCGCCATCGATGAAGATGATGAAGTTGGTACTCGCACTACCAAAGAACTGATTTTTGACACACAATCCCCCTACCTGGCGTGCCAAAGATGTCATGGGAAACGACTATCTATGGGACCAAACAGATCCCTTTGCGATTCGGCTCAGGGGACATGCATGGGACAAAGAGCAGGTTTTTAGTAGATGCAAGAACACGCGGGGGATTTATCTAGGTTCGGGCCGCTATGAGCGTAAAACCCTACTCCTACTCTGTGGTTGATCGTATGTGAACTCTGGTTACAGGGAGCGCAGTTTTCCGGCAAGGTGCATGGGAAAATGTAGCTACGGCGTGTAATTGAGCTGGGTGTCGACCCTTCTACTTGTAGCCGTGGTCCTCCTTTTATAGGCCAAGGGGTTCCCACAATGGCTAAAATGGTCATTACAGAGTATGAACAGTGACTTGCACCGTCATCACGTCTATCTTCCCACGGGGTAAGACAAACGCATTTAATGCTCTGTTAGGTGCTACGCTGGGGAGGCGAGGCCTTGGGCAAAAGATCTGTACCACCGGTCCTAACGCCCTCTTGTAATCTCGACACATCCAAGGGATGGGTGTCATTCAAGTTAATCTTGGCATGGCGTGCTGACACGTGCCTTGGCTGGCTATGTTGACTGCCTGCCCGCTCGACACCTAGCATACGAGCCTATCTGGTCGATGGTGAGGTGGAACAGTAATGGGACAGAACAAGCCTGCTGGCATGGAGCTTGCTGGGCCTTGCTTGCCGGCAAGGGAGCTCACCGGAAACCATAACCTTGGTCTCCGCCTCGCCGAGACGGAGCTTGCCGGCAAGGGTAGCATCGATCTCCTGTACGAGAATAGTACTTCTCGATGACCTGTCTTGAGGTCTTCTTCACGGTCTTGGTGTTGAGTCTTGAGTTGTAGTTATCCTCTGTCAAGCCCTTGCCGGACGGGAGGCTACAACCGCCTGTGCGCAAGTCTGGGTATGTGGGCACCCATGTATTAGTACACCGACAACCATGCTCACTATGGAGCGAGAGGAATAGGGCAAAGCCCTCAAGCTGCAGCGCCCAGTCTATTACATATCAGAAGTGTTGACCCCTTCGAAGCAGAGATACCCGCACTATCAGAAGCTGGTCTACGACATATAACTCACTATTTTCAGGAACACTCAGTCACCGTGGTCAGCGACGCTCCACTATCTGAGATTATGAATAACAGAGATGCAACAGGCTGAGTGGCCAAATGGGCTATTGAACTCCTCCCTCTAGACATCAAGTTCGAAGGCAAGAAAGCTATCAAGTCCCAGGCACTGGTGGATTTTCTGGCCGAGTGGACGGAACAACAGCAGCCGGCCCTGAGCCTCCTCGAGCACTAGACCATGTTCTTTGATGGCTCTAAGATGCTTGATGGCTCGGGGGCTAGAGTAGTCCTAATCTCTCCTAAAGGAGACCAACTCAGCTATGTGTTACAGATTCACTTTGATTCATCCAACAACGAAGCTGAGTACGAGGCCCTCCTGTATGGGTTGCGAATGGCTATCTCACTTGGCATTCGCTGACTGAGGGTCTATGGCGACTCGGATCTTGTGGTGAACCAAGTGATGAAGGAGTGGGACATCCATAGCCCAGCCATGACAGGATATTGCATTGCAGTCAAAAAATTGGAGAAGAACTTCGAAGGGTTGGAGTTGCATCATGTGCCTCGTCTCAAGAATCAAGCTACTAATGACTTGGCCAAGATTGGCTCCACCCAAAGACGTGTTCGTCGAGCACTTACACTCTCCGACGATCAAAGAAATTTCATTTGTGGAGGAGCCCCCGCAGCCAGTCGGACCATCCAATCCGACTGAAGTTAACATTCCAGCGGTGATCGATTTGGTGCACGAAGTACTGGTGATCATACCCGAGTGGACCGAGCCGTACATAGCGTAACTGCTCAGGCAAGAGCTCCCTGACGATGAGGTGGAAGCCCACCAGATCGTCCATAGATCAGAGGCCTTCACCATCATGGGAGATTAGTTGTACAAGAAGAGTACTTCCGGAGTCTCTCAGCGCTGCATTTCAACCAAAGAAGGACAGCAGATCTTGCAAGAGATTCACTCGGGAACCTGCGGGCACCACGCGTCCTCTCGTATGATGGTCGCTAAAGCGTTTCGGGCAGGCTTCTACTGGCCCTGCGCCAATGAAGCAGCCAAAGACATAGTTGAACAGTGTGTTGGATGTCAGTTCTATGCAAACCAGTCGCACAAACCAGCGTCCGCGCTGAAGACAATTCCGCTCACATGGCCGTTCACCGTCTGGGGGCTTGACATGGTCGGGCCTCTACGGACTGGCGCCAGTGGGTTCACTCATTTGTTGGTGGCAGTGGACATGTTCACCAAGTGGATCGAAGCAAAGCCCATCAAGAAGCTGGACTCGACTACAGCCATCAAGTTCATCAAAGAGATAGTCTTCAGGTTTGGAGTCCCACACAGCATTATCACAGACAACGGGTCGAACTTCGACTTGGACGAGTTACGTGAGTTTTACTTCTCTCAAGGCACTCGGGTGGATTATGCCTTCGTGGCTCATCCGCAGTCGAATGGACAAGCTGAACGGGCGAACGGGATGATACTTCAAGGCCTGAAACCATGCCTCATGCATGATCTGAAACATGCTACTGGAGCTTGGGTCACTGAGTTGCCGTCTGTCCTTTGGGGCCTGCGGACGACCCTGAATCGATCCATGAACCGCACTCCTTTCTTCATGGTGTACGGCTCAGAAGCTGTCTTGCTGAGTGACTTATTTCACAATTCCCCCCGAGTGGAAATGTACTCGGAAGCAGAAGCTGAAGAAGCACGTCAGGATGGCCTCGACCTCCTAGAGGAAGAGGGCGAACTAGCACTCATCAGGTGGACTGCTTATCAGCAAGATCTGCGCCGCTATCATGATAGGCAAGTCAGAGGGTGGGCCTTTCAAGAAGGTGATCTGGTCCTCTGACTAGATCAACAGAAGCCCCACAAGCTGGCCCCTTTGTGGCAAGGACCCTTTGCAATTTCATAGGTCCTGAACAATGGAACGTATCGACTCTACAACTTCAGCAAACGCATAGAAGAGCCCAGAGCTTGGAATGCGGACCTGCTTCGCAAATTCTACACTTAGAATGAAATAAACGTTATAATAGTTTTCCGAGTGATATTCGATGAATAAAAGTCTTACTTTTCCTGAGTAACATCGAATTTGGCTACATGCTACACTCACTCCGGTGACGTTAACACTCGGAATCTAGATCACCCCCAGCGGGTACACTTAGCTGCGAACCAGCTTTTGCCTAAGTAAAAAAAACATCTCCGAGTGAGAGCTTCCTTTTCACTCGGGGGCTTAGCTGCGAACTGATGAGTGATATTTTTACACTCATTTCAACCTTGTTTAAACCGAGATATTTCATTGAAAGAGAGATATTCGCTCTGATATTGTCACTAATGGCTAATAAGTGCAATGGATTCCACAAATCCTCTCTTTTGATATTTTTCCACAGGAAATGGGCTAAAAAGGGAAGAAATCGCGTGGGAGAAAGGAAAGGAAGGAAAATGGAGAAGAGGTAAGTCACCAGGAGGCGCCAGAAGGCCACTAGAGTCAAAGACGGCGTTCCATGCAACCACACGCGCTCGCATGAGCGGTCGTTTGGCGTGGAAACCGAGGCAGGTCGTTCAGCTGAACAACTTTTATAAAGGGGACCCAGTCGAAAAGTCAAAGGGGAGAGCGTCGGGAAAGCATTGAGAAAAACCAGAACCTCATCATCATCATCTTCATCCAAAAACCCTAGCCGACGCCATTCTCATCCTCGTACCTTCTTTTTATTATAAGTGTTTGAATCACAATTTGCTTCTGATCCGGACAAAAGCTAGATTTGAAACTTTGGCAAAAGCTTGCTTGAGACCATTGCTTCAAGGGAATCTTCCTCTCGTGGGTTCAATACCCAGGGTCACCTCTGGAGAAATAGGTGCGGGATACCCTTTCTTGTTCCAATACCGGATCAATAAAAAGGAGATATCAAGCCCTTTTTCTGGTGCCATTGCCGGGGAGGAGTTTAGTATTCCTAGTCTTTGTGTTTAGAGTTTTTTGTTAAAGTCAATTTTCAGTTTTTGTTTTTACTTTCAGTTTTTAGTTTAAGTTTTATTTTGTTGCAAGTCTTTTAGTGGAAATAATCAAAAAGTTACTATGGCTCGTAATCGTGTTTTGCTACTCCTAGCAACAATTTCATGCGTGAACGAATTGCACAACCCGATGTTGCAGCTGCAGAATATGAGATCAAACCGAACCTAGTTTCCATGGTTCAGCAGGACCAATTTGGAGGCTCTATTTCTGAAGATGCAGGTATGCATTTACATAATTTCACTGAATTGTGTAACATGATGCACATAAAGGATTATGACCCAGATGCTCTTAAACTTTGCTTATTTCCTTTCTCTTTGAGAGGAAAAGCAAAGGAATATCTTTTAGCTTTGCCTAAAGGCAGTATTACTTCTTGGGCTGCCTGTTGCAGTAAATTTTTATATAAGTTTTGTCCACCTGCAAAAATTATGCAATCACGTTCTCATATTACAGGTTTCAAGCAAGAATAACGTGAGCCACTAGCGCTTGCGTGGGATAGAATGAAACAAGCTATAAGAAACTGCCCCAATCATGGAGGAGTGGTTAATCCTTCATATGTTTTATAATGGCTTGAATCACATGTCAAAAAATATGCTTGATACAGCTACAGGAGGAACAATCGTCGGAAAGCCCATAGAAGATGTCAAGAGGATACTCGATGATATGCAAGAGAACCATGCCCAATGGCATGTTGAGAGAACCACCACCAAAAAGGTGAATTTCATAGGAGAAAATAGCTCAGAGTTGACAACCAAGCTAGAAGAACTTATCTCTTTGATGAAAGGTAAAGAAGAGGTAAATGTCAATGCCATCACTAATGAAGATACTAGTGATGTTAATTTTCTTGCTCGTAATAGCTATAATCCGAATTGGAAAAATAATGGGTATGCTCCTAAACTTCCTTATCCTAATAATGGAGGAGCATCCAATAGTTTTGGAGCTAATGGTAGCAATAGAAATACTCTTGAAGAAACTCTTAAAAATTTTATTGCTAGCTAGACTAAGTAGAATGAAAATTTCAAGAATATCTTGAAGAATCATGATAACCTACTCGGCCAATTGACCGGTAAGGTTGTTGGACTAACAAATGATGTGCAGATACTTGAAGCCAGATCCAAGAATATTGAGGCACAAGTGGCAAAGATAGCAGAGAGCCAAACCTTGATTTTGGCCAAATTTGCAGGTAAACCAGAGCCTAACCCGGTCGAAGAAATTAAAATGGTGAGAAGCAACGAAGAGAAAGATGAGGTACTTGACACAAGCCATGTGCCAGAGTCCAACTATACCGTTGCAGATTTTGTAAAGATGATATCCATGAAGTACCCACTACCGGAGGTAACTAACGCTGAGGCATATAATGTCTTTGTTGAACAAATTGCAGCCAAGGTACGTGAACTAGATGATGAAAGGAAAAATTTATTCAGTAAGTTACCAGCTAAGCAAGAAGATGCTTTTGAACCTACTATAGAGATTGAAATAGGACTTAATAAGTTCAGTGCTTTATGTGATCTAGGGGCAAGTGTTTCCACTATCCCCAAATCTGTTTATGATAGAGATTGAGATTGTATTGGATATGGCCAATTCTACTTTTACTTAGGCAGTAGGCATTAAGCATGGACTTTAGTTTAAATAAATGATTGCCCTGTCATGATTGATCTTGTTATAGTAGATATGCCTGAAAATCCTATTGCTCCTATAATTCTCGGTAGACCTTTTCTAAGGACTATCAAAGCTGTGATAAATGTGTTTGAGGGAAATGTTCATTTTGATTTACCATCTAAAGATCCCTTTATAAGGCATTTCCCTAGGAAAAAGAAATTAAAGACCTACGTAGGAGGTGGCATTATTTTGAATGCCAGAATCTATGGTCTCGGTGTTCTAGCACCACCTCGATCACCACTACGGTCGAGTTATCCGACCAAAAACAAGCGCTTCGTGGGCGGCAACCCACGCGAATAAAGTAGACAAGTAAGTTTTTGTTTTTGTTTTAATAAAAGAGTTATTGAAGTTCCGTATGAAGAAGTTAGTTTGGAAGTTAGCCGTGCTAATGAAGGCCTAGTGTTGTGCAAGATGATTTATATTGATGTTTGAATACCTGGAAATATGTCTATGTATTGTCTTGGAACTAATCCCGCAGGAGAGCAAAGAAAAAGAAAAGTCTTGCAAGACATAGATTAAAAGATGACATTCAAAACGACCGCGAGCGGTCGTATGAACGGTCGCATGACCTGCCAGAGGTTCCAGCGCAAAACAGCAGAGACAGTATGAGCAAAGATGGTGTTTCAAATGGGCGCATGCGCCCGTTAGACCGGTCGTTTGATTCTTTTGCAGAAAACAAAGAAAATTCCAGAGTGTTTGACGGTGTTCCTAACGGGCAAATGCACCCGTTCGAGCGGTCATTTGACATCGTCGACCAGAAGCGCAGAAAGAACAGAATGAAAGGCGGCGTTCAAAACAGACGCCTGCGTCCGCTTCATCGGTCGTTTCATCTGCACACAGGCAAAGGTAAGTTTAACCGGGTCAAAGACGTTGTTCCAGTGCCCATATGAGCGCTCGTTTGGCACGCCAGCGGCTCCAATAAGCCCGAGGAAGAAGGTATTTTGCCCCCATCTCTTTCTTTTCTTCTTCTTCTTCCTCTAAACCTCTCCAAACCCTAGCAAAACTTCGCCCGATCTCCCTACTCGTTCATTTTTAGTTCGAATCCTTCCATGTGATCGATCTACAATACGTCTCTCCTTCGATCCCCAATTAATTTTTCACGAATCCATGTTCTACATGCCTAGCATGGCCATGTTTAGGATATGCACATTTTTGATTCAAACTTGAGTTTGGCAAGGATTTGTAGATGTTTTTAGAGGAGTATGATGTTGTGAGTACTGTGGGATCATTATTGTTACATTGAATTGGACTGAAAAATTGTTTTATAGATGTTTACACGGAGGTCTTCTCGCATACGTGGTGGTTCGAGTTCATCCACTGCACCACCGTAACAAGTTTTCACTCAGGGGATCGTCTTCACCGACCATGGACCAAGGAAGAAGTTCCAGAAGCTCACAACAAGGAAGGTCAAAGCAACCAAATGGGCTTGTGCAAATACTCTCGCCAAGCTAGGTATCACTCATGATTTTAATTTGCTTTGTCTTAATGCTGGGTTGCATCACTTTGTTTATCAAGGATGTCAGACTTATGAATGATTAACGCTTGAGTTTCTTAGCACTCTCTCCCACAATGTTGGTTTAATGCCAAATGCATATGAGCAGGAGAGGATCACTTTCCGTCTCCTTGACCAAGATTTCAACATCACTTTCATTGAGTGGTGTAATTACTTTGGCTTCCCCAACAATGATAATGATATTAGTTATGTTTATGATTTCATTGACCCGCACCCGAGGCAATCCTTTCTTCGGATGAGTTACCATGGCTCTAGGCATAGAGCCAGTTGCATTGAAAGTCCTGCTATACGTTATTTCTACTATGTTATCACTAACTCGTTGCAGGCATGAGGAGAAGTTTCTAAGGTGAATGATGAGAACATGCTAGTTCTCGGGAAAGCAGCAAACCTGGACGTCGGTTATTCGCCCAACCTAGGGGCAATCCTTTTGCTACACCTCGCGCGTCAGGCAAACCATGCACAAGGAGATATCATGTGTGGAGGAGTGATCACCATGTTGGGCAACTCCCTTGGCCTAAACTACGATCATCTCCGGACCATTGTCGGTAACACCCTTGTTAACGTTCGTGTTCTTACTAGCGCTGGTATGGTAGTAGTGTGTAATGGCTGTCATTGTATCAAAATTCCTGGAGTGGCGTACTTGTTACCCACACCTATGCCTAACTGTTTCTCCATAGAGAATGGACAATTGCATTATGTTGCACAGGAAGGAGATGCAGCTTTTGACCAAGAAGGGCCAGAACCTGAACAAGTAGATGAAGAAGAACTCACCACCGACGAAGAGGAAGAGCAGCCCCAACAAGACTACACCACCTACGCGGACCTCAACAACCTCTAGGGCTCTATCCAAGATATGAGCAACCTCGCATCGTCCCTGAGAGGCACGGCCGCCTACATGAACATGAACTTCTCCTACTGGTGGCAGGAGTGGGCTCCTGACCAACCGCCACAATGATCTCGCCGGTTTGGGCTTGCAAGAGCCTAAGCTTGGGGGAGGTTATCACCACTTCTACATCAAGATGTGGCGGTATTTGAATAAGTTGTAACAAGGTTGTACTTAAGCTCGAGGAGCTTCAAAACACTCGTGTTGGTTTGTTCCAACACTTTGCTTTTTATTTTTGCCTTTTGTGATTTTTCGGTTGCAAGTTAGTTTTCAAAAACCCAAAAACCAAAAAAATAGAATAAGCTTTGCTTTGCTCTTGTTCTTTATTTAGCCCCTTGGAGTCCGTTTGCATTTTTGTTTTCAGAGGAGTTGGTCTATGCCAGGACAACGAGGAATGCAAGAGTAAGGAAGAGAAGTGTGTAAATTCGCAACCGTGAAGGTATGTCCTATGACCCCAGTCTTTTGCACTTGAATACTTAGAGTAGATGTAGTAGTTGTATGTGAGATATGTGTAGATGGGAGTAAGTCTTGATAGTTGATACAAAGGTTTTTCTCTAGTAGCTGAAATAATTTTGTAGCCTTTGTTTTCTTTAGTTTAGACAACTAAGACTTGTCGTGGGACAGTTTTTAAGTGAAATGTTATTAACCAAGACTAACTATGCACAAGGGAAAGTCTCTCCAGACTTGGGAGTTGAGAAATTATAGTGGAAGTAATGTTTAATCATGCTCAACCCCATGTTGTTAATTTTAATAGACTTGATAGCACTTGTGGATTAAATTATCTAGAGGAACTTAGTTGAAAGGTAGCTGATCAAGATTATGCCAAAAATCTGTGTTGTATATCTCAACATGGTGTTACAGCCTCTGGCTCGTGCAATGGCCTTTGCTATTATATACGCATTTACATGTGTAAATGTGGCCTTGTCACCCTTCTTGATGATATGATGAGGACTCCGCTGGCCAATGAACGGTCCACCAAGAGTGACAACTCGGATTTCGGCTATGAGTTTGTTACCGTACGTAGTGGGAACACTACAAACGAATATTATTCGGCTTTCTCTTGAGTGTGTGTGTATTTGGTAAATAAAGGGGACTGATCAAAAGAGCTCGAAAGAGACATTATTGCTAAAGGTCCATAGTTCCCAAACATTAAGCCAAAACAAAAACCTATGCATGGTCACTTATTTGGCATAATCTCCTTCACGTGACAATCAAAGTTCCAACAAACAATGATTTAAACAAAGTGTTTAAGAGCCTAGAGGAGGAGACAATACTTTGTGTGCTATCAAACATCACTTCGTAACTGGGTGATCATAAAGGTGCTCTACAGGTATCTCCGAAGGTGTTTGTTGGGTTGCATGGATCGAGACTGGGATTTGTCACTCCGTATGATGGAGAGATATCTCTGGGCCCTCTCGGTAATACAACATCGTAAAGAGCTTGCAAGCAATGTGGCTAATGAGTTAGTCACGGAATCTTGTATTACGGAACAAGTAAAGAGACTTGCCGGTAACTAGATTGAACTAGGTATGGAGATACCGGCAATCGAATCTCGGGCAAGTAACATACCGCCGAACAAAGGGAATTGCATACGGGATTAACTGAATCCTTGACATCATGGTTCAACCGATAAAGATCTTCATTGGAGATGTGGGAATCAATATGGGTATCCAGATCCCGCTATTGATTATTGACCGGAGAAGTGTCTCGGTCATGTCTACATGTTCCCGAACCCGTAGGGTCGCACGCTTAACATTCAATAGCACAAGGGTAGTATTGAGATATTAATAGTGGAAAGTCTGAAGGTTGTTCGGAGTCCCGGATGAGATCCCAGACATCACAAGGAGCTCCGGAATGGTCCGGAGGTAAAGATTTATATATGGGAAGTCCTATTTTGGCTACCGGAAGAGTTCGGGGGCATGCCGGCAGTGTACCGGAGTCATCGAAGGGTTCCGGGGGTCCACCAGCCCCGAGGGCCCAGCTGGGCTATAGGGGGGGCACCCTAGCCTAGTTGGGCTAGGCACACCAGCCCCCCACCAGGCCCATGCGCCTAGGGTGGGCAAACCCTAGGGGTGGGAGGCGCCCCACCAGACTTGGGGGCACTCCACCTCCTAGGGCCACCGCCCCCTCCCCCTCTGTCAGTGTACTAAGACATGGGTGCCCTCGTACCCTGACTTGTGCACAAACAGTTGTAGCCTCCCTTCCGGGAAGGGCTTGACATAGGGTAACTACGACTCAAGACTCAACACCAAGACCGTGAAGAAGACCTCAAGACCGGTCATCGAGAAGTACTATTCTCGTACTGAAGGTCGATGCTGCCCTTGCTGGCAAGCTCTGCCCCGGCAAGGTGAAGACCAAGATTATGGTCACTGGCAAGCTCCCGCGCTGGCAAGCAAGTCCCGACAAGCTCCATGCCAGTAGGCTTGTTCTGTCCCGTTACCGCTCCACCTCACCATCGACCAGATAGGCTCGTATGCTAGGTGTCGAGCGGGTAGGCAGTCAACATAGCCGACCAAAGCACGTGTCAGCATGACACGCCAAGATTAACTTTAAAGACACCCGTCCCTGGGACGTGTCGAGATTACATAAGGGCGTCAGGACCGGTGGTACAGATCTTTTGCCCAAGGCCTCGCCTCCCCAACGTACCACCTAACGGTGCATTAAATGCGTTTGTCTTACCCCGTTGGAAGATAGACGTGATGACGGTGCAAGTCACTGTTCATACTATGTAAATGACCGTATTAGCCATTGTGGTAACCCCTTGGCCTATAAAAGGAGTCCCACGGCTACAGGTAGAACGGTCGACACCGAGCTCAATTACACGCCGTAGCTGCATTTTTCCTGTGCACCTTGCCGGAAAACTGCGCTCCCTGTAACCAGAGTTCATACACGATCAAACACAGAGTAGGAGTAGGGTTTTACGCTCATAGCGGCCCGAACTTGGATAAATCCCCCGCGTGTTCTTGCACCTACTAAAAATCTGCTCTTTGGCCCATGCATGTCCCCTGAGCCGAATCGCAAAGGGACCCGTTCGGTCACATAGATAGTCGTTTCCCACGACATCTTTGGCATGCCAGGCAGGGGGATTGTGTGTCACAAATTAGTTTTTTGGTAGTGTGAGTACCAACTTCATCGTCTTCGTCGGTGGCACCGAAGAAGAAGAGTGGAGCCACAAAGGCTCCTACCGCGTCCAAGCCACCGTCCCAGGCGGCCGCAGGCGGCGCAGCCGGCGCGGGCGCTATGGTTGGGACGGGCGCAGCAGGAGACGCAAGTGGTGCGGGTGCCCAGCACCCCCGCCACGTTGCTGAGCCTAGCCACAGGACTGGCAACATCGCAGCCGACCAACTTCCATGACATTCTGGTGAGCGCAGTCATCATAGTAATATAGTTTATACTGCTGCAACCCAGAACCCAGCCGCCGCAACATCCGAGAATGTAGCGGCGATGTCCAACAACGGCGCGGGGAGGCGTATGCTGCGACCATCGCAAGATGGGCACGACACGCTCCCCCACGTTGCTGGAGGTTCCAGACGAACGCAAGGCGGGATCCCCGTGCAGCAACTTCCGATTGCTCACGGAGCGCCGCCGCCACCACCACGTCCGCCTGTTGGCGAACATGAGCCACGGCGGCACAGACGTAACGAAGGTCCTTCTGGCTCAGCCAGGATTCGAGCGACACCTCGTTCTGTGCTCCCAGCCATGCCAACCACGGTGGCAGAGGACATGGCGTAGGTTCAAATACTTTTGAACTTCCCGCCAAGCCTAGACAAGATGGACGAATGGAGAGCCACCATTCAGAGTCTCATCAGTTTTGCCGATCCCGGCAAAACACAAGACGTGGGGCCCTCGCGGGAACCACCCACCGTGCTCGCTCTAGTAGCCACTGGGTACTTGCCCTACGATGTGGGGTGCCCAATGTTTACTCCTGAGCTGCGGCAAGTTCGCTGGCCGTCCACCCGTGCCTTCAAGCCGGAGCTGCCCGACAAGTACGACGGCACGCTCAACCAGCCAAGTTCCTTGGCATCTACACCATCGCGGTGGAGGCTGCCGGGGGACGGGACGAGAAAGTGCTCGCCAACTACTTCCCATTGGCGCTTTAGCCCAACGTCAGGTCGTGGTTGATGAACCGGCCTGAGGGCTCCATCTCTTCTTGGGCTGATCTGTGCCATCATTTCATTGGCGCTTACCAGGGTGGCCACAAGCTGCCATGTCAGCCCAGCGATTTGCAGGTGATCCCCCAAAGATATGGAGAGAACCTCCGCAAGTACATACAACAGTTCAGCCGTGTGCATCACAACATCCCCGACATCCATCCCGCAGCTGTTGTTGCCGCGTTCCACATGAATGTGCACAACCACAGGATGCGGTCAGAGATGAATGTCGAGCAAGTCAAAACCATCAACGATCTATAAGCCTTGGCGGATAGGTGTGCACGTGCTGAGGAAGGGAGGCGACTCCCAGGGGAAGATGCTGGTGCAGACGTCGATTCCGAGGACGACGACGCATTGACCCCGCAGAAAAAGAGTAGGAAGCACAACAGAAAGCGCAAGAACAAGACTGTATTGGCCGTCGAGAGCTCCGGTGACACCAACGCCACCAAGAAGCCGAAGGCAGACATCCCCAGCAAGGAGGTTGCCGGGTGCGATGCTTGCCGGGAAGCTGTGGCAGGCGAGAAGGTCGGCAAGACCGGCAGGCCGTACTACAAGATCCACCGCACCAAGGGCCACGATCTCCAACAAGGCCGGCAGGTAGAACAACTTGCCGAAAAGCAGAAGCAAGAGTATGAGAAGCGTGACAAGGAGAAGGCCCAAGATGGTGCTGGTGGGTCTGGCAAGCAAGACCATGGTGGCTGCGGAGGGTGCCGTGGCAAGGCCAAGCAGCCAAAAGAGAAGGCTGCTCAGGGCCAGCAAGAAGAGGATGATAGTGATGAGGACGACGGCGCGTCCGGCAAGGAGTTCCAAAATGCGGTGGATGCCATGTGTGTTGACGGAGGCGCATCTTTGCACTCCTCACACTGGCAACTAAAGCAGTGGATCCGTGAAGTCAATGCAGCAGAGCCGGTGATGGAGGCACAGAAGCCACTCAAGTGGTCACACTCGCCCATTGTCTTTGACACCGAGGACCACCCGGATCGCACCACTGCGGTCGAGTGTTTGCCGTTGTTGGTCTCACCAACAATTCGCAACCTCAAGGTGACGAAGATGCTGGTTGACGGTGGGGCAGGCTTGAACTTGATCTCCTGTGATCAAGAGGCTGCAGATCCCCGACAAAGATCTCGAGGAGACAGGCAGTTTCCAAGGGATCAGTCCGGGTAGGAACAAGCCGAAGGGCCAAGTCATTTTGCCGGTCACATTCGGCAGCGAGCTCAACCATCGGACGGATGAGATTACCTTCGACGTCGTCAAGATGCTGTTACCGTACAATGGGATTCTGGGCCGCCCAGCCTGTCAGAAGTCGGGCTCCGGGGACCCAAAGGTTCGAACACTGGGGTGAGCTCATTCTACCGCTTCGTCTCTTACCACGGCTAAGCTATGGCGAGGCTACGGCGAGGGCGCGCTAGCTAGGGACGGAGCGAGGACTCAGCGATTTACCCAGGTTCGGGCCACCTTGCGGTGTAAGACCCTACTCCTGCTTGTGGTTTTGATTGCAATGGGCAAGAGAGTTCTTGCGTACAAGGTGGAGGAGCGGGAAGAACTGGTCCGCAGAGCCCTTCCACTACTATGGCAACACTGTCCCTTTATATCGGCCTTGGTCCTCTTCCCCCTCAAAACTTAGGCGGGAAGGGTTGCCACACTTGGCGATTTTGAGAGGGGATAGGCGCTCAGGCTATCCTGAATATAGGTGGTCTTCGCCTGCCAAAGCATGATGCATGACGCGCCGGTGGGCTCGGTGATGACCTCCGCCCTGCGCGCCCATCGTCTTGGTCTTCCTTCGCCGACGGACAACCTTTGGGGTTGCTTTGGAGAATAAATAGCTGGCCCTGCTTCCTTAACACGAAAGAGGAAACCATCCTCATCCGTGCCTGCTGGCACGGCCTCTACTGCTGCTCGTCGCCACGCGCGTCACCCACGTGATGGGCTACAGACCGCGCGGCACGCCGAACGGCCTTCGACCCGAGCGCCTGCGGGAGGGGGCCTCGGGAGGCCACCTCGGAAACCCACCCCGCGAGGTCACTTCGGGAAGCCGCCTCGTGAGAGGGCCTCGCGAGGCCATTGATGGTGGTGCTGAGTATTACTCGCCACTTCCTGAGGAGGGGGCTCAGGAGACCAGGGCCTTATGAGGGGTCTTGGTGAGATGCTTCGTGGTGACGGCATGCTGGGCCCATGCCAGGCGTTGCGCCCTTGGCCAAAGGCAGACGGGCCTGGATACCCCGGGTTCCATGGGCCCAACAGTAGCTCCCGGGCCCGCGGCACGCACGTTCCCGCCTACCGAGGGGCGAAATGGCATGGGCCCTAACCGCCTGCGGCCAGGCGCAACACGTGGCGCACGATGTGACGGGCGACGCCCCCACTTCGGCACAACGCCTCAAAAACTGCCGCGCTGACATAAATACTGGCGCGGGCGGCGCGAAGCCATCATTGCCTTCCTTCATACTTGCCATCGCCCCAACTCCCGACGCCGAAAAAGGCGGAGTGGGTGGGAAGTTCTGTGCCGAGTATAAAGAGAGAGAGGGGAGAGCCGGAGTCCTCCACCCATCTTCTCCTTCCACATCTTCCTCCGTCTTCTTGCTAGAGCTGCCGAAGAAATGGCGAGGGGGATAGGGCGCGGCCGTACTCCTGCTGCTGCACCCCAGATTCTGCCCCGGGGGCGCGGGCGCTCCCCGACGGCTGCCGGTGCCGGGCCCAGCAATCGTGGAAGGAGCGCCGCTCATGGGCGCGGAGGGCGAGGCGCGCGGGGCCAAGGCAGCCGCGGCGGAGCGGCCGCGCTTCCGCCCCAGGCGGGGAGCCACTCGGCGGAGGCGGCGCATGAGTTCATTATGAACATGCACCGCAGCCCCTGCACCTGGCACCGGCTCCCGGACTCTTTCGCGGCGGCAATGGCGGACCACGCGCCCTTGGCATTGTGGGTGCAGGCCGACGGCTGCTGCAACGGCCCGTCCTGGGTGGCGACGGAGCTCACCCCCTCGGGCTACATGTTCCTGAGGCAGGGGTGGAAGTCGTTCGCCCTCGCCCGCGGCCTGAAACGGGGGCACGTCCTCCAGTTCAAGCACGACGGGGCCTCCACGCTCTTTGTGAAGATCTTCGGGCTCTCCGGCAGCCGCCTGGAGTGCTGCGCGGAGAGCAAGGACAGCTACAGCGGCTCCTCCAGCGAGGATGGCTCCTCCGGCGGTGCTGCCCCCTCCGGCGGGTGCGGAAGCGGCGATGACTCCCCCCGCGTCAAGAGCGAGGACGAGGACTCCGACTAGGCGATCACGGCGACGGCTCCGGAACCCTGCAGCGCCTTCTTGGGGACGCGCACGGTGCCCTGCACTGGAGTCTTGAGGGCGACGGCGCCTCACCTAGGTGATGGAAATATGCCCTAGAGGCAATAATAAAATTGTTATTATTTTATATTTCCTTGTTCATGATAAAGGTTTATTATTCATGCTAGAATTGTATTGACCCGAAACATAAATACATGTGTGAATACATATACAAATAACGTGTCCCTAGTGAGCCTCTACTAGATTAGCTCGTTGATCAAACATGGTTAAGGTTTCCTAACCATAGACATGAGTTGTCATTTGATAATGGGATCACATCATTAGGATAATGATGTGATGGACAAGACCCATCCGTTAGCTTAGCATATGATCGTTCTGTTTATTGCTACTGCTTTCTTGAATGTCAAATACATGTTCCTCAGACCATGAGATCATGCAACTCCCGGATACCGGACGAATACCTTGTGTGCTATCAAACGTCACAACGTAACTGGGTGATCATAAAGATGCTCTACAGGTATCTCCAAAGGTGTCCGTTGAGTTGGCATGGATCGAGACTGGGATTTGTCACTCGGTGTTTCGGAGAGGTATCTCTGGGCCCTCTCGGTAATGCACATCATAAGAAGCTTGCAAGCAAAGTGACTAAGGTGTTAGTTACGGGATGATGTATTATGGAACGAGTAAAGAGACTTTCCGGTAACGAGATTGAACTAGGTATGGAGATACCGATGATCGAATCTCGGGCAAGTAACATACCGACGGACAAAGGGAATTACGTATGTTGTCATTGCAGTTCGACCGATAAGATCTTTGTGGAATATGTAGGAACCAATATGAGCATCCAGGTTCCGTTATTGGTTATTGACCAGAGAGGCGTCTCGGTCATGTCTACATCTTCCCGAACCCGTAGGGTCCGCACGCTTAACGTTCGTTGACGATATAGTGTTATATGAGTTATGTGAATTGGTAACCGAATGTTTTTCGGAGTCCCGGATGAGATCCCGGACGTCACGACGAGTCTCGGAATGGTCGAGAGGTAAATATTTATATATGGGAAGTCATATTTTCGGTTCCGGAAAAAGGTGTAGTTTTTTTCGGTATTGTACCGGGAAGCTTCCAGAAGGTTCCGGAGGATTCCGGAGGGGTCCGGAAGTCCTCAAGTGGGTCCACCACGTCCCAAGGTCTGGCATGGGCTAAGGGGAGGCGCCCTGGCCTTATTGGTCCAGGCGCACCAAGTCCTCAAAAGCCCACGCAGCTAGGGAAGGAAAAAGGGAGAGTCCTAGTAGGAATAGGATTGGACTTTGGAGTCCAAGTCCACGTGTGTACTATTCACGGTTACTGTTCACGTTGCACTATTCCTTCTACTCCAAGCCCCTACACATATATAAATAGGAGAGGGGGCACCCCAAAGGACACAACTTTGTCTTAGCTGTGTGCGGCGCCTCCCTCCACAGTTCCGTCCCTCGGTCATATTTTCGCAGTGCTTGGGCGAAGCCCTGCGGAGATAGCGTCACCATCACCGTAACCACTCCGTCGTGCTGCCGGAACTCATCAACTACCTCGCCGTCTTGCTGGATCAAGAAGTCGAGGACGTCACCGAGCTGAACGTGTGGTGAACGCGGAGGTGCCGTACATTCGGTGCTCGGTCGGTTGGATCGTGAAGTTGTTCGACGACATCAACCGCGTTGTTCTAATGCTTCCGCTTACGGTCTACGAGGGTACGTAGACACACTCCCCCTCTCGTAGCTATGCATCTCCAAGGATAGATCTTGCGTGTGCGTCGAATTTTTTTGTTTTCCATGCAACGTTCCCCAACAGTGGCATCATGAGCCAGGTCTATGCGTAGATGATATGCACGAGTAGAACACAAAGAGTTGTGGGCGGTGATCGTCATACTGCTTACCACCAACCTCTTATTTTGATACGGCGGTATTGTAAGATGAAGCGGCCCGGACCAACCTTACATGTCCACGTACATGAGACTGGTTCCACCGACAGACATGCAACTTGTTTTGCATAAAGGTGGCTGGCGGGTGTCTGTTTCTCCTACTTTAGTTAAATCGAATTTGACTACGTCCGGTCCTTGTTGAAGGTTAAAACAACAAACTTGATAAATCACCGTTGTGGTTTTGTGCCGTAGGTAAGAACGGTTCTTGCTAGAAGCCCGTAGCAGCCACGTAAAACTTGCAACAACAAAGTAGAGGACGTCTAACTTGTTTTTGCAGGGTATGATGTGATGTGATATGGTCAAGACATGATGTGATATACGTTATTGTATGAGATGATCATGTTTTGTAATTTATCGGCAACCGGCAGGAGCCTTATGGTTGTCTCTTTATTGTATGAAATGCAAGCGCCATGTAATTGCTTTACTTTATCGCTATGCGTTAGCAATAGTTGTAGAAGCAATAGTTGGCGAGACGACCACGACACAACGATGGAGATCAAGGTGTCGAGCCAGTGACGATGGAGATCATGACGATGCTTTGGAGTTGGAGATCAAAAGCACAAGACGATGGCCATATCATGTCACATATTTTGATTGCATGTGATGTTTATCCTTTATGCATCTTATTTTGCTTAGAACGACGGTAGCATTATAAGATGATCCCTTCACTAAATTTCAAGATAAAAGTGTTCTCCCCGAGTATGCACAGTTGCTAAAGTTCGTCGTTTCGAAGCACCTCGTGATGATCGGGTGTGATAGATTCTACATTCACATACAACGGGTGTAAGCCAGTTTTACACAAGCAGAATACTTGGGTTAAACTTGACGAGCCTAGCATGTACAGACATGGTCTCGGAACACTGCAGACCGAAAGGTCAAACATGAGTCATATAGTAGATATGATCAACATGGAGATGTTCACTTGATGACTATCCCATCTCACGTGATGATCGGACATGGGCTAATTAATTTGGATCATGTATCACTTAGTTAACTTGAGGGATGTTAATTTAAGTGGGAGTTCATTAGTAATTTGATTAATTGAACTTAATTTATCATGAACTTAGTCTTGATAGTTTCTTTGCATATCTATGTTGTAGATAAATGGCCCGTGCTACTGTTCCGTTGAATTTTAATGCATTCCTAGAGAAAGCTAAGTTGAAAGATGATGGTAGCAACTACACGGACTGGGTCCGTAACTTGAGGATTATCCTCATTGCTGCACAGAAGAATTATGTCCTTGATGCACCGCTAGGTGATGGACCTACTGCAGGAGCTGCTGCAGACGTTGTGAACGCCTGGCAGGCTCGATCTGATGACTACTCGATAGTTCAGTGTGCCATGCTCTACGGCTTAGAACCGGGACTGCAAAAGCGTTTTGAATGCCACAGAGCATATGAGATGTTCCAAGAGCTGAAATTGATATTTCAAGCTAATGCCCGGGTTGAGAGATATGAAGTCTCCAACAAGTTCTTTAGTTGTAAGATGGAGGAGAACAGTTTTGTCAGTGAACACATACTCAGAACGTCTGGGTACCACAACCACTTGACTCAGCTGGGAATTGATCTTCCGGTTGAGTGTGTTATTGACAGAGTTCTTCAGTCACTGCCACCAAGCTATAAAGGCTTCCTGACGAACTATAATATGCAAGGGATGGAGAAGAGAATTCCCGAGCTCTTCGCGATGCTGAAATCAACGGAGGTAGAAATCAAGAAGGAGCATCAAGTGTTGATGGTTAACAAAACCACTAGTTTCAAGAAAAAGGGCACGGGAAAGAAGGGGAACTTCAAGAATAACGGCAAGCAAGTTGCCGCTCCCACAAAGAAACCCAAAGCTAGACCCAGGCCTGAAACAGAGTGCTTCTACTGCAAAGGGACTGGTCACTGGAAGCGGAACTGCCCCAAGTATTTGGCGGATAAGAAGGATGGCAAAGTGAGCAAAGGTATATTTGATATACATGTTATTGATGTGTTCCTCACTAATGCTCGCAGTAGTGCCTGGGTATTTGATACTGGTTCGGTTGCTCATATTTGTAACTCGAAACAGGAGCTACGGAATAAGCGAAGATTGGCTAAGGACGAGGTGACGATGCGCGTCGGGAATGGTTCCAAGGTTGATGTGATCGCCGTCGGCACGCTACCTCTACATCTACCTTCGGGATTAGTTTTAGACCTCAATAATTGTTATTTGGTGCCAGCGTTGAGCATGAACATTATATCTGGATCTTGTTTATTGCGAGACGGTTATTCATTTAAGTCAGAGAATAATGGTTGTTCTATTTATATGAGTAACATCTTTTATGGTCACGCACCTTTTGTGAATGGTCTATTCTTGTTGAATATCGATCGTAGTGATACACATATTCATAATATTGATGCCAAAAGATGCAAAATTGATAATGATAGTGCAACATACTTGTGGCACTGCCGTTTAGGTCATATTGGTGTAAAGCGCATGAAGAAACTCCATGCGGATGGACTTTTGGAATCTCTTGATTATGAATCATTTGATACTTGCGAACCATGCCTCATGGGCAAGATGACTAAAACTCCGTTCTCCGGAACAATGGAGCGAGCTACTGATTTGTTGGAAATAATACATACCGATGTATGCGGTCCGATGAATGTTGAAGCACGCGGCAGGTATCGTTATTTTCTAACCTTCACAGATGATTTGAGTAGATATGGGTATATCTACTTGATGAAACACAAGGCTGAAACATTTGAAAAGTTCAAAGAATTTCAGAGTGAAGTAGAGAATCATCGTAACAAGAAAATAAAGTTTCTACGATCTAATCGCGGAGGCGAATATTTGAGTTACGAGTTTGGCCTTCATTTAAGAAAATGTGGAATTGTTTCACAACTCACGCCACCTGGAACACCACAGCGTAATGGTGTGTCCGAACGTCGTAACCGTACTTTATTGGATATGGTGCATTCTATGATGTCTCTTACCGATTTGCCACTATCGTTTTGGCGTTATGCATTAGAGACAGCTGCATTCACGTTAAATAGGGCACCGTCTAAATCCGTTGAGACGACACCATATGAACTATGGTTTGGCAAGAAACCTAAGCTGTCGTTTCTTAAAGTTTGGGGATGCGATGCTTATGTGAAAAAGCTTCAACCTGATAAGCTCGAACCCAAAGCAGAGAAGTGCGTCTTCGTAGGATACCCTAAAGAAACAATTGGGTACACCTTCTACCACAGATCCGAAGGCAAGGTCTTTGTTGCCAAGAATGGGTCCTTTCTAGAGAAGGAGTTTCTCTCGAAAGAAGTGAGTGGGAGGAAAGTAGAACTTGATGAGGTAATTGTACCTTCTCTCGAATTGGAAAGTAGCTCATCAGAGAAAACCGTTCCCGTGATGCCTACACCAATAAGAGAGGAAGATAATGATAAAGATCATGAAACTTCAGATCAAGTTACTACTGAACTTCGTAGGTCGACCAGAGTACGTTCCGCACCATAGTGGTACGGTAATCCTATTCTGGAAGTTATGTTGTTAGAAAACAGCGAACCTACGAACTATGAAGAAGCTATGATAAGCCCGGATTCCGACAAATGGCTTGAGGCCATGAAATCTGAGATAGGATCCATGTATGAGAACAAAGTGTGGACTTTGGTGGACTTGCCCGATGATCGGCAAGCCATTGAGAATAAATGGATTTTTAAGAGGAAGACAGATGCTGATGGTAATATCACTGTCTACAAAGCTCGACTTGTCGCGAAAGGTTTTCGACAAGTTCAAGGGATTGACTACGATGAGACTTTCTCACCCGTAGCGATGCTTAAGTCTGTCCGAATCATGTTAGCAATTGCCGCATTTTATGATTATGAAATTTGGCAAATGGATGTCAAAACTGCATTCCTTAATGGTTTTCTCAAAGAAGAGATGTATATGATGCAACCAGAAGGTTTTGTCGATCCTAAGGGTGCTAACAAAGTGTGCAAGCTCCAGCGATCCATCAATGGACTGGTGCAAGCATCTCGGAGTTGGAATATACGCTTTGATGAGGTGATCAAAGCATATGGTTTTGTACAGACTTACGGTGAAGCCTGTATTTACAAGAAAGTGAGTGGGAGCTCTGTAGCATTTCTAATATTATATGTGGATGACATATTGTTGATTGGAAATGATATAGAATTTCTGGATGGCATAAAGGGATACTTGAATAAGAATTTTTCAATGAAAAACCTCGGTGAAGCTGCTTATATATTGGGTATCAAGATCTATAGGGATAGATCAAGACGCTTGATAGGACTTTCACAAAGCACATACCTTGACAAAGTTTTGAAGAAGTTCAAAATGGATCAGTCAAAGAAAGGGTTCTTGCCTATCTTGCAAGGTATGAAGTTGAGTCAGACTCAATGCCCGACCACGGCATAAGATATAGAGAAAATGAAAGTCATTCGCTATGCCTCAGCCATAGGTGTTTATTTGTATGCCATGCTGTGTACCAGACCTGATGTTTGCCTTGCCATAAGTTTGGCAGGGAGGTACCAGAGTAATCCAGGAGTGGATCACTAGACAGTGGTCAAGAATATCCTGAAGTACCTGAAAAGGACCAAGGACATGTTTCTCGTTTATGGAGGTGACGAAGAGCTCGTCGTAAAGGGTTATGTCGATGCAAGCTTCGACACTGATCTGGATGACTCTAAGTCACAAACCGGATACGTATTTATATTAAATGGTAGAGCTGTCAGTTGGTGCAGTTCCAAGCAGAGCGACGTGGCGGGATCTACGTGTGAAGCGGAATACATAGCTGCTTCGGAAGCAGCACATGAAGGAGTCTGGATGAAGGAGTTCATATCCGATCTAGGTGTAATACCTAGTGCATCGGGTCCAATGACAATCTTTTGTGACAACACTGGAGCAATTGCCATAGCCAAGGAGCCCAGGTTTCACAAGAAGACCAAACACATCAAGAGACGCTTCAACTCCATTCGTGAATATGTCAAGGATGGAGACATAGAAATTTGCAAAGTACACACGGATCTGAATGTGGCAGACCCGTTG
Organism: Elymus sibiricus; assembly: GCA_039707655.1. Taxonomy (NCBI): domain Eukaryota; kingdom Viridiplantae; phylum Streptophyta; class Magnoliopsida; order Poales; family Poaceae; genus Elymus; species Elymus sibiricus. Next base: position 207,930,543 of record CM077674.1, read on the forward strand.
ACTAAGCCTCTTCCATGAGCAAAACATGATCAGCACCAAGACTCCATGGGTGTTAAATTCATTACTATGTAATCTAGATTATTGACTCTAGTGCAAGTGGGAGACTGATGGAAATATGCCCTAGAGGCAATAATAAAGTTGTTATTATTTTATATTTACTTGTTCATGATAAAGGTTTATTATTCATGCTAGAATTGTATTGACCGGAAACTTAAATACATGTGTGAATACATAAGCAAATACCGTGTCCCTAGTGAGCCTCTACTAGACTAGCTCGTTGATCAAAGATGGTTAAGGTTTCCTAACCATAGACATGAGTTGTCATTTGATAACGGGATCACATCATTAGGAGAATGATGTGATGGACAAGACCCATCCGTTAGCTTAGCATATGATCGTTCTGTTTATTGCTACTGCTTTCTTGAATGTCAAATACATGTTCCTCGGACCATGAGATCATGCAACTCCCGGATACCGGAGGAATACCTTGTGTGCTACCAAACGTCACAACGTAACTGGGTGATCATAAAGATGCTCTACAGGTATCTCTGAAGGTGTCCGTTGAGTTGGCATGGATCGAGACTGGGATTTGTCACTCCGTGTTTCGGAGAGGTATCTCTGGGCCCTCTCGGTAATGCACATCATAAGAAGCTTGCAAGCAAAGTGACTATGGAGTTAGTTACGGGATGATGTATTACGGAACGAGTAAAGAGACTTGCCGGTAACGAGATTGAACTAGGTATGGAGATACCGACGATCGAATCTCGGGCAAGTAACATACCGACGGACAAAGGGAATTACGTATGTTGTCATTGCGGTTCGACCGATAAGATCTTCATGGAATATGTAGGAACCAATATGAGCATCCAGGTTCCGCTATTGGTTATTGACCGGAGAGGCGTCTCGGTCATGTCTACATCATTCCCGAACCCGTAGGGTCCGCACGCTTAACGTTCGTTGACGATATAGTGTTATATGAGTTATGTGAATTGGTAACCGAATGTTGTTCGGAGTCCCGGATGAGATCCCGGACGTCACGAAGAGTCTCGGAATGGTCGAGAGGTAAAGATTTATATATGGGAAGTCATATTTTGAGTTCCGGAAAAAGGTGCAGTTTTTTTCGGTATTGTACCGGGAAGCTTCCAGAATGTTCCGGAGGATTCCGGAGGGGTCCGGAAGTCCACAAGTGGGTCCACCACGTCCCAAGGGCTGGCATGGGCTAAGGGGAGGCGCCCTGGCCTTATTGGGCCAGGCGCACCAAGTCCTCAAAAGCCCACGCAGCTAGGGAAGGAAAAAAGGGAGAGTCCTAGTAGATAGGATTGGACTTTGGAGTCCAAGTCCACGTGTGTACTATTCACGGTTACTGTTCACGTGACACTATTCCTTCTACTCCAAGCCCCTACACATATATAAATAGAGGAGAGGGGCGCCCCAAAGGACACAACATTGTCTTAGCCGTGTGCGGCGCCCCCCTCCACAGTTCCGTCCCTCGGTCATATTTTCGCAGTGCTTGGGCGAAGCCCTGCGGAGATAGCATCACCATCACCGTCACCACGCCGTCGTGCTGCCGGAACTCATCCACTACCTCGCCGTCTTGCTGGATCAAGAAGTCAAGGACGTCACCGAGCTGAACGTGTGCTGAACGCGGAGGTGCCGTACGTTCGGTCCTCGATCGGTTGGATCGTGAAGTTGTTCGACGACGTCAACCGCGTTGTTCTAACGCTTCCGCTTACGGTCTACGAGGGTACGTAGACACACTCCCCCTCTCGTAGCTATGCATCTCCATGGATAGATCTTGCGTGTGCGTAGAAATTTTTTGTTTTCCATGCAACGTTCCCCAGCACTAGGCCCTTTCTTTCTTTTCATTTTCCTGCATTGAACCGATGTAGCCCCGCGGGGGCGTGAAAACAGTATCGTCTATGTTTAACTTAATGCTTTTGTGACATGGGGATGTATGCATTCTCTCCCGAAGTCCTCTCGTGAGGCTGGTCTTTTTTCTTTGCTCGCCTCAGCGCTCTACGCCATTACAACCCAGCCCCCGAGCGGGCCTCAGCCGTTGCTGGTATGTCCGGTCGCGATGCCGGGACAAGGCCAGGAGGTGAGGGGCACCGGCAGCTAGTGAGGGCTCCTGAGGCGCGATGCTCAGGGAGCCCCCCTTCAGCATGCAAGCGGCTTACGCAGAAGAAAAACGCTGCACTGAACGAGATCACGAGGGGAGAGAGCTTGAGTGATGGTAAGGGCGCCTCGCGAGGAAGTCACACTTAGCTTTGGGCGGAGAGTGGTGCCGGGCGAGCCACAGCTCGTGAGGAGCCCACGCATCTCGCGAGGCGCGCCCACAAGGCTTGCTCCCGAGGCTCATTGCGCGACGAATCTTCGCCTCGTGAGAAGCCACCCGCGAGGTCCCTGCGCAGCTCGCCTCCTGAGGGGCTGCATGTCGACAGATTTCGCGATAGGGGGAGCGGCACGCACTCGCTAACTCACCCGTGGCCGTTGCATGAGGAGATAAGGCACCAAGGACCTTGGTGAGATGACGTGCACGGGAGCAGGCCCGCGAGCCAGAGCTCAGTCGCTTGGATTTGGCGGCACTGCAGGGACGGACCCGAGCACAGGCACCGTGCCTAGCCCCTGTTCACGGAGTCGTCCAGGGGAGGGGTAGCTCTCCGGTCGGCACCGAACTTAACAGGCAATTAAGCAGGTAACATAACTCATCAAGGAAAAAATCAGCAAAATTCGTTACACAACCAAAAGGATAGGGGCTAGGCTGCCGTGTCCGGCACGGATCAGCTTGAGGTTGGTGCAGTCCGTGGGGCGCCCTCAATTACGCACCAAAATGAGAAAAAGAGTGCTGCTGTGTCCGGCACAGGTCAGCTTGAGGTTGGTGCAGCCCGTGGGGCGCCCTTAGTTGATTGTTCTGCCAGCGCGGAGCATGGGGCTTCCACAGGGGTGTGGGTATGATCGCGGGTCGATCGTTCCGCCAGCGCGGAGCATGGGGCTTCCACAGGGGTGTGGGTATGACCGCGGGTCGATCGTTCCGCCAGCGCGGAGCATGGGGCTTCCACTTGGGCGTGGGCGGGAGCTCTCGCGGGCCCATCAGGCGAACGCAATGAGAGGCTCCGGGGCGTGTACAGCCCCGTTTCGTTCGTACGCATGAGGGTCATGGGTAGAACTTGCGGAGGTGTTGGATGTTCCAGGCGTTAGGCACAGGAACTCTGTCCTCCGTCTCCAGCCGGGCTGAGCCGGGCCTGGAGACATGAGTAACCCTGAAAGGGCCTTCCCACATAGGTGAGAGTTTGTGAAGTCCCTCTCTGGAGAGGATCCTGCGCAGGACGAGGTCGCCGACCTCGAGAGTGCGAGGGTGGATGCTGCGGCTGTGGTAGCGATGCAAGGCCTGCTGGTACCTCGCGGCACGAAGGGCGGCCTAATGGCGGCCCTCCTCGAGGAGCAGCAGATCGGTCTCCCGCGAGCCATCCTGACGCGCCTCGTCGAAGGCAAGGACTCGTGGGGAGCCGTGCTTAAGCTCCAACGGGAGGACCGCCTCAGCGCCATAGACGAGGAAGAAGGGCGTCTCGCTAGTAGGCTTGGTTGCCGTCGTGCGGATGGACCATAGCACGGACTACAGCTCGTCGAGCCAGCCCTCGCCGCAAGCCTCAAGTTTCTTCTTGAAGCTCCTTGTCTTGAGGCCCTTGAGGACCTCGGCGTTGGCGCGCTCAGCCTGACCATTGCTTCGCGGGTGCGCCACCGAGGCGTAGCAGATCTGCGTGCCGAGGCTGGCGCAGTAGGACTTGAAGAGGCCGCTTGTGAACTATGAGCCATTGTCGGTGATGATGCGATTTGGAACTCCAAAGCGGCTTACGAGGCCCTTGATGAACTTGACGGCAGAGCCTGCCGGGATGGTGCGCACCGGCTCCACCTCTGCCCACTTGGTGAACTTGTCGATGGCGATGTAGAGGTAGCGGTAACCACCAGCTGCGCGAGGGAAAGGCCCCAGGATATCCAGCCCCCAGACCGCGAAGGGCCATGAGAGGGGGATCATCTGGAGGCCCTGCGCCGGCTGGTGGATCTGCTTGGCGTGGAATTGGCAGGCCTCGCAGGCTTGGACCAGTGTGGTAGCGTCACGCAGAGCAGTGGGCCAGTAGAAGCCGCTGCGGAAAACCTTACCGACGATGTTGCGTGATGAGGAATGGTGGCCGCAGTCTCCTCCATGTATATCAGCTAGCAACTCGCGCCCTTGCTCTTCAGAGATGCACCGCAGCGAGACGCCATTGGGGCGCCTGCGGTACAGCTCGCCATCTTGTAGGCAGTAAGCGGTGGCCTGCCGGGCCACGCGCTCTGCTTCTGAGTCCTCCTTCGGGAGGGTGCCGCGAAGTAAATAAGCCTTAAACTCCGTGGCCCAGCTATCCGCCTGAGGCTCGAGCCCCAGCAGCAGGCGAGCTCCTGAGGCCGGGCCACAGTTTGGTGCGCCCGTGGGTGGTGCGGGCGGGAGTTCCTCGCGAAGGAGCACCATGCTTGCGGTTGGGGTGCGGCAGATGGCTTGAGGAGCCTTTCCTCAAAGACACCGGGGCTCTGGGGCTCGCGGTGTGATGATCGTTTGGCGATGTCGTCAGCTTCTTTGTTGCTGCCGCGGGGGATGTGCTGCAGCTCCAGGCCAAGAAAGCGCTTCTCAAGTTTACGTACCTCTTCCAGGTAGGCGGCCATGTGCTCGTCCTTGGGCTTGTAGCTTTTGTTGGAGAAGTTGACGAGGAGTTGCGAATCGCCCTTGATAGTCAGACGCTTGATGCCTAGGGCGAACGCGGCCTTGAGGCCGGTGATGAGGCCCTCATACTCTGCGATGTTGTTGGAGACCTTGTCGGTGTGCCTGAAGCAGAGCTGTACAGCGTAGTAGAGCCTGTCTCCTGTTGGCGAGGTGAGCATGACCCCAGCCCCCGCGCCCTGTCGGGAGAAGGCGCCGTCGAAGTGCATGGTCCATCCGCCAGGCGCCTCATCCCCTGGCAGGAGGGACTGGGCCTCGCGAGGCTCGTCCTCGTACGTGTCCGTCCATTCTACCACAAAGTCGGCAAGAGCGCTGCCTTTGATGACTCTAGTGGTGGAGAACTCCAGCTGGAAGGCTTGCAGCTCGATGTTCCACTCGGCGACGCGGCCGGCGGCGTTGGGGCTACGCAGAACTTGCTCCAAGGGGTAGGAGGAAATGAACTTGATGGGATGACCCTGAAAGTAGTGGCGCAGCTTCCTGGAGGCGACGAGGAGCGCGAGGAGGAGCTTCTACTGCATGGGGTAGCGCTCGCGCGCATCCCTTAGCACGGTGCAGGCGAAGTACACGGGGTGCTCGACGAGGCGCGTAGTTGTTGCGACAGCTTGCTCTTCAGACGCCTTGCAAGGCTCGAAAGGCTCGGGAACCTCACGAGGCTCAGGAGGCTCGCGAGGCCCGGGGGGCTCGTCAGCCTGAAGGGGCGCCGAGGTTATTTCCTTGGCACAGACGCGCTCCTCCTGCACCGCCACCAGCGCCGCGCTGGCCGTCTGAGGGGTGGCCTCCAAGTACAGGAGCAAGGGCTCGTGAGAGCGCGGCGCGACCATGATGGGCGGGCTCATGAGGTACCTCTTGAGGGCTTCGAAGGCGGCGTCCGCCTCAGGAGTTCACTTGAAGGAGCCAGACCTCTTCAGGAGCTTGAAGAAGTGCAAGGCTCGCTCGCCAAACTTGGAGATGAAACGCCCTAGGGAGGCCATACACCCTGCCAAGCGCTGCATTTCCATGAGGGTCCGGGGAGGGCGCATTTTCCCGATGGCCTTGATCTTCTCTGGGTTGGCCTCGATGCCAGGTGCGAGACTAGGAAGCCGAGGAGCTTGCCGGAAAGGACTCCGAAGACGCACTTCTCCGGGTTGAGCTTGAGGTTGACTTTGCGCAGGTTGGCAAATGTTTCCTGGAGGTCCGCGATGAGGGATCCAGCCTTGCGAGATTTGACCACGATGTGTCGACGTAGGCCTCCGCATTCCTCCCCATCTGAGGCCCCAGAGTGACGCGCATTAGCCGCTGGAAGGTGGCGCCCGTGCTCCTTAAACCGAAGGGCATGCACACGTAACAATATACGCCGCAGGGATGTCGGGGCCGGATTTCCGGGACAAGATATCCCAGAAATTAACCCCTTGTGTCATCACCAGCCCAGGATTACTGTTACTGGTGGACACGTCCTTGTTACAGATTACCAAGCATTTACAAGAATTGGATACAAGACCATAAAGGTCTAATGATACAACAATGATTTCTAGTGAGGATGACGGAAGCGACTTGTGGATCTCCAACGTCGATGGGCTTCATTCCCACAGGAACGGCTGACCAGGATAATTCCTGTCCCGCGTGGCTGCTATCCTAGGCTCCGCATGGACGTCGTGGAAATACTCCTTGTTGAACTCCTGACCTGGCCAATTAAATAGCCAGGGACAAGCCTGTGCGTACGTTTGAATGTACTCGCAAACATAATGAACAAAATATATACCGAATGCTTATGCTTATGATGGATTAAATTTTATGCATGTGATGAACGAAAATAAAGCATGGCATGATGAATATTAATACGGTGCTGAAAAATAAAGATGAAATGTTAGTGACAAACAAAGAAAGTTAATGGAAAATCGGGCGAGACAGGACCGCCCGAGAATCCAAAAGAAAACATAAAAGAAATGCCAAACGAGTGTCTAAAAGAGAATCGGGCGAGAAAGACCGCCCGAGAACTCAAGCGACGCCCTGAGAGGTCTTGAAAAGAAATGCCAATCGGGTATCCACAAGAGAGTCAGGCGAGACAGGACCGCCCGAGAACTCGAGGGACGCCATGAGAGGTCTTGAAAAGAAATGCCAACCGGGTATCCACAAGAAAGTCAGGCGAGACAGGACCGCCCGAGAACTCGAGGGACGCCACGAGAGGTCTTGAAAATAAATGAGTGCCCGGGTAGTCTAGCCAGCCCATGAGATACTCAGAAAATAAAATAAGAGAAACGGTTAGTCCATAATAATAACAATAATATTCATGACAACAATAATATTAGTATCATCAAAAATTCATGATATTATCAGTAGTGGCAATAACCATTCTGCAAAAATTTCATGCTCAATTTAATTATTTTCCTCCGGAGACCGACACTAAGACCGACACTTGACCAACCAAGACTGTAGTCCTTAACCGCGGACACGGCTATTCGAATAGATATAACTCTGCAGAGGGTGTACTCTTTACCCACAAGTAAAGGATTTCTTTAGTCAACACCAAGATGCTGACTAATTCCCATTTCGGTCTTTGGGCTGAAAACACACCTGACCAGCACACACCAGATTAACTTTCCGGATGCCAGGAATCACCCAAAGCATCGTTCAAGAAAAACTCTGAGTCGGGGAGACTAGAATCTCGAATAGCATGGGATCACTATTAATACGCGTGGATTACAAGGGGTGCCCCCCTCTCGGCCCAGCTGGATACACCCATGCCCCCTGACCCGATGACTGGCATTATAACCGGTACCTGGAAACCTTCATCGCGGCCTCTCTGTACGGTGTGTGCACGGAAAGGGGTTAACAACTTACTGAACTGTACCCTACCTGTGGCAGGGACGAGTGGCAGCACGAAACAAGAATGCGGGTTACCGGAACAAGACTCGATCTACGGTCGACTCAGGAGGTTTAATTTTTCCTGCAGTGGTTAGCACGACATATTTCCTTGGTAATACCCAACAGGGTCACCATCAGGCATGTCCCAACATGCCCTCACTGATCACTCTCGTCACAACGAGATTTCAGTTTCACGGTCACGTTTCTCGTGACTGATTCTTTTCTGCAGATTAGTCTGGGCCAACATGGGCATGTGAAAATAACCATGCTCACTCATACCACATATTTAAATGGAGATAAAATATTTTCAAGGGTTCATGCATGCATAACTAGCAATATGCAAATTTTACTCGTATCCATCCTACCCATAATTCAATTATTCTTGCAAACAAACTACCATGCATTCACCATATCAAGTGTTCAAGATGCTTGCCTTGATCATGTAGAAATATTGGGTGCACTCCAAAAGTTTTGAAAATTTTATCTTCCCTCCATTTCCTATTTTCAAAAATATTGAAATTACCACATAAAGCAAAAACGGTACTAAAAAGTTGTTTGGAAAAGTTTACAATAAATCCTAAAATAAACTAGATGAAATATAAGGAATTTCAGAAAAAGAATCAATTTATTTGGAGTTCATATGATTATTCTAGGAATTTCCTAAGTTGAAATAAATACTGAATTGGACTTATTTAATAAATCCAGCAGAGTTAAACTTATAAAAAATGTTCACCCTAGCTAGTTTAATAGAGATTGAGTTTAGAAGTATTTAGAAATTTGAATTATCAAATTTGGATTTGGAATGGCTACTGTAGAAATATTTGTAAACTACTGGAAAAGAAAAAGAAGAAGAGCAGAAGTGCGCCTGAGCGCGATTTAACCGTTCGGCGCTACTTGGCCGAGTCCAGTCGGTCAGCCGCGCGGAAGACTTGCTGACATCGAAGACGTATTCAAGGAATACGTTTCCCCCGCGCGAAGACAATTTCAACGGAAACCCGCCTCCACTAATCCACGCGACGTGGGTCACTGACAGTGGGCCCGCCTGGCCCACTGGTCAGGTTTGACCAGGTCGCCTCGCACGCGGCTCTCTCTCCGGCAGAACAGAGGAGGACTCCGGCGGCCCTCGCCGGCGAACGGCGGTGCCCCACGGTGAGATGAGGCTACCCGCGTGTCCAGGGGATCCTGGCGATCACGACGATGTACGGCATGGTCGCCAGGGAGCCCTGTCTCGCCGACGGCGAGGACTCCCGAGAAACGCCGGCGGAAGCGATTTTGGGGCTTTTGCCTACGGTCCACCTCCGGAGAAATTGACGACGGGGATGGATTCATAGGAGCTAGAGGAATCTGTAGGTGAAGATAATGGAGGGGGAGGGGCTCTAGGGACGTCGGATTTGACAGAAGGGTGGCGGCGGGTGTCTTTACCGAAAACGGAGAAGACGACCGCCCTCGTCTCATTTGGCTGCTCGGGAGAGTATCTGGAGGAGGAAGCAGAGGTTGCCGTGCAAGGAGAAGAGCTCGAGGTGGCCTTTTATAGGCGGAAGACGTCGGTTCCGCAGGTTCCAGAGAGCGGCCTCGATGGCAGAGGCCATTGATGACAAACCGTGGACGGCGGCGAGGTAGTTGAGGGCGGTGGAGCTCGGTGAGGAGGTCGGCAAGCTGCGGATGAACCCGAGTGGTTGGCAATAAGGGCGAGGCGCGCTGGCGGCCTCGGATTCAGCCAGGTGGTTGGGCGGCGCCATGACAGCGACAGCGGCGGCTCTGGTCGGTGCTGACCGGCGATGGGCGGCGCTAGGGGATAGGGTGGGGTGTCGGCGATGACTAGGGGTGACTCGGTGATCCAGGGGGAGAGCAGAACGGGTGAGCGGAGCAGCAGGGGAAGCGGCAGGAGCTCGATGCCGACGCTTGCAGAACGCAAGCACTGGACATGCACGTGAAGTGCTCGACTAAATGCCAGCGGCATCTACAGTGACCCAAACGAGCTGAAAAATAGCAGGATGATGATTACTAAGATGGCAAGGTTGATGGACATGTCTGTTTGGCCAGGGGAGCAAGTTCCTAATGCAGTTTAGAATGGAGCAAGGTTTCTGCCATGCCCACTATCTGTTTGACAGAATGCTAGGGTTATTTAGAAGACTTTGTTGGAAGTGATATTTGGCAGGATGGTGTCTCTTTATATGATAAAGATGATGGTGGAGTTGGATGGACCAAATGAAAAACTTGATAGTGCAAGTTTTGGAGAAAATCAGTTCTGGACCCCAACTTGGGGAATTAGTTTGGAGGTCTAAAAAGAGGTAATTGGAGCTGGTTTTCTCGACTTAAGGGTTTCTTAGTAAGGACTAGAGGTGGGAATAATTTCAGAATTTTTGGATCAAGAAAAATTGAGGTTGCAGTTATAACCTAGGAATGGGAAAAAAATGAAATGAGGATGTTTCACTCAAAATTTTCAAATGACTAGGTTAGGTTTCTTGCATAAAAGTGATATATAGACCTCACATGTCCTCTCATAATTTTCGTGGAATTTTTAAATGATTACTTAATATAGTTGTAGTGCAACAGAGGCATTTAAAGTATTGAAAATGCTGTTAAAAGAATTATTTTAGAGCAAATTTTTATTATGAAATTTTTTCCTACTGTTATTAAAATATAAATGAATTGATTTAAGTCAACTACCAAATCCCACAATATTTTACAAAAATTTCTAAATGGAGGGGAGAATTTTGAAAACAGAAAATAGAAAATACTCTAAAATTAATAAAAGACCTATTATAATTCAAACTTTTATTTCTGGCCAAATTTTACTTAATAAATAATATGATTAAATTTTTGGGGTGTTACAAACTCTACCCCCCTTAAGAAAATCTAGTCCTCGAGATTTGTTAAGGGCGGAAGAATTAAATGCATATCACAACAAACAATATTATGCAGAATGCAAACATAATAATGCACTTATGACATACGCCCTAAAATACAAAATTGCGTCACGAAAGTAAGTGCTGGAGGTAGTAGCAACTATGCTCATAACCGTCTATGCTTCGAAGGTAAGATCTACGGGGTCTTGCGGAAGGATTCCTGGTGCGGGAGCACATTCTTCTTCTTCCGAAGGGAGTGGAGAAAGTGGAGGAAGCAGACGAAGAACGCATCCCTCCTGAGTTGGCAGAGGGGGTCCGCCAATGGCGATCCGGGGATTCAAAACAGCAAGATAGTGGAGATACTCCAGTAGTTGCTGGGTGAAACGCTCCTGGGCCATCACATACTGAATGAGATAGACCAGGGCTGGATCGCTCTCCATACGTTCACAGCGGAACGTAGCTTCTGCTCCAAAAGCTGCGCGGCTCGGAAAATAGCAATATTCCCTTCCGCTGGCACAGGGCACAGGTTAGGTTTCTTGCATAAAAGTGATATATAGACCTCACATGTCCTCTCATAATTTTCGTGGAATTTTTAAATGATTACTTAATATAGTTGTAGTGCAACAGAGGCATTTAAAGTATTGAAAATGCTGTTAAAAGAATTATTATAGAGCAAATTTTTATTATGAAAATATTTCCTACTATTATTAAAATATAAATGAATTGATTTAAGTCAACTACCAAATCCCACAATATTTTACAAAAATTTCTAAATGGAGGGAAGAATTTTGAAAACAGAAAATAGAAAATACTCTAAAATTAATAAAAGACCTATTATAATTCAAAATTTTATTTCTGGCCAAATTTTACTTAATAAATAATATGATTAAATTTTTGGGGTGTTACAAGGGGGTGATGAAGGCCGTCCTCTCCACATCTTCGGCCGCCATGTTGATCTGATGATAGCCTGAGAAGGCATCCAGGAAGCATAGCAATCACACTCGGCGGTGGAAACCACGATCTGATCGATGCGGGGTAGTGGGAACGGATCTTGAGGGCAGAATTTGTTGAGGCTGGTGAAGTCGACGCACATGCGCTCGTTACCGCCCTTCTTAGGGACGACGACTGGGTTGGCGAGCCATTCGGGATGGCGCACCTCACGAACGACTCCCTCTTCCTGGAGCTTCTGGACTTCCTTGACGATGAACTCTTGCTTCTCTGGCGCCTGGCACTGTGCTTTCTACTTGACCGGGCGTGCATTGGGGCACACCGCTAAGTGGTGCTCGATCACCTCCCTTGGCACACCAGACAAGTCGGATGCTTTCTAGGCGAAAACATCCGAGTTTGCCCGAAGGAAGGCGACGAGCGCGCTTTCCTATGCAGGAGGGAGGCCTGTGCCGATGGTGAAGGCAGGGCCGGAGCCGCTACCGTCCACTGACACCTTCTTCGTCTCGGCGCGGTTCTGAGAGAACAGCTGCTTCTTCTTCACTGGCGCGGCCTCGGAAGTTTCGGCCGCGTCCTCGTCGGCCGGGTGCGCGACAGCGGTAGCCTTGTAGGCACGCTTGAGGGTGCTGGCCGCGTCCTTTTCGGCGCAGGCGACGGTGATGATGCCGCTGCAGCTAGGCATCTTGAGGACGTTGTAGCCGTGATGGGTGGCCGCCATGAACTTGGTGAGAGCCGGGTAGTCCAAGATGGCGTTATAAGGCAGGCCGATGTGCGCCACGTCGAAGTCGATGAGCTCGGTGTGGTAGTTCTTGCGGGTGCCGAAGGTGATGGGGAGGCGCACTTGCCCCAGCAGGATGGTGAAGCCATCAGTCACTCAGGAGAAGGGCCTGGTCGGCATCAGCTGGTCGTAGGGCACCTGGAGCGTCTCGAAGGTCTCGATGGAGAGTACGTTAAGGCCGGCACCCCCGTCGATGAGGGTCTTGGTGACCGCGACGTTGCTGATGGTGGGAGTGCACAGCATGGGGAGCGCACCTGTAGAGGCCGTGGACTTGGGGTGGTCCTTGGAGTTGAAGGTGATGGCGTACTGCAACCACTTGAGGGGCCGTGCGACCTCAGGCCTCGGGAGGGCGGCGTACACCTCGCGAGAGAGTTGCTTGAAATGGCGGATGGACGCGGGGGCTTGGGACCCGCCAAGGATGCAGGCGACCGCGCGAGGCTCCTGGTAGCCCCCAGCGCCCTCGTCAGGCCGGTCGACATCGTTCCTCCGGGTGGCGGCGGTAGCGGCGGGAGAGCGGCATTGGCCTGAGGATTCGGCTCACGAGGCTGGTCGCGCCAGCCCTGGCGGTAGCTGCCATTGCTATTGCAGCTGTCCCAGCGGTTGCCGCTGCGGCCACCTCCGCGGCCGGCGCCGCGGCCGTTCCGGTCGTCCCGGCGGCTCTGGCGCTCGTTGCGGAGCAGCTTGAGCTCCTGACAGTCTTCGGTGCTGTGGGAGCGGACGTTGTGAAAAGCGCAGAGTGGCCGGTTGTCCTTTCTAGGCTCGTCGAGGTCGCGGCCGCGCTTCTGCTCGGGCTCCGCCGCAAGCACGGCAGGGCCCTTGCGCTTGATGTCCTTGCTCTTGGCCTTGGCGGCGTCGTGCGCCGCGTCGGGGTCGTTGTGGACGAAGAGGCGGCCTTCTTCAGCCTTGGCGCACTTGTCGGCGAGGACGAGCAGCTCGAGCACGGAGTCGAGCTCACCGTTGATGGTGAGCTTCTCGCGCATCTTGAGGTCTATGACGCCAGTGGAGAACGCAGAGATGACGACCGCGTCGGAGGCGCACGGGATCTTGTTCGCACCTGACTGAAGCGCTGGATGTACTTGCGAAGGATCTCGTCTGGGCCCTTCCGAACACGCCGCAGGTCGTTGATGGTGAGGGAGCGGTCTTGTGTGCCCTTGAAGTTGGCGATGAACTGGCTGCAGAGCTCAGCCCACGACGAGATGGAAGCCTCGGGGAGGTTCATGAGCCAGGAGCGCGGGCCGTCCTTGAGGGCCATGGGGAACCAGTTCGCCATGACCTTGTCATCGCCATTCGCCGCCTCGACGCTCAGCGCGTAGAGCTGGAGGAACTCCGTGGGGTTGGGGGTGCCGTCATAGTGTGGCGGCAGCTCAGGCTTGAACTTCGTGGGCCAGACCACGCGACGCAGCTCGCGGGTGAAGGCACGGTAGCCCACGCCGCTCGAGGGGACGCCGCCAGCGAGGGCGGCGCGGTTCTGATGCCCGGCCGCTGCAACGTCCTGAACGGCCTGGTCCTGGCGTTGGCGCTGCCGCTCGAGGAGCACTCACGCGTCGGGGGGCGTGCGGCGGATGATCTGGCAGCTGGCTTCGTCTCGGTCTGGCGAGGACGCGCCGCGGGACGGCTGACGAGCCCGCGCGCTGCGCCGGGGCCCGGCGCTCGTCGCGCAGAGGAGGCGGCGGGGGAGCGCCGTGCGCCAGGTCCCCAGCACGAGACGGCGGCGGGCGGAGCGAGTGAGAAGGCGGCGGAGCGTCCCCGGCGACATTGACGAGCTCGGTGATGCGGCCAAGCCAGGCGTCGTAGCCGGCGTCATCCGGACGGTAGCAGAGCAGCTCACGCGCCATGAGCAGCGCGGCCTGTGGGTTCGGCGGCCCACGGTTGGCGAGGGAGGAGGCCGTGGCGGTGCGGCCGTCCGCCCGCATGGAGGGGTGTAGGGAGGAGCCCTACTGCTCGCGGGCAGTGGGGTCGGTGGCGGCAGCAGCCTCGGCTTCGGGGCGGCGGCGATTGCCACGGGCCACCGGCTCTGTCTGAGCCACGCGGCCAGCCCTACGCTCGGCGCGCTCCCGACGTGCCTCGGCCATGGGGTTGGTGGAGCTGAGGGCGGAGCAAAAGAATGGTAGCGCACCCCTACCTGGCGCGCCAAATGTCGGAAGTCGGGCTCCGGGGACCCAAAGGTTCGAACACTGGGGTGAGCTCGTTCTACCGCTTCGTCTCTTACCATGGCTAAGCTACGGCGAGGCTACGGCGAGAGCGCGCTAGCGAGGGACAGAGCGAGGACTCAGCGATTTACCCATGTTCGGGCCACCTTGCGGTGTAAGACCCTACTCCTGCTTGTGGTTTTGATTGCAATGGGCAAGAGAGTTCTTGCGTACAAGGTGGAGGAGGGAGAAGAACTGGTCCGCAGAGCCCTTCCACTACTATGGCAGCACTGTCCCTTTATATCGGCCTTGGTCCTTTTCCCCCTAAAAACTTAGGTGGGAAGGGTTGCCACACTTGGCGATTTTGAAAGGGGACAGGCGCTCAGGCTATCCTAACTAAAGGTGGTCTTCGCCTACCAAAGCATGATCCATGACGCGCCGGTGGGCTCGGTGATGACCTCCGCCCTGCTTGCCCGTCATCTTGGTCTTCCTTCGCCGACGGGCAACCTTTGGGGTTGCTTTGGAGAGTAGATAGCTGGCCCTGCTTCCTTAACACGAAAGAGGAAACCATCCTCATCCCTGCCTGCTGGCGCAGCCTCTGCTGCTTCTCGTCGCCGCGCGCGTCACCCACGTGATGGACTCCAGACCAAGCGGCACGCCAAACGGCCTTCGTCCCGAGCACCTGCGGGAGGGGGCCTCGGGACGCCACCTCGGAAACCCGCCCCGCGAGGTCACTTCGGGAAGCCGCCTCGTGAGAGGGCCTCGCGAGGCCGTTGTTGGTGGTGCTGAGTATTAGTCGCCACTTCCTGAGGAGGGGGGCTCAGGAGACCAGGGCCTCATGAGGGGTCTTGGTGAGATGCTCGGTGTTGATGGCCTGCTGGGCCCATGCCAGGCGTTGCGCCCTAGGCCAAAGGCAGACAGGCCTGGATACCCCGGGTTCCATGGGCCCGACACAGCCCTGGCATAGTTTATGGCCGCGTCGCACTATGCGTACAACGACATCAAGATGCCGGGGCCGATGGGGGTCCTCACCATCAAGTCGAGCTACAAGGACGCAATCATCTGTACCGACAAGCTCTACCGGGAGGCGGTGGCAGCGTCTGCCATCAAAGCTCCCGGGGAAGGAAAGAAGAAGAAGACCGGCAGGAACTCTCAGAAGGACTCCGGGAAGCACACTTCAGAGTGCAGCATGCCTATCGAGGACACACCAGAGAGCTCTACCGGCAAGAGCAAGAAAGCCAAGGCTTCTGCGTCCACGACCAAACAAGTTTCTGTGAAGGGGGATAGGATGACTGGTAATTTTTCTGAAAGTGCCACTCTCGGCAACAAATAGGGAGTCGAGCTTGTTGCCTTCCTACGGGTGAATGCTAGCGTGCTTTCCCGGCAAGCACCTGACAACCCTGAAGTTCTTAGGAGGGTAACTGAGCACCACCTTTCTGTCTGCCCTCATGCGAGACCCGTCAAGCAGAAGGTCAGGAAGCAAGCCTTGGTGCGGAAGTAATACTCCCCACGGAACTCAAATACGGGTCACCTCGAGTCTTGGCCTTCAATGAGGAGGACCAAGATGAGCTGCGGCATGATGATGCCACGCTCCTTGAGGAAGATCGTTCCCAGACTATGGCCCATGCCTGCACGGTGCCAGCAAGCTTTGTGCCGCTACTTTAGCCGCAAAGTGAATGCCAGGGACCTTGAGAAAGGTGTCCTTGTTCCTCATCGGATTCGGTCCACGAAGGGTAAAAAACAAGTTGATGCCGAAGTGGGAAGGCCCTTACTGGGTAATACGAGTCACTAGGCCCGGCACAGTCCACCTAGAGACCGAAGATGGCACTCCGGTGCTAAACTCATGAAATATTGAGCATCTTCGTAAGTTTTACCCATAAGGCGCAATTGCCGGGCTGCCTGGCAACCTCTTTTCTACAAGTTTGCCGTCAAGGCATGTAATCCTTTGTACAAAGCCGGGCGCAGATCCCATGCATAATAAATAAAAGTTAGATGTTTCACAATTCTTTGTCAAGTACATATATATTTATGTGTTGCAGGCAGTCTTGTGTTACATTTTCCCTTGCATAAGATGATTAACGAACTGTCAAGGTTCCAGCCTCCTCTTTTCTCTTCTTTCTTTTTCTTAAAGGAAGGAAGGATTCCTCGCGTACAAGTTTCCCGGGGGGAGTGACGGTATGGATACCAAAGGACGCGTTCAAGATATCACCCTACGGCAAGAAGTACAGCAAGGAATGAGCTAAGTTGCAAAACTTTGAAGTAAATTCTTTGTTGTAGTTGCGATTCTCCTTGAACGACTTTGGCCTTTGTATGAGAAACCTGCATGCTAAGGAACCTTGTCGTGATCAACTATGCTCTTACTTTGCTTTGAGTCTGCTCAGCAACCTAAGCAGCCGCGTTGTGACCGTCAAGCGTGACCTTGCCGGCAGTGGCACTTCCGGCAAGCTGCTAAGGACTTGCTCCTCAAGTGTTCCCGGCAAGGGTGTGCCCACCAGCAAGTTTCCGGCAAGCGTAGGGTACAAAAATCATGCAAAGATAGAGTGGAATAAGGAGAACAGCGCACGTACATCCATCTAAAACACATGTTATAGTACATCAAGGCCAAGTGCAGTCTGACTTAAGATAAATTTGTCTTATGCATAAACTACATTTGCAACAAAGAACGACAAGGGAGGCTAATCCCTACGATCACCCTCAGTCCTCGGGATCTGATTGATCTTGTCGATAAGGGGAACCATGGCTCTTTCAGCAGCTGTGGTGTCCGTCCCCGGTGGCAAGGTCTTGAAGGCCTTGGAGACGTCGACGTCAGGATTCCGGCAGATAATCTTGACGAGCATCTTGGAGATGACCTCGATGCAAAACTTCCAAGACTCGTTGGCAAAGCTGGCGGATCTCTTCTCATGATGTTTCTTCAATATCTCGAGGAGTCCGTCGAAGAAGAGGGAGAGACTGGTGCTTCTGGAGTCATGCTCGCCAACTGTGAAGCGATGTTCCTCCTTGTCCATGACGCTCACCTGAGCAGCGAGACGCTCGGCAATGTCGACAAGGCGACCAGTCCACAGATCCATGACTTTCTTGTGCTCCTCGAAAGAGTTTTGAGCATTGGCATGCTGAGCCTTATCTTTTTCCCAGCCCGCCAGTAGCTTCTTCTCTTTCTCCCTGCCAGCCTCCAGGTCCTCCTCATGAGTCGCGAGCTTTGATTTGAGGTCTACCAAGGAGTTGTTGATGGCCGAGAGTTCTTGGGCTTTGGTGACGAGCTCCTCTTCAAGCTTCGATACTTTGGACTCCAACTCTACCTTGGCAACCTCAGCGCCCTCCGCGATCTTGACGGCCTCCAAGAGCTTGGTAGCGTGAGCCTGAGCTTGAGTCTCGATGGCCTCTTTGTGGCCCTCCTCTGGTTCTTGGGTCCGCTGCACGAGCAGAGTCTGGATCTCCCCATCCTTGCCACGTTGCCTGGCGGCAAGAGCTTCTTCTTGGGCGGCAAGGTCTTTTTCTTTAGCGGCAAGCTGCCCTTCGCGCTTTGCTAACTTGCCGTCCAGAGCTGTTGCCTTTTTCTTGGCAACGTCAATCTTCTCTTCTTGCCTCCTGAGGCCATGGAATTTGCTGTTATGCCAGGCACGGAGTTCTTCTGCCTTCTTCCTCAGTTTCCGCTCAGCCAGCCCTACGGTTTATTGTTGTGCGTGCAGTCTATTCCATCGTCTACCATAGCGGTCTTGCACATCCTTGAGGCCACTAGCCATCACCGTCAGGAAGGCAAGATCCGCGGCATTGTCATCAGAGCAATCCGACGCTACGACGCTGCTGGAGAGGGGCGCCAAGATCTCCGCAATGGCTTCATCAAAAGCAGGCTCCCCAGCACCAGATGAGCTGGGGGCCTCAGACTCCAGTTGCTGATGAACATACTCTGAAAGGCTGATCAGGGCCTGCGCCTCGGATGCACTGGGATGAGAGAAGGCACTTGACCTATCGGTGCCAGCCTCTCCCATCTCAGTGTCTTTAATGGCAAGCCCAGATGCGCCGCTAAGGGGCTGGACAGTTTCTTCAGGAGTTCTCCTAGCCTCCTCGGCAGCAGACACAATGGCCACCGTGCCGGGAATCCTGGCGGCCTCATCGGCGGCGCTCCTAGCTTTTTTTTTCCCACGGATGTCTCCCTCCCCTCCAGAGGAGTTGACTCTGTGGGGTGAAGAAGGAGCAGAGGAAAAATTCGAAGTTCAGATCAAGTTCAAGAAAACAAAGAAGAAACATTGGAAAGGATCAAGTACATTTGGAAAGAAGGTTACCTTGACGAGCACGTGGCGGGGATGCCGTCCTTCCTCCGGCAACCTCAGTTGCTGGCACTTGGTCCCCGGCAACATCGGTTGCCGGAGGGACCTCCGCACGGATGAGCCCTTCTTGGGGCTCCTCTGGAGGACGGCCACCCCTTGCCGGTGAATATCTTGGCAACGGCCTAGGAGTCGAGGGCGCCGTCACGAGGTCTATCCCTTGGCGCCCTCCGTCCGGCTGGCTACTTTCCAAACCCTTGTCGGTCTCCATTGCAGAAGACCCGACGGTGGTGCTCGCCAGCAGAAACTGTGCTTGTGCCTTGCGCAGCAGGCTCGAGCCGGCAACTTCAAGAGAAATTGCGCCTTGATCGGTGCCAGTTGTCGTCCCGCCTTCCCTAGTGGTCCTGAGCCTCTTCGCCAGTGGCACTTCATCCCTACAAGATCAGGACAAGGAAAAGGATTAGCTCAAGAAATAGAGTCTGGACAATTAAAAACACACGGGGATGGAGATGCTTACTCTTCGTCCTCGTTGGGGTCACTTAGGACTGACAGGTCGTAATGAACTGTCTCCTCGGTCCCCCCAGCTGTGGAAGATGGCAGTGGGATCCTGGGATGCTTCGGGGGGTTGGGGGCTGTGAAGTGCCTGCCCCCTCCATGATTGGTAGGATGGGTCGACGGGGGACAGCAACACGGGAAGGCACTTGCCGGGAAGGTTGCGCCCGGAGGGTTGCGGCTGCCACCTTGACGCCGGCCAGCTCTTGGCTTGCCGACTCAGTGTGCGCTTCTCCCTTGCGGCCAGTTTTCTTGGCAACAGTCATCTTTCCCTTGGCGGGAGGAAGGCAAGGTGGTTCTTCTTCTTCTTCTGTCTCCTCCTCGCCAGAAGACCCTTCGGGTTGCTCCTCTTCTTCCTCCCCCTCCTCGGATTCCTTAGCCCGCTCCTCTTCACCAACATACTCTTCAGGATGCTCTTGGGAATGGCTTCCTTCGCTGATCTCTGGAGTTGTGTCCCGCTTTTTGGCCTGGTCCTTGGTTGGCCGAAGACGAGTTACTTTTGTCTTCTTGGACTCGCTAGCCCTCGCTGAGGAACTCTTTCCGGTCATCCTTCATCAGGGGCATCATGTTTTCCTCGGCTGCAATGGCCTCCTCCACCAGGCCAGCAAACCAATTATCCACATCTTTTTGGCTGGGCTCCTTCCACGTGCTCAGAACCGTCCGGGCGTCATAGTCTGGCATCCATGCCAGAATAGAAGCCTTGGCGGTATTGTTGCACAATGGGATCACCTTCGCCGGCAAGTCAAAGTCACAACCTTTGTTGAAAATCCGGCAGATGAGCAGATAGTGCCCCATCACCATCAAGTAGTTGTCAGGACCTTGATGCAGACGCATTGGGTCAGTGGGGCCCTGGTAATCCCACGCTTGCCGGCCTTTTCTGTGCTGTAGTGGGGCGATCTGGTGGCGAATGAAATCTGCTCCCACCTTCTCAATCGTCAAGCCGGCCTCTTTCAGAGCAAGGATTCGGCGCAGCGCCACTCCCAGTTTGGCATCACTGGGGTCAACGTAGTTCCAGCTATCAGGCTTCACAACCATCTTAGTCCTGAGATGGCAAAAGACTGGAAAATCTTGCTGCTTGACCCAGCACCAATCAGCCCGCCACTCGACCCATCTGGAGTGAAGCTTGCCATCCAAGTAGTACCTCTTCGAATTTCCCCTTGGGACCCAGGTGACGCTACCCGAAAGAGTGCCCATTTCGACCAGAGGGATGAAGAAATGCCGGAACAGAGCTACATTTGGGGCTATTCCCACAAAGTTCTCGCATAGATGCGCGAAAGTTGCTAGGCAGGTGACCACATTGGGTGTGGAATCAAGCAGCCTAAGCCCGAAGGCGTTCATCACCTCTACAAAGAAAGAAGAGAAGGGTGGACTGAAAGCACATTTGCACCCTTGGTGGTTTTGGTAATTCATAACAATATATATCTCATTGAACTAATGTCCATTCAAGATTAAGATTTCAGGATGTTCAATGATTGGCATGGCATGGACTAGAGATGTGGACCCCTCAAAATGCTAAGGACAAGGATTGGTAAAAGATCAAGACTCTACATTTTTGGTTTAGTGATCCCAGATCACATTGAGTCCATAGGAAAGCCAATACTATTAAAAGGGGATGAGGTGTTGCTTAATGGTCTTTTTGCTCAAGTGCTTAGTGACAGTACTCCTAAACCCTCAACCACTCTCTAACCAAATATGTCCTAAGCATATATTTCAACTCGGCCACACTGATATTTCCTATCCGGCCCCACCGAGTTCATCCAAGACTTAGCCACTGCCAAAACCCTAACAAATCGGATCCACCGAAATGGATCTTGGTCCCACCGAGATGGCCTTGCCAACTCTCTGTAATCATTTGCACTTACTTCGGTCTCACCAAGTTTTGCAAATCGGTCTCACCGAGAAGGCTTGCCAACTCTCTGTTGCCTTATTGCTTTACTTCGGTCCTACCGAGTTGATGCAATCGGTGCCACCGAGATGAGGTTTGCCCTAGCCATTGCACTTCGGTCCATCCGAGTTGTTCGTATTGGTCCCACCGAGATTCCTTAAGTTCATATCTTTTACACAGTTCGGTGCTACCGAGATTATCGTTTTGGTGCCACCGAGTTGGGTCAAAAGTGTGTAACGGTTGGATTTTGTGTGGAGGCTACATATACCCCTCCACCACATCCTTCTCAGTAAGGAGAGCCATCAGAACATGCCTACACTTCCACCATACATTTTCTGAGAGAACCTCCTACTCATGTGTTGAGATCAAGCTATTCCATTCCTACCATTTGAACCTTGATCTCTAGCCTTTCCCAAGTTGCTTTCCACTCAAATCCCTCTTCCACCATAGCCAAATCTGTGAGGAGTAGTTTGAGTGCTGGGAAGACTATCATTTGAAGCACAAGAGCAAGGAGTTCATCAACAACACACCGTCTATTACCTTTTGGAGAGTGGAGTCTCCTAGAATGGTTAGGTGTCACTTGGGAGCCTGCAACATGATGTGGAGTTGAACCAAGGAGTTTGTAAGGGCAAGGAGATCGCCTACTTCGTGAAGATCCACCCCGAGTGAGGCTAGTCCTTCGTGGACGTAAGCCATGGTGGAATAGACAAGGTTGCTTCTTCGTGGACCCTTCGTGGGTGGAGCCCTCCGTGGACTCGCGTAGCCGTTACCCTTCGTGGGTTGAAGTCTCCATCAACGTGGACGTACGATAGCACCACCTATCGGAACCACGCCAAAAACCACCGTGTCTTCATTGCGTATGAAATCTCCGATCCCCTCCTGTACTTACATATGCAATTGTTTACTTTCCGCTGCTATACTCTTAGAATTGCATGTGTAGGGTGATACTTGACATGTACTATTGCTAAAATCTGCCCACAACTAAAATTGGGAAAAGGTTAGGTTTTATTTGGTCAAGTAGTCTAATCACCCCCCCCTCTAGACATACTTTCGATCCTACAAGTAGTATCAGAGGTTTGGTCTCCGTAAAGCCTTGATTTCCATTGCTTTGGTGATCATAGCCTTGGTTTCACAACCTAGGAGAGTATGGCGTCTAGTGAGGGTAACTATCACCGTAGAGGTCCATATTTTGATGGTACAAACTTTGCTAGTTGGAAACATAAGATGAAAATGCATATTCTTCGTCATAACCTCGCCGTTTGGGCTGTTGTTCGTGTTGGCTTGCTAGGTGACTTCTTTGAGGATGGCAAGGAACCGGATCGTGAAGCAACCCCGGAAGAATTGAAGATGTTGCAATACAATGCTCAAGCTTGTGACATTCTATTCAACGGTCTATGTCCCGAAGAATTCAAATCAGCCGCCTCGAGAATGCAAAGGAAATTTGGGATACTTTGGCTGATATGCATGAGGGTACCGAGTCCGTCAAGGAATCTAACTTGGATGTGCTTCAAAGTCAACTTGACAAGTTCAAGATGAAGGATGGTGAAGGAGTCGCTGAGATGTACTCTAGGCTTGCTCTAATCACAAATGAGATTACCGGCTTAGGAAGTGAAGAGATGACCGACAAATTCATCATCAAGAAGATACTTAGAGCTTTGGATGGAAAATATGATACCGTCTGCACATTGATCCAAATGATGCCAAATTACAAAGATCTCAAGCCCACGGAAGTCATTGTAAGGATTGTTGCTCATGAAATGTCACTCAAGGACAAAGAGGAGCTGCACAACAAATCAAGTGGTGCTTACAAATTCTCAACCGATGCTCCAACAACTTCAAGTGACAAGCTACTATCCAATGAAGAGATTAGCCTAATGGTGAAAAGGTTCAACAAGTTCTACAAGAACAAAGGGAAAGAGAGAAGCTCTAGCTCAAGACATTGTGAGAGAAGATCATCAAGTCGTGACCGTAATTGTTACAATTGTGGGAAGCCCAGACACTACTCCAATGAGTGTACGGCTCCCTACAAGAAAAGAGACGAATCACCAAGAGGAAGACATAGAAGAGATGAATCACCTCATAAGGAGAGAAGGAGTAGAGATGATCGTTATGAACGAAGACACTCTCGAAGAAGCAAGGATTCGGAGAGGAAGGACAAGTCATCAAGGAGCTACACAAGAAGAAGACATCAAGCTCATGTTGGTGAATGGGTTTCTGTAGGATCGAAAGTATGTCTAGAGGGGGGTGATTAGACTACTTGACCAAATAAAACTTAACCTTTTCCCAGATTTTAGTTGTAGGCAGATTTTAGCGATAGTACATGTCAAGCATCACCCTACACATGCAATTCTAAGAGTATAGCAGCGGAATGTAAGCAATTGCATATGTATGTAGAGAGGGGATAGGAGATTTCAAACGCAATGAAGACACGGCGGTTTTTGGCGTGGTTCCGATAGGTGGTGCTATCGTACATCCACGTTGATGGAGGCTTCAACCCACGAAGGGTAACGGCTGCGCGAGTCCACGGAGGGCTCCACCCACGAAGGGTCCACGAAGAAGCAACCTTGCCTATTCCACCATGGCTTACGTCCACGAAGGACTAGCCTCACTCGGGGTAGATCTTCACGAAGTAGGCGATCTCCTTGCCCTTACAAACTTCTTGGTTCAACTCCACATCTGGTTGGAGGCTCCCAAGCGACACCTAACCAATCTAGGAGACACCACTCTCCAAAAGGTAATAGACGGTGTGTTGTTGATGAACTCCTTGCTCTTGTGCTGCAAATGATAGTCTTCCCAGCACTCAATCAACTCCTCACAGATTTGGCTATGGTGGAAAAGAGATTTGAGTGGAAAGCAACTTGGGAAAGGCTAGAGATCAACGTTCAAATGATAGGAATGGAATATCTTGATCTCAACACATGAGTAGGTGGTTCTCTCTCAGAAAATGAATGGTGGAAGTGTAGGCACATTCTGATGGCTCTCCTTACTGAGAAGGATGGGGTGGAGGGGTATATATAGCCTCCACACAAAATCCAACCGTTACACACTTTTGACCCAACTCGGTGGCATCGAAACGATAATCTCGGTAGCACCGAACTGTGTAAAAGATATGAAATTTAGGAATCTCGGTGGGACCGATACGAACAACTCGGATGGACCGAAGTGCAATGGCTTAGGGCAATCCTCATCTCGGTGGCACCGATTGCATCAACTCTGTAGGACCGAAGTGAAGCAATAAGGCAACAGAGAGTTGGCAAGCCATCTCGGTGAGACCGAAGTAAATGCAAACGATTACAGAGAGTTGGCAAGGCCATCTCGGTGGGACCGAGATCCATTTCGGTGGATCCGATTTGTTAGGGTTTGGCAGTGGCTAAGTCTTGGATGAACTCGGTGGGGCTGGATTGGAAATTTCGGTGGGGCCGAGTTGGACTTTGGGTTTAGGACATATTTGTGCAGAGTGAGTGGTTGAGGGTTTAGGAATACTGTCACTAAGCACTTTGAGCAAAAAGACCATTAAGAAACACCTCATCCCCTTTTAATAGTATTGGCTTTCCTATGGACTCAATGTGATCTTGGATCACTAAACCAAAAATGTAGAGTCTTGATCTTTGCCAATTTTTGTCCTTAGCATTTTGAGGGGTCCACTTCTCTAGTCGATGCCATGCCAATCATTGAACATCCTGAAATCTTAATCTTGAATGGACATTAGTTCAATTAGATATATGTTGTTATGAATTACCGAAACCACCAAGGGAGCAAATGTGCTTTCAATCTCCCCCTTTTTGGTAATTGATGACAACATATAGATCAAAGCTTCGACAGATGATTAAGTAAATGAAATACATCGTCGCTTTGAAAAGTATGTGATAAGCAAGAGCTCCCCCTAAATTTGTGCATTATTAAAGATTTGCGTTTGAATGCAAATGCACAATCGATTAGGCTTGTGGGTTACTCTTCCATGTCACATACATCTTGGTGGAGCGCGCAAAATGATATGATTGGACAGGTAAGCACGCATCACCAACATAAGTAATTGATCATACAAGATAATAGTAGAGATAAACATGGAATATCACAATAGGCATAATATGATCAATCACCATCGTATCTCACAAGTATAAACGACATAATACTGTAGCAAGCACACACATAACAGAGAATCAACGAACGATCAAACAAGTAGCAAAGGAAACTCTCGAAGCAAATCCAAAAACAAGAAACTCTCTCTCTCGAAACCTATGATCTATACAGATTCTCCCCCTTTGGCAACAAGTACCAAAAAGTTCGAATCGTATAGCACTAGTCGGCTCTCTAGGCACGGTCCTCCGAAGGCGATCTCCCGCTGGCGGCTCCGGTGTGCGTAGACGGCGTTGAGATGAGAGCGTCCGTGAATGCTTCTACTGACGACTGCTGGACTGGTGGAGTGGAGACCTACTGTGGCACTATGGCTGTGGTGGCTGGTGCAGATACTGTGGTCCGTGGATCCACAACTGGTATCGCAGCTGACCTGGTAGTCCTAGGCACTGACTGAAACTGCTCTGTAGTCGATCTCTCATCTTCACTGTCATCTGATCTGGCAAGCTTGACAGCATCGATATCTCCTTGCAGCTGTTCCACTGAAGTCTGAATCTCAGTCACTTTGACATCCAAGTCATGAAACTTTGTCTCAATAATCCGCTCAAAACTAGCCTGGGTTTGGGTGAGGTTGGCCAGACTTCAAGTAGATATTGCATTTGGTCTTTTGGTGTCTTGAGATTCGCAATTGGAGCATTGGGAGCTGCTGCTTCCTGAACTGCTTTAGCTTCTTGTGCTTTGCGGATTTCCTCTTGAGCTTGGGCAGAAGTGGGATGCGAAGGATCCATCACTATGACATTGTCCTCAAAGTCTAGACGGAGTGGCAGATGCTCTCGATCAAGAAGATACGTGCTGGTTCCAACTTTGGAATTGATCAACACCGGAATATGTGGAGCATAACCACATGATCTCTTCTGATCTGCTGCTGTCCTCTTGATAGTCTTTACTATCAGGCTCATCACCTTGAATTTCTGAGGTGTGTCAAATAAGTGCAGCAAGTTGATGGAGTGGCCACGAATCATCTTATCATCTCCTGACTTGGGTAACAAGGTGTACCGCAAGATTGTGTTTGAGGTGGCCAGACCGGGTAGCAAATGCTTCACTGATCCAAGCTTGTGTGTTTCAAGATCCTCCTGGGGTATAGCAGTGTACATGTTCTTCATGGAATTGTGATCAAACTTGAGCTTGGCATAAACATCATAATCATCATCTTCTTCCTTGGGTGCACCAAGAAGATTTGCCCACTCAGAAATAGTTGATTGATATCTAATGCCTTCAGTCATCCACACTATGCGACCATCTGGATAGAAATGTGCTGTGGAGTATAATTGCATAACCATCTCATCGTTCCACTTAGTCAATTTATTCCCAACAAATTCATCAACACCTGCAATTCTGAAGCTTTCATGCACATGGGGAAAATAATCCTCGTTCTCATCAATGTATTCCCAGTCCACCCATCTCATGTCACTGACTATGGGCTTTTTATCAAGCAAAACTGTCTCATAGAAATCATGTTGCTCACAGGTGTGAAAGCGGTAATCACAAGCAGTCCTCCTCCTCACAGCATAGGGATCTGTCAATCTCCATTGACGCAGTCCTTTGTCCTTTCTCAACATCATGTTTTCAGCTACTGGGTGTACGTTGTCATGTTCTGGAATCTTGGGCTTCAATTTTCTGAGCACTAGAGGCTCTTCATCAACAGTTGATTCAGGCACTGGGGCCTTGTTCTTCTCTGCAGCTGATATGTTTCTGGTTGATCTCTTGGGTGCTGGTGCCTTAGGCTTGGACTTGGGAGGTGCAGCAGTCTTGATAGCATCAGACATGAGCTTCTGTGCTTTTGCAGGGGGTGCAGCAACAGGCTCATCCTCCTCTTCTTCTTCCTCATCCATCATCATAGTAGGTCTGCCAATCACTCGGGCAAAAGATTTCCTTACTCTTTTCTTCTTCGCACCTGAAGCTGCCTCACTAGGCTCTTGCATAGTCTGCTTTGGAACTTTCTTCACAGCAATTTTCTCTTTGACAGAAGTAGGCTTTGTGCTGTACTCCTTAGCTAGCACTACTCTCTTCTTCTTTTGTGCAGTTTCACTTGCAACCAAGTCCTCATCCTCACTGTCTGAGGTTTTCTTCTTCCATGTTCTGGTTGCTACTTTAGGAAGATCTGGAGAGCTTCTCTCTCCCTCATAGTAACTTTCATTATGGCTTGATCCTTCACTTTGTTCTTCATGCTGCTCTGACCTGTTTTGACTGTCACTGACATCAGACATCTTGCTGAGCTGACCCTGTGAATAGATAGGTATGGGTAGAGTAGATGAGTCATCACAAAAAGCAGATAGTTTTTCATAAAAATGAGTTCAAACTTTAGTTCTAGGTTTTCACAGAATGCAGTTCGGATGGACCGAGTTGGTAATCTCGGTGACACCGAAGCACACTACAGAGACATGGCACGCCATTTCGGTCTAACCGAGATGGGTTTCGGTGGCTCCGAGATGCTAGGGTTTCACAGAGACGTTACTTTCGGTCTTACCGATTCGCACAACTCGGTGGCATCGAGATGTACTTGTGCTACGGCCAGGGCCAAATCGGTGGAACCGAAAATTCCTATTCGGTCGGTCCAAGATGCATTCGGCGGAAACCTAACCCTAAATTTTTTGCTCGAGTCTCGTTCAAACGAACTAATCTGGTGGAAAATGAATTGCATTCGTGGCAAGATTACAGGCTATCCAATCGTGCATTGAATCGGAAAAGGGAAGCACGAAAGGGGTCGAAACTCACCCTAACTCGGTGGAGTTCCTCTACGGCGGCAACGGTGGTGGAGATTACCGTTGACGGCGACGGAGTCCTGTGGCGAGGGCGCACAGGCGACGACGACGACGATCCGGAGACCAAAGGGGCGGCAGCAATGGGGCGCGAGCGCGTGACGTTTGAAGAAATTTTCAACCGCACGGTTCACTGGGAATATATACCCATTAGCTGTCGGTGGCACCGAGTGGAACAAATCGGTAGCACCGAGACGTGCAACTGCTTGCAGTTACAGCAACTCGGTCCGACCGAGTTGGTCTAATCGGTAGCACCGAGATGAAAACCTAGATCAGTCTAAGTGCTTTAGGTTCGACCGAGTTTGAGTGGGTTGGTCAGACCGAAATCAATTAGAAGGTTTTGGAGGTTTAGCCCTTCCAGATCGGTGGCTCCGAGTGCTCCTCACCCGGAGGGTCCGAAAATGACTTGTTCAATTTTTGTGATGCAGCAAGAATGGAATTTGAGACAAGAAAGCATAGATAGCTAGAGAAGGTTCTTAGGCATTCTTGTACATCCACTTGGCCAGAAAAACCAAGACATTCAAAACAACAAATGGATGTCCTCGAATGATGAAATCATGCAAACCAACATGCTCACACAATAAGATTGCAAATGAAATATGTTTCAAACATGCACAACCAAATCTAGCATCTATCAAACAATGGCGATGACTAGGTCATCTATATATGAGTATATTAACTTAGGAGCCAAATGAGAACATTTGATCACAGGTCATACTCATCGTTTAAGCACAAGTGGGGTTACCACTTTTACATAAAGCATTAATGTGTTCACACCATTAGAGTTGCTTTAGCTCAATTCTTTAGAGCAAAGCTCCCACTAGATGTGATATCCCCCCTAAGAGGGTTGAACTAACCTTGGGTTTTGTCGATGATGACTTCATGTAGATGTTGAAGATGTGGATGCTCAATGTTGATGTAGACCATCAAGAGTTGGGAGCAATCCTTCGGAGTTTTGTGCTTTCAATACCTACATGGGTTAGTCCCACACAAGGAACATACAAGGATATCCATAGACATAGAGTGAAATACACATATGATGATGTCCATGAATGCATTGATTACCTTGTCCCTTGCCTTACCAACAAGAGGGTTTGTGACTCCATGAACTAGTGCAAAATGTGAAGGTTGGTTGCACAAGTCCTTGCCATGAAGAATATGAGTGAAGTTTGTTGGCGGAGTCACCCTCAAGAACTCTCTAGTTCTTATTCTTTTGGGCCCACATCAACTTGATGGGAATCCTTGGAGTTGTAGTAGCACTTGATGAAGTCTTGGGAACCCACTTGACCATGGCTTGAGGAGCTTCTTCAAATCAGTCAATCTCTTCTTGAAGCTTGTCCTTGCCTTTTAGCTTGTGGTCTTGTAATGGAAGGTCTTCTTGAGCTTGTGTTCCCTTGAAGGAAGTAGGATCATACTTCTCTTGTTGAGGAACAAACTTCGTCTTGGGGTATTGACCTTCTTCCCATTCAACTCCATCGGCATTGAACTTTTGTTCAAAACCAACACCTTGGTTCTTCCGATGCCTTCCTTGCTTGCGTACAATTTCCTCAAATTCTTTACTCCCGGCAAGGCTCTTGTAGACACCTTTTTCAATAATTCTTTTCAATAGCATATTTTCTTGCTCAAGTGTAACTTGGCTAAGAGAATCGTTAGTGGAATCAATAGAACAACTAGAAGCAACAATATTGGATTTAGCATTGTTATTGTTACTACTAGAGGTAGAACCATTTTTACCCTTGTTGCTAGTTTGCTTAGGTTTAACTTGTGGCATAAAGGTAGACAAGAGTAAACGTTTGGCAAGATATGAAGAACTCTTCTTTCGAAGATCGTCATTGATAGCTTTAAGAAACTCATGCTCTTGCTCTAAATTTAGCTTCTCAAAGCGTAGCTTCTCATGAGTTCTTAGAAGTTCTCTATGATCCTCTTGAGTTTTTTCATGAGCTAACTTAAGAGCATTTAGTTCTTTAGTTAGACGCTCAATCTCCTTCACAGCATTGTCACTCGTTTCCTCTTGACTATCATGATTACTAGCATTTTCATTATAGCTCACATCACTAGCCCTATCAATAAGTAGATCATCATCACCAAGCAAATCATCTTCATCACTATTAAAATCAAGGTACTCGGGGTGTGATACCTTAGGGCCTTTTGCCATGAAGCTTCTTCCAATTCCTTCATTTGGTGAGTCAAATAGATCGTAGGAGTTGGATGACATAAGTGCAAGTCCTGCAACACCTTCATCTTGACTATAGTCGGAGTTGGAGTGATAACTTCTCTCGAAGTGGTTGTCGGAGTCGGAGCCGAAAACCCATTCACCAACATGAGCTTGATGTCTTCTTCTTGTGTAGCTCCTTGATGACTTGTCCTTCCTCTCCGAATCCTTGCTTCTTCGAGAGTGTCTTCGTTCATACTAATCATCTCCACTCCTTCTCTCTTTACGAGGTGATTCATCTCTTCTATGTCTTCCTCTTGGTGATTCGTCTCTTTTCTTGTAGGGAGCCATGCACTCATTTGAGTAGTGTCCGGGCTTCCCGCAATTGTAGCAATTACGGTCACGACTTGATGATCTTCTCTCATAATGTCTTGAGCTAGAGCTTCTTTCTTTTCCTTTGTTCTTGTAGAACTTGTTGAACCTTTTCACCATTAGGCTTATCTCTTCATTGGATACTAGCTTGTCACTTGAAGTTGTTGGAGCATCGGTTGAGGCTTTGTAAGCAACACTTGACTTGTTGTGCAGCTCCTCTTTGTCCTTGAGTGACATTTAATGAGCGACAATCCTTCCAATGACTTCCGTGGGCTTGAGATCTTTGTAATTTGGCATCATTTGGATCAAAGTGCAGACGGTATCATACTTTCCATCCAAAGCTCTAAGGATCTTCTTGATGATGAATTTGTCGGTCATCTCTTCACTTCCTAAGCCGGCAATCTCATTTGTGATGAGAGCAAGCCTAGAGTACATCTCTGCAACTCCTTCACCATCCTTCATCTTGAACTTGTCAAGTTGACTTTGAAGCACATCCAACTTAGATTCCTTGACGGACTCGGTACCCTCATGCATATCAACCAAAGTATCCCAAATTTCCTTTGCATTCTTGAGGCGGCTGATTTTGTTGAATTCTTCGGGACATAAACCGTTGAATAGAATGTCACAAGCTTGAGCATTGTATTGCAACATCTTCAACTCTTCCGCGGTTGCCTCACGATCCGGTTCCTTGCCATCCTCAAAGAAGTCACCTTGCAAGCCAACACGAACAACAGCCCAAATGGCAGGGTTATGACCAAGAATATGCATTTTCATCTTATGTTTCCAACTAGCAAAGTTTCTACCATCAAAATATGGACCTCTACGGTGATAGTTACCCTCACTAGACGCCATACTCTCCTAGGTTGTGAAACCAAGGCTATGATCACCAAAGCAATGGAAATCAAGGCTTACGGAGACCAAAGCTCTGATACCACTTGTAGGATCAAAAGTACGTCTAGAGGGGGGGTGATTAGACTACTTGACCAAATAAAACTTAACCTTTTCCCAGATTTTAGTTGTAGGCAGATTTTAGCGATAGTACATGTCAAGCATCACCCTACACATGCAATTCTATGAGTATAGTAGCAGAATGTAAGCAATTGCATATGTATGTAGAGAGGGGATAGGAGATTTCAAACGCAATGAAGACACGGCGGTTTTTGGCGTGGTTCCGATAGGTGGTGCTATCGTACGTCCACGTTGATGGAGGCTTCAACCCATGAAGGGTAACGGCTGCGCGAGTTCACGGAGGGCTCCACCCACGAAGGGTCCACGAAGAAGCAACCTTGCCTATTCCACCATGGCTTACGTCCACGAAGGACTAGCCTCACTCGGGGTAGATCTTCACGAAGTAGGCGATCTCCTTGCCCTTACAAACTTCTTGGTTCAACTCCACATCTGGTTGGAGGCTCCCAAGCGACACCTAACCAATCTAGGAGACACCACTCTCCAAAAGGTAATAGACGGTGTGTTGTTGATGAACTCCTTGCTCTTGTGCTGCAAATGATAGTCTTCCCAGCACTCAATCAACTCCTCACAGATTTGGCTATGGTGGAAAAGAGATTTGAGTGGAAAGCAACTTGGGAAAGGCTAGAGATCAACGTTCAAATGATAGGAATGGAATATCTTGATCTCAACACATGAGTAGGTGGTTCTCTCTCAGAAAATGAATGGTGGAAGTGTAGGCACATTCTGATGGCTCTCCTTACTGAGAAGGATGGGGTGGAGGGGTATATATAGCCTCCACACAAAATCCAACCGTTACACACTTTTGACCCAACTCGGTGGCATCGAAACGATAATCTCGGTAGCACCGAACTGTGTAAAAGATATGAAATTTAGGAATCTCGGTGGGACCGATACGAACAACTCGGATGGACCGAAGTGCAATGGCTTAGGGCAATCCTCATCTCGGTGGCACCGATTGCATCAACTCTGTAGGACCGAAGTGAAGCAATAAGGCAACAGAGAGTTGGCAAGCCATCTCGATGAGACCGAAGTAAATGCAAACGATTACAGAGAGTTGGCAAGGCCATCTCGGTGGGACCGAGATCCATTTCGGTGGATCCGATTTGTTAGGGTTTGGCAGTGGCTAAGTCTTGGATGAACTCGGTGGGGCCAGATTGGAAATTTTGGTGGGGACGAGTTGGACTTTGGGTTTAGGACATATTTGGGCAGAGTGAGTGGTTGAGGGTTTAGGAATACTATCACTAAGCACTTTGAGCAAAAAGACCATTAAGCAACACCACATCCCCTTTTAATAGTATTGGCTTTCCTATGGACTCAATGTGATCTTGGATCACTAAACCAAAAATGTAGAGTCTTGATCTTTGCCAATTTTTGTCCTTAGCATTTTGAGGGGTCCACTTCTCTAGTCCATGCCATGCCAATCATTGAACATCCTGAAATCTTAATCTTGAATGGACATTAGTTCAATGAGATATATGTTGTTATGAATTACCAAAACCACCAAGGGTGCAAATGTGCTTTCAGTTTCCGGCTCCGACTCCGACAACCACTCTGAGAGAAGTTATCACTCCAACTCCGACTATAGTCAAGCTGAAGGTGTTGCCGGACTTGCACTAGTGTCATCCAACTCCTATGATCTATTTGACTCACCAAATGAAGGAATTGGAAGATGCTTCATGGCAAAAGGCCCCAAGGTATCACACCCCAAGTATCTTGATTTCAATAGTGATGAAGATGATTTGCTTGGTGATGATGATTTACTTGTTGACAAGGATTGTAATGTGAGCTATAATGAAAATGCTAGTAATCATGATAGTCAAGAGGAAACGAGTGACAATGCTGTGAAGGAGATTAGTGTCTAACTAAAGAACTAAATGCTCTTAAGTTAGCTCATGAAACAACTCAAGAGGATCATAGAGAACTTCTAAGAACTCATGAGAAGCTACGCTTCGAGAAGCGAAATTTAGAGCAAGAGCATGAGTTTCTTAAACCTATCAATGATGATCTTCGAAAGAAGAGTTCTTCATATCTTGCTAAGCGTTTACTCTTGTCTACCTTTATGCCACAAGTTAAACCTAAGCAAACTAGCAACAAGGGTAAAAATGGTTCTACCTCTAGTAGTAATAATAACAATGCTAAATCCAACATTGTTGCTTCTAGTAGTTCTATTAATTCCACTAACGATTCTCTTAGCCAAGTTACACTTGAGCAAGAAAGTATGCTATTGAAAGGAATTATAGAAAAAGGTGTCTACAAGAGTCTTGCTGGGAGTAAGCAATTCGAGGAAATTGTACGCAAGCAAGGGAGGCACCGGAAGAACCAAGGTGTTGGTTTTGAACAAAAGTTCAATGCCGATGGAGTTGAGTGGGAAGAAGATCAATACCCCAAGACGAAGGTTGTTCCTCAACAAGAGAAGTATGATCCTACATCCTTCAAGGGAACACAAGCTCAAGAAGATCTTCCACCACAAGACCACAAGCTAAAAGGCAAGGACAAGCTTCAAGAAGAGATTGATTCATTTGGAGAAGCTCCTCAAGCCATGGTCAAGTGGGTTCCCAAGACTTCATCAAGTTCTACTTCATCAAGTGCTACTACAACTCCAAGGATTCCCATCAAGTTGATGTGGGTCCAAAATAAGAAGAACTAGAGAGTTCTTGAGGGTGACTCCGCCAACAAACTTCACTCATATTATTTATGGCAAGGACTTGTGCAACCAACTTCCACATTTTGCACTAATTCATGGAGTTACAAACCCTGTTGTTGGTAAGGCAAGGGACAAGGTATTCAATGCATTCATGGACATCATCATATGTGAATTTCACTCTATGTCTATGGATATCCTTGTATGTTCCTTGTGTGGGACTAACCCATGTAGGTATTGAAAGCACAAAACTCCAAAGGATTGCTCCCAACTCTTGATGGTCTACATCAACATTGAGCATCCACATCTTCAACATCTACATGAAGTCATCATCGACAAAACCCAAGGTTAGTTCATCCCTCTTAGGGGGTATATCACATCTAGGGGGAGCTTTGCTCTAAACAATTGAGCTAAAGCAACTCTAATGGTGTGAACACATCAATGCTTTATGTAAAAGTGGTAACCCCACTTGTGCTTAAACGATGAGTATGACCTATGATCAAATGTTCTCATTTGGCTCCTAAGTCAATATACTCATATATAGATGACCTAGTCATCGCCATTGCTTGATAGATGCTAGAATTGGTTGTGCATGTTTGACACATATTTCATTTGCTATCTTATTGTGTGAGCATGTTGGTTTGCATGTTTTCATCATTCGAGGACATCCATTTGTTGTTTTGATTTTCTTGTTTTTTCCGGCCAAGTGGATGTACAAGAATGCCTAAGTACCTTCTCTAGCTATCTATTCTTTCTTGTGTCAGATTCTATTCTTGCTGCATCACAAAAATTGAACAAGTCATTTTCAGACCCTCCGGGTGAGGAGCACTCGGAGCCACCGATCTGAAAGGCTGAACCTCCAAAACCTTCTATCTGATTTCGGCCGAACCAATTCACTCAAACTCGGTCCAACCGAAATCACTTAGATTGATCTAGGTTTTCCATCTCGGTGCAACCGAATTGAACCATTTCAGAGCCACCGATGTGCTAAACTGCGTGCAGTTACACATATCGGTGCCACCGAGTTGTTCAACTCGGCACCACCGATAGCGTACGGGTATATATATCGCGCGGACCGAACGGTTGAAATTTCTCGACCCCACTCACTCCCGCTCCCCGTTGCTCTCGTCGCCCTTCGTCTTCGGACTTCGCCGTCGTCTCCAGCGCGCCCTCGCCGCCGGATTCCACCGCCGTCAACGGCAATCTGCCCCGCTGTTGCCGCCGTAGAGGATCTCCACCAAGTTAGGGTGAGATTCGATCCCTCTCGTGCTCCCATTTCCGATTCAATGCACGATTGGACTGCCTGAATTCATGCCACGGATTGAGAACTCCTGTTACACTACAAACTCCGTAGATTAGATGCGAGTAAAAATTTTAGGTTTATATTTCCGCCGAATGCATCTCGGACCGACCGATTCGAAATTTTCGGTCCTACCGATTTGGCCTCTGGCCGTAGCACTAGTACATCTCGGTGCCACCGAGTTGTATGAATCGGTGAGACCGAAAGTAAATATCAGTGAAACCCTAGCAACTCGGAGTCACCGAAACCCATCTCGGTCTGACCGAAGTGGTGTGCAAGGTTTCTGTAGTGTGCTTCGGTATCACCGAGATGATCAGCTCGGTCCATCCGAAATGCATCCTATGAAAACTTGAAACTAAGAGTTGAACTCAAATTTTATGAAAAATCTTTGCTTTTTGTGATGACTCATCTACTCTGCCCATACCTATCTATTCACAGGGTCAGCTCAGCAAGATGTCAGACAGCAGTGACAGTCATAACAGATCTGAACAGCATGCAGAAATGAGTGAAGGGTCAAGTCCAGCAGAAAGTTTCTATGAGGGAGAGAGGAGCTCTCCAGATCTTCCTAAAGCTGCAACCAAAACAAGGAAGAAGAAAACCTGAGATAGTGAGGATGAAGATTTTGTTGCAAGTGAAGCTGCAACTAAGAAAAAGAGAATAGTGCTTGCTAAGGAGTACAGCACCAAACCATCCACTGCCAAAGAGAGGACTGCTGTGAGGAAAGTGCCAAAGCAGACTATGCAATTCACTCTTGAAGAGCGTAGTGACACAGAACCAGCTGCAGGTGGCAAGAAGAAGAGAATAAGGAAAACTACTGCCCGTGTGATTGGCAGACCCTCCATGATGATTGAGGAGGAGGAAGAGGAGGAAGAGCCATAACCCACTGCACCTCCAGCCAAGTCTCAGAAACTTATGTCTGATGCAATCAAGACTTCTACCCCCAAGTCCAAGCCTAAGGTGTCAGCACCAAAGAGATCAACCAGAAACATATCAGCTACCGAGAAGAACAAGGCCCCAGTGCCAGAGTCAAATGTTGATGAAGAGCCACTAGTGCTCAGAAAATTGAAGCCAAAGATACCAGACCATGACAACGCACAGCCAGTTGCGGAGAACATGATGCTGAGGAAGGATAAAGGACTGCGTCAGTGGAGACAGTCAGATCCTTATGCTATAAGGAGAAGGACAACATGTGATTACCGCTTTCACACTCGTGAACAACAAGATTTTTATGAGACAGTATTGCTTGACAAGAAGCCCATAGTCAGTGACATGAAATGGGTGGACTGGAAATATATTGATGCAAATGAAGACTATTTCCCCCATGTCCATGAGAGCTTCAGGATTGCAGGAGTTGACGAGTTTGTTGGACAGAAGTTGACCAAGTGGAATGACGAAATGGTCATGCAATTCTACTCTACACCACACTTCTATCCAGATGGCCGCATTATATGGATGACTGAGGGTATAAGATACCAGTCTACCATCTCTGAGTGGGCAAGTCTTCTTGGTGCTCCCAAGGAAGAGGATGATGACATAGACATTTATGCTAAGCTCAAGATGGATCACAACTCCATGGCCAACATGTACACTGTAATTCCTTAGAAGGACCTTGAAACTCATAAACTTGGATCAGTGAAGCATCTGCTCCCAGGATTAGCCACAACGAACACCATCTTGCGGTACACTCTGCTACCCAAGTCAGGAGATGACAAAATGATTCGTGGCCACTCCATCAATTTGCTGCATTTGTTTGATACACCTCAGAAATTCAAGCTGATGAGCCTGATAGTAGAGACTATCAAGAGGACTACAGCAGATCAGAAGAGATCGTGCGGATATGCTCCACATATTAAGATATTGATCAATTCCAAGGTTGGAACCAGCACATATCTTCTTGATCGAGAGCACTTGCCACTCCGTCCTGAGTTTGAGGACAATGTGATCGTGATGGATCCTTCGCATCCCACTTCAGCACAAGCCCAAGAGAAGATTCGCAAAGCCGAATAAGCAAAAGCAGCTCAGGAGGCATCAGCTCCAAATGCTCCAATTGCCAATCTCAAGACACCCAAGGACCAAATGACATATCTGCTTGAAGCCACTCTGAGGATTGAGCGAAGTTTGGCCAACCTCACCCAGACCCAGGCTAGTTTTGAGCGGATTATTGAGACTAAATTTCATGATCTAGATGTCAAGGTGACAGAGATTCAGACTACAGTGGAGCAGCTATAGAAAGATGTTGATGCTGTCAGGACAGCCCCATCAGATGACAGTGGAGATGACAAACTAACCACAGAGCGGCTTCAGACAGTGCCCAGAGCAGCCAGGTCTGCTGCAATACCAGTTGTGGATCCACGGACCACAGTATCTGCACCAGCTGCTACTGCCACAGTGCCACCTCAGGTCTCTACTCCACTAGCCCAGCAAACATCTGCAGAAGCATTCGCGGATGCTCTTCTCTCAACGCCGTCTACGCACACTGGAGCCACTAGCAGGAGATCGCCTTCAGGAGCTTCGGAGGACCGTGCCTAGAGTGCCGATTAGTCCTTTACCTCTTCGATCTTTTTGGTACTTGTTGCCAAAGGGGGAGAATTTGTATAGATCATAGGCTTCGAGAGAGAGTGTTCTGCTTTTATTTGCTCGAGTTCTTTTGCTACTTATTTGCTTGTCCGTACTTTGTTTTATGTGTGTGCTTGCTACAGTGCTTGTGAGATACTATGTTGATTGATCATACTATGCTTACTGTGATGATCTATGTTTATCTTTACCTTTATCTTGTATGATCATTCATTTGTGTTGGTGATGCGTGCCTATTATTCCAATCATATCTTTTTACGTGCTCCACCAAGATGTATGTGACATGGAAGAGTGACCCATGAGCCAAATCGATTGTGCATTTGCATTCAAACGCAAATCTTTAATAATGCTCAAATTTAGGGGGAGCTCTTGCTTATCACATACTTCTCAAAGCGAGGATGCATTTCATTCATTTAATCATTTGTCGAAGCTTTGATCTATATGTTGTCATCAATTACCAAAAAGGGGGAGATTGAAAGCACATTTGCTCCCTTGGTGGTTTTGGTAATTCATAACAACATATATCTCATTGAACTAATGTCCATTTAAGATTAAGATTTTAGGATGTTCAATGATTGGCATGGCATGGACTAGAGATGTGGATCCCTCAAAATGCTAAGGACAAGGATTGGCAAAAGATCAAGACTCTACATTTTTGGTTTAGTGATCCAAGATCACATTGAGTCCATAGGAAAGCCAATACTATTAAAAGGGGATGAGGTGTTGCTTAATGGTCTTTTTGCTCAAGTGCTTAGTGACAGTACTCCTAAACCCTCAACCACTCTCTCTAACCAAATATGTCCTAAACCTACATTCCAACTCGGCCCCACCGATATTTCCCATCCGGCCCCACCGAGTTCATCCAAGACTTAGCCACTGCCAACACCCTAACAGATCGGATCCACCGAAATGGATCTCGGTCTCACCGAGATGGCCTTGCCAACTCTCTGTAATCGTTTGCACTTACTTCGGTCTCACCGAGTTTGGCAAATCGGTCTCACCGAGATGGCTTGCCAACTCTTTGTTGCCTTATTGCTTCACTTCGGTCCTACCGAGTTGATGCAATCGGTGCCACCGAGATGAGGTTTGCCCTAGCCATTGCACTTCGGTCCATCCGAGTTGTTCGTATCGGTCCCACCAAGATTCCTTAAGTTCATATCTTTTACACAGTTCGGTGCTACCGAGATTATCGTTTCGGTGCCACCGAGTTGGGTCAAAAGTGTGTAACGGTTGGATTTTGTGTGGAGGCTATATATGCCCCTCCACCACATCCTTATCAGTAAGGAGAGCCATCAGAACGTGCCTACACTTCCACCATACATTTTCTGAGAGAGAACCACCTACTCATGTGTTGAGATCAAGCTATTGCATTCCTACCATTTGAACCTTGATCTCTAGCCTTTCCCAAGTTGCTTTCCACTCAAATCCCTCTTCCACCATAGCCAAATCTGTGGGGAGTTGTTTGAGTGCTGGGAAGACTATCATTTGAAGCACAAGAGCAAGGAGTTCATCAACAACACACCGTCTATTACCTTTTGGAGAGTGGTGTCTCCTAGATTGGTTAGGTGTCACTTGGGAGCCTCCAACATGATGTGGAGTTGAACCAAGGAGTTTGTAAGGGCAAGGAGATCGCCTACTTCGTGAAGATCTACCCTGAGTGAGGGTAGTCCTTCGTGGACGTAAGCCATGGTGGAATAGACAAGGTGGCTTCTTCGTGGGGGTGGAGCCCTCCGTGGACTCGCGCAGCCGTTACCCTTCGTGGGTTGAAGTCTCCATCAACGTGGACGTACGATAGCACCACCTATCGGAGCCATGCCAAAAACCACCGTGTCTTCATTGCGTTTGAAATCTCCGATCCCCTCCTTTACTTACATATGAAATTGTTTACTTTCCGCTGCTATACTCTTAGAATTGCATGTGTAGGGTGATGCTTGACATGTACTATTGCTAAAATCTACCCACAACTAAAATTGGGAAAAGGATAGGTTTTATTTGGTCAAGTAGTCTAATCACCCCCCCCTCTAGACATACTTTCGATCCTACACGGACACAGACCGCAGTAGAAGTACCCGGCAAAGAAGTGGAATTGGTCGTCGGCCAGAGGAAGAGATCCAGGAAGCACCACAGTGGCTTCATGATCTTCCGTTTCACTCACGTACACATACGCGTAGTCCCTCGACAGATCGTCTGCTGTAAGCGTCGGCGGGAAAGCAGCATGGTCCCGCTGTTGTGCAGCCTTGGTTGCTTTCTTCTCGCCAGCCGCCAAACTTGGGGCCTTTCCGCCTCTCTTCTGCGCCATAGCAAGATGTGTGTGTCTGGGGGGGGGGGGTGAAATTGCGTTGCGCACCGACGGAAGCAAAGGGCGAGCTCTGCTCTTGTGCGGCGGCGGAAGCAGGCAGCGCGCTCTGCTTCTGCGCGAGGTTGAAGACAACGGCGAACTGGCTAGATTGGGAAGAGGGGGTAAATCAGCAGCGCCCTTCGCGATTTCCTTTTTTCTGGGGAAGGAGAGGGGGGTAGCTTTTTTCCGTCCTACGTGGCTGTGCTTTTTAGGCTCACCACCTCCCGCCACCGCTTTGCTCCACCTCTCCCACGCCTACATTTAATGCGCATCGTGGGCGGGTGTGGTAAAAGAGAAGATTACAACAGTTATCCTCTGCCACGCACCGCCTGTGCACTGTTTGGGCCTAGCCCAACGACACCTCACATGCACGTGTGGCCCAGGCCCAGGGGCTCCTGTCGGTGTACTAAGACATGGGTGCCCTCTTACCCAGACTTGTGCACAGGCAGTTGTAGCCTCCCTTCTAGCAAGGGCTTGACAGAGGGTAACTATGACTCAAGACTCAACACCAAGACCGTGAAGAAGACCTCAAGGCAGGTCATCAAGAAGTACTATTCTCGTACTAAAGGTCGACGCTGCCCTTGCCGGCAAGCTCTGCCCCGGCAAGGTGAAGACCAAGATTATGGTCACCGGCAAGCTCCCTTGCTGCCAAGCAAGGCCCGACAAGCTCCGTGCCAGCAGGCTTGTTTTGTCCCGTTACCGCTCCACCTCACCATCGACCAGATAGGCTCGTATGCTAGGTGTCGAGCGGGCAGGCATTCAACATAGCCGGCCAAAGCACGTGTTAGCACGCCACGCCAAGATTAACTTTAATGACACCCATCCCAGGGACGTGTCAAGATTATAGAAGGGCACCAGGACCGGTGGTACAGATCTTTTGCCCAAGGCCTCGCCTCCCCAACGTAGCACCTAACGGTGCATTAAAGGAATTTGTCTTACCCTGTTGGAAGATAGACGTGATGACGGTGCAAGTCACTGTTCATACTCTGTAAATGACCATATTAGCCATTGTGGTAACCCCTTGGCCTATAAAAGGAGGCCCACGGCTATAGGTAGAACGGTCGACGCCGAGCTCAATTACAAGCCGTAGCTGTATTTTTCCCGTGCACCTTGCCGGAAAACTGCGCTCCCTGTAACCAGAGTTCATACACGATCAAACACAGAGCATGAGTAGGGTTTTACGCTCATAGCGGCCCAAACCTGGATAAATCCCCCGCGTGTTCTTGCACCTACTAAAAATCTGCTCTTTGACCCATGCATGTCCCCTGAGCTGAATCGCAAAGGGACCCGATCGGTCCCATAGATAGTCGTTTCCCACGACACCCTCACCCCTATATATAGTGGGGAGCGGAGCAAGGGGCAGCCACCCTTTCCACGCTTGCCCCATCTCCCTCCCGTTACTCCTCCTCCAGTCCCGTCAGCGCTTGGTGAAGCCCTGCCAAAATTCCGCTGCCACCACCACCACCATGCCGTCGTGCTGGTTCCAATCTCATCTAGCTCCTCCCCCTCTCTTGCTAGATCAAGAAGGAGAGGACACCATCGAGCTAAACGTGTGCTAATCTCGGAGGTGCCGTCTGTTTGGCACTAGATCGGACTGGATCGCGATTCGATCATGAAGAGTACGACTACATCAACCGCGTTACGATGCTAATGCTTTCGGTCTACAAGGGTACGTAGACACACTCCCCTCTTGTTGCTATGCATGTCCTAGATTAGATCTTGGGTGTTCGTAGGAATTTTTTTGATTTTCATGCAACGTTCCCCATCAGTGGCATCATGAGCTAGGTCTATGAGTAGATGTATTTGCATGAGTAGAACACAAAAGTTGTGGGCGTTGATGTTCAAATTGCTTACTTCCTTTATCTTATTTGGATTCGGCAGTATTGTGGGATGAAGCGGCTCGGACCAACCTTACTTGTCCTCGCACAAGAGACCGGTTCCACTGACTAACATGCAACTTGTATTGCATAAAAGTGGCTTTGCGGGTGTCTGTCTCTCCCACTTTAGTTGAATATAATTTGACATGGGCGGTCCTTGTAGAAGGTTAAAAGGCAACTTGTATATCATCGTTGTGGTTTTGCGTAGATAAGAACGGTTCTTATAGTTTGCCCTAGCAGCCACGTAAAACTTGCAACAACAAAGTAGAGGATGTCTAACTTGTTTTTGCAGGGCATGTTGTGATGTGGTATGGCCAAAACATGATGTGATATATGTTGATGTATGAGATGATCATGTTTTGTAATAGGTTCACGACTTGCATGTTGATGAGTACGGCAACCGGCAGGAGCCATAGGGTTGTCTTTAATTTATTGTATGACCTGCGTGTCAACTATTTACCGCCATGAAATTGCTTTACTTTATCGCTATGTGTTAGCAATAGTTGTAGAAGCAATAGTTGGCGAGACAACCACGTGATGACACGATGATGGAGATCATGATGATGGAGATCATGATGATGGAGATCATGGTGTCATGCTGGTGACGATGGAGATCATGCCGGTGCTTTGGAGATGGAGATCAAAGGCACAAAGATGATGATGGCCATATCATGTCACATATAGATTGCATGTGATGTTTATCTTTTTATGCATCTTATTTTTCTTTGGACGACGGTAGCATTATAAGATGATCCCTTCACTTAATTTCAAGATAAAAGTGTTCTCCCTAAAGTATGCACCGTTGCGAAATGATAGACTCTACGTTCGCATACAACGGGTGTAAGCCAGTTCTACACATGCAGAATACTTGGGTTAAACTTGACGAGCCTAGCATGTACAGACATGGCCTCGGAACATGGAGGACCAAAAGGTCGAACATGAGTCATATAGTAGATATGATCAACATGGAGATGTTCACCATTGATGACTGTCCCATCTCAAGTGATGATCGGATATGGGTCAGTTAATGTGGATCATGTAACACTTAGACAACTTGAGGGATGTTGATTTAAGTGGGAGTTCTTAAGTAATTTGATTAGAAGAACCAATTATCATGAACTTAGTCTAATTGTCTATGCAAATTAATGTTGTAGATCAATGGATCGCGCTGTAGCTCCCCTGAATTTTAATGCGTTCCTAGAGAAAGAAAAGTTGAAAGATGATGGAAGCAACTATGCGGACTGGGTCCGTAATTTGAGGATTATCCTCACTGCTGCACAAAAAGTTTATGTCCTTGATGCACTGCTAGGTGAACCACTCGCTCCCGTGAACCTAGACGCTATGAACGTCTGGCAGACAAGAAATGATGACTACACAATAGTTCAGTGTGCCATGCTTTACGGCTTAAAACCGGGGCTCCAAAGACGTTTTGAGCACCATGGAGCATATGAGATGTTCCAGGATCTGAAATTGGTATTTCAGGCTCATGCCCGGGTTGAGAGGTATGACACCTCCGACAAGTTCTTTAGCTGTAAGATGGAGGAGAATAGCTCCGTTAGTGAGCATGTACTCAAAATGTCTGGGTACTATAATCGCTTGAATCAGTTGGGAGTTAATCTTCCGGATGAAGTAGCGATTGATAGGGTTCTCCAGTCACTGCCACCAAGCTACAAAAGCTTTGTGATTAACTATAATATGCAAGGGATGGAGAAGACGATCCCTGAGATCTTCACGATGCTTAAGGCCGTGGAGGTAGAAATCAATAAAGAACATCAAGTGTTGATAGTCAACAAGACCACCAGTTTCAAGAAGAAAAGCAAGGGAAAGAAGGGAACTTCAAGAAGAACGGCAAGCCAGTTACCGCTCCCATGAAGAAACCCAATGCTGGACCCAAACCTGAGACTGAGTGCTTCTATTGCAAGGGGAATGGTCACTGGAAGCGGAACTGATCCAAGTACTTGGCAGATAAGAAG
The DNA here is from genome assembly GCA_039707655.1 of Elymus sibiricus. Taxonomy (NCBI): domain Eukaryota; kingdom Viridiplantae; phylum Streptophyta; class Magnoliopsida; order Poales; family Poaceae; genus Elymus; species Elymus sibiricus. The sequence continues at coordinate 207,974,623 of CM077674.1, forward strand.
GCTGGCAACGTCAACAAAGGTATATTTGATATACATGTTATTGATGTGTACCTTACTAGTGCTCCTAGTAGTGCCTGGGTATTTGATACTGGTTCGGTTGCTAATATTTGTAACTCGAAACAGGAGCTGTGGAATAAACAGAGACTAGCTAACGACGAGGTGACGATGTGCGTCGGAAATGGTTCCAAGGTTGATGTGATTGCCGTCGGCACGCTCCCTCTACGTTTACCTTCGGGATTAGTTTAAAACCTAAATAATTGTTATTTTTGCCTCATTAAGCATGAACATTATATCTGGATCTTGTTTATTGCGAGACAGTTATTCATTTAAGTCAGAGAATAATGGTTGTTCTATTTATATGGATAATATCTTTTATGGTCATGCACCCTTGGTGAATGGTTTATTTTTGTTGAATCTCGATCGTAGTGATACACATATTCATAATATCGATGCCAAAAGATGCAAAGTTAATGATGATAGTACCACATACTTGTGGCACTGCCGCTTAGGTCATATTGGTGTAAAGCGCATGAAGAAACTCCATGCTGATGGACTTTTGGAATCTCTTGATTATGAATCATTCGAGACATGTGAACCATGCCTCATGGGCAAGATGACTAAAACCCCGTTTTTCGGAACAATGGAGCGGGCAAGTGACTTGTTGGAAATAATACATACCGATGTATGTGGTCCGATGAGTGTTGAAGCAGGCGGTGGATATCGTTATTTTCTTACCTTCACAGATGATTTGAGTAGATATGGGTCTATTTACTTAATGAAACACAAGTCTGAAACATTTGAAAAGTTTAAGGAGTTTCAGAGTGAAGTAGAGAATCATCGTAACAAGAAAATTAAATTTCTACAATTTGATCATGGAGGTGAATATTTGAGTTACATGTTTGGTATGCATTTAAGACAATGTAGAATTGTTTCACAGCTCACGCCACCTCGAACACCACAGCGTAATGGTGTGTTCGAACATCGTAATCGTACTCCATTGGATATGGTGAGTTCTATGATGTCTCTTACCGATTTGCCATTATCATTTTGGGGTTATGCATTAGAGACAACCACATTCACTTTAAACAGGGCACCGTCTAAATCCGTTGAGACAACAACATATGAATTATGGTTTGGCAAGAAACCTAAGATGTCGTTTTTTAAGTTTGTGGATGCGATGCTTATGTCAAGAGGCTTCAGCCTGATAACCTCGAACCCAAAGCGGAGAAGTGCATCTTCATAGGATACCCTAAAGAGACCATTGGGTATACCTTCTATCACAGATCCGAGGGCAAAATCTTTGTTGCCAAGAATGGGTCCTTTCTAGAGAAGGAGTTTCACTCGAAAGAAGTGAGTGGGAGGAAAGTAGAACTTGATGAGGTAATTGTACCTTCTCTCGAATTGGAAAGTAGCACATCACAGAAAGAAGTTCCCATGATGCCTACGCCATCCGGAGAGGAAGCTAATAATGATGATCATGAAACTTTGGATCAAGTTACTACTGATCTTCATAGGTCGACCAGGGTACATTCCGCACCAGAGTGGTATGGTAACCCCGTCCTAGAAGTCATGTTGTTAGACAACGGCGAACCTACGAACTATGAAGAAGCAATGATGAGCCGGATTCTGAAAAATGGCTTGAGGCCATGAAATCTGAGATAGGATCCGTGTATGAGAACAAAGTATGGACATTGGTGGACTTGCCCGATGACCGGTAGGCCATTGAGAATAAATGGATCTTTAAAAAGAACACAGACGCTAATGGTAATGTCACCATCTATAAAGCTCGACTTGTCACAAAGGGTTTCCGACAAATTCAAGGGGTTGACTATGATGAGACCTTCTCACCCGTAGCAATGCTTAAGTCTGTTAGAATTATGTTAGTAATTGCCGCATTTTATGATTATGAGATCTGGCAGATGGACGTCAAAACAGTGTTCTTTAACGAGTTTCTTAAGAAAGAGTTGTATATGATGCAACCAGAAGGTTTTGTCGATCCTAAGGATGCTAACAAAGTATGCAAGCTCCAGCGATCCATCTATGGACTGGTGCAAGCATCTCGGAGTTGGAATATACGCTTTGATGAGGCGATCAAAGCTTTTGGTTTTATACAAACTTACGGAGAAGCTTGTATTTACAAGAAAGTGAGTGGGAGCTCTCTAGCATTTCTAATATTATATGTGGATGACATATTGTTGATTGGAAATGATATAGAATTTTTGGAAAGCATAAAAGGTTATTTGAACAAGATTTTGTCAATGAAAGACTTTGGTGAAGCTGCTTACATATTGGGCATCAAGATCTATAGAGATAGATCGAGACGTTTGATAGGACTTTCACAAAGCACATACCCTGACAAGAATTTGAAGAAGTTCAAAATGGACCAGTCAAAGAAAGGGTTCTTGCCTGTGTTGCAAGGTGTGAAGTTGAGTAAGACTCAAAGCCCAACCACGGCAGAAGAAAGAGAAAGGATGAAAGTCATCCCCTATGCCTCAGCCATAGGCTCTATAATGTATGCCATGCTATGTACCAGACCTGATGTGTGCCTTGCCATAAGTCTGGCAGGGAGGTACCAAAGTGATCCAGGAGTAGATCACTGGAAATCGGTCAAGAATATCCTTAAGTACCTGAAGATCACTAAGGACATGTTTCTCGTTTATGGAGGTGAAGATAAGCTCGTCGTAAAGGGTTACGTCAATGATAGCTTTGACACTGATCCGGATGACTAAAGTTCTCAATCCGGATACGTATTGAATAGTGGAGCAGTTTGCTAGAGTAGCTCCAAGCAGAGCGTTGTAGACATAAAAATTTGCAAAAGTACACACGGATCCGAATGTGGCAGACCTGTTGACTAAACCTCTTCCGCGAGCAAAACATGATCAGCACCAGGACTCCATGGGTGTTGAATTCATTACTATGTAAACTAGATTATTGACTCTAGTGCAAGTGGGAGACTGTTGGAAATATGCCCTAGAGGCAATAACAAATTGGTTATTATCATATTTCCTTGTTCATGATAAATGTTTATTATTCATGCTAGAATTGTATTGACCAGAAACTTAAATACATGTGTGAATATATAAACAACACCATGTCCCTAGTGAGCCTCTACAAGACTAGCTCATTGATCAAAGATGGTTAAGGTTTCCTAACCATAGACATGAGTTGTCATTTGATAACGGGATCACAACATTAGGATAATCATGTGATGGACAAGACCCAACCATAAGCTTAGCATTAGATCGTTTAGTTATTTGCTACAACTTTCTTCATGTCAAGTATCTGTTCCTTAGACCATGAGATCATGTCACTCCCGGTTACCGGAGGAATACTTTGTGCGCTATCAAAGGTCACTTCATAACTGGGTGATCATAAAGGTGCTCTACAGGTATCTCTGAAGGTGTCTGTTGGGTTGCATGGATCGAGACTGGGATTTGTCACTCCGTATGACGGAGAGATATCTATGGGCCCTCTCGGTAATACAACATCGTAAAGAGCTTGCAAGCAATGTGGCTAATGAGTTAGTCACAGGATCTTGTATTACGAAACGAGTAAAGAGACTTGCCGGTAACGAGATTCAACTAGGTATGGAGATACCGACGATCGAATCTCGGGCAAGTAACATATTGCCAAACAACGGGAATTGCATACAGGATTAACTGAATCCTCGACATCGTGGTTTAACCGATAAAGATCTTTGTTGGACATGTGGGAATCAATATGGGTCGGTCATGTCTACATGTTCCCGAACCCGTAGGGTCGCACGCTTAACGTTCGATAGCGCTAGGGTAGTATTGAGATATTAATAGTGGAAAGTCTGAAGGTTTTTCGGAGTCTCGGATGAGATCCCGAACATCATGAGGAGCTCCGGAATGGTCCGGAGGTAAATATTTATATATGGGAAGTCCTATTTTGGCTACCAGAAGAATTCGGGGGCATGCCGGCAGTGTACCGGAGTCACCGAAGGGTTCCGGGGGTCCACCGGGGGGTCCACCAGCCCCGGGGGCCCACGTGGGCTGTAGGGGGGGTTCCCTGGCCTAGTTGGGCTAGGCGCACAAGCCCCCCACCAGGTCCATGCGCCTAGGGTGGGCAAACCCTAGGGTTGGGAGGCGCCCCACCTGACTTGGGGGGCACTCCACCTCCAAGGGCCGCCGCCCCCTCCCTTGGAGGCGGGGCTAGGGCCCTCCCCCTCACCCCTATATATAGTGGGGAGAGGCGCAGGGGGCAGCCACCCCTTCCACGCTTGCCCCGTCTCCCTCTCGTTACTCCTCCTCCATGTTCCGTCAGCGCTTGGCGAAGCCCTGCCTGAATTCCGCTGCCACCACCACCCCCACCACGCCGTCGTGCTGATTCCGATCTCATCTACCTCCTCCCCCTCTCTTGCTGGATCAAGAATGAGAGAATGCCATCAAGCTGAACGTGTGCTAATCTCGGAGGTGCTGTCTGTTCGGCACTAGATCGGATTGAATCGCGATTGGATCGGGAAGAGTACGACTACATCAACCGCGTTACGATGCTAACACTTTCGGTCTACAAGGGTACGTAGACACACTCCCCTCTCGTTGCTATGCATGTCCTAGATTAGATCTTGGGTGTTCGTAGGAATTTTTTTGATTTTCATGCAACGTTCCCCATCACAAGCTACATCAAGAAGGTGCATGAAGATACAAGGCACACGATCGAGCACCAAGTACAACGCCTCACGACCAAGATCAACGACAACAAACACCCCATGGTGTTCAACCACGGAGATCTTGTGTGGCTACACCTACGCAAAGAACACTTCCCCAACGAGCACAAGTCCAAACTCCTACCTGGAGCCGATGGACCGTTCAAGGTGCTAGCATGCTACAACACCAATGCCTACAAGATCGACATCCCACGCGACAAGTACAACATGAGCAACATCTTCAATGTCAAAGACCTATCTCCCTTACATGGTGATGAGGATTTCGATCTGAGGACGGATCTTTTCAAGGGGGGGGGGGGAGATGATGCGAAGCATCCTACGGTCATCCCCATGGACCTACCTTCGTCTCCCAAGGCACCACATGGACCAATGACTAGAGCTCGTGCAAGGGCTATCAAAACCGAGGTGAACTCGCTCCTCTCCGAACTTACACATTCTACATGTGAGACATGGCTGCTACCTCAATCGGAGATACTATGTGTGATCAAGTACTTGGAGGAAGGCCATGAAGCTGCTACAGCCAACGAACAAGACGGCGAGGATACCAAGCGCAAGAAGCAAGAGGAAGAGCTGCGAGCAAGCTATAGCCACCGGATGACAGGCAGCTACTGGACGTCAGACGTCCTAGAGATCACCCGGCCAGAAGGCCCAGCCGACGAACGCTACAGCGGCCGGACGAACAGCAAGTACCGGACGACCGACACGTCCCAGCGCCCGGACGACCGAGCTACTCCGGAAATCAGGTGCCACATGTCCAGCACAAAAATAACAGAAGACCGAAGCCCTCTAGACGACCGACGCACCGGACGTCCGACATCATCCTAAAATCCGAGGACGCCTCAACAGAGCCGAAATGCCGGACGTCCGGAAGTTACCGGACGACTGGACGCTCGCAAGCCACTGGACGACCGATAACTACTGGACGTCCGACGCTTGTTTGTGCACAGCCCTTCGAGCCTTGGCCCGTGTATCCATCTATCTCCCCCTAGACTATAAATACCCCTTCACTTGGACGAACTAGGGTTAGCAAAGTGATAGCTCAGTTTAGAGATTGAGTTTTTCTCATCCACCTAACTTTCCCATGGAGATCAAGACCTCCATGTGAGCATGTGAGAAGATCCCTTCGTGGATTCAAGACCCCCTTGTGGGAAGATCCTACTAGGATTCAAGACCTCTCTCCTTCAAGGATTGGGATGAACTAGTTACCTTTGTTACCCTCTTGTGTTGGATTTGGACCCTAGTATCCCTTTATGTGTATGTGGATTTAGTGCATGTGTGATTGGATCTTGTCATTTGAGTGTTCTTGCTTGTGTTCCTCTCTTGATTTGCTCCTTTTCCCCTCCAAGTGTGAAAAGATCATCACCATAGGGTTCCACCCAACATCAGTCTTCGATGAGGAACTTCGCAAGGAAAAGGAGATCAGAGATAGAGAATTTGAAGCTTCATGGCGTCGGAAAATGGAGACCTGTGAATCTGAGGGCCTCAAGCGGGAACGTGAGGCGAAGGCGACCCAAGAGCTCAAAGAAATTGCAAGGGAAGAAAGGAAGAAGCGGCGTATGGAGGAGAACTATGGTCAGCTAGCCGATTAGTACAAGACGTTCTGACGTATTTAGTCTTCAGTCATCTGATTAAGTACGTAGGCCAACTGCTGTGTACTCAGTTGGTACCTTTGTCATCTTTGTTATCCTTCTGATGTTAATGTTCTGATGTGGAATGTAATACCATATCGAATCACTCTTACTTTATCAAAATCCAGTCAATCGTGAGCAATGAAACGTCACATAAGAGGCAGTAACTGCAAGTTGCTACAGCAAACACAAAGATACAGAACTAGATTGTTCGACAGCAACATTACTACTCCACGATTAAAGTAGAGGACGAATAAATATGTACATGTTGTTTTCTTCGGGTTATTGAACTTATCACCACACTCGCATGGCCTCCTCTTCATCCTTCGGTATGTTCCAGTCCCACATGCGTGCCATGGACGGGACCATCCACATAGGCGGGCTTCTAGATGAGGCCTTGCAGCTTCTCAAACCGATACCTAATGCAGGAGCCCCATCCAAGCTGAAGCGGCACAGGTCAGGGATACGGTTTGCTGCTCCTCCTCAAAGCCGCCTGTGGGCACTGAAAACACAACCCGCCATCATGAACAGCAGGTTGTCGGCATCGTGCATGTTTGCTCGCATCTTCAGCATTAGTGGGTGGCTGTCCCCAACGAAGACCGAGTGCTACCCGACAGTGTTCCTGGGTGCCCATCACTACAAAAAAAACACATCCATGACATTATGGCCCGAACGAAAACTTTGTCTATCATGGTTGTGACACTTCTCTGACAATAATTGTGACAAGAACACGTATCATCATAGATGTGGTGGGCTCCTACTTCTATGATAAAAAATTATGGCAGAAAATGGCCTTTTCATCCTGGGCGGGCCGGAGACGCACTTGCATGACATTCTTTGGGCTGTCCATGACATAAAAAATCATGGTAGAAGAGAGGGCGAGGAAATTTTTGGGGAGTTCCCGGTTACGGTGGGTGGTCGGGGCCGAGCGATGCAGTGTGGTTTGCGCGTTTCTCTCATACGCGCGCGTGTGTGCGAGCTGCTCGCTAACTGAACCCGAGCGAGGCATTTGCTTACTGAACCTGAGTGATCGATCACCCTGGCACTACGTACTGACCCCGATCAATCCCTTCGCTGCTAACTGAACCCGAGCAATCCCTTCACTGCTAACTGAACCCGAGCGATTCCTTCGCTGCTAACTGAACCCGATCGATCCCTTCTCACTGCTTACTAAAGCCGATCGAGCCCCCGTGCGAGACGTAGCTAGCCGGTTGGGTTGCCTCTCGATGAACAGTGCCCGTTGCTGCCGCACGCGTGATACACGTAGACACGAGTCGAGACACATCGATCGAGCTGGTTGGTTGGCTATGGATGAACAGTTCCCGTTGCTGCCGCCCGCTCGTACACCCCACCCAGCCGGTGGGGATTGGATGAACAGGACCCCGTGGTAGTAGGTAGTTGGCGCTGGATGAACAGGACCCCGAGGAGGCCGCCACACCCCAGCCGATTGGGGGTGGATGAACAGGACCCCGTGGAGGCTGGATGAGCAGTAGCCAGTGGAGGCTGGAGGAAGTCGACGGTGGATAAACAGTAGCCCGTGTAGTCCCACTTTGCGGTACGCCACAACCCTCCCGATGAATAGGACCCCGTTTCGACCATAGGCGCTCGAAGAGAAGTTCGTTTCCTCCGTTTTGCGGGCGCCACACCCCTCCCAATCAACAGGACCCCGTTTCGACCGTAGGCGGTTGAACAAAAGTCTGTTTCCTCCGTTTTGCGGTACGCCACACCCTTCCTGATGAATAGGACCCCGTTTCGACTGTAGGCAGTCGAACAGAGGCCGTTTCCTCCATTTTGCAGTACGCCAGACACCCACCCGGTGGGGGGTCAATGAACAACACCCCGTTTCGTCTGTTCCGTCCAAGATAGTTGGCTCGCGATGAATAGGACGCATTCCTACCCAGTCGGTTGCCTCCCGATGAACACGACGTTGTTTCTCCATTCTGACCCAGCCAGTTGGCTGCCGATGAATAGGAGGCCGTTACTGTCGTATGTTGATTCTCCTTGTTCACGAGCCCTGGCCGTACGTATGCGTGAGTACGCGTTCGATACCCCGCCTGTATGTATGTACGTGGTCGTATTTTTTGCAGCGTGGCTGTACGTATGTGTACTCGATTTAGACGGGACTACGTGAACTGCTACGTATGGGGTTCTAGTACGACACGTGTCGCTCCTTACGCGGCCACAGTTCATGAGACCGATCGACTAGTATGTACGTACACGTTCGCGACCAGACAGACAACGCTACGTACGCTTCGACTGGGTGGGTCCTAGCTGTCAGGGAGGATAAGGAGGCACTTCCTTGCGTGCGAAGATATAGCAGATGGGTCACAGCTGTCTGGGGGATGAATAAATTTTTTTGCGCGTAATAAGGAGGCACTTCCTTGCGCACGAAGATGTAGCTGGTGGGTCCAGCTGTCAGCCTCACTGCGTACAGTCCTCTTCCGATGGCTATCGTTCATTGACCACGTTGACTACGCCACGCCGAGAGCACCAACGCGGTGGACGAGGGTGAAGCCTAGGAAGGGAATGATGCGGAGCCGGGGAAGACGTGGCAGTGGATGCCCACGCGGAGGGGAGTACGAGGGTTGACTGGTTCGGCTGCGGTGTGAGGCCGCCGTTGCCAGAGAATAACAGGGGATGTGGGTGAGTAGAGGGAAGGCCTGGCCAGAGGTGGGAGTAGGGTGGGGCGGTGAGGCCTGCGCGGCAGCACAGCCAGCCATGGGAGGTAGGAGCAGGTGGTCCCGCCAGCGCTGGTTTGGGCGGCTGGAGCAAGAAGATCAGAGATTGAAGAAGCAGCACGGCCGTTGGATGAACATCCAACGGTCACTACTGCTAGAATTGTTTGTTGACTATGTTGACAAAGCCCTGTGTACGGCCCACAAGTCATCCTCCAAATCTGGTGGGTCCCAGTTGTCATGGGGAGGAATTGCTTTTTTCACGTAATAAGGAGGCACTTCCTTCCGTGCGAAGATACAGCTGGTGGGTCCCATATGTCAGGGGGAGGAATCATTTATTTTTCACGTAATAAGGAGGTACTTCCTTGCGTGCGAAGATGTAGCTGGTGGGTCCCGGATGTCAGGGGGAGGAGTCATTTTTTTTTGCGCGTAATAATGAGGTACTTCCTTGCGTGCGAAGATGTAGCTGGTGGGTCCTAGCTATCAGGGGGAAGAAACTTTTTTCCGTGTAATAAGGAGGCACTTTCCTTGCGTGCGACCATGGACCTCGTGGGTCGCAGCTGTCCACGTACAGTCGTCTTCCGATGACTCTCGTTTGTTGACCATGCCGCGCCGAGCGCACCAAGGCGTGGACGATGGTGAGGCCCCACCGCCCCAGACGGGAACGACCCGGAGGTGGGGAAGACGCGGCAGTGGAGTCGCAGACGAAGAGGAGTGTGAGACTTGACTGGTTCGGGTGTGGGGTAGGGCTACACTCGGCGGAGAATAACAGGAGGTGTGGAGTAGTGGAGGGATGGCCTGGCCATCGGTGGGGTATCATTTCGCAGCGAGGCACGCGAAACAGCGCCGCTGGACGCCAAAGGCTGGAGCAGGCGGTCCCGCCAGCGCTGGAGGAAGAAGACGAGAGATTGAAGAATAATGCTGGCCGTTGGATGTACAATCAATGGATAAGGCTGTCAGAATCTTTTTTTGACTAAGTTGACAACGCCTTGTGTAAGCTTCGACCTATTGGTCCACATGTCAGCTAGTCCATTTGGTGGGCTGGGTGAAACAAAAATGTAGCGTCTATGCAGCCCATTTATATATTTTGTTAGCATTTACAACCTATTTGTATTCTTTTTCGAATTACGTAGATTTGCTGGGCTGGGTGAAAATATCATTTTGGGCTGGGTGAAACAAAAATGTAGCGTCTATGTAGCCCATTTATATATTTTGTTAGAATTTACAACCTATTTTTATTCTTTTTTGAAATACACGGATTTGCTAGGCTGGGTGAAAATATCATTTTGGGCTGGACGGAGAAATGTTATTAAAACATAAACCGGTGCTGGGCATTTTATTATAAAACTACATAATATGCGGAGCATAAACACGTGATTGCATGTGTATTACTGCATTGGTCCGTAAAATCTTAGCAAGCTTATTTACGCAATCACCAGGAATTAACTTGCCAACTTACTGTTAAACAATTATAATTATTTGGTAAGAACTTATCGATTGACCAAATAAAATATTATTTATTTTGATGAGTTAATAAGATGTGGGGTATTATTATTTTTTAGGCTAGACGTGGGACAATTGAGTTGGTTTCAGGGAAAACCAGTGGGAGAAAAATCAGAGATAGGATTAATCAAAAACAAAAATAAAGGAAGTAGGAAGGTCTATACAAAGGTTGGACGAAGGATAGGTCAAACGGGAACCTTATGTTCTTTCTAATATATGTACGGAGTATATGTAATAAAATAATATATATATATATATATACTATTATAGAAGGGAAAACATAAGTTGAGTTTGGCATTCTTATAGAAAAATATAACTTTTTTTGAGCAGTATAGAAAAATAGAACTGAGCTGTGCGCTGTCTTCAAGAAACAAACATAAGTTGGGTTGCTGATGTTATAAAACAAGCTAGGAAAAATGATACCTGCTGGACCTAAAAAAACAAGTTGAAACCTGCTGGATCAACTGTGTCAGCATGTCGTGGGCTGCGCATGTTAAACAACAAAACCTAGGCTGGGCAGGCCACAACCTAGTTGTTACTTGTTCGACCTCTGAAAAAAATGATTACCTGCTAGGTCCCCGATAACAGCCACCTAAAAGCAAGATCCGCGATGACTGTCTTCCTTGTAAATCTCTCTCATTTATTGACTATGTTGACAATCTCGTGGGCCCGACACGTTAACATACCATAAGGAGGAAGCATTTTTTTGCAATATATAAGGAGACACTTGTTTGCGTACGGCCATGGACATGGTGGGCCTGGACTGTTAGCCTCTCCACGTACAGTCATCTCTCGATTCCTCTCGTTTGTTGACCATGTTGAGAACAACAGACGACGGCGCTACGGCGAGAGCACCTAGGCGGAGGACGACGTCGAGACCTCGGACCGGAATGAACCGGAGCCGGGGAAGACGCAGGCGGAGGGGAGTACGTGGGTTGACTGGTTCGGGTGCAGGGTGGACCGGTGGAGCTGTCGCCGCCGGAGAATAAAAGAAGATGTTGGGGAGTAGAGGGATGGCCTGGCCAGTGCCATAGGCTAGGATGGGTAATCGAGGCGTGCGCGGAGGCGCCGCCAGTCACTGTAGGGAGAGGATGAAAGATTGAACAAAATAAAGAAATACAAATGGATAGGTGGTCGGTCCCAGATGTCTGTGTACGAGACCTGCTGGGTCCACCTGAGAAGGGGAATATGTTGGGAGGAAGGAGATTCAAAGCACACTAGCCATTGGATTTCAATCTAATGGCTGCCAGAAGGACTGACGGAAGAGTTATCAAACTTAACTTGTTCTCGTCGTTCGTGATCAAAGATGACCACTGTGAAGTTATCTGATAATCTAGGCAAAATGAATGACTGTGCAACCTACAGAAAACCGCACCCAGACTTAAAAAAATGCACAAAAAAATGATACACCTGCTAGATCCCCATAAGCATGTTGTGGGCCACGGATGTCCTAAGAAAAGAAACTTGGGCTGGGCAGCCACAGCCCTGTCGATACCTACTTGACCTAAAAAAAGGAAACACGACAGCCCAGTGAACTAGTACTCTTATACATAAGCAAACAGATTCATAGCCACTCGGAAAAAGCAAATAGGTTCATGGGTTCTTAGATGAAATATTATGGATAAAACAGATAATTACGACACATAGGCTAATGCATGAAACACTCAGATGATAAAGGTGCTTAAACATACAAACTACACCATCTAGATCTTCCTGGCACACTTGATCATGATGCTGCGGTTGTCCGTGTACTCCTCGGTCACGGGAAGCAGACACGGCCTCATGTCCAAGATCCACCTGTACATGGCGTAGCATGCGTATGCGTCCTTGGCCGCGTAGGTGATGTAGGCTAGATTCATAGGTACCTCCCACGTGTTCAGGTCCTTCGTATCCACATCTTCTTTCATGTTGGCGTAGTAGGGGTCGATGATGGACGCGGCGAGGTCAACCACGAAGTCCTTCTCTTGCCCATTGCCGATGATTATGTATTCCTTCCGGATGTCGACGAGCTTTTTGCACCAGATGGCCGAATCATAAAGCACAGTGGCATTCTTCCTACTGTCCACCGTAGCGAAGGTACAGTTGGCGGTGCCGATGAAATGGGCAAATGCTCCAGAACCCCTAATGGCATATAGTAGTGGTAGACAAGAACCTCGTCCCGCACGCATACCTGGGCGACGATGATCTGCTGGTCCCTGTCAGGAGATGGATGGATGGGCACAAGGTCTAGTCCCATGACCTTGTGCTTCTCCTCCTGTAGGTACTGCTTGAACTGGGCAACGCAGAGCTTCACGGAGTCCGGATCGTTGGTGTACATCACATTCAACTTGGTGCTGCCATGGGTCTGAATGGCGAACTCAAAGGTGAACTCCTTGCTGAAGTCCATATCCAGCAGGCTCACCCCTCGGATCGCCATTGGAGTTTCTTCTCACGCAGAGTTGATGTGGTGGTTCTCATTTTTGGGGGATTGGGGGCAGGGGGAAGATGAAGATGATGGGGAGATATGGACAGCGGAGGGCTCCTTATTTACACTGGGGATTGGTGTGTAGTGGGGTACTGGGGGACGGCAGCAGCAGTTCATTTTTCCAATCTTGGGGAACTGCAATTGCCAGTGAACGTAGGGGGTAGGCGGCGGCAACAGTTCATTTTTTCACTCTTGGGGAACTGCAATCGCTAGTGAACATAAAGGGTACAGGCGACAGTAGTTACTACCCCCTCCTCCCTCACCCGCTACATGCCCGGCAGAACACGCCTCCTCGACCCATTCAAACGCCTCCATTAAACCCGCGTGGAAGTTGAGAAACCTATTCCGGCCACACGTCCGTTCACGAGCGGGTCGGCATTGGCACTGTAATAGGGAGTGTTAGTGTGGTCGCTTTACTTAAATTTTATTCTTAAAACAAGCAAAGCATTGGCTCATTCTATCAGTGCCATAAAATCAACATGCAAAACAATTAGAATTATTATTCTCAGGACGCACGCGAACAGCTCATTTGCCACACTTTCAGACGGACAATACAACCAAGTTTGAAGAGCTTGTTAGGGTTGTTGTCCTCTGCATGATCATGCCGTGTTTCACATCTTGCAAGATTCACAACCAACTCATAAGATTCAAATAATAAGTACAACAAAGATGCCTATGCATCTCAATGATTCACAGATCAGATCCAATAGTTACTGTACAACTAAAACGTTGTGAGAATGTTAACAAATAAATAAAATCGATCAATGCTTCATGTAAGCAATTTGATTCAAGGATTTGCTGAAACATTAAAACCAGTCCCGTTTACGGCCAGAGATGTCAAACTTTGGCAGATGAACATTTTCTCGATAACTGGTGGCACTACCACTTCCAATATCTGCATATGCGGGCCACCAAGAACTTGGCGAATGCTTTGACCATCCCAACATCTATAGCTGAGTATTCCTATTTGCACATATGATGAAAAACCATGATTACTATAATAGTGGCACTAGTTGTAACAACTTTATTTTCTTAATGGGAAAAAATATTGCGATACAATAGCTTTATATAGAAAATACAACACTAGCACAGTATGACAAAGCACGATCATGTGGATGAAGGACAGTACTGACGTGTGTGAGATGACTTTGTGAGATCAAGTTGTTCTTTAGGTCCCCATATCTTGCCATGATGGTGATTCGTTGACATCTATCAACAACTTCAATGTGGCAGTAGAAGGAGGGGCCTTGAGTCATTCCAATCTCTTTTTTTGTGCAGTTCAACTAAAATTATGGCGCCCGCCATGCTGCGAGGGAGAAAGGGGGCCCGTGCCACCTCGACGGTAGGCCTGATGGACTCAACTAGTTCAGTGCACATGCTATGTGATTGATGTAGTGCAAATGGACTCAATTGTCCCGGATATGCCTTCAGCAAGTTATCTACATTGGAAATGAAACGATAGCTAAGATAGTAGCTCTATTATAACTATATTATTACTTCATTTTATCAGAGGCACTAGCGGTGCCAAAACATTGCCTGAAATTATTAGTGGCAAATCATTATGATGCAAATCATTATAGGCAGGAGTAGGGTATTACACCGCACGGTGGCCCGAACCTGGGTAGCTCGCGCGTCCCCTTCGTGTCCGGTGAGAGCCAGTGAGCCCGTCGTGATCCCGCCGTAGTTGCCGTCATGTCGTAGGTCGCCAAGCTAAGTCCCCCAGAGTTCGAATCCTAAGTTCTTGGAGAAGTTTCTTGGACGCAGATCCTAGACTCCGACAATAGTGGACGCATCAGCACCATGTACCTACAAGGAGGCATAATGTGGTGAGGCCGAGTTTGTTGCCCCAAGCAACAAAAATCCAATCAAGATCTGGGCTGGTTCCAAATTTAGTTCTCTTTAGCCACCTTTTACTACGTGAGGATATCAAATCTAATCCTGGACATACTCTGTTGACTTGTACCCCAGCCGCCACTTTCTTTCCTTTTTCCACCAATAATAGATCTATTCCTTATCCAGTTTGTACTGTGTTTTCCCTTTATTCCCCTTTTGAACCAAGAGACCGATTGGGTAGCCAGTCTCTACTACTTCCCCCCTTTTATTTCCTCTTTGAATCAAGTCCTAGATTCATGCTACAACTTTCCCCCCTTTCTTCCCTATTTGAACCAAGTCCTAGATTTGACTGCATGAAGTAGCTTTACCTCTAATAATAGTAAAAAATTAGGTGGCTTGGGAACAACTGATGGAAGTAGAAAAAGATCCACATGCAGCCACGTGGGGAGCTGGGGCAGTAGAGCAAGGCCGTTTTCGAAGGACGTTATCCCTGAGGGTCGTCGGGATGTGGCTAGGAGGGCGGCGGGAGGCCGGATCTGGCCACAATACGGCATGGTGGAAGAAGGGGTCGGAGGCCCTCCCGAGCCGGCACTGTGTCGGAGAGAACAGCACGGGCAGCCGATCGGGACGCACCGGCAGCTGTGGGTCTCCTCCGTCGCCGCCAACGACCGCTTGAACGATGCACCTACTCCCCTACCCCGGCCGAGGGGATCCGGCCGGATCTTTGACCAGCGGTGAGCAGAGAGAGTGTGGCCACCACTGTCCTGTTTAGATATGGAGAGGGTGAGAGAGTGAGGAGAGGAACCCTAGTAAAGCAAGTGCTGAGGCTCCTGCCCATATATATAGTGGAGTGATTTTCTTTTTCTCTCCACAACAATCATTTCAATTTGTGTATGTGACATTAAAGAAAAGAAACTCTCTATTTAACGTGCTACAGTGAAGAAAACTCCACGGCGTCCAGGAGTACTAGTATTATTGTTCACTTGTGGACCCTGGCCCTTCGTTAATAGAACAACCACACGGGTGAATATATATATATATATATATAGAGAGAGAGAGAGAGAGAGAGAGAGAGAGAGAACAAACAAGCTGGAACTCTTTTGTCTTTGAGATATCGATGCTACCATTTGACCACACTGCATCAATGGACTCAGTACTTTGAAGTTGCCGTAATGCGTGGCTTTTGCAGTTCCCATCTAAATGGGGGAATACCATACATTTTGTTTGATAACTACCCTACACGTATAAACACATGCATGGTTTACATTCCGAATCGCTAGCTAGAACTTGAACTGTATTTGTTTTCAACATAAAGTGGAATCAAATGTTTGAACTCATGATCTTAGCGTTTGCAAAAAAAATGTAAAGGGCCATCGATCTTTGTTCTACTTTTGAACATACTACAACATATGCAACCCTTTTGTGAAAATGACCAGATCTATTATAAAAAGTTCACCATGAGTACTACAAAGCATATCAAACATAATAAAAATTACATTGAGATTCCGAGACCACCGAACGACCTACTACCGTCAGAATGAGCCGCCGATGCACCGTTGTTGCCGCCATCCTACCTGAGCCGGCTTGACCTCGTCGATGACAGCCGGGAATTGTTCGTGCACGTGCCCCTAAGGAGCAGGGACCCGAAGCCATAGTAGTCGTAACTGATCTAAAGCACCTAATTCATATAACACAAAATTTCGCCACACGACAAGAAACCCTAGCCTCACCGCCCCAATGAGACGACATGAATCTACGTTGGAGCTCCATCGACTATGCCTCGACGAGGATCAGAGCTCAAAAGACAAACTCATAGAAGATGTGTCGATAGATATTGCCGCTGTCCTACCGGAGTCGGCTTGACCTTTTTGATGATAAACGGGAAGTCTTCGTGCAGATGCCCATAAGGACCAGAGTCGTAGAGCTGTATTGTGTGTTTGGTTGCATTCTCATCTCAGTATAGTTGTTCCCTCTTTCTACATGCTCATCTTAGCATCCCTCTTCATGCATGCTCCTAGTGTATTTGTGTTAAGCTAGTGTGGACTCATGCACCCTGCATACACTCTACCAAACACCCAAAAGTAGGCGTATAAGGGAACTTTTGCTCTCATGCACCCTTCATACACCTTACCAAACACCCAAAAGTGGGTCGAGAACAGAACTTTTGCTCTCATGCACCTTTCATACACCCTACCAAACACACCCTTATCGTCGTTGAACACTTGTATTGATCCGAAGCACTTGACACCTAATCTCGCCACATGACAATACGCTCATGTTCCATCCACTATGTCTAGAAGGACGAACTCGAGGATGATCAGCCCGAAAGACAAACTCAAAGGAGAAGCGCACCCATCTGAGTGAGGGATGCGCGTGCGTGGACTAAAAAACCCTAATGTAAACTACTAACTGCAGTGGAGGCACCGAGATTCCCCTCCCCGCCACCGGTGGCCCCAGCAGCGGGAAGAGGGGAGTGGCGAATCCACGGGATCACCGGTGAAGCATGGAGCGGGGAGGTTGCCCTAGCTGCCTAGGGTGGGGGGAGTAGATTTGTATTCATACCAAAATAGATTCGAATTTTATTGGTACTGTACATTATTATATAGCCGGTGTCTCGACCTTTTTTTCGATTTCTCAACATATCTACAGCCCGTATATTACCATCGCTCGTCTCTCTTTTCTATTGTAGTAGTAGTAACTCAGCCTGCCTAAAAAAAAGTAACTCAGCCGTATGTTACCATCACTCGTCTCTCTTTTCAAGTACTGTAGTAGTAGTAACGCGATGCGCGTTCCATTCGGTGAGCGGCATGCCAGGCCGACCTGTGGGTGCGACGCGAATGCGACAGGCGTGCTGTATACATGTACCACCTTTTTCTTTTGGTTTTTCTCCATGCCACAATCCATCGATACAAAATTATATTTAAAAGCCGTGGGCGGGGCTTTTCCTGCGCGGTACGCACGGTAGTTTCGGCTAGTCGGTTTGACAGAGAGGCGAGGAGGATGAGGGAGTAGCAGATTCAACTTACTACTGGAAGGGTGGGACTGTGTGATTTGATGGCTCGTTACTACAGGAAAGGTGGAGCCTTGTGATATGACTGCTCATTTATAGTCATTATTACTGCGGCGCTACGACCGGGGTGAGGCTCCCCTTTCGTTCCCCACTCTTATCTGGTGCATGACACATCGACCCGGATGCTGGCTGTCCCACATGTCAGTGAAAGGAAGAATAATTGTTGCCGACGATGTAATAAGGAGCAAAGAACTGTGCGGTATACTCTAGTCTAGCTCTTGAGTACTAGTATACGTCAGAGGAGTGCGAAACATGGCAGCCCAGTGAATCAGCAGGCGATATAGCGATAAAAAACAATGTACTACAGTCCAGCCTTAGCTTGTAAAAACATGCCACCGCTTCCTGCTCCTCCTCTCGGTTTATTGCCATCAGCAGAGCAAGAGTGTCATCGCAGCTTAGCTAGTACTCCTCTCCAACCTTTTTTTTTACAATTCCTTTGTTTTTCCTGTGGCGTTAAACACTCTTTGCTAATCCTATTTGATTTAGCACTCTAGTCCCATACTTTCCCCATTCCTGTATTTTTAGTATCCTGGGAATCAAACAGGCCCTTAGACTGGTTTAGGGCCGGTTGTTTTTTTCAATGAAATATGTCCAAAATGTAATGAATGTGCTCCGGTTTCTATGAAAATCATCCGGTTTGCATGTAGTAATTCATTTATTTATTCTTTTGCGGCGGGTTTGCATGTAATTCGTCCGGTTCGAAATGTACTCGTACACCGGCATGGTTGGATGGCCCGCTGCCGCATTACTGTCTGAGGACTCGTTCCTACCGGCTGGCGCTCAGCGTTGGAGATACCCCGAGTGCTTGTAGGTGGACCCAGATGCTCTATGTCCCACATGTCGGCGAAAGGAATCACGTAGAAATATTTCCGACGACCGCGGAGCCGAGGAGTACATCTCAGTAAGGAGGAAAAATGCGTGAAAAAATATATACTATGAAGCGTAGCTGCAAAGTGATGACAGGTATAGGTCGCACGCACCCAACTAGTGGTCGTAGTATGTGCGAGTACAAATGAGTGCGGAGTACTCCTACTCTATCAACACGATTTCCATCGGACAATAGCTTCCGTGCTATAGCTAGCTCTTCTCCCTCCTCATTTCTCTCTTTTAAATCTAACTCAGCCAACGCATAGCGGGCAGGGTGGGGATTTGCCGATAGTCGGTTTGCTCAACTGCGGTCCCACATGCCAGTGAAAATGCTAGACAACACACATTCCCTAGCTTGAGCGGCGTGCCGGACCGACTAGTACTCTTGACCGTGTGGGGGTGCAACGCGATGCGGCAGGCTTTTCCTTTTGAACCTGTAGAAAATGTAACATTTGGTTATGCTTCTGCTCCTTGGCACGGTAGACAGATAGAAGCAACGATTAAAAATGCTAGGACGGGGATTTTCCCGCGCAATAAGCGGGGGAGTTTGCCAGTTTGGTGGATCGTCGGTTTTCTCACATCATGCCCACATGTCAGTGATAATATGCCAAGCCAATGCGCGCTGAGCGGCGGGTCGGAACGACAGTGTGGGGTGCGACGCGAACGGGACAGGCATGTTGTACTTGTTCCACTTTCTCGTTTTGAACTTACGTGTAACTCTTAGTTTTGAATTTATAAGTTTGGTTGTCGCGCCCATATATAAACTATAGTTTGGTAGGTTGGGTCATGCATCGTACGTGAATTACGAAGTTGATTCAATAGGTAAGTAGTACCTCCGTCCTGGTTTATTGGTCCCCTTTGTGCCCAAATTTTGACCATAGATTTAACTAACAAAATGTTAATGCATGTCACCAAAAAATATATCGGTGGATTTGTGGCACCCAAGCTCAGAGGACCGGTTTACCAGTGTTTCCAACCCAGAGATCATGTCTTCTGGAAACACACAACAACATGGAACAGAACAGAGCTGAACTTTATTGATATATCTCGAGTACAAGCTCATAATTTACATCGATAGCGAGGCCAGAAGCAAACCAGGTGCTATGACAATATCTACATTATTTATGGAACATAGCAGGGCCTCGATACTACTAGGTAGAACTACGGCGTAGTGGAATATAGCGCGGAAAACTCCATCGACAGGGACACTGCTGGGACACGGCCTAGTTAGCGTAGCACGAACCTTCGGGACCTCCGTCCTCGGCTTCTCCTGCATCTGGCATGATACGCCAGGTGAGTACTTGGAATGTACTCGCAAGCTCACAATAGCCATAACAATGCAGCAAACAATAGCATGGCAATTAACATGTTAAGTGCTTAAGTAGTTTACTTACTGTTACCGATCCTTACTTACTCTCTTCCGGGATGTCCCACAACCCTCGGGATACTCATAATCCACTGAGCACTCCCGATCATAGGACAAGTTCTTCCATCATTATTATCATTATTGCTTTCGACCACTCAGTGTGACCTAGCGCGGACTGTCCAATACCGTGGACATGGCTATTCGAATAGATTCTTACACTCTGCAGAGGTTGCGCACTTTACCCACACCATGAAGCTCCTGGTCCCGTACCTCGGTACACTTCCCTTTCCGGGTGGACCGGTGCTGCTCCAACGAAACCTGCCTAACCCGTGACTCTTCCATCGTACCACCGACAATCATACCCTCCCAGGGTCATGTCCTGGGTGGCCCCTGTGTCACCCCGTGACACCTGCCACCGTCGTGGCCAACTAAACTATCCCAAACGGGGATGCCGGCAAAATAACTCAACTGGGCTCACAGGATTATCGTCGTCTACCTGATCAGGGTAGCACGCATGCATAACCCTCCCTCTTTGGTGGTACCGACAAAAGAGCACGCAGTCAGACCAAGTCAAGGCTGTCCCATACCGGCAAATGTGGCTGCACGGATAAGTCCGGGTCGGTGGCACTTGATCAACCAAATTAGGTTTAGTTTTGATAAGTACTTATCAAGCATGGTTCTTTATCATGAATAACTTAACATGGCAGTAGCTTGGCATCAAAGTAATCTACTATGGATTATCACATATGCAAATAATGCAAATAATTCAATTAAATAACCAACACTATTGAAATGCTTCATGCAATGGATGATGTGGCTTGCCTTGCTCTGTTGGGTTGTCCACAAACTCCTGGGCTTCAAAACCAAACGGATTTCCTTCTGAAAATATTTTTAAAATAGCAAAAGAAAAATGTCACATAACACATTTCTGTTTACCAGAAATTCTGTGAGCATGAGAAAAATACCAAAATTTACCAGAAAATAGAGGGGCTCAAGACAAACCCAATGCAAAAAGAATCAGTTGATTTGGACTTATGGATAAAAAGTTATGAGTGGTCAAAGTTTCTGGTCAAATCTGAATTAAAAACATAAACTAGAAAATCTACAGGGGGGCCACGTCGAAGGCGTAAAGTGGAGGGGCGCCTCCACTTACCGCTTCGGCGCGCGCGGGCGAGCCGTTCACGGGCAGGTCCCGCTGTCAGATTTAAAAGGGGAGATAGAGAGAGAACAGAGCACCGCGGAACTCCGGCGATGGTCGCCGGGGATGCAGACGGCGGCGAGGTCCAACGACTACGGGAATGGGACGAGCTCACGGAGACGAACACACACGTACCCATAGCGTGACGAGAGATGGCCGGATGACGTCGTCCCCTTCCTCTCCGGCGGCGGCAGCTGTCGGGTGTCGCCGGAGACGGCGTTTCCTGCAGGGTCTCGGCCAGGGAAGAGCTCGGGCGGGGTCAAGAGAGTGTGTGGAGCTCGCGGGTGGAGTCGGTTGAGGCTGGGTGGAGTGAAACGCCAAGGTGGCAAAGCTCGGGTGGCGGCGGATCGCCTGCGAGATGCGAGGCCAGAGGGCCTCTCGGCCTTGGCTTGTTGCTCGGTGCTCGATTGGGAGTGGGCGGAGGGCGATGAGGAGCTGGGAGGGCTGGACGCGGCCTTTTATAGGCGGGGGTGAGGTTTCTGGAGCGGGCGATGCCACGGCCACGTCGCCGGCGCAAGAATGCCGTGCTGTCTGGCCGGGCGCGGGCGACGGGATGGGAGAGGGCAGAGGAGTGAATGTGGGCAGTGGCGGCTTGCGGAGGAAGACGACGGCCAACAGGGCCACTGTGCCCGCACGGGTGCCACCGTGCCCGTGTGCGTGGCATCCGCCGAGAGCGATTCCGGCGAGGGGAGAATTCCAAAACGGCCTGGTGGGGGGAGGAGAGGATGTCGGCGAGCTGAGACAAGGCACGGCCACGCGGGGCTGCCGGATGTATCACATCAGACACGGGCACAGTGCAGAGCGCGTGCATTGGCATGCCAATGCCGTGCTCACCACGGTGGCTGGCACCTGGAGGCCACGCAATTCTGGCGCACCGTGTCTAGCAGGTCGACCCTCGACCACTTAGTCCCCCTGTGCCCTTGGTTTGGCCAGATACACTCTGATACGAAGGGTAGCTTCAGCTGCAGTTTCTGACAGAAACTTGGGGAGAGTTCTAGAGGAGAGATGAGCTGGAGATGAAGCCCATGGAGATGTCTGGGATGATCTACTTTGGAAGGACTATAAGCTGGCCAAGTTTGAGAGATTTGCATCAAAGTTTGAATATGGTTCATGTACAACTGCTGTTACTGGTCCAGAAACAAGATGAGCTTGTAGCACTCATATGGTTGATCTGCTGAAGCTGGAATTTGGTGTGTGAGGGTTATTTGGTGGATAGATGATGTCATAAAAATTTCAGCTCAATTGAATACCTCTAGCTGGTACTTTCTTCACAGAGGTTTGAATTGAGCAGAAATTTGTCAAAATATTGCTGCTAAAAATTTGTACTGGACAAGATGATATTTTTGGATAATGTGGCAAGATAGGTTCCCTAGTATCCCAGGGAATTATCTGAGAGTTTTCTGAATTGGGAAAAATATGAGTTGCTTCATAAAGGGCCAGTGCTGTCTAGAAGATAAATGGAGTTTTTTGGACAAAATTTTATACTGGACCATGAAATGTTTTTGAAGATTGTTGGAGTAGATGATGACAAGAAGGTGTGGTATTAATTTGGGATTTTTCTGATCATCAGAACTATAGGTTGCTTCATAACCAATAGTGATGACAGATTTTCCCAAAGGAAGAATATGAATAATTGGCAAAGATTGAGAATTGGAATCTGATCCAGAAGATGTGTGACAAGATTTTGGCAAGATGATGAGGGCTTTGGATCACTTAGAGAAAGCTTCAAAAGTTTCCTAAGTCCAAAGTCAACTGAAAAGATTCAAAAACCATCCAAATTGCAAATAAAGCCAGAAAGATTTTGAAAAGAAAAAGTTGCCGAAAACCAGGGTGTCACAAACCTACCCCCCTTAGGATGAATCTCGTCCTCGAGATTCGGTTGCTCAGAGAACAACTGTGGATATGCTGATCTCAGAAAATCCTCTCTTTCCCAGGTAGCCTCTTCCTCGGTATGGTGATCCCACAATACCTTGTAAAATTTAACTGTCTTACTCCTGGTAGTTCTTTCCATCTCATCCAAAATTCTGATAGGTTTTTCTTCGTAGGTCAAATCTTTGATCAGCTCTAGCTCACTCATATCTGCCTGCTTGATCGGGGGTGCAATGCACTTTCTCAACTGTGATATGTGGAAGACGTCGTGAACGTCAGACAACTCCGGTGGTAACTCTAACTGATATGCCACTCTGCCTCTTCTAGCAATTACCGGAAAGGGACCGATATATCTCGGTGCAAGCTTTCCTCGGGTGTGAAACCTCTTTATTCCTTTCATGGGGGTAACTCGGAGATAAGCATATTCTCCGGGCTCAAAAGTTACTTCTCGATGCTTCGGATCATAATAACTCTTCTGACGGGACTTGGCAGCTCGAAGATGTTCCTAAATATCTTTGACTTGCTTCTCAGCCTCGAGCATCAAATCCGTGCCGAAGATACGGCTATCTCCTGTCTAGGACCAATTTAAAGGAGTGCGGCATTTCCGTCCATACAGGGCTTCGAATGGTGACATCTTGAGACTCGACTGATAACTGTTATTGTAAGAGAATTCCGCATAGGGTAGACTATCCTCCCATTTGGGTCCATAGGTGAGAGCACAAGACTGAAGCATATCTTCCAATATCTGGTTTACACGTTCGGTCTGCCCATCTGTCTGTGGATGATATGCCATACTATCCTTTAGCATGGTTCCCAGGGCTTGATGCAGCCGCAACCAAAATGCTGAAGTGAATAAGGAGCCTCTATCCGATGTGATAGACTTGGGTACTCCATGAAGGCTGACTATCCGGGACATGTAGAGTTGGGCTAGCTGATTAGCGTTGAAAGTGGTCTTTACCGGAATAAAGTGAGCCACTTTCGTAAGTATATCCACGATGACCCAAATAGCATTATGGCCTCTTGTTGACTTGGGTAGTCCAACAATGAAGTCCATGCATATGTCATCCCATTTCCACTGTGGAACTGGTAAAGGTTGCAGTAGTCCAGCGGGTTTCTGGTGTTCAGCCTTGACTCTGTTGCAGATGTCACACCAGGCGACATAGTATGCAATGTCCCTTCGCATTCCTGGCCACCAAAAGGTTTCTCGCAAGTCCTGGTACATTTTTGTTCCTCCCGGATGGATAGAGTATGTGGATTCATGTGCCTCTCTGAGTATTTGCTGTCTCAGATTGTCTTGATCAGGTACGCATATTCGGTCCTCAAACCATAAAGTGCCCTGATCGTCAATTCGGAAGGACTTGGCCTTTCCTTGCGGAATGTGCTCCTTGATTTCTTGTATGCCTTTATCTGATTTCTTAGCTGCCTTAATTTCTTCCATAAGTGTCGGAATAATTTCCATTGTATCCGGGCTAATTGGGCTGCATAGCACCATATTTAGCTTGGCAAGCTCTTCTTGTAGCCTTGGGTGGATACCCTCAATTAGTGCATTCACGGTGCCTTGTTTCCTACTGAGAGCATCGGCGACCACATTAGCTTTTCCCGGATGATAATTTATTCCAATGTCATAATCCTTGACCAGTTCAAGCCATCTTCTCTGCCTGAGATTAAGATCGGGTTGGGTGAAAATATACTTGAGACTCTGATGGTCTGTGTATATTTCACATCGCTGCCCAATGAGATAATGCCTCCAAATCTTTAATGCATGAGTCACGGCTGCCAATTCCAAATTATGAGTGGGATAGTTCTCTTCATGGTGTCGTAGCTATCTGGATGCATATGCTACAACCTTTCCTTCTTGCATTACAACACAACCGATTCCACGCCTGGAAGCATCGCAATATATGTCAAAGCTCTTGTGGAAGAACTAAAACAGGGGCCCTAGTTAGCCTCGTCTTTAATTCCATGAAACTGCTATCAAATTCTTCCGTCCAGGCAAATTTGTGGTTCTTTTTCAGCAATTTTGTCAGTGGCTTGGCTATTTTTGAGAAGCCTTCAATGAAGCGACAGTAGTAGCCTACCAATCCTAGAAAACTACGGACTTTAGTTACTATGGCTGGTGTCCTCCAGTTTAATACAGCAGTCACTTTGCTGGGGTCGACGGCCACACCCTGTTCTGATAGAACATGTCCCAGAAATCCCACCTCTCTCAGCCAAAATTCGTATTTACTGAATTTGGCATACAAGCGATGGGTCCTTAGTCTTTCCAGAACAGTACGGAGGTGTTGCATGTGTCCTTCTTCATCTTTCGAATACATAAGAATATCATCGATGAAGACTACCACAAATTTGTCCAAGAAGTCCATGAAGACCTTGTTCATCATGCTCATGAAGTATGCTGGAGCACTTGTCAGCCCGAATGACATGACTGTAAATTCATATAGACCATATCTTGTAGTAAATGCTATCTTGGGGATATCCTCTTTCCTGATTTTTAACTGATGATACCCCGTTCGGAGATCAAACTTGGAGAATACCCGGGCCCCATTTAACTGGTCAAACAGATCATCAATGCGGGGGAGCGGATATTTATTTTTAATAGTGACCTCATTCAACTAGCGATAGTCCACGCACATTCGCAGGCTGCCATCCTTCTTCTTGACAAACAGCACGGGTGATCCCCATGGCGAAGTGCTTGGACGAATATACCCTTTTTGCAATAATTCATCCAACTGTTTCTTCAATTCCACCAGCTCGGGGGAAGGCATGCGATGGTACTTCTTATAGATTGGAGCAGTTCTGGGAACAACGTCAATAGCGAACTCTAGTTCCCGATCAGGTGGCATTCCCGGTAACTCTTCTGGGAATACGTCCAGGAATTCACTGACTACTGGAATCAGATTTATATCTGTAGCAGTGGCTTTGAATGACATTCCCTTCTTTGACATCATTCTGCTAGCAGTGAATTGCACTGTTTGGCCTGCCGGGTTAACCAATGTCACCTTCCTGGTGGCACAGTTGATACATACTTGATGTGGTGTCAACCAATCCATCCCTAGTATTATATCCAGTCCAGGGGATTCAATGGCAACGAGAGTAGCTGGAAACTTAACTCCGTGTATCAAGATTTCCAGATCCTTGTATATCACATTTGTTCTGAGCATGGAGCCAGGGGATTGTACCACCATGATTTTGTCCAAAAGAGAAGGAGAAAGTTTGTGCAAGGTGGCAAAACTCCGCGAATTAAACAAATGAGAAGCCCCAGAATCAAATAAAATTATTGCAGGTATGTCGTTAACAGAAAACATACCAAGGATCACGTCTGGTGCTTCGCGGGCTTCCTCAGCGGAGATATGATGGACTTGGCTATGGTAGAAGTTCGGATTGGGGCGGCGTCCAACATTGTTGACTTGTGGCTTGTAGTCGGATGATGGCTTCCCATTTCTTGTGGGGCACTGCTTGGAGTAATGCCCGCTCTGGCCACAAGTAAAGCATGTGTTGTTGCGGCGGCAGTCCTCCAGCACTGGCTGTTTGCCGAAGGTCTTGTCCTGGCTGACGGGCTTATTGATGTTGTTGCCATTGTTCCAGGTAGGCTTGTATTCAGATGGACCTGGTTGCCAAATGCGTGGCTTCTGCGCAAACTGCTCATGGTTGTCCTTCTTGGGTTCAAACTTCCGCTTGCGATCATCGTATCCTGACTTATGCTCCCGTTCAGCTATGAAAGCCTTGTTCACCAAAGTCTGGAAGTCAGGAAAGTCAAGCATGCAAAGCTGACAGCGGAGGGTATGATTGAGTCCTCCTAGGAATCGGTCTATCTTCCTTTCTTCTGTGGACACGTCAAGGGTAGAGTACCGTGCCAGATTATTAAACTTGTTCAGATACTCACCCACTGACATATTCCCTTGAGTAAGAGCAAGAAATTCCCTCTGCTTCACCTTCATTATGCCGGTAGGAATATGATACTTGCGGAATACCTCTTTGAACTTCTCCCAAGAAATATCTTCCCCAGAAGGCAACATTATTTTTGTATTATCCCACCATATAGCTGCTGGTCCCTCCAGGTAGTGAGTAACCAAAGGAACCTTGTCTGACTCATTACAGCGGGCTATGTCCAACTTCTTTTCCATGGTCCTTAGCCAGTCATGAACTTCCATCGGATCCACAGCTTGGCTAAAACTGGGTGGCTTGGTACGCTGAAAGTCCGACAACTTAGAATGTGTCCCATTGTGGTTGTTCTGACCCACCATAGTCTGCATACTTTTCAGAAATTCCATGAGATCTTGATTTCTTTTCTCTTCAAACATTCTCATAATCTGATCGGTGGTTGGTGGCTGTGGTGGCGGAGGTGGCAAATCTTCTGGTGACTGTCCTGCTTGTCTGGCGGATCAACGAACGGGAGTTCCATCGCCGCCTTGATTACTACACCTCTTCATCCTAAATTTGTTCCCATTGCAAAATACCGAATCGATGAGCAACATCCATAAGGGAAAGCATGATAGTATGACCCTAGAAAAAGAAGCCAAATAAAAAGAGGGAATAAAGCGAACAACATAATTGTACAAGGCAACCCAACATCATACATGACAAGCTAGTAGGGGGATTATCATGACTGGACTGCTCATACGGCAGTTGACATATGCAGGGATGCTATGATGCATGCACTGAAACTCAAGCCTCTACTCTAGTAGCGCGGGTGGCACTGACACTGCCAAACTGAAGACTCCTCGTCATCTGATCCTGTCTCAGAATCTGAGCTGATGATGTGAATCTCGGTCTCCGGATCAAAGGTAACACGGCGACGCTGACGGGAAGGTTCTCCCTCTGAAGGAGAAGAAGCACGATGCCGCAGCATCGGAGCAGCTGGAGTAGCTAGGAGAGAGGCCCATTCTGCTGGGGTCTCACGTCGGCTACCAGACGAAAAGCCTGGTGGTCCGAACGAACTGGAAGGAGTCTCAGAGGGTGGAACGGGTGGAGTATACACGGGTGGAAACGGAGGTAGAGGAGGAGACTGTGCTGCCGCAGCAGCTGCAAGTGCCCCGCGGGCATGAGTCAGCTCCTCAGCTAGGGAAGTGATCATACGGTAGCTGGCGTTCAGATAATGAGATAACACGCCAGTAGCACGATCACTCGCTGGGTCAACAGGTGCGAAAAGGACTCGCCCTATCGCAGGCGACAGGGTGGGGTAGTGAAAGAAACCTGGATGAGTCTGCATCTCGACCTCGTGGAAGTGCAAGTCAGTGAGAGCCTCCATCGCAGCAAACTGGATCGCCAACTCTGGAGTAGAAGCAGTTCCGCCCTTGGAAGAACGGGAGTAGCTGCCAATATCTGAACTCGCAGTAAGAAAGGCCTCCGCGTGATACTCGTATACTGAACCAGCAAGCTTCTCTCGGAACACCTGGTACACTGGGTCTTTGTCGTTGGGATACAGCCGAAGCCAGACGCTACGAAGCAGTACTAGAAAAGTGAACGGTGCCGGCTCATGGTTGTAGTGGTACGGAACTGGTGCCATCTACACTCATCAAACCAGCGGTTAGCACAACAATAAACTATATGCATGCCATGCAGCAGTCAGATGCAACAAGCAAGACACACCCCAAAACTCTAAACTAATCGTGGTTCTAGCACTCGGTTAACTAGGGTGTCCTACAGTCAGCGCGGCTCTGATACCAAGCGTTGTGGCACCCTAGCTCAGAGGACCGGTTTACCAGTGTTTTCAACCCAGAGATCATGTCTTCTGGAAACACACAACAACTTGGAACAGAACAGAGCTGAACTTTATTGATATATCTCTAGTACAAGCTCATAATTTACATTGATAGCGAGGCCAGAAGCACACCAGGTGCTATGACAATATCTACATTATTTATGGAACATAGCAGGGCCTCGATACTACTAGGTAGAACTACGGCATAGCGGAATATAGCGCGGAAAACTCCATCAACAGGGACACTGCTGGGACACGGCCTAGTTAGCGTAGCACGAACCTTCGGGACCTCCATCCTCGACTTCTCCTGCATCTGGCATGATATGCCAGGTGAGTACTTAGAATGTACTCGCAAGCTCACAACAGCCATAACAATGCAGCAAACAATAGCATGGTAATTAACAAGTTAAGTGCTTAAGTAGTTTACTTACTATTACCGATCCTTACTTGCTCTCTTCCGGGTTGTCCCACAACCCTCGGGATACTCATAATCCACTGAGCACTCCCGATCATAGGACAAGTTCTTCCATCATTACTATCATTATTGCGGTTGACCACTCAGTGTGACCTAGCGCGGACTGTCCAATACCGTGCACGCGGCTATTCGAATAGATTTTTACACTCTGCAGAGGTTGTGCACTTTACCCACACCATGTAGCTTCTGGTCCCATACCTCGGTACACTTCCCTTTCCGGGTGGACCGGTGCTGCTCCAACGAAACCTGCCTAACCCGTGACTCTTCCATCGTACCACCGACAATCATACCCTCCCAGGGTCATGTCCTGGGTGGCCCCTGTGTCACACCATGACACCTGCCACCGTCGTGGCCAACTAAACTGTCCCAAACGGGGACGCCGGCAAAATAACTCAACTGGGCTCACAGGATTATCGTCGTCTACCTGATTAGGGTAGCACGCATGCATAACCCTCCCTCTTTGGTGGTACCGACAAAAGAGCACGCAGTCAGACCAAGTCAAGGTCATCCCATACCGGCAAATGTGGCGGCACGGAAAAGTCCGGGTCGGTGGCACTTGATCAACCAAATTAGGTTTAGTTTTGATAAGTACTTAACAAGCATGGTTATTTATCATGAATAACTTAACATGGCAGTAGCTAGGCATCAAAGTAATCTACTACGGATTATCACATATGCAAATAATGCAAATAATTCAATTAAATAACCAACACTATTGAAATGCTTCATGTAATGGATGATGTGGCTTGCCTTGCTCTGTTGGGTTGTCCACAAACTCCTGGGCTTCAAAACCAAACTGATTTCCTTCTGAAAATATTTTTAAAATAGCAAAAGAAAAATGTTACATAACACATTTCTGTTTACTAGAAATTCTGTGAGCATGACAAAAATACCAAAATTTACCAGAAAATAGAGCGGCTCGAGACAAACTCAATGGAAAAAGAATCAATTGATTTGGACTTATGGATAAAAAGTTATGAGTGGTCAAAGTTTCTGGTCAAATCTGAATTAAAAACAGAAATTAGAAAATCTACAAGGGGGGCACGTCGAAGGCATAACATGGAGGGGCGCCTCCACTTACCGCTTCGGCGCACGCGGGCGAGCCGCTGATGGGTGGTTCCCGCTGTCAGATTTAAAAGGGGAGAGAGAGAGAGAACAGAGCACCGTGGAACTCCGGCGATGGTTGCCCGCGAAGCACACGGCGGCGAGGTCCAGCGACTACGGGAATGGGACGAGCTCACGGAGACGAACACACATGTACCCGTAGCATGACGAGAGATGGCTGGACGACATCGTCCCCTTCCTCTCCAGCGGCGGCAGCTGTCGGGTGTCGCCGGAGACGGTGCTTCTGGCATGGTCTCGACCAGGGAAGAGCTCGGGCGGGGTCAGGAGAGTGTGTGGAGCTTGCGGGTGGAGTCGGTTGAGGCTGGGGTGGAGTGAAACGGCAAGGTGGCAGAGCTCGGGTGCCGGCGGATCACCGGCGAGATGCGAGGCCAGAGGGCCTCTAGGCCTTGGCTCATTGCTCAGTGGCTCGATTGGGAGTGGGCGGAGGGCAATGAGGTGCTGGGAGGGCTGGACGCGGCCTTTTATAGGCGGGGGGGAGGTTTCTGGAGCGGGCGATGCCACGGCCACGTCGCCGGCGCAAGGACGCCGCGCTGGCTGGCCGGGCGCGGGCGACGGGATTGGAGAGGGCAGAGGAATGAATGTGGGCAATGGCGGCTTGCGGAGGAAGACGACGGCCAACAGGGCCACTGTGCCTGCACGGGTGCCACAGTGCCCGTGTGCGTGGTGGCCGCCGAGAGGGATTCCGGCGAGGGGAGAATTCTAGAACGGCCAGGTGGGGGGAGGAGAGGATGTCGGCGAGCTGAGACAAGGCACGGCCATGTGGGGCAGCCGGATGCATCACATCAGACATGGGCGCGGTGCAGAGCGCGTGCATTGGCATGCCAATGGCGTGTTCACCACGGTGGATGGCACCTGGATGCCACGCAAGTCTGGCGCACCGTGTCCAGTAGGTCGACCCTCGACCACTTAGTCCCCCTGTGCCCTTGGTTTGGCCAGATACACTCTGATACGAAGGGTAGCTTCAGCTACAGTTTCTGACAGAAACTTTGGGATATCTCTAGAGGAGAGATGAGCTAGAGATGAAGCCCATGGAGATGTCTGGGATGATCTACTTTGGAAGGACTATAAGCTGGCCAAGTTTGAGAGATTTGCATCAAATTTTGAATATGGTTCATGTACAACTGCTGTTACTGGTCCAAAAACAAGATGAGCTTGTAGCACTCATATGGTTGATCTACTGAAGCTGGAATTTGGTGTGTGAGGGTTATTTGGTGGATAGATGATGTCATAAAAATTTGAGCGCAATTGAATACCTCTAGCTGGTACTTTCTTCACAGAGGTTTGAATTGAGCAGAAACTTGTCAGAATATTGCTGCTGAAAATTTGTAGTGGACAAGATGATATTTTTGGATATTGTGGCAAGATAGGTTCCCTAGTATCCCAGGGAATTATCTGAGAGTTTTCTGAATTGGGAAAATATGAGTTGCTTCATAAAGGGCTAGTGCTGTCTAGAAGATAAATGGAGTTTTCTGGACAAAATTTTATGCTGGACCATGAAATGTTTTTGAAGATTGCTGGAGTAGATGATGACAAGAAGGTGTGGTATTAATTTGGGATTTTTCTGATCATCAGAACTATAGGTTGCTTCATAACCCATAGTGATGACATATTTTCCCAAAGGAAGAAAATGAATAATTGGGAATGATTGAGAATTGGAATCTGATCTTGAAGATGTGTGACAAGATTTTGGCAAGATGATGAGGGCTTTGGATCACTTAGAGAAAGCTTCAAAAGTTTCCTAAGTCCAAAGTCAACTGAAAAGATTCAAAAACCATCCAAATTGCAAATAAAGCCAGAAAGATTTTGACAAGAAAAAGTTGCCAAAAACCAGGGTGTCACAGGATTCGTATTTGAACATAGTTTCCAACGATATTGTTTTTTGTGACATGCATTAACTTATTGTTAGTTAAATCTGAAGTCAAAATTTGGCACAAAACACGAAGGTGACCAATAAACCAGGACAAAGACAGTGATACATACTATAATTAACGCCAAATGAGAGCAAGGGATCACACATGTCATTAACGACTGGAATGATAATGCGAAACTGTAATACATTAGGCCACGACGAGATGTAGTGGTGGTTACAGGAGGTAAGAAGAAAGATGCATCCATCGACGACCTCCTCCTCCGCGACTCAGTGCACCGGCGCACCGACCGCCGGCCGAGCAGCAGCGGCTTTCGTGGCGAGGTCAACGTGCTTGTGAACAATGGCGTCCAAGGCTTCCAGCTGGTCAAAGACGGCCAACGTCATATCATCGTCCCTGTCCCTGTAGTTGCCTATGTAGATGATTTCCTCATAGACCTGGATGTGTAGGTCGATGGTTTCTTGCTCGGCAAGGCATTGCGCCGCGAGCAGAGCCTCGAGGTGGACATTCTTTGTCACGACGTCGGGCAGCTGCAGGGCCACTAGTGCGTGAAAGATGTCCTCACCATGGAGGCCGATGAGGGTGGCAGGCAACGAGGAGCCTGGGCGCGTGGGCTGGAGGAGTACGGCAAGGTCGTCCACGCGCTTCTTGTCGGTGGTGAACTTGCGGATGGGGCAGACCATCATCTTGCCCATTCGAGAGGCGAAGCCGTCGTCGCCGAGGGTTATGACCATCGCGGTCGCCAGCACCGTCTAGAGACGCTGCTCGGTGCGGGCATGCAGGCCGGTGTCGTGGATCATCTGGCACAGCCGCCTGCCGCTCGCGTCCATCGCCTCCATGAATGGTTGTGGCTTCTGGTAACTTGGTCATGGATTGGAGTGAGCAGTGTTGCGCAGACTAGATGCGTAGTACTAGTAGGTGCGTACAATTCAGTAGATGGTTGGTTTGGAGTGGAGGGGCACCTTCATATAAGAGTGCAAACTACGTTGCATTCATATCGTGCTGGCTCCATTCGGCTTCTCCAATTAATTCCCTCTTCATGCTAATTGAATGAGGATGCATCATTGACCGTTCAACATTTCGGGAACCGCTACCCTCTCCCTCGTTGGCATTCAAGCCGTATCAATGTAAATGCATGCAAAAAGAGACTAGTCAATAGTTCGCCACGAGCCTATAACTAGCGATCGCCACAATAACCGTAAGATCTGCATCCGACGGTGGCACCTATTGGACGCAAACAGCAATAAAAAAATAAATGCCATGGCATTTTACAAAACTGCCACACCACGCCCCTTCCCTACACATGAGACTGCCACGTGAGTGTTCGCAACTGCCACGTTCAGGTTGCGCTTGGCTCTTTGTCTCTTCGGGAAGTCATACTACTACAGTATATGCTTTTGGCAATCTAACACTGAATGAACAGCTGCATGTCCACCGCGTGGGGGAGGGAGAGCGTGTTGTAAGCAAAAGCTTCTCCTTGTCCTGCGAGCCACCATGCGCATGGGCGAGGGAGAGGGCGTAGTAATCAAGCTTCTCCTTGTTGTACGAGTTGACGCGACACATCAAAGCACTACACTCGATTTTCTTAAAAAGTTGTTTTTACCAATGCATAAATTACAATGCATGCATGCCATGAGTTTCCTTTTGATCCTTGCATGTGTTGATTTAATGCACCTTGAAGTATGAACATGTGATGGTAAAACTTTCTAATGCCCCGGCCCTAAAGCGAGAGATGGTGGTGCACGAGGAGGGCGAGATCATGTCGACGGAATAGGACCCGACGATGGAGGTCATTATGGACCTCACCATGCTCCACTGCCCCTTCTGCCTCCACCCCTTGAAGCCTCCAGTGTATGAGGTTCAAATACATCTCATCCATTCAGCTGATCGAGCAAGGCGTAGTTTTCTTGATTGATGTGGTGTTCGATTGATTTGTGCAGTGCCAGGGAGGGCACCTGGCCTGCGCGGACTGTCGCGACGAGCACCCCGGTAACCAGCGGCAGTGCCAGAAGTGCGAGCGCAGCGGCGGCTTCGACATGCGCAACAAGGCGATGGACGCCGTCCTCTCCTCGGCGAGGGTGGAGTGCCGCACGAAGGCTATGGGCTCTATGTAACTTACCACAACCTCGACGATCACTAGAGCGCGTGTCAGCTTGAGCCGTGCAAGTGCCTCGTGCCCGGCTGTGGCTATGAAGGCGCGCCTATCGCCGTGTCAGTTGTCTGCATCAGAGCGGGGGCGTCCCCACAGCCGCACTACGCGGCCAAGGTGTGGGCGAATGGGCCACCGGGGGCGCCCAACGGCAGGACCGATGCCGTCAAGGTGGAAATCGAGGTGACAAGCAACAAGGAGACCGGCGCTGTTGGCGTGGAGGAGCTGACCTTCTTGATAGTGCCACCCAAGCTGCCGGTCGGGGCTGGGTCGTCAAGGACGGTGTCCCTCCACATTCGGATTGACAAGATCACCTCCTAAATGATTCCACAATGCCTTCTAGTTATCTTAGTAGTATGCTAATGTAGGGTTTGTTTGGTCTACTTTACCTTAAGAGATGGTGGATTTTGGTGGCGATGCAGTAATTACTTCGACATCACATCAACAGTTGAAGTAATTCCCAATAGTCAAAGGGATATTTTGTGTCTGTTGGATATAAGATCCTTTGGGTAAGAAGTAAACCTAAATATAAGCTACTTATATGTTTGTTTGTTAAGGAAGTGTTGCATACTTCTGCGAGTTGACGCGACACATCAAAGTAGTACTACTAGTACTCACCCGACTGCGCACCAGGCAGACCAATCTCATGTCATGCTGGTGCCATGTGCGGTACCCACATTAAGCAAAACCTCGTGCCTCCCGCTGAGCCTCCGCGTTTTGAACCTTTGAATCTCAAGGCCAAGGAGCAACATGAACCTTTGATAGAGTGAATCAGATGGTTGAGAACACTACGATTCGTAGCTACAGATGTGTGTGCGAGAGAGGATGAGTGCATGCGTGCACCTCTTCTCTTCATGTACGACATACTAAACCTAGAGTACAAGTGTATGTGTGTGGCATCGACCTAGAGAGCTAGAGATGGTGTGTGCGAGAAGTCCCGAGAGACTCGCGAGCGTAGGTGTGTGCGTGGGAAAGAGGGAGAGAGATGATATGTGTCGATGTAATGCGTGTGAAAAGAAAATATTCAGTAGTTCGCCACTAGGCCATTCCTGGCGAATGCCCGAATAACCATAAGATCTGCATCCAACTATTGGAAATATGCCCTAGAGGCAATAATAAATTGGTTATTATTATATTTCCTTGTTCATGATAATCGTTTATTATCCATGCTATAATTGTATTGATTGGAAACTCAAATACATGTGTGGGTACATAGACAACACTGTGTCCCTAGTAAGCCTCTAGTTGACTAGCTCGTTGATCAAAGATGGTTAAGGTTTCCTAGCCATTGACATGAGATGTCATTTGATAACGGGATCACATCATTAGGAGAATGATGTGATGGACAAGACCCAAACTACGAACGTAGCATATGATCGTGTCAGTTTATTGCTATTGTTTTCTGCATGTCAAGTATCTGTTCCTTTGACCATGAGATCATGCAACTCACTGACACCGGAGGAATACCTTGTGTGTATCAAACGTCGCAACGTAACTGGGCGACTATAAAGGTGCTCTACAGGTATCTCCGAGGGTGTCTGTTGGGTTGGCATGGATCAAGACTGGGATTTGTTACTCCGTATGACGGAGAGGTATCTCAGGGCCGACTCGGTAATACAACATCACAATGAGCCTTGCAAGAAATGTGACTAAAGTGTTAGCCACGAGATCTTGTATTACGGAACGAGTAAAGAGACTTGCCGGTAACGAGATTGAACTAGGTATAGTGATATCGACGATCGAATCTCGGGCAAGTAACATACCGAAGAACAA
Organism: Elymus sibiricus; assembly: GCA_039707655.1. Lineage (NCBI taxonomy): Eukaryota > Viridiplantae > Streptophyta > Magnoliopsida > Poales > Poaceae > Elymus > Elymus sibiricus. Next base: position 208,010,877 of record CM077674.1, read on the forward strand.
AGGGAACAGCATACGGGATTAACTGAATCCTTGACATAGAGGTTCGACCGATAAAGATCTTCCTAGAATATGTAGGAGCCAATATGGGCATCCAGGTCCAGCTATTGGTTATTGATCGTAGAATTGTCTCGGTCATGTCTACATAGTTCTCGAACCCGCAGGGTCTACACACTTAACGTTTGGTGACGATTAGTATAATTGAGTTATTATGTTGGTGACCGAAAGTTGTTCGGAGTCCCGGATAAGATCCCGGACATGACGAGGATCTCCGGAATAGTCCGGAGGTAAAGATTGATATATGTGATAATAGTGTTTTGATCTCCGGAAAAGTTCCGGAGTTCACCGGAAGGGGTTCCGGATGTTTACCGAAGTGTTCGGGTACAGCAACACTTTATATGGGCCAAAGGGATAAAAGCCCACGAGGTATTGGAAAGTGCAAAAGTAGTTTTGCTGCCGCGTAAGCGGTACTACCGCTTGGTGAAGCGGTACTACCGCCCGAGCGGTACTACCGCTTGTGTGAAGCGGTACTACCGCCCAAGCGGTACTACCGCTTGTAAGCGGTACTACCGCTTGTGCGCGGCTGTGCACGGTTCGGCAGGGATCCGAGTTGGACTCTTTTCCTGCGGGCCAAACCGACCTTGTGCGGGCAAAACCGACCTGGAGGAGGCTTTTACTCCAAGTTTAGACCCCAAGGCTCAACATATAAATAGAGGGGCAGGGCTAGCACACGGGACACATTAAGATTTCCCCAAGCCGTGTGCGGCAACCCTAACCCTCTAGTTCCTCCGTCATAATCTCCGTAGCGCTTGGCGAAGCCCTGCAGAGATTGTTCCTCACCACCATCACCACGCCGTCGTGCTGCTGGAACTCAACCACTACTTCACCATCGCTCGCTGGATCGAGGAGGTGAAGGCGTCATCAAGCCGTACGTGTGTTGAACGCGGAGGTGCCGTCCGTTCGGTGCTAGTTCGTGATCGGATCGAGGGACGACTTGCGATTTGGATCGCGAAGACGTTCGACTACATCAACCGCGTTTCTTAACGCTTCCGCTTAGCGATCTACAAGGGTATGTAGATTCACTCTCCCTCTCGTAAATGCTCATCACCATGGATAGATCTTGTGTGTGCGTAGGAAAATTTTTGTTTCCCATGCAACGTTCCCCAACAGTGGCATCATGAGCCAGGTCTATGCGTAGATGAGATCTCGAGTAGAACACAAACGAGTTGTGGGCGTGGGTGTATACATATTGCTTGCCGTTACTAGTTGATATTTGATTCGGCGGTACTGTGAGATGAAGCGGCCCGGACCGACATTACGCGTACACTTACGCGAGACAGGTTCCTTCAACTGACATGTAACTTCGTTGCATAAAGATGGCTAGCGGGTGTCTGTCTCTCTCACTTTAGTTGAATCGATTTCAATGAAGAGGGTTCTTTTAGAATATCAAAAAGCAATCACTTCACCACGTTGTGGTTTTGCGTAGGTAAGAACGGTTCTTGCAAACCCGTAGCAGCCACGTAAAATTTGCAACAACAATTAGAGGACGTCTAACTTGTTTTTGCAGGGTATGATGTGATATGATATGGCCAATTACATGATGAGATATATGTGATGTATGAGATGATCATGTGTTGTATAGAACATCACGACTTGCATGTCGATGAGTACGGCAACTGGCAGGAGCCATAGAGTTGTCTTTAATTATTGTATGACCTGCGTGTCAATCATTAAGCGCTATGTAATGCTTTACTTTATCGCTAAACGTTAGCAATAGTCGTGGAAGCAACAGTCGGCGCGACAACCTTATGGCGACACGTTGATGGAGATCAAGATGATGGAGATCATGGTGTCATGCCGGTGACGATGGAGATCTTGCCGGTGCTTTGGAGATGGAGATCAAAAGCACAAGTTCATGGCCATATCATGTCACTTATGATTTGCATGTGATGTTAATCCTTTTATGCATCTTATTTTGCTTAGGACGACGGTAGCATTATAAGGTGATCCCTCACTTAAATTTCAAGATAAATTGTGTTCTCCCCGAGTGTGCACCGTTGCGAAAGTTCGTCGTTTCGAGACACGTCGTGATGATCGGGTGTGATAGACTCCACGTTCACATACAACGGGTGCAAGCCATGTTGCACACGCAGAACACTCGGGTTAAACTTGACGAGCCTAGCATGTACAGACATGGCCTCGGAACACAAGAGACCGAAAGGTCGAACATGAGTCATATAGTAGATATGATCAACATGAAGATGTTCACCATTGAAACCACCTCGACTCACGTGATGATCGGACTTGAGTTGGTGGATTTGGATCATGTTACACTCGAATGACCGGAGGGATGTCAATTTGAGTGGGAGTTTTTTAAGTAATATGATTAACTAAACTCATTATCTAGAACAATAGTCTAAGTTGTCTTTGCTATATTTATGTTGTAGATCATGGCTCGCGCAGTAGCACCCCTGAATTTTAATGCGTTCCTAGAGAAAGCTAAGTTGAAAGATGATGGAAGTAACTTTGTGGACTGGGCCCGTAATCTAAGGATTATCCTTACGGCTTCCCAGAAGGCTTATGTCCTTGATGCACCGCTTGGTGATCCACCCGCTCCAGTTGAGTCTCTAGACGTTGTGAACGCCTGGCAGGCTCATTCTGATGATTACTCAATAGTTCAATGTGCAATGTTGTATGGCTTAGAACCGGGACTTCAAAGACGTTTTGAACGTCATGGAGCATATGAGATGTTCCAGGAGTTGAAGTTTATCTTTCAGAAGAATGCCCGGATCGAGAGATATGAGATCTCCGATAAGTTCTATGCTTGCAAGATGGAGGAGAACGGGTCTATCAGTGATCACGTGCTCAGAATGTCTGGGTACTCCACCCGTCTGGCTGAGTTAGGGATGCCCCTTCCGCCAGAGGCTATCACTGACAGAGTTCTTCAATCATTGCCACCTAGCTACAAGAGCTTCGTGTTGAACTATAACATGCACGGGATGAACAAGTCAGTCGCCGAGCTGTTTGCGATGCTGAAAGCCGCTGAGTCTGAAATTCAGAAGGAGCATCAAGTGTTGATGGTCAATAAAACCACTAGTTTCAATAAAAATGGCAAGGGTAAGAAGGGTAACTCCAAGAAGAGTGGCAAAGCAGTTGCTCCTCTCGTGAAGAAACCCAAGGCTGGACCCAAACCAGAAACTGTGTGTTTTCATTGCAAGGGAACTGGACACTGGAAGCGGAATTGCCCCAAGTATTTGGCTGACAAGAAGGCGGCCAACAACAAACAAGGTATATATGATATACATGTTATTGATGTGTACCTTACCAACTCTCGTTGTAGTGCCTGGGTATTTGATACCGGTGCGGTTTCTCATATTTGCAACTCAAAACAGGAACTGCGGAATAGACGGAGGCTGGCAAAGGACGAAGTGACGATGCGCGTGGGAAATGGTTCCAAGGTTGATGTGATCGCCGTCGGCACGCTCGCTCTTCGATTACCGTCGGGATTAGTGATGAACCTAAATAAGTGTTATTTGGTGCCTGCGTTAAGCATGAACATTATATCTGGATCTTGTTTATTGCGAGACGGTTACTCATTTAAATCAGAGAATAATGGTTGTTCTATTTATATGAGTAATATCTTTTATGGTCATGCACCCAATGTGAGGGGTTTATTCTTATTGAATATCGATAGTAATGATACACATGTTCATAACATTGATGCCAAAAGATGTAGAATTGATAATGATAATACCACTTTCTTGTGGCACTGCCGTTTAGGTCATATTGGCGTAAAACGCATGAGGAAGCTCCATGCTGATGGACTTTTGGAGTCACTTGATTTTGAATCACTTGACACATGTGAGCCATGCCTCTTGGGCAAGATGACTAAAACGCCGTTCTCTGGAACAATGGAACGGGCAAGTGACTTATTGGAAATCATACATACTGATGTGTGCGGTCCGATGAGTATTGAAGCACGCGGTGGTTATCATTACTTTCTCACCTTCACTGATGACTTAAGTAGATATGGGTATATTTACTTAATGAAACACAAGTCTGAAACATTTGAAAAGTTCAAACAATTTCAGAGTGAAGTTGAGAATCATCGTAACAAGAAGATTAAATTCCTACGATCTGATCGAGGAGGAGAATATCTGAGTTATGAGTTTGGCAGTCACTTAAGACAATGTGGAATTGTTTCACAACAGACACCGCCTGGAACACCACAGCGTAATGGTGTGTCCGAACGTCGTAATCGAACTTTATTGGATATGGTGCGATCTATGATGTCTCTTGCCGATTTGCCACTATCGTTTTGGGGTTATGCATTAGAGACAGCTGCATTCACTTTAAATAGGGCACCATCGAAATCCGTTGAGACAACGCCATATGAACTTTGGTTTGGCAAGAAGCCAAAGCTGTCGTTTCTTAAAGTTTGGGGATGTGATGCTTATGTCAAAAAGCTTCAGCCTGAAAAGCTGGAACCCAAAGCGGAGAAATGCGTCTTCATAGGATACCCAAAAGAGACAGTTGGGTATACCTTCTACCTCAGATCCGAAGGCAAAGTGTTTGTCGCTAAAAACGGAACATTTCTTGAGAAAGAGTTTCTCTCGAAAGAATTGAGTGGGAGGAAGATAGAACTTGATGAGGTTGTTGAACCTTTACTTCAACCTGAGAGTAGCGCAGCGCAGAAAGTTGTTTCTGTGGAGCCTACATTAGCTGAAGAGGAAGTTAATGATGATGATCATGAAGCTTTGGATCAAGTTGCTATCGAACCTCGTAGGTCGACAAGGACGCGTACTGCTCCCGAGTGGTACGGCAACCCTGTCTTAGAGGTCATGTTGTTAGACTAGAATGAACCTACGAGCTATGGAGAAGCGATGATGGGCCCGGATTCCGAGAAGTGGTTAGAGGCCATGAAATCCGAGATGGGATCCATGTATGAAAACAAAGTATGGACTTTGGAAGTATTACCTGAAGGGCGTAAGGCCATTCAGAACAAATGGATCTTTAAGAGGAAGACGGACGTGGACGGTAATGTCACCGTCTATAAAGCTCGACTTGTGGCAAAGGGTTTTTCACAAGTTCAAGGAGTTGACTACGATGAGACCTTCTCACCCGTAGCGATGCTTAAGTCCGTCAGAATCATGTTAGCAATAGCTGCCTTTTTCAATTATGAAATTTGGCAGATGGATGTCAAAACAGCGTTCCTTAACGGTTACCTTAAGGAAGAGTTGTATATGATGCAACCAGAAGGTTTTGTCGATCCAGAGAATGCTGACAAAGTTTGCAAACTCCAGCGATCCATTTATGGACTGGTGCAAGCATCTCGGAGTTGGAATCTTCGTTTTGATGAGGTGATCAAAGCGTTCGAGTTTATACAAGTTTACGGAGAAGCTTGTATTTACAAGAAAATGAGTGGGAGCTCTATAGCGTTTCTAATATTATATGTGGATGACATATTACTGATTGGAAACAATATAGAAATGCTGGAAAGCGTAAAGGAATATTTGAACAAGAGTTTTTCAATGAAGGACCTAGGAGAAGCTGCTTTCATATTAGGCATCAAGATCTATAGAGATAGATCGAGACGCTTAATAGGACTTTCACAAAGCACATACCTTGACAAAGTTTTGAAGAAGTTCAAAATGGATCAGTCCAAGAAGGGGTTCTTGCCTGTTTTGCAAGGTGTGAAGTTGAGTAAGACTCAATGCCCAGTGACTGCAGAAGATAGAGAAAAGATGAGTGTCATCCCCTATGCTTCAGCCATAGGCTCTATTATGTATGCAATGCTGTGCACAAGACCCGATGTCAGCCTTGCCATAAGTATGGTCGGAAGGTTTCAAAGTGATCCAGGAATGGAACACTGGACGGCGGTCAAGAATATCCTGAAGTACCTGAAAAGGACTAAGGATATGTTTCTCGTTTATGGAGGTGATCAAGAGCTCGTCGTAAAGGGTTACGTCGATGCAAGCTTTGACACTGATCCGGATGACTCTAAGTCTCAAACCGGATACGTGTTTATTCTTAATGGGGGTGCGGTTAGCTGGTGCAGTTCCAAGCAAAGCGTGGTAGCTGATTCTACATGCGAAGCGGAGTACATCGCTGCCTCGGAGGCGGAGAAGGAAGGTGTCTGGATGAAGGAGTTCATGACAGATCTTGGAGTAGTGCCTAGTGCGCTTAACCCAATGACTCTGTTTTGTGATAATACTGGTGCCATTGCTCTAGACAAGGAACCAAGATTTCACAAGAGGACCAGACACATAAAGCGACGTTTCAATTCCATCCGCGATTACATCAAGGAGGACGACATAAATATTTGCAAAGTACACACGGATCTGAATGTTGCAGATCCGATGACTAAACCTCTTCCAAGGGCTAAACATGAACAACACCAGAACTGCATGGGTGTTCGATTCATTACAATGTAAATCACATAGTGATGTGAACTAGATTATTGACTCTAGTGCAAGTGGGAGACTGTTGGAAATATGCCCTAGAGGCAATAATAAATTGGTTATTATTATATTTCCTTGTTCATGATAATCGTTTATTATCCATGCTATAATTATATTGATTGGAAACTCAAATACATGTGTGGGTACATAGACAACACTGTGTCCCTAGTAAGCCTCTAGTTGACTAGCTCGTTGATCAAAGATGGTTAAGGTTTCCTAGCCATTGACATGAGATGTCATTTGATAACGGGATCACATCATTAGGAGAATGATGTGATGGACAAGACCCAAACTACGAACGTAGCATATGATCGTGTCAGTTTATTGCTATTGTTTTCTGCATGTCAAGTATCTGTTCCTTTGACCATGAGATCATGCAACTCACTGACACCGGAGGAATACCTTGTGTGTATCAAACGTCGCAACGTAACTGGGCGACTATAAAGGTGCTCTACAGGTATCTCCGAGGGTGTCTGTTGGGTTGGCATGGATCAAGACTGGGATTTGTTACTCCGTATGACGGAGAGGTATCTCAGGGCCCACTCGGTAATACAACATCACAATGAGCCTTGCAAGCAATGTGACTAAAGTGTTAGCCACGAGATCTTGTATTACGGAATGAGTAAAGAGACTTGCCGGTAACGAGATTGAACTAGGTATAGTGATACCGACGATCGAATCTCGGGCAAGTAACATACCGAAGAACAAAGGGAACAGCATACGGGATTAACTGAATCCTTGACATAGAGGTTCGACCGATAAAGATCTTCGTAGAATATGTAGGAGCCAATATGGGCATCCAGGTCCCGCTATTGGTTATTGATCGTAGAATTGTCTCGGTCATGTCTACATAGTTCTCGAACCCGCAGGGTCTACACACTTAACGTTTGGTGACGATTAGTATAATTGAGTTATTATGTTGGTGACCGAAAGTTGTTCGGAGTCCCGGATAAGATCCCGGACATGACGAGGATCTCCGGAATAGTCCGGAGGTAAAGATTGATATATGTGATAATAGTGTTTTGATCTCCGGAAAAGTTCCGGAGTTCACCGGAAGGGGTTCCGGATGTTTACCGAAGTGTTCGGGTACAGCAACACTTTATATGGGCCAAAGGGATAAAAGCCCACGAGGTATTGGAAAGTGCAAAAGTAGTTTTGCTGCCGCGTAAGCGGTACTACCGCTTGGTGAAGCGGTACTACCGCCCGAGCGGTACTACCGCTTGTGTGAAGCGGTACTACCGCTTGTAAGCGGTACTACCGCTTGTGCGCGGCTGTGCACGGTTCGGCAGGGATCCGAGTTGGACTCTTTTCCTGCGGGCCAAACCGACCTTGTGCGGGCAAAACCTACCTGGAGGAGGCTTTTACTCCAAGTTTAGACCCCAAGGCTCAACATATAAATAGAGGGGCAGGGCTAGCACACGGGACACATTAAGATTTCCCCAAGCCGTGTGCGGCAACCCTAACCCTCTAGTTCCTCCGTCATAATCTCCGTAGCGCTTGGCGAAGCCCTGCAGAGATTGTTCCTCACCACCATCACCACGCCGTCGTGCTGCTGGAACTCAACCACTACTTCACCATCGCTCGCTGGATCGAGGAGGTGAAGGCGTCATCAAGCCGTACGTGTGTTGAACGCGGAGGTGCCGTCCGTTCGGTGCTAGTTCGTGATCGGATCGAGGGACGACTTGCGATTTGGATCGCGAAGACGTTCGACTACATCAACCGCGTTTCTTAACGCTTCCGCTTAGCGATCTACAAGGGTATGTAGATTCACTCTCCCTCTCGTAGATGCTCATCACCATGGATAGATCTTGTGTGTGCGTAGGAAAATTTTTGTTTCCCATGCAACGTTCCCCAACACCAACTGTGCTAGTTATTGGACGAAAACAGTAGTAAAAAAAGAAATGCCATGGCATTTTACAAAACTGCCACACCACGCCCCTACACATGAAACTGCCACGCGAGCGTTCGCAACTAGGGGAGCCATGGTCTGCTCCTTGGTGCGATCTATGCTATTATTAAAAAGGTCAGGCTTTTGGCGTGTGGTAGGCGGGGGATCTAGGCCTGTCGGTTTGATACTCCTCACATGCAGTCATACATGTCAGTGATGTATCAAGCCGATGCACGTCTCTTCGGTGAGCGGCGGGCCGGACCGACCGTCTGTTCGTGCTACTGCTCACATGCGGTCGCACATGTCAGTGACGCACCAAGCCGATGCGCGCCCCTTCGGTGAGCGGCGGGCCAGACCGACCGTGTGTTGGTGCGACGCGAACGCGACGGGCTGTAAGTTTACAACCTAACTTAATATGTAAAATGTAACACATGCTTTCGCTCCTTAACGAGATCGGTCGATAGAAATCCCCATTAGAAAGGCGAGGGCGGTGTTTTTCCAGCGTAGGAAGCAAGGGAGTTTTTTTTACTGGAGTGGAGGCGTGGGAGTTTGGCCGACGGTTTACATACGTTTCTCGGACGCGTATGTGGGCCCGCATTCTCGGAGGCCATCATGGGGGAGCCAGATGCCCGCAACCTCTCAGGCCAATAAAAGAGGAGCCCCCTGCTGGCTATTTCTATAATTAGTTTTGAAATTCTCAATCATTCATGTGTGACCTAATATTAGCCGTTCATTGATGTTGATCCAACGGTCTTGGTTTTTGGGATTCACATATACAGTAACCTAAGTGTACCCACCCTAAAAAAAGTGTCTACGTTCTTCTAGAACCATCGGCACGTCAGTGTGATCAAATCCACACAGGAAGCTGGCAAACAACACCTCCACATGTGCCACGTGGCTTCATTGATGCCCCCCCCACATCATTTTATTCATAAATATATTGACTGGAAAAGAGAGACATCACCCTAAACAAAATGTTCCTCGTATTTTGTTTCCTACAAAGTAGTGGCATGCTACTGGAATTCCAACTTGCTTGCTTTGCACGTACCGGAAGTACTAGTGCCACATCATCTAAAAAGCCTTTCTACACACGTCAAATTATCAATCACGTGGGCTACCTCTTCTTATTGAAATGTGCTCCACCGTGTATACCCGTGTGTGTGTGTATGAGGGAAGGAGTGCGTGCGTGCGTGTACCTCTTCTCTTCGTACATGTACTCCACCTACAGGGTGTGTCAGAGAGAGAGAGAGAGATGGTGTGTGCGACATGCGTCTATACACATGTTATGTCGAAGAGAGGCCTACATACATAGTATATGTATGTGCAGGGGGCGATATATGAGAAGAGAGGGGAAGGATCATTTACGCGAGATATCGATAGAGACGGATTGAGGGAAGAACTTTACGAGTGTATAAGCACTAGGACGGAGGGGGGTGCATGAAGATGGTGCGAGAGGCCAGGTAGACGAAGATAAGGAAGGAGTACAAGTGCGAAATCGATAATTAAATAGAGGGGACGAGAACGTGTGTGGGCGCATGCGTCTGATCGATAGATAAAGAGGAAGGCATGGATGATGATATGGGGAGGGACAATTAATGTGTGTGTGGTAGGCGGTCCTATCGAGAGAGGTCATAGTTCAGTCGATGTGTGTACGTGGGAAAAGAGGGGGAGACCTAACTAGAGATACAGATCGGTCAGTTTGTGTGGGAAAATGGCGAGAGTGACCTGGCTACACATAGAGGGAAATTGATTGATGCACATGCATGCATGTGTCAGAGATAAAGAACTTCTAGAGTGATGAAGAGAGGGAGAGGTGTGTGGGGGGGGAGAGGTGCCGCTAGCTAGCTAGTTAGCTACCTAGGAGATGGTGCGAGAGGCCTATTAGTTAGTTAGCTTGAGACAGTGTACAAGTGCGAGATCGATAACAGCAGAGGGGCCGATAGTGCGCGCGTTCCTCAGAGTTAGGACGGGAGGCATGGATGGTGAGAGGAGGGTAGGACCATATGTGTACATGTTTGTGTGTGGTAGGCAGACCTAGCTAGAGGGGTATATCAATCGGTGTGTGTGGGAAAGAGGCAGATGGAGAGACCTAGAGAGATCGTGGGGGACCTACCTAGAGAACAAGAACGTGTGTGCGCGATGTAGAGGATGTTGAGTGGGGAGTGTGTGTGCATATATATATGCATGCACGATAGGAAAGTTAGTGGTATATATCCACAAAGAGAGGAGGAGTGTGTGTGTGGGTGTAAAATATTCACATAGATGATAATCAATATAAAAGTGGATTCAAATATTTGAATAAGAGATCACGATGTTTGTAACCCATGCATGCATGAATATAATGGAGATATGCGTGTGGTTTTGAATCGAACATGCTATACTATATACACATCGAACAAGCCCAAATTGATTTGAATTTGAGACACCGGTGGCAGGCATTGTTTGACCACATTGCATCCATGCATGGACATAACTATTCGAATTTGAGATAATGTGTGGCTTTCGCAGCTAACATCTAAATGTTGTGTGTGAGGGGGGGGGGAGGGGCATGCATTGTGTGTGCTAAACACATTATACATATGAAAACAGGGTTTGGATTATTCCGAACATCTAGCTAGAGCATGAAATGTACTGTGATTTGAATTCAACATAAAATGGATACAAATATTTGAATTGGAGATCGTATGGTACATGTAGTTCATATTTAAATAGGACTACTACTATATGCATGTATTGTGTTATCAAGATAATATTTAAATGATGGTATAACTTGATAACAATCGTATTCAAATAGGGAAAATTGATTCAAATTTAGTCAATATGGTAGACGACAGTGTTTTGATTTGTTTTTTTTGCGGGAGAGTTTTGATTTGTTTTTTTGTTGTTGTTGATTTGTTGTCGTTTTTGTTGTTATTGAGGGAAGTGCGAATTGATTTGGCACTGTACACGCTAAGCTAGTTCTCCCAAAAAATTTAGTTATTTGTTGTTGGTTTTGAATGGCATTTGTAGTAATATAGTAAAACGGGACATGACTCTCTCTTGTCTTGTACGAATTGTCTTTTGTTTTGTTTTTTTGTACACGTTAAGATTGTTCTCCCGAAATTCGAAGCCGCACCTTGTTATCCCGAAATTTTCAAGCTAGAGTATCTCTTTGTCTCTTGTGGTGCGAAACTCCCGCCTGTTCAACCCGCACCTTGTAATCCCGAAATTTCAACGCGCGCGAAAACTCCCTCCTCATCCGAAATCAGTCGCACCGCCCAGACACACGAAATCCGCCTTCTACCCCTCAGCCAGAAATGTCGCCTCGACGTCCCATGGTCAAAACGGGTGGGGGTACTTTCGTAACTTACCGCAAATTTCGGACAAGCGCGTCCCTAAGCCATGGCTCCCCCTATCTTCCCCTGCGTTACCCACATTCATACACCAAGGCCGCCAAAACCCGTGAAACCCCACCCTCCTCCATCCGCCACCCAACCGCTGCCCAGCCGGAGCCTCTTCCCCGACGACGTTGTCCACAGCAACAGCTCGACGTCCCTCATCCACCGCTCCGGATGAGGATCCGTCGTCGATCTCGTCGTCCCGCCGGTTCAGCCACCCCGCCCTCCACCTCCAAGGAGCTGCCCCGACGTTCGCCTCGTCTAATGCACCACCTCCATTCCCACAGCGATGTCTTCACCTGCCCCACCAGAACCGCAGCACTCTCTCTAATTTCTCCGATGAATCTGAGGCCTACTCGGCGCCACCAAGGAGGTTCTACACTCATCGCTGCATTTTCTCTTTTATTCGATCTCACGGGGCTGCCGGTGCTCGATCCCGAGCCGCCACGGCGTCTCTCCGCCATGGCATTGCTCCCTCGGCGACAATGTCCACACCAGCAGGAGTTGCTGCTACTCCGGCTCACACTCACGCTGCTGCTGCTGCTCCGGCTCTTGCTCACGCTACTTCTCTGCTCTTGCTATCGGTCGTGCTGCTGCTTTGCTCTTGCTCTCGTTTGTGCTACTGTTGTGCTCTGCTCTTGCTCTCGCTCGCGTTGCTGCTGCAGCTACATGAGTTGCTGCTTTAGCTCTCGCTCGCGCTGCTGCTCCGGGCGCAGCTGCTACAGCTGCATGAGCTGCTCTCTGCTAGTGCGTTCCCTGCTCGAGCGGCTGCTGATTTAGATCATTGCTTCGGGAGCTACTAGTGCTCGAGCGGCCTAAACTTCTATTGCAGTGCTCTACAACTAGTGCAACCAGTTTTGACAGTAAATTCAGTTTTGTCAGTAAAATTCAGTTTCGACTGTACAATTCAGTTTCTTCAGTTAAGTTCAGAGTCAATAGTTCTTACATCATCTGTTGGAGCAACCGCAGCGCAGCTGATGCATTTTACATCTAGCACTTTTTGGTGATGTATTGTACATTATCTATTACAGATGCTATTAGAATCTCACTTCAGATTAACGTTGTTTATCTTGTCCTCCTTCAGCCTAGCCGTCGTACACCTCAATGGAGCTGCTCCAACGACGGAACCGTCCATCACAGCGGAGCAGTACCCTCGATGCCGTCTCCAGACGCCTCAGATCTTCTTCCCCACCTCCGACAGTCACACCAGCCGTACCATCCTCCATGACCAACCCAATGATGCTAAGGTCGACAAGGCTACGCCAAATAGGTTGGACACTCGTCGCATCACCTTTTTACTCTACATTCATGTCGATCCCTTAGGGATCCTTTGGTTCAAAGCAGTTGGAAATCTAGAAAGAAATGGAGGGTGTCGTGGAGAAATGATGATCTATGGGACGGAGAGGGCCCCTTTGCGGTTCAGCTACGGGATCGGTGCACTACGAAGAGCAGGGCTGGTAGATGCAAGATCACCCAGTGATTTATCCAGGTTCGGGCCGCTGTGAGCGTAAAACCCAACTCCTGCTTTGGTGGTTTGATTGTGGATGAGCTCAATTTACATGGAGCGCAGCTTGCCAGCAAGGTGCGCGGGAAGTGCAGCTACTACGCGTAATTGAACTAGGTGTCGACCGTTCTAACTGTAGCCGTGGGCCTCCTTTTATAGGCCAAGGGGTTACCACAATGGCTAAGATGGTCATTACAGGGTATGAACAGTATCATCAAGTCTATCTCTAATGGGGTAGGACAATCGCATTAAATGCACCATTAGGTGCTACGCTAGGGAGGCGATGCTTTGGTAAAGGTTCTGCACCGTTCGTCCAGCTGCCCTTCTGTAATCTTGACACGACCCAGGGACGGGCATCATTAAAGTTAACCTTGGGGTGGCATGCTGACATGTGGCCTGACCAGCTGTGTTTGACTGCTTGCCTGCTTGACACTTATCATACAAGATTATCTGGTCGATGATGAGGTGGAGCGGTAATGGGACAGAAAGAGCCTGCTGGCACGGAGCTTGCCGGGCCTTCGCTTGCCGGCAAGTAGCTTGCCGGGTCTTAGCTTGCCGGCAACCAGAGCCTTGGTCTTCAGTAATAAACTAGTACTTCTCGATGACCTACCTGGAGGTCTTCTTCGTGGTCTTGTTCACCAAGCCTTGAGGCTTGGACACAGTAGTCCTCTGGCAAGCCCTGCCATCGGGAAGGTAACAACTGCCTGTGCACAAGTCAGGTGTCGGTGTAAAAACCGGTAGACCTCGGGGTAGGGGGTCCCGAGCTGTGGATCTCGGACAAATGGTAACGGGAACAGGGAGACGATGTTTACCCCGGTTCGGGCCCTCTTGATGGAGGTAAAACCCTACGTCCTGCTCTTGTTTATATTGATGGAGAAGTATCAAGTACAGAGTTGATCTACCTCGAGATCGTATGATCTAGTCCTAAGGCTAGGTGAATGAGATTGTGTTGAGGTCCCTTCTGAGGGCTAAAACCTTCGGCTTATATACATGCCGAATAGGGTATCTAGGGTTACAAGGTTGGTATCCAGGTGAGGAGGCAGCAGGGGAAGTCTTGGAGTGTACGTCAAGTCTTCGGCAGATGTAATCTTGTTCTTCCTTCTCGCATGCATCTTTCGGAGTCCATCTTGATAAGAATGAGGGCCCACTGGCCCAGCCCGAGGAATATGGCCGACTAGGTTGGTACCCCCTAGTCCAGGACACCGTCAGTAGCCCTCGAACTGGTCTTCTACACCGAGGATGATCTCTTCAACAATGGTAATCTTCGGATCCGAAGTCCTTGGCTAGACAGACAAGTTCCCCTTTGAAATTCCAGATCTCTTAGCAACCCTTCTAAGGAGTGGTGTCTTGTAGACGAGGTTCATCCGGGTTCTCTCCCCATCCGGGGTCATGAGTTAACTTAGCCTTGAAGGCTAGCCACCCAGGTGTGAACAATACCCCATAGCCCGACAACTTTATCGAAGCGACGCTACCCACGATGGGTCAGGCAGTTACTGCCTATCTCAAATCGTGGTTCGAGGCTGCCCTTTTACTGGCATGTCCCGTCAAGGTGGGGATTGCTACTTGTAGCTTGCGTTGGAATTTCCTCGAAGAGGAAGGGATGATGCAGCACAGTAGAGATAAGTATTTCCCTCAGTTATGAAACCAAGGTTATCGAACCAGTAGGAGAATCACACAACACCTCGTTAGCAGCACCTGCACACAAACAAAAAATCCTTGCACCCAACGCAAACAAGGGGTTGTCAATCCCTTGGCGGTAAGATTGCAAGATTAAATTATATATGATAGATTGATAGATTGAAACAAAAATACAAAATAAAATTACTAAAAAGATAATGGCAGCAATATTTTTAGGGTTTTAGTAATAGGAGATAGATAGACCCGGGTGCCATAGGTTTCACTAGAGGCTTTTCTCGAGAAAATAGCATATGGTGGGTAGACAAATTACTGTTGGGCAATTGATAGAAAAGCAAATAATCATGACGATATCCAAGGCAATGATCATGTATATAGGCATCACGTCCAAGATTAGTAGACTAACTCCTGCCTGCATCTACTACTATTACTTCACACATCGACCACTATCCAGCATGCACCTAGTGTATTAAGTCCAATAAAGAATGGAGTAATGCCTTAAGAACGATGACATGATGTAGACAAGATAAACTCACTTATGAATAAACCCCATCTTTTTACCCTTAGTAGCAACGATACATACGTGTCATGTCCCTTTCTGTCACTAGGATTGAGCACCGCAAGATCGAACCCACTACAAAGCACCTCTTCCCATGGCAAGAAAAATCAATCTAGTTGGCCAAACCAAATCAATAGATCGGAGAAAAAATACGAGGCTATAATAATCATGCATAAAAGAGTGCAGCAAAGACTCAAATAATTTCATGGATAATCTGATCATAAACTCACAATTCATCGGATCCCAACAAACACACTTCAAAAAGTGATTACATCGGATAGAACTCCAAGAACATCGAGGAGAACATTGTATTGAAGATCAAAAAGAGAGAAGAAGCCATCTAGCTACTGCCTATGGACCCGAAGGTCTGTGGTAAACTACTCACGCATCATCAGAAGGGCAGCAAGGTTGATGTAGAGCCCCTCCGTGATCGATTCCCCCTCTGGCAGATTACCGGAGAAGGCCTCCAGATGGGATCTCTCTGGAACAGAAACTTGCGGCGGCGGAAAAAGTATTTCGTGGACTCCCCTAGGGGGTTTCTGATTTTTTCTGAATTTATAGTGGAAGAATTAGGTCAAACGGAGCTTGGTGGGCCCCACGAGGCACCAAGGCGCGCCTGCCCCCCCAGGCGCGCCCTGGTGGCTAGTGGGCCCCTCCAGGGTCTTCTGGCCTCCTCCCGAAGCTTCTAGTGTTTATCTTGCCCAATAAAAAATCTCCAAAAAGTTTCATTGCATTTGGACTTCGTTTGGTATTCATTTTCTTTAAAACAAAAATAGGGCAGAAAACAGTAACTGGCACTGGGCACTAAGTTAATAGGTTAGTCTCCAAAAATGATAGATAATTGCTGTAAATGATTGTAAAAACATCCAAGATTGATAATATAACATCATGGAACAATCAAAAATTATAGATACGTTAGAGACGTATCAACATCCCCAAGCTTAATTCCTGCTCGTCCTCGAGTAGGTAAATGATAAAAACAGAATTTTTTGATGTGGAATGCTGCCTAACATATTCATCACATTTTCTTTTCTTTTGTTGCATGGACATTGGACTTGTATGATTCAAAGCAATAATCTATAGTTTGACATGAAAACATAAATACTCAAGCATGCTAACAAGCAACCATGTCTTTCAAAATATTAACGCTAAAGAAAGTTATCACTAGCCCATTATGCTCAATCATTGATCCATTCATGAAGCACACTCAAATATTAGCTACATCCAATGCACAAGTATGACAATAGTGCTCTCTAGTTGGCGCTTTTGTAAGAGAAGATGGAGACTCAAATAAAAATAAAAATTGCATAAAAGTAAATAGATAGGCCCTTCGCGGAGGGAAGCAGAGATTTGTCAAATGTGCCAGAGCTCAAAGCTTAAATTGAAGAGATAAAAATATTTTGAGAGGCATGCTTTTTCTGTCAACGAAAACAACCGAGAATTCCCATTATCTTCCATGCTAGACACATCATAGGTGGTTCCCAAACAGAAAGTAAAGTTTATTTCCTTTCCACCAATTATTTCACAATCCATGGCTAGCCGTATCCACGGGTGCCCTCCATACCATCACATTCCAAGGAATTTTGTTGTTATTAATTTGATTCATGTGGGACTGGGCATCCCTATTACCAACCATTCTCTCGTGCAATGACAAGTGAATAAACACTCATCGTGAGAATAACACACCTAGCATGGAAAATAATGGCCACCCCCTGCTACTTCATGAGCGGTACGGGCACACAAAACAGAAAATTATTTTGAAATTTAGAGTTGGCACACGCAAATTTACTTGGAACGGCATTGAAATACCGCATATAGCTTGGTAGATATAGTGGACTCATATGGCAAAACTGGGTTTAAGGATTTTAGATGCACAAGCAGTATTTCCGCTTAGTACAAATGAAGGCTAGCAAAAGATTGAGAAGCAACCAACCAAAAAACGAAAACGGTCATAAACATGCATTGAACACAACTAACACCGAATAATGCACCATAAGTAGGATATAATTTCATTGCATAACTATTGACTTAACGTACGTGCATAGGGAATCACAAACCTTAACACTAATATTCTTACTAAATCACAATTACGCACTAACATGACTCACATATCATCATTTCCATGTCGCAAAACTATTGCAAGGAATCACACTTATCATATCCAATGATCTATATGAAAGTTTTTATTATATCCCTCTTGAATATTCATCACTTTGGGACCAATTGCATAACTTGTGCAAATTACCATTACTATCATCATCTCTCAAAAATATTTAAGTGAAGCATGAGAGTGCATATATTTCTTCAAAATTTCAATCTTAACAATTCTCAAAATAATATAAGTGAAGCATGAGAATTCATTTCTTCAAAATTTCAATCAAGTCAATTCTCAAAATAATATAAGTGAAGCATGAGAATTTATTTCTTCAAAATTTTAATCAACTCTCAAAATAATATACGTGAGGCATCAGAGTTTATTTCTTCAAAATATAGCCACCACCGTGCTCAAAAAGATTTAAGTGAAGCACTAGAGCAACTGCCTAGCTCAAAAAATTGAAGTGAAGCACATAGAGTATTCTAACAAATTATGATGATAAACGTGTGGCTCTCTCAATATTTTTGTGTTCAGCAAAGATGATTGTGACAAACTAAAAAGCAAACAAAGCAAAGACTCATATCATACAAGACGCTCCAAGCAAAACACATATCATGTGACGAATAAAAATATAGCTCCAAGTAAAATTACCGATGGTTGTTAGAAGAAAGAGGGGGTGCCTTCCGGGGCATCCCCAAGCTTAGATTCTTGAGTCTTTCTTGAATATTACCTTGGGGTGCCTCGGGCATCCCCAAGCTTAGGCTTTTGCTACTCCTTATTCCTTCATCCATCGTGATCTCAACCAAAACTTGAAAACTTCAATCACACAAAACTCAACAGAAACTTCGTGAGATCCGTTAGTATAACAAAATAAATAACTACTATAAGTACTGTTGAAAACCCATTCATATTTTATTTTTGTATTATACCTACTGTACTCTAACTTCACCATGGCTTATACCCCCCGATACAATCCATAGATTCATCAAAACAAGCAAGCAACACATCAAAAACAGAATCTGTCAAAAACAGAACAGTCTGTAGAAATCTGAATTATCGTCATACTTTTGTAACTCCAAAAATTCTGAAAAATTAGGACAACATGGGAAATTCATATATAAATATTGTGAAAAAAATTCAGAATGTTCTGACGTTACAGTACACAAGCAAAATTCCACCACTGTATGCAAAACTTTCTGTTTTCAAAGAGCATCAATCATATTATCTTCCAAATCATCCCAAAGGTATTACTTGGCACAAACACTAATTAAAAACACAGAAACACCATCATACCAGTAGCATGAGATTAAAAACACACCATAACATAAACTTATAACAAAAATTTATTTTATTCATTGGGTTGCCTCCCAACAAGCGCTATTGTTTTATGCCCCTAGCTAGGCATAATGCATAGTTTCAAGTGTTGTCATCCTTCTTCTTCTTATCCAAAGATGTACTTTCATCAAAAGGCTTTTCAAAGGTAATATGAAACACATCATTCATAGAAATTTTAGCATTAGCAAGTTGTCCATCCGCAAATCCCTCTTGATTACCGGCTACAATCCAAGAGTATTGACTATTAACACTATTGAAAACTTGTTGGATTATATTTAAAGGAGGAACTTCTTTTTTAGTATTCTCATCAAAGATGTGGTCATTGCGGAACAAATATCTCAACAAGTAATCTCTATCATAAAGGATCTCATCTATTACCGTTTTTTCACGGCTCATACCATAAAAATCAAAGATCTCCCTAGCTTCCCGCACTATGTGATCAAATTCATTCATGAGGACAAGGGTAGCTATTTTCTTAGCTCTAGGGTTTTTTATAACCGGCAACTCATAAAACAACTTTGCAAAGTTGGATGGGTACGAGTAAATCTTCTCTCAAGTTTAAGAACAAGTTCGGAAATAGCATCGGCATAAGTTTTGGTTCTTTTAAGTATAGGGGCATCATCACAAGCCAAGGTCCCAATGCAATTAAAGAATTCTTGGATGACACTTTTTCCTATAACATTCCCGTGTCCCAACACAAAAAATTTAGCATCAAGATTGGTAGAACTTTCAATTTTAGGAGTCTTACCATCCTCACTTTTTTCCGGATCTCTTAGCCACCCTTCTAAGGAGTGGTGTCTTGTAGACGAGGTTCAGCCGAGTTCTCTCCCCATCTGGGGTCATGAGTTAACTTAGCCTTCAAGGCTAGCCACCCATGTGTGAACAGTACCCCATAGCTCGATAACTTTATCGAAGCGACGCTACCCACGATGGGTCAGGCAGTTACTGCCTATCTCAAATCGTGGTTCGAGGCTGCCCTTTTACTGGCACGTCCCGTCAAGGTGGGGATTGCTACTTGTAGCTTGCGTTGGTATTTCCCCGAAGAGGAAGGGATGATGCAGCACAGTAGAGATAAGTATTTCCCTCAGTTATGAAACCAAGGTTATCGAACCAGTAGGAGAATCACACAACACCTTGTTAGCAGCACCTACACACAAACAACAAATCCTTGCACCCAACGCAAACAAGGGGTTGTCAATCCCTTGGCGGTAAGATTGCAAGATTAAATTGTATATGATAGATTGAAACAAAAATACAAAATAAAATAAATAAAAAGATAATGGCAGAAATATTTTTAGGGTTTTAGTAATATGAGATAGATAGACCAGGGGGCCATAGGTTTCACTAGAGGCTTCTCTCGAGAAAATAGCATACGGTGGGTAGACAAATTACTGTTGGGCAATTGATAGAAAAGCAAATAATCATGACGATATCCAAGGCAATGATCATGTATATAGGCATCACGTCCAAGATTAGTAGACCAACTCCTGCCTGCATCTACTACTATTAATCCACACATCGACCGCTATCCAGCATGCATCTAGTGGAAGAATTAGGTCAAACGGAGCTTGGTGGGCCCCACGAGGCACCAGGGCGCGCCTGCCCCCCCAGGCGCGCCCTGGTGGCTCGTGGGCCCAACCAGGGTCTTCTGGCCTCCTCCCGAAGCTTCTAGTGTTTATCTTGCCCAATAAAAAATACCCAAAAAGTTTCGTTGCATTTGGACTTCGTTTGGTATTGATTTTCTGTAAAACAAAAACAAGGCAGAAAACAGCAACTGGCACTAGGCACTAGGTTAATAGGTTAGTCTCCAAAAATGATAGATAATTGCTGTATATGATTGTAAAAACATCCAAGATTGATAATATAACAGCATGGAACAATAAAAAATTATAGATACGTTGGAGACGTATCAGGGATCATGCCTGTGTTTTCAGGGATATCATCAAGATTTTGTTTCCCCCCACGCATATAACGGCATCTCCGGAGGGGGAGAGTGGCGTTTTTATCGGCGCGGCAAGGGGGACTCTTGGCCTTTCAGCAGCCTATAAGAGCAAAAAGTTAACAGAGCCTATAGCTATGCTCCCATTTCCCCTGCCTCCTCGAGCTCCAGTGCCCAGATCCAATCTCGCCTCTTCCCATCTTTGCACATCTGAGCTTTCCCACCGAGCCATGGCCGACACCCTCAAAGGGAACTGGGGGGCTCCATCGTGATGGAGGGCATGCTCCAAGAGCTATGGAGTGCGGGGTATATCCCCACCAACGTCGCCGCTCGTGCTCCCGACACCGACCAGCAGGTGCCCACTCTCAACCCAGGGGAGCGGGTAGTCTTCATACCTCACCTCATCAGAGGCTTGGGGTTCCGGCTGCACCCATTCGTGCGTGGGGTGATGTTCTATTATGGCCTTGAGTTCCACCACATGGCCCCGAACTCCATTCTCCACCTCGCCTCTTTCATCACGGTGTGTGAGGCCTTGCTCCGCACCGAGCCACATTTCGGCCTATGGCTGAAGACCTTCGGTGTTAAGCCGAAGTCCAGCGGCTCAGATATGGCGGGGTGTGGAGGCGCCATGGTCAGAAAGAACAAGGGGGCCGCCAGGTTCGATGGCACCTTCATCGAGACGGTCAAGGAGTGGCAGCGGGAGTGGTTCTACATCACTGAGCCACTCGCCACTGACCAGACTGAGGTCCCAGCCTTTTCGGCTGGGCCTCCAAGGAAGCTCAAGTCCTAGAAGGAGAAGGGCGTCCTCTGGGTTCCTCTGGGGAAACCCAGAGGAGGTGGAGACACTGGTCAAGAAGATCCAGTGGTGGTCCCTCAAGAAGAAACTCCAACTGCCCGACGTGGTCAACGTCATGCTCCACCGCCGCATCCTCCCGCTCCAACTCTGGGCCACCCCGATGTGGGAGCACAAATCCGGAGATGCGGGACCCGTCCTCAACTTCTTCCGCTCCTCCCTGGCCGGGATGTGGACGCGGCTCTTCAAGCTGGCCAATGACAAGATCCCTGAGGAGGGGAATACCTCGGCTTCGAGGTCGGCTACACCGCCACACCGGTAAGTGTTCAATACACACGTTTACATTTTTCTCCTACTAAGTGGGACAGGTTTGGATGAATGGACCCATTCCGTGTTTGCAGAACTGGGCGAACAAGGTGCAGCAGATGATGTGCCCGGCACCACTTCCGGAGGGGGATAAATCCCCTTTGCTCACTGCGCTCCTGACCGAGGAGCCGCACATGGTGATCCCCAGGGCGGCGAAACCCCAAAAGGGCAGGACGGGTCTTCAGAGGCGGGAGACCTCGGTCACCCGGTCCGAGGAGACCCATGCCTCCTCCACCCATGAAAGCGATGTGGGGGGAGGGTGAGGATAACCTTCCCCCAAAGGGGAAGAGGGCGGCGCCAAAAGACACCGAGGCCGAGGCCCGGCCCACAGGCCAAAAGAGGTTGAAAGAAACCTCGGCTGGGGCGACCGACGAGCCCCAGCCGTCGGAGAAGAACATGCTCTCCGACAAGTCCGAAGACGACCCCCTCGCGCTAGGGAGGAAGAAGCCGGCGCCTCGAAGGTACGCCACTGTCCTTTGTATTTATCTTCACATTTAAGTTTTTTCGGCAGGACTAATGCCATGTGAACGTTTTTCCGCAGCCCGCCTAGGGCACACCTTAGCGACTCCTCCAGCGGGTTGCCGCCCACCAGCAGGACGCCAGACCGCGTTGCCCCGGCTCTAGAAGGGCAAGACGAGGCGACGTCGACCCCGGTCCCTCAGGTTGATGTAGCGGGGGTCGAAGAGGTGGTCATGGCCGAGGTTGTCCAGGAAGGGCTGGGCCAATCAGCGGCCCAGCCAGAATCTACTCCGGCTCCACCGCCGCAGCCGGAAACCCACGAACCCAGCACCCAGGTGCTAGGGCCTGAGGTCCTTCCATCCTCACCTCCCGCTCCAGGGCGGGCTAGCGCGGGGTGGACCGAAGAGATTGAGGCAGCCTTGACAGGCTCCTCCCTCAAGGACGAGCACCGCGCGTTGATTGCCGCGGCGTTGCAAGGATTCCGGTCCATAGAGGCCGGGATGCATGAGGTCTTCAAGGGCCTCATGACGAGCTTCGACGTAACCCTCTGTCTTTTTGAGAAAAGGGACCTTCTCTGCTTAGATTTATCGATCTTCGGGACTGTTCGAATGTCGGTGTACTAAGACCTGGGTGCCCTCGTACCCAGACTTGTGCACAGGCAGTTGTAGCCTCCCGTCCGGCAAGGGCTTGATAGAGGATAACTACAACTCAAGACTCAACACCAAGACCATGAAGAAGACCTCAAGGCAGGTCATCGAGAAGTACTATTCTCGTACAGTAGATCGACGCTGCCTTTGCCGGCAAGTTCCGCCCCAGCAAAGTGAAGATCAAGGTTATGGTTGCCGGCAAGCTCCCTTGCTGGCAAGCAAGGCCCGGCAAGCTCCATGCCAGCAGGATTGTTCTGTCCCGTTACCGTTCCACCTCACCATCGACCAGATAGGCTCGTATGCTAGGTGTCGAGCGGGCAGGCATTCAACATAGCTAGCCAAGGCAAGTGTCAGCATGTCACTCCAAGATTAACTTTAATGACACCCGTCCCTGGAACATGTCGAGATTACAGGAGGGCGCCAGGACCGGTGGTACAGATCTTTTGCCCAAGGCCTCACCTCCCCAACGTAGCACCTAACGGCGCATTAAATGCGTTTGTCTTACCCCACGGGAAGATAGACGTGATGACGGTGCAAGTCACTGTTCATACTCTATAATGACCATTTTAGCCATTGTGGTAACCCATTGGCCTATAAAAGGAGGCCCACGGCTACAGGTAGAACTGTTGACACCCAGCTCAATTACACGCCGTAGCTGCATTTTTCCGTGCACCTTGTCGGAAAACTGCGCTCCCTGTAACCAGAGTTCATACACGATCAAACACAGAGCATGAGTAGGGTTTTACGCTCATAACGGCCCAAACCTGGATAAAGCCCCCGCGTGTTCTTGCACCTACTAAAAATCTGCTCTTTGTCCCATGCATGTCCCCTGAGCTTTTTTCCGTCCTACGTGGGTGTGCTTTTTAGGCTCACCACCTCCCGCCACCGCTTTGCTCCACCTCTCCCACGCCTACGTTTAATGCGCATCGTGGGCGGGTGTGGTAAAAGAGAAGATTACAACAGTTATCCTCTGCCACGCGCCGCCTGTGCACTGTTTGGGCCTAGCCCAACGACACCTCACATGCACGTGTGGCCCAGGCCCAGGGGCTCCTGTCGGTGTACTAAGACATGGGTGCCCTCGTACCCAGACTTGTGCACAGGCAGTTGTAGCCTCCCTTCTAGCAAGGGCTTGACAGAGGGTAACTATGACTCAAGACTCAACACCAAGACCATGAAGAAGACCTCAAGGCAGGTCATCAAGAAGTACTATTCTCGTACTGAAGGTCGATGCTGCCCTTGCCGGTAAGCTCTGCCCCGGCAAGGTGAAGACCAAGATTATGGTCACCGGCAAGCTCCCTTGCTGCCAAGCAAGGCCCGACAAGCTCCGTGCCAGCAGGCTTGTTTTGTCCCGTTACCGCTCCACCTCACCATCGACCAGATAGGCTCGTATGCTAGGTGTCGAGCGGGCAGGCATTCAACATAGCCGGCCAAAGCACGTGTCAGCACGCCACGCCAAGATTAACTTTAATGACACCCATCCAAGGGACGTGTCAAGATTATAGAAGGGCACCAGGACCGGTGGTACAGATCTTTTGCCCAAGGCCTCGCCTCCCCAACGTAGCACCTAACGGTGCATTAAAGGAATTTGTCTTACCCTGTTGGAAGATAGACGTGATGACGGTGCAAGTCACTGTTCATACTCTGTAAATGACCATATTAGCCATTGTGGTAACCCCTTGGCCTATAAAAGGAGGCCCACGGCTATAGGTAGAACGGTCGACGCCGAGCTCAATTACACGCCGTAGCTGTATTTTTCCCGTGCACCTTGCCGGAAAACTGCGCTCCCTGTAACCAGAGTTCATACACGATCAAACACAGAGCATGAGTAGGGTTTTACGCTCATAGCGGCCCAAACCTGGATAAATCCCCCGCGTGTTCTTGCACCTACTAAAAATCTGCTCTTTGTCCCATGCATGTCCCCTGAGCTGAATCGCAAATGGACCCGTTCGGTCCCATAGATAGTCGTTTCCCATGACACCCTCACCCCTATATATAGTGGGGAGCGGCGCAAGGGGCAGCCACCCTTTCCACGCTTGCCCCATCTCCCTCCCGTTACTCCTCCTCCAGTTCCGTCAGCGCTTGGTGAAGCCCTGCCAGAATTCCGCTGCCACCACCACCACCATGCCGTCGTGCTGGTTCCAATCTCATCTACCTCCTCCCCCTCTCTTGCTAGATCAAGAAGGAGAGGACACCATCGAGCTAAACGTGTGCTAATCTCAGAGGTGCCATCTGTTTGGCATCCCGAACCTGAATAAATCCCCCGCGTGTTCTTGCATCTACTAAAAACCTGCTCTTTGTCCCATGCATGTCCCCTGAGCCGAATCGCAAAGGGACCCGTTCAGTCCCATATATAGTCATTTCCCACAACATCTTTGGCATGCCAGGTAGGGGGATTGTGTGTCACAAATCAGTTCTTTGGTAGTGTGAGTACCAACTTCATCATCTTCGTCGTTGGCGCCGAAGAAGAAGAGTGGAGCCACGAAGGCTCCTACCGCGTCCAAGCCACCTTCCCAGGCGGCCGCCGGCGGCGCAGGCAGTGCGCGCACTATGGTTAGGACGGGCGGCGCAGGAGGCGCAAGTGGTGCGGGTGCCGAGCACCCCCGCCACGATGCTGAGCCTAGCCACAGGACCGGCGACGTCGCAGCCGGTCAACTTCCAAGACTTTCTGGTGAGCGCAGTCATCATAGTAATATAGTTCATACCGCTGTGACCCAGAACCCAGCCGCCGCAACGTCCCCGAACATAGCGACAACGTCCAACAACAGCGCGGGGAGGCGTATGCCGCGACCATCGCAAGATGGGCACAACACGTCCCCCACGTTGCTGGCGGTTCCAGAGAACCGCAAGGCGGGATCCCTGTGCAGCAACTTCCGATTGCTCACGGAGCGCCGCCCCCACCCCCACGTCCGCCTGTTGGCGAGCATGAGCCGTGGCGGCACGGACGTAACAAAGCTCCTTCTGGCTCTGACAGGAGTCGAGCGACGCCTTGTTTTGTGCTCCCAGCCATGCCAACCATGGCGGCAGAGGCCATGGCGTGGGTTCAAATACTTTTGAACTTCCAACCAGGCCCAGACAAGATGGACGAATGGAGAGCCACCATTCAGAGTCTGATCAGTTTTGCCGATCCCGGCAAAACACAAGACATGGGGCCCTTGCGGCGACCACCCACCATGCTAGGAGGACCCTCCAGCTACCTTGCCGGAGATGCCGCGCAAACGGTGCAGTCGCCTCGGCACCCCCCACCATCTCAGCGGCCAGCCCGCCGATCAGACGACCATGACGTTCTGTCTATGGCTTTGTCGGATCCGTGGGGCCACCAAGATCAGCGTCAAGTGCTCCACGAGCGGTACGACGAAGACGCCCGCACGAAGATCGAGCGGCGCCGGGAAGCACGCTGCCAATCTGATGATCGTGCCAGGCCGGTAGTGAACGTGCTCGCTCCAGTAGTCGCTGGGTAGTCGCCCTACGATGTGGGGTGCCCAGCGCTTACTCATGAGCGACGGCAAGTTCGCTGGCCGTCCACCCGTGCCTTCAAGCCGGAGCTGCCTTACAAGTATGACGGCACGCTCAACCCAGTCGAGTTCCTTGGCATCTACACCATCGCGGTGGAGGCTGCCGGGGGACGGGACGAGAAAGTGCTTGCCAACTACTTCCCGTTGGTGCTTCGGCCTAACGTCAGGTCGTGGTTGATGAACCTGCCTGAGGGCTCCATCTCTTCTTGGGCAGATCTATGCCATCATTTCGTTGGCGCTTACCAGGGTGGCCACAAGCTCCCAGGCCAGCCTAGTGATTTGCAGGTGATCCCCCAAAGAGATGGAGAGAACCTCCACAAGTACATATAACGGTTCAGCCGTGTGCACCACAACATCCCCGACATCCATCCCATAGCTGTTGTTGCCACATTTCACACGAATGTGCACAACCGCAGGATTGGGTCAGAGATGAATGTCGAGCAAGTCAAGACCGTCAACGATCTGTACGCCTTGGCGGATAGGTGTGCATGTGCTGAGGAAGGGAGGCGACTCCCCGGGGAAGATGCAGGTGCAGACGTCAATTCCGAGGACGACGACGCATCAACACCACAGAAGAAGAACAGGAAGCGCAATAGAAAGTGCAAGAATAATACTGTACTACCCGTCGAGAGCTCCGGTGACACCAACGTCACCAAGAAGCCGAAGGCAGACATCCCCGGCAAGGAGGTTGCCGGGTGCGATGCTTGCCAGGAAGCTGAGGCAGGCGAGAAGGCCGGCAAGCCCGGTGGGCCGTACTACAAGATCCACCACACCAAGGGCCACGATCTCCAACAATGCCGGCAAGTAGAGCAGCTTGCCAAAAAACAGAAGCAAGAGTATGAGAAGCGTGACAAGGAGAAGGCCCAAGATGGTGCTGGTGGGTCCGGCAAGCAAGACCATGGTAGCCGCAGAGGGCGCCGTGGCAAGGCCAAGCAGCCAAAAGAGAAGGCTACTCAGGGCCAGCAAAAAGAGGATGATAGTGATGAGGATGGAAGTGGGTCCGGCAAAGAGTTCCAAAATGCGGTGGATGCCATGTGCGTTGACGGAGGAGCATCTTTGCACTCCTTGCACCGGCAAGTAAAGCAGTGGATCTGCAAAGTCAATGCAGCAGAGCCGGTGATGGAGGCACAGAAGCCGCTCAAGTGGTCACATTCACCCATCGTCTTTGACGCCGAGGACCACCCTGATCGCACCACTGTGGTCGGGTGTTTGCCATTGTTGGTCTCACCAACAATTTGAAACCTCAAGGTGACAAAGGTGCTGATTGACGGTGGGGCTGGCTTGAACTTGATCTCTCCAGATGTGATCAAGAGGCTATAGATCCCCGACAAGGATCTTGAGGAGATAGGCAGTTTCCAAGGGATCAGTCCGGGGAGGAACAAACCGAAGGGCCAAGTCACGTTGCCGGTCACGTTCGGCGGTGAGCTCAACTATCGGACGGAGAAGATTACCTTCGACGTTGTCAAGGTGCCGCTGCCGTACAATGGGATTCTAGGCCGCCCAGCCCTGGCAAAGTTTATGGCCGTGTCACACTATGCGTACAATGTCATCAAGATGCCGGGGCCGATGGGGGTCCTCACCATCAAGTCAAACCACAAGGACGCAATCATGTGTGTTGACAAGCTCTACCGAGAGGCAGCGGTGGCAGCTGCCATCGGGGCACTTGCCCCTGCCGTCAAAGCTCCCGGGGGAGAGAAGAAGAAGAAGTCCGGCAAGACCCCTGATATGGATTCTGGGAAGTGCACTTTAGAGTGCAGCATGCCCATCGAGGACATACCAGAGAGCTCTACTAGCAAGAACAAGAAAGCCAAGGCCTCTGCACCGGCGACCAACCGAGTCTCTACGAAAGAAGATGAGCAGGAAAGCGAGCTCGTTGCCTTCCTACGGGTGAATGTCGATGTGTTTGCATGGCAAGCATCTGACATCCCCGGTGTTCCTAGGGAGGTAATTGAGCACCACCTTGCTGTCTGCCCTCACGCAAGGCCCGTCAAGCAGAAGATCAGAAACCAAGCCTTGGAGCGGCAAGAGTTCATTGCCGAGGAGATTAAGAAGTTAAAAGCAGCAGGCCTGGTTAGAGAAGTGCTACACCCTACGTGGTTGGCCAATCCGGTGGTGGTGCGCAAGGCGAACGGGAAGTGGAGGCTTTGTATCGACTTCACTGATAAAAATAAAGCCTGTCCCAAGGACCCTTTCCCTTTGCCGCGCATTGACCAGATTGTAGACTCCACTGCCGGTTGTGACCTACTCTCTTTCCTTGACGCCTATTCTGGTTATCATCAGATTTTTATGGCCACGAAAGATGAGGAGAAGACTGCACTCATCACTCCATGTGGCACATACTACTTTTTGCGTATGCCTTTCGGACTGAAGAGTGCCGGAGCGACCTTTGCTAGAGCAGTCCAGATTGGTTTTGAGCCACAGCTGTATAGAAATGTGGAAGCTTATATGGATGACATTGTGGTCAAAACCAGAGACAAGTCAACGTTGATCTAGGATCTCGAGGAAACCTTTGCCAACTTGCACAAGCTCAACTTGAAGCTCAACCCCGAGAAATGTATGTTCGGTGTTCCATCTGGCATGCTTCTTGGTTTCTTCGTTGTCAGGCGCCTTGCCGGCTGCGTTGCCGCCCTTAGCAGGTTCATCTCCAAATCAGCAGAGCACGCCTTGCCGTTCGTCAACATATTGAAAAAGGCAGGTCCAGTAAACTGGACTCCGGAAGCAGAGGCTGCACTCCAAGATTTGAAGGAGTACCTATCCTCTCTGCCAGTCCTAGTTGCGCCTAGGCTGCAAGAGATGTTGCTGCTATATCTGGTGGAAACGAATCAAGTGGTTAGTGCTGCACTTGTGGCTGAAAGAGAGGCCCACGAGGAAGAGGTAGCAACCATAGAGCCATGACTCGACGAGCCGAAATCTTCTCCGACAAGGTCAGGTGCTGTCAAGACAGAGATTGTGCAAGCCAGCCAGCCAGATCAGCAAGTTGTGAAGAAGAAGATGGTGCAGCCCCCAGTCTACTTTGTCAGCTCCCTCCTGCAAGGGGCTAGGTCAAGGTACTCTAGTGTGCAAAAGTTGCTTTTTGGCCTTCTCATGGGCTCAAGGACGCTGCACCATTATTTTCAAGCACACCCAGTCACCGTTGTCACTCGCTTTCTGTTGCAACGCATCTTGAGAAATCCAGAGGCAACCGGAAGGATTGTGGAGTGGGCACTGGAGTTATCAAGTTTTGATCTGAAATTTGAGAGCACCTCGATGATCCAGAGCAGAGCCTTGGCGGAATTCATCGCAGAATGGACTCCAACACCAGATGAAGAAAAACTAGAGACCTCTCGTCCTGGCAAGGAAATAGTTGATGATTGGGTCATGTACTTTGATGGTGCTTTCACACTGAAAGGCGCCGGTGCTGGTGTGCTGCTTATCGCCCCCACCGGAGAACACCTCAAGTACGTGGTCCAGATGCACTTCCCCAGGGAGCAGGCCACCAACAACACTGCTGAGTATGAGGGTTTGCTTGCCGGTCTGTGTATTGCAATCGACCTCGGTATTCGAAAACTGATCATCAGAGGTGACTCGCAGCTTGTGGTGAGGCAGGTCAACAAGGATTACCAAAGCCCTTTGATGGAGGCATACGTCGATGAAGTGAGAAAGCTGGAAGAGCACTTTGACTGTCTGCAAGCAGAGCACATTCCTCGTGCCCAGAATGAGATTGCCGATGACCTATCAAAGCTTTCTGCCCAAAAGATGCCTGTGGAACCTGGAAATTTTGTGCTCCAACTAACTCAGCCATCCGTTACACCATCGAAGCTGGTGAAGAAAAGAAAACAAGATGTTGATGGTTACTTTCCGGCAAAGCTACCCGTAGCCGCCAAGAAAGCAGATACCACTGACAAGCCGTCCTTTGCCGGTGAGCCGTGGCATCCAGCAAGCCAGATCCTTGCCATTGAGGCAAGCGCTCCCGCAGAGGAAGAAATGCCTTTAGTCCTTGTCATCGAGCCACAGGCTCCGGCATGGGCGCAACCAATTGTCCAATTCCTCCAGACAGGAGACCTTCCCGATGAGCAAGAAGATGCAGAAAGAGTGGCCCGTCAATCAAGGATGTATAAGTTTATTGACTTCACCTTGTACAGGAAGAGACCAAACGAAGTAAAATTGAAATGCATCTCCCGGGAAGATGGACAAAGGCTGTTGGAAGAAATACATGAAGGGATGTGCGGCTCTCATATTGGGTCACGCGCACTTGTTGGCAAGGCATTCCGTCAAGGATTCTACTGGCCGATGGCCCTTCAAGACGCCTTGGCGGTGGTTATCAGGTGTGAAGCATGCCAGTTCCACTCCAAGGACATCCACCAACCAGCTCAAGCCCTCCAAACCATCCCTCTTTCCTGGCCCTTCTTGGTCTGGGGGCTCGACATTGTTGGCCCTTTCCCCGGTGCTACCGGGGGCTTTGAATTCTTGTATGTTGCAATTGAGAAGTTTACAAAGTGGCCTGAAGTAGAGCCAGTGAGAAAGGTGACGGCACAGTCAGCTATCAAATTCCTTAAAGGATTGGTTGCTCGTTTCGGTGTACCCAACAGGATCATTACCGACAATGGCACCAAGTTCACGAGCCGCGCCTTCACAGCATATTGCCAAGAACTTGGAAATAAGATCTGCTATGCCTCCGTTGCTCAGCCGAGGAGCAACGGGCAGGTAGAGAGGGCAAATGCAGAAGTGCTGCGTGGTTTAAAGACTAGGACTTTTGACAAGCTGCACTAGTGTGGGAGGCACTGGGTGGAAGAATTGGTGGTGGTTCTTTGGTCAATCAGAATGACGCCAAATCGAGCCACTGGCCAGACACCCTTCTCCCTTGTGTATGGTGCAGAAGCGGTACTCCCCACAGAACTCAAATACGGGTCACTTCGAGTCTTGGCCTTCGATGAGGAGGACCAAGATGAGCTGCGACATGACGATGCCATGCTCCTTGAGGAAGATTGTTTCTAGGCTGTTGTCCGTGCTGCACGGTACCAGCAAGCTTTGCGCCTCAACCATAGCCGCAAAGTGAATGCCAGGAACCTTGAGGAAGTCAACCTTGTTCTTCGTCGGATTCAATCAATGAAGGGTAAAAACAAGTTGACGCCAAAGTGGGAGGGCCCTTACCAGGTAGTACGAGTCTATAGGCCCGGCGCAGTCCGCCTAGAGACCGAAGATGGCACTCCGGTGCTTAACTCATGGAATATTGAGCATCTTCGTAAGTTCTACCCGTAAGGCGCGGTTGCCGGGCTGCCCGACAACCTATTTTGTACAAGTTTGCCATCAAGGCATGTAAACCTTTGTACAAAGTCGGGCGCAGATCCTGTGCATAATAAATAAAACTAAGTGTTTCACAATTATTTGTCCAAATGCATATTTTTTTATGTGTTGCATGTAGTCTTGTGTTACAGTCTTTGCCTTGCATAAGGTGGTTAACGAACCGTCGAGGTTCCAGCCTCCTCTTTTCTCTTCTTTCTTTTTCCTAAAGGAAGGAAGGATTCCTCGCATACAAGCTTCCCGGGGGGAGTGGCGGTTATGGGTACCAAAATACGCGTTCAAGATATCGCCCTACGGCAAGAAGTACAACAAGGAATGAGCTAAGTTGCAAAACTTTGAAATAAATTCTTTTTTGTAAGTTGCGGCTCTCCTTGAACAATTTGGGCCTTTGTATGAGAAACCTGCATGCTAAGGAACCTTGCCGTAATCGACCGCGCTCTTGCTTTGCTTCGAGTCCGCTCGGCAACCTAAGTAGCAGCATTGTATTCGGCAAGCGTGATCTTGCCGGCAGTGGCACTTCTGGCAAGCTACTGAGGACTTGTTCCTCAGGTACTTGCGGTAAGGGTGTGCACACCGGCAAGTCTCCGGCAAGCGTAGGGTACAAAAGTCATGCAAAGATAGAATGGAATAAGGAGAATAACATGCATCCGCCCATTCAAAATATGAACTACAGCAACTATTAAATGTTCGGATGCAAAAGATATCTTCCATGCCCCCACGGGGTTACATCGGTTTTGATACATGAACTCAGGAGGGGAGCCTAGGCGGAGCGTAGCTTATCTTCAAGACTTGATTGGGGCAAATACTATGCGCCTAATCAGAGTCATCGCCTTCGCTCTTGATACGCGAGGAGCTTTCGTCGCTCTCACTCTCGCTCTCGCTGGTGGAGTCGGTGTCATTGCTGCTCTCACTTTCTGCGCAGCATTAGATGCGGCCGCCAGAGACCTCGAAGAACTTCACAAAGAGTGTGGCAGCTCCGTTGTACCTAAACTGGAGAAGCTACCCCTGCCTTAGATCACGGGAGCGGGCGAACGACTTCCACCCCCGCGTCAGGAACAGAGAGCCGGCGGTGGAGAATTCGGCCACCACCCTGGAGGGGCCGTTGCAACAGCCATCCGCCTGTAGCCATAGGCCCGAGGGACTGCTGTTCTCCATTACCCTCGCAAAGGGATCCGAGAGCCGGAGCCAGCTCCGAAGCCGCCGGTGCATCCCCACGACAAACTCGTGCGCTGCTACCGCCGTATCGGAATCATGCGCCATCACCGCCGTGCGGGCTTCCGCCTCAGGGGGAAGGGCGGCGGCCCCGCCACGTCCGCCACGCCCACCTAGTCCACGAGTACCATGCCCTCCGCGGCCGCGGGGGGCGGCTCTGCTGTGGGCGCCAGGGCTGGCACTCACGATGACCACCGAGGAACGCGTCCGGCCCCGAGAGGGGACCCTCGAGGCGGAAGCAAACGCGCGGGCCCAACCTCCACCCCTTGCCATCACAGCAGTAGATCTCAAGGAAAGCAAGGATGAATGAAAGGTTGGAGGAGGAGAATGGCAAAGGCAGAAGATGAGTGAGGAAGATTGCCACTCCCCCCGCCCTCTTTTATAATGCCCCAGGGGGATTACTCTCCCTGCAGCCTCGCCTCCCTTAATGGCAGAAATCGAGGAAGGGGATGCGAGAAGTCAGGCAAAATGAGCAGCGCCCTCCACGTTTTCCTTTTTTATGGGGAAGCGCGGGGGCTGGCTCTTTTCCGTCCTACGTGGCTGCGCTTTTCAGGCGCACCACCTCCCGCCGCCGTTCCGCTCCACCTCTCCCATGCCCTCATCGTGGGCGGGTGCGGTAAAAGAGAAGATTACAATAGTTATCCTCTCCCACACGCCGCCTATGCACTATTTGGGTATAGCCCAACGACGCCTCACATGCGCGTGTGGCCCAGGCCCAGGGGCTCCTGTCGGTGTACTAAGACATGGGTACCCTCGTACCCAGACTTGTGCACAGGCGGTTGTAGCCTCCCGTCCGGCAATGGCGGATCTTGTCATCTCCGTCTCCGTGCTATTGACCAGCTCATCCTCGTTGATAGCGGGGGTTGATGTTGGTAACATGCAGCTTCGGCCAAGTATGCGCTTGATGCGTTCGTCGGTCGATCCCTTCGAAGGGGTCTTACAGCTGTTAGTTGTGTGGTTAAAGCCACATGGGCATGCTAATATTGGCAAGCTTCTTTAATAGAACCATGCCGATACGCGAGCCCGAGGTTTCGTCGCTGCTCGGTCTAGCTGACCCGACGTGTCCATGGTCTTGGCTCCTCGGCGACCCAGGGAATTTTTAGTGCGAAGTTGTGCACCCTGGGGATGTAGTGCCCCTTCCAAGGGAAGTGCGTGAGGAGCCCGTACCCCTATTTAGGGTGGGGAGGCACTTGTCCGAGGTCAACTAGCGCAGCCCGCGTACGCTTTGAAGAGCTGGGGGTGCGTGTACCGCCACGGGCAGCCTCCTCGGAGGCCTGCACCTCGGCTGCGAAAGCCGCGGTCTGCTTCTCCATCCGAAGAGAGCGTTCGGTGTTACCATTTACTGTAATAACACCGTTAGGTCTTGGCATTTTGAGCTTGAGATGTGCGTAATGCGGGACTGATTTAAAGCGGGCGAATGCAGTGCGTCCGAGGAGCGCATGGTATCCGCTGCGAAAAGGTACGATGTCGAAGATTAACTCCTTGCTCCTGAAGTTCTCGGGTGATCCGAACACTACTTCCAGGGACACGGTTCCAGTGCGGCGAGCCTTAACTCCTGGTATTACACCTTTGAAGGTGGTGCTGCTAGGCTTAATCCGAGATGAGTCGATCCCCATCTTCCTTACCGTGTCCTCATAGATCAATTTGAGGTTGCTCCCTCCGTCCATAAGGATGCGCGTCAGGTGAAAACCATCGACGATCGGGTGCAGGACGAGCGCGGCCGATCTGCCATGCCTGATGCTTGTCAGATGGTCATGTTTGTCAAATGTGATCGGGTAAGCCGACCACGGATTGTACTTCGGGGCCACATGCTCTAACGCGTAGATGTCCCAAAGTACGCGTTTCCTCTCCCTTTTGGGGATGTGGGTAACGTAAATCATCTTTACCTCCGTTACCTCATTAGGAAACTTTTTCTGGCCTCCATTGTTTGGCCGCCGAGGTTCATCCTCATCTTCGCTGTGATTTTGGGTTTTATGCTGACCCTCTGTTGCTATCTTGCCGGCCTGCTTAAAGACCTAACAATTCCTGTTGGTGTGGGTTGCTGGTTTCTCTTGAGTGCCATGAATTTGGCATGGTCGATCCAGGATCTTGTCAAGCTGGCTTGGTCCATCCTTGTTCCCTTTGAAGGGCTTTCTTTTCTATCCGGCTCGAGGTCCAGTGAAGCCTGCATTGACTGCTGCGTCTTCTGTGTCGCTTCCGCTGTTTCTATGCCTGCGCTTATTTTTGTTGCGCTTAGGCTTGCCATTGGCGGCGCGAGTCTCCAAGGTCCCCGCCTCACTGTCGTGTGTGTTGCGGGCCAACCAACTGTCCTCTCCCATGCGAAAGCGGTTCATGAGGGAGGTGAGGGCTGCCATGGTCCTTGGTTTATCCTGGCCGAGCTGGCAGGCGAGCCATTCATCTCGGATGTTGTTTCTGAATGCAGCGATGGACTCGGCATCTGAGCAGTCTATGATCTAGTTCTTTTTAGTAAGAAACCGATTCCAGAATATCCGAGTTGATTCATCGGGCTGCTGAGTAACTCGACTGAGGTCATCGGCATCCGGAGGTCGGATGTAGGTTCCTTGGAAATTTGCCCTGAAGGAGTCTTCGAGAGCTTCCCAGCTTCCAATGGAGTGGGGTAGTAGGCTATTCAGCCAGTGCCTTGCCGGCCCCTTTAGCTTGAGCGGCAAGTACTTGATGGCATGGAGGTCATCTCCATTGGCCATGTGTATATGGAGAAGAAAGTCTTCAATCCATACAGCTGGGTCCGTGGTGCCATCGTAAGATTCTATGTTTGATGGGTTTAAACCCATCAGGGAACTGGTGTTCCTTTACCCTTCTGTGAAACAGATCGGGTGGGCTGGTCCTTGGAACCGACCGGTGTCGTACCGGGTGTCGGTGTCAAATCCGGCATATCTCGTAGTAGGGGTCCTAAGCTAGGCGTCTTGGCACGATGGTAACAGGATGAACGAGGGACACAAAGGTTTTACCCAAGTTCGGGCTCTCTCGAAGAGATAATACCCTACGTCCTGCTTTTGATTGTATTGATATGGGGTATAGTACAGAGTACATGTGGCTACCACGAGATTGTTCTAATGAATATTAGTCCATCTATTCACTAGCCGGGCCTCGGTTTATATATGCACTGGAGGCCTAGGGTTTAGGAGAGTCCTCGTCTTGGGCGCCAAGTCTTGTGGAATCTTCCTTGTATTCATCATGGGCTGCCCGAAGTGGCCCATGAGTGAACCGCCATGGGGGTCCTCGGCTCAACCCACCTGGTCGGGAGACGATGTGGTGAGTACCCCCTAGTCCAGGACACCGTCAGTAGCCCCCTGAACCGGTCTTCAAGTTGGGGACGCTCCTCGGTTCTTCCGAACTGTTCTTCGTCTTCGGTCGTCGGTCTTGAAAACTGGTTCAACAAATCTTCCCAACTCCGATCTTGAGGATCGCCGAGGTGTATCCGAAGAGTTCATACGTCGGGTATCCGAGGAGTCCTTTAAGTTCTCGGCCTTTATCAATGCCTTGTTATTTTTACGCCACACCTCGGGTTCGAAGTGTTTCCAGTGCGGCGGTGTCCTCTTTGCATCCGAGCTCCAACGCCGGACTGCATCCGAGGTGTGTTTTTGCAGCCGAACTCCAATGCCGGTCTGCATCCGAGGTATATTTTAGCAGCCGAGCTCCAACGCCGGTCTGTATCCGAGCTCCAGCGTTGGACTACATCCGAGGAGGCATAGAGTACCTCGTCTTTGAAAAAGTTTGAAGGAGGTTATTCGAGCTTAACGCCGAAAAAGTTCTCTATGGAGCCAGCCACTCACAGCCGAGCTTTATGCCAGAGTACTTCCGAGGTGGTGCACCACCTCGGTCTTGGGCTAATTTTTTGCAAATATTTTTTTCCAATTGGTGCAATTTATTCTCTGCCGAGATATATAGCCAGTAGCCCTCAAGGTGTGTGTCGGCCAAAAAATTCGAGATGCACCTGAAGGATAACATAAAACGGCTGATCCCAGTAGCCCCTGAGACTCAGGTCGATTCCTAGCTCGGCAGCATACTTAGGAACAGAAACACGGTGTGCATAGTCGTCGAGACTCAGGTTGGGTGCGGCCAACCAACCCGAGGGTCGCAATCTCCTCGGAAACTGTTTTGCACTTTGAATTTTCTGCATTGAATCATCAATGCAGTAGCCCCTGAGCCACTGGTCAGGTGGCAACACCAGATCAGGGGATCGATGTAACCCGTTAATGGATTTTAAGTGAGAAGCGCGAAGCCCAGTAGCCCCCGAGCCTTAATATGTGCAAGGGTGGCTGAATTAAGGATCGATATCCGGAGTAAATTGATTATAATCACAATTTATGTGTAATGATTCTATGTATCCAAGTACTTTACATCATTACCGCTCGGATCCGCATTGTACAAAACTTTGTTGACCGACCATCGGCTTCAACCTCCTCGGCCAGTAACCAAGGAGTGTTTTCCTACTTTATAAAGCCTTTATAAGGGCAAAGATTTATGGCAAACAAGGCAATCCGGCCATATGGTTTAATAAACAAAGGTACGCGGAGAGATATGTTTAACGTAAGAAACATCTTCCAAAGAAAATAGTCCCACTAACGGTTCCTTTCTTTGGGTTGTCATGCTAAGCAGGATGATGTAACTTCACCTCCGATCTAAGTGGGAGAAAAATAGTGAAGATCAATTCGGGAGAAATTTCCGAAGTATGCGGCTTAAAAAAAACCGAGATTTTCACTTCCGTCGTTGCCGACCAATTATATTCTTGAGATCGCTTGCTTTCGGCTTCACCCAGTCTGAGGTACTAACCCGGATAACCCGGTAGTATCAATCACAGAGGTGCTCCCTTTACCCCTTAGCCGAACAATCAGGAACGTAGGGGGTAAGCACAGGAGCCAGGCAACCCAGCTTGGCCAGATCTCAAGTCAAATTGATGCATATTGTGGCTTTATAACGATTTATGGGAAAGCAACGTCCGTATATTAAATACAAATGCTATATGTTATTTTGACTCTGTTGCGACTGTTTGTAATTTGAAAGTGGCCCATCGTCGGCTTCCCCCCCTTTGTAGATACTACGCAGGGTGTTTCCACAATAACAAGACAACCCTTAGTTGACGTCTCGGTGCCCGGAGGCGGTTGTGTTAGCGGAAACAAGGCAATCAGATATGCAGGCTTTATAACTTTCACCTAGTCATAGGAGCTTAACGTTGGGAGGCCAGTTACTAGCCCTCGGTAGTGTTCGGTGTCAGCCGAGGACAAACCGTTAGCACTTCGGCCCACTGTATGAAAGGCACATCGTTTAACATGGGGTGACCTCTATCGATCTATAGGTTGACCAGTCATCCGATCGCTGACCAGTTTACGCTTATTGTGACAGTCAGTTTTCGGCTTTCTCCACTGAGGCACTTGACCAGCTAAACCAGAAGCACAATCGCAGTGGTTCTCCCTTTACCCTTAGCCGAACAATCGGAAACGTAAGGGTAAGCACAGGAGCCGGGCAACCCAACTATTGACCAAAGACACAATTCGAAACCGATGCATATAAAGCAATATCCGAGAACGTTTTACCGAGGACTCCATGGAGTACCTTGGCGTTTGGTGGGTTCGACTCTAGTCGCAGCCCCCCGGTGTTTGGAGTGTTCGGGTGTGCCGAGGTGCAGCTCGGCAGGGAAGTTGCCGAACTACGGGTCGGAAAAGATTTTTTGAGCCGAATTATTATGCACGGCACCTCGGTCAAGAGGATGTCCCGCCTCCTGAAAAAAAAATAGGTTAAAGGTGCCATAAGCTCGGAAAACCAAAAAACTTATGTGAAAACTTTACGTCCGAAGTAAATCAAGTTTTTTGGTGCCAATCCGACAATTGGTCTTAAAATTAGTTTGTGCTTCCGTCGTGCTTTAACATGATACATCCGATCTCCAGACTTCAAGCGGGTCAGCTTTCGGCTTCAACCTCCTTATCCCGAAGGTGGAGTGCTTCTCAGACCAGTTTAGCGAACTAAACTCGAGCGGCTTTAGAGAGAAACTAGGCAACCCGGCTATTGACCACACACTCGGGTCGGAAAAAGGAGTAGTAGAAAAAGATTTTGCAACGACCAAGAAGAAAACACTTATTCTAAAACGGCTCGTATAAATTTAAGAGCCCCCAGGTAACATGGGTAAAGGGAGTGTTTGTAACAAACAGAGTTTTTGTCTAACACAAATATAATGCTTGGTCGAACCGAACAAAAATTAAACATTTAAAAAATTTGAGCATGAAAGCGACTTAGCTAGTTAATGTGCTCGGCGTTGATGACGTAGTGCGGGCTTGCAACGGGTCGAGATCCCAGCCCCCAAGCCGGTCCTGGGGTGGCCGAGCGGAGAGCTCAGCTGATGAAGTGGCAGCACAAAACTGCCGATGTGCCGAGGCGAAGCCCCTGGTCCAGCCGAGGAGACAGAGTAGGTCAGCAGGGTGACGCCGGAGTAGGTCGATGAAGCGATGGTGAAGCCCCCGGTCCGGCCGAGGTGTCCGAGCGAAGAGCTTGGCTTGATGAAGTGGTAGTACAACACTGCCGATATGTTGGGGCGAAGCCCCCGGTCCGGCCGAGCTGACGAAGCTGGTCGGCTGGTGACGCCGAAGTCCCCGGAGTAGGTTGGTAAAGAGATGGCGAAGCCCCCGATCTAGCCGAGGTGACGGAGCAGGTCGGTAAGGTGACGTTGCAGCCCTATGGCAGCCGAGGTGTCGTAGCAGGTCGGCGTGGTGGACACCGGCTTGAAGAAGCAACGGCGCGGTGATGCCGACGCAGGTCGAGACTTGTGACGCGGTCAATGCCCGCTTGAGAAGTGACCGCGCGGCGATGCTGGCGCGCCCGACCCCTACAATCCGTAAGGTGACGATGTTATCTTGACGATCATTAGGGAGAGCGGTGCTGAACTCTTGGTCGGCTCGCCGAGGTGATGATCCGAGGTGGTTGTCGTCGGCTCGATGTTGGCGCAGGTCGGTAGCCGTGGAGCAACGTGGTCGGGCCGGTTTGACATCGGCGCGACGGTGAAGATCGCCTCGGAAAAGACTCAAAATTTGTGGGCACGTGTTTGAGAACAACACACAATACCCTAGAAAAAATTCCCTTCAAAAAGGATGTTCGATAATCTGTTCATGAAAAAGGATGAACTCGGGTCAGATTCGTTTTCATGCAGGAAACAGATCCAAAAATTGAAGCACTCATCGGACGCTTCCTGGAGTTTGAACGGTCAGATCGAGCTGAAATTTTTAGGGGTGGTAGATATGGGAAGTCCGCAGCCGATGAACGGTTGGATCTTCAAAAGGACGTCCGAGCTGACTGCAGGACTGTTCGCCCTAAACTCATCCAGATTCCTGTCCAGATATATCGGAGATCGCCGGAGATTCCTCCATCAAAATACGACGAAATTTTACAGGGTTGTTCTAGACTCAATTCCACACAATTCTGCCGAAGCAATCGTCAAAGCGACGCTCGAGGAGACGGGGACGGCGAACACGAATCCGCTGTCCAGAAAAAAACTGCTTGATCGCGCGAGGGCAATGTTGACGTTGAGCCCCCGAGCACCATGGACGATTTTTCCATGATCCCGGATGAGATCGGAGTTGATGATGACGAAGACATCCGTCCTTACTTGACGATCCGAAGAGAAGCCTAGTCCTCGGTCCAGCCAAGGTGATCAGTCGGGCCGGCGACGAAGATGCCGATGCTGACGATGTAGCTCGGTTCCGACGCGTAGATCGCGGTGGAGCCGATCTGAATTCCCATCGCACCGCGGCGACTACCCAGCAGACTCTCAATGAAAGCACCAATGTCGGTGTCAAATCCGGCATATCTCGTAGTAGGGGTCCTAACCTAGGCGTCTTGGCACGATGGTAACAGGATGAACGAGGGACACAAAGGTTTTACCCAGGTTTGGGCTCTCTCGAAGAGATAATACCCTACATCCTGCTTTTGATTGTATTGATATGGGGTATAGTACAGAGTACATGTGGCTACCACGAGATTGTTCTAATGAATATTAGTCCATCTATTGACTAGCCTGGCCTCGGTTTATATATGCACCGGAGGCCTAGGATTTAGGAGAGTCCTCGTCTTGGGCGCCAAGTCTTGTGGAATCTTCCTTGTATTCGTCATGGGCTGCCCGAAGTGGCACATGAGTGAACCGCCATGGGGGTCCTCGGCTCAACCCACCTGGTCGGGAGACGATGTGGTGAGTACCCCCTAGTCCAGGACACCGTCACCGGGCTTCAGGAGAGAACCTTGTATGAGTTTGATCTCGGGCGCGACCGTTCCTGTCCAACCAGGCGTCGTAGCCGTCGTGCCCGGCCGGAGCGCGTCCTCTTGATCCATAAATGGACCGAGGTGGTGCCCGGTTTGCCTCTATACGACGTCGAATGTCCTGAGGGTCAAGATAGTCCACAGGGTCCTTGCCATGACAGCGTGGAGCTGGTTGGGTGTGGAAATCCTCCCGCGCGAGCCTGTCGCGTCCTCGAGGGGGGCGGTTAGGTGCCTCGGTGGTTAGTTCATCATCGAATTAAGGCAGTAAATGCCTGCGTGGATAAGATTTGGGCGCACTGACATGCCGTTCTTTGAGGTCTTGCTCGGTCGAAAGTATTTCGACCCACTTATCATTGAGCGCGTCCTCGTTAGCCTGCAGCTGCTACTGCTTGCGCTTCATGCTTCGGGCGGTGGTGACAAGGTGCCATCGAAAGCATTCCTGCTCAACAGGGTCTTCGGGGACTATGAAGTCCTCGGTGCCGAGGCTTACGTCCTCCTCAGATTCTGGCATGTAATTGTCATCGCCCCCTTCAAAGAGGTCGTCGGGATCTGAGTCCCTGGGGATGCCTTCGGGGCGTTCCGGGGAGGCTTGAAGGTTCTCCCCTTGGTCTTCTATGTCGTTGGCCGCCGTATCGACGGTATGGTTGTTCCCACTGGGCTCCCCATTAGTACCCCTTCTGCATCTTTGCCTATGCCTTGGAGGGGAGTTGGGAGTGTTGACCATGTACACATCGTATGTAGATGTTGCTTTCCACCTGCCGGTGTTAGTAGCGGCAAGGTGTTGTCTGTAGGGCTGCCGACATCTTCATCCATGTCGGTTGCATCGTCATAGTCTAGCACATCGGTTAAATCGTCGACAGTGGCGACTAGATGGGTGGTGGGTGGGATGTTAATTTCCCGATCGTCGCCTTTAAGTCCGATCTTGTCATAAACCGAGGAGTTTGAGATTAACAGACTTTGTATCCGGTCAAGCATCTCGTTAAGGTGAGATAGCTCCTCCGGGTCCATGGTCTAGCCATAAGCTGGATTTACTCGCAGTGGCACGCCTGATGCGTTTTCTGCCATACAAGGAAGTGGGGTGGATTCAAGATCCGCCATTGGGTTTGGTTCTAAGCCCGATTTGGTGTCCCAGGCCGAATCCTGATCCACGTTGGAGTCAGGCACCGCGACAGGGTTATCCGAGGAGGGGGAGGGAAGTTCCTCCATAACCCCCGGCGGTGTTGGGGGGCACGATTCGTGGTCTTCAGCGGAGATCCGTTTCAAGGTCGGACCTCTGGTGTTTGCCAGATATGGAAACCGACCGGGGGTCCAGCCTGATAAGACAAGCTCACCGCGGGAGTCCGCGGAGTACTGCAGACCTCCGAAGGTGATGATCTGGTCGGGAGCGTAGTTCTCGATGGTGGCCAGGTGGCCTGTCGAGTTGGTGCAAAAGATCATGCTGCCGAATACAAATAGTTGGCTGGGGACATAGGTGTCCCCACAGCCATTGCCGTAGCTGATCTGCAGATGAGCCATCGATCCTTTGTGATCACACAGCGGAACTCTCAATGAAAGCATCAGTGTCGGTGTAAAAACCGGTAGACCTCGGGGTAGGGGGTCCCGAGCTGTGGATCTCGGACAGATGGTAACAAGAACAAGGAGACGATGTTTACCCAGGTTCGGGCCCTCTTGATGGAGGTAAAACCCTACGTCCTGCTCTTGTTTATATTGATGGAGAAGTATCAAGTACAGAGTTGATCTACCTCGAGATCATATGATCTAGTCCGAAGGCTAGGTGAATGAGATTGTGTTGAGGAACCTTCTGAGGGCTAAACCCTTCGGCTTATATACACGCCGAATAGGGTATCTAGGGTTACAAGGTCGGTATCCAGGCGAGGAGGCGGCAGGGGAAGTCTTGGAGTGTACGTCAAGTCTTTAGCAGATGTAATCTTGTTCTTCCTTCTCACATGCATCTTTTGGAGTCCATCTTGATAAGAATGAGGGCCCAGCCTGAGGAATATGGGCCGACTAGGTTGGTACCCCCTAGTCCAGGACACCGTCATCAGGGTACGAAGGCACCCATGTGATAGTACACCAACAGGAGACCCCGGGCCTGGGCCATACACGCATGTGACGCGTCGTTGGGCTAGGCCCAAACAGTGCACATGCATGTGTGGCAGAGGATAACTGCCATAATCTTCTCTTTTACCATGCCCCACGACGCGCATTAAATACAGACATGGGAGAGGTGGAACGAAACGGCCGCGGGAGGTAGTGCGCCTGAAAAGCGCAGCCACGTAGGACAGTAAAGAGCCAGCCCCCGTGCCATCCCAATAAAAAGGAAACTGCAAGAGGCGCTACCCATTTACCCCCTTCTCCCAATCTAGCCATCCGCCGTCGTCTTCTTCCTTGCACAAGAATAGAGTGCCTCCTCTTCTGCAGCCGCGCCACGCCCCCGCTTGCTTTCAGATCCGCCCTCCCCCAAAGCAGCCATGTCACCCAATAAGAACCAAGACAAGCCGGAGAAGGTAGTCGATCCAAATGTAGAGGCGAGGAAGGAGGAGCTGGCGAAGATGAGGAGGGACAACGTCGTCTTCAAGCGGTGCTGAAGGAGAGCGACCTGGTGGAGCAGTACTAGATTATGTGGGGGAAGGAGACGACCGCTCACACCATGCCAGAGGTTCTTCCCGGCTCCATCAAGCCTGGCCAAGACAAGTATCCCTTCTTCACCACATATTTCTACTACGGCCTTGTCCAGCCTTTCTTTGAATTCTTTACTGAGGTCATGTACACCTATGGGTTCCGTCTCCTAGACTTCACACCGAACGCCATGACTTGTATGGCTGTTTTTGCACACATGTGCGAGAACTTTGTTGGAGTAATACCCAATG
Organism: Elymus sibiricus; assembly: GCA_039707655.1. Lineage (NCBI taxonomy): Eukaryota > Viridiplantae > Streptophyta > Magnoliopsida > Poales > Poaceae > Elymus > Elymus sibiricus. The sequence continues at coordinate 208,055,068 of CM077674.1, forward strand.
TAGCCCTCTTCCGCCACTATTTCACCCCTCGCATCGAAGCAGATGCCCTCTCTGGTGGCATCACTTGGATCCCCAGAGACAAAGAAGTCTATCTCCCAGGGAAGCTTCACTTGAAGTGGAATGAGTGGCGCGTAGAATGGTGCTGGAACAAAGATGCTGATTTCCCATATTTTTGCAAGCCCAGAACGACAAGAGTGGAGCGCGACAAGGATTGCAGCTATCTTGACACCAATGACAACAAGCTCACAATCGCCAAGACTCGCATCCTTTGCCTCAGGGCTGCCGGCCTCACCATAGAGATGGTGGGGGCTGATTTCCTTCGTCGCCGCATTGCTCCCCTTCAGAACAAGGGAAGACCTGCCTAGGACTACAAAAACACAGCTGATATCATGCAGGTGAGGACTGCGCTTCACGCCAATCTGACGGTGCTGCAGCATACGGTCCTCTGCCACCAGCTCTTCCGCACCACCGTTAACTTCAAGTTGCTGGCAAGCGTGGTGCCCTTGTGCAACAATTCTGCCAGGGATTCTATCATTGCAATGATGCCATCTTGCAATGCCCATGGCGTCGAAGTGCTTTGGCAGAAACCGCCCGAAGATGCGGTGGCGGAGTGGTTTGATACCTTGGCGGTGAGGCCCGTCAGGGAAGAGAAGGACCTGATCCGCGACACCACCGCCGAGGAGTTGGCGCACATTGCCAATAGGGCGCCGGAAGCCAGGCTGGATGTTGGCGCCAGTGGTTCTGGATCCACAGCAGCTGATGTTGATGAAGAAGCTAAAGATGAACCAGCAGATGAGCCGGCAGAAGAGCAGGCCGGAGAGCAAGAAGAGCCTGCTGAGGAACAGGGCAAAGAAGCTACTGAGGGGAAAGTGCATAGAAATCCCCCTATTCTGGCAAAGAAATCTCGGGTCCTCCGGAGAGCTATTTCCGGAGAGCCAGTTCATCCATCTTCGGGTAACAAGGAAGCCGACAAGGGAGCGGCCGCCAAGACTTCTGGGCAGCAAGGACCACAACGCTAAGCTCTCAACAGCAGTGAGTGCGGCGCCCCTCTACGAGGCGGCCAGCTGCATCGGCTGCCGTAGTAGCTGGGTGTTCTCATTCTGCCATGCCCGTGGCAAGTAAGCGGGCCAGGACTCCCACTCCACCTCCTGCCTTCAGCACCGGACCTGAGAGCCTATATGACCTCTCAATCCTTAGCGATGAGGAGGAGGAAGAAGAGTACGTATCTTCAATCACCCTCATTATTTCTTGATTTCCTGTTACTGATATCTGATCTGCTCCGTCTTGTCTTGATTTGACCAGCGACAAGCAAACCTTGGCGGTAAGGATGGCCAAGAGGGCGAGGACCTCAGCAGAGGACGAACTGATGGCAAGCACAGAGCTGGATGTTGACGTCGGGGCTGTCAGTCTTTGGCGCAGCCCCCAGCACAACCCCCAGCATGAGGCCACTACTCACTTTCCTTTGGCGAGTGTTGGAGTTGAAATATTCATTGCTGACATCGGCACGGGAGTAGGAGAAGAGCTCCACGAGGAGGAGGAGTGCCCGGAGGCAGACCCAACCATAACACCTCCGTTAACCGCTGCCCCGGCAACCAGCTCTCCGGCAAGGACCTCCATCGACGAGCCTGTCGGCCCTGAAGAGGTGCCGGCAACCGAGGCTGCCGGCAAACACGCGACGACAACTGAGGTTGTCGGAGGAGAAACTGTTCCTCCTCAACAGTCCCAGTTCGATAAGTTTCCTGCCGTCAAGTACTTTTCTCCTTTAATCATCTTTTTTGTTTTCTTGAACTTGATCTGAATCTCGATTTTCTCTCTTCTCCACTCTTCCAGATCCACCTCCATCTGATGAAATGGACGTTGACTCCACCATTGAGAGGATCGCAAAGGACGATGCCGACGAGGCCAGCACCATTACTGCTGATGAAGCCGTCAGGATGACTGATGAAGAAGCCACCAAGGCCGCTCATGAAGAGGTCGCCAAAGAATACTGCTGAGGTGGGCGGCAACAAGAGTGCCGAGGCCATTGAAGACTTCCCTGTCTCAGGAGCGCCAAGCGCTGACTCGGCCATGAGGGTGATCTTGACTGGCAAGGCGACCGTCGACGATCACCCCTCGACATCTGAAGAACCCCCATCAAGCAGATATCTGAAGGTGGGTGACAACTTGTTCGTCAACATCCCTGGGACATCGAGCACTGGGGCGCCCGTTGAAGGAGAGGTCTTGGATGATGAAATCATCACCGCTGCCGGGCTCGAAGTTGTCGGTGATCCGCGCGCCAACGTCAATGAGACTAAAGAGCAACAGCTCCTCAGGGCCATGGGCGAGAACTTCCAGAAGCTCCAGGCATGTTATCGCAACAGAATAGAGAGCTTGGACTCCAGGGCTGCCATCCTCGACAAGGCGGAAGAAGAGTTCAAGAAACGGGTGGAGGAAGCGCAAGTCTGGTACGCAAAATGCCTCCAAGATTTCCATGAATGCCAAACCCAGCTTGCCAAGGCCAAGGAACAATTTGTGTTGGAGAAGGCCGAGGTCGACAAGGCACAGGAGGAGGCTGCGCAGAAGATAGCGGCAGCTGAGGCAGAATTTAATGAGCGCAAGATTAGCCTTGACGCTCATGAGGAAGAGCTTGCAGCTCGTGAGGCAGAGCTTGCCACTAAGCTTTGTGGCAAAGATGACGAGATCCAGGCTCTCATTGCACAGCAGACCCAGGAGCTGGAGCATAAGCATAAAGAAGCAATCGAAGCTCAAGCCGTAGAGCATGCCAGCAAGATCAAGGAGGCCATCGATGCTGCCGAAGCCGTAGAAGCTGCCAAGAACGAGCTAGAAGGCAAAGTATAGAAGCTCGAAGCAGATATTGCCGCCAATGGCAAGGAGATCTTGGTGCTCAAAGAAGATATAGAGAAGGCAACTCACCTTGGCGGAGCTGCAAACTTCAGTATCCGCCAAGAACCAAGAGCTCACCAAGGCCAACGACGTTATTGTAGATCACAAGATGAAGCAGACCACCTTGGAGAAATCTCTTGATGGAGCCAAGGAGTGCGAGAAGATCTTGACGATGGACCTTCAAAACAAGAATGCCTTGCTTGTGAGCGCCGCCAACTCCTTCAACAAGCTCAAGAGTGCCTACAAGCTTTGGACTGATCATCTTGTGGTTGCTACGGAAAACCTCACTACACAGCTATCCGCCATGGGCTTGCCCGAGTATCTCTACACCACCACCGAATGGGACACTGCCAGCGCCAGGCTTAGTCTTTTCTTCGAAAGCTTGATTGAGGCGCTGGAAAAGTATCATGGTGAGAGATCTGCCAACTTTGCCAGTGAATCCCGCAAGTTCTGTAGTGACATCCTCTCCAAGGTGCTTGTCAAGATTGCTTATCGGAACCCCGGTATCGACGTCTCCAAGGCCTTCAAGAGCTTGCCGAAGGGAGCCGACACCAATGAGGTCGAAGAGCTCATCGCCCTAATCGTCAGCAAGGTCCAGCAGATTCCAAGGACCGAGGGCAATCGCAAGGACTAGCCCCCTTGTCATTTCTTGTCACCAGTGGTTCTTGTAAAAGACATAATTTATCTTAAGTTAGAACTACACTTGGCTTTGCGATGTAATATGAATCATGTTTTGAATGGATGAATGCATGCTATTCCCCTTGTTTTATTCTGCCCTTGCATGTGCGTGCACTCTTGCCGCGAGCGCTTGAGGAACGGATCCTTAGCAGCTTGCCGGAAGTGCCACTGCTAGCAAGGTTACACTTGACGATCACAATGCAGCCACTTAAGTTTTTGAGCGGACTCGGAACAAAATAAGAGCGTAGCTGATCACAACAAGGTTCCTTAGCGTGCAGGTTTCTCATACAAAGGCTAAAATCATTCAAGGAGAAATTGCAACTACAACAAAGAATTTGTTTCAAAGTTTTGCAACTTAGCTTCTTCTTTGCTATACTTCTTGTCCTAGAATGATATCTTGAACGTCATTTGGTATCCATACCATCACTCACCTTGGGAAACTTGCACACGAGGAACACTTCATTCCTTTAAGAAAAAGAAAGAAGAGAAAAAGAGGAGGCTGGAACCTTGATGGTTCGTTAATCATCTTATGCAAGGTAAAATGTAACCCAACACTGCCTGCAACATATACGTAAATATGTACTTTGACAAAGATTTGTGAAACACTTAGCTTTTATTCATTACGCATGGGGTCTGCGCCCGGCTCTGTACAAAGGGTTACATGCCTTGCCGGCAAACTTGTACAAAAGAGGTTGCCGGGCAGCCCGGTAACCGCACCTTACAGGTAAAACTTGCGAAGATGCTCAATGTTCTATGAGTTGAGCACAGGAGTGCCATCTTCGGTCTGTAGGCAGACTGTGCCAGGCCTAGTGACTCGTACCACCCGGTAAGGGCCTTCCCACTTCGGCGTCAACTTGTTTTTACCGTTCGTCGACTGAATCCGAAGAACAAGGTCGCCTTCCTCAAGGTTCCTGGCGTTAACTTTGCGGCTATGATAGCGGTGCAAAGCTTGCTGATACCGTGCGGCACGGACAGCAGCCCGGAATTGATCTTCCTCAAGGAGCGTCGCATCACCTTGCCGTAGCTCATCTTGATCCTCCTCGTCGAAGGCCAAAACTCGAGGTGACCCATATCTGAGCCATGGGGAGCACCACTTCTGCAGCATATACAAGGGAGAAGGGTGTCTGGATAGTGGCTCAACTTGGTGTTGTTCTGATCAACCAAAGAACCACCATCAACTCTTCCACCCAGTGCCTTCCACACTTGTGCAACTTGTCGAAAGTTCTGGTCCTGAGACCACGTAGCACTTATGCATTTGCTCTCTCTACTTGTCCATTGCTCCTTGGGTGAGCAACAGAGGCGTAGCAGATCTTGTTTCCAAGTTCTTGACAATATGCTGTGAAGGCGCGGCTCGTGAACTGGGTGACGTTGTCAGTGATGATCCTGTTGGGTACACCAAAATGAGCAACGAATCCTTTGAGGAACTTGATAGCTGACTGTGCCGTCACCTTTCTCATTGGCTCTACCTCAGTCCACTTTGCAAACTTGTCGACTGCAATGTACAAGAATTCAAAGCCCACAGTAGCACGAGGGAAGGGGCCGATGATGTCGAGCCCCCAGACTGAGAAAGGCCAGGAAAGAGGGATGGTTTGGAGGGCTTGAGCTGGCTGGTGGATGTCCTTGGCGTGGAACTGGCCTGCTTCGCATCTGATGACCACCGCCAAGGCATCTTGAAGTGCTGTCAGCCAGTAGAATCCTTGACGGAATGCCTAGCCGACAAGCGCGCGTGACCCAATATGAGAGCCACACATTCCTTCATGCATCTCTTCCAACAGCCTCTGTCCATCTTCCCGGCAAATGCACTTCAATTTCACCCCGTTTGGTCTTTTCCTGTACAAAGTGTCATCAACAAACTTGTACATTCTTGATTGACAGGCTACTCTTTCCGTGTCTTCTTGCTCATCAGGAAGTTCTCCTGTCTGAAGGTATTGGACGATTTGTTGTGCCCATGCCGGAGCCTCTAGCTCGATGACAAGGACTAAAGGCACTTCTTCCTCTGTGGGAGCGCTTGCTTCGACGGCAAGGTCTTGGCTTGCCGGAGGCTGCGGCTCACCGGCCAAGGGTGTCATGTCGGTGGTATCTACTTTCTTGGCGGCTGCCGGCAGCTCTGCCAGAAAGTAACCACCAATGTCTTGCTTTCTTTTCTTCGCCAGCCTTGATGGTGTAACGAATGGCTGAGTCACTTGTAGCACAAAAGTTCCTGGCTCCACAGGAGATCTCTTGGCGGCAAGTGTCGACAGGTCATCGGCAATCTCATTCTGGGCATGAGGAACGTGCTCTGCTTGCAGACCGTCAAAGTGCTCCTCCAACTTCCTCACTTCATCAACATAGGCCTCCATCAAGGGACCCTAATAATGCTTGTTGACCTGTCTCACCACAAGCTGCAAGTCACCTCTGATAATCATCTTTCGGATACCAAGGTCGATTGCAATGCGCAGGCCGGCAAGCAATCCCTCATACTCAACAATGTTGTTGGTCGCCTGCTCCCTGGGAAAGTGCATCTGAACCACGTACTTGAGGTGCTCTCCGGTGGGTGCTATGAGCAGCACGCCGGCACTGGCGCCTTTCAGCGTGAAAGCACCGTTGAAGTACATGATCTAATCATCAACAGTTTCCTTGCCGGGGAGAGAGGTCTCTTGTACTTGTTCGTCTTGCGTCGGGGTCCATTCTGCAATGAATTCCGCCATAGCTCTGCTCTGAATTGTTGAGGTACTCTCAAACTTTAAGTCAAAGCTTGACAGCTCCAACGCCCACTCCACAATCCTGCCAGTAGCTTCTGGATTTCTCAGAATATGTTGCAAAAGAAAGTGAGTGACGACGGTGACTGGGTGTGCTTGAAAGTAGTGGCGCAGCTTTCTTGAGGCCATGAGAAGGCCAAAGAGCAACTTCTACACAGCATAATACCTTCACCTAGCCCCTTGCAGGAGAGAGCTGGCAAAGTAAACTGGGCACTGCACCATTTTCTTCTTCTGCACAACTTGCTAATCTAGCTCACTTGCTTGCACAATCTCAGGCTTGTCGGCACCTGACCTTGCCGGAGAAGACTCTCGCTTGTCGGGTCGCGGCTCTGCAGCTGCTGCCTCCTCTTCATTTGCCTCTCTTTCAGGCACAAGTGCAGCACTAACCACTTGATTCGTTGCTGCTAAGTATAGCAACAACATCTCTTGTGGCCTAGGCGCAACTAAGACTGGCGGAGAGGACAGGTACTCCTTCAAATCTTGCAGCACGGCCTCCGCATCTAGAGCCCAGTTCACTAGGCCTGCCTTTTTCAATATTTTGAAAAATGGCAAGGCGCGCTCTGCTGATTTGGAGATGAAACTACTGAGGGCGGCAACGCAGCCGGCAAGATGCCTGACGTCCTTGACGCGTCTTGGCGCTTCGATCTACTCAATTGCTTTGATCTTGTCGGGATTGGCTTCAATCCCCCTCTGAGACACAAAGAACCCTAGACACTTGCCGGACGGAACGCTGAACACGCACTTCTTGGGGTTAAGCTTGAAGTTGAGTTTGCGCAAGTTTGCAAATGTTTCTTCCAAATCTTGAATCAGTGTTGACTTGTGTTTGGTTTTGGCCACAATATCATCCATGTAGGCTTCCACATTTCTGTGTAACTGGGTCTCAAAATCAATCTGAACTGCTCTGGCAAACATTGCCCCCGCACTCTTCAACCCGAAGGGCATACGCATAAACCAATACGTGCCACATGGAGTGATGAATGCCGTTTTCTCCTCATCTTCCTTGGCCATAAAAATCTGATGATAACCAGAATAGGCATCAAGAAAAGAGAGTAACTCACAGCCGGCAGTGGAGTCCACAATCTGGTCCATGCGCGGCAAAGGGAAAGGGTCTTTTGGACAGGCTTTATTTATATCAGTGAAGTCGATACAAAGCCTCCATTTCCCATTCGCCTTCCGCACCACCACTGGATTGGCTAACCACGTGGGGTGTAGCACTCCTCTGACCAGGCCTGCTGCTTCCAACACCTTGATCTCTTCGGCAATAAACTCTTGCCGCTCCAAGGCTTGCTTTCTGACCTTCTGCTTGACGGGTCTTGCATGAGGGCAGACAACAAGGTGGTGCTCAATTACCTCCCTAGGAACACCGGGGATGTCAGATGCTTGCCAAGCAAACACATCGACATTCACCCATAGGAAGGCAACGAGTGCGCTTTCCTATTTGTCACTGAGAGTGGCACTTATGGAGAAAGTGCCACTCATCCCATCTTCCCTCGTAGAGACTTGCTTGGTCGCCGGTGCAGAGGCCTTGGCTTTCTAGCTAGTGCTAGTAGATCTCTCTGGTATGTCCTCAACAGGCATGCTGCGCTTTAAGGTGCGCTTCCCAGAGTCCTTATCAGAGGTCTTGCCAGTCTTCTTCTTCTTTCCTCCCTTGGGAGCTTTGCCGGCAGGAGCAGGTACCTCCACGGCAGATGCTGCCACTGCCTCCCGGTAGAGTTTAGTGGCGCAGATGATTGCATCCTTCTGGTTGGACTTGATGGTGAGAACACCCATTGGCCCTGGCATCTAGATGACATTGTACGCGTAGTGCGACGTAGCCATAAACTTTGCCAGTGCCGGGCGGCCTAGAATCCCATTGTACGGCAGCGGCATCTTGACGATGTCAAAGACAATCTTTTCGATCCTGTAGTTGAGCTCACTGCCGAATGTGACCGGCAATGTAACTTGGCCCTTTGGCTTGTTCCTCCCTGGACTGATCCCTTGGAAAGTGCCTGTCTCCTCGAGATCCTTGTCGGGGATCTGCAGCCTCTTGATCAGATCAAGAGAGATCAAGTTCAAGCTGGCCCCACCGTCAACCAGCATCTTTGTCACCTTGAGGTTGTGGATTTTTGGTGAAACCAACAATGGCAAACACCCGACCACAGTGGTGCGATCAGGGTGATCCTCGACGTCAAAGACAATGGGCGTGTGCGACCACTTGAGTGGCTTTTGCACTTCCATTCCCGGCTCTGCTTCATTCACCTCGCGAACCCATTGCTTCACTCGCAGGTGCGAGATGTGCAAAGATGCGCCTCCGTCAACACACATGGCTTCCACTGCATTCTGGAATTCATTATCGGACTCCTCTTCATCCCCATCACCATCATCTCCTTTCTGGCCTTGAGCTTCCTTCTCCTTTTGCTGCTTGGCCTTGCCGCGGCGGCCACCACGGTTTTGCTTGCCGGACCCACCGGCACCATCTTGACCCTTCTCCTTGTCGCGCTTCTCATATTCATCTTTCTGCTTCTCGACAAGCTGCTCCACTTGTCGGCATTCCTAGAGATCATGGCCCTTGGTACGGTGAATCTTGCATTACGGCCCATCGGTCTTGCCGGTCTTGTCACCTGCCGTGGCCTCCCGACAGTCAGCGCATTTGGCAACCTCCTTGCCAGGGCTCTCTGCCTTGGGCTTCTTGGTGGCGTTGGCGTCACCGAGGCCTTCGACGGCCATCACTGACTTGCCTTTGTGTTTCCTGTTGCGCTTCTAGCCCTTTTTCTGCGGGGTTGATGCATCGTCGTCTTCAGAATCAACTTCTACACCAGCATCTTCCCCGCGGAGTCGCCTCCCTTCTTCAGCATGTGCACACTTGTCTGCCAAGGCATATAGCTCATTGATGGTTCTGACCTTCTCGATGTTCATATTAGATCACATTCTGCGGTTGCGCACATTCGTGTGGAACGCGGCGCAAACATCTGCGGGATGAACATCAGGAATGTTCTGGTGCACATGGCTGAACCTTTGTATGTACTTGCGGAGGGGTTCGCCATCTCTCTAGGGTATCACATGCAGATCGCTAGCTTGACCAGGGAGATTGTGGCCACCCTAGTAAGCACCAACGAAGCAACGGCACAGATCCGACCAAGAAGAAATGGAGCCCTCCGGCAAATTCATCAACCACGACCTGCATTGGGTTTGAGCGCCAACGGGAAGTAGTTGGCCAGTATCTTATCGTCCCGTCCCCCGGCAGCCTGCACCGCAATGGTGTAGATGCCAAGGAACTCTAACGTACTGAGCGTGCCGTCATACTTATCGGGAAGCTCCGGCTTGAAAGCATGGGTGGACGGCTAGCAAACTCGCCGCAGCTCACGAGTAAACGCTGGGCAGCCTACTGATATGTCTCCAACGTATCTATAATTTTTGATTGTTCCATGCTATTATAGTATCAATCTTGGATGTTTATTATGCAATTATATGCCATTATATATCATTTTTTGGGACTAACCTATTAACCCAGTGCCCAGTGCCAGTTGCTGTTTTTTTGCTTGTTTTTGTCTTTTTAGAAAATCATTATCAAAAAGAGTCCAAATGAGGAAAAAAAATTGGATTAATTTTTTCTAGACCAGAAGAGACCCACGAAGCTTCGGGAGAAGACCAGAGGAGCCACGAGGGAGCGACAAGCTCGGGAGGCGAGCCCTGGGGGGTAGGCGCGCCCTCGAGGGTTCTCCCAGTGAGGAAATATACAAAAAATAAAAGAAAAAAAAGAGGCCAAAAAAAAGAGCCCACAAAAAAAAGAAAAAAAGGAAAAAAAATGAGACAAAAAGAGAGAAGGGGCAGTGTTACTATCCTTTTCCATACTTGTGCTTCAAAGTAGCACCATGCTTTTCATATAGAGAGTCTCCTATTTTGTCACTTTCATATACTAGTGGGAATTTTTCATTATAGGACTTGGCTTGTATATTCCGATGATGGGCTTCCTCAAATGCCCGAGGTCTTCATGAGCAAGCAAGTTGGATGCACACCCACTTAGTTTTCATGTTGAGCTTTCATACACTTATAGCTCTTAGTGCATCTGTTGCATGGCAATCCCTACTCGTCGCATGGACATCAATTGATGGGCATCTCCATAGCCCATTGATTAGCCGCGTTGATGTGAGACTATCTTCTTATTTTTTGACTTCCCCTTATTAATCTGTACCACCACATTCTATTCCACCCATAGTGCTATATCCATGGCTTGCGCTCATGTATTGCGTGGGGGTTGAAAAAGCTGAAGCACGTTAAAAAGTATGAACCAATTGGTCGGCTTGTCATCGGGGTAGTGCATGATAAATACTTTGTGTTAAGAAGATGGAGCATGACAGGATTATATGATTTTGTAGGGATAACTTTCTTTAGCATTTTTATTTTGAAAGGCATGATTGTTTATTAGTATGCCTGAGTATTGATGTATTTATATCAAACTATAGACTATTGCTTTGAATCATTCGGATCTTATTATTTATACCGTAAGAGAGATTACATGATGAAATATGTTAGGTAGCATTCCACATCAAAAATTCTGTTTTTATCATTTACCTACTTGAGGACGAGCAGGAATTAAGCTTGGGGATGCTTGATACATCTCCCATGTATCTACAATTTTTTATTTTTCCATGCTATTATAGTATCAATCTTGGATGTTTCTTATGCAATTATATGCCATTATATATCATTTTTTGGGACTAACCTATTAACCCAGTGCCTAGTGCCACTTGCTGTTTTTTGCTTATTTTTGTCTTTTCAGAAAATCATTATCAAAAAGAGTACAAACGAGAAAAAAACTTTGGATTAATTTTTTCTAGACCAGAAGAGACCCACGATGCTTCAGGAGAAGACCAGAGGAGCCACGAGGGAGCGGCAAGCTCGGGAGGTGCGCCATGGGGGGTAGGGCGCGCCCCCCAGGCTTGTGGGCCCCTCATAGCCCCTCCTGACCTAATTCCAGCGCTATAAATTCAAAAATATTCCCAATATACCAAGGGGACAGAACAGGAAACCTTTCTGCTGCCGCAAGCCTCTGTTCTTCCGCAATCCCATCTGGAGGCCTTTTCCGGTACTCTGCCGGAGGGGGAATCAATCACGGAGGGCTTCTTCATCAACCTTGCTGCCCTTCCGATGATGTGTGAGTAGTTTGCCACATACCTACGGGTCCATAGCTAGTAGCTAGATGGCTTCTTCTCTCTCTTTGATCTTCAATACCATGTTCTCCTAGATGTTCTTGGAGTTCTATCCGATGTAATCTTCTTTTGCGGTGTGTTTGTTGGGATCTGATGAATTGTGAGTTTATGATCAGATTATTCATGAGAAATATTTGAGTCTTCTCCGAACTCTTTTATGCATGATTGTTATAGCATTGTATTTCTCTCTGATCTATCAATTTGGTTTGGCTAACTAGATTGGTTTATCTTGCAATGGGAGAGGTGCTTTGTGATGGGTTCAATCTTGCGGTGCTCAATCCCAGTGACAGAAAGGAACATGACACGTATTTGTATTATTGCCATTAAGGATAAAAAGATGGGGTTTAATCATATTGCTTGAGTTTACTTTGTCTACATCATGTCATCTTGCTTAAGGCGTTACTCTGTTTTATACTTAATACCCTAGATGCATGCTGGATAGCGGTCGATGGGTGGAGTAATAGTAGTAGATGCAGGCAGGAGTCGGTCTACTTGTCTCGGACATGATGCCTATATACATGATCATTGCCATGAATCCGTCATAGTTATTTGATTTTCTATCAATTGCCCAACAGCAATTTGTTTCCCCACCGTATGCTATGTGTTCTAGAGAGAAGCCTCTAGTGAAAACTATGGCCCCGGGTCTACTTTTATCATATATGAAAATACAAAAATACCTTGCTGCAATTTATTTACTTTTATTTTATTTAGTATTTTAATTTATCTATCTATCTATCACTATCAGAATTAATCCTTGCAAACAACCGCTAAGAGGATTGACAACCCTCTTATTTGCGTTGGGTGCAAGTGTTTGCTTTTGTGTGTGTAGGTGCTGCTAAAGGATTTTGACTGGTTCTCCTACTGGATTGATAACCTTGGTTCTTAACTGAGGGAAATACTTATCTCTTCTATACTACATCATCCTCTCCTCTTTGGAGAAATACCAACGCAGTCTACAAGTAGCACCTACCTCGTATGGTAAGCACCCAGGGTACCCTAGAACAGGTACGTCCGCTGCCAGCCCGGCACGATCGTCTGATAGACGACGTGCTTCCCGGCGCTGCTCGATCTTCGTACAGGCGTCTTCGACATGCCGTTCGTGGAGCACTTGGCACTGATCTTGGCGACCCTGTGGATCCGACGATGCCATGGACACTACATCCTAGTCATCCGATCGGCGAGCTTGCCGTCGCAGTGGTTGTTGACGTGGAGGTGACTGCACCATTGGCGCAACATCTCCGACACGGCAGCCAGTTGGTCCTGCCGGCACTATGGGTGGTCGCCGTGAGGCCCCCACCTCCTGTGTTTTGCCGGGGTCGGCAAAACTGATGAGACTCTGAATGGCGGCCCTCCATTCGTCCGTCTTGTCGGGGGTTGGCGGGAAGTTCAAAAGCATTTGAACCCGCACCATGGCCTCGGCCGCCGTGGTTGGCATGGCGGGAAGCATAGAACGAGACGACGTTCGACACTTGACAGAGCCAGAAGGAACTCCGCCATGTACCTGCTGCCACGGCGCATGCTCGCCAATGGGTTGATGTGGTGGTGGTGGTTGTGCCTGAACATCGTGGGGACGATGCTCAAGGCCGGCTTCACGCCATCCATGGCCACTAGCACCACGGGGAAGCGTGTCGCGCCCATCTTGCGATGGTTGCAGTACACGTCCCACCACAACATTGTTGGACGTCGCCGCTCCATCCTTGGACGTTGCGGCAACTGGGTCCTGGCTTGCACCGTACCGGTTCGAACCGTATTGCTACGGTGACTGTGCTCACCAGAACATCATGGGAATGGCCAGTCTGCGCCATCTCCAGTGTGGTGGCTATGCTCACCAACATGGTGAGAAAGCTGACTGCCTCCGCCGCCAGCTCCTCCTGCTCCACCCTTTCCAGGAGTATCATGCGCACTGGCCGCGCTGCCTGCGCCGTCGGCGGACGCCTGCGAGGGCAGCTTGGAGGTGGAAGGAACCGTCGTGGCTCCAGCCTTCTTCTTGGGCGCCATCGACGAAAGTGATGAAACCGGCACTCACACTACCAACACTGATCCGTAACACACGACCACCTGCCTGGCGCGCCAAAGATGTCGTGGAGAAACGATGATCTATGGGACCGAGAAGGCCCCTTTGCGGTTCGGCTACGGGATCGGCGTGCTACGAAGAGCAGGGCTGGTAGATGCAAGAACACTCAGTGATTTATCCAGGTTCGGGCCGTTGTGAGCATAAAACCCTACTCCTGCTTCGGTGGTTTGATTGTGGATGAGCTCAAGTTACATGGAACGCAGTATGCCGGCAAGGTGGGCGGGAAGTGCAGCTACTACATGTAATTGAACTAGGTGTCGACCGTTCTAACTGTAGCCGTGGGCCTCCTTTTATAGGCCAAGGGGTTACCATAATGCCTAAGATGGTCATTATAGGGTATGAACAGTGATTGCACTGTCATCAAGTCTATCTCTAACAGGGTAGAACAAATGCATTAAATGCACCGTTAGGTGCTACGCTGGGGAGGTGATGCTTTGGCAAAGGTTCTGCACCATTCGTCCAGCTGCCCTTCTGTAATATTGACACGAACCAGGGACGGGTGTCATTAAAGTTAACCTTGGGGTGGCGTGCTGACATGTGCCCTGACCAGCTATGTTTGACCGCCTGCCCGCTCGACACCTATTATACGAGCTTATCTGGTCGATGATGAGGTGGAGCGGTAATGGGACGGAAAGAGCCTGCTGGCACGGAGCTTGCTGGGCCTTCGCTTGCCGGCAAGTAGCTTGCCGGGTCTTAGCTTGCCAGCAACCAGAGCCTTGGTCTTCAGTAATAAACTAGTACTTCTCAATGACCTGCCTGGAGATCTTCTTCATGGTCATGTTCACTAAGCCTTGAGTCTTGGACACAGTAGTCCTCCGGCAAGCCCTACCACCAGGAAGGTTACAACTGCCTGTGCACAAGTCAGGGTATGAAGGCACCCATGTCTTAGTACACCGACAGAGGGTGGTCTCAAAGTTAACAGGGAGAAAACTAAATGCTCTTTTGAACCACAATTTGAATCGGTTTAGCAAGATAGCCATTATCTCATAATCATGTGGACCAAATAAGCTCACAAAATTTCAGATTACAACAGGAACATGTACTATTACTGAATTGTTTGGTTTTTTTAAAGATATAATTTTTTAACCAGAATAATGGACCTACTTATGTTGTCCATATAAGCTCAAATTTATTCAGAGTACAACAGAGCACATGTAGTATATATTGAAAAACTTTAGGTTTGTTTTCGAAAAATATCCAGTTCATGCAGGCAAGAACACCCACTGAGAACATGTAGTAATGAGAAATACGAATAGTTTCTCCCATATCACAAGCAGTGTGGTAGTAGGCAAGTTAGTTATCCGTGTTGGACTCTCTCAGAAGCGCTCATTTTTTGTTTCCGCGTGTTAGAGCCGTGCATGTGTAGATGGGCCTGGGAGTTGAGCTAGTTGGCTGTGTCCTAAATAGTAGTAGTACAAAAACATTATTCGAGGGTAGGCTACAGCCTGTTGAAGACTGCCTAGTAGAATCGCCACTGGTTCAAAAAAAAAGTGAAGGAAAACATAGGAATTGGAAAGTTTCCTACGGTACTTCTATTCATGCATTTGGTTAGAAGGAATGGAGCAAAGCAAAACTAGAGGATTTTTTTCCTTTGGTGTCTCTCTTAAACAAAAAATGTACGAATTTTAATATCCACTTGGACATCCTTTTCAAATTCCTATGCATGAAGAACAAGACTAAGTGCATTAGTGGCATAATAAGATTCTAACTTTACATTTTCATGTGGTTTGACTTTAATATGACCATGTTTCTCTGCATTCCTGTGTTCTTCCAATTCCTGTGAACCAAACACCCAGTTTGATAGAAATCCTGTATTTGCAAATGCTCTGTTTTGCATGTGCATTCATATCCTATTCCTATGTTTTTCCAGTCCCTGCATTTTTAGAATCCTCTAGTTCAAAGGAGCCCTTACAGATTTACTTCATTTACAGATAGGTGTCAAAGAAATCTCTGTGTGGTTTGTCCCGCTTCTGTCGTGCCGGCATCCACCCCACCTGAGCTGCTCCATCGACGGAAGCGTCCACCGCAGCAGAGATCCCCCCTCCAGACCTTTTGCCGCCTTAGATCTTCTTCCCCGCTGCTGGCAGCCACCCCAACTGCATTACTATCATCGACTGAGCAGATGAACCTATCGACTAAACAGTTCCAGAAGATAGGTCGCACTCTTTCGTGTCTGCTTACGTCATACATCGATTAATATTATCTGCTACTTTATCATCCTGTTCACCTCTTAGACTCTGAGTCAGGTCAGAACGAATGTTCAAACTTGAGTTTTAAAATGCTTGTGGGGCACATACCGAGGCAGCAACGAATAGTATCTCTGTCTACTATCTGGTTCATCTCGGGTCTTCTATGTGGTTCATGTTAGGTGGGCAACAAACAGTAGAGGAGCCATCATCTGTCTTTTTTAACTGAAGCTATCATCTGCCTGCTACTATTAGTTTTGGATCTATCCACTGGTTGCTACCATCAGTCTGGATTTATGCATGCACCCCTTAGGCCTTACATAATCTGACTATGTTTATTTATTATGCATGTCAGTTATTGTACACAATCATACAAAACATGTAGAGAAAAAGAGAAGAGCGTTGCATGGGAATATAATGTCATGCAGACATCGCACCATGGTGGGCGCATTGGCAGCCCCCCTCCCCCCATTCCAGATTGTGTTCCAGAGGAAGATAACTATTTAGAGGAGGATTCGGAGGGAGCAGACCACTCCTATTTACCCCCTGAGGTGTTTCCTCAAACTTGGCATGCCGATGTTTGTCATATCATGCATATGGCACCTTGCATTGCTTAATTTATACATCATATATGTCATCAGCTTAGTTTAGACATGCTTTGTGTGAATGCCACCTGTTTGGTTTTTATATCATATATGTGAATTATGAAGTGCCATCTTGTTTAGCCAGGCATCATATTTGTGAATCATGCAATGCCATCCTGTTTAGCCAGTCATCGTATATGTGAATTATTTCATGCCATCCTTTTTTTCATTACGTGTTCCATTTGCCGACAATGTTTGTATATTGAACTACTCTTCCTGTGCATCAGCCATTTGAGTCGGTTATGGAAAAATCTGGAGTGAAAACAAGGTCTTCAAAGCAGACAATGCTACCTGTTGAAGCAGATATCTCGCTGGTTACAGGTAGCTCCTCGAAGGAGGATTTAGAGACAGATGACCAGTCCTATATCCTCCATGAGGTGTATGCTCTAACTTGCGACGGTTATATTTCTCATATCATGCATATGGTGTCTTGCATTTCTTAGTTTAGACATCATATACACAATATTCAATGCCATCTGCTTTGTTTAGAGATCATATATGCGAGTGCGAGCTGCTTAGTATATCAATCATATATGTGAATTATATCATGCCATCTTGTATACTTAGACAACATGTATGTGAATTATTTCATGCCAACCTATTTTATAAAGACATCATATAGTTATGTCATGTCATCCTGTTTAGATAGTCATCATATGTTGAATTATGTCATTCTATCCTATTTAGTTATCCATCATATATCTGAAATTGTGTCATGCTATCCTGTTTAGTTAGCCATCATATATGTGAAATTGTGTCATGCTGTCCTGTTTGGTTAGACAACATATATGTGAATTACTGCATTTGTCTATCATACAATGTTTGTACATTCAAGTTCTTTACTTGTTTATCAGCCATTTGAATCGGAGGGGGTGATGGTAGTATCTAAGGGAGTAAAAACACGGTCTTCACAAAAGATGGTGCTACCCGTTGATGTAGATAGAACCACGGTTGTACTTCCCCAAGAACCAGCCCCACCACACATAACCGACACTCTTGCAGATTGTACCCCTACCTCGTTGGACAGAGAACCAGCTACACCCCATCTAACCCCAACCCCAGCAGATAGTAACCCACTTCCAGTTGACACAGCGCCATCTCCACCACAGAGCTCCCACACACGAGCAGTTAGTAAGGAAACTGTAGTGCCCAAAGCACGAGGACCACCACAGCGAACCCAAACTCCATGCTTAAAGCAGAAGAACAACTGTTCTCAGGTCAGATTTCGTAGCTATGGTGCATACTCCTTTGCTCTTGCGTCACTGTATTTACTCATACCAACTAATTTCTAATTTGAAGGATCCAATTGAAACTCCAATGGTGCAAAAGGTATGTTTTAAACCTGTTTCTTTAACTGGTTTGCTCTTGTAACTTCTTGCTCTATGTTGATTTTAGTTTCAATTGTATAAACAGTTATGTTCTCATGTCATGCACATTATAAGTGTTCTTACTATTGTGTAGTTTCCCACACTTGTATTCTGTCTATGTTACTTTGTCTTAAACAGATATGATTTGAACTGTGTCTCTATCTTGATTTGGCAACATAAACTAGGATGATATAGACAATACACTGACCATAGTACATAGATATATGTTTGTTTCATGCTGTTATTATGTACTACCTTGCAATAGAAGACAAGTTAATATAATCCTGTCAACATTACTACTGAACTGGTTTACCAAAATAAGTTTCATATACTACATGCTAAATATGTGATATGTCTTCTTGTTCCTCTTTTAGAATGCCGGCCGAATAGTGGAGAAGAGTAGCCCATTATACAATGGTAAAGGAAATAATGCAGATAAGGTTCAAGATAGTGAGACAATCATGTTGTTCTCCAAGAAAGCTGTTAAAACTATCTTGAAGATAGTGAGACAACCCCAAAGTCCTGCCTTGATGTAGTGTTCGAGTTACTGGCCACTACCGCTGGCACAAGCTCTTTGAACTCGCTACATGAATCAGTTCGGTTTCTTGAGTCTCAACTACAAGTTGAAAGACAACGATCAGCTATGCTGTGACAAGAAGCCGAAGGACTGAGGAAGTCCCTGCAGAATTCAGATGCATACTTTCTGGAGGAACAGCAAGATTTGGAGGATTTTAGCGCCAAACAAGAGAAAGCTAATAAGCTTGCTAAGCTTCTTGCTAGCATGGTGGGTACCCAGGATATCATTTCTTGAGCTCTTCCGAAGTTGTTTCAGTTCTGGACTTGTTTTGCTGCCGCGTTTATTTGCACTGGTGGCCAATTTAGACGCCCAGTGTATGTAATATGTTGCTTTGTTGTTCCCTTTATTTGCACTGGTGGCGACCTTCGATGCCCAATGGATGTCATGTCTATAATCGCCGTAATAGCCTAGCGCTAGTTGCTTGCTTATTTATTTACTTAGTCTTGTTTAATTGTTTGCTTGTAGTCACTGTAGTTCCTTTTCTTCGGTTTGCTAGTGGCCATAATAACCATGGGCAACATATGGGCCTTAGGATCCATGGCCCTCCTACGGGCCGCATGATTCATGGGCGTCCTACCGGCCGTAGGATCCATGGGCCTCCTACGCGTCATAGGATCCATGGGCCTCCTACGCGCCGTAGGATCCATGGGTCGTACTATTCGTGGGCCAAAATCGGAACCTTCCATTTATGGGCCCAGACCATAACGGGCCGTTAATAGGCCGGAAGAGAGCACAGGCTTAATTCTACCAATAGGCATGACGAGTTGTTAATGGGCTAGATTACAGGATAGGAAGAAACCGGCCCAACGGGTTAACGGGCCACAAACGGACCGATTGTTACCACTGGCTGAATTTGGCCCATTAGCATAACAGGCTAGTAATGGACCGTAAGTAGTCGAGGGCCGGAAATGAGCCCAAGAATTTATGGGCCCTTAGAAGGCCAAAAGAAAACACGGGCTGGAAATGATCCGACTGAATCATGGGCCGTTAATGGGCTCAAAGCAGTTTACTGTGCATGATGGGCCAGAATCAGCACGAGCCGTCAATGGGCCCAGAGATACAAAAGGCCTCATATGGGCCAAAAGACGTCACTGGCAATAGATGGGCCGAAAGTGACAACGGGCTGGAATCATACGGGACGGCCCATATGACACTTCTGGGCCGAATATTGAAAGGCCATAACGGGCCGTGAGTAGCCGGGCCATAAATGGGTTGTATGCGAACAGGCCGTTAACAGGCTTTCCATGGGCCGGCCAGCTAACTTTTGACCAAGTCAAATGGGCCGGCCTTTTTAACCTAAATTGGCCACTATTGGGTCGTGCCTTGTGTCGACGTATCATAGGCGTCTCTCGTCCATTGAATGGATGACATCTGTCCCAACGCCGAGCTGACACGTGGTTCCATTGGAGAATGAGAATTTTACACGTGAAAAATCGCCATTGGTCCAGGACGATAACGGGTTATTGGATCCAAACCCGCGCCCGATAGCTTAACGACGACCTGTTATGGTGGATTCCATGTGTCGGTTACCCTTGACAAAAACACTTCCACGACGCGACATTTATCGTCATGGAAGTGGACACTTCCGTGATGATAATTTCAGTATTGTCATGGAACACTTCTACGACAGCACAGGTATGAGTATCTTGATTCTGTCATAAAATCGTCATGGATGTACAAGCATGACAGAAAACGTGACCTACTGTGACAAACCCGTATCATCACGGAAGTGATTTTTTTGTAGTGCATGCAGCATCATGTATGTCATTCTCGCCACCGTCCAAGCTAAAGACCAAGCAATGCAACCCTATGTGTTCACAGAAGTGGTCAATGTCGAACCAGAGGATGATGATGAAATTAGATATCTTGTCATAGTATTAAGGATCGACGGAACCTGTATAGACGGTGAGGGTCCGATCCAGGTAAGGCTCACTACTGCAGGAGACTGCTAACGCGACACATGAATCAGAGACCCCGCGACCAAACTGTGTGCGATGCATGAATCGCAAATGGTGTCATAAAAAAACCGTCCCAAATAAGACGAACTGTTTGTGATGTCGGAGACATCAAAAACGATTCAGATTAGACACGCGTGTGCGATACGTAGCATATAGTTGATCCATACGAACTGTTTGCGATAAGCCAGAACAACAAACACGGTCAGCCAGTTCGTGGTGTGTGCGATACACGGCATACAGTTCACTCGGATGAACTGTTTGTGATTACCCAACACAATAGAAACGGGCAGCCAGTAAGAGGTGTGTGTGATACACGGCATACAGTTCACTCGGATGAACTGTTTGTGATTACGCAACACAATAGAAATGGTCAGGCAGATCAAGGTGTGTGCGATATACGGCATGTGCTTCACTCGGATGAACTATTTGCGATTACCCAACACAACATAAACGGTTCAACTTAACAAGATGTGTGTGATACGCGGCAAACAGGTCAGTAATCCGAAATGTGTGGGAAGATGGATAACAACACGGACGATTCCTGCTAATAACCCGTGTGTGTTGTGGGCAAACGCTTGCTGGTAAACAATTGTTAGCGATTGATGAAATCATCATCGGCGGGTTCCGTAGTTTTATCTGTGTGCGATGTGATTTTCTCAGTCTGCACAACAACAACGCTCTCTGTGTACAGAACAATATTATTTTGTGTGAATACTGTGCTCTGTTGGGCACATGAGATATATGGATCACACCCGTGGGCAAGCAATGTGCGCGCATGCGTCGTGCTAGCTCGTGCTTCCTTCTATGCTAAGTTTCCATTAATTGATGGCGTTTTATGAACACGCCACCGTTTCCCACCATTTCCCCATCGGTTTCCCGCCGCCACCCAGCGATTGCGCATAAGCCTAGGTGGCGTGTGACACACCGAGGCACAAGCGCAGCCTATAGCCCCACTAGCTACCTTTTGCAAGCATGCCGACACACCGAAGCGCCGCCTCTGCCATCAACCTCCTCGATGAGGTAAACGAGCAGGCGCCACGGCCCGTCGAGGCCAAGGGCGTTCCTGGCAACGCGATGGACGACGCCGTGCTGCGCGTCATCGCCAGGGTTGAGCAGACCCTTGGCAGACAACGCTTCAGCGCCGCGGATCAAGAAAGGCAACTCAGCGCCAAGAGGCTACAGCTCGACGTACAACATGATCGGTGGTGCCCCGCAGCGCAAGACAGGTGCGTGCGCGCCGATAGGTTGCGGCTTGCTGCACAGCGAGACCGATGGACCACCGCGAGATTTTTTTTTGAAACTATGATGATTTTTATAGCAAATTCGGAAAATGTACGTCCTAAAGCAATTTTTTTAGAACTATGACCCCGTCGGCTTGTGGGAGGCCGAAGAGGTAGTTTTTGGTCAACCGGAGGCCGAAAAGAGCTCTTCGGTCTGCTATTGGCCGAAGAGGGGGGAGTGGGCCGAAGAGGTCGCTGTCGGGGGGCTACCGACACTCTTCGGCCAGCCAGTGGCCGAAAAGGGCAGTCTTCGGCCAACCAGCGGCCGAAGAGGTCGGGCTTATCCGAAACGAGCCCGCACGGCCTCCATCTTCTTCCTCTGTTCGTGCATGCTCTCTCTCTCGTTTCTCTCTCTGTCTCTCGCAACCCCGCGTCGATCTCCTCGCTAGTCCATCCATTTTTGCATCCAACCCACAGAAAGAGTAGATCGTAGCCAACCCCAGCGGCCTACGGTATTTTTTTTCAATGGGATAGTTTTTTTTCTCGTACAAGTGAGGTGAGGAGGAGCCATGGTCGAGGTGGTTCAGCCATGGTGGAGGTGGTGGTGAGGAGGAGGTGCTGCTGGGGAGGAAGAGGTGGTGAGGAGGAGGAGGTGCGGCTGAGTTGAAGAGAGGAGCAAGAAGCAGTGGCACACGCGTCGAAGGTATAACTATGTCGTCAAAAAATTTCTCTGAGTTGTAGAGTTTAGTTAGAGTACATAAGTCATATTGCGTACTTTGAGTGTTAATTTGTCTATGCAGGCATTTTAGCGGTTAGTTAGTGCAGCGGGTAATATTTTTGTTCATCGTGATTAATGAGAAGATGAAAATGTCTGACAGGTGAAAATGTCTGAATAAGTAAATTTGTATGTGCCGGCATTTCAGCGGTTAGTTAGTGTAGCGGGTAATAATTTTGTTCGTCGTGATTATTGAGAAGATGGAAATGTCTGGCAGGTGAAAATGTCTGAATGAGTAAATTTGTCTGTGCTGGCATTTAAGTGGTTAGTTCGTGTAGCGGGTAATAATATTTTTCGTTGTGATTAATGAGAAGATGAAAATGTCTGACAGGTGAACATGTCTGAATCAGTATATTTGACTGTTTACTATGGCCCTAGTAATGTTCGATACAATGAGTTTGCGGTTGATCTGAGCGAGTATAAAAATGGCGTCATGACATTTGCAGACCCGGACAGACTGGACATTAGACAGTTGAAGTACTGGTTGACTACTAGTTTTGGGCTGGATCCTGAAGTATGTTCCATCAGTATTCATGCATTGTGGACCAAATCCTGTAAAAATGTCAAGTGGGAGTTGATGCCGATAGATAGGAGCCAGCATTGGTTGACGCTGTTAAGTCGTTGCCGAGACCGAAGAATCCACCCATATGCCCTAGTGCAACCTGTGGCTAAGGAGGAGAATACCGTACAACTCCACGTGGGGTATGAACCCGGCCAGGGCAGTGAAGTGGCTAACGAGATTTGTTTATCCGGGTCACAGCCACTGGATGTGGATGGTAGCCAACCTAAGAAAGAGTCAGACTACATGCCACACAATGTGTGTGGTCATGATACTGGGCAGAGTAGTCAGTCGATAATATTGGCGGAGGATCTGGATTCTGATGGGGATGAGGAAGAAGAGGAAATGCTGAGGGTGATGGAGGAAGAGGACGAGGATGGATTGGCGGATGATCTGGATTCTGAGAATTTCGAGGATGAAGTGGAGGTACCGATTCCTTCTGCATGGGATCAGGACATATCCACCGTCCTTACGGTCAACGATGGCCATGAGGCTCCATGGCAGTATAATCTGAACCAAGTCTAGATTGGGGCTATGTTTGATACAAACAAAAAATTGAAGTATGCGGTGATCAAGTGGGCTATGTCTACGCAGAGGGTTTTCGGGACACACATATCAAGTCCAACAAACTATACCGTGAAATGTGTTGAAACAGGTTGTCCTGGGAAGGTGCACGGGCATGTCCCGAAGTATAACATCCACTGGGTTGTGACCGATGTGGTCCCACATAATTGTGTGAGGAAAAACCTTCTGGTGAATCATCCAAACCTGACTTCAACTCTCATTGCGCAACTCATGTATACTGAGATAGTGCAGAAGAAAGATATGAAAGCAAAACACATCCAGACAGCAGTGAAGGTCAGATGGAATTATGACATTCCTTATGGGAAGGCTTGGAGGGCTAAGCAGAAGGCTATGGAGGAAAGGTTTGAGACGTTCTTCGACTCATATGATAATGTTGTCCGTCTCCTTGACATACTGAAGGAGAGGAATCCCGGCACTTATGTCAACGTACAACACACGAGGTTGCAGAGTATACCAGATTTCAAGGTTTTGAAACGAGTATTCTTCTCTTTCGCTATGTGCATCGAAGCTTTCCAGCATTGTCCTCCTGTGATGTTTGTGGATGGTACATTCCTTACTGGTCAGTACAAAGGGCAAATCCTGACTGCTATTGGTGTGGACGGGAACAATCAAATCATCCCACTTGCCATGGCATTTGTGGAGGGTGAGAACTTTCCGAGCTGGGTATGGTTCTTCCGGCAAGTGAAAATTGCGATCGTGAAGGACCGACCAAATGTGTGTGTCATTCATGACAGACATGCTGGTATATTGAAGGCTGTGAAGACACTAAGGAATCCAACAGAAGACGAACGAACACCTTGGAAGGACTTGCAGAGCCGGTGGTGCATGCGCCATCTTGGGGCAAATTTTTTCTCACAGTTCAAGAACAAGCGGTTGATGAACTTGTTCAAAAAATTATGCAAGTAGAACCAGCAGCGTAAATACCATTTTATTTGGTCAAAACTTGATGAGCTTACTAAGAAGCAGGTCAGTGCCAGGAAGACACTGGAAGAAGATCAGGTATGGCCTCCCGTGAATTGGTCTTTGATGCATGACACCCATGGAGCCAGGTATGGCCACATGACAACCAACCTTGCAGAGGTGTATAACTTTGTACTCAGAGGGAATAGAGCATTGCCACTCACAGCTATTGTGGAGGCTGTATTCCATGGCACTTTGAGATATTTCAGAGAAAGGCACGAGTTAGCAAAGAAGCATATTGCAAATAATCCCAACACACCTTATTGTAGCCGTGTCATGGAGTACATGGCAAAGAAGATAGAGAAAGCAAAGAAGCACACTGTCAGACTCATAGGTAATCAGGAAAGGAGGTATGAGGTTCAGCTACCTAGCGATGGTTTTGGTTCTGCAAATGAGGTGAAGACGCACGAGGTAACAATTGGAACAGAATTTTATCCAACGTGTGAGTGTACATGCAACAAACCGAAGTTGTTGCACCTGCCTTGCTCACATGTGTTGGCTGCCTGTGGCCAGATTGAGTTGGACGCCATCTCCTTCGTGTCCCCATACTATTCAAAAGAGGCAGTACTCAATGTCTGGACCGGTGAGATGACAGGGTTTAGAGTCGTCGGCAATTTCAACAAGGTAAACGACGGTGAGAGAGTATACATCCCGGATCCAGATCTTCGGCGAACAAGCAGGGGTATACGTAAGGTCAAACGCATCAGAAACGATATGGACCATTCTGAAGCTGGTGGAGCAACCAGACAATGTTTGCTATGCACGGCTTATGGGCATAAGATGAAATATTGTCCCGACTTGAAGAAAGATGGTGCTTCCACATCGACGAGTGCGACAACAGGAGCAAGAGGCGGACGTGGTCGAGGCAGTCGAGGACGAAGGGGAGGACGAGGAAGAAATAACTCACAAGCTATATAATTTGTGAGGACTAGGTGATAGTTATTATTATGTGTCGGGCTACGAGAAAATGTCGGACTATGTTTTAATTTGTAATATGTCTGGACTATGTTTTAATTTGTAATATGTCTGAACTATGTTTTAATTTGTAATATGTCTGGACTATGTTTTAATTTGTAATATGTTTGAACTATGTTTTAATTTGTAATATGTCTGGACTATGTTTTAATTTGTAATATGTCTGGACTTTGTTTTAATTGCATGTTAGATTTGTTGTTTTAATTGCAGATATGTCTTCGTATCCGTTGCTTGATGGTAAGATTGATAGAGCTCACCGGGCTGCACTTATGCAAGCGGGCAGGAACTTAGACGTGTTGGTCACTCGCACACCAAGGACTAACTGGATGATACACCCTTTATGGGTTAATAGGTATGTGTGTACATATAATGACTTACATGTTTGATATACTTTTGATACCCACTAACTGTATGCTACATTCTCTTTATTTTGTAGATTAAGTTGGGCTGGACTTCTACCCTTGGCACGGCTGGTTGAGGGTACATTGGATGAGTGGGTTGAACATCCGGACTTGGATGAGGAAGGTGAACCAATGCAGTTACGCAAGAGGCAAGTGAAACGTTTCTCTTACGACAGGTCACTGCTTACCTGCTTAGTAGATAGATGGAGACCAGAGACACATACGTTTCACTTTCCCTGGGGAGAGATGGCTCCTACTCTACAGGATGTGTCTTTCTTGTTGGGATTACCTTTGGCCAGTGCTGCCATAGGTCCTTTAGAGCTAGAACCTGGCTGGCTAGCACTGATGCAGGCACGTTTTGTAGCTGCGGTGCCAACTGCTCTGCCCTTAGACGACGATCCTCACGGGCCTCGTTTTAGTTGGTTGAGCCAGTTTCAGGTAACCTTCTCAATGAGCTGAACATGTTTTGTTTTCCTAGTTGCCCTTACTAGATAGTTTACACAATCGTATGGTTTCTATACAGATTGTCTCGTTAGGGTACCCCGGAGTTGTGTTGTCAGAGGCACAGATTGATCGATCCCTAGAGGCATATATTCTTTGGTTGTTTGGCAAGACGATGTTCACGGAGAACCACGTGACTACTGTCGATGCGCGACTCATTGGTATTGCACGAGAGATAGCTAACGCACGGTGCCCTGGGGACATTGTGCAGAGGAGTTTTGGTTCTGCTGTGTTAGCAGCTACGTATAGAGGCCTGTGGAAAGCTTGCTCGTTGAAGTCCAGAAAATCAGCTCTGGTTGGATGTCCACTACTCTTGCAGCTCTGGTCGTACGAGAGATTCCCTATTGGACGACCCTATGTATACGTTGATAGACCTTTTGGGATGGAGGACATAGCAGGGGCTTACGTGCATGCTATTGGCGATTTGCCTACTGTGGGATCTGTTTGGGCACGGAGAGAGGTACTTATATATTACGTAACAATTTATCTACGGTCGTGCTTACCGTGAGCATCGCCCACCACCTCAGCGCTTTTCACCTTCCGGTCCTCGCCCGAGGAAGACCCAGATTCATCGTCGTCCCCAGCAGTGATATGGTTATCTATGTATGAGTCATTATCTATGTTAGTTTCAGACTTTTCTCATGTGTGAGTCATTATCTATGTATGAGACAAGCTTCATGTATGTGTTACTATCGCACTTGCTTCTATCTGATCAGGAGACATATATCTACCTATGTATGCGAGAGACATATTACTATTAATTCGCATTGTTATTCCAGTTACATTTCCAAAGAGACTGCAACAGATAATTAAGATACAAGTACATCTAAATTAAACGGTACGAGTGAACTTAAAAAATACAGCTTACAAACTACATGAAGGTATCATCGTCATCCTCCGTCGATGCAGCACTCTTGCCCTTCGACGATGCGGTACTCTTGCCCTTCGACGATGCGGTTCTCTTGCCCTTGGTGCTCTACATGAAAAGATCATCTTCGTCCTAGCTGTCTTGGGTCCATAAATAAGTATGTTCTGCTGCAGCCTTTAGGAATGCTTCACCCTTATGTTGTTGCTTCTTCCACCTTCCATGCAACCTGAGAAGTTCGTTTCGTATCTCCTCAAAGGTCCTTGCAGGCCACCCGGACCTACTTAATGCGTCAGCCAACTCATTCAGTAAGGTGTCACTACTGAGGAGTTCGTCCCATGGAACTATCCTATTGTCTATCTCGAAATTGGCGGCTAATCTCAGAAGGCGTTTCGACATACTAGGGTGAAAACTACGATCGAAAGGATAACCGGACATCTTGACGAGACTACACTGGCCTGCTTACCCTCCTTAGTGTGAAGGGGGTTTTATAGGTGGAGAAGAGAAGCTGACGGGAAAGAAGATGGCGGGACAGAATGGCGGGAAAGAAAATGGCGGGAAAGAAGATGGCGGGAGAGAATGGCGGGAAAGAAAATGGCGGGAAAGAAGATGGCGGAAGAGAATGGTGGGAGAGAATGGCGGGAAAGAAAATGGCGGGAAAGAAAATGGCAGGAGAAAATGGAGGGAGAGAATGGCGGGAGAAAATGGCGGGAAAGAAAATGGCAGGAGAAAATGGCGGCAAAGAATGGCGGGAGAAAATGGCGGCAAAGAATGGCGGGAAAGAAAATCGCGGAAGAAAATGAAGGGAAAGAACGGCGGGAAAGAAAATGGAGGGAAAAAGATTGCGGGAAAGTACATTTTTTTCATGTATAATACGGCAATGGTTGTACAGGGTTTATAAGGCAGTTTTAAATATAAAAAAACACTTCGGCCAATGGTTGGCCGAAGTTACTACTCTTCGGCCAACCATTGACCAAAGAGTACTCTTCGGCCAATGGTTGGCCGAAGTTACTACTCTTCGGCCAACCATTGACCAAAGAGTACTCTTCGGCCAACGGTTGACCAAAGAGTACTCTTCGGCCAATGGTTGGCCGAAAAGGCCCTCTTCGGCCAACACACGGCCGACGGGGTCATAGTTTTGATTTTTATGCATTAAGGTGTATAGTTTCTGAATTTGCTATAAAAATCATCATAGTTTCAAAAAAAATCTCACCGCGAGAGGTGTGGCACGCTGCACAGCAAGAGCGATTCCATCGGCGCTTGCCTGCTGTCGACAGGGCGTTGCAGCTGGCTACACGGCCCATTAGTAGCCCCATTCCTCGCCAGGAGTGGGCAGAGGCCGTCTGCGCCGTACTAGCACCAGAGGCCGGTCGCGCCGAGCTTGCACCGGACGCCGACCGCGCCGTTCGCTTGGGTCGCACCGTTCGCCTTGTCTGCGGCCCTATCAATGCCAACGTGCTGGTCGCTAGGCTCGAGCGCCTCCTTGGCCCAGGTGTCCACATAGGCGCAGTAGAGGAACATGGCCATCGCATCCTCGAGCTGGTGATCTCCGATGAAATAGCCAATTTGGAGCTCGAGATTGCGCTCCAGATGTACCATGAGCGTGTCAACCGCTTGGACGAATGCCTGCATGAGTTCAAGCAGAGGCAAGAGCTACCGTAGGCAGGGGTGGTGGTCATGGACGTGTTTTATTTTGTTGAGTCGTTTTGACGTTGATTGCTATGTATTCCCAACAATCATAATATTGCTCTGTTTATTGCTTTGTTTCAATGTGTGTACTCTGTTTTCCATTCTTACATATTGTTCTGTTTCAATGTGTATGTTTTCCATTTTGTACATGTGGATGGTAAACAGCTAGATAAAAACTAGTACGAAAACGAACAATATGTGATGATACTTAACTGGGATCCCATACTTAACTACTAAGTACAATGCATAAAATTGAAAACTCGCGGAGCCCTACACCCTCTGGCCTTGTCTAGGCACGCGTCTGATACGTCTCCAACGTATCTGTAATTTTTGATTGTTCCTTTCTATTATAGTATCAATCTTGGATGTTTTATATGCAATTATATATCATTTTTTGGGACTAACCTATTAACCTAGTGCCCAGTGCCAGTTGCTGTTTTTTTGCCTGTTTTTGCCTTTTCAGAAAATCATTATCAAATGGAGTCCAAACGAAGAAAAAAGTTTGGATTAATTTTTTCTGGACCAAAAGGAACCCTAGAAGCTTCGGGAGAACACCAGAAGAGTCACGAGGAAGCAACAAGCCCGGAGGGCACGCCCAGGGGCGTAGGCGCGCCCTCCCAGGCTTGTGGGCCCCTCGTGGCACCTCTTGACCTAATTCCAGCGCTATAAATTCCCAAATATTCCCAATATACCAAAAAGATAGAAGAGAAAACCATTCCGGCGCCGCAAGCCTCTGTTCTTCCGCGATGCCATCTGGAGGCCTTTTCCGGTACTCTACAGGAGGGGGAATCGATCACGGAGGGCTTCTACATCAACCTTGCTGCCCATCC
Organism: Elymus sibiricus; assembly: GCA_039707655.1. Classification (NCBI taxonomy): domain Eukaryota; kingdom Viridiplantae; phylum Streptophyta; class Magnoliopsida; order Poales; family Poaceae; genus Elymus; species Elymus sibiricus. The sequence goes on from CM077674.1 coordinate 208,084,722, forward strand.
GATGATGTGTGAGTAGTTTACCACAGACCTACGGGTCCATAGTGTCGGAACCGGAGCTCCGAGGACCCAAAGGTTCGAACACTAGGGGCAAGCTAGTTCCTACCGATCCAAGGGTGACCACGGCGAGGCTACGGTGAGAGCACGCGAGCGCAGAGCACGACAAGGGACACAACGGTTACCCAGGTTCGGGCCACCTTGCGGTGTAAAACCCTACTCTTGCTTGTGTTGGGATTATTGTGGGCAAGGGAGTCCTCGCGTACAAGGTAGGAGAGAAAGGAACCGATCCGCACTACAATGGCTGCACCGCCCCTTTTATAGCCGCCCTGGTCCTCTTCCCCGAAAAATATCGGCGGGAAGGGTAGCCACACATTGGCGGGTTTTGAAAGGGGACAGGCGCCCAGGCTATCCTGACTAAAGGTGGTCTTCACCTGCAAATGCATGATCCATGACGCGCTAGTGGACTCGGTGATGACCTCCGCCCTGCGCTCCTCGCTGTCTTGGTCTTCTTTCACCAAACGGGCAGTCCTTGGGACTTGCTTTGGAGGAGGGGAGCTGGTGCTGCCCCTTTAGCACCGAAGAGGAAACCCTCTCTGTCCGCGCTCGCTAGCGCAGCCTCTGCCATAGTTCATCGCCAAGCGCGTCACCCACGTGGTGGCGCAGGACCGCGCGGCCCTCGTCAGGGTCGGATGGCCTCATGCGCCCGCCTCGGGGGGCTGCCTCGGGAGGCTGCCTCGCGAGGCTTCCTACCGTTGCTACGGCTAAGTCTTGGTGGTTTGCCCCTGAGGAGGGGTCCTCATGAGGCTGGAGCCTCGCGAGGTGTCTTCGATTTGTAGCGCCCGCAGTTGGGCTGGGCCTTCGCCAAGCATCGCTTCCTGGGCCGCAGGCAGACGGGCCATGGTACCCCGGTTCCCAATGGCCCGACAGTAGCCCCCAGGCTCGTGGAGCGCACGTTCCTGCCCGTTGGGAGCGAAACGGTGCGGGCCCTGACAGACTGCGGGGCCCAGGTTAAACGCATGGCATGCGATGGGACATGGGATGCCCCCACTTCCCCACTACGCCTCGGTAACCGCATGCGTCTGCCATAAAGCCTGCCTGCGTGGGGCGCAGGGCTATCATTGCTTCCCTTCTGCTTCCTCCTCCTAGTGCCTGGCCTCTCGCACTTCTTTCCGTGAGCACTGCTTCTTCCTCCTCTCGCCCTCCAAGCTCCACCGCGCAGCAATGGCGTCCGCCGGCAAGAAAAGCAAGGTGGCGGCCATGGCGCCGAGCGCGCCGGCCGTGGAACCGGCTCTATAGCGCTCCATCATTGCCAACCGGGAGGGCCTGGATAAGGTGATCTCGATGACCGCCAGCGACCAGAATGAGTGGAAGGCAACGAAGATCTGGCCGGGCTCGCATGCGTAGTGCGACCTGGAGGTGACGACCTTCCCCTTCTTCATCCACAGCGTCTATGTCGACTTGGTGCCGCCATTCTCAGATTTCTTCAATGCCATCCTCTCCCATTACCAGATCCACGCCCTCCATCTCCAACCCAACTCCATCTTCCTCCTCGCCATCTTCGCCTTTTACTATGAGGCCTTCGTGGGCGTGATGCCCTCGGTGGCGCTCTTCCGCCACTTCTTCAGCCTGCGGATATCCGTGGCAAATCAGCGCTCCGCGTGCGCCTTGTTCCTCACTGTCAAGGCAATGGAGGACGACATCATCAGCTTGAAGATTCCAAAGAAGGTGCGGGGCTACAGGCAGCGCTGGATCTATATGGATGCACGCCATCACAACCAGCTGCTGATGGGGCCGACGGACGCTGCCATGAAGAGCTTAGGGTGGGAGCACAAGAAGCTCACCGACCTGAGGCTGGCGCCCATTTGGGAGCGGCTGGCCGGCCATAAGGCGGAGGGCCTTACGGGGGCAATGGTCGTCAAGAAGTATCTGCAGCGGTGCATAGCGCCACTCCAGAGGCGCTCACGCCTGGTGTGGATGATCACCAGCTCGAAGGACCCCATGAGGCTGAGTATCGCCTGCCCAAAGTCGTCGGTGCTGGAGGGGATCATGCAGATCCTGCTTGGCGGCACTGCGGAAGATCTGCCCGTGGATGCGCGCCCGCTGTACCGCTACGAGGAGACCGAGAAGCTGGTCGCAGAAATGCCGATCTTTACGAGTGGGGCCTCATGCCAGAGGGCCATGAGGGGCCCCGCAAGAACACGCTCGTGGTGGTTCCCGGCTCGGGAGACTGGGGCCGCACTAAGGCCCCGGGAGGTGCTGCGGAGGGGAGCGACGGTGGTCCTGCCTCGCGGACCCACCACAAACTCCTCTGCGACCTTGAGGACGACGACGACGACGCCTGATTCAGGGTCGAGTCCTCCCGGCCCATAGGCGCTGGAGGCAAAGGGAGTACCAGCGCATCGGCTGACGAGCCATGCGTTAAGGAGGCCAACGCCAGCGGCGGGGCCACCAACCCCGCCGAGGAGGAGACTGGCGCGGAAGGCGGGGCCACCGAGCCCCCCGTTGATAAGGACGGCTCCAAGGACGGGGCGGCTGAGCGTCGAGGGGCCACCCCGGGAGGCAGCCCCATGAAGGAGCCTCGCGAGGGCGACAGCGGGAGCTGCCCACTGCTGGTTTTGAAGAAGAGGAAGTGGGTGGCTAACGACGAGTAAATGTCTACCTCCCCCTTTTCCTTCTGCGTTTGTCTCATGATTTGGGGCTGACGCCTTGCCTCGCGCAGGTCATCCACAAAGAAGAAGAAGAAGAAGATGAAGAAGACCCCTGGCTCGATGGGGGCCCCGACACCTTCCGCAGGCAGCGAGGGGCGTGAAGGGGCCACCCGCCGCCCCGATGCTGAAGTGGAGCGCGCGGAGGTGGAGAAGGAGCAAGCGGTCCCTCTGGAGCCGCACGCGAACGCGGCTCCTGAGGCCGAGAACATCGAGCCTCAGGAGGCGGCCTCCAAAGGAGGCGCCACAGCTTCCGAGGTGCACGCTGTTGAAGCAGACGCAGTGATGGAAGAGGCGGAGGCACCAACTCCCCCGCCGAGCATCGCAGACGCCAGAGGTGCTTTAGGAAGCCCCCAGTACTCGCCAGTGCGCGAGGCCCCGCTCACGGGCGCGGTGAGCCCACGGGGTGCGCCGCCACAGCGAGAGGAGGAGGAGGCCCCGGTGAGCACCCCGCTCCTGACGAATGACACTGGGCCTTCCCAGGCCGTGATGGCGAAGGGCGGCGAGGAGTCAGACCCGGCCTGGGCTCTGACGCTCGTGCACAACAGCACCCTGCTCAAGCACAGGGTCCTACGGAGTGCCAGGGCAGCTCTGGGCCAGCTCATTGCGGAGTTCTAAGAGGCGGAGGCGCATCTTGCCGAAGAGCGCCTGCGCCTTGCTGAGGGGTGGCGCCGAGTCGATGTCGCCGTCAAGCTGGGCCGGCGCCAGGACGAGGCCGCGCGGGGAAAGCGCGAGAAGGCCGCCGCCGAGGCGAAGGAGGTCTTCGAGAGCGCCCTCCGGGAGGCCAACGGAGCCGACAAGCACCGTGAGGAGGCGGAGGCCCGCACGAAGGAGCTCCAGGAGCAGCGCGCTGCGCAGGAGCGGCTACTTCAGATGCGGGAGAGCTCCATCACCACCCGCAAAGAGGAGCTCGCGGCCCGCGGGGTGGACATCACGCTCCGTGAATGGGAGCTCGCGCAGACGATGACCGAGCAGGCCGCAGAGCGCGAGCGCCTGGAGACGTTGGACCGCCAGGTGGCCGCCGCCTAGGATGCCTACAACCAGCGCATGGAGAGGGCCAATGCCCAGCTGGAGTCCAAGGAGAAGAAGGCCCAGGAGGACGCCAACGGGAAGATAGAGAAGAACCGCCTGGCGCTTGTTGCAGAGCATACCAAGAAGTTGAAGGCCCAGGAGGACCGCTTCAAGCAGAATCGCGCGGAGCTCCATAAGGAGATAGAGGGCCTCAAGGAAGTCCTGATGGAGGCAGAGACCCGACGGAAGACCGCGCTGAAGGCCAAGGACAACACCGAGGAGGAGCTGGCCTCCCTGCAATAGCAGGTGGGCGGCGTCTCCAATGTCGTCTAGCAGGTGAGGCTGGAAGCGGATCGGGCACGGGTGCCGCAGCACGAGTGTGCCAAGATGCTCGGCTCCCTCCAGCTTCAGGCCTGTGGCACCCTGGCCACCATCTACAAGGAGAGGCTCGAGGGCCCCCGTGAGAACCACGACGCCAGCTACATCGACTTCTTCACCAAGCTCGTGCAGCGGCTCGAGGCTGACGCCAAGAGGGTGAACGGCATCATCAAAGACGAATGCCGCGACCTCCTCTTCCAGGCGGCGATGCGCATCTTTAGCCATCTCATCCACGCCAACCCCAACTTCTACTTGGACAGGGTGATAGCCCCCATCCCCGAGGAGCTCCGCGATGGCCTTGGGAAGGCTGTGGAGGACCACGTGGACGCCCTGCTCATGATGTTCTCTCCTAGCAGCAGAGAGAGCTCTAGCGGAGTCGAGGGCGACGACGGCGAAGGCGATGACGGCGTTGATGGTGACGCCATGACTTCCTAGGTCCTTCCTCTTCATTTTATCCTGTGTCACATTGATGTTGCCCCATGGGGGCATGAAAACAATGTCTTTTGTTTAAGTACTTTATGATTTGCTGCAATGTGTGTTTCCTCGTGAGGCCCTCTCGCGAGGCCTATTTTCCTTTCTTGGCTTGCCTTGGCGCTCTATGTCATCAGGACCTAGACCCCGAGCGGGCTACAGCCGTCGCTGGTATGTCAGGTCGCGTTGCCTGGACAAGGCCAGGAGGTGTAGGGCACTGAGAGGTGGTAAGGGCTCCTGAGGCGCGATGCTCAAGAAGCCCCCCCTTTGACGTGCAAGCGGCTTGCGTGGAGGAGGGAACTTCAGCACTCAGCGAGGTTGCGGGGAGAGGAGAGCTCGAGAGGCACCAAGAGCGGCTCGTGAGGTGTTTTTGTACTTAGCTTTTTCATGAGTGTCACTTGGCGTGTCATGGCCGCAGAGTGTGCCTCACGAGGCTCTTGCTTGTGAGGCCTCCCGCTAGCACTTGGTGGAGACGGCCGCCGCAGGTTGGCTCGTGAGGCAGCGTTCGCGACGCTTCCTGAGGCTTACGAAGGCGTCTTGTTGTGCGTTACCTCGCAAGGCCTTCTACGTGCCTTGTGCCTGTGACAACTGCATATCGATAGGTTTCACAAAAGGGGGAGCGGTGCATGCTTGCTAGCTTGCTCGTGGGCGTCGTGCGAGGAGACAAGACACCAAGGACCTTGGTGAGGTGGTGTGCACGGGAGCAGGCCCGCGAGCCAGAGCTCGATCATTTGGGTTTTGCAGCGCTATTGGGACTGACCGGAGCATAGGCACCATGTCCAGGCCCCACTCGCATGATGCGCAGGAGGAAGGTCACGAGCACGCATGGCTCCTGAGGCAAGGCAACTTACCAAACACATAAGATATCTTAGGAAATAAAGCTTTACTGCAGCATAATAATAAGGTTCATTACACAACCAAAAAAAAGAAAATGTGGCTGCCGTGTCCGGCACGGGTCAGCTTGAGGTTGGTGCAGCCGTGGGGTGCCCTTAGTTCGATCGTTCCGCCAGCGCTGAGCATGGGGCTTCCACTGGGGCGTGGGCGTTCTGCCAGCGCTGAGCATGGGGCTTCCACTGAGGCGTGGGAGGGAGCTCTTGTGGGCCCTGACAGACTGCGGGGCCCAGGTTAAACGCATGGCATGCGATGGGACATGGGATGCCCCCACTTCCCCACTACGCCTCGGTAACCGCATGCGTCTGCCATAAAGCCTGCCTGCGTGGGGTGCAGGGCTATCATTGCTTCCCTTCTGCTTCCTCCTCCTAGTGCCTGGCCTCTCGCACTTCTTTCCGTGAGCACTGCTTCTTCCTCCTCTCGCCCTCCAAGCTCCACCGCGCAGCAATGGCGTCCGCCGGCAAGAAAAGCAAGGTGGCGGCCATGGCGCCGAGCGCGCCGGCCGTGGAACCGGCTCTACAGCGCTCCATCATTGCCAACCGGGAGGGCCTGGATAAGGTGATCTCGATGACCGCCGGCGACCAGAATGAGTGGAAGGCAACGAAGATCTGGCCGGGATCGCATGCGTAGTGCGACCTGGAGGTGACGACCTTCCCCTTCTTCATCCACAGCGTCTATGTCGGCTTGGTGCCGCCATTCTTAGATTTCTTCAATGCCATCCTCTCCCATTACCAGATCCACGCCCTCCATCTCCAACCCAACTCCATCTTCCTCCTCGCCATCTAAGCCTTTTACTATGAGGCCTTCGTGGGCGTGATGCCCTCGGTGGCGCTCTTCCGCCACTTCTTCAGCCTGCGGATATCCGTGGCGAATCAGTGCTCCGCGTGCGCCTTGTTCCTCACTGTCAAGGCAATGGAGGACGACATCATCAGCTTGAAGATTCCAAAGAAGGTGCGGGGCTACAGGCAGCGCTGGATCTATATGGATGCACGCCATCACAACCAGCTGCTGATGGGGCCGACGGACGCTGCCATGAAGAGCTTAGGGTGGGAGCACAAGAAGCTCACCGACCTGAGGCTGGCGCCCATTTGGGAGCGGCTGGCCGGCCATAAGGCGGAGGGCCTTACGGGGGCAATGGTCATCAAGAAGTATCTGCAGCGGTGCATAGCGCCACTCCAGAGGCGCTCACGCCTGGTGTGGATGATCACCGGCTCGAAGGACCCCATGAGGCTGAGTATCGCCTGCCCAAAGTCGTCGGTGCTGGAGGGGATCATGCAGATCCTGCTTGGCGGCACTGCGGAAGATCTGCCCGTGGATGCGCGCCCGCTGTACCGCTACGAGGAGACCGAGAAGCTGGTCGCAGAAATGCCAATCTTTACGAGTGGGGCCTCATGCCAGAGGGCCATGAGGGGCCCCGCAAGAACACGCTCGTGGTGGTTCCCGGCTCGGGAGACTGGGGCCGCACTAAGGCCCCGGGAGGTGCTGCGGAGGGGAGCGACGGTGGTCCTGCCTCGCGGACCCACCACAAACTCCTCTGCGACCTTGAGGACGACGACGACGACGCCTGATTCAGGGTCGAGTCCTCCCGGCCCATAGGCGCGGGAGGCAAAGGGAGTACCAGCGCATTGGCTGACGAGCCGTGCGTTAAGGAGGCCAACGCCAGCGGCGGGGCCACCAACCCCGCCGAGGAGGAGACTGGCGCGGAAGGCGGGGCCACCGAGCCCCCCGTTGAGAAGGACGGCGCCAAGGACGGGGCGGCTGAGCCTCGAGGGGCCACCCCGGGAGGCAGCCCCATGAAGGAGCCTCGCGAGGGCGACAGCGGGAGCTGCCCACTGCTGGTTTTGAAGAAGAGGAAGTGGGTGGCTAACGACGAGTAAATGTCTACCTCCCCCTTTTCCTTCTGCGTTTGTCTCGTGATTTGGGGCTGAGGCCTTGCCTCGCGCAGGGCATCCACAAAGAAGAAGAAGAAGAAGATGAAGAAGACCCCTGGCTCGATGGGGGCCCCGACACCTTCCGCTGGCAGCGAGGGGCGTGAAGGGGCCACCCGCCGCCCCGATGCTGAAGTGGAGCGCGCGGAGGTGGAGAAGGAGCAAGCGGTCCCTCTGGAGCCGCACGCGAACGCGGCTCCTGAGGCCGAGAACATCGAGCCTCAGGAGGCGGCCTCCAAAGGAGGCGCCACAGCTTCCGAGGTGCACGCTGTTGAAGCAGACGCAGTGATGGAAGAGGCGGAGGCACCAACTCCCCCGCCGAGCATCGCAGACGCCAGAGGTGCTTTAGGAAGCCCCCAGTACTCGCCGGTGCGCGAGGCCCCGCTCACGGGCGCGGTGAGCCCGCGGGGTGCGCCGCCACAGCGAGAGGAGGAGGAGGCCCCGGTGAGCACCCCGCTCCTGACGAATGACACTGGGCCTTCCCAGGCCATGATGGCGAAGGGCGGCGAGGAGTCAGACCCGGCCTGGGCTCTGACGCTCGTGCACAACAGCACCCTGCTCAAGCACGGGGTCCTACGGAGTGCCAGGGCAGCTCTGGGCCAGCTCATTGCGGAGTTCTAAGAGGCGGAGGCGCATCTTGCCGAAGAGCGCATGCGCCTTGCTGAGGGGTGGCGCCGAGTCGATGTCTCCGTCAAGCTGGGCCGGCGCCAGGACGAGGCCGCGCGGGGAAAGCGCGAGAAGGCCGCCGCCGAGGCGAAGGAGGTCTTCGAAAGCGCCCTCCGGGAGGCCAACGGAGCCGACAAGCACCGTGAGGAGGCGGAGGCCCGCACGAAGGAGCTCCAGGAGCAGCGCGCTGCGCAGGAGCGGCTACTTCAGATGCGGGAGAGCTCCATCACCACCCGCAAAGAGGAGCTCGCGGCCCGCGGGGTGGACATCACGCTCCGTGAATGGGAGCTCGCGCAGACGACGACCGAGCAGGCCGGAGAGCGCGAGCGCCTGGAGACGTTGGACCGCCAGGTGGCCGCCGCCCAGGATGCCTACAACCAGCGCATGGAGAGGGCCAATGCCCAGCTGGAGTCCAAGGAGAAGAAGGCCCAGGAGGACGCCAACGGGAAGATAGAGAAGAACTGCCTGGCGCTTGTTGCAGAGCATACCAAGAAGTTGAAGGCCCAGGAGGACCGCTTCAAGCAGAATCACGCGGAGCTCCATAAGGAGATCGAGGGCCTCAAGGAAGTCCTGATGGAGGCAGAGACCCGACGGAAGACCGCGCTGAAGGCCAAAGACAACACCGAGGAGGAGCTGGCCTCCCTCCAATAGCAGTTGGGCGGCGTCTCCAATGTCGTCTAGCAGGTGAGGCTGGAAGCGGATCGGGCACGGGTGCCGCAGCACTAGTGTGCCAAGATGCTCGGCTCCCTCCAGCATCAGGCCCGCGGCACCCTGGCCACCATCTACAAGGAGAGGCTCGAGGGCCCCCGTGAGAACCACGACGCCAGCTACATCGACTTCTTCACCAAGCTCGTGCAGCGGCTCGAGGCTGACGCCAAGAGGGTGAACGGCATCATCGAAGACGAATGCCGCGACCTCCTCTTCCAGGCGGCGATGCGCATCTTTAGCCATCTCGTCCACGCCAACCCCAACTTCTACTTGGACAGGGTGATAGCCCCCATCCCCGAGGAGCTCCGCGATGGCCTTGGGAAGGCTGTGGAGGACCACGTGGACGCCCTGCTCATGATGTTCTCTCCTGGCAGCAGAGAGAGCTCTAGCGGAGTCGAGGGCGACGACGGCGAAGGCGATGACGGCGTTGATGGTGACGCCATGACTTCCTAGGTCCTTCCTCTTCATTTTATCCTGTGTCACATTGATGTTGCCCCATGGGGGCATGAAAACAATGTCTTTTGTTTAAGTACTTTATGATTTGCTGCAATGTGTGTTTCCTCGTGAGGCCCTCTCGCGAGGCCTATTTTCCTTTCTTGGCTTGCCTTGGCGTTCTATGTCATCAGGACCTAGCCCCCGAGCGGGCTACAGCCGTCGCTGGTATGTCAGGTCGCGTTGCCTGGACAAGGCCAGGAGGTGTAGGGCACTGAGAGGTGGTAAGGGCTCCTGAGGCGCGATGCTCAAGAAGCCCCCCCTTTGACGTGCAAGCGGCTTGCGTGGAGGAGGGAACATCAGCACTCAGCGAGGTTGCGGGGAGAGGAGAGCTCGAGAGGCACCAAGAGCGGCTCGTGAGGTGTTTTTGTACTTAGCTTTTTCATGAGTGTCACTTGGCGTGTCATGGCCGCAGAGTGTGCCTCACGAGGCTCTTGCTTGTGAGGCCTCCCGCTAGCACTTGGTGGAGACGGCCGCCGCAGGTTGGCTCGCGAGGCAGCGTTCGCGACGCTTCCTGAGGCTTACGAAGGCGTCTTGTTGTGCGTTACCTCGCGAGGCCTTCTACGTGCCTTGTGCCTGTGACAACTGCATATCGATAGGTTTCACAAAAGGGGGAGCGGTGCACGCTTGCTAGCTTGCTCGTGGGCGTCGTGCGAGGAGACAAGACACCAAGGACCTTGGTGAGGTGGTGTGCACGGGAGCAGGCCCGCGAGCCAGAGCTCGATCATTTGGGTTTTGCAGCGCTATTGGGACTGACCGGAGCATAGGCACCATGTCCAGGCCCCACTCGCATGATGCGCAGGAGGAAGGTCACGAGCACGCATGGCTCCTGAGGCAAGGCAACTTACCAAACACATAAGATATCTTAGGAAATAAAGCTTTACTGCAGCATAATAATAAGGTTCATTACACAACCAAAAAAAAGAAAATGTGGCTGCCGTGTCCGGCACGGGTCAGCTTGAGGTTGGTGCAGCCGTGGGGTGCCCTTAGTTCGATCGTTCCGCCAGCGCTGAGCATGGGGCTTCCACTGGGGCGTGGGCGTTCTGCCAGCGCTGAGCATGGGGCTTCCACTGAGGCGTGGGAGGGAGCTCTTGCGGGCCGATCAGGTGAACGCAATGAGAGGCTCCAGAGCGTGTACAACTCCATTTCATTCATAGGCGTGAGGGTCACAGGTAGAACTTGTGGAGGTGTTGGATGTTCCATGTCTTGGGCATAGGAACACCCTCCTCCGTCTCCAGCCGGGCGGCACTGGGCCTGGAGACATGAGCAAGCCTGAAAGGGCCTTCCCACATGGGTGAGAGTTTGTGGAGTCCCTCTCTAGAGAGGATCCTTCTCAGGACGAGATCGCCAGCTTCGAGGGTGCGTGGGCGTATGTTGCGGCTATGATAGCAACGCAAAGCCTACCGGTATCTTGTGGCGCGTAGGGCGGCCTGGTGACGGGCTTCCTCGAGGAGCAGTAGGTCGGCCTCTCGCGAGCCGTCCTGACAAGCCTCGTCGAAGGTGAGGACTCGCGGAGAGCCGTGCTTGAGCTCAGAAGGAAGGACTGCTTTAGCTCCGTAGACGAGGAAGAAGGGAGTCTCGCCGGTAGGCTTGGTTGCTGTCATGTGGATCGACCATAGCACAGACTATAGCTCGTCAAGCCAACCCTTGCCGCAGGCTTCGAGCTTTTTCTTGAAGCTTCTTGTCTTGAGGCCCTTGAGGACCTCAGCGTTGGCATGCTCGGCCTGGTCGTTGCTTCGTGTGTGCGCCACAGAGGCGTAGCAGATCTGCGTGATGAGGCTGGCGCAGTATGACTTGAAGAGGCCGCTTGTGAATTGGGAGCCGTTGTGAGTGATGATGCGGCTCACGAGGCCCTTGATGAACTTGATGGCGGAACCTACCGGGATGGTGCGCACGGGCTCGACCTCCGTCCACTTGGTGAACTTGTCGATGGCGACGTAGAGGTAGCGGTAGCCGCCGACTGTGCGAGGGAAGGGTCCCAAGATATCCAGCCCCCAGACCGCGAAGGGCCATGAGAGAGGGATCGTCTGGAGGTCTTGCGCCGGCTGGTGGATTTGCTTGGTGTGGAATTGACAAGCTTCACAGGATTGGACCAGCTTGGTGGTCCAGTAGAAGCCGCTGCGGAATACCTTGCCGGCAAGGGTGCGTGATGAAGAGTGGTGGCCGCAGTCTCCTCCATGGATGTCGGCAAGTAGCTCGTGACCTTGTTCTTCAGAGATGCACTACAGCGAGACGCCATTGGGGCGCCTGCGGTACAGCTCGCCATCCTTCAAGCAGTAAGCGGTGGCCTGGCAAGCCAGACGCTCTGCCTCTGAGTCCTACTCCGGAAGGGTGCCGTGAAGCAAGTAGGCCTTGAACTCAGTGGCCCAGTTGACCGCTTGAGGCTTCAGCGCCAGTAGTAGGCGGGCACCTGAGGCTGGGCCGCAGTCTGGTGCACCTGTGGGCGGTGCGGGTGGGAGCTCTTCGCGAAGCAGCGTGGCGCTCATGGCAGGTGGTGTAGCTGATCGCTTCAGTAGCCTTTCCTCGAAGGCGCCGGCGCTTTGAGGCTCGCAGCGAGATGCTCACTTGGCGATGTCATCGGCTTCCTTCTTGCTGCCACGGGGGACATGCTGGAGCTCCAGGCCAAGGAAACGCTTCTCGAGATTGCGTACCACTTCCAGATAGGCGGCCATGTGCTCGTCCTTGGGCTTGTAGCTTTTGTTGGAGAAGTTAACAAGGAGCTGCGAATCGCCCTTGAGGGTGAGGCGCTTGATGCCGAGAGCGAAAGCAGCCTTGAGGCCGGCGATGAGGCCTTCGTACTCCGTGATGTTGTTGGAGACCTTGTCGTCGTGCTTGAAGCAGAGTTGGACAGTGTAGAAGAGTTTGTCTCCTGTCGGCGAAGTGAGCATGACGCTAGCCCCCGCGCCCTGCCGGGAGAAGGCGCCATCGAAGTGCATGGTCCAGCCGCCAGGCGCCTCATCTCCAGGCAAGAGGGATTCATCCTCGCGAGGCTCCTCCAGGTGCGGATCCGTCCATTCCGCTACGAAGTCAGCCAGGGCTGCACCCTTGATCACCCTTGTGGTGCAGAATTCCAGCTTGAAGCCCTGCAGTTCAATGTTCCACTCGGCGACGCGGCCAGCGGCATTGGGGTTGCGCAGGACTTTCTCCAGGGGGTAAGATGAGATCACCTTGATGGTATGGCCCTGGAAGTAGTGGCGTAGCTTCCTGGAAGCGACGAGGAGTGCGAGGAGGAGCTTCTGCTGCATGGGGTAGCGCTCGCGTGCATCCTGCAGCACCGTGGTAACAAAGTACACCGGGTGCTCGATGAGGCGTGAAGTTGTCATGGCAACTTCCTCTCCTGGGGGCCCGGGAGGCTCATGAGGCTCGGATGGCTTGGGAGGCGGCTCATTAGAGGCCTCCTGAGGAGGGCCCTCGGCAGGTGGCGGCGCGGCCTGGGGAGGCGGTGCGCCAAGGGCCTCCTAAGGCGAGGCCCCAGCAGGCGACAGCGCGACCTCGGGTGGCGCCGGCGCGGCAGGCTTCTTCTGTGCGCAGATGCGCTCTTCTCGAACATCCACCAGGGCTGCGCTGGCCGTCTGGGGAGTGGCTGCCAAGTATAAAAGCAAGGGCTCGCGAGAGCGAGGCGCGACCATGATGGGCGGGCTCGTGAGGTACCTCTTGAGGTCTTCGAAGGTAGCGTCAGCCTCGGGAGTCTATTTGAAGGGGCCGGACCTCTTCATGAGCTTGAAGAATGGCAGGGCTCGCTCGCCGAACTTGGAGATGAATCGCCCAAGCGAGGCCTGCATCCCGCCAAGTGCTGCATCTACTTGAGGCTCCGGGGAGGACGCATCTTCTCGATGGCCTTGATCTACTCGGGATTGGCCTCGATGCCATGGTGGGAGACCAGGAAGCCAAGCAGCTTACCAGAGGGAACTCCGAAGACGCACTTGTCTGGATTGAGCTTGAGGTTGACCTTGCGCAGGTTGTTGAACGTTTCTTCGAGGTCCGCGAGGAGGGACTAGGCCTCGCGAGTCTTGACCACGATGTCATCGACATAGGCCTCAGCGTTTCTCCCCATATGGGGCCCCAAGGAGATGTGCATCAGCCTCTGGAAGGTGGCTCCTACGCTCCTGAGGCCGAAGCGCATGCAGATGTAGCAGTATATGCCGCAGGGGTTGATGAAGGCCGTTTTCTCCACGTCTTCAGTCGCCATCTTGATCTGGTGGTAGCATGAGAAGGCATCTAGGAAGCATAGCAACTCACACCCGGCGGTGGATTCCATGATCTGGTCAATGCGAGGCAGCGGGAAGGGATCTTGAGGGCAGAACTTGTTAAGGCTCGTGAAGTCGGTGCACATTCACTCCTTGCCACACTTCTTGGGCACCACGACTGGGTTGTCGAGCCACTTGGGATGGCGCACCTCACGGATGACTCTAGCTTCTTGTAGCTTCTGGACTTCTTTGACGATGAAATCTTGCTTCTCTGGCACCTGGCACCATGCCTTCTGTTTCACGGGGCGTGCGTTGGGGCACACCGCTAAGTGGTGCTCGATCACCTCCCTCGGCACACCAGACAAATCAGAAGCTGTCCAGGTGAACACATCTAAATTTGCCCGAAGGAAGGTGACGAGTGCGTCTTCCTATGCAGGAGAGAGGCCGGTGCCAATGGTGAAGGCAGGGCCTGAGCCGCTGCCGTCCATCGATACCTTCTTCGTCTCGGTGCGGTCCTGAGAGAACAGCTACTTCTTCTTCGCGGGTGCGGCCTCATGAGGCGTGGCGTCATCCTCGTCGGCAGGGTATGCGGTGGTGGCAGCCTTGTAGGCACTCTCGAGGGAGCGGACCGCATCCTCCTCGTCACAGCAGACATTGATGATGCCGCTACAACTAGGCATCTTGAGGACGTTGTAGGCGTGATGGGTCGCCGCCATGAACTTGGCGAGCGCTTGGTAGCCCAGGATGGCATTGTACGGCAGGCCGATGTGCGCCACATCGAAGTCGATGAGCTCAGTGTGGTAGTTCTTGCGGGTGCCAAAGGTGACGGGAAGGCGCACTTGCCCCAGAGGGATGGTGGAGCAATCAGTCACTCCGGAGAAGGGCCTAGTTGGCATTAGCTACTCGTAGGGCACTTTGAGTTGCTCGAAGGTCTCGATGGAGATCACATTGAGGCCAGCGCCTCCGTCGATGAGCCTCTTGGTGACAGCGACTAAGGGTGTCCCAGACTAAGGGGTCCTCGGGCCGCTGGCCTGTCTCTCGTGGGCCGTGTTGATGGGCCACTCCTAATTTATCGAAGGAAGGACGGACTGCAGGCGACCCTGGGCTCCAGAAGGAAACCTCCGAAGACTTGGCGTCTCCTCCAAGTCAAGCTTAGCATGGCCGGCATGTTTATCCCCTGGTGGCAACCGACCATATGTAACCCTAGGTACCCCTGGTTTCTATATAAATCGGAGGGTTTAGTCCATAGGGGGCAGAACCATTATTATCGTACCCACCTAGGGTTTAGTTCATCCGATCTCGAGGTAGATCAACTCTGTAATTGTCATACCAGCATATCAATACAAGCAAGCAGGACATAGTGTTTTACCTCCTCGAGAGGGCCCGAACTGTAACACCCCCTTGTATTAGCTACAGTAATCACCTTTTGATAGTGCCAAGTCATCATGTTGAATAGTGCTTGATCATCATTTGCATCATATCTCATTTCAAATTCCAATTCAAATATAAATTCAAATTTAAAGTGAAAATAAAAGTTGTTCAAATCTGAAAACTAAAATGTTCATTAAATCGCAAATATTCCATAGCTAATTATGTTAAGAAAAACAACCTCACTAAAATTCACTAAATAACTCTAACAACCTCAGAACAGTACCAAACAGCAACTTATATTACCTTTTTATTTAATTAAATTTCAAATGAAATCCTATTTAGCTCAAACCAATTTCTGGCCGTGTTAAATAATGTCTAGTATTTAAATGGACCACACACATATTTTACAAAAGTCATTTAGGGACTACACCGTTTACTAAATGGAAACTATAATAGAAAAATAGAAAAGAAAAGAAGGAAAAAGAAAAAGGCCAACGTACCTGGGCTCTAGTCAGCCGACCGGCCCAGCCCACCTCCCATCTCCTCCTTCACACTGCTCCTCCCCGGTCGAATGCGTCCGACCGCGCCCGACTCCGGTGAGCCGTCGCTGCCGTGCCTGCCGCCCCGCGTCGCTACAGAAGGGTGGAGGGGATAAGACTGCCACCCAAGAAACCCTAGCCAGCCTTAGATATTTCCCCCCTCTCCTCTCGTTCGCTCTCTCTCTCCTCACCCGATAGCTCCAACGCCGCCGCCGTCGATCCTGCAGCCACCGTCGACCACTCGTCCTCCACATCGTCCTGTGCAAGCCATTGGAGCCGGGAAGCACTAGCGCCGCCGCCATTTGCCTCTTCTTCCTCGGATCGCCGCCGTCTTCCGTCGTCGTTCCCGTCGCCGTCGAACCCTCCCCGCGCATAATTTGCGCATCTGCAGGATCCCTGTAAGCTCGCGCTCCCTTCCCCTGTCTTCCCCGCATGGATTCGCCCCCGTAGCCGTCCCCAGCGACCTCACCGGAGTTTGTCTCCGCCGCGTAGCTCGTCGCCGTCGTTCTAGCCGTTGTCGTGCCCGTTCGAGCACGTAGGCGTGCTCAGCTCCTCCCCACGAACCCAACGCACCCACGCGCGCGCCGCCTTGCGCCCCACATCGCCGATGCCGAACACGGACGAACTCCGGCGCTGCCGCGGTCGTCGTAGCGCTCAACTCTGGCCGAGTTAGCCCGCGAGACCGCCTTAGATGGACGCGGCATCCTCTCCCCGATCGAACGCGCCTAGTGCCGCTCGAAATGGTGGCCTGTGGACGAAACCCGGCCGCCGCCCGACGCTCGCCACCGTGGATTTGGTCGCCGGAGTAACTCCGGCAATGTCGTCGGTCGTCGCCGACGTGGCACGGCCTGGCCCGCCTCTGTTTGGCTGACGGGTGGGTCTGCGGGCCCGGTTGACCGGGTCAACCGCTGACGTGGCTGCACCTGTGTCACTGACACGCGGGTCCCACCCTTTTTAAATGATTTTAAATAAATAAAAATACTAATTAATACATTAATTAATCTGTTAGTTAATTAGTTAACCTAATCTGCCACTGACAGGTGGGTCCCGTTAGCTAATTAGGTTAATTAGTTAAATTAATCCACTGTTAGTTGAATCATTCGCTGACAAGTGGGTCCCACTGGTCAGGTTTGACTCTAGTCAGCCAGAGTTGACTGCTGACCTCACAGTGACGTCATGATGACGTCATCATTTACTGTTTCGGATAATTCTAATTTAAATAATTTCAGAAATTCCAGAAAATCATTAAAACTTTGAAAAATCATATAAAATAAACCGTAACTCGGATGAAAATAATTTATATATGAAAAACGATCAGAAAAATATGAAGAATCCGAATAACCTATCCACATGCCTGCCACACCCCTCTAACATGCTGAACATGGAACTTTTTGCCTGTTTCCAATAAATGAAAAGTGCATAACCTTAGTAAAATAAATCCAGATAAATTCCTAAGTTAACTAAAACAACTAGTTAGGCAATATATCACATCTGCATATCATTTAGGCATGTCATGCATCCCTGTTGCATTTTTGCCGTGTATTTATTGTTTCTTCCCCCTCCTTCTCTCTCGATAGCCCCCGAGACTGCCGACGACACCGCAGTGTACGACGACGTCGCCGATGACCAGCCACTCTGAGCAGAGCTTCTAGGCAAGCAACCCCCTTGACGCATGCCTATATCACCTATTCCTTCTCCCTCCTGCTTGCATTAGAAAATTGCTACTATTTTGCTTTATTCTATTCTGATGCATAGCCTGTTCTTGTAACTGTTATTGATACCTGCCTGTTATCCAAACTGCTTAGTATAGGTTGGATGGTAAACCATCTGTGGCCCCTCTCCCTTGTTGTAGTTGCCCCGCTTTAGTACTGGTGCCCCGTTCGATGTGATCGAACGGGCTGAGAATAGCACATCACCGCACACACCCTAAGTTGCTCATCGCTACAGAGCTCGCATCGAGTGCCGAGGGTGATACCTCTTATCTCACTTCTGATGATGCCTCTGTAGAATAGCTATCCGGTTGTGAGTTATCGAGGGTGATTCCTCTTTCATCACTTCCGATAAAACTTCCGTCGTGTAACTCCTCGAGTGGGAATCCATCGAGGGTGATTCGTCGGATTCCTTCTCGATACTTGGACACACGGTTACTTTGACCTTTGTTACAGGCGGTTCGACCCCGAGGGGTACCCGCGGGGAAGTATGAAGTCGGGCTTGCCAGGAGGGCCCCCGCGAGAGATTATTGTGGCGGAACGACAGGGCAGGCAGAGACCACCCTGATCATGATCCGTGTGTTACTAAGTTGGAGCGACAGGTAGTCTGATCGTCTCTGCGAGTTACTAAATACGCCTAGCGGATTTGGGTATTTGATCTGAGTGGGTCGTTGGCCCTATACGCACTACCACCACGTGGGATAATGGTTATGAGACCCTCTACGTCGTAGTATCAGCCGAAAGCTCTTCAGATGTCACAGCTCAGAGATGCGGGCTGATCGTTGGGGTGAGCTGGTTACGTCACTGTGTATACAGTGTCGCACTTGGGCCCCGACCAGCCACGTAACGTGCAGGAGTGAGAAGGGCGATGGTCCAAGACTCCTTCGTGCTTAGGATTTAGACTGGCGTGTTGACCTCTCTGCTGAGCCTAGGTAGGATTGCGTCATGTCGATTACCCGAGGCCGGGTATTACCCAGCAAGTGTATCCGGCCAGATGTAATCGAGCGTGCTGGGTAACAGTAGTGCACCCCTGTAGGGAAGTTATCTATTCGAATAGCCGTGTCCACGGTAACAGGACGCTCAGTGTTGTATCCCGATCTACCACTATTTGAACTGGATATATGTTAATTAATTATAAGCTCCGGGATCGCTTTCTCGCAGGGAGTCGAGGAAGGATCTCTGGGCTTTGCTTCAACATGCTTGTTAATTTATAATATGCTAATCTGCACTCTTCTAATGCTGCAAGATTGCTTCAAGATGCTAGTCTTCGATAGGCTAGGCTTCTCCCCCTCTATTCTGGCATTCTGCAGTTCAGTCCAAAGATATAGCCCCATTCCTTTGATAACGATGCATAATTAGTATAGTTCTGATGTCAGTCTTGCGAGTACTTTGGATGAGTACTCATGTTTGCTTTGCTATCTTTTTCCCCCATACCCACTTGATGAAATCAGACGATGGAGTCCAGGAGCCAGACGCCACCACAGGAGACTACTACCAGGAGAGCCCCGGAGGGCACGTACTACTGGGTTGAGCCAGCCGACCAGGAGTAGTTTGGAGGCCCTAGGCAGGAGGCCTTCGCCTTTTCGATCGTTATGTTGCTGTTTGTGCTAGCCTTCTTAAGGCAAACTTGACTAACTATGTCTGTACTCAGATATTATGGTTTGTATGACTTATGTATTCGGGTCCGCGTGACCCCCTAGTTTGTAATATGTAGATTTATGTTTAAATTTTGAGTTTAGAGTTGTGTTGTGATATCTTCCCGTGAGTCTCTGATCTCGAGCGTGCACATTTGCGTGTATGATTAGTGCACGGTCGAGCAGGGGCGTCACAAGTTGGTATCATAGCCGACTGCCTGTAGGAAGCCCCCTTCCGATTCCTTGGTCGAAGTTGAGTCTAGTCTTTGAAAAACTATTTTACTAACATGGCTGCGTGGCTTATGGGCCCACGTCGCCAATGGGTGGTATTAGGATCTTTTATTCCTCTTCTATACTCTAGGACTCTAAAATCTCTTCCTTTCGGGTTAAATGATTTTACTAACTCTGACTTTAGGTTCTCGTGATCACGTCCACCCGGAGAGCTGGATTATCTACACTCATTCCGTCCCATTGATCTGATTAGTCTGATAATCACATTTCCTTTTCCATTGGTCTGTTTAACCTTTCCTTCCAAGTTATTATATGCTTCTCACACTGTCATTTGACAATCTTGAAATTTCCTCTGTTTCAGATGGATCGCTTGTTACCTACCAATAGTTGTCCGCACTCCTGGAGGCCAGTGTCAAACCACCATGATGGCACACAATGTCACTGTTAAAATCAAAGGATTAGATTTCGTTGTATCACCCATCATCTTGAAATCTTCCACGATAGACCTCATTCTGAGAATGGATTGGTTGAAAGCTCACATTGCTTCGATCAATTGCGCCACTAAAGTCGTCCAACTCCTCCATCCCTCCGACGAGATAGTGAACTACACCGCCCGAATTACCCGGAATGCCGAAGCTCAGATATATGCTCTGAATGCTTTGAACGCTTCACCTCTTGAGGGTTTCATCCGCCCCAGTTCGTCTGCTTGGGGAGCGCCTTCCCTCTTTGTTAAGAAGAAGGATGGTACTAACCGATTGGTCCAGGACTATCGGCCTATTAACCAAGCAACAATCCAGAACAAATATCCACTTCCCCGGATCAATGATCTTTATGATCAGCTTGCTGGATCCTCTGTGTTATCTAAAATCGATTTAAGGTTGGGTTATCATCAGATCCGAGTTCGTAAAGAGGATATCCCGAAGACCGCTTTCGTTACTCGTTATGGATCATACGAGTACACCGTTATGTCTTTCGGACTAACTAATGCTCCAGCAACCTTCTCTCGATTGATGAACTATATCTTCATGGACTACCTCGACAAAATTGTCGTGGTTTATTTGGATGATATCCTTATATTTTCCAAGAATGAAGAAGAACACGCCGAACATCTTCGGCTTGTTTTGGAGAGACTTCGAGAACATCAACTATATGCCAAATTTTCCAAGTGTGAATTCTGGTTATCCGAGGTGACCTATCTTGGTCATGTGATTTCCAAAGATGGCATTGCCGTTAATCCAGAATGAGTTTAGGCTATTCTTGACTAGACTCCCCCGAAGAATGTTAAGCAAGTCAGAAGTTTTCTTGGTCTTGCTAGCTATTGCCGACGTTTCGTCGAGAACTTCTCCAAGATTGCTAAACCACTGACTGATCTGCTTCACAAAGGCATTAAGTTTGAGTGGACAGAAAAATGTCAGGAAAGTTTTCAAACACTTAAAGATAAGTTGACATCTGCCCCAGTGCTAGCTCCCCCTGATTCCCGTAAGGACTTTGTGATATATTGCGACGCATCCTGTCAAGGATTAGGCTGTGTCCTAATGCAAGAGCGCAAGGTCATTGCCTATGGCTCTTGTCAGTTGTGTCCTCACGAAGATAAGTACCCAATGCATGATCTCGAGTTAGCAGCAGTTATCTATGCTTTGAAACTATGGCGACATTACCTTCTCGGTAATCGTTGCGAGATATACACGGACCACCAAAGTCTGAAGTATCTGTATACTCAACCAGATTTGAACCTCCGTCAACAAAGATGGCTCGAGACAATAGCCGACTACGACATGGATATTTCTTATACCCCTGGCAAGGCTAATGTAATTGCCGATGCCTTGAGTCGCAAGTCTTATTGCAACAACCTCATGGTTCAGCAAGCACAACCCCTTCTCCATGAAGAACTTCACAAGTTGAACCTGCACATTGTCCCACAGGGTCATCTCAATACCCTGGTTGTTGAACCAGACCTCGATGACCTCATCAAGCATATCCAAAAAGCTGACTCCGAGGTCGAGAAAATTAAGCGAGATATCAAAAGGGGAAAGCCCTTATTCTTCACTATTGATGCTGATGGCGCCTTGTTCTACAAGAATCGCTTAGTGGTTCCTAGAATGGGCAATCTGAATCTGACCCCGCGCGTCATCAAAGAAGCTCATGATACACCTCTGTCAATTCACCCTGGTTGTACCAAGATGTACCAAGCATTCGACAGAGATATTGGTGGCCTGATATGAAGCGAGACATTGCTCGCTATGTTGCTGAGTGTGACATTTGCCGTCGCATCAAGGCAGAACATCAAAGGCCTGCTGGACTTCTGCAACCACTTGATATTCCTGAATGGAAATGGGACAAGGTTGAAATGGACTTCATTACTGGTTTTCCCAGATCATAGAAGGGTCATGATGCTATCTTTGTCGTCATCGACCGATTCTCAAAGGTTGCTCACTTTCTGCCAGTCAAGGAGACAATCACTGCTAGTCAGTTAGCAGACTTGTATGTTTCCAAAATTGTGTCACTCCACGGTATTCCGTTGAAGATCAGTTCAGATCGTGGCAGCCTCTTTACCTCAAGATTTTGGAACAGCTTCCAAGAAGCCATGGGAACTCATCTGTCTTTCAGCACAGCTTTTCACCCCCAGTCCCAGGGACAAGTTGAACGAGTCAATCAAGTGATTGAAGATATGCTTCGAGCTTGTCTCATCTCATTTGGTAAGAAATGGGAGGAATCTCTCCTGTATGCTGAATTCTCATACAATAATAGCTATCAGGCTAGTTTGAAGATGGCACCATTTGAAGTTCTCTATGGACGTAAGTGTCGAACCCCTCTGAATTGGTCACAAACTGGGGAACGATCACTCGTTGGACCGGACATTATTTAGCAAGCTGAAGAACAAGTCCGCATTGTCCGTGATCATTTGAAAGCTGCTCAGTCTCGTCAGAAGAGCAATTATGACAGAAAACACCAGGTAATGGTCTATCAACCTAGCGAACAAGCTTACCTTTGCGTCACTCCGATGAAGGGCACTCGTCGATTTGGAATCAAGGGCAAGTAAGCTCCCCACTACATTGGCCCGTTCCGTATTCTCGCCCGTCGAGGAGAAGTGGCATATCAATTGGAATTGCCATCGAATCTCTCTCAGGTTCACGATGTCTTCCATGTGTCGCAACTTCGTCGCTGCTTCAAGGATCCTATCCAAGCAGTGGATCATGAAATGCTTGAGCTTCAAGAGGATCTTTCTTATCAAGAGTATCCGATCCGCATTCCTGATCAAGCCGAACGTCGAACCCGTCAGAAGGCAATCAAGTTCCTTAAAGTTCAGTGGTCGAATCATTCTGAGGATGAAGCCACTTGGGAACACGAAGATCGTCTTCGTGACGAATACCCCTCTCTCTTTCAGCCTACCTCTTAATTCTCAGGACGAGAATTTCTTTTAGAGGAGGAGAATTGTAACACCCCCTTGTATTAGCTACAGAAATCACCTTTTGATAGTGCCAAGTCATCATGTTGAACAGTGCTTGATCATCATTTGCATCATATCTCATTTCAAATTCCAATTCAAATATAAATTCAAATCTAAAGTGAAAATAAAAGTTGTTCAAATCTGAAAACTAAAATGTTCATTAAATAGCAAATATTCCATAACTAATTATGTTAAGAAAAACAACATCACAAAAATTCACTAAATAACTCTAACAACCTCCGAACAGTACCAAACAACAACTTATATTACCTTTTTATTTAATTAAAATTCAAATGAAATCCTATTTAGCTCAAACCAATTTCTGGCCGTGTTAAATAATGTCTAGTATTTAAATGGACCACACTCATATTTTACAAAAGTCATTTAGGGGCTAAACCGTTTACTAAACGGAAACTAAAATAGAAAAACAGAAAAGAAAAGAAGGAAAAAGAAAAAGGCCAACGTACCTCAGCCGACCGGCCCAGCCCACCTCCCATCTCCTCCTTCACACTGCTCCTCCCCGGTCGAACACGTCCGACCGCGCCCGACTCCGGCGAGCCGTCGCAGCCGCGCCTGCCACCCCGCGTCGCTACAGGAGGGTGGAGGGGATAAGACCGCCACCCCAGAAACCCTAGCCAGCCCCAGATATTTCCCCCTCTCCTCTCGTTCGCTCTCTCTCTCCTCACCCGAGAGCTCCAACGCCGCCGCCGTCAATCCCGCAGCCACCGTCGACCACTCGCCTCGCCACGATGCCGTAGCTCTCTGCCGTCGTCCTCCACATCGTCCTGTGCAAGCCATTGGAGTCGGGAAGCACCAGCGCCGCCGCCATTTGCCTCTTCTTCCTCGGATCGCCGCCGTCTTTCGTCGTTGTTCCCGTCGCCGTCAAACCCTCCCCGCGCATACTTTGCGCATCTGCAGGATCCCTGTAAGCTCCCGCTCCCTTCCCCTCTCTTCCTCGCACGGATTCGCCCCCGTAGCCGTCCCCAGCGACCTCACCGGAGTTTGTCTCCGCCGCGTAGCTCGTCGCCGACGTTCTAGCCGTTGTCGTGCCCGTTCGAGCACTTAGGCGTGCTCAGCTCCTCCCCGCGAACCCAACGCACCCACGCACGCACCGCCTCGCGCCCCACATCGCCGATGCCGAACACGGCCGAACTCCGGCGCCGCCGCGGTCATCATAGCGCTCAACTCCGGCCGAGTTAGCCCGCGAGACCGCCTTAGATCGACGCGGCATCCTCTCCCCGATCGAACGCGCCTAGTCCCGCTCGAAGTGGTGGCCTGTGGACGAAACCCGGCCACCGCCCGACGCGCTCCGCCGCGGATTTGGTCGCCGACGTGGCACGGCCTGGCCCGCCTCTGTGTGGCTGACGGGTGGGTCCGTGGGCCCGGTTGACCGGGTCAACCGCTGACTTGGCTGCACCTGTGTCACTGACACGCGGGTCCCACCCCGTTTAAATGATTTTAAATAAATAAAAATACTAATTAATACGTTAATTAATCTGTTAGTTAATTAGTTAGCCTAATCTGTCACTGACTAGTGGTTCCCACTGGTCAGGTTTGAATCTGGTCAGCCAGAGTTGACTGCTGATGTCACAGTGACGTCATGATGATGTCATCATTTACTGTTTCGGATAATTCTAATTTAAATAATTTCAGAAATTCCAGAAAATCATTAATACTTTGAAAAATCATAAAAAATAAACCGTAACTCGGATGAAAATAATATATATATATGAAAAATGATCAGAAAAATATGAAGAATCCGAATAACCTATCCACATGCCTGCCACACCCCTCTAACATGCTGAACATGGAACTTTTGCCTGTTTCCAATAAATGAATAGTGCATGACCTTAGTAAAATAAATCCAGATAAATTCCTAAGTTAACTAAAACAACTAGTTAGGCAATATATCACATCTGCATATCGTTTAGGCATGTCATGCATCCCTGTTGCATTTTTGTCGTGTATTTATTGTTTCTTCCCCCTCCTCTCTCGATAGCCCCCGAGACTGCCGACGACACCGCAGTGTACGACGACGTCGCCGACGACCAGCCACTCTGAGCAGAGCTTGCAGGCAAGCAACCCCCCTTGACGCATGCCTATATCACTGTAACACCCCGAAAATTGGGTTATCAATTTTTGTGCTGTTATTCCTTCCGAGCTTTCTTTTTCAAAATCTTTTCTCCGGAGTTTGCTGGATGATCAGGTGAATCCAGGCAATTCTCAATCTTTCATAACCTTGTCCATGTCTTTTATGCTGGCCAAGACCTATCTGCATCACCCCAATCTTCATCAGGACCCTAATTCCAATATTTGGAATTTTAACTCTGCCTTTGTGATTACAAAGGAGCTATCATTTCCCATGCTCTGTTGATCCTCCAAAAATTCCCAGAGATCTTCCTACACTTATAAACCCTGGATATGCAAAAATATTGCCAAGTCTTATGCAATATTTTTCATCTAGGATTAATTCCTTTTCCTGCCTTTCGGAGGAATTAAATCCAGAAGGATAGTTAGACATCTCTAAATTTCATGAAAATTTCTGGAGATGATCTTTGTGACTATTCCAACCTCTGGTAAAAATATTGGCCAAATTTAAATAAGGAAAACTCCCTTTTTCCTTGACAAGGTCAATATTGCCTCTCTGCCACTTTCCAAAGGAACTACCATTTTGGTAGCCAGAAAAATTCCCAAATAATTTGTGGAGCTTCTCCTGGATATATCTTCACCATTTCCATCCAAATCCCATCTTCCATAGTTTAAAATTTGAGCACATGATCCAATGCAAGTTTCTGCCTTGTCTGAAACTTTGTGAAGGAAGTGCTTGATTCCTTGATCCAATTGAGCTGAAATTTTGCGGGGTTGTTAATATTGATATATTACTACTGCAAACCAAAAATTAGCTCAATTCATCTATCCAATATTTTTCTATGATTTTCTCAAGTTTCTGTCCAGATTCCACCTGTGTGAAGGAAGTGCTATTTATATTTGCTGGATTGCCCTCAAAATTCTTGAGCACTCTTTCGCATCCAAAATATTGCCACATGCGAAAATTCAGCTCTATTTGCCTTGCCAATTTTCCTCAGCAAGTACCCAAACTTTCTGACCAGTGGGAAGCATTGTGAAGGAAGTACCATTTGTATTTATCAAAATGGTATGAAATTTTTGTAGTACCTTCACATGCTCAAATAATTGGTCTCTACCAAATTTGGGCCATTTCCACTTAGCCATTTTCCCCCAGCACCCTCATTTGCATTTCTGGCCAGTTGGGCACTTTGTAAAAGAAGTATCAGCTAGCCCTCTCTTTTGGAGCTGAGATTCTGGCACAATGATCACCTTAGTAGATGATCAGCCTCACCCAAATCCCAGGCCTAATGGAGCTGTGCACTGCCTAATATCTCTATCAAACACCTTGCTGTGGTTTAGGCTTTGGACATGCTTCAGTCACATCGTGGGCCATGGGAATCGTTCCTTTGCGTCGAACAGCTTCTGGAGGAGTGCTCTACTCGCCATACATAGCTGGAACGTCCGGTGCACGTGCGAGCACTGTGCTCACGCGGTGACCATGCGTAGAGCGCGTGCGTCGACTGCCACCCGCGTTCACAGCGCACTGGACCCCTTTGGGGAGATCCACACGGCCGCCCAGCTAGCCGCAGCGCGCCACGACCTCTCCCGCGTCGCCTGTTCCCTGATGCTCCTCATCCCGTAGCTCGTGGCCGCGAGTAACGGCGTCGCGTCCGTCGCCGGAGTGCCGCCACGTAATGCACCGCGTCGCCACAGTCTCTCCCCTTCTCGAGCCTTCCCCGTGGCCTATATAGCGCGTGCCCGAGCCCTCCCTCGCTACCACAACCTCTCCCCGAGCTCATACCACCCCATTCCCCTCCATGGCCGAGATGGCCGCAGCCAATCCCCTCGGTCCCCGCCTGCTCCTGGCCCTCCCCCTCCCTCTCTTCTGCTCCAAGCCCTTCTCTGGGCATCCGCGCGTCGCCATCGCTCTCAGCTCCGGCGAGGGAGCTCTTCGGCGCGGCCCTCCCATTCGACGGCTTCGGTCACCGCAGCCTCCCCGGAGCCAGTGCTGCAGGCCACGCCGGGCGACCCCACGGCCACCTACGGGCGCGGCGGGAAGCCGCGGATCTCTTGCACCCGACCGGCCCGGCCAGTTCCTCTCTGTCACGGGCGAGAAGGAGAACGACTGGAGGAAAGAGAAGGCAAGGTGGGACCCACGCGTCAGCCTCCCAGCGCTGACCAGGCGACCCGTTTGACCGCCATAAGTGAAGGCGTATTCTCCGTAATACGTTTTCTCTGGAAGGAAACGTATTCTGCTGCTGTTGCGGCCGAAATGCACTTTCTCCATGCCAAACGCATTCTGGAAAATACGCTTTCTGCCCAGCCCGCAGCCGAAACCAGTACTTTGCGGGCGTTCACCCGTTAAGGCCAGAAACGGACAGATTTTTGTCTGTTTTCTGCCTAACGAACGAACGACCGTATCTTTGCGCTCGTAACTCCGATTGAGGTGAATCCAACGCCCACGTTTTCAGTTCGTCGAGACCGTTCCGATGATGCCATTTTCATAATGTTGTCACACATTAAAAGTACCATCTTTGCCCTTCTTCGAATCCAGGCCTCTCCCGAGAGCACCGTTTCCGGCGACTCGTTTCCAATGGATCGTTGCACTTCCACCCGGTGTATTGGCCCACCCCGAGGTAAGCCAACCTCTTATCATGAGCACCGGACTTGCATGTTGACTTTGCTTGAACCCTGTGTGTGTAGCTGTCGTATGTTCATATGATGTTTCTATCTGCCTATGTGGTATATGTACTACTTGTCATGTCATTCTACCTCTAGATTTCATACTAGCTTCTGCCATGTTAGCAATAATGTTTTTATCGATAATATCATGTTAATATTGTGTATGTATCTCATACCATGTTTGCCAATGCTATGGTGATCCTGTCATACTATATCGGTATCATGTTACTGCCATGTTTCACATGTCATATATGCTACGCACTTAAGAAGTTTAATAAATATGTCATTAATGCATTCATGATATTCATGCTTATAATCTTGATGACATGATAAAATGATGGAGATGAAAAGAACCTGTGTTAATAATAACAACCACCTCCATCGGCTGGATCGTGTCATGGTGCCACCGAATCGAGCTCATCAGTGCAACCACACTTGCCTGGATGGGGAGGCCCTAATTCGGTCTATTGTCATGCCTCTCGCTCGTGCCTCCAACTAGGGAAGGTTATGTGCG
The DNA here is from genome assembly GCA_039707655.1 of Elymus sibiricus. Lineage (NCBI taxonomy): Eukaryota > Viridiplantae > Streptophyta > Magnoliopsida > Poales > Poaceae > Elymus > Elymus sibiricus. The sequence continues at coordinate 208,112,351 of CM077674.1, forward strand.
CGCGCTACCCTGGCCCGGTGGGCGGCCATAAGCCTTGAGTGCCCAAGTTGTTTGCGCGCGGTTGTCCCCGTTTGGGACGGGTTGTTTTGTTTGGCCACGACGGTGGCAGCCACACAGGTGGCGGATGTCACGAGTTGACATCAGGGGCAACCCAAGTAATAGCCCAAAGGGGAGTTTGTCGGGAGTGGCCGGGAGAGTGTCATGTAGTAGATTGGTTTTGTCGGAACGTCGTTGGTCCACCCGAATGGGAACACGAGGCCATGAGTTCCGTAGTGTGGGTACAGTGTACTAACCTCTGCAGAGTGTATAATCTATCGATAGCCGCGTCCTCTGTTATGGACACAGTTCGTACTAGGTCACACTATCTGGTCTCTGTCGATATGGAGGATAAACCTGATATAGTAAACTTGTTAAAGAATGTGCTATAACGTAAATGTGGTGACTTGGACTGTGAGATAGTCGCGAGAAGTCACGGAGTTGGTTCGGACATGATCACGAGATGAGATCTCGGTGAGTCAGGAGCTAGCCCAGAGGGGCAGTGGCATTGAGACTAGTAAATGAACAACATATTGCTTTAACTTGCCACGGGAGGTAATGGTAATTTACTTTCCAGCATAGTAGCATGCATGTCTTGTAAGATACAACTATGCCATGACATGATATTCCATGTTATGCCATGATCTGCCATGATATGCTAGGATATGCTGTGATATGATTTGGTATAGATGTACTTGATCCATGTTTCTTGCTAGTATCATGCCATGCTTATCCTTTGCCATCAGGTAAATTTATGTATGAGCATAGGACTTGCTTGTCATCTGCTTGTTTGGATGCTATGTATTTGGTTGTCTTGAGAGTACATTCAAAGTACTCACCTGGCCTTGCACGTGGCCAGATTGCAGGAGAAGACTTGTCGTGCTAGACCGTAACCTCGCCAGTTCTGTGAGTTGTGGAGTCCAGCCAGAGACGACATGCCGCTAAACCAAGACTTCCGCCGCCATTTAGAGAGCCTTAGGGCTATGCCAACCATTGTATTCGCCAGCAATGTAATACTCTATTTCATGTAAATGAAATATATTGTTGTGTTTGGCATGCTGTACCATGGACCTGCGTGCGTCAGGCATTATCCTGGGCTGACGTGCGAAGGCCCCCTGCTCCATGCGGATCGGGGTGCCACAATCACTTATTCCTTCTCCCTCCTGCTTGCATTAGAAAACTGCTACTGTTTTGCTTTATCCTATTCTGATGCATAGCCTGTTCTTGTGACTGTTATTGATACCTGCCTGTTATCCAAATTGCTTAGTATAGGTTGGATGGTAAACCATCTGTGGCCCCTCTCCCTTGCTGTAGTTGCCCCGCTTTAGTACTGGTGCCCCGTTCGATGTGATCGAACGGGCTGAGAACAACACATCACCGCACAACCCCTAAGTTGCTCGTCGCTACAGTGCTGGCATCGAGTGCCGAGGGTGATACCTCTTATCTCACTTCCGATGATGCCTCTATAGAATAGCTATCTGGTTGTGAGTTATCGAGGGTGATTCCTCTTTCATCACTTCCGATAAAGCTTCCGTCGTGTAACTCCTCGAGTGGGAATCCATCGAGGGTGATTCCCCGGATTCCTTCTCGATACTTGGACACACGGTTACTTTGACCTTTGTTACAGGCGGGTCGACCCCGAGGGGTACCCGTGGGGAAATATGAAGTCGGGCTTGCCAGGAGGGCACCCGCGAGAGATTATTGTGGTGGAACGACAGGGCAGGCGGAGACCACTCTGATCGTGATCCGTGTGTTACTAAGTCGGAGCGACAGGTAGTCTGATCATCTCTGCAAGTTACTAAATACGCCTAACGGATTTGGGTATTTGATCTGAGTGGGTCGTTGGCCCTATACGCACTACCACCACGTGGGATAATGGTTATGGGACCCTCTATGTCGTAGTATCAGCCGAAAGCTCTTCAGACGTCGCAGCTCAGAGATGCGGGCTGATCGTTGGGGTGAGCTGGTTACGTCACTGTGTATACAGTGTCGCGCTTGGGCCCCGACCAGCCACGTAACGTGCAGGAGTGAGAAGGGCGATGGTCCAAGACCCCTTCGTGCTTAGGATTTAGACTGGCGTGTTGACCTCTCTGCTGAGCCTAGGTAGGACTGCGTCATGTCGATTACCCGAGGCCGGGTATTACCCAGCAAGTGTATCCGGCCAGATGTAATCGAGCGTGCTGGGTAATAGTAGTGCACCCCTGCAGGGAAGTTATCTATTCGAATAGCCGTGTCCATGGTAACAGGACGCTTAGTGTTGTATCCCGATCTACCACTATTTGAACTGGATATATGTTAATTAATTATAAGCTCCGGGATCGCTTTCTCGTAGGGAGTCGAGGAAGGATCTCTGGGCTTTGCTTCAACATGCTTGTTAATTTATAATATGCTAATCTGCACTCTTCTAATGCTGCAAGATTGCTTCAAGATGCTAGTCTTCGATAGGCTAGGCTTCTCCCCCTCTTTTCTGGTGGAGCAGGGGTGTCACACGAACCTGGGTAAAGGCTGTCTCTACGTTCCCTGTTACCCATTGACTCCAAGATCCATAGTTCGGGACCCCTTACCTGAGATCCGCTAGTTTTAGTACCGACATTGGTGCTTTCATTGAGAGTTCCGCTGTGGGATCGTGAAAAGGATCAATGGCTCGCTTAGTCATCGGTGACGGCATCTGCACCAGGGACGTCTTCATTCCCGGCCAGCTCTTCGCGTTTGGCAGCATCGTCCTACATGCCAACCCGACCGGTCGCCTTGACCAGATCAACAGTTTCACCCCTGAGCAGGAAATCAGGTTCGGTAACCTGGAGTACGTCGCCGACTCCCGAGGCGATGTGATCTTTACTGGGTTCTCAGCTTTACCTGAGGGGCCCAGTGATCCCAAGGCCTCGACTTCGGATCTTCTCCCCGACCTCATCTCCGGGTCGGCCTTTATTTCGGATCTAGCTTTGAGCTTGGATCCGATCTCAGCGTCTGAGAACCAGGGGTCAGCCTTGGCTGAACCCCCCCGACGCGGGCATACCGGAGGTTAACTCCGAAAGGCGTCAGAGGACGAATCCGGCAGACCTCTCGTTGTTAAGCGAGAAGTTAGATCGGATCCAGATGATGAGTATCGCGGGTGGCCCATCCTCAGTCTATGATCAGATCGGACTTGAGGCCAACCACGGGGAATTTTATGTCCCACCCACCACCCACTTAGTAGCCACTGTCGACGACTTAACCGACATGCTGGACTATGCCTCCGAGGAGGCCAACGATATGGACGAGGATATCGACGTCATGTTTTATACTGCTCCCTCCCTTGCCGCTCCCAACACTGGAAAGTGGACTGCCACCTCCACCTATGATGTTTATATGGTCGACACCCCCAAAAAAGATGGCGATGATCCCGGCAAGGAGCCGCCCAAACGCCGACGCCAACGAAAGCGATCCAAGGGGCGGGGAAAGGGCAGGGAAAGCAACACAAATACAGACACAAATGGTACCGGAGATGATGATACTCTGGACAACATGGAGGAGCTCGGCGACAACACCACCCTCGAACAACACTGCGATGCTCCTGAAGGGCACGAGGACTAGGAAAACCCCGAGGACCCTGATGATTCCGAGGACAACAACTACCTCCCTCCTTCCGAAGAGGAGGATAGCCTCGAACCCGAGGATTTCTTCATCCCCGAGGACCCTCTAGATCAGGAAAAGTTCAAGCGGCAACTCATAGCCACCGCCCGAAGCCTGAAGAAGAAGCAGCAGCGGCTAAAAACTAAACATGATACCCTCAATGACAGGTGGACGTTGGTCCTAGCGGCTGAAGAGGGCTTCGACAATCAGCGTTAGGATCAAAACAAAAGCTATCCATGGTGGCGTTTGCTTCCATCATTCGACGACGAGGCCCTTGAGCCCATCCCCCCCAGACGAACTCAGGCAAACCAGCCCGACCGCCCCCCTCGAGGACGGGACAGGATGGTTGGAGAAGCCAAAAACCCACCTATGCTCCCTCTCCGGACGGGCAAGGAGCCAATACAACAAGATGATCCATATGATCTGTGGCACAACTTAAACACCAGAGCGGCACAGACAAGATCAATTTACGGATCCAGAGGACACACGCCCGCTGGACGGGATGGATACCAAGCTTGGCACGACAGGAATGATAGAGCCCGGGAGCAGCATCGTGCTCGGATGATAACCGATCTCCGGCACGACGTGGCCCAGGTCAGGGGCGCCGCACACCCAATGTGTTTCACAGATGAGGTGATGCAGCATCAGTTCCCCGAGGGGTTTAAACCCGTAAACATAGAACAGTACGATGGGACAACTGAGCCAGCTGTGTGGATCGACGATTTCCTTCTGCACATTCATATGGCCCGAGGAGATGACCTCCTCGCCATTAAATATCTGCCATTAAAACTTAAAGGACCGGCAAGTCACTGGTTGAACAGCCTACCCGAAAACTCCATTGGGAGCTAGGAAGAGCTCGAGGATGCCTTCCGAGCCAACTTTCAAGGCACCTAAGTTCGGCCGTCGGATGCCGACAACTTGAGCCACGTTGTTCAAGAGCCCGTGGAGTCAGCTCGGCAATTTTGGAATCGGTTCTTGACTAAGAAGAACCAGATTGTCGATTGTCTGGATGCTGAGGCAATCGCCGCATTCAAGCATAGCATTCGGGACGAATGGCTCGCTCGCTAGCTCGGCCAAGATAAGCCGAGAACAACGTCGGCCCTCACCTCCCTAATGACCCGCTTTTGATCGGGTAAAGACAGTTGGTTAGCTTGTACAAGCAACCACCCCGATGACCCCGGCACCTCAGAGGTCCGGGACGGGAATGGGAAACCCCAGCGCAACAAGAATAACAAGCGCCGGCACAAAAACAACGGCAGTGAAGCCGATGACGCGGCAGTAAACGCCGGGTTCAGCAACTCGAAATCAGGACCGTGGAAGAAGCCCTCTAAAGGGAACCGAGACGGCCCAACCGTGCTGGACAAAATCCTGGATAGGCCCTGGCTGATCCACGGTACCTCGGACAAGCCCACCAGCCACACCAACCGTAACTGTTGGGTAATCAAGCACGCCGGCAAGCTTACAACCGAGGAATCATGCAAGGGCCCTTGCAGCGAGGACGACGACGAACCTTACAGGCCGAACAATGGAGGCCAAAAGCAGTTCCCTCCCGAGGTAAAAACCATGAACATGATTTATGTCACGCATATACCCAAGAAGGAGCGGAAGCGTGCACTTCAGGATGTCTACGCCGTCGAGCCGGTGGCCCTGAAATATAACCCATGGTCGGCTTATCCAATCACCTTCGATCGGAGAGACCATCCGACCAGTACCCTTCATGGAGGAACGGCGACTCTAGTGCTCGACCCTATCGTGGATGGATACCACCTCACAAGAGTCCTTATGGACGGAGGAAGCAACATCAATCTGATTTATTCAGACACAGTGAGGAAGATGGGAATCGATCCGTCAAGGATCAAACCCGGTAACACTACCTTTAAAGGTGTAATCCCAGGCGTCGAGGCACGCTGCTCGGGAACCTTCACCTTGGAAGTAGTCTTTGGCTCGCCCGACAACTTCCGCAGTGAAGATTTAATCTTTGACATTATTCCTTTCCGCAGAGGTTACCACGCACTCCTCGACCGAACAGCGTTCGCTCGCTTTAATGCCGTTCCACACTGCGCATATCTGAAGCTTAAGATGCCAGGACCTAAGGGTGTCATTACCGTTAATGGTAACACCGACCGCTCACTCTGAACTGAGGAACACATAGCGGCTCTGATAGCCGAAGTCCAGGCTGCCAAAGAAGCGTCGAAAGCCCATTCTACCATCAAGGCGTTGGACGTGCGGAAACGCGCCCGATCTACGGCCTCAGTCCCGGAGCACTCCCATGCTCACCCTAAATAGGGATACGCGCCCCCACAGCATGGCCTCCCCAGCCGCGAAATACGTACCTCGGGTACATAATTTCGCTCTTAAAATTCTGTGGGCAGCTGTGGGGGCAAACGTTACAAGGGTCAAGTGCTCGATTCGACCGAGTCATGACCAATGATGTTCTCGGATCAACATCAACAACAGGCACCATCTAGGGCCTGATCAGCGTCAAGCTGATACCCGTCGGAGACTTCTCAAAGCCCTTTCTCAAGGGCTCGTCCGCAGAACACTATCACTTCCGTCGTGCATACAAGCGGTGACTTCAATCGCGCGTTACCTACGGAAGCTTCATAAAGAGCAAAGGCGCAGACGTGCAGCGGGGCGCAGTAGGGATGTCAAACCACTTATGGAGGCCCTATAGAAACCTTTCCTCTGATATGTTTTTTTTAAGTATCTATAAAAGTTGCTTCGGCAGTTCGGATTGTACGGTTGGACGTCACGAATTCAAAGGAAATAAAGACCATTCTCCTCCGGTTATACCGTAGTCATTTGTGTTGTGTATTCCTTTCCGCTTATAAGCTGAAGTACACTATCATGATACATTTTTTTAGATGCGACCAGCTAATAGACCGAGGGCTCGACCATAAATCTTGCCCAAGCATCATTCCGGCACTCAAATTCATTACACGTGCTTGGCGTCTTGGATATTGCATTATATGAATCAGTTCCGAATTATGTCTTTGGTCAATAGTTGGGTTGCCCGGCTCCTGTGTTTGCCCTCTTACGTTCCACATTGTTCGGCTAGGAGGGTAAAGGGAGAACCACTGCGATTGTACTTCTAGCTTGCCCGGTTAAGTACCTCAGCGGAGAAAGCCGAAAACTGACTGTCATAATAAGCGAGAACTGGTCGGTGATCCGATGACAAGTGTTAAACTAAAAATCGAAGGAGGTTCTTCCGCGTCAAACAAAGGGTTTGCTGTCACAGGAATCACGTGATAACGGCATCAACCTCGGTACATCCGACTATCACACATTGGGGGCTAGTCACTAGCTCCCGCAGTCAAGCTCCTATGGCTAAGTGAAAACACTAAAGCCGCATAGTCCGATTGCCTTGTTTTCCTTGTACACAACTGCCTCCGAGCTCCGAGACGTTGGCTAAGGGTAAAGGTGTCAAGGAAAAACACCCCATGCAGTATCTGCCAGGGGATTGAAGCCGACGACTGGTAACTTTCAGTTTAAAACGGCCGCACAGGAGTCAAAATAAGCATACAAGGAATTATATATAAAGCCGACCAGTTGCATTATAAAGCACAAAAGTTTCAACTTCTTCGAATACAAGAAAGTAAATTCACTCATAAATTACATCCTTCGAGCACTGGGCCTCTATCGCCCGAGCACCATCCATCACAATGGGAAAGTACTGCTTGGGGCGTCTGTCCACCTTCCCAGGGGGAGGCGGTCCGATGGCCACCGCGGTCGGCTTGATCCTCGGCCAATGCACCATGGTCTTGCCAAAGCCCATCCGAGCTCCCTCAATGCATACGGAGTGCTTCCAGAAATCAATCCGGGGTGTAGCATCGCACAACTTCTGCACCAAGCCAAAGTAGCTGCTCGGCAATGGCTCTGAAGGTCACAGTTTGACACAGAGGTCCTTCATCGCCGACTCCGCCATCCGATGCAACTCCATCAGCTGCTTCAGCTGATTGTTGAGGAGAGGAGGGTATTCGGGTGATTGAAACTGTACCCAAAATAGCCTCTGCTCGGTACGACCCTCCTGGGACGCAAAGTACCTTCCTATGTCTGATGCACTCCTCGGGAGGTCCGCAAAAGCGCCTGGGGAACGCAATACTCGCATGCGCAAAGCGAACCTGTTACCACCAAAGAAACTTTGCAGCAAGTATGGCTTACCATCCGCAATAAGTTTGACTTGGTGGAGTTCCTCCTGGTAGCCCCGCGCCTCCGTCCGCGCTTCCGACGTCGCCGACCTTAGTGAGGTCAGTTCGGTGGCCTTCTCCTTACTCTTTTGCTCAAGGACCTCACATTTTGGGATGGCCTCCTTGAGCTCTTGTTGCACCTCAGACACCCGGGCCTCGTGCTTCTGGCTAGCGGTTTTCACGGTGGCCAGCTCGGTGGCTGCCTCTTCGGCTGCAGCCCTCTGCTCCGTGGCTTCCTGCCAAGCTTTCTTAAGCTTGGCCTTGAGGTTCTCGACCTCGGCGGCGGCAGCTGCAACAATGTCAGTCACATTCCATTTGGATTAGCTTCCTAACTTCAAAAAATAACCGTTGTAGTAAAAAAGATTTAGCGTGGACTTGCCTTGTGCCCCGTCAAACTGCTCATTTAGCAGATTGAGGTCGTCCTCGGAGCTCTTGAGCTTCCGATTCAGCTCGGCCAGCTCCTCGGCAATGGCAGCTGCCGCCGAGGATGACGCCTACAGACTAAGCACATTAGATTCCCAGGTTACCGATTTTCCATCCCCTGACCGGCTTTCTACAACCGGTCAGAGTCTCGGGGACTACTGCTCATTTTGATTTCATCTATATCTTAAAAATTATTCGACCCCCGCATGAGTTTTTTAAACTCACACAGGGCTCGGGGGCTACTGTGCATGGGGTTGCAAGATCATATAAAAGAAATTTTCTAAGGAAAAGTCATTACATTGCATACCTTGAAACCGGTCAGAAGGCCGCTGAAGGCCTCCTTCAGTCCGTTGTCCATGGACCGAAGACATTGCAAAACCGTGCCCATCAGGGCACGGTGCTCTTCAGCGATAGAGGAGCTTGTTAAAGCCTCCTCCATCTCATCCGGCCACCCAATCGAGGCTCGCCCTGGAGCGGGCGGGGGTGGCGGGGGCATCTCGGCCCCTCCCCCTGTGGAGACCGGAATAGACTGCTCCTGGTGCCATAACGGCTCCGGAACCACTTTTGGGGAGAGCTCGGATTGCCCGGGCTTCCTCTCTTCGTTCTCCAGAGGGATTCCTCCCTCCTAGTCTTCTGCGGCCGAGGTACGCACCTCAGCCATAACGACGTTGGCCCCTCCTTCTATGGTCGACACAGGAGGGGTCCTCCAAGACAGAACCTCCTCGGCCTCCTCAATGACCGAGGGAGGCGATGGGCGTGATTCGGTCCCACTCTCCGCCAGCGCGGTTGGTGGAGAGTCCCCTTCCGAGGCCTGATCAGTAGGGAGGTCGCGCAGCGGGCTGCAATATTAAAGGCGAGTGCGTGGTCAATAGCAGGCCTAGTTCGGCCAAAAACGGATGAGTATACCTTAAGATACGTACCTTTGGGCCCGCGGTTTCACCCGACAGGCCTTCCGGGGAACCTCTTTGGAGGCCATGAAGTGGTCGGCAGAAGCCAAACTGTTATCAGACAAGACCACCGTGGCCCTGTGTGGTCTTTTCGGGGCGGGAGAAGGCTGACTCTCCTCAGCGTCTTCGGACGCAACCCTCTTCCTTGTTCGGGAAGAGTCACTGTCCTCCCCGTCCTCCTCCTGTCCCTTCTCCCTCTCAAGGGTGGAAGGGCATGGGTTTCCCCGGATCCAGTGTCCGGAGGTCCTCGGGAACGGAGACCTTCTCTGGTCTCCTTCTTCTTCTCTTTCTTCTTCTCCTTCTTCTCCGGTGCCTCGTACGGTGCCTCGGCCAACATGGCCGTCAGCAAGGCCATCTTGCGGCCCTCGGGCAGCGGGGCCGGGCTGTTGATCTGATTGGCCTTCTTCAGCCAGTTATGTGCATGAGAGAAAAGAGAGTTGAGTGCTTTGTCAAAAAGAAACATCCTCGCATAAGAGTAAAATTTATCATACCTCGCGAGGGGGATTTTCGGTGTCGAGGCCGATGTCTTCCTCCTCGGCCAGCCAGTCCTTCTGCTGCTTAAATAGCACTTTCCACAGCTGGGCGTGGGTAGTGCGGTAGAAGCTGAGCACGGTGGCAGGGTCTTCGGGTTTGTAGGCCCACATGGGGGAGGCCCGGTCTTGAAAGGGGAGTATGCGGCGGCGGAGCATGATCTGAATCACATTGAGCAATTCAACCTTCTGCTTGATCATCCTAGATATTCGGCTCTGCAGCAGCTCCACCTCTTCGGCTGACCTCCCGTCTAGGCCTCGTGGGGGGTCCAGATCTGAAGGTGGGAATCGCCGCCCAATCCGCGCTTCGCGGCTCTGTGATGTAAAACCACTCTTTCTGCCAAATCTTGACAGTTTCAATAAAAGTACCCTCTGGCCACTCAACCCGGGGAAGCTTGCTTACCATCGCCCCCCCCCCCCCCCCCCCCGCAGTCTGCCTGCTGGCCATCGACAATCTTCGGCTTGACATTGAACACTTTTAGCCACAAGCCGAAGTGTGGCTGGATCCGGAGAAAGGTCTCACAGATGATGATGAAGGCCGAGATGTGCAGGAAAGAGTTCAAGGCAAGATCGTGAAAATCTAGCTCGTAGAAAAGCATCAAGCCCCTAACAAAGGGGTGGAGGGGAAAACCTAGCCCCCGAATGAAGTGGGGGGAGGAACACCACCCTCTCGCCAGGCTTCGGCGTGGGGATGACTTGGCCCTCTTCTGGAGCGCGGTGAGCGACATCGGCAGGAAGGTAACCCGCGTTCTTCAACTCCTGGATGGCGCTCTCTGTGACAATGGAAGCCTCCCACTTGCCCTTGGACCCGGAGCCGGCCATGACCAGAGTAGGGAGTGGCTGGAGGAAGTTCTTAGGAGGGGAGATCGGATCTGGGCGCTGGAGCTCAGGAGATTGGGAAAGCAATGGTGTTGGGGGAAGTGAGAGCATGCAAAGAAAATGGTGGCTGCCTCCCTTTTATGGGTCACCGTAAGACCAAGAGCCCTTTTACGACGTCGCATGCATCGCCATTTCCCCGTATAATCGTGCCGTCATGCGCGCATGGGGTAACACAAATCATTGATCATATCCCTTAAAAACAGGGCACGATCTCCATATTGATGGGACGTGCCAAATAGGGAAACCGCCTCGAACCGCGAATCGAGTTTTCTTAACTGGCTCGGGGTCGTGACCCTTCGGCAAAAGTTGTCAGATGAAGTCACTGTTCACACTTGTGCGATTGGCCTTCCGGGCTAAGTTATTTATGCACTTCGGAAACCGAAGTATAATCCGGGAAACATATGGTCAAAAATGGCCAAGCAACCTTCGAGGACTTGACTCAGAGGGATTGTGGGCTCGGCACCAATAACATAGTAGGGAAGGAACTGATCTGCAAAGCCGATGATGTTCGGTGTATACCTCGGCTTCGAAGACTAGTTTGGGGGCTACTGAGGGTGTCCCGGACTAAGGGGTCCTCGAGCCGCTGGCCTGTCTCTCGTGGGCCGTGTTGATGGGCCGCTCCTAATTTATCAAAGGAAGGCCGGACTGCAAGCGACCCCGGGCTCCAGAAAGGAAACCTCCGAAGACTTGGCGTCTCCTCCAAGTCAAGCTTAGCGTGGATGGTATGTTTATCCCCTGGTGGCAACCGACCATATGTAACCCTAGGTACCCCTGGTGTCTATATAAACCGGAAGGTTTAGTCCGTAGGGGGCAGAACCATTATTATCGTACCCACCTAGGGTTTAGTTCATCCAATCTCGAGGTAGATCAACTCTGTAATTGTCATACTAGCATATCAATACAAGCAAGCAGGACATAGGGTTTTACCTCCTCGAGAGGTCCCGAACCTGGGTAAACGCTGTCTCTACGTTCCCTATTACCCATTGACTCCAAGATCCATAGTTCGGGACCCCCTACCCAAGATCCGCCGGTTTTAGTACCGACAGCGACGTTGCTGATGGTGGGGGTGCACAGCATGGGGATTGTGCCCGTAGCGCTCAAAGACTTGGGGTGATCCTTGGAGTCGAAAGTGATTGCGTATTGCGACCACTTGAGGGGCCGAGAGGCCTCAGGCCTCGGGAGGGAGCGTTCACCTCGCGAGAGAACAGCTTGAAGTGGCGGTTGGACATGGGAGCCTGGGCCCCACCGAGGATGCAAGCCACTCCGCGAGGCTCCTGGTAGCCCCCAGCACCCTCGTTGGGCTGGTTGCCATCGTTTCTTTGAGGTGGCGGCGGCAGCGGTGGAAGAGCAGCGTTGGCCTGAGGGTTGGCCTCGTGAGGTTGGTCGCACCAGCCCTGCCAGAAGTTGCCGTTGCTATTGTGGTCTCCCCAGCAGTTGCCATTGCAGCCACCTCCGCGGCCGGCACCGTGATTCTTTCGGTCGCCACGGCGACCCAGGCGCTTGTCATGAAGCAGCTTGAGCTCGTGGCAGTCCTCGGTGCTTTGGAGTGCAAGTTGTGGTAGGCGCAGAGAGGGCGGTTGTCCTTCTTGGGCTCATCACGGTCGCGGCCGTGCTTCTGCTCGGGCTCCGCCGCGAGCACGGTAGGGCCCTTGCGCTTAGCGTCCTTGCTCTTGGCCTTGGCGGCGTCTGGCGCCGCGTTGGGGTCATTGTGGGCGAAGAGACGACCTGCTTCGGCCTGGGCGCACCTGTCGGCGAGGTCAAATAGCTCGAGCATGGAGTCTAGCTCATCGTTGATGGCGAGCTTCTCGTGCATCCGGACATCCGCGACGCCGGAGGAGAACGCAGAGATGATGGCGGCCTCGGAGGCACGTGGGATCTTGTTGCGCACTTGGCTGAAGCGCTGGATGTACTTGCGGAGAGTCTCGTCAGGACGCTGGCGCACAGCGCACAAGTCGTTGAGCGTGAGGGAGCGCTCATGTGTGCCCTTGAAGTTGGTGACAAATTGCCGGCAGAGCTCGGCCCACGAGGAGATGGATGCCTCGGGGAGGTTAATGAGCCATGAGCGCGGGCCATCCTCGAGGGCCATGGGACACCAGTTCGCCATGACCTTGTCGTCGCCGTTCGCTGCCTCAATACTCAGGGCATATAGCTACAAGAACTCTGTGGGGTTGGGGGTGCCGTCATAGCACGGAGGCAGGTCTGGCTTGAACATGGTGGGCCACACCACAAGGAGCAGCTCGCGGGTGAAGGCGCGACAGCCCCCGCAGCTGGAGGGAACGCCCCTAGCGAGGGCGGCACGGTTCTGGCGGCCGGCGGCCGCGACCTCCTGCATGGTCCTGTCTTGGCACTGGCGCTGCCGCTCAAGGAGCACGCACGCATCGGGTGGCGCGCGTCTGACGATCTGGCAGCTGGGCTCGCCATGATCTGGCGAAGACACGTAGCGGGACGGCTCATGCGCCCGCGCGTCGCGGTGGCGCCTGGCACCCTCACTAGGTGGAGGAGGTGGCGGTGGCGCACCATGTGCCATGTCCCTGGCGCGAGACGGTGGTGGGTGGAGCGAGTGAGAGGGCGCCAGGGCATCTCCGGCGGCGTTGACGAGCTCGGTGATGCGGGCGAGCCAGGCGTCGTAGCCGGCGTCGGTGGGGCGGCAGCGCAGGAGCTCGCGCACCATGAGTAGCACGGCCTGAGGGGCCGGCGTGTCGCGGTGGGCGAGTGAGGAGGCCGTGGCGGTGTGGTCATCCGGTTGCATGGACGGGTGGAGGGAGGAAGCCTGCTGATCCCTTGCAGCGGGGTCAGTGGCGGCAGCCGGGGCACGGCGTCAACGGTCATCACAGGCGCCAGGCTCCGTCTGGGCCACCCTGGCAGCTCTGCGCGCGTAGCGCTCACGACGAGCGTCGGCCATGGCGGTGAGGAGGTGGGAAGAACTGAAGCAGGCCCCCTACCTAGCGCGCCAAATGTCGGAACCAGGGCTCCGTGGAACCAAAGGTTCGAACACTGGGGGCAAGCTAGTTCCTATCGATCCAAGGGTGACCACGGCGAGGCTACGGTGAGAGCACGGGAGCGCAGAGCACGACATGGGACACAGCGGTTACCCAGGTTCGGGCCACCTTGCGGTGTAAAACCCTACTCCTGCTTGTGTTGGGATTATTGTGGGCAAGGGAGTCCTCGCGTACAACGTAGGAGAGAAAGGAACCGATCCCCACTACAATGGCTGCGCCACCCCTTTTATAGCCGCCCTAGTCCTCTTCCCCTGAAAATATCGGTGGGAAGGGTAGCCACACATTGGCGGGTTTTGAAAGGGGACAGGCGCCCAGGCTATCCTGACTAAAGGTGGTCTTCGCCTGCAAAAGCATGATCCATGACGCGCTGGTGGGCTCGGTGATGACCTCCGCCCTGCGCTCCTTGATGTCTTGGTCTTCTTTCACCAAACGGGCAATCCTTGGGACTTGCTTTGGAGGAGGGTAGCTAGTGCTGCCCCTTAAGCACCAAAGAGGAAACCCTCTCTATCCGCACCCGCTGGCACGGCCTCTGCCGTCGTTCGTCACCAAGCGCGTCACCCACGTGGTGGCGCAGGACCGCGCGGCCCTCATCAGGCTCGGATGGCCTCAGGCACCCGCCTCGGGGGGCCGCCTCGGGAGGCCACCTCGCGAGGCTTCCTGCCACTGTTGCGGCTAAGTCTTGGTGGTTTGCCCCTGAGTAGGGGTCCTCGTGAGGCTGGAGCCTCGCGGGGTGTCTTCGCTTTGCGGCGCCCGCAGTTGGGCCGCATCTTGGGCCTTCGCCAAGCGTCGCTTCCTGTGCCGCAGGCAGACGGGCCGTGGTACCCGGGTTCCCAATGGCCCGACACATAGCTAGTAGCTAGATGGCTTCTTCTCACTCTTTGATCTTCAATACCATGTTTTCCTCGATGATCTTGGAATTCTATTTGATGTAATCTTCTTTTGTGGTGTGTTTATTGGGATCCGACGAATTGTGGGTTTATGATCAGATTATTCATGAGAAATATTTGAGTCTTCTCTGAACTCTTTTATTCATGATTGTTATAGCTTTGTATTTCACTCTGATCTATCCATTTGGTATGGCCAACTAGATTGATTTATCTTGCAATGGGAGAGGTGCTTTGTGATGGGTTCAATCTTGCGGTGTTCTATATCCCAGTGACAGAAAGGGACAAGACATGTATTTGTATTGTTGACTTTAAGGATAAAAAGATGGGGTTTAATCATATAGCTTGAGTTTACTTTGTCTACATCATGTCATCTTGCTTAAGGCGTTACTCTGTTTTACACTTAATACCCTAGATGCATGCTGGATAGCGGTCGATGGGTGGAGTAATAGTAGTAGATGCAGGCAGGAGTCGGTCTACTTGTCTCAGACATGATGCCTATATAAATGATCATTGGCTTGAATATCGTCATAACTATGCGCTTTTCTATCAATTGCCCAAGAGTAATTTGTTTACCCACCGTTTGCTATGTGTTCGAGAGAGAAGCCTCTAGTGAAAACTATGGCACCCGGGTCTACTTTTATCATATATTAAAATCCAAAAATACCTTGCTGCAATTTCTTTACTTTTATTTTCTTTTGCAATTTACTTTTCTATCTATCACTATCAGAATTAATCCTTGCAAGTGACCGCTAAGGGGATTGACAACCCTCTTATTTGCGTTGGGTGCAAGTGTTTGCTTTTGTGTGTGTAGGTACTGCTAACGAGGTTCTGTGGTTCTCCTACTGGATTGATAACCTTGGTTCTTAACTAAGGGAAATACTTATCTCTATTGTACTGCATCATCCTCTCCTCTTCGGGGAAATCCCAACGCAGTTCACAAGTAGCAGCAAGAATTTCTAGCGCCGTTGCCGGGGAGACATCACCAAAACCTATCAAGTACCTTCGCACAAACTATCATCTACTTGTTCTTATTTTCATTAGCCTTTTATTTGCATTTGCCTCTCATTTTCATCTCCCTCACTTCTAAAACAATTTTACGAAAACATAAAAATATTTTTATTTGCTTGTTTGCTAGTTTGCTTGCTCTGTCGCTATGTCTCAAGAGAACACAAAATTGTGTGACTTTTCCAATACTAATAATAATGATTTTATTAGTACTCCAATTGCTCCTCCAGCCACTAGTGCGGAGTCATGTGACATTAATGCTGCTTTGCTTAATCTTGTTATGAAAGAACAATTTTTTGGTAGTCCTAATGAAGATGATGCATCCCATCTTAATACTTTCGTTGAACTATGTGATACGCAAAAGAAGAAAGATGTGGATAATGATATTGTTTTATTGAAATTATTTCCGTTCTCACTACGAGATTGTGCTAAAACTTGGTTTTCGTCCTTGCCTCAAAATAGTATTTATTCTTGGGATAAGTGTAAGGATGCTTTTATTGCCAAGTATTTTCCTCCCGCTAAGATTATTTCTCTAAGAAATCAAATTATGAATTTTAAGCAACTTGAGCATGAACATGTTGCACAATCTTGGGAGAGAATGAAATTAATGATAAGAAATTGCCCCACTCATGGTTTAAGTGTATGGATGATCATTCAAAAAATTTATGCGGGACTAAACTTTGTTTCTAGAAATCTTCTAGACTCTGCTGCAGGTGGTACTTTTATGGAAATTACATTGGGAGACTCTACAAAAATCCTTGATAATATTATGACAAATTATTATCAATGGCACACCGAAAGAACTCCAACTGGTAAGAAGGTAAATTCTGTCGAAGAAATTAATACTTTGAGTGATAAGATGGATGGTCTTATGAAATTGGTTGCTAGTAAAAGTGCTCATATTGATCCTAATGATGTGCCATTGTCTACTTTGATTGAGCAAAATAATGATGCTTTTGATGTGAATTTCATTTCTAGAAATAATTTCAACAACAATACTTATAGGGGTAATTTCAATCCTAGGCCGTTTCCCGAAAATTCCTCTAATAATTATGGTAATTCATATAATAATAATAATAGGATACCCTCTGATCTTGAAAGTAACATTAAATAATTTATTAATTCTCAAAAGATTTTCAATGCTAAGGTAGAAGAAAAATTGAATAAAGTTGATGACATGCCTAAGAACACGGATAGAATTGCTCATGATGTTGAAACTCTCAAAATTAAAATTTTGCCACGCAAGCATGATATAAATGAGTCTACTAAAGCTATCTATGTCTCCATTAATTAAAGTAAAGAAAGAACCGCTAGGTTGAGAGCTAAGCGAGAATTCCTCGAAAAAGCTATTCCACCCAGTTTCTATCATAGTAATGATGAAGATATTAAAATGATTGGTGTCTCACCTATTGAATCCCTGTTTAGTAATATAAAACTTGATGAAAAAGGGACTGGAGATGAGTCAACTTTAGCTAGAAGGCGTCCCAATTATTTGGAGGGTGATGATCTTAATGATAAAAATGATAAAAGTGGGTTTCGAGAGGTCAAAACTTTAAATAGTGATCTACCCGCTGCTTTGGATTACAAGGACATTAATTATGATAATTTCTCTTTACTTGAATGTATTTCCTTGTTGCAATCCATGATTAATTCACCTAATGCCTATGAACAAAATAAAGCTTTCACTAAACATATTGTAGAAGCTATGATAAAAGCTCATGAAGAAAAGCTTGAGTTGGAAGTTTCAATTCGTAGAAAATTACATGATGAATGGGAACCTACTATCAAAGTTAAAATCAAAGATTATGAATGCAATTCTTTGTGTGATCTAGGTGCTAGCGACTCTACTATACCAAAATCTTTATGTGACGTGCTAGGTCTCACCGATATGGATGCTTGTTCCCTTAATTTCATCTAGCGGATTCCACCATTAAAAAACCATTGGGTAGAATAAATGATGTGCTTATTCTTTCAAATAGGAATTATGTGCCCGTGGATTTTATTGTGCTTGATATTGAATGCAATCCGTCTTGTCCTATAATACTTGGTAGGCCTTTCCTACGAACCATAGGTGCTATTATTGATATGAAATAAGGTAATATAAGATTTCAATTCCCATTAAAGAAAGGGATGGAACACTTCCCTAGAAAGAGAATTAAGCCACCATATGAATCTATTATGAGGGCCACCTATGTAATTAATTTGAAGGATGACAATACTTGAAACAATGCATTATGCCTAGCTAGGGGCATAAAACAATAGCGCATGTTGGGAGGCAACCCAATATTTATTTTTATTGCAAAATTTTATTTTCTTGTGTGACACAATTGTAGCCTTTGTTATGGTTGTGTTTTTATCATTTAATTAGTGTTTGTACCAAGTAATGCCTTTGGGATGATTTGGATGATAGTATAATTGATGCTGTTTGGAAAACAGAAAGTTTTGCGTCCAGTATTTGATTTTTAATTCTGTACTGGAGCGTCCAAAAAATCTGAACTTTTTACACCGTATTGGTACATGAATTTTTTACGTTGTCCTAACGTTTGAGAATTTTTGGAGTTACAGAAGTATGGATTTTAAATAGATCTTTACAGACTGTTCTGTTTTAGACAGATTCTGTTTTTGTTCATAGTTTGCTTATTTTGATGAATCTATGGATCTTATCGGGGGGTATGAGCCATGGGGAAGTTGGAGTACAGTAGCATTATGCCAATTTTAAATATGAATCAATTTGCAATAGTACCAAAAATTTAAGATTTATTTGTTATACTAATGGATCTCACGAGGTTTCTGTTGAGTTTTGTGTGCTGAAGTTTTCAAGTTTTGGGTGAGACTACGATGGATAAAGGAATAAGGAGAGGAAAGAGCCTAAGCTTGGGAATGCCCAAGGCACCCCAAGCTAATATTCAAGGAAGACTCATGCGTCTAATCTTGGGGATGCCCCGGATGGCATCCCCTCTTTCGTCTACAATCTATCGGTATATCACTTGGAGCTATATTTTTATTCATCACATGATATGTGTTTTACTTGGAGCGTCTTGTGCTATAGTTTGCTTGCTTTTGTATGCTTTTTAGTTTGCCACAATCATCTTTTCTGAACACACCTTTTTGAGAGGGACACACATTATTCGTGATTTGGTACAATACTCTATGTGCTTCACTTATACCTTTTGAGCTAGGCAGTTGCTCTAGTGCTTCACTTATAGCTTTTAGAGCACGACAGTGGTCATATTTTAAAGAAATAGTAGCACTCTCATGCTTCACTTATATCTTTTTGAGAGTCTAATAAATATCAATGGTAATATGCATGGGTTATGAATTTCGTCCTAATATGATAGGTATTCAAGAGGGATATAATAAAAACTTTCATGTAGATCACTGAATATGATAAGTTTGATTCCTTGCAATAGTTTTGCGATATTAAGATGGTAATATGTGGGAGGTGCTAGTAGATAATTGTGGTTTAGTAAGAATATTGGTGTTAAGGTTTGTGATTATTTTGCGTGGCGGTCAGGGGCGCGCGATGGTTAACTCCTACCAACCTCCCCCATAGGGGCATGCGTACTAGTACTTTGCTTCGAGGGCTAATAAACTTTCGCAATAAGTATGTGAGTTCTTTATGACTAATGTGAGTCCATGGATGATACACACTCTAACCTTTCCGCAATTTGCTAGCCTTTTCGGTACCGTGCATTGCCCTTTCTCACATCGAGAGTCGGTGCAAACTAAGCTTGGGGATGCCCCGGATGGCATTCCCTCTTTCGTCTACAATCTATCGGTATATCACTTGGAGCTATATTTTTATTCATCACATGATATGTGTTTTACTTGGAGCGTCTTGTGCTATAGTTTGCTTGCTTTTGTTTGGTTTTTAGTTTGCCACAATCATCTTTGCTGAACGCACCTTTTTGAGAGGGACACACATTATTCGTGATTTGGTAGAATACTCTATGTGCTTCACTTATATCTTTTGAGCTAGGCAGTTGCTCTAGTGCTTCACTTATAGCTTTTAGAGCACGGCGGTGGTTATATTTTAGGGATAATTAGATTTATGCCCCTAGTTGGCTCCCACTCGTCTGTTTTACCCCTAACTTCAGAAACTAACCTGTTCTGTACAAGCCACTTTGCAATTCTTATGCTTTTGCCATTTGACCCTTTGACCATCACTTTCAAAAAATCATAACAAATGCATACTAACTCAGAAAAATGCAAATAAGATATCAAAATGTTCAAAAAAACATCACCTATATGTGCATGTCATTTTCATTCTTAACAAAAGTGTTGGAAAGTCCTCATCTCAGTTTTAGCTCATATGATTTTAGCATGAATAGTACAATCTAAAAAAATTCAAAAATTTCTAAATTTTTTTGGTGGCAAACATTGACCAATGTTTTGAGTGCTTGCCAAGTTTCATAACAGAATGACATTCGTGGAAGTCATGGCAAAAAAACAAAAAATTGAAGCATTGATTTTATTTTTTTTGCCACGACTTCCTCGAATGTCATTCTGTTATGAAACTTGCCAAGCACTCAAAACATTGGTCAATGTTTGCCACCAAAAAAAATTAGAATTTTTTGAATTTTTTTAGATTGTACTGTTCATGCTAAGGTCATATGAGCTAAGACTGAGATGAGGACTTTCCAACACTTTTGTCAAGAATGAAAATGACATGCACATATAGGTGATGTTTTTGTGAACATTTTGATATATTATTTGCATTTTTCTGAGTTAGTATGATTTTTTTATGATTTTTTCAATGTGACGGTCAAAGGGTCAAAGGGCAAAAGCATAAGAATTGCAAAGTGGCTTGTACAGAACAGGTGAGTTTCTGAAGTTAGGGGTAAAACAGACGAGTGGGACACAACTAGGGGCATAAATATAATTATCCCTGATAATTATATTTATGCCCCTAGTTGTGTCCCACTCGTCTGTTTTACCCCTAACTTCAGAAACTCACCTGTTTTGTACAAGCCACCCTGATAATTATATTTATGACCCTAGTTGTGTCCCACTCGTCTGTTTTACACCTAACTTCAGAAACTCACCTGTTGTGTACAAGCCACTTTGCAATTCTTATGCTTTTGCCCTTCGACCCTTTGACCATTACTTTGAAAATTTCATAACAAATTCATATTAACTTAGAAAAATTCAAATAAGATATCAAAATGTTCAGAAAAACATCACCTATATGTGCATGTCATTTTCATTCTTGACAAAAGTGTTGGAAAGTCCCCATCTCAGTTTTAGCTCATATGATCTTAGCATGAACAGTAAAATCTAACAAAAAATCAAAAAAATCTAAATTTTTTGGGTGGCAAACATTGACCAATGTTTTGAGTGCTTGCCAAGTTTCATAAGGGAATGACATTCGTGGAAGTCGTGGCAAAAAAAGTAAAATCAATGCTCCAAAATTTCCTTTTTTACGACTTCCACGAATGGCATTCCATTATGAAACTTGGCAAGCACTCAAAACATTGGTCAATGTTTGCCGCCAAAAAAAATTAGAATTTTTTCATTTTTTTTCATTTACTGTTCATGCTAAGATCATATGAGCTAAAACTAAGATGGGGACTTTCCATCACTTTTGTGAAGAATGAAAATGACTTGCACATATAGGTGATGTTTTTCTGAACATTTTGATATCTTATTTGAATTTTTCTGAGTTAGTATGAATTTGTTATGAATTTTTCAAAGTGACTGTCAAAGGGTCAAAGGGCAAAAGCATAAGAATTGCAAAGTGGCTAGGACTGAACAGGTGAGTTTCCAAAATTAGGGGTAAAACACACGAGTGGGACACAACTAGGGGCATAAAACTAATTATCCCTATATTTTAAAGAAATAGTTGCACTCTCATGCTTCACTTATATCTTTTTGATAGTCTAATAAATAGCAATGGTAATATGCATGGGTTATGAATTTGGTCCTAATATGATAGGTATTCGAGAGGGATATAATAAGAATTTTCATGTAGATCACTGAATATGATAAGTTTGATTCCTTGCAATAGTTTTGCGATATTAAGATGGTAATATGTGGGAGGTGCTAGTAGATAATTATGGTTTAGTAAGAATATTGGTGTTAAGGTTTGTGATTCCCAAAGCATGCACGTATGGTATGTCGTTATTCTAAGAAGTTGGAGCATGATTTATTCTTGATTGTCTTCCTTTGCGTGGCGGTCAGGGGCGCGCGATGGTTAACTCCTACCAACCTCCCCCATAGGGGCATGCATAGTAATACTTTGCTTCGAGGGCTAATAAACTTTCGCAATAAGTATGTGAGTTCTTTATGACTAATGTGAGTCCATGGATTATACGCACTCTCACCTTTCCGCAATTTGCTAGCCTCTTCGGTATCATACATTGCCCTTTATCACATCGAGAGTCGGTGCAAACTTCGCCGGTGCATCCAAACCCCGTGATATGATACGATCTATCACACATAAGCCTCCTTATATCTTCCTCAAAATAGCCCCCATACCTACCTATTATGGCATTTCCATAGCCATTCCGAAATATATTGCCATGCAACTTCCACCGTTCTTTTTATATGACACACATCATCATTGTCATATTGCTTTGCATGATCATATAGCTGACATAGTATTTTTGGCACAGCCACCGTTCATCATTTTCATACATGTTACGCTAGTATCATTGCACATCCTAGTACCCTGCCAGAGGCATTCATATAGTCATATTTGTTCTAGTATCGAGTTGTAATTTTTGAGTTGTAAGTAAATAGAAGTGTGATGATCATCATTATTAGAGCATTGTCCCAGTGAGGAGATCAAAAAAAAGAGGCCAAAAAGAGCCCAGTGAAAAAAAAAGTAAAAAACAAGAGAGAAAAAGAGAGAAGGGGCAGTGTTACTATCTTTTTCCATGCTTGTGCTTCAAAGTAGCACCATGTTTTTCATATAGAGAGTCTCCTATGATGTCACTTTCATATACTAGTGGGAATTTTTTATTATAGAACTTGGCTTGTATATTCCGATGATGGGCTTCCTCAAATGCCCGAGGTCTTCATGAGCAAGCAAGTTGGATGCACACCCACTTAGTTTTTATTTTGAGCTTTCATACACTTATAGCTCTTAGTGCATCCGTTGCATGGCAATCCCTACTCCTCGCATTGACATCAATTGATGGGCATCTCCATAGCCCGTTGATTAGCCTCATCGATGTAAGACTATCTTATTTTTTTGACTTCCCCTTATTAATCTCTATCATCATTCTATTCCACCCATAGTGCTATATCCATGGCTTGCGCTCATGTATTGCGTGGGGGTTGAAAAAGCTGAAGCGTGTTAAAAAGTATGAACCAATTGCTTGATTGTCTCCGGGGTTGTGCATGATAAATACTTTATGTTAAGAAGATGGAGCATGACAGGATTATATGATTTTGTAGGGATAACTTTCTTTAGCATTTTTATTTTGAAAGGCATGATTCTTTGTTAGTATGCTTGAGTATTGATGTCTTTATATCAAATTATAGACTATTGCTTTGAATCATTCGGATCTTAATATTCATACCGTAAAATAGAATTACATGATGCAACATGTTAGGTAGCATTCCACATCAAAAATTCTGTTTTTATCATTTACCTACTCGAGAATGAGCAGGAATTATGCTTGGGGATGCTTGATATGTCTCCAATGTATCTATAATCTTTTATTGTTCCATGCTATTATAGTATCAATCTTGGATGTTTTATATGCAATTATATATCATTTTTTGGGACTAACCTATTAACCTAGTGCCCAGGGCCAGTTGCTGTTTTTTGCCTGTTTTTGCCTTTTCAGAAAATCATTATCAAACGGAGTCCAAATGAAGAAAATACTTTGGATTAATTTTTTCTGGACCAGAAGGGACCCTAGAAGCTTCAGGAGAAGACCAGAGGAGTCACAAGGGAGCGACAAGCCCGGAGGGCGCGCCCCTCAGGCTTGTGGGCTCCTCGTGGCACAACTTGACCTAATTCCAGCTCTATAAATTCCAAAATATTCCCACTATACCAAAAAGACAGAAGAGAAAACCTTTCCGGCGCCGCAAGTCTCTGTTCTTCCGCGATCCCATCTCGAGGCCTTTTCCGGTACTCTACCGGAGGGGGAATCGATCACGGAGGGCTTCTACATCAACCTTGCTACCCTTCCGATGATGGGTGAGTAGTTTACCACAGACCTACGGGTCCAGAGCTAGTAGCTAGATGGCTTCTTCTCTCTCTTTGATCTTAAATACCATGTTCTCCTCGATGATCTTGGAGTTCTATTCGATGTAATGTTCTTTTGCGGTGTGTTTGTTGGGATCCGATGAATTGTGGGTTTATGATCAGATTGTTCATGAGAAATATTTGAGTTTTATATGACCTCTTTTATGCATGATTGTTATAGCTTTGTATTTCTCTCCGATCTATCCGTTTGGTTTGCCTAACTAGATTGATTTATCTTCCAATGGGAGAGGTGCTTTGTGATGGGTTCAATCTTGCGGTGTTCTATATCCCAGTGACAGAAAGGGACAAGACACATATTTGTATTGTTGCCATTAAGGATAAAAAGATGGGGTTTAATCATATTGCTTTAGTTTGCTTTGTCTACATCATGTCATCTTGCTTAAGGCGAACTCTGTTTTACACTTAATACCCAAGATGCATGCTGGATAGTGGTCGATGGGTGGAGTAATAGTCGTAGATGCAGGCAGGAGTCGGTCTACTTGTCTCGGACGTGATGCCTATATACATGATCATTGCCTTGAATATCATCATAACTATGCGCATTTCTATCAATTGCCCAACAGTAATTTGTTTACTCACCGTATGCTATGTGTTCAAGAGAGAATCCTCGAGTGAAAACTATGGCCCCCGGGTCTAGTTTTATCATATATTAAAATCCAAAAATACCTTGGTGCAATTTATTTTCTTTTATTTTCTTTTGCAATTTACTTTTCTATCTATCACCATCAGAATTAATCCTTGCAGCTGACCGCTTAGGGGATTGACAACCCTCTTATTTGCGTTGGGTGTAAGTGTTTGCTTTTGTGTGTGTAGGTGCTGCTAACGAGGTTCTTTGTGGTTCTCCCTCTGGAATGATAACCTTGGTTCTTAACTGAGCGAAATACTTATCTCTACTGTACTGCATAATCCTCTCCTCTTCAGGGAAATCCCAACGCAGTAGCATGCTCTGGGGCTGGGTCCTAGCGACGTTGAGCATGATAGCATGTAAAAAGGAAAGACATGCCTCACGAAGATGCCTCACGAGGAGCAGAAATCGCAACAAGCGTTAAGTACTTAGCATGATTACAAAAGCAATGTTTTCATGCCCCCATGAGGCTACACCTACTCTAATACAGGATAACAGAAAGGATGGGAGCCTAAGCGGATGAGGCACTGTTGCCGCCATCGTCGTCGTCGTCACCGTCGTCGCCGCCATCGCCAACCTCGCCGAAGCTCTCGCTGCTGTGAGAGAACTTTTGGACCAAGGCCTCCACATGCTCCTGCACCTCCTTCTTGAGCCCATCGCGAAGCTCCGGCGGGACAGGGCTCATCACCCTATCGAAGTTGAAGGCGGCGTCGGCGCGGAAGAGGTTGCTAAAGACCCACATCACCGCCTGGCTCAGGAGGTCGCGGCACTCCTCCTCGATGATGTCGTCCATCCACGCAGCTCCATCCTCCACCCTCTTCACGAGCTTGGTGAAGAAGTCCAGGTAGCTGGCGTCGTCATCTTAAGGGGGTCCTCAAGCCTCTCGACGGCGAAGCTGGAAGGGGCAGCGCGAGCATGGTGCGCAAGGGCGTGGAACATCTTTGCGCGCTCATGCTGCCGCCCCTATGCCCGGGACACCTCGTCCTTGGCCTTCTCGACGACCTTGGAAATGCTGCCCACCTGCGCCTGCAGGGACGCTAGCTCCCCCTCGGTGTCTGCCTTGGCCGTCAGCGCGAGCCGCCGGGCGGCCTCCACCTCCTGCACCTGCTTCTTGAGGCAAGAGACCTCATCCTTGAGGTCGCCCTGTTTCATGGTGAAGCGATCCTCTTGAAGCTTTAGCTTCTGGATGTAGTCCTTGGCGAGCATCGCACGCTCGTTTTTGGACTTCGCGTCAGCATCCGCCTGGATCTTCTTCTTCTTTTCCGCCAGCTGTGCGTTGTCTTTGGTGAGGTGGTCATTGTAGGAGGCTTGGGCAGCGGCTACCTTGCGGTCGAGCGTCACCAGGCGCTCGCGTTTGGTCTCCTGCTCGGTCACTGTCCACGCGAGCTCCTGCTCCTGGATCTCGGTGTCCCCCTCGTGGAGCACAAGGGCCTCCTCGCGATTGGCGAGCTCGCCCTCGCGGGAGGCAAGCTGCCCCTCACGGGATGCAATGGCGTCCTCCCGCGCCTGGAGCCCTTGCTCCTGGGCGACGGCCTGCTCCTGGAGCACCTTCATGGCCTCCTCGGCGTCCCTGGCGGCGCTCTCCAAGAGCTCCTTGGCGTTCTGGGCGGACTTCTCGCACCGCTCCCGTGCGGCGGCCTCTGTCCGGCGTCCAAATTTGATGGCCACTTCGAGCTGGCGCCACCCCTCCGCGAGGCGAGACTCCTCTGGCTGGAGGTCCTGCTCAAGTGCGTCAAGGGCCGCCCTGGTGCTCTACAAGATCCCACACTTGAGCACCGCGCTGTTGCTCACTAGCTGCAGGGCCCAACCGGTGTGAGCGTTGGCAACGCCCTCCACCGCCATGCCTGCGTGGGCCTGGCATCAGACCCCCTCCGGGCTCCCGTGTCCACACTCTCTGTGGGGGCCGCGTCCCCTGTCAAGCACGGGGGGCTCCCCGCGGTCTCCTCCTCGGCTTACTGCGCCGGCGTGCGCTGCGGGCTTGTCATGCCCGAGCCAGGACCTGGTGCACAGGCGATCGCCGGGGGCTCGCTATAGCCCCCTCACTGATATCAGCCTTCTTTGCGGGTGTGGAGCTCTCCAGAGGAGTCGGCTCTTCAGCATCCTCCATCACCACGTCACCTCCCCCGCCAGGCGCCTCTGGCGGCATGGCCCCTCGTCCGGAGGCCTTCTCCCGAGGCTCGCTCTCCCCAGCTGGGGGAGGCAGCTTCTCACGTGGCTCAGCAGGAGCCGCATGCCCTTCCTTCACCTTCACATGCCTTGTCTCGGCTTCAGGGTGGCGGATGGCCTCCTCGTGCCCCTCGGCGCCCACGGTGGATGCCGTGGTCCCTGTCGAATTGGGGGCCTTCCTCTTCTTTCGCCCAGGCTCCCTGCATGGCGCAAGGGCTCAGCCCGGGCCTCGGGAGGCAGAAAGGAAAATTCAAAGTTAAAGAACAAGACAAAAGGACTCACTCGTCGTTGGGGACCTAGCGCCTCTTCTTCAGCTTCGGTGGCGGGCGGCTGCCACTATCGCTCCCGCGAGGCTCGCTCGTGCGCGGGGCCTGCTGGTGTCCTCTTCCGCTGAGCCAGTGCCGGTCTTCTCCGTGAGATGCTCGGCAGCCTCACTGCCAGTGCCGATCTTCTCTGTGAGGGGCTCGGCGGCCTCGCCGTCGGTGCCGGTCTTCTCCGTGAGGGGCTCGGCGTTCTCAGCGTCGGTGCCTCCTCCATCCCCCATCCTCGCGGGCCAGGAGGGCACGACTATGAACCGGTCGTCGTTGTCATTGTCTTCATCATCGCTGAGGTCGGCTAGCAACTGGCGGCTGGTTCACGGGGCCGCCCCACCATCGCTCTCCTCCTCGGCGCTTGCTGAGGCCTCGGCGTCGTCGCGGCCGCCTGAGCCAGGCACAACCAGGAGGGAGTTATCGTGAGTCCCCTCATGGCCCTCAGGGACCATCCCCCACTAGTCGAACCGCGGCATCTCCTTGGCCATCTTGTCCCTCTTGGTGTAGCGGTACAGCGGGTATGCGGCTTCAGGCAGGTTCCCCACCTCTTTAGTGAAAAAGATCTTCATGACCTCGTCCATCACCGGGCTTGTGAGGTTGTCGATGCTCAGCCTCATCAGGTCTTCGGGGATGGTGCAGGACCATACTGGGCGCGAGCGCTTCTGGAGGGGGACAATGCACCGGCACACGAACTCCTTGGCGACCATCGCCCACGTAAGCTTCGCGGCCTGCAGGTCTTTCATCCACTCCACGAGCGGCGCCAGCCTCTCGTCGGCGAGCTTTGCATGCTCCCATCCGCAGCTCTTCATGGCGGGGGCGGCTAGCATCAGCAGGAGGGGGCTGAACTGGCCTGCGTCCATGTAGATCCAACGCGCCCAGTAGCCCTCCACCTTGTTCGTGATCTTCATGGGGATGATGTGGCCCGCCATGCCGTCGGCGATGCGGAACGAGACGCATCCCGAGGGCTGGTTCATCGCGGACATCCCCAAGCTATAGAAGGTGCGGAAGAGCACCACTGGGGCATCACGCCCAGGAAACCCTCGCAGAGGTAGGCGAAGATGGCAAGGAGGAGGACGGAGTTGGGTTGAAGGTGGAGAGCATGGATCTGGTAGTGGGCGAGGATGGCGCAGAAGAAGTCGGAGAAGGGAGGTACCAGGCCGGCGAAGATGGTGTGGATGAAGAAGGGGAAGGTCGACGCCTCCAGGTCATGATTCGCGCACAAGGCCGGCCAGATCTTCATGGCCTGCCACTCGTTGTGGTCACAGGCCGTAATGGGGCGCACCTTGTCCAACCCCTCCTCATTGAGGATGTTGGACCTCAACAGGGTCGGCTCCAAATCCGTCGTGGCCGAAGCCGCCGCCTTGACTTTCTTGCTGGCAGGAGCCATGGATGCAAGGAAAGCTTGGGAGTGAGAGAAGGATCACAAGGAGCAGGGCACAAGGGAGGTGAATGGAGCAGAGGAAGGCAATGATGGTGCAGCACCCCATGCGGGTCAGTTTTATGGTAGGGCGAGCAGTTATCGAGGTGTCGTGGGGGGAGTGGAGGCACCCACGTCCTGTCGTGCCACCACGCGCCCCTACTTGCGCCCGACAGTCTACTTCGGCCCCGCACCGTTTCGTTCCTGTCGGGGCCGGATTTCCAGGATATAAAATCCCAGAAACAACCCCTCGTGTCACCACCAGCCCCAAGATCATTTTTACTAGTGGACACGTCCTTGATACAGATTACCAAGCAATTACAAGAATTGGATACAAGACCATAAAGGTGTAATGATACAACAAAGATTTCTAACGGCGGATGGCGGAAGCGGGTAGCGGATCTCCAATTCTGGTGGAAACTCCAATCCCACAAGAATGGTTGACCGAGATAACTCCTATCTCGTGTGGCTGCTATCTTAGGCTCCTAGTCCGCATGGACGTCGTTGTAGTACTCCTCGTTGCAATGCTGACCTGGCCAATTAAATAGCCAGGGACAAGCCAGTGAATACGTTTAAATGTACTCGCAAACATTATGAACAAAAGATATACCGAATGTAATAGAGTGCATATAATCATGATGAATTAATTTATATGCATATGCTGACCGATATTAAAGCATGATATGATAAATATTAATACGGTGCAGAAGAATAAATATACTATTCTAGTAATAAACCAAGAAAATTAAATTGAACATCGGGCGCTGGACCACCCGAGGAATTCCAAGAAAATGTCAAACGGGTGTCTGAAAGCGACGCCTTGAGAGGTCTTGAAAAGAAATGCCAAACGGGTGTCTAAAAGCGACGCCTTGAGAGGTCTTGAAAAGAAATGCCAAACAGGTGTCTAAAAGTGATGCCTCAAGAGGTCTTGAAAAGAAATGCCAAACGGGTGTCTAAAAGTGATGCCTCGAGAGGTCTTGAAAAGAAATGCCAAACGGGTGTCTAAAAGCGACGCCTCGAGAGGTCTTGAAAAGAAATGCCAAACGGGTGTCTAAAAGCAACGCCTCGAGAGGTCTTGAAAAGAAATGCCAAACGGGTGTCTAAAAGCGACGCCTCGAGAGGTCTTGAAAAGAAATGAGTATCCAGGTGGACTAGCCATCCCATGTGATAACCAGAAAAATAGAAATGAGTATCCAAGTGGACTAGCCATCCCAAGTGATACCCAGAAAAATAGAAATGAGTATCCAGGTGGACTAGCCATCCCAAGTGATACTCAGAAAAGCAAATAAAACTGGGTATCCAGGTGGACTAGCCATACCAAGAGATACTCAGTGATTTCACATAGAAGAAAAGGTTAGTCCACAATAATACTCATGTTAACAATAATATTCATGATAGCAATAATATTCATGATAGCATCAGTAATGGCAATAATTATCCTACAAAAATGAATCATGATCAATTTAATTATTTCCTCCGGAGACCGACACTTGACCAACCCAGACTGTAGTCCTTAACCGCGGACACGGCTATTCGAATAGGTATAACTCTGCAGAGGGTGTACTCTTTACCCACAAGTAAAGGATTTATTTAGCCAGCACCGAGACGCTGACTAATTCCCATTACGGCCTTTGGGTTGAAAACACACCTGACCCGCACACACCAGATTAACTTACCAAAGCCAGGAATCACCCAAGGCAATGATAAGTAAAACTATAAGTGGGAAGACTTCTCACCTCCAATAGCATGGGATCACAATATTTATACCGCGCCCAAACAGGGGTGCTACCCCTCTCCGGCTACAACTGGAGACACCCATGTCCCCAGACCAAGTGACATGCCTACCATGGGCCAATGGTACCTTTACTATGGCCTCTCTATATTGTGTGTGCATGGAAAGGGGTTAACTACTTACTGAACCATACCCTGCCTGTGGCAGGGACAAGTGGCAGCATGAAACAAGTATGGGGGTTACTGGAACAAGACTCGATCTACAGTCGACCTAGGAGGTTCAAGTTTTCCTGCGGTGGTTAGCACAATATATTTCCTTGGTAGTACCCAACAGGGTCACCAACTGGCATGTCCCAGCATGCCCTCACTGATCATTCTCGTCTCAACGAGAATTTAGTCTCACGGTCACTTTTCTCGTGACTGATTCTTTCCTGCAGATTAGCCCGGACCAACATAGGCATATGTGACACGTGAAAATAACCATATTCACTC
Organism: Elymus sibiricus; assembly: GCA_039707655.1. Classification (NCBI taxonomy): domain Eukaryota; kingdom Viridiplantae; phylum Streptophyta; class Magnoliopsida; order Poales; family Poaceae; genus Elymus; species Elymus sibiricus. Next base: position 208,142,819 of record CM077674.1, read on the forward strand.
ATACTTCATGTGTAAATGAAGATGAAATATTATCAGGAGATCATGCATGTATAGCTAGCAATATGCAAAATTTTATTTGAATTCAACATATTCGTGATTCAATTATTCTAGCAACAATCATCTATGCATTAAGCATATCAAATGTTCAAGATGCTTGCCTTGAGCATGCAGAACTGTTGGGCGCACTCCAAAACTTTGAAAATTTTATCTTCCCTCCATTTCCTGATGGGCTGGCAAAAATGCGCCCTAGGCGCTTTTTAGCCGTAAAGCACCACTGGGCCGGGCCCAGTGCTACTTGTGAGCTGAGTTGGTAATTCCCTGAAGAGGAAGGGAGATGCAGTACAGTAGAGATAAGTATTTCCCTCAGTTATGAAACCAAGGTTATCAATCCAGTAGCAGAATCACGCAACACCTTGTTAGCAGCACCTGCGCACAAAACAACAAATCCTTGCACCCAACGCAAACAAGGGGTTATCAATCCCTCGGCGGTTAATTGCAAGATTAAATTGTATGTGATAGATAGATAGATTGAACTAAAATATAAAATAAAGTAAATAAAGAAAAAGTGCAGCAAGGTATTTTTAGGGTTTTTAATATAAGATTTAGATAGACCCGGGGGCCATAGTTTTCACTAGAGGCTTCTCTCAACAAAATAGCATACGGTGGGTTAACAAATTACTGTTGGGCAATTGATAGAAAAGCAAATAATCATGATGATATCGAAGGAAATGATCATGTATATAGGCATCACGTCCGAGACAAGTAGACCGATTCCTGCCTACATCTACTACTATTACTCCACACATCGACCGCTATCCAGCATGCATTTACTGTATTAAGTCCATAAAGAACGGAGTAACGCCTTAAGCAAGATGACATGATGTAGACAAAGTAAACTCACGCATGAATAAACCCCATATTTTTACCCTTAATAGCAACGATACATACATGTCATGTCCCTTTCTGTCACTGGGATTGAGCATCGCAAGATCGAACCCATTACAAAGCACCTCTTCCCATGGCAAGATAAATCAATCTAGTTGGCCAAACCAAATCAATAGATCGGAGAAGAAATACAAAGCTATAATAATCATGCATAAAAGAGTTTAGAGAAAACTCAAATAATATTCATGGATAATCTGATCATAAACTCACAATTCATCGGATCCCAACAAACACACCGCAAAAAGTGATTACATTGGATAGAACTCCAAGAACATCGAGGAGAACATTGTATTGAAGATCAAAAATAGAGAAGAAGCCATCTAGCTACTAACTATGGACCCGAAGGTCTGTGGTAAACTACTCACGCATCATCGGAAAGGCAGCCAGGTTGATGTAGAGCCCCTCCATGATCGATTCGCTCTCCGGCGGAGTACCGGAAAAGGCCTCCAGATGGGATCTCTCGAGAACAGAAGCTTGCGGTGGCGAAAAAAGTATTTCGTGGACTCCTCTATTGGTTTCCCGATTTTACAGAATTTATAGTGGTGTAATTAGGTCAAACGGAGCTGTGTGGGCCCCACGAGCCACCAGGGCGCGCCACCCCCCCCAGGGGCGCGCCCTGGTGCCTCATGGGCCACTGCTTCATCTTCTGGCCCTCTCCCGAAGCTTCCAGTACTTGTTATGCCGACAAAAAAAAACTCCAAAAAGTTCTGTGGCATTTGGACTTCGTTTGGTACTGATATTCTGGAAAACCAAAAACAGGCAAAAAGCAGCAACTGGCACTGGGCACTAAGTTAATAGGTTATTCCCAAAAAATGATATATAATTGTTGTAAATGTATATAAAAACATCCAAGATTGCTAATATAATAGCATGGAACAATCAAAAATTATAGATACGTTCTAGACGTATCAGCATCCCCAAGCTTAATTCCTGCTCGTCCTCGAGTAGGTAAATGATAAAAATAGAATTTTTGATGTGGAATGCTACCTATCATATTCATCATATTCTTTTCTTTGTAGCATGGACATTTGGACTTGAATGATTCAAAGCAATAGTCTATAGTTTGACATGAAGATATAAATACTCAAGCATACTAACAAGCAACCATGTCTTTCAAAATATCAACGCTAAAGAAAGTTATCCCTAGCCCATTATGCTCAATCATTGATCCATTCATGAAACACACTCAATATTAGCTACACATAGTGCACAAGTATGACAATAATGCTCTCTAGTTGGTGCTTTATAAGAGAAGGTGGAGACTCAAAATAAAAATAAAAATTGCATACAAGTAAATAGATAGGCCCTTCATAGAGGGAAGCAGAGATTTGCAAATGTGCCAGAGCTCAAAGCTTAAATTAGAGAGATAAAAATATTTTGAGAGGCATGCTTTTCCTGTCAACGAAAACGACCGAGAACTCCCAATATCTTCCATGCTAGACACATCATAGGCGGTTCCCAAACAGAAAGTAAAGTTTATTTCCTTTCCACCATTCTTTCACAATCCATGGCTAGCCGTATCCACGGGTACCCTCTATACCAACACTTTCCAAGGAATTTTGTTGTTATTAATTTTTGATTTCATTGTGGGACTGGGCATCCGTATTACCAGCCACTCTCTTGTGCAATGACAAGTGAATAAACACTCATCGTGAGAATAACACACCTAGCATGGAAAATATTGGCCACCCCCTACCGCTTCATGAGCGGTACGGGCACACAAAATGGAAAAATTATTTTGAAAATTAGAGTTGGCACACGCAAATTTACCTGGAACGGCATGGAAATACCGCATATAGGTAGATATGGTGGACTCATTTGGCACAAGTTGGGTTTAAGGAGTTTGGATGCACAAGCAGTATTTCCGCTTAGTACAAATGAAGGCTAGCAAATAGATTGAGAAGCAACCAACCAAAAAGCGAAAATGGTCATAAACATGCATTGAACATAACTAACACCGAATAATGCACCATAAGTAGGATATAATTTCGTTGCATAACTATTGACTTAATGTGCATGCATAGGGAATCACAAACCTTAACACTAATATTCTTACTAAATCACAATTACTCACTAACATGACTCACATATTATCATCTCATATCGCAAAACTATTTCAAGGAATCACACTTATCATATCCAATGATCTATATGAAAGTTTTTATTATATCCCTCTTGAATATTCATCACTTTGGGACCAAATTCATATCTTGTGCAAATTACCATTACTATTTTCAAATCTTAAAAACATATAAGTGAAGCATCAGAGTGCATATATTTCTCAAAATATAGCCACCGTCGTGCTCAAAAAGATTGAAGTGAAGCACTACAGCAACTGCCTAGCTCAAAAAATTTAAGTGAAGCACATAGAGTATTTTAACAAATCATGATGAACGTGTGGCTCTCTCAAATAGGTGTATCCAGCAAGGATGATTGTGAAAAACTAAAAAGCAAACAAAGCAAAGAGTCATATAATACACGATGCTCCAAGCAAAACACATATCATGTGACGAATAAAAATATAGCTCCAAGTAAAATTACCGATGGTTGGTAGAAGAAAGAGGGGATGCCTTCCGGGGCATCCCCAAGCTTAGACGCTTGAATCTTCCTTGAATATTACCTTCGGGTGCCTTGGGCATCCCCAAGTTTAGGCTCTTGCCACTCCTTATGCCTTCATCCATCGTGATCTCACCCAATCAATCGCACAAAACTCAAGAAAACAAAACAAATCTTTACTTTAAGTACTGTTGCAAACCCATTCATATTTTATTTTTGCATTATACCTACTGTATTCTAACTTCTCCATGGCTTATACCCCCCGATACAATCCATAGTTTCATCAAAACAAGCAAGCAGTGCATCAAAAACAGAATCTGTCAAAAACAGAACAGTCTGTAGAGATCTATTTAAAAGCTATACTTCTGTAACTCCAAAAATTATGAAAAATTAGGACAACGTGGACAATTCATATACCAATACTGTGTAAACATTTAAGATTTTTCTGACACTCCAGTACAGAACCAAAATTCCGGCACTGGACGCAAAACTTTCTGTTTTCCAAACAACATCAATTATACTATCTTCCAAATCATCCCAAAGGTTTTACTTGGCACAAACACTAATTAAAACATAAAAACTCAATCATAACAAAATCTATAATTATGCAAACACTCAAGAACAGTAGGTAAAAGTAAAAATTTATTTTATTCATTGGGTTGCCTCCCAACAAGCTCTTTCTTTATAGCCATTAAGATAGGCTTGAGATTTCCATGATGCTCTCATGAAAGATAAGAATTGAAACACAAAGAGAGCATCATAAAACATGTGACAAACACATTTAAGTCTAATATACTTCCTATGCATCGGCATTTTATAAGCAAACAAATTATCAAGACAAGCAATATCTAGCATATGCAAATAGGAAGAATGAAACATGAAGATTTCTACAACCATATTTTCCTCTCTCATAATAATTATATGTAGGATCATAATCAAACTCAACAATATAGCTATCATAAACAATATTCTCTCTATGATCCACATGCATAAAAAATTTATAATCTTCCAAAATAGTGGGATTAACATCAACTAAAGTCATGACCTCTCCAAACCCACTTTCATAAAAAAATTCATAAGATTGAACACTCTCCGAATATGTGGGATTATTTTTACTTAAAGTTGACACTCTTCCAAACCCACTTTCAACATTATTGCAATCATTATTATCAATATCATATGCATCATGAGGCTTAAATAAATTTTCAAGATCATAAGAAGCATCACCCCAATCATGATCATTACAATAAATAGTGGACATAACAAAATTATCATCCCCAAGCTTGTGGTTTTGCATATAATTAGAACAATTGACATTAATAGAATTTATAATAACATCATTGCAATCATGCTTTTCATTCAAGGAGCTATCATGAATCACTTTATAAACTTCTTCTTTTAGCACTTCATCACAATTTTCAGATTCATGATTTTCAAGCAAAACTTCATAGAGATAATCAAGTGCACTCAACTCACTAGCAATTTGTTCATCATAATTGGTTCTTTTGAAAAGATTAGCTAGTGGATGAGGATCCATATCAATAGATTTTTAGCAAGTGAAGATGCAAGCAAATAGAAGGCACATGGCAACACAAGCAAAGATAGAACACAAAATATTTTTGTATATTTTTTTGTGAAATTGTTTTAGAAGTGGGGGAGATGAAAATGAGAGGCAAAGGCAAATAAATGCAAGGAGATGAAACTTTTATGCGTAGGTACCTGATAGATGTTGATGATGTCTCCCCGGCAATGGCGCCAGAAATTCTTCCTGCTACTTGTGAGCTGCGTTGGTAATTCCCTGAAGAGGAAGGGAGATACAGTACAGTAGAGATAAGTATTTCCCTCAGTTATGAAACCAAGGTTATCAATCCAGTAGGAGAATCATGCAACACCTCGTTAGCAGCACCTGCACACAAAACAACAAATCCTTGCACCCAACGCATACAAGGGGTTGTCAATCCCTCTGCGGTTAATTGCAAGATTATATTGTATGTGATAGATAGATAGATTGAACTAAAATATAAAATAAAGTAAATAAAGAAAAAGTGCAGCAAGGTATTTTTAGAGTTTTTAATATAAGATTTAGATAGACCCGGGGGCCATAGTTTTCACTAGAGGCTTCTCTCAAGAAAATAGCATACGGTGGGTAAACAAATTACTGTTGGGCAATTGATAGAAAAGAAAATAATCATGACGATATCCAAGGCAATGATCATGTATATAGGCATCACGTCCGAGACAAGTAGACCGACTCCTGCCTGCATCTACTACTATTACTCCACACATCGACCGCTATCCAGCATGCATCTAGTGTATTAAGTCCATAAAGAACGGAGTAACGTGATACGTCTCCATCATATCTACTTTTTCAAACACTTTTGCTCTTGTTTTGGCCCCTATTTTGCATGATTTGAATGGAACTAACCCGGACTGACACTGTTTTCAGCAGAACTACCATGGTGTTGTTTTTTGTGCAGAAATAAAAGTTCTAGGAATTGGATGAAACTTTTTGGAGATTTTTTATGGAATAAATAAAAAATACTGAAACCAAGACCCACTGGAGGGGGCCACCCAGTGCCCACGAGGCACCAGGGCGCGCCAGCCCCCCTCCCCCCCCCCCCCCAGGCGCGCCCTGGTGGCTCGTGGGGCCCACGTGGCTCCGTTGACCCTAATCTCTGGCCTATAAATATACAATTCCAGAGAAAAAAATAAGAGAGGAAGTTTTATTGCGTTTCACGATACGGAGCCGCTGCCACCTCCTGTTCTTCATCGGGAGGCTAGATCTGGAGTCCGTTTGGGGCTCCGGAGAGGGGGATCTTCCGACATCGTCATCATCAACCATGCTTCATCACCAATTTCATGATGCTCACCGCCGGGAGTGAGTAATTCCTTCGTAGGCTTGCTGGACGGTGATCAGTTGGATGAGATTTATCATGTAATCGAGTTAGTTTTGTTAGGGCTTGATCCCTAGTACCCACTATGTTCTGAGATTGATGTTGCTATGACTTTGCTATGCTTAATGTTTGTCACTAGGGACCGAGTGCCATGATTTCAGAGCTGAACCCTTTATGTTTTCATGAATATATTTGTGTTCTTGATCCGATCTTGCAAGTTATACGCACTTGCGACATGTTATGATCCGCATACCCCAAGGTGACAATAATTGGGATTCTTTCCGGTGATTGCCGTAGTGTGAGGAGTTCATGTATTCACTATGTGTTAATGCTTTGTTCCAGTTCTCTATTAAAAGCAGGCCTTAATATCCCTTAGTTTCCTTATGGACCCCGCTGCCACAGGAGGGTAGGACAAAAGATGTCATGCAAGTTCTTATCGCTAGCACGTATGACTATATACGGAATACATGCCTACATTACATTGATGAATTGGAGCTATTTCTATGTCGCCCTAGGTTATGACTGTTACATGATGAATGTTATCCAACATAATCACCGATCCAATGCCTACGAGTTTTTCACATATTGTTCTTGCTAAAGTTACTACTGTTGCTATTGCCATCACAATTACTATTACTATTGCTGCTATTGTTACCGTTACTATTATTGCTACTACTATCAAACTATCATACTACTATGCTACTGATCACTCTGCTGCAGATATTTAGTCTCCAGGTGTGGTTGAATTGACAACTCAACTACTAATAGTTGCAAATATTCTTTAGTTCCCCTTGTGTCGAATCAATAAATTTGGGTTGAATACTCTAACGTCGAAAACTATTGCGAGCCCCTATACTTGTGGGTTGTCAAGACCTTTTTCTAGCGCCGTTGCCGGGGAGCATAGCTTTATTTGCTGAGTCACATGGGATTTATATCTGTTGATCACTATGAAGAATCTGAAAGACGCTAAGACCAAGATCGTTCCCTCTAAGACGAGGGGAGGTAAGGAACTGCCATCTAGCTCTGCACTTGATTCACCTTCTGTTTTGAGTATGCTTGCAACACCACCACATGTTATTAATTCTGATATGTCGCAAGTTATTGATGATACCACTTCTGCTATGAATGATACTCATGATGATGCTAGTACTAGGATCGATAATGCTGTGCCACTTGGTGAATTTCTTGCTGAACAACTTGCTAAAGCTAAAGAAATTGAAAATGCTGAAACTCTTGAGAATTATGATTCACCTATTATGCCTAGCTCTCCTACTAGAGTTGAAACACCTGATGAACATTGCTTTGATAGGGAGACGGCTAGAGCCATTCTTGCTTGTAATGATAGAGATGAAGTTATAAAACTGCTTGCTGAAATGAAAGAAAAATCTATGAGGGAGAGAATGAAATATGATCCTAAGTTTACTACCTCTCCCATATTTGTTATTGATAAGGATTATGATTTCTCTGTCGATCCTGAGTTAATTACTTTGGTTGAATCTGATCCTTTTCATGGTTATGAAACTGAAACTGTTGTGGCACATCTTACTAAATTAAATGATATAGCCACCCTATTTGCTCATGAGGAAAAAATTCGCTATTACTATATTCTTAAGTTATTTCCTTTCTCATTAAAGGGTGATGCTAAGGAATGGTATAATACTCTTGCTCCTGGTTGTGTGCATAGTCCCCAGGATATGATTTCTCACTTCTCTGAAAAATATTTTCCTGCTCATATGAAACAAGCTACCTTACAGGAAATATTTAACTTTGTGCAAATTAAAGAAGAGAATCTCCCTCAAGCTTGGGGGAGGCTTCTCCAATTACTTAATGCTTTGCCTGATCATCCTCTTAAGAAAAATGAAATACTTGATATCTTCTATAATGGACTAACCGATGCTTCTAGGGATTACCTAGATAGTTGTGTGAGTTGTGTTTTCAGGGAATGGACTATTGAACAAGATGAGGAACTATTGAATAATATATTGAAGAATGATAATGATTGGACACTTCCTGAATCACCGCCGAAACCCACTCCGAAGAAGAGGGGTATTTTATATCTCAGTCCTGAAGATATGCAAGAAGCAAAGAAATGTATGAAGGAAAAAGGTATAAAGCTGAAGATGTTAAGAATCTACCACCTATTGAAGAAATACATGGTCTTGACACACCGCCACAGGTAGTAGAGGTAAATTCTTTTATAAAGTTTTATGAAGGTGATATTCCTTATAACAAACCTCCTAGTTAATGCTTGTATGAATTTGATAATTATATTATTAAGCAAGATCACTTCAATGCAAATGTTATGAAACAATTGAAACGAAATGCCTACATGATTGATCGCTTGAGTGACTTGTTATTTAGAATTGCTAATGATTTTAAAGGTGTAAGTAAACATGCATCTATGGTTCAAACCCAATTAGAACAAGTTGCTAAATCTCAAGGTGAATTGCTCAATGAAATGAATAACAATATGAATGATCATGCTGTTAGAGTAATGACTAGAGGAGGTAGAATGACTCAGGAGCCACTTTATCCTGAAGGTCACCCAAAACGAATGGAACAAGACTCTCAAAGAATTAATGTTGATGCACCTAGTCCATCTAAAAAGAAAAAGAAAGAGAAAAATGATAGGACTTTGCATACTTCTAGTGAACCCGAGGTAGAAAAACCCTTGGAGGATAGTAATGATGTTTCTATTTCTGATGCTGAAACACAATTTGGTAATGAACATTCACCTGATGATAATAATAATGATGATGCTCATGTGGATACCCAACCAGATAATGATAAAGAACCTGATAATGATGTTGAAATAGAACCTGCTGTTGATCTTGATAACCCACCTCCTAAAAATAAATGTTATGATAAAAGAGACTTCGTTGCTAGAAAACATGGTAAAGAAAGAGAACCATGGGTTCAAAAACCCATGCCCTTTCCTCCTAAACCATCTAAGAAAAAGGATGAGGAAGAATTTAAGCGCTTTGCTGAAATGCTTAGGCCAGTTTTTTTGCGCACTCATTTGACTGATATTTTAAAGATGGCCCCTTATGCTAAATATATGAAAGACATTGTCACAAATAAAAGAAAGATACCTGAAGCTGAAATTTCCACCATGCTTGCAAATTATTCTTTTAAGGATGGAGTACCTAAGAAACTAGGAGATCTAGGAATACCAACTATACCATGCTCATTAAAAGAAATTATGTCAAAACTGCTTTGTGTGATTTAGGAGCTGGTGTTAGTGTTATGCCTTTCTCTTTATATAAAAGACTTGATTTGAATAAAATCACCCCCACTGAAATATCATTGCAAATGGCTGACAAATCAACTACCATACCTATCGGTGTTTGTGAGGATGTGCCCGTTGTAGTTGCAAATGTTACTATTTTAACAGACTTTGTTATACTTGATATGCCCGAGGATGACAACATGTCGATTATCCTTGGTAGACCCTTTTTGAATACTGCAGGTGCTGTTCTTGATTGCAACAAAATCAAGGTCACGTTTCATATCAATGGTAATGAACATACGGTGCACTTTCCGAAGAAACAATTTCAAGTAAATGGTATTCGTGTTATTGGAAAGACTCCGACCATTACTATTGGAAGTTTTCAAATCCCTCTTCCTACCGTTAAAAAGAAATATGAAACTCTTATTATTGGGGAGATGCATATCCCTGTTGTGGTAACTTAGTGTTATACGAAAATTCTTCGGTTTCATGTCACTCGGAAATGGTTTGTTAATAAGACTTGATCAACCTTATTAATGGATTCTTTTTGAGAAGCATGTGGTCGATGAATTTAGTAAGCACAACCTTCTGTACCCACTTTTTGTTTTCTATTATTTTTAGTTAAATAAAATAAAATGCCATGATTATCCTATTTTCTGATTTATCCGTGCAATAAAAAATGGCCCAGAAATAAAAGTGCTCAGAATGCAATAAAATTTTGACATGAATTTTTATATAATATTTAAGAATTTTTGGCACTGGAATCATACCAGGGGGTGCCCCAAGTGTCCATGAGGAACCAGGGCGTGCCACCTCCCTGGCGCGCCCAGGTGGCTCGTGGGCCCCACAGGGACCCCCTCACTTATCCCTTCAGCCCACTTCGTCTCTTACCTCTAGAAAAAATTCCTGGTAGCTCTCTCTCTCGTGCTCTTGCTCCCAAACCTGAAATTTTCGATCTCTTTGCTCGGAGCTCCGTTTCTGAAACAGTTTTGGGAGATTCCCTGGCGTGCCCTGGTTCCTCGTGGGCCCCACAGGGACCCCCTCACTTATCCCTTCAGCCCACTTCGTCTCTTACCTCTAGAAAAAATTCCTGGTAGCTCTCTCTCTCGTGTTCTTGCTCCCAAACCTGAAATTTTCGATCTCTTTGCTCGGAGCTCCGTTTCCGAAACAGTTTTGGGAGATTGCTACTTGGTAGGTGACTCCTCCATTGCTCCAATTAGTTTTTGTTTTAGTTGATTATATTTTGCATAATTAGCTGCTCTTGGTGCTACTGAAAATGAGCTTGCATGTTGAATTCTTTGAGTTCCAAGTAGTTTGAATGCTTGATATGGCCTCTAGACATCCATATAAGTAGTTGCTATCAATCTTGTGAAGTTTTATTGATATCATTTTGTGACCCAAAAATTTCATAAAATTTGTTCTTAGGAAAAGGAATATCTTCCGGAGGAGTTCTTCGAAGAGGAACGCCAAGGGAGTCCTTGGGGACTCCTTGGACAGTGACCTCAACATCCCGCGTAGGACGGAGGTCCGGACGTGCGAATGGCTGCACAATGCCTTCATGAACGAAGCCGGATTCTACCAAGAGTTCGCGCAATTTGTTGCTAATGCCGGACTGACTGACTTCCTCACAGATGAGTGTGACCAGCACCACATCCTTACAAATTCCTTTGTGCAAAACTTTCATTTCCTGAATAGGCTTGAACCCCCTGCGGTTAGCTTTGATTTATATGCTGAACATCACCAGATACCACTTGCTGAATTTTGTGAGATATGTTTGATTCCCTTTGATGGGGACATAAGAAAGCCTCAACTGGAGGAGTTTGAGGGCTTCCTCCACACTTTAACTGTGGGAGAGACAAGGGGCGTGTCGAGAGCCCGAGCCACTAGCTTGCAGTTTCCCTCTGTTCATTAGTTTGCTTTATTCATAGGGAAATGCTTGACTGCTAGAGAGCAATGTGGTGCGCTATGTGCACCTGACTTTGCCATTTTACACTGCGCACTTTATAAGGACAACACTTATAACTTGGGAGCTATCATTGCACGCCGCCTGCACACTAATAGGACTAAGGGTAAAATTCATGGTGGTATTTATGCTACTCGCTTAGCGAGACGTTTTAAAGTTAACATTCGCCCTCATGATTACTTGTTGCCTAGAGTTTACTTAGATCACTAGTCTACGAGGGACCACCACTTTCTTGATGCTCCTGAGCCTCCTCACCACATTCGTTATAACTTGGTTTTTAGTGAGGATACTCGTGATATTATTCTGTTGCCCGCACCTGCTTTGTTTGATTCTCATGCAAGGAACGAATATACCGTGATGCCGCCGGACATCGTTGCTTACCAGAATGCCTTGGCAGCGGCAGAGGAGGAGCCCCCAGGATAGGGACGCTCGGGTGCCGCCGCCTCAGGACTTTCACATGGGACCGGATGGCTACTACGGATGGCCGTAGACCAAGCTAGGCAAAAGCCTAAGCTTGGGGGAGTACGTATCTCTCACAGACATTTCATTCATGTCCACACATTTCATTCCAGCTGTCGGTGTTCATACTTTTTCATTGTATAATCCATGTTAGTTTTATTTTCTCGCTTTCTTCTTGTGAGTTTGAAAAACTTTGTGAAAATCCAAAAACATTTCTCATTTCTTTTCGGTTTTTCTTTCTACCTTAATTAGTTGTAGAATTAAAAGAAAACCCAAAAAGATTTCCCATTTCTTGTTTTGCTTGTTGGGAGCTTTCCCATGTAAATAGTTTTTCTCTTTTTTCGTTTTTCTTCTTTATTATTTCTTTTCTTCAGAAAAAACTAAAAACTCCAAAAATATTTCAGTGTGTTTCTCTGAAATTCCTTTCTTTTGTTGAGTCATTGTAAGGAGAAGACCACGATGAAAATGTTGAGTGGCTCTCATATGCACTATTGTTGATCTAACAAAGAGCCCATATTACCCATATTACCTTGTCTTCTCCTTTAAATAAAATGCTTGCAGATTCCAGCTTAGTCCACGGCACAATTGCACTATTTTTATTTTCATATCATTCGGTCGTGCAAGTGAAAGGCAATAATGACGATGATTTGATGAAGTGACTGTGGCAAGGAAAAGAGGGTATGAACTCAACTTGTTCTTTGTTTTTGTAAATATGTTTAACTCATTATCCATGATTCAACATGTTATGATTAAACATATTTATGATGACAATTAGAGATTTTAGTTGCTCATGCCATGCTTAAGTAGCTAGGAGTGGATAATGATTTATCTTAGGTGTCAACATGCATTAAAATGATTGTGATGTAGTATGATGATATGGTATCCTCCTCTGAATGTTTCAAGTGGCTTGACTTGGCACATGTTCACGCATGTAGTTGATTCCAAACCAACATAGCCTTCACGATATTTATGTTCATGGTGCTTATATCCTACTCATGCTGGTATTCAATGTTGATTATTTATAATGCATGTTTATGACCGTTTTTGCTCTCTAGCTGGTCGCTTCTCAACCTATTTGCTAGCCTTCGCCTGTACTAAGCGGGAATGTTGCTTGTGCATCAAAACCTTTAAACCAAAGTTATTCCCGATGAGTCCACTATATCTACCCATATGCGGTATTACTCTGCCGTTCTAAGTAAATTTGCATGTGCCACCTCTAAATATTCAAATGAACATCTGTTTTGTGTGCCCGTACTGCTCATGGAGCGACAGGGGGCGGTCAGTATCTTCCATGCTAAGCGGGTTATTCTCATGATGAGTGTTTATTCACTCATCCTTGCACGAGAGGGGCTGGTAATCGGGATGCCCAGTCCCATTATTAAAATTGCAAAATAATAAAACAAACTCCCCCTGAAAGTTGTTGGTATGGAAGGCACCCGAGGATTCGGCTAGCCATGGCTTGTGTTTGTTGGTGGTGGGGGAGTAAACTTTACTTTACCGCTTGGGAACCGCCCTAATGTGTTTAGCATGGAAGATATTGAAAACTCTCGGTCGTGACGTTGACAGGAAAGGCATACCTTCCAAAATTTTATTTATCTCTGATTTAAGCTTCGAGCTCTGCCACCTCTGCAAATCCATGCTTCCCTCTACGAAGGGCCTAATTATTTACTTTTATGTTATTTTACTTTTATAGTTGAGTCATCACCTTCTCAAATAAGCACCAGTCCTGAGAGCACTATTGTCATTCTCATGCATTGTGTATAGTTAATGTTGTGTGCATCATGACTGGATCTCTTCTACCATGAATTACAATGTTTAGTCACTGCTTGAACTTTGGAGGTGCTCTGCATTTATGTTTTGCGGTCTCGGAAAGGGCTAGCGAGATACCATGTTGTCATATTATATCATGATTGTTTTGACAAAGTGTTGGCCTTTGAGATGTCTTATTATTGCTCGCTAGTTGATTATGCCATTGATATGAGTGAATATAATTTTTAAGAGTTATCATTTGCATGGTTAGTTATAATCTTTGCTAAAAACTTGGGTACTAGTTAAGCATATATATAGATACAAGAACAAAAGAGTTTGTAAAAGTTTCACTTTATCACTTTCAGTTTGCCAACTGAATTGCTTGAGGACAAGCAATGAGTTAAGCTTGGGGGAGTTGATACGTCTCCATCGTATCTACCTTTCCAAACACTTTTCCTCTAGTTTTGGCCCCTAATTTGCATGATTTGAATGGAACTAACCCAGACTGACGCCGTTTTCAGCAGAACTACCATGGTGTTGTTTTTTGTGCAGAAATAAAAGTTCTTGGAATTGGATGAAACTTTTTGGAGATATTTTATGGAATAAATAAAAAATACTGGAACCAAGACCCACTGGAGGGGGGCCACCCAATGCCCATGAGGCACCAGGGCGCGCCACCCCCCCCCCCAGGCGCGCCCTGGTGGCTTGTGGGGCCCACGTGGCTCCGCTGACTCTAATCTCTAGCCAATAAATTCACAATTCCAGATAAAAAATAAGAGAGGAAGTTTTATTGCGTTTCACGATACGGAGCCGCCGCCACCTCCTGTTCTTCATCGGGAGGCCAGATCTGGAGTCCGTTTGGGGCTCCGGAGAGGGGGGTCTTCCGGCATCATCATCATCAACCATCCATCATCACCAATTTCATGATGCTCACCGCCGGGAGTGAGTAATTCCTTCATAGGCTTGGTAGACATGGATGAGTTGGATGAGATTTATCATCTAATCGACTTAGTTTTGTTAGGGCTTGATCCCTAGTATCAACTATGTTCTGAGATTGATGTTGCTATGACTTTGCTATGCTTAATGCTTGTCACTAGGGCCCGAGTGCCATGATTTTAGATCCGAACCCTTTATGTTTTCATGAATATATTTGTGTTCTTGATCCGATCTTGCAAGTTATACGGACCTGCTACGTGTTATGATCCGCATACCCCAAGGTGACAATAATTGGGATTCTTACCAATGATTGCCGTTGTTTGAGGAGTTCATGTATTCACTATGTGTTAATGCTTTGTTCCGGTTCTCTATTAAAAGGAGGCCTTAATATCCCTTAGTTTCCTTATGGACCCCGCTGCCACGGGAGGGTAGGACAAAAGATGTCATGCAAGTTCTTATCGCAAGCACGTATGACTATATACGGAATACATGCCTACATTACATTGATGAATTAGAGCTAGTTCTGTGCCGCCCTTGGTTATGACTGTTATATGATGAATGTTATCCAACATAAGCACCGATCCAATGCCTACGAGTTATTCACATATTGTACTTGCTAAAGTTACTACTGTTGCTACTGCCGTCACAATTCCTATTACTGTTGCTACTATTGTTACCGTTACTATTATTGCTACTACTATCAAACTATCATAATACTGTGCTACTGATCACTCTGCTGCAGATATTTAGTCTCCAGGTGTGGTTGAATTGACAACTCAACTGCTAATACTTGCAAATATTCTTTGGCTCCCCTTGTGTGGAATCAATAAATTTGGCTTGAATACTCTACCCTCGAAAACTGTTGCGATCCCCTATACTTGTGGGTTATCATAACGCCTTAAGCAAGATGACATGATGTAGACAAAGTAAACTCACGCATGAATAAACCCCATCTTTTTACCCTTAATAGCAACGATACATACGTGTCATGTCCCTTTCTGTCACTGGGATTGAGCACCGCAAGATCGAACCCATTACAAAGCACCTCTTCCCATGGCAAGATAAATCAACCTAGTTGGCCAAACCAAATCAATAGATCGGAGAAGAAATATGAAGCTATAATAATCATGCATAAAAGAGTTCCGAGAAAACTCAAATAATATTCATGGATAATCTGATCATAAACTCACAATTCATCGGATCCCAACAAACACACCACAAAAATTGATTACATCGGATAGAACTCCAAGAACATCGAGGAGTACATTGTATTGAAGATCAAAAAGAGAGAAGAAGCCATCTAGCTACAAACTATGGACCCGAAGGTGTGTGGTAAACTACTCACGCATCATCGAAAGGGCAGCAAGGTTGGTGTAGAGCCCCTCCGTGATCGATTCCCTCTCCGGCGGAGTACCGGAAAAGGCCTCCAGATGGGATCTCTCGAGAACAAAAGCTTGCGGCAGCGAAAAAAGTATTTCGTGGACTCCTCTGTTGGTTTCCCGATTTTAGAGAATTTATAGTGGTGGAATTAGGTCAAACGGAGTTGTGTGGGCCCCACGAGCCACCAGGGCGCGCCACCCCCCCTGGGGCGCGCCCTGGTGTCTCATGGGCCACTACTTCATCTTCTGGCCCTCTCCTGAAGCTTCCAGTACTTGTTATGTCCAGAAAAAAATCTCCAAGAAGTTTCGTGGCATTTGGACTTCATTTGGCACTGATATTCTGGAAAACCAAAAACAGGCAAAAAACAGCAACTGGCACTGGGCACTAAGTTAATAGGTTAGTCCCAAAAAATGATATATAATTGCTGTAAATGTATATAAAAACATCCAAGATTCATAATATAATAGCATGGGACAATCAAAAATTATAGATACATTGGAGACGTATCAATATCCCCAAGCTTAATTCCTGCTCCTCCTCGAGTAGGTAAATGATAAAAACAGAATTTTTTATGTGGAATGCTACCTATCATATTCAAATGTTCAAGATGCTTGCCTTGAGCAAGCAGAAGTGTTGGGTGCACTCCAAAACTTTGAAAATTTTATCTTCCCTCCATTTCCTGATGGGCTGGCAAAAATGCGCCCTAGGCGTTTTTTAGCCGTAAAGCGCCACTGGGCCGGGCCCAGTCGCTCGGCCACGCGGAAGAGCTGCCGTCGTCGAAGGCGTATTCGTGGGTTTATGCTTTCCTCGCGCGAAGACGGCTACTGGAGAAACCAATCTCCACTTACAGCGCTTCGGGTGTGACCGTGGGTCACTGACGGTGGGTCCCACCGGGCCCACCTGTCATGTTTGACCGGTCCGCCCGCGTCGTCTTCCCGCGGCAGAACAGGGGTGGCGCTCCGGTGATCCTCGCCGGTGAACGACGGCACCTCTCGGGAAGCTGAAGCCATGCGCGTGCTCACGAGATCAAGACAATCCTCGGGTACCCTTCTCGACTTCCGAGGTGGACGGGGTCGCCGGCGGCGAGCTATCCCGAGAAGCTCCGGTAGCGACGAATTGGGGTCTTCGTCTACGGTGGCTCCCGAGAGCAATTGAGAGGAGGATGGGGTTCATGGGGTCGTGGGTGAGCTGTATGTGAAGAAAGATGTGAGGGCGAAGGTACTAGTGGCGTCGGAATCCACCGGAGAATGACAGCGGCCGAAGTTGCCGAAGAGGAAGAAGACGGCCTCTCGCGGCCGTTTGGCTGCCCGGGGTGGCTTGCAGAGGAGATAAGGGGATGAGGTCCGAGAGGAGGGAGCTCGGGATGGACTTATATACGCGGGAGCGACGTGGTTCCGTGGTTTCCAGAGGACGACTCGTCGGCGGGTGGCCATTACTGTGCCGGAAGGGTGGTTGCGGTCGGTGGCCATGGTCGGCGTGACCGTTACGCGGTCGGCGAGCTACGGATGACCCCAGGCGGTTGGCAATTAGGGCTAGGCGGCTCTGGCTGAGACGTGGTGGGGCGGGACTCGTCGGGCGGCGGCTGTGGACGGCGTGGACGGCGGTGGCCGGCGCAAGCGGCCAAGGGGAGGTGTCAGCGAGGCTGGTGGGTTTATGGCAACGCCGACTTGGTAGCTGCGGGGGTCGGGGAGGCGGCAGAGCAACGGTGCGAGGACGAGGCCAAGCCTGCCAAACGAGCGCTCTGCACGCGCTCTGGACGTGCATGTGTGGTGCTGAACGCAATTCCAAGGCTAGCTAGGGAGCTCTTCTGGTGTTAGGATTTGGTAGAATGGCTGCTCTTGGTCTTGTGAAGATGATGGACATGTTAGTTTGGCCAAATGACCAAGTGTCCAATGCAGTTTAGGAAGTGGCAACATTTCTGTCATGCCCACAAGGTGTTTGATAAAATGCAAGAGCTATCTAGAGAACTTTGTTGGAAGTGAGATTTGGCAGGATGGTGTCTCCTTAGATGATAAAGAGGATGGCAGGGTTGGTTTGACCAAAAGAAAAACTTGCAAGTGCAAGTTTGGTTGGATTTCAGATCTGGATTAAATATTGAGGGAATTATTTGGTGAACTAAAATGATGAGATTGGGGGTGAGCTCCTGAACTTAAGGGTTTCTTAGGAAGGATTAGGATGTGGAAAAATTTCAGAATTGTTTGATGAAGGAAAATTAGGGTTGCAGTTATAACCTAAGAATGGGACAGAATTGAAAATTGGAAGTTGTGCTCAAAATTTTCAAAAGACCTAGTTGGGTTTTTGCATAAAAGTGATCTATAGGCATCACATGACCCCTCGTAATTTTTGTGGAATTTTAGGAGAATTATTTAAAATAGTTATAGTGCAACAGAAGCATTTAAAGTATTGAAAATGCTATTAAAAGAATTATTTTGGGGCAAATTTTATTATGAAGATATTTCCTACTGTTATTAAAATATAAATGAAATGATTCAAGAAACCTACCGAGGCCCACAATATTTTTTTCAAAATTTTCTATATGGAGGGAAGAATTTTGGAAAACAGAAAACAAAAAAATACTCTGGAATTAATAAAAGACCTGAAATAATTCAAAAAATTTATTTCTAGCCAAATTTTACTTAATAAAAACATGGTGTTACAAACTCTTCCCCCCTTAAGAAAATCTTGTCCTCGAGATTTGTTAAGGGCGGAAGAATTAAATGCATATCACAACAAATGATTATCTGCAAAATGCAATCATATCAATGCACTTATGACATACGCCCTAAAATACAATACAAAGGTTGCATCATGAAAACAAGTGCTAGACACAGCAACAACCATACTCATGACCGTCTACGGTTCGAAGGTAAGATCTACGGGGTCTTGCGGAAGAGTTCCTGGTGCTGGAGCAAATTCTTCTTCTTCTTCTTCCGGAGGAAGTGGAGGAAGCAGACGAAGAACATATCCTTCCTGAGTTGGCAGAGGTGGTCCACCAATGGTGATCCAGGGATTCAAAACAGCAAGATAATGGAGATACTCCATTAGTTGCTGAGTGAAACGCTCCTGGGCCATCACATACTGAATGAGGTAGACCAGAGCTGGATCTCTTTCTATACGTTCACAGCGGAACGTAGCTTCTGCTCCAAAAGCTGCGTGGCTCGGGAAATAGCAGTATTCCCTATCACTGGCACAGGGTGCCGTAAATCGAAGATGGGTAACTGCTTCATAAGCAGCAACCTCGATGGCCATGCCTAAGGTTGGCATGGATCTCCCGATGAAGACAACATACAGAGGGCCATGGTTCAAATCCGCTGGTGGAATTTGCACAACTACCCAGTATTTCGAGCAATCAGAGGTGATCCTCATCTTGTACAACTCATACTGGGGTGGGCGGATGGAACCAAGGGTATTGCGGGTAAAATCCCACAAAATCTTAACAAAACTACCAGGGGTTGCATCGGGGGTTCTCAGGTAGAATCCGGGGTGCGACATGGAGGGATGAATGGGAAAAAGCAGTGCTCAAGGTTGATGGTTGCTGGTGTAGAGTGGGATACGGCCGCTTATAAGGTACCTGGGTTAGGAAACATGAGGCGGCACCGGTACGCCTTGTGTATCGGCTCCGGCGTAGGGTTGTCTGATTCGAAGTCTCGGACCTCACTTCCCAAAAGGAATGTGACGTATTACTGTGCGTGTCGGTTAGGAGGTTCGGCAGTCACGTCCAAAATTTACTCAGCAACCCTATGCCAACAATTTATGCTAGATCACGCATACTACTATTAAGACAATGGCACACAAGTAGTTTACAAACTTGCCACGCCATACAACGGCTACTACAAAAATACAGGGGAAACCGGGCCACTAAGGCTCGACACAATTCTGGTGGTCTCAGTCCACCTCGTTGACATCTAGCTGGGCGTGTCTTGTGGATGTCAAGGCTTCTCCGTGAGCTTTGGTGTCGGAGTTGACCGGGGTCGGATGGGGAGCTACATGGCTGGGGTAGCGGTGGTGCCCTTCGCGGGGTGTTGAGGTCACCGTCCCGTTGGAGTAGGTCTCCAAGAGACGACGGAGTTCCCCTGGGGAGGCGAAGGCACTGCCCGGGTAGATAACAGGGGCAGATCTTGGAGGCTCAACTGGCCTCCCAAGCAGTACTATCGGGGCGTCGGTGGCGGGTGCAGCTTCACTCCTTACCGGGGTCAGGAGAGCGAGCGTCCTACGGGTCGCGATCAGATCAAGAGTGACCTGATCGAACAGTGCCTCTTGCGCTCTCAGGTAGCGCACCAGATGCACCAGGGCAGGATCCGTCTCATGGTGTCCGTTGGCGACCTGAGTTAGGCTACAATAGCCTTCATGGCTAGGGTAGTAGTAGAAAGGGCGGATGTTAACCCTCGGCGACAAATGCCGGAGATTAACTACAGCCTCTCGGGCTACAAGTTGGATGGCTTGGGGCTCGTCGGAGGTCGTCCTCCCGGTGAACCGGTAGGGGCATTCTGATGGGGTGCCCCTCCCGTAGATGTGGACCGTGGCCTAGAAGTGGTGGACGGAATCACTCATGTGTTCCTGGTAGACGACATACTCCGGGGGCTCTTCTGTGCCAAAAGCACGACGGGTGAGATTGGCGAGGATGACTACAAAGTCTCCAAGCTTGGCTGCGCTGGTCTCGTTGCGAACGATGGGGCCAGGCATCTTGGTGGGTGGATATCGGACTGAGAGTGAGGCTATGATGTCCTGAGTTGGGGCAAGGCTTCCTTTATAGGTCAGTGGAGTTTTCCATCGCACGCTTGTGGATGGGACAACTCAGCTGTCGGCCACAGGCACACGGCCTATGGGCAGGACGATAGGTTGGGCACTGACTGTCAAAAGATGTCGGCTGGTCACTGTGTAGGCTTATTAGATGAGATGGGCTTAGCTATGGACAGGAAAAGATTTGAACGGTGTGGAAACCTGAGGATAATGACCAGGCTAAGATAGGATTAGCTAGTGGTCAGCCTAGCTCTGATACCAAGGCTGTCGGGGCCGGATTTCCGGGACATAAAATCCCAGAAACAACCCCTCATGTCACCACCAGCCCTAAGATCATTTTTACTAGTGGGCACGTCCTTAATACAGATTACCAAGCAATTACAAGAATTGGATACAAGACCATAAAGGTCTAATGGTACAACAAAGATTTCTATCGACGGATGAAGGAAGCGGGTAGCAGATCTCCAATTCTGGTGGAAGCTCCAATCCCACAAGAATGGCTGACCGGGATAACTCCTATCTCACGTGGCTGCTATCATAGTCTCCTAGTCTGCATGGACGTCGTTGTAGTACTCCTCGTTGCAATGCTCACTTGGCCAATTAAATAGCCGGGGACAAGCCAGTGAGTACGTTTGAATGTACTCGCAAACATTATGAACAAAAGATATACCGAATGCAATAGAGTGCATATGATCATGATGAATTAATTTATATGCATATGCTGACCGATATTATAGCATGATACGATAAATATTAATACGTTGCAGAAGAATAAATATACTATTCTAGTAATAAACCAAGAAAATTAAATGGAACATCGGGTGCTGAACCGCCCGAGGAATTCCAAGAAAATGCGAAACAGGTGTCTGAAAGCGATGCCTCGAAAGGTCTTGAAAAGAAATGCCAAATAGGTGTCTAAAAGCGATGCCTAGAGAGGTCTTGAAAGCAAATGTCAAATGGGTGTCGAAAAGCAACGCCTCGAGAAGTCTTGAAAAGAAATGCCAAACGGGTGTCTAAAAGCGACGCCTCGAGAGGTCTTGAAAAGAAATGCCAAACGGGTGTCTAAAACCGATGCCTCGAGAGGTCTTGAAAAGAAATGCCAAACGGGTGTCTAAAAGCGACGCCTCGAGAGGTCTTGAAAAGAAATGACAAACGGGTGTCTAAAAGCGACGCCTTGAGAGGTCTTGAAAAGAAATGAGTATCCAGGTGGACTAGCCATCCCATGTGATACCCAGAAAAATAGAAATTAGTATCTAGGTGGACTAGCCATCCCAAGTGATACCCAGAAAAATAGAAATGAGTATCCAGGTGGACTAGCCATCCCAAGTGATACTCAGAAAGGCGAATAAAACTTGGTATCCAGGTGGACTTGCATCCCAAGTGATACTCAGTGATTTCACATAGAAGAAAAGGTTAGTCCACAATAATACTCATGTTAACAATAATATTCATGATAGCAATAATATTCATGATAGCATCAGTAATGGCAATAATTATCCTGCAAAAATGAATCATGGTCAATTTAAGTATTTCGTCTGGAGATCATATGTGACATGTGAAAATAACCATATTCACTCATACTTCATGTTTAAATGAAGATGAAATATTATTTGGAGATCATGCATGTATAGCTAGCAATATGCAAAATTTTATTTGAATTCAACATATTCATCATTCAATTATTCTAGCAACAATCAACTATGCATTCACCATATCAAATGTTCAAGATGCTTGCCTTGAGCATGCAGAAGTGTTGGGTGCACTCCAAAACTTTTAAAATTTTATCTTCCCTCCATTTCCTGACTGGCAAAAATGCGCCCTAGGCGTTTTTTAGCCGTAAAGCGCCACTGGGCCGGGCCCAGTCGCTCGGCCGCGCGGAAGAGCTGGCGACGTCGAAGGCGTATTTGTGGGTTTACGCTTTCCTCGCGCGAAGACGGCTTCTGGAGAAACCCGTCTCCACTTACAGCGCTTCGGGTGTGACAGTGGGTCACTGACGGTGGGTCCCACCGGGCCCACCTGTCATGTTTGACCGGTCTACCCTTGTCGTCTTTTTGCGGCAGAACAGGGGCGGCGCCCCGGTAATCCTCGCCGACGAACGGTGGCACCTCTCGGGAAGCTGAAGCCATGCGCGTGCTCAGGAGATCAAGACGATCCTCTGGGTACCCTTCTCGGCCTCCGAGGTGGATGGAGTCGCCAGCGGTGAGCTCTCCCGAGAAGCTCCGGCGGCGACGAATTGGGGTCTTCGTCTACGGTGGCTCCCAAGAGTAATTGAGAGGAGGATGGGGTTCGTGGGGTCGAGGGTGAGCTGGAGGTGAAGAAAGATGTGAGGGGGGGTACTAGTGGCGTCGGAATCCATCGGAGAGTGACGGTGGCCGAAGTTGCCGGAGAGGAAGAAGACGGCCTCTCCCGGCCATTTGGCTGCCCGGGGTGGCTTGCAGAGGAGATAAGGGGATGAGGACTGAGAGGAGGGAGCTCGGGATGGACTTATATAGGCGGGAGCGACGCGGTTCCGTGGTTTCAAGAGGACGACCCGTCGGCGGGTGGCCATTACTACGCCGGAAGGGTGGTTGCGGTCGGTGGCCGTGGTCGGCGTGACCGTTACGCGGTCGGCGTTGCTGCGGATGACCCCGAGCGGTTGGCAATTAGGGCGAGGCGGCTCTGGCAGAGATGTGGCGGGGCGGGACTTGTCGGGCGGCAGCTGTGGACGGCGTGGACAGCGGTGGCCAGTGCAAGCGGCCAAGGGGAGGTGTCGGCGAGGCTGGTGGGTTTATGGCAACGCCGCCTGGGTAGCTGCGGGGGTCGGGGAGGCGGTAGAGCAACGGTGCGAGGACGAGGCCGAGCCTGCCAAACGAGCGCTCTGCACGCGCTCTGGGCTAGCTAGGGAGCTCTTCTGGTGTTGGGATTTGGTAGAATGGCTGCTCTTGGTCTTCTGAAGATGATGGACATGTTTGTTTGGCCAAATGACCAAGCGACCAGTGCAGTTTAGGAAGTGGCAACATTTCTGTCATGGCCACAAGGTGTTTGAAAAAATGCAAGAGCTATCTAGAGAACTTTGTTGGAAGTGAGATTTGGCAGGATGGTGTCTCTTTAGATGACAAAGAGGATGGCAGGGTTGGTTTGACCAAAAGAAAAACTTGCAAGTGCAAGTTTGGTTGGATTTCAGATCTGGACTAAATATTGAGGGAATTATTTGGTGAACTAAAATGATGAGATTGGGAGTGAGCTCCTGAACTTAAGGGTTTCTTAGGAAGGACTAGGATGTGGAAAAATTTCAGAATTGTTTGATGAAGGAATATTAGGGTTGCAGTTATAACCTAAGAATGGGAAAGAATTGAAAATTGGAAGTTGTGCTCAAAATTTTCAAAAGACCTAGTTGGGTTTTTGCATAAAAGTCATCTATAGGCATCACATGACCCCTCATAAGTTTTGTGGAATTTTAGGAGAATTATTTAAAATAGTTATAGTGCAACAGAAGCATTTAAAGTATTGAAAATGCTATTAAAAGAATTATTTTGGGGCAAATTTAATTATGAAGATATTTCCTACTGTTATTAAAATATAAATGAAATGATTCAAGAAACCTACCAAGGCCCACAGTATTTTTTTCAAAATTTTCTATATGGAGGGAAATTTTTTGGAAAACTGAAAACAAAAAATACTCTGGAATTAATAAAAGACCAGAAATAATTCAAAAAATTTATTTCTAGCGAAATTTTACTTAATAAAAAAATGGTTAAATTTTTGGGGTGTTACAGTTCCTAACGGGCAGAAACGTGCGCGTCGCGGGCCCGGGGGCTACTGTCGGCCCAGTGGAAACCAGGGTACCACGGGCCGTCTGCCTGCGGTCCAGCAAGCGACACCTGTCAAAGAACTCAAGCGGCAGCCCAGCCGTGGGCAACGCGAAGCCAGATGCCTCACCAGGCTCTACCCTCACGAGGACCCTCCCCACGAGGTGAGGCGCTAACAAAGACAACCTTCCGCGGTAGGCAGCCTCGTGAGGCCCCCTCGCGAGGTGACTTCCCGTGAGGAGCTCCGCATGGGGGAACCGTGTGACGCCGGTTGCGCGGTTGCGTGCCCACCACGTGGGTGAGGTACCTGCACAAGACGACAGAGATAGGGGCCGTGCCAACATGCGTGGTCGGGGGCAGTTTCCTCTTTGGTGATAAAAGAGCAGTTGCAGCTACCTCCCCCAAAGCAAGTCCCAAGGCTTCCCAGTTTGGTGCAAGAAGACCACGATGACGAGGCATGCCAGGGTAGATGTCAATGCCGAGCCCACCAGCCCATCATGGACGGCTTCTTTGCAGACGAAGACTGCTTTTGTCAGGATAAGACTAAGCTCATGTCCCCCTTTGAACTGCCATTGTGTGGCAACCCTTCCCGCCAATATTTTCGGGGGATGAGGACCAAGGCAGCTATAGAAGGGGCAGTGCTGCTACCTTAGGGGAGGTCGGCCATTTTCCAGTTCCCTCAACCTTGTAGCACCAGAGCGCTATACTCACAGCAATCCCACCAAGCAGGAGTAGGGTTTTACACCGCACGGTGGCCCGAACCTGGGTAGCTCCTCATGTCCCTGCCGTGCCCTGAGTGTGTGTGCGCTCCCGTCGTGCCCCGCTTGTCGTAGCTTTGCCGAAGTCACCGTCTGGTTGATAGGTAGCGAGCACGCCCCCAGTGTTCGAACCAGGGTTCCGGAGCCCACTCTCCGACAGCGGGGGCCTTCTGCATCGTGACCTCCGCCATGAACATTGGATCGCCTTCCTCCTCGGAGCTTGGCTCCAGAGGACTTGGGGATTGGCCCGCCGCAAAGTGATCTCGGGAACGAAGGTCTGTGGCGCCTACCGCCGCCGTGATTTCTGCACGGCGCTCTAGCATCAACATCTTGTAATACGTGATCTTTCTGCGCACCATGGCTATCCGACGAACTAGTGGACAGCTGATGCGGGCTAGGGGATTGAAAGGTTGGAGAATAGGCTGGGAGGTGTGGTTTTGGGGCAGTAGTGACCGACCGGCAAGTAGCTGGCGTAGGCCGACCAGCGAAGGTTTCGGTGTGAATAGTGATACCGGTGATGACCGGTCAATCGATTTTGACTGTGCGGAGTTTGCAAAGCCGGACGGCTGGAGCCTGGAGAGTTGTAGGGTGTGATGGGACCAAAGTTTCAGAGTTTGACATGGCAGGCGTCTGGACTTCCCCATCAGTCGGTCTGTGGGATTTGTTTTTTTAAGATGTTGTAGGTGGGATTTATATCGATGGATTGCTCGAAGCAGCAAATCCAAGTGTTACGTACGCAATAGGAGTACTCGAAGTATGGAAGTTCATTCCCTCAAAAAAAAGAAGTATGGAAGTTCAAAAGGAACGGAAGGTGTACATCACACTTGTCGTGCTCGCGTTGCACCCCGACATGGTTGGTCTGGCACATCGCTCACCGAATGGAACGTGCTTCGTCTTGCGTTTTCGCTTGCTTGTGGGACCGCAGTTGAGAGCAAACCGACGGTAGGCAAACTTTCCCCCTCCCTCTCCCCCTCCCCTACCCGCGTCGGCTGAATTTAGAAGAGAGAGCCGACTAATGTAAAAGAAACACACTAGAAGAGAGAGACGAGGAGGGAGAGATTATAGCACGGATTCCAAGAAATTTGTTGAGAGTGTGAGGTGGGCCATGTGTTAATAAGCACTCCATACTCTAGTGCAGATGCCTCCGTCCTGGTTTATTGGTCCCCTTCGTATTTTGTGTCAAATTTTGATGTTAGATTTAACTAAAATAATATTAATGCATGTCACCGAAAATAATATCATTGGAAACTATGTTCAAATACGAATCGAACGATATGATTTTTGATGACATGCATTAATATTTTGTTAGTTGAAATTATGGTCAAAACTTGGCACGAAAAACAAAGGGGACCAAAAAACCAGGACGGAGGTAGTACTAGTACTAGTACTCCTACTGCTATTGGACTGGCTAGACGTGGCGAAATCCTAGTAGCACGCGCATGCACGAGAACAAACATTCACGTTTTTTAATACAAATTGGAAACCATTTTCTGTTTGAATACAAATTTATGTACGTGCTTGTACATGGTATATTGTACGTTGAAAAGCGAAACAAAGATTGAATGCCCTGTACATATGATTTGCAAATGCTATGATCACCGGTTCAAATATTTGAATCCTCTTTAGCTTGAATTCTAATATTTGAAAAAAAATTAGGTTGGATTCAAGTATCAAGTGTCTTCTTATGCATAATGTGTCTCACACACCCAACATAGAGTGTTGTCACATTTTTTTCTTTGACGCACGCTCACTCTTTATTGCACACCCACTCAATCTCTCTCGGTTTCATCTCAAGGTCTCTCTCGCACACACACACGCATACGACCACTCTTCCTCTTTGTGCATGTCACACATGATCGACCTCTTGAGGTATCGGGATTGTATCTCGCTCATCAGGTCGCTCTTCGACACACGCCTAGGTCACTCTACCATGCATTAATTGTAACCAAGCCTTTCATCTATCTTGTTTTAAGTATACACTCATCTTTCTCTCTGTCCCTCTCTAGATCGGTCGATCGATCGATCTCCGGACCCACCCTAGTCCTCTTTCAATCGATCTACAACTAGATGGTACATGACCGACTAGCGTACACACAAACCCCCCCCCCCCCCCCTCTCTCCACCCCACACGATCATTTCTATCATAGACACACACCAAACCTTGATTTCCTTGCACGACACACACTCGATCTCTCCACATCTATCGATCTCGTCAAGATGTGTCGGGTCATGAACCGAAGGGGTTGTCACTACTAAGATGGGGAGCGACACATAGTCGAGGCGATGCGAAACTTTAGATGAACCGTTTGTATGGATGCATGCCGGACATACAACTTTGGACAAACTGGCACACCGTTGAACTATAAAATAAATACTGGGTCTAGGCCCACATGTGAATGACACTCGATGGAATGTTCAGATGAGGAATGCGGGAGGATGGAGTCGATCGGAGGGCGGCATGCATGATCGATGGAGAAGAGGGTTGGAGGGGAATGAGAAAGAAGCAAAGCCACATGATTATATTTGGACGGCTCACAAAACCGACCTAGGTAACTATTTTTCCAAGCAACTTACATAGTATTGTTACTACAGCCGGAACATGGTAAGTTGGACACCTAAGCGCGGGCACGGACCAAGCACACCTCAATTATTCCTTCAAACAGCCGGACACCTCAATCAGCACACCTCAAATACATACAAAGACAGGCAACACACATTGTCCAGCTACTTAATCAAGCGTTACGCTTCACGAGTTGAAAAGGAAAGGGCGGTACACTTATGATAATGGTACATATGCTAGTATGAATAACTATTGTACATGTGGGCTACTAGGCTAGATATAGGTGAGGTGGCAACTTCATATATGCTTTCGGTCTTACGCTCTACAAGTGTTATGGTTTACAAGTTTGAAATGAAAAGGCGGTGCGCTGACAGCACCCCTATCGCGTTCACGTCGCACCACGGTCGGTCCGGCATGCTTCTGACCCAAGGGAATGCATGTCGTCTTGCTTTGTCACTGACATGTGCGATCGCATGTGAGCAAAGGGCATCTGCGATGTTGCCACGCCCGCAGCTGACTACCCTGGCCCACAAAAAACCCTCGTCCCTCGCCTGCGTGCGTTCTCCCCAAATGCCAGCTGCTCACATTCATGTCGTCTGTCCGTATGCCACCATTAAGCAGGCTCGCCACCCAAGGAACGAACTCCGGCGACTCATTGACTCACCCATATGCTTGGCCTCACCAGTATGCGCTACTTAAAGGCGGCAACACCCAGCTAAACTCCACACCAGAGCACATCCTCCTCCCTGGCACCACATCCACCATGACTGTGGGCAGGAATGCTCTGCGGGAGAGCTTGTCTTCGGAGATGAAGTTCGAGGTCGCCGCCCTTGCTCAACCCGCTGCTCGCAACGCAATGCCGACGTAGCCAAACACGGACGCGGCCGCACAAGCGCTAGCCGCGCCGGTGGCCAAGGACAAGAGCACCGCCAGTCGCGCGTCCTACGCGCTGCCGTCCAACGTTCGGGGGTGCATATGGCAGGTGAACAGCGACGGACCGTCCACGTCCATCATCGACCTCACGTCCACCAGCACCGCCGAGGTCACGGACTCCTCCGAGGATGAGTAGGCCATGGGAGACGGCAGGGCATGGTGTCCCAAGTGCGCCGGTCTATCTCCCGTGTTCTACCCTTCCTCGCCGAAGACCGCACCTTCACTTCACGGGTCTTGAACCCCGCCACCGTTCGTGGAGACGGCAGATGGAGGACGTGGTCGCCGATGCGGAATACAAAGGAAAGTGGACGTAGGCCGTCGCCGTAGGATAGGTTTAGGGTCGGGTTTCTTTTCTTTTTTTGTCCTAAAAGTTCGAAATGTAATGAAAATCTTCCGTGTTTGCCTGAATCTCGTCTGGTTATATGAACTTTCACAATAAAACGATATATTGTATGAAAATATATTGAATGATGATTCTAATCATATTTACTTGGTATTGTGGTTGTCATTGTTTTTGTATGTATAAACTTGGTCAAAGTTTAGAAAGTTTGACCCGAGACAAAGCTAATATGCGAAGTAAATAAATACACAGGGTTTACATACACAATTTCTCTTAGGCCCTCCAAAAGTACGTCTACTACACATTCATGCATTTCACGTCTTTCTCTCACTCTGCCTGTCAAACCAACTAAGCCAAAATCCCAGCATATCGCGCGGGAAAATACCCGCCCGCACCGTTTTAGTCGGCATTTGTATCGATGAATCACGCGAAGCAACAAAACCAAGTGTTATGCTCTACAAGTTCAAAAGGAAAAGGCGGTACACTTACAGCACGCCTGTCGTGGTCGCATTGCACCCCTCACACGGTCGGTGCTGCACACCGCTCACCCAAAGGGAACACGCTTCAGCTTGCCTCTTCACTGACACATGGGACCGCAAATTGGAGAAACCGACCATTCGCCAAACTCCCCCGCCCACCGCGCAAAAATTCCCCCCAAATCCCAAATTCAACTCCCTTTCGGCCAACTAGCCAATAATATTCCCCAAACCCCGCTCCCCCCGCCCACCTCCACTCCGTTCGCTTCGCCAAACTAGCCCTCCCGCCACGCCGATACGTCGGCGCCGCGGTTCTTCAAGGGGACGCACGGTGATCCTCTCACTCCCATAGTACGCTCTCGTAAACTGCCGTCCTCTAGCCGCGCTGCCACCGATGGCGGCATTCTTGTGGAGACGCATGGCGGTCAGCTTCTCCCACGGTACACGCATTCTAGACTGAGACCCCGTGCATGTCAGAGTAGCGTTGGATGTTAGCTGATAGACACTATTAATCTCACTGCTTGCCAAAACAGTTTACACTCAATATGCTCTGCTTAAAAAGCTGCCTTGCCCTGTTCTACACTCAATCTGCTTTGCTAAGATGGCATGCCACGCCTGATTAGTTGCTAAAATATCCTGCCATATTTTAGGACCATGTATGTATTGTGAAGTAGATTGCCATGATCTAGTAGCCAATCTGTTAGGTAAAATAGCTCGACACCATTTTACACTCAATCTTTGTTGCCGAGATGGCCTTCGATGGATGTGTGCTTGGCCTCATTGATTGCTGAAATAGCCTGCCATAATTTAGCACTCAATGTGTTTGCTGAAATAGCTTTACATATATTTCGTTACTTAGATCTGCTTGTCCAAATATCTTGCCATAGCTTTAGACATCGACCTAGGTATTTTTTTTGGACTTTATAATGAAACATATATGTTTTTCCTATAATATCTAGTAGAAGAACTAATTTGTATGTCTGACAGATGGACAGGACTTGGATAACTTCTGCTTGATGATTCTCCCCTGCATATGTCGAGGGGGTTCAAAACTTCATGAACTTTATCAGAGCTTAGTATGGTGGTCCGAAAGCAGATGTGCGCTGCCCGTGTAGCAGTTGTATGAATTCAGTTTCAAGACCCCAGTCAACTATGCAAAATCATCTACACTTGTATGGGATGTCAGTCACATATACTAGGTGGGTTCATCATGGTGAAGCTGTGAACGTCAATGTCACTGACTATGTGGAAGCAGCAGATCACCATCTTGATCTGCCTGATGCTTAGGAGGAAGAGGAGGTGGCGGCAGAGCCAGTGATTTTGACCAGGATTGAAACAATGCTACGAAATGCTCGCACATTTCGAGAACTTACACCTGTACAAGAAAAATGGTGGGCCCGCATGTTGGAGCAATGCAACGTGGCAGTCACCGCAGGTTGTAAGCTGTCAGTATTCTTAGCTATGGTCAGCTTTCTTTAGGTGAATACATCTCAGCGTATGACCAACAAATCATTCGATGCGATGATGGCTACTTTCCGCCATTGTTACCCAGCTGTGTTGGAGCTTGCACACACACCTATAGTAAAATGAAGAATTTCCTCCGTGTGGTTGGAATTGGATATGATATGATCCATGTTTGCGAGAATAATTGTGTTCTATTCTAGAAGGATTATGCCAACTTAAGTGAATGCCCAAAATGCAAATAATCAAGATGGAAAGATGGCGATGCTGTGAAGAGGATTCCTCATAAGGTTCTGAGACATTTTCCAATTATACCAAGATTGCAGAGGTTGTTTCATGATGCTCAAACAAGAGAGGATGTACTGTGGCATTCTAGGAACCAGGAGTATAGAGATTGGAATGTAATGAGCCATCCATCTCATGGTAGTGACTGGACAAGCTTCAATATGAAACACGAAGAGTTTGCTGCTGAGCCGAGAAACATTAGACTTGGCTTAGCTATAGATGGATTCAACCCATTTGGCCACTAGAGCACCACATATAGCATGTGGCCAGTGCTAGTTATCCCTTACAACATGCCGCCAAATGTGTGCACCAAAGAATCAAACTACATCATGGCCTTGCTCATCCCAAGTCCAAAAAGTCCTGGAAAGGATTTTGACTTATTCATGGAGCCTGTTGTGGACGAACTTCAAAAGCTATGAGGGGTGTTCTCACTCGAGACCTATATAGTAGCCCACAAGCTGATTTCATTCTGCGTGCTGTTATAATTTGGTACATCCATGATTATCCGGCTTTGGGCACTATGTCAGGGCGAACTACACATGGTTACCATGCATGTGTTCGTTGTGACAAGAATCCGCTGTCAAACCCAATACTTAGCAAGGTTTGTTACATTGGACAGCGCCGTTTCCTTGACAAGGACAAGCTACGTCTTAGAAAATACGGAAAACCTGTGTTCAAAGCAAGTCATGAAAACCGTGATGCACCAAAGTGGCTCACCAGAGATGAGTTGCAGGAGGAATTACAGAAGGTCAGGCATATTACACTAGGAAACCATACCGATAATGGTAACGTGAAAAGGAAGCGTGGCAAGGCAGAAGAGAGATTATTGTTTACCCGCAGGTCCACTTTGTGGGACTTGGAGTATTGGAAAGATTTGAATCTGAGGCATAATCTTGATGTGATGCACATCGAGAAAATATATGTGACAGCATTATCAAAACACTTCTTAATATTGAAGGCAAGACAAAAGATACCTTAAAATCTAGTATTGATTTGACACACATGGGTATCAGATCTGATTTGCATGTGAAAAGCAGTGGTGAATCACGGGATATGGCACCAGCTGTGTACATCTTGGACAAGCAAAAAAGAAAAGAATTCTGCAAGGTCCTATAACGTGTGAGATTCCCACATGGATTTGCTTCCAACCCTGAAAGGAGAATCAGTGCAGATGGAACCAACGTACAAGGGTTGAAAACTCATGACTGCCACGTCCTACTTCAAAGGGTTTTACATGTTCTCCTTAGAGGACTGGGCCGCCCTGACTTATACAGAGCCGTTGCAGAGTTGGGACAATTCTTCAGGGAACTCTGCAGTAGAAATATCAGGATAGAGGTTGTGAAGCGTCTTAAAGACAAGATACCAACTATCCTATGCGACCATGAGAAGATATATCCTCCAGCCTTCTTTGATGTGATGGTGCATTTGGCTGTTCATCTACCTGATGAGGCACTACTTAGAGGTCCAGTACAGTATGGATGGATGTACCCTATTGAAAGGCATCTAGGCACTTTCAAGGGCTATTTAGGAACAGAGCTAGACCTGAGGGTTCCATTGCAAAGGCCTACATTGCTACATAAGCGTTGACATTCTGCTCAAGATACATTGAAACAACTGATCAGCCTAGCAAAAAGGTGGGCGAAAAAAATCCTGAGCTCAATGTTTTCGATCCTGCTATTCGAGTAACTGGGCAAACCTAAAGATTTGGACAAAATGGTTTGGTATGTGTTGAATAACTGTCCTGAGATTCTACGTTATATCGAGTCAGTGCTAAATACTGCAGCTTATACATCGTAATCTACTAAACTTGTAGCACATTCTTATATATTTAGATGTTTGACACGATCACTATGTTTTGCAGCATGTAGGAAGCGGAGTTACTGGCGCAAAATCCAAGAAACATTGAAAAACGGGTTAGGGAAGGATTTGCGAAATGGTTGAAGAGCCGCGTATGCTTTTGAAATGCACTATCAGTTTTTTTAATATATAGAGTACATAAGATTATCAGCTTGTCTATTTTCTAACCATAGGTTAAGGAGATGCGGGAGGAGGGGCAGGCAGTTACTGACACCCTTTATGCACTAGCAATGGGTCATGATACTCGGGTAAGACATTATGCATCTTGCATTGTTGGAGATGTGCGCTACAACACCCTTGCACGTGACGAAGGAAGGAAGACACAAAACAGTGCCATCATGAGCACGGATACGCACAAGAAAGTGACAACTAAAATGTATGCTAACATAACAGACATTGTTCAGTTGCAGTATATCTCCAGTTTCGAGGTTCATCGGTGCGTGGTTTTGTTTTGCTGTCATTGGTATAACCAGTTTACCAAGATCTCAAAACCCAAAGACGATGATTATTTCAAATCCATCAATGTCAAGGCGGCGTACTGCACCGACGAGCCTTATATTTTTGCAAATCAAGCAACACAGATATTTTTCTTGGAAGACAAATATGCATGTAACCAAGACTGGAGAGTATTGCAAATGTTTGAGCAGAGGAATTCATTTAATGAAGTTGCACAACAAGATGATGCTTACACTGCTGCTGATGTAGAGGATTCCGCAGATGTTTATGATATGTTTGCGGACCATCACATCAATAAGGTTGGAGAAAAGATTGCCTGTCAGGCTGTGGAAGTGGATGAGTTGATCAATAAGAAGCCAACGTTCGAGGACATTGATGTTGAAGAAGATGACACTAGGGGGAATTACGATTCAGACTGACATGCATGGTGAAGATGTTGACGCTGCTGCTGCGGATGATGATTAGATTGCTTTTGTTGTATTTGCCTATGAGAAGACGACTTATTACCTACTATGTTAAATTGTGTTTGCTATGACAACTGAAACCTGATGAAGTAGTTGTTCAGTGAGAACATCACTTATTATGTATCTTGATTTGTGTTTGGTGATTGTTTGATGACTGAAACATGATGACATTGTTGTATAGTGTTACTCATATTTTGCTATGAAACTTGTATTTCATGATTGTACAACCGCAAATGTAGTTAATGTCAGTTTGCTGTTGGACTGCAATTTGCTGAACGTCTTGCAATGGGAACAAAGCTGACTCGACAGGTCCTCTGCTTATTTATTTATTAGCAAAAGGGGATGCCCCCCGATTTCCATTAATATAGATCATCAGATGTTCACAACACTAGACGCCTAGCCTGCTAAATAGGTTTGATTCATTACTAGTTTCAGCAAAGTGCTCATGTCAGAGCCACTGAATACATCATGAGTGCTACATACAACGCAAATAAAGAGACAATCATCCTACAGAGCACAACGATCTTGCCCATTATCTTCACATGCTCTTTCATCTCCTCATTGCTGCCAAGGCCGTTCACCAGTTGTTGCTTGGCCATGATCTGATGAACTGCATCGTCTTTAACTTTCTGCTCTGCATCTTCCTCTTCTGCAGTTCCTTCAATTACTTGTCCAACACCCCAGCCTGCTGGTATTGGGATTCATCGGCTAACCAAATAATCCACGTAGTTCCATTTCCCCACATCAGCAACTTCCCAGAAATACAAATCACAAGAATCCTCCCTTTTCTGCATGAATCAAATTCGAAGATCATCAACCAAACTCTTAAATAAAATAAAATTCAGCAACTGAAAGCAGGTGAACAACTTGACCATATTACCCCATGATTTGGCATTGTTGAAGACTCGGCCAGGGTTGAGGGTTGTAGTTGAGATGCCACGGATGACTCTACGTGATTTGCAGCAGTGGCACCACTTGCACCAATGGCAACAGGGTGCGATGAGCAACCGGTTGTGGTGAGTGTGCCGGCGGGGGTGTGATGAGACCCACAGGCGGTGGTACGGGTGGCCACTTTGCGCACATCTGGTTGTTGGCTTGATTCCCTGCTGAAGAGCAGGTGGACGAGCCAGCAGACATGGTTGCTGTGGCCGAAGCTTCTGAAGCTAGGCATAGTAACTAGAGAAGAGGAGAAGCGAACATTGGATATGTCAGTTTCATTAGTTGCAGAGTAGTATAACACTATATATAGTCTAGGTTTGGATTCGAACCAGTTATAGCAGCACGTCTCTCTTTTTTCTAATAGTCAGGAACGTCTCTTTACTGCAGACTAGCTTGTTCTGTATGCCTTCTCAAGTCTTTGATTTTTGGGAAT
Source organism: Elymus sibiricus (assembly GCA_039707655.1). Taxonomy (NCBI): domain Eukaryota; kingdom Viridiplantae; phylum Streptophyta; class Magnoliopsida; order Poales; family Poaceae; genus Elymus; species Elymus sibiricus. Next base: position 208,178,420 of record CM077674.1, read on the forward strand.
GTTATCTGGTGAACGTTCCCTGGGAGGATGATGGCAAACGAACGCATTTTCCTGGCAGTTTTAGTTGCGACGCAAGATCAAACGGTGGCAGTTTCGGGAATGTTATCTGTCGAACGAGCCTAGTTTTTCTTTTCTTGCGAAAAACGTATGCAACATGGTGTCGGCTTAATCACAAATGATTCTGCCAACCTTAACCGTTGGATTGACATCCAACGCCTGTCGTGTTTCTTCAGTCGCTTCTTCCTCCAGCCACCAAAACCAAACAAGCACTGGCGGGACCGCCTGCTCCTGCCTCCCACAGCTGGCTGCACTGCCGTGCATGCATTGCCGCCCCATCGCACCCTAAAACTCTGGCCAAACCATCCCTCTACCCCACACACCTCATGTTATTCTCTGGCGAAGTCAGCCCCACCCCGTACTCGAACCAGTCAACCCTCGTACTCCCCTCCGCATGCGACTACACTGCCGCATCTTCCCCGGCTCCTGTTCGCTCCCGTCCGAGGCCTCGCCATCGTTCTCCGCCTTGGTTCGCTCACCGCGGCGCCGCCCTCTGGCATTGTCAACATGGTCAACAACCGAGAGGAATTAGGAGGTGATTGTATGTGGAGAGGATGACAGTAGGGACCCACCAGGGTCATGGCAGTACGGAGAAGGTTATCAACTGGGTTGTGCGGGGGCTATACCCCGTCTAGCCCAGGCTTTTATTTTCTATTTACCACATGACCAACCCAGTTTTTTTTTCTTCTGAAAATGGATAGCACACTTCTTCTTTTTTGCAGAATACCCAACCGAGGCCTGCTTGCTTTTCTCAGCCCTGCTGGGCTACTAATCTTTCAACACAAGGAGGGATGTATTCGGGGCTTGCCCAAAAATGGGCTATAAGTAGTAAGAAATGGGCTGTAAATTTTAAAAACAACACAGCAAACCGGCAATTAGTTTCAAATTATGGTTTTTTTATGATTTCCAGATTTTAAATTTCATTGATTTTTTTGCGGGATAATTTCATTGGATTTTAAATTAATATATATTTATTTTTCAAATTAGTTTGAATCTGACTCGAAATTTTGGGATTAAAAATAGTTCGAACCCCACCGAAATATGCAAAATTTTGTTGAATTGTTTAACCGTGGCCAGAATATGGGCTGTAATGCTAACAAAAAGAATATGGGCTTCAAAAAAATACGTAAGAATTAGCAAATGGGCTGTAAATTATTAAAAAGAGTGGCAAACGGGTTGTATGGTGTTTGCCACAGTTTTGGAGGCTGACTTGTGGGCCTACTATGTTGACGCGTACGCATGGCTTTGTGAACTTAGTCAACAAACGATTCTAGCGGCAGTGACCGTTGGATAACATTTAGTGGCCGTGTTGCTTCTTCAATCTCTGATCTTCTTGCTCCAGCCGCCAAAACCAGCGCCGGCGGGACCGCCTACTCCTGCTTCCTGTGGCCGGATGTGCTGCCGCGCAGGCCTCACCACCCCACCCTACTCCCACCGCTGGCCAAGCCTTCCCTTTACTAACCCACATCCCCTGTTATTCTCCGGCGACAGCAGCCTCACATCGCAGCCAAACCAGTCAGCCCTCGTACTCCCCTCCGTGTGGGCATCCACTGTCGCGTCTTCCCCGGCTCCGCATCACTCACTTCCTAGGCCTCGCCATCTTCCACTGCCTTGGTGCTCTTGGCATGGCATGGTCAACGTGGTCAATGAACGACAGCCATCGGAAGAGGACTGTACGCGGTGAGGCTGACAGCTGGACCCACCAGCTACATCTTCGCACGCAATGAAGTTCCTCCTTATTACGCGCAAAAAAAATGATTCCTCCCCCTGACAGACAGCTGGGACCCACCAGCTATATGTTTGCACGCAAGGAAGTCCCTCCTTATCCTCCCTGGCAGCCGTGACCCACCCGGTCGAAGCGTACGTAGCGTTGTCTGTCTGGTCGCGAATGTGTACCTACATACTGGTCGATCAGTTTCTCTGCAAGGATGAACCGTGGCCGAGTAAGTAGCGGCACGTGTCGTAGTAGAGCCCCTGACATAGCAGTTCAGCCAGTCCCATCTAAATCTTGTACACGTACGTATAGCCACACGGCAGAAAATATGGCCACGTACGTACATATGGGCGGAGTCTCGAATGCCTACTCACGCATACGTACGGCCAGGGCTCGTGTACATGGAGAGGCAATGGATGGCAGCAATGACGTCGTGTTCATCGGCAGCCAACCGGCTAGGTTGGAGCGGAGGAAACAGAGTCATGTTCATCGGGAGCAAAGTGACTGGGTCGGAACGCGCCCTGTTCATCGGGAGCCAACCGGCTTGGACGGAACAGTCAAAACGGGGTCCTATTCATCGACTCGGGGTCTGCGTACCGCAAAACGGAGGAAACGGCCTTCTGTTCGACCGCCTACGGTCAAAACGGGGTCCCTTTGATCGGGAGGGGTGTGGCGTACCGCAAAACAGAGGAAACGGACTTCCGTTCAACCACCTACGATCGAAACGGGGTCCTATTGATCGGGAGGGCTCTGGCGTACCGCGAAATGGAGGAAACAAACTTCTCCCTAACTGCCTACGGTCGAAACGGGGTCCTGTTCATCGGGAGGGGTCTGGCGTACCGCAAAATGGGACTCCACGGGCTACTGTTCATCCACGGTCAACCTCCTCTAGCCTCCACCAGCTACTGTTCATCCACCGTCGACTTCCTCCAGCCTCCACCAGCTATTGTTCATCCAGCCTCCACGGGGTCCTATTCATCCATCCCCAACTGGCTGGGGTGTCGCGGCCTCCTCGAGGTCCTGTTCATCCAGTGCCAACCACCTTCACACGGCCAGGGTACTGTTCATCCACAGCCAACCCACCGGCTAGGGTGGGGCGTACGAGCGGGAGGCAGCAACGGGAACTGTTCAACCACAACCAACCAACCGGCTCGATCGATGCGTCTCGACTAGTGTCTACGTGTATCGCGCACGTGGCAGCAACGGGCACTGTTCATCGAGAGGCAACCCAACCGGCTATGTCTCGCACGTATGGAAGCTCGACCGGCTTCAGTTAGTAGCGAAGGAATCGCTCGGGTTCAGTTAGCAGCGAAGGAATCGCACGGGTTCAGTTAGCAGTGAAGGGATCAATGGGCTTCAGTATGTAGCTAGTTCGATCGCTCGGGTTCAGTAAGCGAATGCTTCGCTCAGGTTCAGTTAGTGAACACCCCGCACACACGCGTGCGTACGAGAGAAACGTGCAAAGCGCACTGCATCGCTCGGCCCCGACCACCCACCGTAACCGGGAACTCCATGAAAATTTCCTCGCCCTCACTTCTACCATGATTTTTTACGTCATGGATGGCCCAAAGAATGTCTTGCGGGTGCGTCTCCGGCCCGCCTAGGACGAAAAGCCCATTTTCTGTCATAATTTTTTGTCATAGAAGTAGGAGCTCACCACATCTATGATGATACGTGTTTTTGTCACAATTATTGTCATAGAAGTGTCGCAACCATGACAGAAAAAAGTTTTCGTTCGGGCCATAATGTCACGGATGTGTCTTTTTTTTGTAGTGAATGTTGTCCTTTTTTTCGTACATACTCCATCGTCCTATCATGCGGTGCCTTACATCAAAGTAGTCTTTGTCTGTATCATGCATCAATGAGTTATACAGAGCCAATTTATTCCTTTTCTTGTGGTTTTGACTTCAGAAGGCAATATCAAAAAATAGGAAGGAAAAGAGTAAGTTAGGGGATATTGGTGGTCCTCCGGACCAACGCAAACGGAGGCTCTCTAGATTTGCCACTGCTACTGCTATTGCAGTTGAAGTTCCAAGTCTATGTGATGACTCCATCTCCCCTACTCCACCATCGTAGGTGCTTGCTCTAACTTGACAGTGTGATAATTGGTTGCATGTTGCATATGGTGTATAGCTTGTATTTCTTCTAATTTTACTAAATTGCACCTGCTAAGTTTATACATTATACATGTGAATATGACATGCCTTTCTGTATCTAGAATACACTGCATCTATCTATCACACCATGTTCTTACATCAAAGTACTACTATTGTGTATCCTACATCAATCACTTATGATGAGACACTTTTAACTTGGCAGTGTGATATTGGTTGCATCTTGCATTGATTTCTAGCTTGTACTGCTTCTAATTTTTCGAAATTTCACTTATGACGAGGCACTTTTAACTTGGCAGAGTGATATTGGTTGCATCTTACATATGGTGTCTAGCTTGCATTGCCTCTAATTTCTTGAAAATCCTTCTACTTAGTTGACGCGTCATAGGTGTGAATATGTCATGCCGTCTTGTTTTTCATACATATTCCATCCTCCTCATACGGTTGTCTTACATCAAAGTATTGCTCATCTGTATCATGCATCAATGAGTTAGGGGATGCTGTTAGTCATCGGGTGCAATGGGTACGGCTTGATATGGCAAAGTAAAAAAAGAGCAAGGAAAAGAGTATGGTAGGGGATGCTGTTAGTCGTCGGGTGCAATGGAAAAGGAGCTTCTCTCGAGATTCTCCTGGTACTTATAATGTAGTAGAAGGCCAAAGTCCACCGGCTAAATCTACAAACACAGTATCCCCTGCTCCGCCAGCTGCAGCACCTCCTTCCACAGTACCGACATCTCAACGAGTTACAAGTTTGAATACTCCGCAAGTGGCATGTTCCCAAGCTGCCTTCCCACCTAACACTACTTCCGAAGCACTTCTGACACTATAGGACTTGGCAAGATCCGATGAACCTCATGAGCATCAAAACCAAGACGGTACGTGACCGAGTCAAGTTGCAGTTGCTTGCTCCTTTATATGTACGCTCATAGTTTGATGTGCACTAACACTTTCCATATTCGTTGTTGAACTAGCACCTCGGCGCAAGAGGAAACAGACATCAGGGATAATTCTTGACAGGTTAACAAAATCTAAAGGAGGAAGAATGGAGATCCATTTTGAGGCAGGTTTAAAAAGGCCACGTGATGCTACAGAGTCAGCCAAGTTAGTATCAGAGGCATCTGTTGCCGTTAGGTGTCATGCACGTATCCTCCCAACGTGGATCCAGTACAGGAATGACAAAGACGAAACCCAGTTTAACACCTTCCTTGACCATTTATCCGTAACTAATGTTATTCATTGCAATTTGTAATATTGTCTTGCTCTGTCCCATACTTTCTAGCTTGCTCCTAATGAGATTCCCATTCTTTTTTCAACAGATGAGGTTCAAGTTGGATCCGAAAGATGATGCAACCAAACAAACAAGCACTCATGTTTGTTAGTCTGCTCTGCCACAGTATCGGTATAACCTTAGAAAAACTCACTTTGAAGGCAAGGCTAACAATGAAATCGCCCAAACATCTCTAGTAGAATATATTACGGACGAAGACTGGACAACCCTTGTTATTCACTTGTCTGATCCGAAGTATCAGGTAGGGTATATGTATGTGATCAGATCACATATTGAACTCGTATTTACGTATGTGCCTTAGAAGTCTATCTTCTCCTAGGCTAACTATTTGAAGAAGAAGACCAACCGTTCTAAAGTGAAATTCCAACAGACAACAGGATCTCGTAGCTATATTGCACACTATGAGGCTCTTGTAAATAGCTGCTATTTCCTTCTTTTGTTGTGCCATATTATCATATCTATATTGACTTGTTCCAAATATAGAGGAAAGTCCGTGTGGACCAAAAAGAACCTGAACCGAATGCAGTGCAAATCATCAAGGATTGTCACACCAGCAAGATAAAGGGCATGACTACACCAGTCCAAGCCACTGTTGTAAGTCCTTACTCCTTATGCCTTTGAACTGCTTGTTACTATGATGTGTTCATTTAACTGCTTGGTTTGCAGCCAATGTCAGTTACTCTATTCACTTTTATACAAAGTTGTCTTAACGTATCATTTCACCTTACACGGTTTAAAAGAAAGGAAGGATATTCTTTTGGTCTTGATCTATAATCTAGTTTTGATGTTCACGTGCCCACAGAATGATACAATAGCCTGTTTGTTTGATATCTGTTTGCCCGTGATATGAATGATGTCATACTATGTTCATCGTATTTTAAACCGTGTCCCTTTATCCTTAGATGTCAATAAATGTGAGGAAATAGACAATACATTAGGCATGCTACATGGACATATGTTTCGAATGTGATTTTATTATGTACTTACCACTAAAATACATGCTAAAGTATTACAGTGGTTCATCAAAATAAATTATGTATAAACGTGAAAGCTATTTTGTTTGTTTTTATCTCATTAGTAACTTCTTATCTGGCATACTAATCTACAAAATTCAAACTTTCGGGAAGCTATGGAATAAATGATTGAATAGCCACTACCTCCTAAAGGTGACGAGGCTACCACAGGAACAATGTCACCTCTTGCTGCAGTGCGTTAGTATCTCTCCACTAATAGAGCAAAAAGCACCTTCCTGAGTAATTCTGGGTTGGTTGTTAAGGTAACCTCGTTGAAACCGTCTACTGAACAAAATCCTCCAGCTAGACAGTGATATATCAGTGCTCCAGACACAAGTCCAATCCCTAATGGAGGTCGTTTCTGAAACAAGAATAGTGGTTGACAAATGTCGTCAAGATATGAATGGTTTTCAAACCAGACTATCAGACATTTGCTTCGTTGTTCAAGAGCAATGGCGCAAAAAAGGGGAAGGTCATGCTGCTCCATCAGATTCTACAGCCTGAAACATTACCACTCTGGTCAAATGATCTCTGCTTCTATACATCTCATGGTACATTTTTTTGCAAGGATTGTAAACTTTTATGCCAACAGGCCTTTTGTTGTATGGCTGTAATTTATTTTGTTGCGATACAACATTTATCCTGCTGCGAAAGACCGTAGAAATTAGCAAGCTATTTTTGTATAGTGTAGGTTTATTCTTAGTAATGTATTCGGCATCATCAGTCTCCTTTAGGCCGAAAGCATTGTAGGAGCCCAAAGGGCCAATATTCGTCCGGCCCAAAACTAGAATGGAGCTAAAAACGATTACAGGACGTAATCGGTATGTAGTCCACAGAAAATAACTGGGCCTAAATCAGTGTAAGCTCTTCTTATTTCTGATCGTTCCATTGGTAGGCCCGTGACCATAGTGGGCCATTAAATAGCCTAAACATAATATGGTCCCATAGTAATAACGGTCCGTTAACATGTCTAAATATCACGCATGCCTTATTTGGCCCATAAATAACACGGGCCGTTAACAGGCCGAATCGCAGATTGGGCCTTCATTGGGCCAGAATATACCTAGGGCTTGTATCATGCCGAAAGATGATTGGGCCTAAAATGTGCCAAATAGCCCACTGGTCATTAGCAGGCCTAAATGTAACTCATCCCATGGTGGCCCATTTACATGGCGGATCGTTAATAGGCCGAAAGTTAGCACCGGCTGTAATTGTGCCGATCTACTACATGGGCCCTTAACAGGCAGAAAGTGCTGGCGGGCTGGATTTGTGTCATCGAGAATATGGGCCGTTAATAGGCCTGATGTGATGTCAGGCCACATATGGCCCATGGGTTGTGTCGGCCGTTAACAGGCCGAAAGTCAGACCTGGCCGAAAATGGCCCAATTCCATCATGGTCTGTTTATGGGCCTAAAGTTTCATCAGGCCACAGATGGGCCCAAATGTAGCAGGACCTTAAACAGGACAGAAAATCACTGGGTTGTAACTGGGCCAAATATAAAGCGGACTGTTACCAGGCTAGAAGTGACCATGGGCCGCAATGCTGAGAAATCCACAACGGGCCGGTGACGGGCCGATTTGACACTATTCAAATGGGCCTTACCTACAAATGGGCCTTACCTACAAATGGGCCATGTGCAAGTAGGCCGTTAATGAGCCAGCCCGCTAACTTTGACTGGGCTGGCCCTTTTAACCCAAATGGGCCACTATTGCGCCATGCCACGTGTCATTGTTCCATAGGCGCATATCTTCCAGTGGATGGATGACATCTTTCGCGACGTCGAGATGACATGTGGTTCTGTTCGCGAATGAGAATTTTACACGTGGAAAATAGCCATTGGTTAGGGCTGTTAATGGGTTATCGGATCCAAACCCGCACCCAATAGCTTAACGGCGACCCATTACGGTGGATGCCACATGTCGGTTACCCTTGACGAAAGCACTTCCATGACGCGCCATTTATCGTCATGGAAGTGGACACTTCCGTGATGATAATTTCAGTACTATCATGGAACACTTCTACGACAGCACAGGTATGACTATCTTGATTCTGTCATAAAATCATCATGGATGTACATGCATGACAGAAAACGTGACCTACTGTGACAAACACGTATCATCACGGAAGTGTTTTTTTGTAGTGTTCATAATCCGGCAGCGCTTCTCCGTCCAGAGCTAATCATCGTCGAAGAATTAGAGGGAGGGTATTGGAACCACACTAGGCTTATAATTATGAGGATTAGAGGATCTAGGTCTAGCTCTAATTAGATCAAATAGGATCAACTAGAACTAGAACTAGAACTAGAACTAGAACTAGAACTAGAACTAGAGGGAACTAGAGGAGGCTCAAAAACTTGTGTATCTCCATAGAGCAAAAACCCCAAGTATAGATAGGTTGGGGGGAGGGAGAGGGTAGCCACCAAGGAGGGAAAGTCCCTCCTTGGGGCACCGGCCTTGGGAGGAGGAGTTGGACTCCTCCCCCACTCCAATTTGCCCCCCCCCCCCACAAGGAAGGGGCCGACACTTCCTATTGGGCCAAGTTGGCCCAATGCACCTTCCCCGGTTTGGCCTTTCAAGGACTGCTGGTATTAAATTTAATATAAAAGCCTTCTAATAAATATTAGACCATTTTATATATAATTTAACAACCCAAGAAACATTTTCCACCTATATATTATTTATCGGTAGTACCCGATACTCTCCGAAACCCTTTCGATCACCCCGAAACGCTTCCGGATCCTCTTGAAACTATTTTGAATATTTATGAAACAATTCTACAAATATATTCTCATCATTCCCGTCCTACTAGCACTTAGCATATCATGATTGATCTTGTGACCCCGTAGGTTCGGTAACTCATAGACATGAACGAAACTCCTTCGTTCAATAACCGATAGCAGAACCATGTACGTCCATATCGATCCCTATGAGCACACGAATGATATTCAAGTGAACCTTTGGTTAGCATGTGATGTTCCCTTTGCTTCGGGATACTTCCCAAAACTCGGGATGTGTTGGTATCCTCCTTAGTCATCACATGCTCATTATACCGTTATCCTCGTTACTGATTTTGTTCTTTCTCATTGTCGTGTTCCGGCATCCCCGTGACGTAGTCACCTGTGTCTGGCCAGACAATGATGGATTTTGTCACACCGAGAGGGCCCTAAGAATATCTCTCCATCGCCAGAGGAGAAAATCCCACTCTCGAGCTATCTAGTCACTTGTCAAACTTTCTGATGAACCTGTAAGTTGTCATTATGATCACTGTGTTACAGGTGACGTTTGAGCAACGCCAAAGCCCACCGTAGGGTAAGAACTGACTACAATACTCTCATGGTCCAAGGATTAAAATCACACGTTAACACTCCATGTTATTACAATTGATTATAGATGATATAAACTCAATTTCATAATAGACAAGTTTGGGTCGATTCAATATGATCGTTCTTCCAACGTCATAATCTCAATGTTGTTTTAGGACTATCGTTACACTTAATGATATCCTAACATCCAGAAAATGTGATCATCAACACTTGAGCTAATCCTAGAGGCAAGACTAGGAACCTTTTATTTAACCGTTTATCATTCCACATGTGCATATGACTTTTCCACTGAATCTCATATTCCAGGATCATAGAGGTTATAGCATAGAATATAAACTCTTTAATTATGAATACGGAAGTATAATAATACAAATATTATTGTCTCTAGGGCATATTTCCAACATTCTCCAACTTGTACTAGAGTCAATAATCTAGTTGCATGCTTTTCTAACACACATGGCTATTTGGTGTTGCTCATGCTTTGCTACTGGTCGAGCCTTCGTCACCGGATCTGATACTGTTCAAATCCTAATGTCATTTGTGTCGGTAATATCTGGTTTTTCTGTGTAATTCTTATGTTACATTAACAGTAACACTATATCTCTATATAGTCCATTTTATAGTAACACTATATCTCCATATAGTCCATTTACTACATCTTCATATAGTCAATTTTCATTTGGAACTACACCATAGTCTATCAATAAACTTTTATTGATCCAGATTATATTATATTGAAAACTTCTCAAGCCTGAACCTAAATCATTTATAAAATCCACAATTATGTTCATTTTTCGAAACTATTTCAAAAATTATAGCCCGATAGATTATTTATATCAGTCATGAAGTTGTCTTGTGTAACCTTTACAACAAACAATTTGTGTAACTATTTACAACAATCTCATCATCTCCTCCATGGACAAGAAGCAAAACCTTCATCCAACTGAGGTACTTAATCTTTAAGCAATCAACCTAGTGAACCTCTCTAGGATCACTATTGTACTTACTACTAACAATTAGTTAATACGAAACATATGGCTTTATACATTTGATATCACACATGATGAATTCAATCTCTGAAGCAAATTGAACTCTATTCATCCACATATTATCAACAACTGTTTTTCAATATTGATTTTTGCACAGTGTTATGCTATGTGACATTTTGAGAAAATATTTTCTCCTTTTAAACTTCTTTAAAACTTTGTCACAGTACATGTCTTAGCATAATCAGATGTTTCAATCTATCTATAGATTTTCATTCAATAATTCTAAGTCCTTTTTAGAAGCATGATTTTAATCTTTTGTGCTAATATACTTTATATTATTTCTGATCAAGTGATATGTCATACATATGTAAGATCAGAAATGCCATAGAGCGCCCACTAAACTTCTTGTATCCACAAGCTTCTTGATAAAGTTTAAATTCTCCAATTACTTCACCAAATTCCAGCTACTTGATACTTTATTTAAAATAATACACATGGCTTGAAATATTTATATCATTTCGGTATTCCTAACAAAACCTTTTGGTTGTATCTTATATACATCCTGTTTGAAATCTTTTTCAAAATAGTTTTGTTACTCATCTGTTATATATCAATAATATACAACACTCACCATTGTAATCCATTTATAATTTTAGTATTGCTACTAACAAGAAGATTTGACAAGATCAACTCTTCCATTCCTACAAAACTCCTTTGTAAAACTTCTCTTTCAGGATCACTATCCATGAATATTCGAAGATCCATTTACATTTTTGTGCCTAACAGACCTTCTGAAAGTTTCACCAACTTCAAAATGTGTTCCTTGTATATGGACTTCACTTTAGATTTCAATGGTTTATGCCATACCTTTCTATCTGGGCGCCATCACTGCTTCCACATAGTGCGCAGGTTCATCTTCTTCTAAGATGAAGTATTCAGTAGATTTGATAATCTTTCCAGACCTTCACATTTTGTTACAGTCTTAACTGAAGCTCCTATACATCTAATGTAGTAGTTTCTTTGCTCAATTTTATGAACAAAAATACTCCAAAACATTTCTGGTTTAGTCTTGTTTTTACTTAAGCTGGAGATTCAATAATCTCAATAAGCTGTATCATCCTCCCACTTACTCCTTTAACGAGTAAACCGTTTCTCGAAAAATATTCATTCTCTGACAAACATTTTGTCCTTGATTTTTTGTGTGTGGAAGGAAAACAAAAATCTACAATCAAGCATTGGTCTAAAATATTCTATAACTCTTTATAGTTTTTATCAAACTTTTAGATGGTGCATCTGTTTAGTGAATATTTTGCTGTTTCATTTATAAATCCCCAAAATTTTAATAAGAGCAGATAGGTAATTGTAATAATTCCACTATTATTCAATTGCTTGCTAAACTTATGACATAGATATGTTTCTTCATGAACGAAGAATCCTGTTTATCTTTTGTCATAATGATATTATATCTTCGTCCTGAATTTTTTTGAACTATTTCAAACATTTCAGTCCTTATGTTTTATCAAGTAAATCATATTTACTCATAACATTGATGAAGTATAAATATTCACCGCGCCCTGTTATATCCATCGGACTTCGTACATCACAATGTATCCAGTCAACTCAAACAAGGGACCTTTATACTTCATCTCTATGAAGATTCATTATCCGATATAACCAAGCAGTGTCACACACAAGTGGTTTTATCAGTCTTCTCAAGATGTTTAGCTTTAATGTCATAGATCACAAACTTCAAGATTCATCATGAATAAACCATCACAAAATAGAGATTTAATCAAAAACCATATTCTCATAATAATCTGAACAACTATTGTTTAAAACTTATAAGAATATCCATCGCATAACCCATAGGATAATGCATTACATAACTTCGAAGCAAAATAACTATTATTTCAGTTCTAAGATAAATGTTGAAGATAAACTAAAGACATGACTTCGACGGTCTTCGAGCAGCGATCCCATCACCATTCCCGGCTAATATCACGACTTCATTTCTTCTCTCCTTGTGAGCTCTCTGTAGTCCCTGTATCGGTTTGTAAAACAAGAGCAACCGATCAGTATCAAATACCCATGACATACAAAAATTTACGAGTAGAATAACATTAAATTTGTATAACAATTATACCTCTACCGAAAGAACCGTTCTTCTTATACGCCAAATACTTCTGGCAGTTACGCTTCCAGTGTCCCTTCTACTTGTAGTAGAAACATTCAGTTTCTTTAGTGGCACCGCCCTTGTTCCTCTTCTGAGACTCGGTGTTACCGGCTTTAGTAGATTTCTTCTTCTTGGACTTGCCCTTGTTCTTGAAACTGGCAGTCTTATTAACCATCAACACTGTTTTGTTCTTCTGCATTCCAGCTTCCACATTTTTTAGCATAGCAAACAACTCGTTTGCACTTTTCTCCATCCAATTCATGTTGTAATTCATGATAAAGCCATCAGAAGATGGGGGGAGTGAAGCAATCACAATATTTGTACCGAGTGTTGGAGGAATTCCAAATTCCAGAGAAGCCAGTCTATCAACATAGCCAGCAAGCTTTACTCTGTGCTCACTCATTGAGGAACCCTCTTTCATCTTACATTCAGTCAAGGCCTTGGGTAATTCAAAACATTCGGTCCTTGCCTGCTTCTTGTACAGAACTTCTAGTGACCCGATTATAAATTGAGTAGTAGATCATTCAAAACGCTTCTATAGTTCAGGATCCATGCAAGTTAACATGAGGCACTAGACTGAATCATAGTCATCACCACGAGAAGTGTAAGCAGCAACTTATTCCGGTGGTGCATCCTTTGCAGGAGCATCACCCAGGGGCTGATCCAGCACATACTCCTTCTTAGCACTCCAGAGAACAAATCCCAGGTTCCGGATCCAATCTGCATAGTTTTCACCATTAGCAGCCAACTTTTCTTTCTCTAACATAGGGGCTAAGTTGAACATATTGCGAGCCATTGATCTATAATCATAGACACAAAATTCATTTAGACATTTATTCATAATTAATGTTGCACTAGTGGTTTAAACAAATTTTAATATAAAATGCACTCCCACTCAAATCAATATCTCTCATAATTGAAAGTGAGTGATTCAAGATCCTGATCTCATTCACACCTATGGATGGTAGCATCTCATATGATGTGAATTTCAACCGGTAGGCAATCTTTTGCCGATCATATCACCATATGACTCTTGTTCATCTTTTGATGCTTTGCGCTCCGAACTCAGAACTTTTCTACCAGGACTTGAAGACAACCGAGAGTTTCTGCTGTGAGGTCTTACCTCACCCGCCTTACACTTCACTTCTCGTTTCTACTCATGGTAGCATGTAGTACTCCAAAAGGCCACATGTTATAGATGGTTGCAACACTAGGAAGAGCACCTTTTAACTTGATATTTACTGTGAGAGATTACCCTAATAATTGACTACTGCGCAATCAAAGGGTGCAAACAACAAAGGGATAAACATCTCAGCCAATTTATAAAAGCATGATATGGTATAGCCTGGGTGTCTGGAATCCTTCATGACCATCTTCAATCTTAAGTTGAAGCGTCGTGACAGACAATATTTCGTTGCCGAGGCAACCATTTCAAAAACGCTGCCATGGCGGCAATTTCAGAAAACGTTGCCGTGGCGACTGTTTCAGAAAACGTTGCCGTGGCACAAAATTCAGAAATTCCATCGTGGCAGGAAATTATAGCTCCTCGTCCCGTGCCTAGTACACCTTGTCCACATCGGGGTCCTCCGTGTATGCTTGCCATCGTCACCTGTAACATGTAGGCTATCTCTATGATATTTACATTAACATGGCAATCTCGTGGCTCCAGCCATCATGCCGTGACGCACATGCCACTTAACATTACAACATATAACCATCTCATACATAAACTCATTATCATGACAAAGGATATATCACATCATATGCATACTCTACAAAACCAAGTTAGGTGTCCTCTAATCGGTTTTAGCAGATTTTAGTTACGCGGTTAACCACTTTTAGCAAATAATACTAGCTACCTACGTCCACAACATAGGCAATAATTCTTGATGCTAGATTAAGTTTAGGGGTGTGTGATGTAAGAGACTTAATCAAAAATCTCTAGCCCCACACTAAACTTCGTCAAATATGCATGACCCCCTAGAAGATCGTCCATCTTCAGCACCCTCTTGTGTATGTGACGGTTCGCTATTCTTGACTATGATGAGGCCCAAGGAACTGTTAGCAGATCGTCGACAGCCAGAGTCGAGCGATTGTCAGAACTCTGTACAAAGCCTCGCTATGCCACCAATGAATTGAACCAAAGCAACACTCGAGGGAAGCATTAGCAAGAACATCAAACCCTCACATCCACATGTGATCTAGATTGCAGCCTGCACCTACTCATATAACTGCTCATGATGCCACTGTTGGAAAACATAGTAGAAAACAAAAAAATCGCACCTACGCACACCCAAGATATATATGATGATGCATTACGGGTTGGGATCACGATTGTTACCATCATCGAGTTGCAGCGGAAGAAGAACATGTCGGTGTAGATCGTACTTGGAGTCCCTTGAACCATCGGTGAACGATCTAGCGAACCGCCCATGAACAGTCCCTCGAACCGAAGACCGAAGGCACGACCTCTCTACATGGTTGCAAGCGTGCAGCCTTCACGATCCGCAGCGCTTCGCCGTCCAGAGCTAATCGTCGTTGGAGAATTAGAGGGAGGACATTAGAACCACACTGGGCTTCTAATTATGAAGATTGGAGGATCTATGTCTAGCTCTAATTAGATCAACTAGGATCAACTAGAACTAGAACTAGAGGGAACTAGAGGAGGCTCAAAAACTTGTGTATCTCCATAGAGCAAAAAACCCCTAGTATATATAGGTTGGAAGGGAGGGAGAGGGCAGCCACCAAGGAGGGAAAGTCCCTCCTTGGGGCGCCGACCTTGGGAGGAGAAGTTGGACTCCTCCCCCACTGCAATTCGCCCCCCCCCCCCACAAGGAAGGGGGGGCGCCACTTCCTATTGGGCCAAGTTGGCCCAATGCTCCTTCCCCGGTTTGGCCATTTAAGGCTGTTGGTATTAAATTTAATATAAAAGCCTTCTAATAAATATTAGACCCTTTTATATATAATTTTATCAGCCCTGGAAACATGTTCCACCTATATATTATTTATCGGTAATACCCGGTATTACCCGATACTCTCCGAAACCCTTCCGGTGACCACGAAACGCTTTCGAATCCTCTCAAAACCATTTCGAATATTTATGAAACAATTCAACAAAACAATTCTCATCATTCCCGTCCTACTAACACACAGAAAATTGTGATTGCCTTAAGTACGTGACCCCGTAGCTTCCGTAACTCATAGACATGAAGGAAACCCCTTCGTTCAACGACCGATAGCGGAACCGTGGACGTCCATATCAATCCCTATAAGCACACGAATGATATTCGAGTGAACCTTTGGTTATCATGTGGTGTTCCCTTTGCTTCACAATAATTCACAAAACCCGGGATGTGTCGGTATCCTCCTGAGTCATCACATGCTCATTATACCGTTATCCTCATTACCGGTTTTGTTCTTCTTTGTCGTTGTCGTGTTCCGGCATCCCCGTGACGTAGTCACCTGTGTCTGGGTAGACGATGATGGATATTGTCACACCAAGAGGGCCCTAAGAATATCTCTCCATCGTCGGAGGAGCAAATCCCAGTTTTGAGCTATCTAGTCATTTGTCAAACATTCCGATGAACCTGTATGTTGTCGTTATGATCACCGTGTTATAGGTGACGTTTGAGCAACCCCAAAGCCCACTGTACGGTAAGAAGTGACTACAATACTCTCATGGTCTAAGGAGCAAAATCACACGTTAACACTCTGAGTTATTACAATTGATTAAAGACGATGTAAACTCAATTTCATAACAGACAAGTTTGGGTCGATTCAATATGATCGTTCTTCCAACGTCATAATCTCAATGTTGTTTTAGGACTATCGTTACACTTAACGATATCCTAAGATCAGGAAAACATGATCACCAACAATACTTGAGCTAGTCCTAGAGGCAAGACTAGGAACCTTTTATTTAACCATTTATCATTCCACACATGCATATGAGTTTTCCACTGAATCGCATATTCCAGGATCATAGTAGTTGTAGCATAGAATATAAACTCTTTAATTATGAATACAGAAATATAATAATACAAATATTATTACCTCTAGGGCATATTTCCAACAATCCCTTCATCCAAGGTGGCGAAAGGAGTTGAGTATGGAAATGTTTGCACTTACATCCCTCCGACAATCGTATATGATGAGATGCCCCAATTCCCATGAGTGAGATGAGTGACTCCACCATATGTGTGATTGAGAGCATTTCCTTTGAGAGGATGAGTGTGACCACCACTAGCCCCACACACAAAAACATGCCAAACATCCTATGTGAGGGTGAGAGCCATCACCACCAGTTGAGTGACTCTACCAACCATATGAGTGAGTGCATCCTAGAGGGAGTGAGTGAGCCCCAACACGTGATGAGTGAGGTAGTTGATAGGGGATGCAGCGACATTTTCATTTCTAACAACTTGACCTCTACCTCTATTTTGTCTTCTTACTTGGTGCAAGGTCACCTACAAGAAGAACCGTCGTTCCTCGACAACACCATCCCTCCTATGGATTCGAAGATGGCCATGGTGGAAGATGAAGCACCTGCCACATGGTTCCATCAACATGAAGATATTGACCACGAGTCGTTCTTTGCCACCTCACATACACCACATGAGTGGAGCTCTAAAGGTAATATTGGTGATGGTGCTTCATTTCACTACAAAAAAAACCACTTCCGTGATGATACGTGTTTGTCACAATAGGTCACGTTTTCTATCATGCACGTACATCCGTGACAATTTTATGACAGAATGAAGATAGTCATACCTGTGCTGTCGTAGAAGTGTTCCACGACAATACTCAAATTATCATCACGGAAGTGTCCACTTCCATGACGATAAATGGTGCGTCATGGAAGTGTTTTTGTCAAGGGTAACCGACACGTGGCATCCACCGTAATGGGTCGCCGTTAACTATCGGGTGCGGGTTTGGATCCGATAATCCGTTATTAGCCCGGACCAATGGAGATTTCCATGTGTAAAATTCTCATTCGTCAACGGAACCATGTGTCAGCTCGGCGTTGGGACAGATGTCATCCATTCATTGGACGAGAGACGCCTATGATACGTCGACCCATGGCACGACCTAATAGTGGCCCATTTAGGTTAAAAAGGCCGGCCTGTTTGACTTGGTCAAAAGTTAGCGGGCTGGCCCATGGAAAAACTGTTAGCGGCCTGTTCGCATACAATCCATTTACGGCCCGGGTACTCACGGTCCATTATGGCCTTTCAATATTCGACCCAGTAGCGTCATGTGGGTCATCCCATATGATTCCAGCCCGTTGTCACTTTCGGCCCATCTATGGCCCGTGACGTCTTTCAGCCCATATGAGGCCTTTTGTATCTCTGGGCCCATTGACTGCTCGTGGTGATTCTGGCCCATCATGAACAGTAAACTGCTTTGAGCCCATTAACGGCCCATAATTCAGTTGAGCTATTTCCAGCTCGTGTTTTCTTTCGGCCTTCTAAGGGCCCATAAATTCTTGGGCTCATTTCCGGCCCTCGATTACTTACGGTCCGTTACTGGCCTGATATGCCAATGGGCCAAATCCAGCCCGTGGTAACAATCAGTCCGTTTGTGGCCCGTTAACCCGTTGGGCCATTTTCATCCTGTCATGTAATCCGGCCCATTAATGACCCGTCATGCATGTTGATAGAATTAAGCTTGTGCTGTCTTTCGGCCTGTTAACGACCCGTTATGGTCTGGGCCCATAAACGGACGGTTCCGATTTTGGCCCGTTTACGGTCCATATTGCGGTCCGGTTTTGGCCCACGAACAGTACAGCTATTAGTGTATAAAACATGGGTATTTTATACCCTGACTTATGCATAGGCAGTGGTAGCGACCTCGATGGTCAACGCTTGCCAGAGATTACCAAGATCAAGATTCAAGGCCTAGTTATAAGGACACTAGGAAGAAAGATCAAAACAAGACATCAAGGAACCCCTGATCGATGCTAGAGATGATGGTGGTACTTGCCGGAAAGGCTCAAGCCGGCAAGGTGAAGACCCGGCAAGTTCCATGCCGGCAAACCCTCGCTGGCTCATCTGCGCTCCACCTCATCGAGCAGCTAGTCGCTAATCGGTGAGGTGTCGAGCGCGCAGGTGGTTAGGTGAGGTTTGTCGGGGCACGTCTCAGCCTGCTGGAAGGAGATTTAGCTTTAATGACACCCGTCCAGGAGGCGTGTCAAGATAATAAGAGGTAGCTAGGCGAGCGGTACAGAAACCTTGCCGGGGCTCCTCCTCCACATGACACCTAACGGCGCAATAAATGCGTTTGTCCCAATCCGGCAGAGTTAGGTGTGATAACATTGTTTGCTATCTAATCAACTTGTAATGACTGTTTTGCCACTGTGGTTACCCCTTGAGCTATAAAAGGAGGGCTAGGGCAACCTTTACAAGGGTCGACACTTTGCTCATTTCACATGCGTAGCTGCTCCTTCCGCACCTTGCCGGCAAGAAGCGCTCCTTGTACTTGAGCCCAAACACATCCAATATACAAAGCAGGAGTAGGGTTTTACACCTCACGGTGGTCCGAACCTGGGGAAAATTCCTTGTGTTTGCTGTTGATTCTGCTCTTTGTGCTTGCGCATCCCCCTAGCCAAACTACAAAGGGGCTAGATGGCCCCATAGATGGTCGTACGCACGACATCTTTGGCGCGCCAGGTAGGGGGATCACTTGCGCGAACCTGAATCAACAGTTTGCGCGTCACTTTCATCTCCATCATCTTTGATGGCGCCCAAGAAGAAGGGCGCATTCGCAGCGGCTCCATCGACGTCCAAGCTTCCGTCGCAGACACATACAGGCGGCGGAGATGATCCCACCGGCGCAGGCAGTGCAGGAGGCACAGCCGGCGTGGGCGGCGCGGAAGGAGTCGCCGGTGCGGGTGGTGCAGGTGGCGTAGCCAGCACCGGCGGAGCAGGCGGAGCACGCAACAACGACCAGCAGCTTCCTCGTTAATCTGACGACTGAAGCCACAATGGTGCAGGCGGTGCAGATGGCCAACTCCCGCCTCCTCGACGCACCGGCGAATGAAGCCACTAGAGCAACACCATCCGGACCGGCGCGAGCCAAGACCCAGCCACCATGGTATCTAAGGATACCGCCTCAGGGCGCACGCCACGACCATCACAAGATGGGAGCGACGCGAATCTGAACAACGCTGGTGGTTCCGGACGACGACGTCTGCATGGCAAGACGCCTGTTGACCAGCTGCAAGATCATCAGGCACCACCTCCACCGCATCAGCCCACTACTGGGCATGAGCCACGGCAGCAAGATCATGGTGGCGCTCCTGCTGGTTCTGCAGGAGTCGAGCGACATCTCGTTCTTCGCTCCCAGCCATACCAGCTACAGCAGCAAAGGCCATGGCATGAGCGCAGATGCTGCTAAACTTTCCTCCAGCTGCCGACAAGATGGATGAGTGGAGGGCCACCATCTAGAGCCTCATCGGGTTCGCTGAAGCCAATAGCTCACAGCAGGCGGGACCTTCACGGCGTCCGGTGATGGCACCAACCGATGGCCGAGCCAGAGGAGCGGCACAAATGGTGCAGTCACCCCCACAGCAGCGACATCAACAACCGCGGCAAACTCACCGGTCCATTAAACCTGACGAGATGTTGACGGCTTCTTCGGATCTGCGAGCGCGGCAAGATCAGCGTCGAGTGCTGCAAGATAGGCGAGCAGAAGATGCTCACACCACCATTGAACGGCGCTGGGAGGCATACCGTCAATCCGACGTGCGTAGTGGTCCAGTCGTTGATGAGCCTGCGCCCGGGGTTGGCGGGTATCTACCTTACGAGTTGGGTGCCCAGCCTTCAATCGTGAGCTGCGGCAAGTCCGCTGGCCGTAAACCCGGGCCTTCAAGCCAGAGTTGCCGGAAAATTATGACGGCAAGCTTAACCCGGCAGAGTTTTTGGGCATCTACACGGTCGCTGTGCAATCTGCCGGGGGAAGAGATGAAAAGATTCTCACCAACTATTTTCCATTGGCGCTCAAGCCCAATGAGAGATCTTGGCTGATGAACTTGCCAGAGGATTCCATTTCTTCATGGTCAGATCTATGCAACGAGTTCATTGGTGCTTTTACCGGAGGCCACAAGGCTCCTGGTCAACCCAGTGATTTGCAAGTGATCCCGCAGAGAGATGGTGAATCCCTGCGGAAATATATCTAGAGATTCAGCCGTGTGCACCGCAACATTCCTGAGGTTCACCCCGCAGCCGTGATTGCTGCCTTTCACACGAATGTGCACAATTGTAAGATGCGGGAAAAGTTGAATATTAGATTGCCGAAAACCGTCAATGAGTTGTATACTTTGGCTGATAAATGTGCACGGGCTGAGGAGGGGAGAAGGCTCCCCGGGGAGGATGCTGGCGCTGAGGTCGATTCAGAGGATGACGACGCCGCCACCTCGAAGAAAAAAGGCCAGAAGCGCAACAGAAAGCGCAAGGGCAAGACAGTCATGGCCGTTGAGGGCTCTGGCAACTCCAACGCTGTCAAGAAGGCTAAAACCGAGGGCTCCGGCAAGGAAGCTGCTGCATGCACTGATTGCCATGAAGCTGCGGCTGGCGAGAAAACCAGCAAGTCTGATGGACCGTACTGCAAGATTCACCGCACAAAAGGCCATGATCTTCAAGAATGCCGGCAGGTTGAGCAACTTGCCGAGAAACAGAAAGCCGAACATGAGAAACGCGATAAGGAGATAGGCCAGGATGGTGCTGGCGGATCTGGCAAGAGCGGTTGTGGTGGCCGAGGAGGTCGCCGTGGCAAAGCTAAGTAGCAGAAGGAGAAGCCTGCTCGGGGCCGAGACAAGAAAGAAGATGATGATGATGAGGATGATGACGAGGACGAAGATGAGTCCAGTGAGCGAGAATTCCAGAAAGCAACCGAAGTCATGTGCATTGACGGGGGTGCATCTTTGCACTCCTCTCACCGTCAACTCAAGCAGTGGGCGTGTGAGGTTAATGCGACAGAATCGGCGGTGGGTGCTCAGAAGCTGCACAAGTGGTCCCACGCGCCCATCATTTTTGATGCAGAGGATCACCCTGATCGCACAACCGTGGTTGGGTGCTTGCCGTTGTTGGTCTCACCAACAATACGCAACCTCCAAGTCACAAAAATGTTGGTTGACGGTGGAGCCGGTCTGAATTTGATTTCACCAGAAGTTATCAAGAGGTTACAGATTCCTGATGAAGATCTTCAGCAAACAGGCATGTTTTGGGGAGTCAATCCGGGAAGGAGCCAACCCAAGGGAAAGATCACCCTGCCGGTGACATTTGGCGGGGAACTGAATTACCGAACCGAGAAGATTGTGTTTGGCGTGGTTAAGATTCCCCTACCTTACAATGGAATTCTTGGTCGCCCTGCTTTGGCAAAGTTCATTGCAGCGTCTCATTACGCCTACAATACTCTCAAGATGCCAGGGCCGAAGGGGATCATCACTATCAGCTCCGACAAGAAAGATGCAGTGATTTGCATTAACAAGCTTTACAGAGAAGCGGTTGCAGCATCCGCCACCAAGGCGCCTGCTCCCGCCAACAAAAAGAGAAGCAAGAAGAGCGGCAAGACCTCTGACAAGTCTTTCGGGAAGCACGCCTCTTCGGAGTGCTGCGCACCTGTTGATGATGTGCCGGAGAGTTCTACCGCCAAGAAGTCCAAAGCTACTACACCAACAACCAAAAAGGTGAAGGCAAGGGAGGACGACACTGGCGGTACCTTCACCGTCAGTTTCGCTCTTGATAGCAAATAGGAAAGCGCGCTCATTGCCTTCCTGTGGGCGAATGTCGATGTGTTTGCATGGCAACCATCTGACATCCCCGGTGTTCCTAGGGAGGTAATTGAGCACCACCTTGCCGTCTGTCCCCATGCTCGGCCCGTCAAGCAGAAGGTCAGGAAGCAAGCTTTGGAACAACAATAGTTTATTGCTGAAGAAATAAAGAAGTTAGAAGCAGCTGGTTTAGTTAGAAGTGTACTACATCCAACATGGTTGGCGAATCCAATTGTGGTGCGAAAAGCAAACGGAAAGTGGAGACTTTGTATTGACTACACAGATATCAATAAAGCATGTCCAAAGGATCCTTTTCCTTTGCCACGTATTAATCAAATTGGTGACTCTACTGCCGGCTGAGATTTACTCTCCTTCCTTGACGCATATTCTAGGTATCATCAGATCTTCATGGCCAAGGAGGATGAGGAAAAGACCGCATTTATTACTCCATGTGGCACATACTGCTTCGTGTGTATGCCTTTCGGACTAAAAAGTGCTGGTTCAACATTTGCAAGGGCAGTCCAGATTAGTTTTGAGCCTCAGCTGCACAGGAATGTGGAAGCATATATGGATGATATAGTGGTCAAAACTATGGACAAATCAACCATCATTCAAGACTTAAAAGAAACATTTGCAAACTTGCGCAGAATAAACTTGAAGCTCAACCCCGAGAAGTGCATGTTTGGCATTCCATCCAGCAAGCTTCTCGGGTTGTTTGTGTCTCAACGTGCAAAATTGGGATCGGCGTGAAGGAGGTGACTGAAGACGCGGGTCGCCGCTAGGGAGAAGTGGCCGCGGCACTCCTCCTCCAAGATGCCGTCCACCTCCTTGGCCCCGTCCTCAAGCCGTTCCACGAGCTTGGTGGAGAAGTTGACGTAGTCGGCGTTGCAGGACTCGCGGAGGGTTCCAAGCCTCCCCTCGCAGATGGAGTTCAGGGCGTCACGGGCACGGAACTCAAGGGAGTGAATCGTCTTGACGCGTTCGCGCTGCTGCTCCTGTTCCTGATCCGCCTCGCCTCCGGCTCGCTCGGCCGTGCTGGCGGCGCCCCCCAATTGGAGGCAAAGGAAGGATGGCTCGGCCGCGGCGTCGGAGCTGGGCTGCGGCGCGCCCCCCCGGCGCGTCTCCGCCTCGGCGAGTGCTGCCTTGAGATCAGTTATCTCCTGCCGGAACCGCTCACGCTCCGTCTCGAAGGCGTCCCTCTGCTGCGCCAGCGCCTTCTCGTGCTCCTCGGCAAGCCCTAGGAGCACCTCCGCTACCTTCGCGTCAGCATCCTCCTGAGCCTTCTTCTCCTTAGCCTCCAGATGGGTGTTGGCCTCGGTGACATGCTTCATGTGAGCCTCCTAGGCATCGGCCAGCTGGCGCCCCAACGTCTCCAGGTATTCCTTCTCCGTGGCCTGCTCGGTCGCCGTCTTCTCGAGGCCTTCTGTGCGAGTCTCGAGGCCCGCTTCACGGGCCACAAGCTCCTTCTCGCGGGTGGCGATGGCGCTTTCCTGCGTGAGGAGCGACTGCGCCTGCTCGGCTTGTTGGTTATAGAACTCCTTCAGGCGGGCCTCCGCCTCTTCGCGGCGCGCGACGGCCACTTCGGCTTCCCGAAGGGCACTCACACGAACCCCCTCCGCTTCAGCGGCGGCCTTCTCGGCCTGTCCGCAAGCGCGTTCGTTCTGGCGCCGAGCTGTTTCGACGGCAACGTTGAGCCGGCACCACCCGTCAGCCAGCTTCAGGCGCTCCTCGGCAAGGCGCGTCTCCGCGTCCTGGAAGTCTGTCCCGAGCCAAGCGAGCACGGCCTTGGCATCGCGCAAGGCTTCCATCCTGAGCAGTGTGTGGCCGCTCACGAGGGCCAGAGGCCAGTCCAGGTCGGGCCCCCTGGCACTCTCCACCGCCGCGGTAAGGGAGGCCTCGGCACCGCTTGCCTGGAGCGCTGGGTTCACCAGGCCAACCCCCGCGTCCAGCTACGGCGGCGCGCTAGGGGGCTCGCCGTGCCTGTGACGGCGCGCCCCACAGCTCCTCCCCCCATGCTTAGGGAGACCCCTGACGGGGGAGTGGGCGTTTCGACCTCCCCCGCCGCCACTCCTTTCCTCGCGGCAGGGTCAAGGGGGAGAGCGTCCCCACCTCCTGAGGCTGCCTCCTGAGGCTCCTCCGTCTTGGCGTCACGAGGCGCGCCCGCATGCGACTCCGGAGGAACGACCGTCTCCTCCTCGACCTCCATGTGCGCCGCCTCGGCGTCGGGATGGCGGGTGGCCTCTCCATGCCCCCGGCACCCATGGCGGGTGCCGATGCCCCTGCCTGCTGGGGGTCACCATCGCCTTCGTCTTCTTCTTCTTCTTCTTCTTTTTCTGGTCCCTAGCGGACCTCCTGCGCGAATAGTGGCTCAGCTTCGAGCCGGATGAAGAGCAAGGATTTGGAACGCCGGGAGGAGGCAGGGGACTTATTCATCACTATAATACCACTTCCTCTTCTTCTCCCCCGCGAGGGGCGGGTCGTCGCTGCCATCATCAGGTATCGCCCCGGCGCTGCCGCTTGGGCCCCCAGGGTGTGTCCCAGTAGACCCGGATGCGTCGTTGCCCGCCTCGGGGCCCTGGGAGGTTCCGGCCCCATGATGGGCCTCAGGTGCCGGCCGAGAGCCCCCTCCACCACGGGCGGATCGCTCTCGGCGTCATCGTCCTCGAACTTGCAGAAGAGCTGACGGCGGGTGCGTGGTGGCACCCGGTTGGGGTCCTCCTCTGTGGCCTCCTCCGAATCCTCGCCGCCGCTGCTGCCTCCTGAGTCCACCAACACCACGAGGGGGTTGTCGCGGGGCCCGACGTGGCCCTTCGGCACGAGGCCCCACTAGTCGAAGAGGGGCATCTCCTCCACCAGCTCCGCCTTCTCCGTGTAACGGAACAGCGGGAGCTCTCCCTCGGGCGAGTCCACGGCAGGGGTGCTGAGCAGAGTCGCCAGGGCCCCGTCCAGCACATCTAGCCCCAGGCTGCCCCGGTTCAGCCTCATGGCGTCGCCCGCGCCGGTGTACTCCCACACGGGGCGCGAGTGCCGTTGAAGTGGCGTGATGCGCCGCCACAGGTATTCCCTGACGACGGTCACCCCCGACAGCTTTGCTGCCCGGTGCGCGGCCATCCGCTCCAAGACGGGCTCCATCCTTGGGTCATCAAGCTTCTCGTGCCCCCACACGGAGATCTTCTCGGCCGGATCCGTCGGGATCATCAGGAGCCGGCTGGTCTGGCGCGCGTCCATATAAACCCAGCGCTGCCAATAGCCCTCCACCTTCTTCGCAACCCTCAGGTTGATGATGCTGTTCTCCATCCCCTTGACGGCAAGGAACGACGCGCATCTGGAGCGCTGGTCTGCCGCGGTTAGCCGCAGGCAGAAGAAGTGGCGGAAGAGCGCTACCGAAGGCATCACGCCTACGAAAGCCTCATAGTAAAAGGCAAACATGGCCAGGAGGAGAATGGAGTTGGGTTGAAGATGGAGGGCGTGGATCTGGTAGTGGGAGAGAATGGTGTAGAAGAAGTCCGAGAATGGCGGCACCAACCCGGTATATACGCTGTGGAGGAAGAAGGGGTAGGTCGTCGCCCCTAGGTCGTGCCGCGCGCATGACCCCGGCCAATTCTGGGTCGCCTGGTCCTCGTTTTGATCGCCGGCCACAAACGGGAGCACCTTGTCCAAGCCCTCTCCGTCAATGATGGTGGAGCACTGCAGCGCCGCCCCGAGGACAGGCGCGCTTGGGGATGGGGTGGCTACTTTTCCCCTCTTGCTGGCGGGCGCCATCTGCATGGCGGAGGCACGGATTGTGGAGCGGGAAGAGGCGGAGCTCAGAGAGGGGGTCGCGAGGAGCCGCGCGCGAGAAGGCAAGCGCAAGGGGACGAAATGTGTGAAGGAAGGCAATGATGGTCTCGCGTCGCCCGCGACAGGTTTTATGTCAGCCCGGGTGGTTACCGAGGCATCGTGGGAGAAGTGGGGGCGTCCCCCATCACATCGTGCGCCACGCGTTGCGCCTGGCCGCAGGCGGTTAGGGCCCGCGCTATTTCACCCCCCAGTAGCTGGGAACGTGCGCGCCGCGGGCCCGGGGGCTACTATCGGGCCCATGGAACCCGGGGTATCCAGACCTGTCTTCCTTTGGCTCAGGGCGCAACGCCTGGCGTGGGCCCAGCAGGCCGTCACCACCAAGCACCTCACCAGGACTCTTCGTGAGGCCTTGGCCTCCTGAGGCCCCCTCCTCAGGAAGTGGCGAGCAAGGCTCGGCATCCTCACCAACGGCCTCGCGAGGTGGTATCCTGAGGTGGCCCCCCAAGGCCTCCTCCCGAAGGCGTCCAAGACGAAGGCTATTCGGCTTGGCCGCACGGTCTCGTGTCCATCACGTGGGTGACGCGCGCGGCGATGAGTGGCGACAGAAGCCGCGCCAGCAGGCGCGGATGAAGATGGTTTCCTCTTTTGTGTTAAGGGAGCAGGGCCAGCTATCTACTCCCCAAAGCGACCCCAAAGGTTGCCCGATCGGCGAGGGAAGACCAAGATGGCGGGCGCGCAGGGCGGACGTTATCACCGAGCCCACCGGCACGTCATGGATCATGCTTTGGCAGGCGAAGACCGCCTTTAGTCAGGATAGCCTGAGCGCCTGTCCCCTATCAAAACCGCCAAGTGTGGCAACCCTTCCCGCCTAAGTTTTCGAGGGGGAAGAGGACCAAGGCTGGTATAAAGGACAGTGCTGCCATACTAGGAAGGGGCTCTCTCTCTCTCTCTCTGGCTCTCTCTCTCAGTTCAGCTCTGCCTCCTCCACCTTGTACATGAGAACTCTCTTGCCCACTGTAATCTGAACCACGAGCAGGAGTAGGGTTTTACACTGTAAGGTGGCCCGAACCTGGGTAACCGCTGAGTCCACGGTACGTTCCTCGCTCAGCGCGCTCTCGCCGTAGCCTCGCCGTAGCTCAGTCGTGGTAGCAGATGAAGCGGTAGGAACGAGCTCACCCCAGTGTTTGAACCTTTGGGTCCCCGGAGCCCGACTTCCGACATATGCAATGCAAGACACCATATGCATGATAGGAGCAGTATAACCCTGCCAAGTTAGAGCATACACCTCGGGGGGGGGCGGAATAGGACTGGCCATCTGTCTCCGAATCTTCCTCTGAGGAGCTATCTGGACCTAGCAAGAGATCTGCTTTCACAGGTAGCACTGTCTGCTCTGAAGACCTTGCTTTCACTCCAGATTTTTTCATCACCCACTCAAATGGCTGATTCACAAAGAAGAGTAGTTGAATGTACAAACATTGTCGACAAATGGAAATGTAATGAAAAAAAAGGAATGGCAAGATATTATTCAAATATATGATGCCTGGCTAAAAAGAATGGCATTGCATATTTCACATATATTATGGCTAGCTAAAAAAGATGGCATTGCATAATTCACATATATGATATTGAAGCTAAACAGGTGGCATTACAGAACATGTCAGAACTAAGCAGATGACATATATGATGTTTAAAGTAAGCAAAGCAAGGCAAAATATGCATGATATGACCAACATCATCATGCCAAGTTAGAGCAAACACTTCAGGGGGTAAATAGGAGTGGTCAACTCTCTCTGAATCCACCTCTGAACAGGTATCTTCCTCTGGATTACAATCTAGAGGAGGGGGGTGGGGTTCCCATTGTACCCACCATGGAGCGATGTCTGCATGACAATGTATTGCCGCGCAAGACTCTTCTCTTTTTCTCTACATGTTCAGCATGACTGTGTACAATAAGTGGCATGCATACGAAAAAAATATAGTGAGATTACGTAAGGAGAGCATGCAGAAATCTAGAGTGATGGTAACAACTAGTGGATATATCCAAAAATAATGATAGCAGGCAAATGATAGCTTAACTTAATAAAAAGATAGATGATGGTTGCTTTACTGTTTGTTTCCCACCCAATATGAACGACATAGTAGATACCCTAAATGAACCAGACAGTAGATAGAGGTACTATTCATTGCTGCCTCGATATGTGCCCCACAAGCATTTTAAAACTCAAGTTTGAACATTAATTTGGACTTGACTTGGAGTCTAAGAGATGAACAGGATGATAAACTAGCAGGTAATATTAAGCAATGCATAAAGTAAGCAGAAACAAAAGAGTGCGACCTCTCTTGCGGACCCATGTACTCCTGAGGTTCATCTGCTGAGTCGATGATGGTGATGCAGTTGCGGTGGCTGCCGGCGGCGGGGAAGGAGATCTGAGGTGGCGAAAGACGGGAAGGAGTCGTGATGTCTGGTATGGTGGATGCTTCTGTCGATGGAGCATCTCAAGTGAGGTGGACGACGGCGTGGTAGGGGCAGGACAAACCACACAAAGTTTTCTTCGACACCTATCTGTAACTGAAGTAATTCTGTAAGGGCTCCTTTGGCTTGCAGGATTCTTAAAATGCAGGGATAGGAAAAACACCGAAATAGAATAGGAATGCACGTGGAAAACAGAGCATTTGTAAACACATGATTTCTTTCAACTAGGGTGTTCGGTTCACATGAATTGGAAGAGCACAAGAATGCAAAGAAACATGGCCAAATGAAAGTCAAACCACCTAAAAATGTGTACAGTTAGAATGTTATTATGCCACTCATGCACTTAGTCTTTTTTCATGCATAGGATTTTGATAAGTAGGTCTAGGTGGATGTTAAAATTTCTGTGCCTTGGAAACAGACACGAAAGGAAAAAATCCTTCCGTTTTGTTTTGCTCCATTCCTTTAAACCAAATGCATGAATAATTGAATAGTAGAGTACCATAGGAAAATTTCCTATTGCTATGTTTTTCCTTCACTTTTTCCTTTGAACCAAAATAGCCCGAAGGGTTCCACATGAATGTAGAGTAAAAAGTGATGCAACAAGTGTACAACCTCTTTGGCGTAGTCGCGTCGACCTCAGCGTCATTGGGTCGGTTGCTGAAGATGTTGCGGCGGAGGTGGCTCTCGGAACTAGGGAAGAGATCTGAGGCATTTGTAGATGGCGTCGAGGGTAGTTCTCTGTTTTGATGGATGGTTCCATCGTTGGAGCAGCTCTAGCAAGCTGTACGATGTCTAGGTTGAAGCAGTACAAGACGGACATCGTTAATTTGAAGTGGGATTCTAATACCATCTCCAATAGATGATGTAAAATACATCACCAAAAAGTGCTAGCTGTAAAATTTACATCACCAAAAAAACACCCAACTCCAACAGATGATGTAAAAACTGTTGACTCTGAACTTAACTGTCGAAACTGAATTTTACTGTCGAAACTGAATGCATTAGTAGCAGAGAAGCACTTCACTAGTAGTTTAGGCCGCTCGAGCACTAGTAGCAGAGAAGCAGTGATCTAAATCAGTAGTCGGTCGACAGGGAACGCACTAGCAGATAGCAGCCGGAGCAGCAGCGCGAATGTGAGCTAGAGCAACAACTCGTGTAGCTGCAGCAGCCCGTGTACCAGCATTAGCAGCGTGAGCAAGAGCAAGAGCAGAGCAATAGCATGAGCGTGAGCAAGAACAGAGCAGCAGTGCGAGCAAGAGCCAGAGCAGTAGCTCCGGCTGGTATGGACGCCGCTGCTGGGGGAGCCTCGCAATGGGGGAGAGCCACCGTGGAGGATGTCGCCGGTGTCGAGGGAGCGGCGCCATGGCGGAGCGGGATCGAGCACCAGCGACGCCGTGAGGTCAACTGAAGGTCAATATGCAATGAGTGTACAACCTCTTTGGTGGCGCCGAGTAGGCCTCGGCTTCATCCGAGGAGTCGGTGAGGATGCTACGGTTCCGGTGGGGAAGGTTAAGGCGGCGCTGTGGGAATGGAGCAGCCGCGATAGACGAGGCGATCGTCGGAGTAACTCCTTGGAGGTGGAGGACAGGGCAGCTGAACCGGCAAGACGACGAGATCGACGACGGATCCTCATCCGGTGCGGTGGATGAGGGACGTCGAGCTATTGTGGTGGATGAGATCGTCGGGGAAGAGGCTCCGGCTGGGCGGTGGTGGGGGCGGATGGAGGAGGGTGGGGTTTCGCGGCTGGTGGAGAGAGGTTTTGGCGGCCTCGGTTTTTGAATGGGGAAAAGCAGGGATGGGAGGGGGGAACCATGACTTAGGGACGCGCTTGTCCAAAATGTTGGGTAAGTTACAAAAGTACCCCCACCAATTTGAACTAGCGGCTCTTTCCGCTGAGGGGTAGAACGGGGATTTCGCGTGTCGGGATTTCGTAGGCGGAGGGAGTTTTTGCGCGCGCTGTAATTACGGGATAGCAAGGCGCGGGTTGAGAAGGATGGAGTTTTCGGAGCACAAACAGACAAAGAGATATCTTGAAATTTCGGCGTAATAAGGCACGGGTTAAAATTTCGGGACAAGGCTAACGTGTACAGTACCATATCAATTCGCACTTCCCTCAACCAAAAAAAAATCAATTCGCACCACACAAGAGAGGGTCTTGTCCCGTTTTACTGTATGAATTACGACAAATGTCATTCAAAACTTTGAATCCATGTTATGTTCAATTAAAATATTTCGCTAGGTGTATAATGCATGTAACCTACTCAAATGAACATTTTATTGCATTCCAAATGTGTATACTACCGCTACAGTATGCACTAAATTTGAATTCATTTCACTATTTGAATAAGAATCTACAATCATGATTTTTGTCAAGTTAAACCATCATCTATATATATTCTTCAAAACACACCACATGATTACTGTCAAGTTAGATATGAATTATGTGTAATATATGAACTCGAATTCAAAATTTTGAATCCACTTTATGTTGATTTCAAATAATAGTACATTTCAAGCTCTAGCTAGATCTTCATAATCTAAACCATGTTTCATATGTATAATGTGTTTATCACACAATGTATAGTGCCCCGCCCCCTACGCCTACAAGTACTTAGCTCGAAGCTGCAAAAGCCACACATTATCACAAATTCAAATAAATGTGAGATTGTTATATATATATATATAGAGAGAGAGAGAGAGAGAGAGTAACACTATTCTGATCCTAGGATCAGAATAGTTATTCTGATAACTTCCCGCCCTATAAGGGCGCGACGGGGATGTTCCTGAGATTCAGAAAAAAGCAGACCCCCGTGCACCTTGTTCCCCACCCGCGTCCACTTCTTCCCCCACCCGCGTCCACTTCTTCCCCCACCCGCGTCCACTTCTTCCCCATCAGCTCCCTCCTGCAAGGGGCTAGGTCAAGGTATTCTGGTGTGCAAAAGTTGCTCTTTGGCCTTCTCATGGCCTCAAGGAAGCTGCGCCACTACTTTCAAGCACACCAAGTCACCGTCGTCACTCGCTTTCCTTTGCAACGTATTTTGAGAAATCCAGAAGCCACCGGCAGGATTGTGGAGTGGGCATTGGAGCTGTCAAGTTTTGATTTTAAGTTTGAGAGTACCTCAACAATTCATAGCGGGGCTTTAGCAGAATTCATTGCAGAATGGACCCCAACGCTAGACGAAGAAATCCCAGAGACCTCTCTCCCCAGCAAGGAAACTGTTGACGATTGGATCATGTACTTTGACGGTGCTTTCATGCTCAAAGGCGCCGGTGCCGGCGTGCTGCTTATAGCACCCACCGAAGAGCACCTCAAGTACGTGCTTCAGATGCACTTTCCCAGGGAGCAGGCCACCAACAACACTCCTGAGTACGAGGGATTGCTTGCCGGCCTATGCATTGCAATCGACCTTGGTATTCAAAAGTTGATTATCACAGGCGACCCACAGCTTGTGGTGAGGCAGTTCAACAAGGATTACCAGAGCCCATTGATGGAGGCCTATGTTGATGAAGTGAGGAAGTTGGAAGAGCACTTTGATGGTCTGCAAGCAGAGCACGTTCCCCGCGCCCAGAATTGGATTGCCGACGACCTGTCAAAGCTTGCCGCCCAAAAGATGCCTGTGGAACCAGGAACTTTTGTGCTCCATCTGACTCAGCCGTCCGTTACATCATCAAGGCTTGCGAAGAAGAGAAAGCAAGACATTGGTGGTTACTTTCCAGTAGAGCTACTGGTAGCCGCCAAGAAAGTAGATACCGCCAACAAGACACCCTTAGCCGGTGAGCCACAGATTCCGGCAAGCCAGATCCTTGCCGTCGAGGCAAGCGCTCCAGCAGAGGAAGAAGTACCTTTAGTCCTTGTCGTTGAGCCACAGGCTCCAGCATGGGCACAACCAATTGTCCAGTACCTTCAGACAGGAGATCTTCATGGTGAGCAAGAAGACGTAGAAAGAGTAGCCCGTCAATTAAGGATGTACAAATTTGTTGACAACATTTTGTACAGGAAAATACCAAATGGGGTGAAATTGAAGTGCATTTGCCGGGAGGATGGACAGAGGCTAATGGAAAAGATGCATGAAGGATTGTGTGGCTCTCATATTGGGCCGCACGCGCTTATCAGCAAGGCGTTCCGTCAAGGATTCTACTGGCCGACAGCCCTTTAAGATGCCTTGGCGGTGGTCATCAGGTGTGAAGCATGCCAGTTCCATTCCAAGGACATCCACCAGTCACCTCAAGCCCTCCAAACCATCCCTCTCTCCTGGCCTTTCTTGGTGTGGGGGCTCGACATCATCGGCCCCTTCCCCCGTGCTGCCGAGGGCTTTGAATTCTTGTACATTGCAATCAACAAGTTTACAAAGTGGTCTGAGGTAGAGCTAGTAAGGAAGGTGATGGCACAGTCAGCCATCAAGTTCCTCAAAGGATTGGTTGCTCATTTTGGTGTACCCAACAGGATCATCACCGACAATGGCACCCAATTCACGAGCCGCGCCTTCACTGCATATTGCCAAGAACTTGGAAACAAGATCTGCTACGCCTCTGTTGCTCACCCGAGAAGCAATGTGCAAGTAGAGAGGGCAAATGTAGAAGTGTTGCACAAGTGTGGAAGGCGCTGGGTGGAAGAGTTGCCGGCGGTTCTTTGGTCAATCAGAATGACACCAAGTCAAGCCACTGGCCAGACACCCTTCTCCCTTGTTTATGGTGCAGAAGCGGTGCTCCCCACGGAACTTAGATACGGGTCACCTCGAGTCTTGGCCTTCGATGAGGAGGATCAAGATGAGCTGCGGCAAGATGATGCCATGCTCCTTGAGGAAGATCATTTCCGGGCTACTGTCCGTGCCGCACGGTACCAGCAAGCTTTGCGCCGCTACCATAGCCGCAAAGTGAACGCCAGGAACCTTGAGGAAGGTGACCTTGTTCTTCGTCGGATTCAGTCCACGAAGGGTCAAAACAAGTTGACGCCAAAGTGGGAAGGCCCTTATTGGGTGGTATGAGTCACTAGGCCTGGCGCAGTCCACCTAGAGACCGAAGATGGCACTCCGGTGCTCAACTCATGGAATATTGAGCATCTTCGCAAGTTCTACCTGTAAGGTGCGATTACCGGGCTGCCCGGCAACCTCTGTTGTACCAGTTTGCCAGCAAGGCATGTAATCCTTTGTACAGAGCCGGGCGCAGATCCCGTGCACAATGAATAAAAGATAAATGTTTCCCAATTCTTTGTCAAGTACATATTTATTTATATGTCAGGCAGCGTTGTGCTACATTTTACGTTGCATAGAATGATTAACGAACTGTCAAGGTTCCAGCGTCCTCTTTTCTCTTCTTTCTTTTTCTCAAAGGATAGAAGGGTTCCTCGCGGGCAAGTTTCCCGGGGGGAGTGATGGTATGGATATCGAGTGACATTCAAAATATCGTCCTACGGCAAAAAGCACAACAAAGAAAAAGCTAAGTTGAAAAACTTTGAAATAAATTCTTTGTAGTAGTTGCAATTTCTCCTTGAACGATTTTGGTCTTTGTATGAGAAACCTGCACGCTAAGGAACCTTGTCGTGATCAGTTGTGCTCTTACTTTGTTTCGAGTCCGCTCAACAACTTAAGTGGCTGCATTATGATCGTTAAGTGTAACCTTGCCGGCAGCGACACTTCCAGCAAGCTGCTAAGGACCCGTTCCTCAAGCGCTCGTGGCAAGAGTACGTGCACCGGCAAGATCCCGGCAAGCATAGGGTACAATAATCATGCAAAGACAGAATAAGACAAGAGGAATAGCACGCATACATCCATTCAAAACACAAGTCATGTTACATCAAAAGCAAAGTACAGTTCTAAGATAGATTTGTCTTTTACATGGACTGCACTTGCGACAAGATGATACGAGAAGGATTAGTGCCTGTGCTGGCCCTCTGTCCTGGGGATCTGGCCAACCCTGTCGGCAATGGGCACGACAAGCTCTTCGGCGGCCTTGGTGTCGGCTCCCTTCGGCAAGCTAGTAAAGACTTTGGAGAGATTGATGCTTGAGTTCCGGTACACCACTTTGAAGAGCACCTTGAAGACGACATCATGGAAAAGCTTGCGGGATTCGCTGGCAAGGTATGCGGTTCGAGCTTCGTGGTGCTTTTCCAGCGCCTCGATCAAGCTTTCGAAGAAGAGAGTGAACTTGGCGCTGGCGTTGTCCCGTTCGGCGATGGAGTAGTGGTATTCCGGCAGGCCCATGGCGAACAGCTGCGCAGAAAGGTTCTCCGCGGCAACCACAAGGCGGTCGGTCCAAAGCTTGTAGGCGCCTTTGAGCTCGTTGAAGGAGTTTGCAGCGCTCGCAAGTAGGGCCTTCTCGCTGTCGAGATCCTTCGCCAGAGCTCTCTCATGCTTTTTGGCCTCATCAAGGGACTTCTCCAAGGCGGTCGGTTTCATCTTGTGATCTTCAATCATATCATTGGCCTTGTTGAGCTCTTGGTTCTTGGCGGACACTGAAGTTTGTAGCTCCGCCAAGGTGTGAGTTGCCTTCTCTGCATCTGCTTTGAATGCCAGAATCTCCTTACCGTTGGCAGTGATATCTACTTCGAGCGCTCGCACCTTGCCTTCCAGCTCGATGTTGGTGGCCTCTGTAGCTTCGGCAGCATCGACAGCCTCCTTGATCTTACTGGCATGCTCTGTAGCTTGAGCCTCGATGGCTTCTTTGTGTTTGCGTTCCAGCTCCTGGGTCTGCTACGAAATAAGAGCCTAGATCTCATTATCCTTGCCACGAAGCATAGCGGCAAGCTCTGCTCCATGAGCGGCAAGCTCTTCTTCATGAGCGTGAAGGCCAATCTTGCGCTCGTTCAATCCTGCCTCGGTTGCCGCTACCTCTGCACAGTTTCCTCGTGTGCCTTATCGGCCTTAGCCTTTTCCAAGACAAACTGCTCCTTGGCCTTGGAGAGTTGTGTGTGTTATTCTTGGAGATCCTGGAGGCATTCTGCATACCATATCTGCGTTTCCTCCACATGCTTCTTGAACTCCTCCTCCGCCTTGTCAAGGATGGCAGCCCTGGAATCCAAGCTCTTGGTACGGCTGAGGTAGCATGCCTGAAGCTTCTGAAAATTCACGCCCATTGCCTTGAGGAGCTACTGTTCTTTAGTCTTGTTGGTGTCGGCATGCGGCCCATCGATGACTTCAAGCCCAGCTACGGCAATGATCTCATCGTCCAAGACATCTCCTTCCATGGACGCCCCGATGCTTGACGTCCCGGAGAGGCTGACGAACAAGTTATCGCCAACCTTCAGATATCTGCTCGAGAAGGGTTCTTCGGATGCTGAAGGGTGGTTGTCCACGACTGCCTTGCCGGTCAGGATCACCCTCATGGCCAAGTCAGCGCTTTGCACTACTGAGACAGGGATGTCTTCAGTGGCCTCGGCACTCTTGTTGCCACCCTCCTTGACGGTGTCCTTGGTGGCCTCTTCATGAGCGTCCTTGGTGGCCTCTTCATCAGCCCTCCCGACGGCCTCATCAGCAGCAATGTTGCTGGCCTTGTCGGCGGCGTCCCTTGCAATCTTCTCGATGGTGGAGTCAATGTCCATTTCATCAGATAGAGGTAGATCTAGAAGAATGGGGAAGAGAGAAAATCAAGATTCGGGTCAAGTTCAAGACAAAAAAAGAAGATTTAAAGGAGAAAAGTGCTTAACGGCAGAAGGCTTACCAGACTGAGACTGTTGAGGGGGAACAGTTTCCTCTCCGACAACCTCGGTTGTTGTCGCCTGGTTGCCGGTGGCCTCGGTTGCCGGCACTTCATCAGTGCGAACGGGCTCATCTGTGGAGGTCCTTGCCGGAGAGCCGCTTGCCGGGGCAGCGGTTGATGGAGGCGTCCCAGTTGGATCTGCCTCCAGGCGTTCCTCCTCATGGCGTTCTTCTCCTGCTCCCGTGCCATTGTCAGCGATGAACATCTCAACACCAACACTTGCCAAAGGAAAGTGAATAGTGTCCTCACACTGGGGGCTGCGCCGAGGGCTGGTGTCCACGACGTCATCGCCTGGCGCCGTGCTCGTCGCAGGTTCGTCCTCTGCCGCGGTCCTTGCCCTCTTGGCCATCCTTTGTGCCAAGGTCTCCCCGTCGCTGTCAAAACAAGGCAAGGTGGGGCAAGTCAGGTAGCAACAATAAGAAATCAAGAATTGATATAAGTGGATGAAAATACATACTCTTCTTCCTCCTCCTTGTCGCTAAGGATGGAGAGATCATATAAGCTCACGGGCCTGGTGCTGGAGGAGGGGGCGGGGTAGAAGTTCTGGCCCGCTTGGTTGCCCCGGGCACGGCAAGCCGAGGAGACTCGCCTCCTCCGGCAGCCAGTACGGCTGTTTTCCTCGTAGAGGTACGCCACACTCGCTGTTGTTGAGGGGCTTGGCATCGAGATCCTTGCTGTCCGGCGGCCTTACCGGCTGCCTCCTTATCGCCTACTTCGTCACCTGAAGAGGTTCCATGGACTGGCTCTCCAGAGATAGCTCTCCGGAGGATGCGAGGCTTCCTCACCAGAACAACGGGAGCAGGGGGATCCCTTTGCACCTTCCCTTAGGAGGGCGCCTCGCCCTGCCCCCCGGTAGGCTCTTCTTGCTCTCTGGCAAGTTCCTCCAGCGCCTTTTCTGCCGTTTCATTGTCAAACTCCTCATCAACATCGGCTGCCACGGACCCAGAGCCGCTGGTGCCTCCAGCCATTCTCACCTCTGCCGCCCTATTGGCGATCTACGCCAACTCTTCGGGGGTGGTGTCGTGGATGAGGTCTTTCTCCTCCATGACGGGCCTCTCCACCAGGGTATCAAACCACTCCTGTACTGCATCTTCGGGTGGCTCCTGCCAAAGAGCTTCAATGCCATGGGCAATGCAAGCCAGCATCATCGCAATGATGGAATCCCTAGCGGAGTTGTTGCACAAGGGCACCACGCTTGCCGGCAGCTTGAAGTTGCCAGAGGTGTGGAAGAGCTGCTCGCAGAGGACCCTGTGCTGCAGCACCGTCAGATTGGCGTGCAATCCGGTCCACACCCACATGATATCTCCCGTGTTCTTGTAATCCCAGGCGGGCCCGCCCTTGTTCTGAAGGGGAGCAATGCGGTGGCGAAGGAAGTTAGCCCCCACCATTTCAATGGTGAGGCCGGCAGCTTTTAGGCGGAGGATGCGTGTTGTGGCAATCGTGAGCTTCTTGTCGTCGGCGGCAAAAGAGCTCCAATCCGTGCCGCGCTCCACCCTTGTCGTCCTGGGTTGGCAGAAGGCCGGGAAGTCTTTTTCCTTATTCCAACACCACTCCCCGCGCCACTCGTTCCACGTTCGATGGAGCAGTCCCGGAAGATAAACATCCCTGTCCCTGGGGATCCAAGTGATGCCGCCGGAGAGGGCATCTGCTTCGATGCGCGGAGTAAAATAATGGTGGAAGAGGGCTACACTGGGCAGTACGCTGACAAAGTTTTCGCACATGTGCAAAAAAACGGCCATACAAGTCATGGCATTGGGGGTGAAGTCTAGGAGACAAAACCCGTAGGTGTACATGATTTCTACGAAGAACTTAGAGAAAGGAGGGACAAGTCCGCAGTAAAACTACGCGGTGAAGCAAGGGTACTTGTCTGGACCAGGCCTGATGGAGCCGGGAAGAACCTCTGGTGAGGTGTGGGCGGTCCTCTCCTTCCCCCAAATGATCGAGTACCGATTCACCAGATCGCTCTGGTCCAGCACCGGCTTGAAGGTGACATTGTCTCTTCGCGCCGTTGCTAGCTCCTCCTTCCTTGCCTCTGCTTCTGGATCAACCGCCTTCTCCGGCTTGTTTTGGTTCCTCTTGGGAGCCATGGCTGTTGTGGAGAGGGCGGATTTGGGGCATGCGGGGGTGCGGTGCGGCGGCGGCGGAAGTGAATGGCGCACTCTGCTCTTGCGTGAGGAAGAAGACGACGACGATGGTGAGATTGGGAGAAGGGGGTAAATGAGCAGCGCCCCTCGCGGTTTCCTTTTTATGGGGAAGGCGCGGGGGCTGGCTCTTTACTGTCCTACGTGGTTGCGCTTTTCAGGCGCACTACCACCCGTGGCCATTTCGTTCCACCTCTCCCACGCCTGCATTTAATGCGCATCGTGGGGGGCATGGTAAAAGAGAAGATTATGGCAGTTATCTTCGGCCACGCGTGCCTGTGCACTGTTTGGACCTAGCCCAATGACACCTCGCATGCGTGTATGGCCCAGGCCCGGGGGCTCCTGTCGGTGTACTAAGACATGGGTGCCTTCATACCCAGACTTATGCACAGGTAGTTGTAGCCTTCCTGACGGCAAGGGCCTGCCGGAAGGTTGCTACCATCAAGACTCAAGACTTAGATCCACAAGACCATGAAGAAGACCTCCAGGCAGGTCATCGAGATGTACTAGTTTAGTACTGAAGATCAAAATTACCCTTGCCGGCAAGCTTCGTACCGGCAAGATGAAGACCAAGACTCTGGTTGCTGACAAGCGAAGGCCCGACAAGCTCCGCGCCAGCAGGCACGTTCTATCATGTTACCACTTCACCTCATCATCGGCTAGATAAGCATGTATGATAGTGTAACACCCCAGATGTAATCCTTCCTTATAAGTATTCCCCAACCTTGCCATTTATGGATTTGTCATGATGATCTTGATGGATGTGGTTTTCTCATGTTGTGTTTTTGCCTTTCTCTTCTCTTTGCATTTCATCTTCATAATATTTGTCATGTGCTTGCATCATCATATTCATTTATGTTGCTCATGAGCATTGCACCCATTGTTATTGTTGTGTTCATCATGTATGCATAGTATGTGTGGTCATCCCCTCCTTGCCATCTCCCTCTCTAGACCATGTGGTTCACCCATGCATGACATCTCTACTATCATCATCTCCCCCTTCTTCTCCTTTTCAATATTATTCATGATGCAATATTTCTGTCCCAAATTAATGTTCACTATTTTCCTATAAATCCTACATCATGCCATCAAGCTCTCTGCCAAATTTCAGCTATTTTGGAATTGATTTGGTTGGGATCAAAAATGCCTCAAGTTTGAATTAAATTCAAACTTGTGATATTTTTCTTTCTCTAAAAATGTCCAAAGCAATTTCTTCAAATACTACATAATTCCTAGATTCTAGAGATATTTTTATGTCTCTCATACCTCTCTCCAAACTCCCTCTGCTTTTCTTCTTTTATTTCTGGTTGAAGGAATATAAAAGGTAAAAGAAGGGAGAGCAGCAGCAGCAGTAGCAGTCCAGTCCAGCAGCCCACCTGGTCGGCCTCAGCGCGCGGCCCACCTCCACCCCGCGTGCCTCCTCCTGTGTCTTTTCTCACTCACGAGCGCGCGAACCCCCGCTAGCCTTTGCACACGTGCCCTGGATGGCCCCACCCGTCAGCGACTCCGCCCCGCGCGTACCCACCTTTCTTCCTCCTTGGCCCTCCCTCGCCTCGCCGCACATGGACGCACCCGAGAGCACGCGAGTTGTGCCCGTCTCTTCTTGTCCTTATCTAGACCCTGGCGCTCGCCAGCCACACACCACCAACCCCCCTTCCTTTCCCCTCTCTCGGAAACCCTAGCCGCCGCCTCTGGATCGGGATCCAGGCACGACCCGAACGCACCAAAGAGCAAGGCCATGGCGCCGCCGTGACCTCCGTCGTCCTTCACCTCGACGTCCGTGTCCGGCAAGTTCCTTGATGTCCACTACGTCGTCTACGACCACTCCTTCCCCGCGGGATGCCAAGACGCAGTCGTCTCCTTCCTCTTCTTCCCCGTCGGTGACCGAAGCCGTTCGATCGCCGTCGACGTCGACCCCGACTTCCTCTCACCAAGCACAGCCCTTCGACGTGATCGTGGTGAGCAGTCACGCCGTCCCGACCCTCTTTTCCCCGCGAATTCGTGCTCTGTCGCCGTTGCCATGAGCGCTCGCGCTTGCCGCCGTCGGACCTCGTCCATGGCGAGTGTTCCGACCCCTCGTATGTTTTTGAGCCTGTCCATCTGGTTCGTCGTCGCACCGTAGGGTCGTCTTCGTCGTTTTCTTGTCGCGGTAGCCCTTGTAGCGTCCGATCCGAGCTCGTTGTCGCCGCCTCTGTCTCCTCGACCTCGGCAGTATTCCCGTCGTCGTTCGGTGTCATGGATGCCATGCGGGTGTGCGGGATGAACCCCCGCTTTGATCCGTTCCCTCCGCCGTACGTAAGGGTCGCCGGACGTAACTCTGATGAGTCGCCGCCGCGCCGCATCGCCGACGACGACCTCCTCTGCTTCCTCTGCTCTGCAGCCCCACCTGTCTGTGACCACACGCGCAGCCGCCGCCACGTGGGCCCGGGTCCCACTAGTCAGTCTCAGGGGCTAGGTACCCCCTGGGTACGCGTAGCCGCGCTGCCATTTTGTCTTTTCTGTTTCTGTCTTTTTCCGTTTTCGGCAGTATTCCTTTTGTGGCCATTTCCATTTTTGGCATATGCCAAATCTGGAATATAGATCAATTCAATTTCTGTCCAATATGTATTTGTGGCATTTTGAGCATTTTCCATATTGAAACATATGCATATCATATATGAATTTGGGGTAGAAAAATCGAACTAATCCATCTGTGACATTAGATTTATCATTTGAGCAAGTTGCATGCATGTCATTTTTTTACATAATAAGCCATTTTGTCATTTTTGTGTGAATTATTGCATAGGTCATATGAGCAACTTGTCAACATGAGTTTGAAGCATTTTCATGCCATCTTGCTGCTAGTATTTATTTCATGCCTTGTCTTGCCATGTTCTGACTGCCACAAGCTTGCAAAATAGCATAGACAATGTTTCTGTTTTGCACTTGTTGAAATCTTGCTATGTTTCCTTGATGGTAGCCACTAATCTATGCCTCTTTTGAACATGATCAGTAAACATGATTTGATCCTTGTTGTCAGTACATTCATGCCATGCCAATTCATGCCATGTTAAACTCCTGTAGCATATATAAATGTTGCTCTAAATATGCCTAGTCATTGTTTCAATTTTCTGTCAACATCATGTTGCAATGTTGTGAGCTCCATTGTGATGAATCCATGCTTCATATGAATTTGTGCCAATGTAATGAAATGATCTTTGCCATGTGTACTGTAGGTGCATGCCAATTTCGTGCACTTTCATGTTGTTTTTCCTACTGTTACAACCATGTGAAAACTGACTGCCATTGTTTCTGTCAGCATATGCTCTGTTATTTTCAGTTATAACATTATGTTTGCATCTTGTTGCCTTCATTCTAATTAACCAGTGATGCTAATGAATTTGAACCTATGGGATGTATTGCTGTGAATGTAGTGAGGTTCAACCACATATCTTGTTTGAGCATATTGGAGTACTATAGCTAGTTGTTTTGATGCTTGCAAGTTGCTAAGTTGCTGTTAACTACAGTTTTGCATTGCATATTGTTTCGCTCACCATTTGAGTTTCGTGCATCTGTTCCTCATGATCTTTATATCGATTTCATGCGAAATCTTCCATTCTTTCCAGTGGAATACTTGGATTGCCAAGATTTTGCCCATATCCACTTTTTCCATCACCGTTCACTTGCCGTTACTGTCTCTTTCGTTCCGGTAGAATCCGTTACTTCATTCATGTCATGCATGCGTCATTTTGCTTGTGCATATATGCCATGATTGATTGTTTATTCCGTGTGGCACCCCGGCTCAGAGGACCGGTTTACCAGTGTTTCCAACCCAGAGATAATGTCTTCTGGAAACACACAACAACTTGGAATAGAACAAAGCTGAACTTTATTGATATATCTCGAGTACAAGCTCATAATTTCCATAAATAGCGAGGCCAGAAGCACACCAGGTGCTATGACAATATCTACATTATTTATGGAACATAGCAGGGTCTCGATACTACTAGGTAGAACTACGGCGTAGCGGAATATAGCGCGGAAAACTCCATCCACAGGGACACTGCTGGGACACGGCCTAGTTAGCATAGCACGAACCTTCGAGACCTCCGTCCTCGGCTTCTCCTGCATCTGGCATGATATGCCAGGTGAGTACTTGGAATGTACTCGCAAGCTCACAACAGCCATAACAATGCAGCAAACAATAGCATGGCAATTAACAAGTTAAGTGCTTAAGTAGTTTACTTACTGTTACTGATCCTTACTTACTCTCTTCCGGGATGTCCCACAACGCTCGGGATACTCATAATCCACTAAGCACTCCCGATCATAGGACAAGTTCTTCCATCATTATTATCATTATTGCGGTTGACCACTCAGTGTGACCTAGCACGGACTGTCCAATACCGTGGACGCGGCTATTCGAATAGATTCTTAAACTCTGCAGAGGTTGCGCACTTTACCCACACCATGAAGCTCCTGGTCCCGTACCTCGGTACACTTCCCTTTCTAGGTGGACCGGTGCTGCTCCAACGAAACCTGCCTAACCCGTGACTCTTCCATCGTACCACCGACAATCATACCCTCCCAGGGTCATGTCCTGGGTGGCCCCTGTGTCACCCCGTGACACCTACCACCGTCGTGGCCAACTAAACTGTCCCAAACGGGGACGCCGGCAAAATAACTCAACTGGGCTCACAGGATTATCGTCGTCTACCTGATCAGGGTAGCACGCACACATAACCCTCCCTCTTTGGTGGTACCAACAAAAGACCACGCAGTCAGACCAAGTCAAGGCCGTCCCATACCGGCAAATGTGGCTGCACGGATAAGTCCGGGTCGGTGGCACTTGATCAACCAAATTAGGTTTAGTTTTGATAAGTACTTAACAAGCATGGTTATTTATCATGAATAACTTAACATGGCAGTAGCTAGGCATCAAAGTAATCTACTATGGATTATCACATATGCAAATAATGCAAATAATTCAATTAAATAACCAACACTATTGAAATGCTTCATGTAATGGATGATGTGGCTTGCCTTGCTCTGTTGGGTTGTCCACAAACTCCTGGGCTTCAAAACCAAACTGATTTCCTTCTGAAAATATTTTTAAAATAGCAAAAGAAAAATGTCACATAACTCATTTCTGTTTACCAGAAATTCTGTGAGCATGAGAAAAATACCAAAATTTTCCAGAAAATAGAGGGACTCAAGACAAACCCAATGCAAAAAGAATCAATTGATTTGGACTTATGGATAAAAAGTTATGAGTGGTCAAAGTTTCTGGTCAAATCTGAATGAAAAACAGAAATTAGAAAATCTACATGGAGGCCACGTCGAAGGCGTAAAGTGGAGGGGCGCCTCCACTTACCGCTTCGGCGCGCGCGGGCGAGCCGCTAACGGGCGGGTCCCGCTGTCAGATTTAAAAGGGGAGAGAGAGAGAACAGAGCACCGCGGAACTCCGGCGATGGTCGTCGGCGATGCAGACGGCGGCGAGGTCCAGCGACTACGGGAATGGGACGAGCTCACGGAGACGAACACGCACGTACCCGTAGTGTGACGAGAGATGGCCAGACGACGTCGTCCCCTTCCTCTCCGGCGGTAGCAGCTGTCGGGTGTCGCCGGAGATGGCGTTTCTGGCAGGGTCTCGGCCAGGGAAGAGCTCGGGCGGGGTCAGGAGATTGTGTGGAGCTCGCGAGTGGAGTCGGTTGAGGCTGGGGTGGAGTGAAATGGCAAGGTGGCAGAGCTCGGGTGGCGGTGGATCGCCGGTGAGATGCGAGGCCAGAGGGCCTCTCGGCCTTGGCTCGTTGCTCGGGGGCTCGATTGGGAGTGGGCGGAGGGCGATGAGGAGCTGGGAGGGCTGGACGCGG
Source organism: Elymus sibiricus (assembly GCA_039707655.1). Classification (NCBI taxonomy): domain Eukaryota; kingdom Viridiplantae; phylum Streptophyta; class Magnoliopsida; order Poales; family Poaceae; genus Elymus; species Elymus sibiricus. Next base: position 208,222,801 of record CM077674.1, read on the forward strand.
CCTTTTATAGGCGGGGGCGAGGTTTCTGGAGTGGGCGATGCCACGGACACGTCGCTGGCGCAAGGACGCCGCGCTGCATGGCCGGGCGCGGGCGATGGGATGGGAGAGGGCAGAGGAGTAAATGCGGGCAGTGGCGGCTTGCGGAGGAAAACGACGGAAAACAGGGCCACTATGCCCGCATGGGTGCCACAGTGCCCGTGTGCGTGGCGGCCGCCGAGAGCGATTCCGGCGAGGGAAGAATTCCAGAACGGCCAGGTGGGGGAGGAGAGGAGATCGGCAAGCTGAGACAAGGCACGGCCACGCGGGGCAGCCGGATGCATCACATCAGACACGGCTGCGGTGCAGATCGCGTGCATTGGCATGCCAATGCCGTGCTCACCACAGTGGCTGGCACCTGGAGGCCACGCAAGTCTGGCACACCGTGTCCAGCAGGTCGACCCTCGACCACTTAGTCCCCCTGTGCCCTTCGTTTTGCCAGATACACTCTGATACGAAGGGTAGCTTCAGCTACAGTTTCTGACAGAAACTTTGGGAGAGCTCTAGAGGAGAGATGAGCTGGAGATGAAGCCCATGGAGATGTCTGGGATGATCTACTTTGGAAGGACTATAAGCTGGACAAGTTTGAGAGATTTGCATCAAAGTTTGAATATTGTTCATGTACAACTGCTGTTACTGGTCAAGAAACAAGATGAGCTTGTAGCACTCATATGGTTGATCTGCTGAAGCTGGAATTTGGTGTCTCAGGGTTATTTGGTGGATAGATGATGTCATAAAAATTTCAGCTCAATTGAATACCTCTAGCTGGTACTTTCTTCACAGAGGTTTGAATTGAGCAGAAACTTGTCAGAATATTGCTGCTGAAAATTTGTACTGGACAAGATGATAATTTTGGATATTGTGGCAAGATAGGTTCCCTAGTATCCTAGGGAATTATCTGAGAGTTTTCTGAATTGGGAAAATATGAGTTGCTTCATAAAGGGCCAGTGCTGTCCAGAAGATAAATGGAGTTTTCTGGACAAAATTTTATACTAGACCATGAAATGTTTTTGAAGATTGTTGGAGTAGATGATGACAAGAAGGTGTGGTATTAATTTGGGATTTTTCTCATCATCAGAACGATAGGTTGCTTCATAACCCATAGTGATGACAAATTTTCCCAAAGGAAGAAAATGAATAATTGGGAAAGATTGAGAATTGGAATCTGATCTAGAAGATGTGTGACAAGATTTTGGCAAGATGATGAGGGCTTTGGATCACTTAGAGAAAGCTTCAAAAGTTTCCTAAGTCCAAAGTCAACTGAAAAGATTCAAAAACCATCCAAATTGCAAATAAAGCCAGAAAGATTTTGAAAAGAAAAAGTTGCCAAAAACTAGGGTGTGACAAACCTACCCCCCTTAGGATGAATCTCGTCCTCGAGATTCGGTTGCTCAGGGAACAAGTGTAGATATGCTAATCTCAGAAAATCCTCTCTTTCCCAGGTAGCCTCTTCCTCAGTATGATGATCCCACAATACCTTGTAAAATTTAACTGTCTTATTCCTGGTAGTTCTTTCCATCTCATCCAAAATTCTGACAGGTTTTTCTTCGTAGGTCAAATCTTTGGTCAGCTCTAGCTCACTCATATCTGCCTGCTTGATCGGGGGTGCAATGCACTTTCTCAACTGTGATATGTGGAAGACGTCGTGAACGTCAGACAACTCCGGTGGTAACTCTAACTGATATGCCACTCTGCCTCTTCTAGCAATTATCGGAAAGGGACCGATATATCTCGGTGCAAGCTTTCCTCGGGTGTGAAACCTCTTTATTCCTTTCATGGGGGTAACTCGGAGATAAGCATATTCTCCGGGCTCAAAAGTTACTTCTCGATGCTTCGGATCATAATAACTCTTCTGACGGGACTTGGCTGCTCGAAGACGTTCCTGAATATCTTTGACTTGATTCTCAGCCTCGAGCATCAAATCCGTGCCGAAGATACGGCTGTCTCCTGTCTGGGACCAATTTAAAGGAGTGCGGCATTTCCGTCCATACAGGGCTTCGGATGGTGACATCTTGAGACTCAACTGATAACTGTTATTGTAAGAGAATTCCGCATAGGGTAGACTATCCTCCCATTTGGGTTCATAGGTGAGAGCACAAGACCGAAGCATATCTTCCAATATCTGGTTTACACGTTCGGTCTGCCCATCTGTCTATGGATGATATGCCGTACTATGCTTTAGCACGGTTCCCAGGGCTTGATGCAGACGCAACCAAAATGCTGAAGTGAATAAGGAGCCTCTATCCGATGTGATAGACTTGGGTACTCCATGAAGGCTGACTATCCGGGACATGTAGAGTTGGGCTAGCTGATTAGCGTTGAAAGTGGTATTTACCGGAATAAAGTGAGCCACTTTCGTAAGTATATCCACGATGACCCAGATAGCATTATGGCCTCTTGTTGACTTGGGTAGTCCAACAATGAAGTCCATGCATATGTCATCCCATTTCCACTATGGTTAGGTCAAACGGAGCAACGAGGCTCCACAAGCCTGCATGGCGCGTCTGCAGGGGGCGCGCCACCTGGGCTTGTGGGCCCACAGCCCACTTCTGGCTCCCTCCCGAAGCATCTAGTATTGCATATTTTCCATAAAAATTCCTCGTAAATTTTCATCGTGTTTGGAACTTTGGACCTTCCTAGGTATGGATTTTCTGGGAAACCAAAAACATGCAAAAAACAGGAACTGGCACTAGGCACTAAATTAATAAGGTAGTCCAGAAAAATAATATGAAATGACATATAATGCATACAAAAGTGATAATATAATAGCATTTAACAATCTAAAATTATAGATACGTTTGAGACGTATCAACTGCCCATTGACAAAGCCCCAGGGCCTGATTGATTTAATGGTGCCTTCATGAGAACATGGTGGCACACCATTGCTGAGGAGTTTTATGCACTGATAAATGATTTCTTTCATGGAAATGTCATTCTGATGAGTATCAAATCCTCCTTCATTACTCTCATCCCAAAAAAAAAAGATAACCCAATGGTGCCTAATGACTTCAGGCCAATCTCACTTCTGAATTGCTCCATCAAGATCATTACTAAGATATTGGCCAACAGACTTCAAAGGGTCATTCTACAACTGGTGCATATTAACCAGCATGGCCTTTGAATATCCATCCAAGATTGCTTAGCTTGGGCCTTTGAATATCTCCATCAGTGTCACCATTCCAGGAAAGAACTCATCATTCTCAAGTTGGATTTTGAGAAGGCCTTTGACCTTATTGAGCACAACACCATATTAAGCATTCTATAGGCGAGAGATTTTGATCAAAGATGGATAAGCTGGATTAAGAATATTTTTGAATATGGTACTTCTTTTGTGCTACTGAATGGAATTCCTAGGAAGTAATTTCACTGGAAAAGAGGAGTTAGACAAGGAGATCCTTTGTCACCACTCCTATTTGTTCTAGCTGCAGATCTCCTTTAATCAATTCCCCATAAGGCCATGAGAAACAATATCATTACTGCCCCTCTTGCTGTAACAAGTTGTCCAGATTTCCCAGTGATACAATATGCTGATGACACAATCTTAGTACTGCCTGCTGAAGATGTGCAATTGTTGCAAATTAAAAATCTAAATTTCATTATGCTGCTCAATTTGGTCTCAAGGTCAACTGTAATAAATCAGTTATTATACTCTGCATTGTTGCTCCTGACAAAATTGCCAACATCATCAATATCCTGGATTGTCAGTTGGGATCTTTCTCTTTTACATACTTGGGTCTCCCTTTACGCATTGTTTGTCAGCCTAAAATCATGGAGGATTAGGGGTACTTGACCTCCCCCATGCCTCTTGTGCCTTGCCCGAGTCCACCGTGCGCTCGATGCGCGGTGCACTTGTGGATATTCTATAAAAGGGGATCCCCGTGCATTGTCTCCTCCACTTTCAGCTCTCCCTCTCTTCCAATCAGCCACCTGCACCCTTCAACTCTCCCTTCAGTGCCCCCGTAAGCTCGAGATCGAGCAAAAGCCTCCACCTCGGCCGCCACCGTTGTTCTCCTGCCCTGCTTCTCCTCCTCCCAAATTACTTCGCACCTGAGCCCTCCTCAGTTCCCTGACAGGTTCGTCGTCATTATTTTTAAGTCATGAAACTTCAGGCAAGCGCGTCGACCTTCTACCTTTCGGCCGCCGTGCGGAATCGTCGCCGTCGCCGCTCCCATCATCGCCGACGATGACTCGACCACCCACGGACGCGCAATCTCGCTTAACATGTTGGTGCCATCAACTCGTCTCGTTGTGCCCTGTAGTGCCGCCGATGAGACTCCTCCCCATCCTGTCTCCAGGTTAAGGATGATAGGTGGACCCACCTGTCATCCACCCTCCGTTCCCCGTGTTGCTGGCCCATAGGCCCCACCTGCCAGGTTCAACGCGACACTCATGCACAAAGCACGTCGGTGGGAGGCGCATTTCGTCTAGTCACCTTTGACGTGCCCCCCTAGCTGCCGTCCTATGCACATGGGTCAAGCCCGCTCCGGCATGTGTGTGTTTCTGCCTATACGCCACCCAGTACACATTTTAGTAACTGGGCCGGCCTGTTCAGCCTGTATGGACAGTGTTGTTTATCTTTTCCATCTTCCTGTCAACTTCAAATATTCATTTCTAGTTCATATAAACTCCAAAGCTGTCGATTCAAGTTCCTAACTGTATCTAAAATCAAGGCATATTCAGTAGATTGACTTCCCTAATTTTCTGAGAAACTTTACTATACATCCATGATTTAAATCCATAATTCCTATATTTGTGCAATCTTTGAAAATCTAGAATCAAATCTCTATAGCTCCAAATCCAGAAAGAAAAGGTATTCTATTTTTTATTTGTCCATACCCATCTAGAACAATTAGTTCCACATTTTTAGTGGACTTATTTTATGTTTATTGTGTGGCTTATTTAGTGATTGTTACTTTGTGATGATTAGATCACGTGTTGAATGATGGACTTGAGGAAGGAGTAGGAGGAGGATTTGAAGAGCTTGTTGAGCAAGGCAAGCATACCCACCTGATCATGTTGATGTCCCATATATATTTTTTATCACTCAAGGGCATCTCCAACGCCAACCTTCAAACCACCCGCAACCGTCCGGACCGCGCGGTCCAGACATTTTTTGCCATCCAACGCGGGCCTGCATCGGTCTGTTTGGCGGTCTGGACGCACTTTTTCCCGCAAACCGGAGACAAACTGGGGGGCGGGTTGCGGGCATCCGGACCGCTGCCACGCCCGCATCTGACTAACCTGGCCCATCAATAACCCCTTTCCCGCGCCCGCTCGTGTTCCCGCTCGAAGCCAGCTGCCCGCATTCATGCCGTCCCAGAGAGGATGCGACCACTCACTAGAGCCGGCATTGAAGCGGCTAGTCGGCCGAGAGCTCCGCCCGCTGCGCATGCATTCTCTCCGCATTGAAACAGGATTTGTCTACCCGCCTATCTCCATTAAATTGGCACGTGTGCCGAGGAACCTACGCCGGCGCCCTGAGTGCCACACGTCTGTTCCTGTGCCGGCGAGCATTAAACACCTCTCCGGCTGGCTCCTCGCATCTGCCCGCTATATAAACGTGTCCAAGCGTCAGGCAAGAAGCACACCGCACTTCGCTCTCTCCATCTGCTCCTTGCACAACACCCCCAATGGCCTTCAGCGAACAGAAGGAGTTCTCTGGCATTGCAGCTGCCTGGGTTGCCCAGCGAGCCAGCCCGGTGCAGGTTGGCTTGCCGGCAAACCCTCCGGATTCGGCGCCGCCACCATCGCCATCGCTACCCCTTCCTTGCCCATCCAGGCTAGACAACGTCGTCTCCCGGCAAATCTGCCGTGAGCGATGTCGGCAACGCGTCAGGCAGGTGGGGAAAGAAGTGATGCCGACGGAGGACGGCACGTCCACGGACACCGCAGACAGCGAGGAAAAGTAGATCATGGGAGGCCGCCGCCGCTTGGGTCCCATGAAGGCCACCGCCACCGCGTCGCCGGGTTACACAGTCGTTGTCTTGCCGGGTGAGCGGGGGCGTAGACCACGGTGACCGTCTTCCCCCGCCCAAAAACCAACACTGATATGTGCTTCACGGAAGCGAAGGGAGGCTATTCTTCCCCTCTCGCTGAAGCATATCCCTCCAGGGCATCCCATAGTCCGATGAGCGGGTTGTCGGACATGGGGAAGACATGTCGTGGGAGTGGCGATCCGCCGCGGCCGGCCGTAGACTAGTTTTACCGTAGCGCGGTATAGTTTAGTTAAAATATGCCCAAAATGTAAATGTTTTTGTCTGGTTTGCATGAAAATCATCTGATTTGCATGTAATTCGTCCGGTTTGTTTAAAGAGTGTTTGAAATGTATGCGGGTAGTGCTGGATGGCTGGCTCCCGCATCCGTGTTCGCAAACTGGTCCCGCCTTGTCCACGAAGGAATGCGGTGTCCGGTTTGCGGGTCGGCGTTGGAGATGCCCTAAGTAGCTATATATATTGATGCATGCAAATATTATGTTGGTATTGTGTATACTAGCTTAGAGTAGGTATATCCTATTGCATGTTGTTGATGACACCCCTTGGAGTTGCTAATACCTTGTCCTTGTAACTATAGGCATTTATTGGTGGATTAGCTAGGTGCTAGTAGTATTATGCTTAGCAATGCAAGCTTGGTAGAAAAATTCTAGGATGGGAACAAAAACGTTTTCACTACTAAAAAATGTTATAAAACCCCATTGGGTGCCACTAATGCCCATGGGTGACTTAGTAAAGCTCTTGTTTTGATGAAAAAGGAGATGGTAATGGAGATTAATGTTTTACAAAAATGTTTTCGAAAAAGGATTAGAGTCAAGGGGTGACCGTCATCCAACCTTACATGTTCACCTACCTCGGTCGGCCTGCCACTTGGCACCACTCGACCTTCTGTTCAAGATCTCATGCTACTAGTCTGCGGTGTGGAGAGGAGGCTTTCGGCTACTTGGTCCATGATTTCATTTGGGGAGGGGGAATTATCTCTTCTCAATTCGGTGATTACCTCCCTCAAAATATTTGCTCTCTGCACACTCAAATTCCCACAGAAAATATTAGATCTTTTGGATAAGATTCATACGAAATGCCTTTGGACCAAGAAAACGGACCAGTGAGATAAATGTAACTCGCTGCAGGGATATGGGCTGCCGTCCCAAAGATCGTGGTGGCCTTGGTGTGATTAACCTCAGTGTTCAAAGTGATGCTTTGCTAATGAAATACCTACACAAATTCTATAATCATGTAGACATGCCATGGGTGGATCTGATTTGGTCAACTTATTATACCTCCAAGATTCCACACGCTGCTGACCCATGTGGCTCCTTCTAGTGGTGCAATGTTTTGAAACTTACTCCAATTTTCTGTGGAATTACGAAGGTTGAGGTAAAGGATGGATCCACCACGTTGTTTTGGAAAGATCACTGCTTGAATGACATTCTGGAAGACCGATTCCCTCGAGCTTTCTCATACACTAGGAAGGAAGACGCTTTGGTGCAGGATTTCTTGGGGAACACGTCGTTGTCTACAACGTTCCACCTACCACTCTTCATGCAAGCCTTTCAAGAAGTCCAATGCCTCCAGGGGAAATTGCCGAGGTTACCTTGGTCACACAATATGACAGGTGGCCTTACATCTGGGGAGCTCGGTGCTTTAAAACTGCCCAATACTACTCTTTCTTCTTCAGAGAAGTACATACCCACCAGGTGTTCCGTTGGCTCTAGAAGTCCAAGTGCACGATGAAGATCAAAGTCTTCAGCTGGCTCTTACTGTCTGATCGGCTCAACACAAGAAACATGCTCAAGAGGAGACACTATAATGTGACTGGAGGACTGGATTGCCTGCTCTGTGGCCTACACATCGAGGAAACTATAGAACACGCGATCTTCTTCTGCTCATTCAGTGTTGCATGTTGGGACGTCTTGGATATTTCTTGTCCATCCAATGGCAACAGGTTGGATTGGATTTCTCAAGCCAAGAACCTCTCCACACGCCCCCTTTTCATGGAAATCTTCTTTGTGGTGGCTTGGAGTTTGTGGAAAGAAAGGAATAACAATCACTTCAGAGGAGTACCACCAAGCTTTGCTTCATGGTTGAGAAGATTCTCTGAGGACTTTTCACTCCTTACCCATAGAGTCGAGGAGAAACATAAACCCTCGGTGTCTAGTTTTATCGCCTCCCTCCAATAGCCCCCCCCCCCCCCCCCCCCCCCCCCCCCCGCACGCCCTCTAAACCCTATCTTGGCCCAAAGTGGCTAGTCTCATGTATTTTTTTTATGTACAGACAATATCTTATTTAATTGAAAAGCACACAGTGAGAGATTCTCTCACAGTTTCAGGGTAAAAAAACACCTTACATGTGCAACCAAATTACCCATAATATGGTGCGGTGCTTGATGTAATACCTTGGTTGATCTAGTGTATGGTCCACGCCATTAGTGATTTGAGAGTGGTTGTAATTGCTCTCTCGGAACCGGCCTTCCCTTGGAGGGGAAGCATTCGCGACTTGCAATTGCCTAGGCACATCAAATGGTCCCTACATGGGCATGTTCGGTTGGAGTTGCCATACCATGAGGGATGGATACCGTTCGCATGAACTATATACGAGCATCAATCTTGGGAAAGGTCTTGTTCGGATGCTTACCTCGAGTACTTAATGTACGACGAGTCGTGGATGACATAAAAGCTTTTCAAATCTTGTGGGTCTAGTGTACAACCTTTGAAGAGTGTTAAACTATTCGAATAGTGTCCACAGTCAAGGACGGTTGGAATGACCACGCTAACCTATGTCCATGTTTTTGGTTTTCAAGTAAATGGGTTGGGAATGGTTTGAGATATGTTGGTACATGGGAAGATGAAGAGTGGGATATGGAACGATCAAGGTTGGAATTGATCATTGAATATGTTGAGGTATATAACCTTATGACATTTTTTGGTTTAAAGCTTCGCTTGGTTTCAAAAACATTAGGACATTAACATGCAAACAAAACTGGCTTTTCGCAAACAAAACTGGCTTTTCGCATGCATATTCTGCTATCACCCTATGGGTTGCTTGCAAGTACATTCAACGTACTCACTGGCTTATCCCTGACTATTAACTTGTTGGCTTGTCCCTGACTATTAAGTTGGCCAGGCTTATCCCTGACGATTAACTTGTTGGTTTGTCCCTGACTATTAACTTGGTCAGGCATGAAAGTGTTTGAAGAAGAGTTCGTCGATGACTGGGAAGGACACTTTCCAGTCAATTGCCTATGGGGTTAATGCTTATGGCATGGTCCAAGTTATCGATGATGTTTCTGCTGCAAGTGTTCTTCTGGAGTTTTGCCTTCGAGCCTGTTATTCAATATTTATATAAGACTTTACCATGTTGGTTCTATTTATGTAAGACTTAAGAGCATCTACAGCCGGACTTGGCAAATTCGACCCCTCAAACGTCCGCGGACGCGCTCGGGCGCGCCCGCGGACACTGACCGGTCACGCCTCAAATTTCCCTTCTCACAACCGGACACCTCAATTAGCATACCTCATACAAACTCATGCAACTACATAAACGATGCATACACATCGTCCGGCTACTACATACAACATGCCATCGGACTACCAAAATTTGGCATGTTTGGCTATGGTGGAGAAGATCATCCCCGGCTGCCCTTGCCCTTCCCGGCGCCCTTGCCGTCCTTCTCGCGGAAGTACCGGTCGAAGACGCAGTAGGGATCGAGCCGGATCTGCTCGTCGCCGGAGCTGTCCTCACCGTCGATGTCCTCCTTTGGTGGCAGCCCGTCCATGGCACGGACCACCCGATTCTGCTCTCGGGCGAGGGCGCGCGTGTTCCTCCGCTGCCGCTTCTTCACAATGTGGGCGCGGATGGCTTCCTCCTCTGCGGCCGCCCGCGCCGCTGCATCAGCCGCCATGTCGGCAGCGAGATGGGCCTCGACGGCCCTTATCCTTTCCTTCCCACGGCAGGCACACCGGTCCCGGTGGGACTCATAGTCCGCCCGACCGGTGATGGGGAAGGAGATATTTTCCGGCTGTCGGGACCAAGATGATCCAGCCCCAGAGGATCCGACCGCCCGTTGAGCCGACGCTATGGAGTCGCGTCGGACAGATCCTGTCGTCGGTCGGGCGCTGTCCTCCCGGGAGCGGCGAAGTGCAATGCGGACGGCCATTGCCTCCTCCAACCTGCACGGGATGACACCCCAGTCGACGGATCCGGACTGGTCGGAGTCAGATTCGCTGCCCGCCATGCCGGAGACGGCCGGAGATCGCCGGAGGTGAGCTTGGGCGGCGGAGGGGAGTGGAGTGAAGTGGCTAGGGTTTGGTCCGGCGAGCGGATGGGAAAGAATATATGTGGAGTCGGGTGGGCCAGCGTGGGCCCGGTCCAACGTGGCGGACATGCCCGGGCGCCCCCACATCCTCCCCATATTTGGGCTGAATATGAGGGGTGCCGGTCAGCCCGGGCGTTTGAGGCCCCGTCTAGGTCGAATTTTCGCGATCGGTCAGTGACCGGGCCATCCGCCCGGGCGTTTGAGGCGTGTTTGGGGTGTCCTGCTGTAGATGCTCTAATGTTATGTAATGGATGTAGTTGCAATCAGGGCTTCGCTTTTATAGGATGGGGTCCCCACAACGAATGACCCGCCCCCACCGTCCACTAATAGCGAGTTGAGGTCTGAGGTGACAACAGTTGGAGGCACGATTTGGGGATCCCATCCGTGTTTGTCGCTAGAGAAGTGACACATGCCTAAACTTAAAGGTTTAAGAAGGGCATTTCGGATTTATTGAAAAAAAATTAGGGTTTTGCCCTTTAATAAACACGAGGCTTTGATTTATCCTCATTTTCAAATTTCACTAAATTTAAACACGATGCATTCTATGCTAGGGCATGGCCAATACACAGTCCCAGGGTGATGCCTCGTAGGCCATGTAGGATCGGATGTCAAGAAAAGTGGGTTCGGATAGTCTGCAGGAGGTGGGTGCTTCGAGAGAAAAAATGTGATCCAGTGCATAAAACTGAAAAGGTTAAAGTGAAGAGTAGAGATGCATGTGCAGTGAGAGTCTTTATTTTCTATTCTTTGATGAGGCCCACTAGTGATAGCTAGCATTGGGAAGAAAAAATCAATGTAGATGCCTCAAGCTACTTTTTCTCATGGGACAACCGTATCCATATGCCACCTCATGCCCTAACTAGGCCTCTGACAATATCCAAGAAATTATAGAGGCCGTACGAAAGGTCACACATCATCTCTTGTACTTGCCCTTACTTATCTGGCCACGAGGACCGGGACAGTGTGACACCACAGTACGCCAAATCTCAATGGAAGAAAGTAAGTTAATTGCGAGCCAATCAGTGCAAGCAAGATCAACCTAGCAATCATAACCTGAACTTGAGAAAAATTAAGCAAACAGACTTTCAGCCAATAGTTTTATTAGCAAGTCAAAATTTCTTCAGCAATATGAATAACTCAACTCTTTATTGTCTACAAGCCTTGCTTTAGGTTCTACTAGCAACATAAATCTGCAGACATCACATTCATATACCTGTCTCTCTCTCGCCCGCTTTTATGGCCATCTATAATATGTCATCGTACGATACTGTGCTTACTGGACCAAAACCTTGTTTTCTACAGGAGTTGGGAGGAAAAAGAGACGACCTCTATCATCAGCTCACTAGTTGCTGGTTACCGTAGAAAGGGTAGGCTCCATAGGCCGCAGCATACACGTTTGGGTGAGGAACTGGCGACGCGTAGCCATATCCACCGTAGAAAGGCGTGCCGTAGTACATGCCATTCCATCGATGGCCAGAATCACCCCTAGACTGCAAAACAGAAGACATAATAACATTAAGATTTGTGAGCACAAGTAACGATTGCAAGAAATAAAACCCTTTTTCCCGCAACACTGTAGGTACATTCATCCACTCCAAGAATATTCAACTGATAATGGGTAAGCCTGTCGGAATAAAATTGCTGATAAATTAACAGCTGGCTGAGGACTCCACTGAATTAACCAGGAAAGGATACAGCACAGCTCACAGAGGTTTTAGGAAGGTTAGCTACGCGACATGGAGGGGGTACATGTTGCCAGAAAACGCACACCACAAAAAAGGGCTCACGCTATCACCATGTTCAAAGAATCAATAGACGATATCACAACCTCTTGTTCTTGTTTCGTGGAAAGCATGTGTAGTCACTGTTTTGAACAAACTTGCGATCGAAGTTTCGCAAAACACAGCAATCAACGAAACCAAATGAGAAAATGTGTGCCCAAAGCCTACATCAATTGATTCGTCCAATTTCCAACTTCCAAGGGTAACTATAAACTACTAGGCCTGTTTGGGTGGCATCCTCTTGAGCTTCTCGAAAAAGAATGAACACATTTTCACTGAAGCTTAGGGCCCTTCTCGATTTTCTGCAGTTATGGATTGTAGAGGAGCCAAACAATTCAGCCTTCAGTTTCCAATGCCTATTACAGCTGCCTCCATCTTATTTAAAGCCTTTATTACAGCTCTAGCTTAGGCTTTAAAGGGTGAGCCAAGAAGATCCAACTTGTTTGGCCTAGCTGGCTAGCTTCTATCCGAAGCCCATAAGCTGGAGCTAAAGAGCAGCCAAACAGGTCGTGATGTCTCTACATAAAGACTACAGATAATTGTGTTGTTGTCCGTGAATTTATGTAGTCAAATACACAGTTCGACACTAGATTGTGTACACGAAAGGGCTGATAGAAATTATCACATCTAGAAAAGTGCAGGGCCCAAAGTAATAGAGCTAACTACATAGGTGAGCATAATGGAACCGCTTCAGTTCACCATCAAAGAGAACAGACTCCAACCATTACCATGGGTCAATAATGCCATGGTTGCCATATATACATGGGCGGTAATGTCGGCCCAGGTGCCTCCACCCATCACTGCAGCGTGTGTGAGGGCCAGTGGCATATATAGCCGTTGTCGTGTGTGCGTGTGTAGGGGTATGTGTAACACTGTATCAAACTGAATCTTCCCAACTCAGGACCTCTTACTTCATCTTCCTTCCCAAGTTTCACTAATTCCTCTCCACGGTGGCCGATTCATTCCTCCGATTTGTCCCCTCAATTCCTAGCAAAAGGGACCGCCTTCTTCAAGCTCAACAACGCATGGAAGTTCAGGAAGATAAACACAAGTCTAAGACAGTGTTTCTGGTGGGCAACTGGGTGTTTCTGAAACTTCAGCCATATATGCATGAGCCGGTTTCTTGCTGCAGTAATCACAAACTTGGATTCAAATATTTTGGGCTTCCAAAGTGTTGGAAAAGGTGGGCGAAGTGACATACCAGCTCAAAATCCAGCAAATTTCATCCTGTTGCCCATGTGTCCTTGCTCAAACCTGCAAAACTGCCTGAAGACGTCGAGGCAGCTTCTGAATCTCTACAGTATGATCAATCTTTGGTGAGTTCATCCAAACCTGCCCAAGTTCTCCAATCTCGGCTTGTCAAAGTTGGAGGTCATACCCGCAAGTAGTACAAGATTGCTTGGAGTGGTCTTCCTACATCCATGGCTACCTCGGAGTGGGCAAGCGTGCTATCGGAGTAACCTTCAGCTTGAGGACAAGCTCTTTTTAAGGAAGGGGGACTGCTATGGCTGCTATATCTACATGGGTGGTATGTCAGTCCAGTTGCCTCCAGCTCATTACTGTAGCGTGTGTGAGGGCCTGTAGCATCTATAGCTGCTGCCATGTGTGTAGGTGTATCGATGAAATATATTGAATCTTCCAACTCAAGACCTCTTGCTTCATCTTCCTCCCGAAGTTTCCACAATTACTCTCTGCATTCAAAGATCGACACCTAGCATGACGCAGGGAGTGCTAGTGGATAGGGACAATAACACACTACAATGCATAGTACAAAAAACATGCTTTCAAGAATGCTCAAGTAGATAGTTGGCCAATATCCAAAAAACATTAGTCATGCATGCTGGTATTGTGCTACATCACAGGGAGATATAACTAGATGATACCACATGCGTTGTTGCCGGAATTGGCAGCAATATCTTTCAATGAGATTTGGTTGCATGGAACATGCACTTGGATTAATAATTTGAGAACTGATACTGAAATGATTTATTGTATAGTTGTAAAATATTTGTTGAATGTAAATAGCATAATAGAATGGAAAGACTTTTCACATGCATGGTCGCATGTTGAGGTGGGCTTTTCCTCATACATGGTCGCATGCTGAGGTGGGCTTTTTCTCATGCATGGTTGCAGGTTGAGGTAGCATGCTTGCATGTTGAGAAAAATAAGTTAGTGGGGATCACCATTAAGTTATATAGGATATAGTTAGTGTCCCTCCGGGCTGCTTGAAGTGCCCTTCAACCCAAGTGGCGTAACAGCATCATGACTGCACCCGCATGAAGAGAAGGGCGGACTAACTATTCACAGTTAGTCATACTTACTGCCTAGTAACCACAAATGGACTGTATCCACTTCTACAGAGATAGAGAACCTAATATTTGTGGTTGGCGGATGTGTTTCTTCTGCTCCAATAATGACTATGCATCCTTCACACATGGCCATTTTATCTGGCACACAAGGAAAGAAGGCACTACTACATCTATCTGTAAATAGATAGCATTCCTAGAAAGTGTGCAATCAAACTTTTCTAAGTTTGATTCATTACATATAATAATATACTAATATTAGCCACATGAATATAAAAAAATTATATTTCTTCATGAGAACCCACTTGTGGTTGGATTGTTAGGAGGGTGGTCGGACCCCCAACCAACTAGGGATCAAACCTTAGGTCCGTATCTCATTAAGGAGGAATATTCCCCCAGTGGGAGGCAACATTCCCATCGAATCTTGAATCTCCACGACTCCAACCATCCATCAGTAGACTTTGTGAGTGTGTCTGTGTGTGGTGGTGGTGGTGGTGTAAGTGTTGCGCCTACGTTGTACTAGCTGTTCTCAACAAAAATCATGAGATTTTTCATGGACTTCTTTTTCATAATATAGTAATTACATTTTTATACTAAGATGCATACAAGAAATTAATGAGCAAAGTTGCATGTTAGAGACCGAGACACATCAAACACAACATCTATTTACGAATGTGAGTACTACGTATGGTTAGCTAGTGTTACTTTTGGTCGTGTTGCTTGGCCTAAAGCCAATTAATTAAGATAAAACTGGATTGCATTATAATTAGATAACTTAGACTGAATTATATCTTTTAGCACCCATTGAGATCCTCAAGAAACAAATACACAAGGAGATTTTACTCAAACCACAATCTCACTAGCCACATGGGCATGGTAGAGCTGGGCCATGATACCACCAAAGCCCAAAGTTACAGGACATAGACTACAGTTTATCATATGTTCACAAAAGCTTGTTACCTCTAGCAGCATAGCATGCATAGAGAGAATTACCATGAGCAGATGTCAAATACTATCACTTTCCTTTAAAAACGAGCAAAAAAGTGAGAAATAACACCCAAAAGAAACAACTTTCCAATTGAGTCATGCAGAACTCATACAAATGCAAGTCCAAAAAATTTGCCAGCCATAAACAGCATGTTGAAATTTTTTATTTTATGATTTAGTATTATAGATTGGAATAATATCCTACACAGGTGTAAGAAATGCAAATTTCCGTCGAGCAAATGTACAACCCCACAACCTGCAGGTCAAGTTCTCATTGACGTGAATGTGGGTTCCTATATATATATTGTACGGGGTCCCCCTTGCAGTTTTCTTAAAGAAAAAAAATCCATTGTCCAATGTCCATGCAGATTTACAGTGCATTAAACACAAATTTCCGTTGTCCATGCAGATTTACAACTGTGCATTAATCAAACATTGAACAAGACAGTCACAGAAAGTTGACGATATGGTAACCTAGCGAGATTAATTAAAATATACAATAACAGTCTAGACCAATTCAAACCTGTTTGCTTGCTGGACTGCGACCCCAAGAAAGACGAACTGCCTGCTTCCCAATTGTTGATCCACTCAACCCTTGTAATGCTTCTTCCGCATCAGCTCTACAACACAAAGTATTCATTTTCACAATCTCAAACATTCCAACAAGAACCAATAAATATTTAAGCATCCAACAATTTCTTGTAAGGGTCTATAGGAACATCTTGGTAAAATACCTGTTGACAAATTGAACAAAACCGCATTGTTTCCCAACAGGAATTTTGACAGAAGCAACATCGCCATATTTTGCAAATGCTTTCCTTAGTTCATCTTCACTAACGTTGGGGTCAAGCCCGCCAACATATACCTACAACAATAACTGATATGATACTGCGTCCATTATACACGTAAGAATCTTCAAAAGTTTTTTTTTAGAGAAAGAGATTGTCCACTAGGAAACAAGCACATACTGTCCTGTTAGTCGAGTCACCATCTGATTGTGTTGGTGGAGAGGTGCCAGAATCACCTGAAAATACAATAATCATAGAGAATGAAAAATGTCAGACAGGGAAGTAATAAACTGATACTCAGGTTCAGCAAAGGAACTAGTCAGCCAGAAGCTTAGCTGGCAGACCAGCGCCTACCGCCATTTAGACGGGGGGGGCTAGGTGACTGCCTAGGCTGGATAATAGGCTAGGTGGAAGACAGGAGAGTGTTGGCTAAGTAATAATCAAACCTAGAATACTTTTGCATATGAAAACTATAAGTATGATACAGTGACACTAATATGTCCTACCCACCCACAAAGCCCCATATATCTGAGGTTGGTGTTCGAATATAAGCTCTTATGATGAAAATGAGTCCAGACTAAACTGCCATAAAACGTTACTGCTTATTTGGAAATTTCAGAAATTGTAGACGGATAGGTCAGGCACATGATACCAAACATGTTATTCAAAACAACTTTGAAGTTATGGAAATACCTGAAGTTCTTCTAGGAGTTGCAGGTCCAATGCGAATCGGCCGTGTAGAGCAATACACACCATTCATTTCAGTCATAGCATGAGTTCTGTCAATATCATCTCCAAACCTAACAAATCCATAGCCCCTAGAACGGCCCATGTTTGCATCAATAATAACTTTAGCTCCTTTCACAGAACGATATTTGTTAGCAAAAAGTTCCATCAACATGTCATCAGTAACATCAACAGCTAGATCACCAACAAAAATTGAGTGATCAGAAGCAAGTTCAGAGCGTTTTTCTCCGACACTATATGATGCCCAATTTAACTTAAAAGCTCGGTCAGTATTAGGCATTACATGACCAGCAAAATTCTGAAGTGCTTTCTCTGCTGATGCATGGGAACAGAACTCTACAAAACCATAACCCTCAGAAACTCCGGAATGTCTATTGCGGATAACTTTAATCGTAACCACCTACAGAACAAATAGGTTGCAGAAAATGACAATTAGCAACACATGGAAAACATGCTAATTTAACAGAGAAGCGAGGCTTCGTAATATGTTCTTTTCACTTACTAAATTCAAGAAAAAAACACTTTCGTTTTTAAGTTTCTATTAATATAAACTTATATATAGCTATAGGGCCTTTCCCGCTTGTTTTTGTTTCAGAAAAGGGGAAGTATTAGCGCATCCACTGCATTTCTTTCAAAAATGAATTATTCCATAGAAAGCATGGTTAATAATTTAGAGGTTTCAGAGTTACAATAAATGAGAGCTAATGGTCCTGGCAAGTACAAACACGCGTGCGCAAGGGAGAGCTATACAAAAAATGTGAGAGATCAGCATCTACGAGAAAGCTGATTACTGTTTCTGGCATAGCCTTCCCAGTCTTCAATCACATATCCCTAACAAATCGTAATGCGTCCCATCTTTCCTCCAAACTACGCGAGTGTAAACTCCAAAGTTGACGTCTTCACCCTCTTACTAACACAAATTCTACAGAAACTCGAACTTGACTTTGAATTATGCAACAATTCGCCCCCAATATGACTAATTTTATTGTCTGTTCTGTTGCACGATTACGTGAACAAATTAATGTTTAGAACTGCGGCAGCTGACAAAACTAACTAGTTGATTTTAACCATACTGCATGGAATGGCCTCAAAGTTGGCGCCTTTAGCTATTACTGAACCAACAGTATGAAAAACAAATACTCCCTCCGTCCCACGATATAAGATGTTATTACATCCAATATGTGAGTATATCGGTTGTAATAACATCTTATATTATGGGACAGGATTTGTACTCGCTCCGTTCCTAAATATAAGTCTTTTTAGAGATTCCAATACGGACGACATACCGAGCAAAATGAGTGAATCTACACTCTAAAATATGTCTATATACAAATACCGAGCAAAATGAGTGAATCTACACTCTAAAATATGTCTATATACAAAAATCTCTAAAAGGACTTATATTTAGGAACGGAGGGAGTAATTACTATGCAATTTTTAACCGCAAAAATATTTGGCTATCTCGATTGCAGCACAATATTAACAAATCAGCGCATTAACACAGGACAAATATAACTGGATGTGAGAGATCCGGCACGGACAAGGCTGGATCGGATAAGCGAGCTCGGGAAGACCTAACCTCGCCGCTGGGGCCGAAGCAGCTGTGGAGGTAGTTCTCGTCCATCCAGTACTGGAGGTCGCCGACCCAGATCGTCCGGTTCTCGTCACCTCCGTTCCCGCCGGATCCAGCCGATGGCGGAGGCGGAGTCACCGATGCCTGCGGCGCGAAATGCTTCACATACTGCGGTGTAGGAGGGGGCGGCGCGGCCACCATAGGCGGCGGTGGCGGGTAGGGAAGTACCACCCACCGCGGCTGCGGCATGTGGTGGTGAGGGTGCGGGTGCCCGTGACCGTGCGGTACTTGTGGACCATGGGCATGGGGATGTGGGTGCGGCGCAGCTGCCGCCGGAGCATCGGTTGTCGCGGCCGCCATCTGCATCGCCGCCGCCGCCGCTGTGAGGAGCGGGAGAAAAGAGAGGCTCGCGAGGAAGTGGAGGCGGAAAGAGAGGGAGCTCGACGATGTGGGTGAGGCTACAATTATATAGGGCGTTAGGAACGGATCTGGGCCGTCAGATATGGTAGCGGCATCTTCGACGTCGAAGGTAATCTTCTCCATCTGATAGTTGAGCTCGCCGCTGAACGTGACCGGGAACGTGACTTGGCCCTTCGGCTTGTTCCTCCCCAGACTGATCCCTTGGAAACTGCATGTCTCCTCGAGATCCTTGTCGGGGATCTGCAGCCTCTTGATCACGTCTGGAGAAATCAAGTTCAAGCCAGCCCCACCGTCAACCAACATCTTTGTCACCTTGAGGTTGCGAATTGTTGGTGAGACCAACAACGGCAAATACCCGACCACAGTGGTGTGATCAGGGTGGTCCTCGACGCCAAAGATGATGGGTGAGTGCGACCACCTGAGTGGCTTCTGTGCCTCCATCACCGGCTCTGCTGCATTGACTTCGCGGATCCACTGCTTTAGTTGCCAGTGCGAGGAGTGCAAAGATGCGCCTCCGTCAACACACATGGCATCCACTGCATTTTGGAACTCCTTGTCGGACCCGCTTCCGTCCTCATCACTACCATCCTCTTCTTGCTGGCCCTGAGCAGCCTTCTCTTTTGGTTGCTTGGCCTTGCCGCGGTGGCCACCATGGTCTTGCTTGTCGGACCCACCAGCACCATCTTGGGCCTTCTCCTTGTCTTGCTTCTAGTACTCTTGCTTCTACTTTTCGGCAAGTTGCTCTACTTGCCGGCATTGTTGGAGATCGTGGCCCTTGGTGCGGTGGATCTTGCAGTACGGCTCGCCGGTCTTGCCGGCGTTCTCACCTGCCGCAGCCTCCTAGCAAGCATCGCACCTGGCAACCTCCTTGCCGGGGATGTCTGCCTTCGGCTTCTTGGTGGCGTTGGTGTCGCTGGAGCTCTTGACGGCCAGTACTGTCTTGTTCTTGCGCTTTCTGTTGCGCTTTCTGCTCTTCTTCTGTGGGGTTGATGCGTCGTCGTCCTCGGAGTCGACGTCTGCGCCCGCATCTTCACCGGGGAGTCGCCTCCCTTCCTCAGCACGTGCACACCTATCCGCCAAGGCATACAGATCGTTCATGGTCTTGACCTGCTCGACATTCATCTCTGACCGCATCCTGCGGTTGCGCACGTTCGTGTGGAATGCAGTAACAACAGCTACGGGATGGATGTCAGGGATGTTGTGGTGCACACGGCTGAACCATTGTATGTACTTGCGGAGGTTCTCTCCATCCCTTTGGGGGATCACCTGCAAATCGCTGGGCTAACCCGGGAGCTTGTGGCCACCCTGGTAAGCACCAATGAAATGATGGCACAGATCTGCCCAAGAAGAGATGGAGCCCTTAGGTAGGTTCATCAACCATGACCTGACATTGGGCCGAAGCGCCAACGGGAAGTAGTTGGCAAGCACTTTCTCGTCCCGTCCCCCAACAGCCTCCACCGCGATGGTGTAGATGCCAAGGAACTCGGCTGGGTTGAGTGTGCCGTCGTACTTGTCGGGCAGCTCTGGTTTGAAGACTCGGGTGGACGGCCAGCGAACTTGCCGCAGCTCACGAGTAAACGCTGGGCACCCCACATCGTAGGGCAAGTACGCAGCGGCTACCGGAGCGAGCACGTTCGCTGTCGGCCTGGCACGGTCGTCAGATTGACGACGTGGTTCCCGGCGCCGCTCGATCTTCGTGCAGGCATGTTCGTCGCACAGCTCGCGGAGCACTTGGCGCTGATCTTGGTGGCACCACGGATCTGACAAAGCCATGGACATCACGTCATGGTCGTCTGACCGGTGGGCTAGCCGCTGCGTCGGTGGGGGTGCCGAGGCGACTGCACCGTTTGCGCGGCGTCTCTGGCAGGGTAGCCGGATGGTCCTGCTAACATGGTGGGTGGTCGCCGTGAGGGCCCCAAGTCTTGTGTTTTGCCGGGATCGGCAAAACTGATGAGACTCTGAATGGTGGCTCTCCATTCGTCCATCTTGTCTGGGCTTGGCGGGAAATTCAAAAGTATTTGAACCCGTGCCATGGCCTCGGTCGCCGTGGTCGGCATGGCTGGGAGCACAGAACGTGGCGTCGCTCGACTCCTGGCGGAGCCAAAAGGAGCTTCATTATGTCCATGCCGCCGCGGCTCATGCTCGCCAACAGGCGGACGTGGTGGTGGCGGCGGCGCTCCGTGAGCAATCGGAAGTTGCTGCACGAGGATCCCACCTTGCGGTCGTTTGGAACCACCAGCAACGTGGGGGAGCGTGTCGTGCCCATCTTGCGATGGTCGCGGCGTATGTCTTCCCGCACCATTGTTGGACGTCGCCGCCACGTTCTGAGACGTTGCGGCGGCTGGGTTCTGGGTGGCAGCAGTATGAACTATATTACTATGATGACTGCGTTCACCAGAATGTCTTGGAAGTTGACCAGCTGCGACGTCGCCGGTCCTGTGGCTAGGCTCAGCATCATGGCGGGGGTGCTGGGCACCCGCACCACTTGCGCCTCCTGCGCCGCCCGTCCCAACCGTAGTGCCCGCGCCGGCTGCGCCGCCTGCGGCCGCCCGGGAAGGTGGCTTGGACGCAGTAGGAGCCTTCGTGGCTCCACTCTTCTTCTTCGGCGCCATCGACGAAGATGGTGAAGTTGGTACTCACACTACCGAAAAACTGATTTGTGACTCACGCACCCCCTGCCTGGCGCACCAAAGATGTCGTGGGAAACGACTATCTATGGGACCGAATGGGTCCCTTTGCGATTCGGCTCACGGGACGTGCACGGGACAAAGAGCAGGTTTTTGGTAAGTGCAAGAACACACGGGGATTTATCCAGGTTCGGGCCGCTATGAGCGTAAAACCCTACTCCTGCTCTGTGGTTGATCGAATATGAACTCTGATTTACAGGGAGCGCAGTTTTCCGGCAAGGTGCTCGGGAAAATGCAACTACGGCGTGTAAATGAACTGGGTGTCGACCGTTCTACCTGTAGCCGTGGGCCTCCTTTTATAGGTCAAGGGGTCACCACAATGGCTAATACGGTCATTACAGAGTATGAACAGTGACTTGCACCATCATCACGTTTATCTTCCAACGGGGTAAGACAAACACATTTAATGCACCATTAGGTGCTACGTTGGGGAGGCGAGGCCTTGGGCAAAAGATCTGTACCACCGGTCCTGGCGCCCTCGTGTAATCTCGACACGTCCCAGGGACGGGTGTCATTAAAGTTAATCTCGGCGTGGCATGCTGACACGTGCTTTGGCCGGTCATGTTGACTGTCTGCCCGCTCGACACCTAGCCCATGAGCCTATCTGGTCAATGGTGAGGTGGAGCGGTAACGAGACAGAACAAACCTGCTGGCGCGGAGCTTGCCGGGCCTTGCTTGCCGGCAAGGGGACTTGCCGGCAACCATAGCCTTAATCTTTACCTTGCCGGGGCGAGGCTTGCCGGTGAGAACAATGTCGATCTTCAGTACTTAGAATAGTACTTCTCGATGACCTGCCATGAGGTCTTCTTCGTGGTCTTGGGTTGTAGTTATCCTCCGTCAAGCCCTTGCCGGAAGGGAGGCTACAACTGCCTGTGCACAAGTCTGGGTACGAGGGCACCCATGTCTTAGTACACCGACACCTAGATTACCCCAAGGTCACGGGAATCTACAAGTTGATTACCAAAACATACAACAAGTGATTCAATAGGATACCCCATTGTCACCACGGGTATCCACATGCAAGACATACATCAAGTGTTCTCAAATCTGAAATATTCTATCCGACAATAACAAAACCTCAAAGGGATAGACTCAATTCATCACAAGAAGATAGAGAGGGAAGAAACACCATATGATCCAACTATATTAACAAAGCTCGCGGTACATCAAGATCGTGCCAGATCAAGAACACGAGAAAGAGAGATCAAACACATAGCTACTGGTACATACCCTCAGCCCCGAGGGTGAACTATTCCCTCCTCGTCATGGAGACTGCTGGGATGATGAAGATGGCCTCCGGTGATGATTTCCCCCTCTGGCAGGATGCCGTAACAGGGCTCCGGATGAGATCACTTCGGAACAGAGGCTTGCGGCGGTGGCGTGGAAGTTCTAGGTTTTGTTTCGGGGTTTTCTATATTTATAGGATTTTTCAGCATTGCACGCCAGGGGGTCCACGAGGTAGCGACAAGCTCGGGGGGTGCGCCCCCAGGCTTGTCGTGCCCTCGTGACTCTTCTGGCACTTCCTCGAAGCTTCGGGGGTCTCTTTTTGTCCATGAAAAATCACCATAAATTTTCAGCCCAATCTGAGAACTCTTATTTCTGCACAAAAAACAACACCACGGTAGTTCTGCTGAAAACAGCGTCAGTTCGGGTTAGTTCCATTCAAATCATACCAAAACCATATAAAATTGTTGTAAACATGGCATGAATACTTCATAAATTATAGATACGTTGGAGACGTATCATCGATCTCTTGTAATGGATGACGGCATCGGGGTAGCTGCTCTGGCATGGTGGAGGAGGACGGCGATGGATGGGGTGGCGGACGTAGGAGGCTGGGGTGGAGAGGGTGTTTTGGCGCCCAGGGAGTACAAATGGGGAAATGGAGGGAGATAGGTAGGCGAACCATGTCTTTGGAACGCGCTTGTCTCAAATGCAGGGAAAGTTACAAAGTTAGCCCCCATTTAGAATTTCAGACATCAGAGCGATATTTGTTGGTTGGGGATAGGATGGTAATCTCACATCTCTCGAATATTTGCCGAGAGCAATTTCGGCCGAGGAGAGTTTGTTTTAGCGCCCACTGTTGGCGCCCATCGTGTATGAATTGGGGTGAGAGGCAATTTTGACCGAGCAGAGTGTGTTTTGGCGCCCACCGTGTATGAATCGGGGTGAGAGGCAGTTATGTCATGTTTTAAGGAAATTACAAACCTACCCCTATCGAGGCCTATATATAGAAATCAAGCCGATAGGTTTTGCGTGCCAGGGATAGGCAATAATTTGCATCTTCCAAACTTTGGTTTCAGGCAGTTACGGCCGAGGAGGGACTACCTGTTTTGCCGCTTTGTTCAAATTTTGGGAGAATAAAGCATTCACGTTTACCGTGCCAACTAATTCGAATCCATTTTGTATTCTTTTTTGGGGCAGAATCCATTTTGTATTCGAATACGAATCTTTATATGTCATCATCTGTATATACACTTTCAAAAGCACAACACCCTTTATATATAAATATGGTTTACAAATGCCATGAACTCAAATACATAAGGTTGAATACACCTTAAGTTGAATTCAAATATTTGAAACCACTTTTATGTTGAAATCAAATGTATGTGATTCCTCGTTAACTATCTCCAATTAATGTGTGTTTCATGCGGGTTTTTTAGTTCTCAAACATGTATAATGTGTTTGACACACGCAACATATAGTGTAGTCCCATTTAGACATGAATTGCATAAGCCATGCATTGTCTCAAATTAAAAAAAAATCTATGGATCACTAATATTGATAAATTAAATAACATTACATGTGTCCCGAAATTCAAATGAATATGCTTGTTTGATAGACCAATTTTCGTTCTGATATTATCATTGTCTATATCTCTAATTCAAATATTTGAATCCCCTTTAATCCAGATATTCGTCTCATGTAGCTATCACTCATGCCCTTATCTCTCTAGACCCATATGCCTTCACTATCTCTTGTGCTCCTTGTATATATCTCTCTGGATAGCAGTCTTTTTCCTTCTTCACACACTAACATGCTCCCCCTCGACCTCCAATCTATCTCTCTCTAGGTATATCTCGCTCCCTACTATGTCCCTCTAACTATGATTCTCCCTCTGAAATCTCTTTCTCTCTCACAAACACAAACTCCGTCTCTCGGGGTCTCATTTCTCTCTACTATTCCCCTGTATGCCGCTCACACACACCCTCTTTCTCTAGAGATATCTTGAGCTCCCTATGTCTTTGTAGCTACAACTCTCCCTCTGAAATACCTTTCTCTCTCACAAACACAAACTCCATTGCCCGAGGACTCATTTCTCTCCACTATTCCCCTGTATGCCGCTAACACACACCCTCTCTCTCTCTAGGGATATCTCGTGCTCCCTATGTCTCTCTAGCTACGACTCTCCCTCTGAAATATCTTTCTCTCACAAACACAAACTCCGTCTCTCGGGGTCTCATTTCTCTCTAATATTCATTTGTATGTCGCTCACACGCACCCTCTCTCTATCTCTCTCACACACACAAAACTCACCCTTCGGATCCACTGGACTCTTATCTCTAACACACACACTAGCCGATCTCCCTCTAGCTAGCGCGTTCTCTTTCTCTCTTTATTTCTCTCTTTCTCTGTCAACCTTCTTTCTCGGACGCACTCTCGCTTCCTATCACGCACACTATCTCTCTTTCTCTCTACATGCATCTATAGGTCGATCTCTTTTGCACACACATTGTGTCTCGCTCTCTCTGCTAGCCTTGTATGCATACTCCACCTCACGTCACTCTCTCTTAAAGACAAAAATACGCGCTCCATCACTTAGCCTTCTTCCTTCCACATCTTACATGCATGCATATTGTGATATCGATCCATCTCTCCCATCCTTTTGATCTTATGTCTTATGTCTCCTCTCTTTTACCTCGATCGTGCGCGCGCGCACACACACCATCTATCCACATATAGATATACCTCTCACACATGCACGTTCCATGTCTCACCTCTCTCCATACATAGTTAATTACCCCACCCCCACCCCCACCTCGAATCTTTCTCTTCTTTTGTGCACATGACTTTCGTCTGGATGGGTCTCTTCTCTAAAACACGCACTCACACTTATCTATCTCCCTCTACCTATCCCTCTCTCTCCCTCCCTCCATCTATCCCTGAAACCAGTAAGACTATCCCTTCGTTTAATTCCCGACTACATGCACCATTGATAGTACTCTTTCTCGGTGTCTCTCAAATAAATGTGTTATCTCGATGTCCATCCCTCTCACGCGCACACGCCTTCTCTTCCCTCTTTCCGGGCCTCTTCTCTCTCGCACCCCCCTCGTTGTCAGCCTCTGCCATACACATCACCTCTCTATAATGAAGCCACACACACTTAATTACTTTCACTACCGAAGACTCCATTTGACACACACACACACACACACTTTTCTCTCTTTCACGCACACCGTCTCTCTATACGACCACACACACACATGCTCTTGGTGGAGTATTTGTTCCTACCACACCCTTTGTCCAACCTTCCCCGTATAATAATCAATCACCTTAATTTACTTATAATATGGACAAATTCCACTATAATGTAGTTACCAAATTATCATCAAAATATAATGCAAATCACGAGCAGGAATTGACAAAATTGTATTTACACCATCACATTAATACGGTTAGGTAGTAAATCACAAGCTAACGTAGCATTATAATATTTATATCCCATTGCAAAAGGTGGAGTACATATCCGAAGAGTAGAGGCGCGCACACACACTCCATCTCTCAGAATCTCACAGACATGCGAGTTACGTGACACAACCTAAACAGACCCGTATGTGTACAATTTCCGCACGCGCGTGTACACGTGATGGAGCACATTTATTTAAGCCGGACGGCGAACTCAAACACTAGCCACATTCATTCCCCTCCCACTACCTCTTCTTCGCTCACCGTCGCCCGATAGCCATGGCCCGACAGAAGGTAACGACATACGCCATGCTCGCGCCAGAGCGGCGCTTTGAGTTACTTCCGGAGATCTGGAGGCGGCGCGAAGCCTGCCTCCGGACTCGTCGGAGCCGGAGGAGGAGGTGGGGGAGGCAGAGGAGGACGTGGCCATGGAGGACGCGGAGCTGGAGGAGGAGAACTATGATGCGGGCGATGCGGAGCCGGAAGAGGAGGACGATGACGTGGGCGAAGTGAAGCCGACGCCTCCGGCTGTAGGCTTCGCCATGGCCGACGCCATGGCGGAGTTGACCCAAGCGGAGGGGGCAACAGAACAGCAGGCCATCCTTGAGTCCATCCAGTCGGAGGCCGAGGTTGAGGCCAACCACCGCTTCCTCCGCCAGCGGGAGTGGGGATCAACGAGATGTTCGCTGAATTGGAGGAGGAGCAGGAGGAGCTGGAGTTGTAGCATGCGGCTACCTACCCGGAGCCTGGCACGGAGATATTTGACATCTCCGACGACGAGTAGTGTGGTCTAGCTTAGGTTATGTGCGTAGTACGTACATATGTATTGCATGCTTTGTATGGATTTTAGATATCTAATATACGAGGTACTCCCTCCTTTCCGGTTTAAAGGGCTCATCTAAAAAAATTATATTTCCATTATATTAGGCTCACGTTGAGTCCAATTATGTTAAAGGGCATTGTGTCTCACACCACATTTAATTCATAGAGATAAGAGAAAGGAAATTACTAGTGGTCATGCATGCATCTTTTTGTAGTACTACTTGGATGTGGTGAAAGAGGAAGGATAAGAGAAGCGGGTTATGGAGTACACCAGCTGTAGCACGAGCTCCAAGGAACTTTCGTGCCAAACAATGCATATTTTAACTAATAGTACGTACACCAGCGGAGTATTGTATGAGTTGGCCTTTAGGTTGCATGTAGATGACATGGCTACAACATACAGGTTGTAGTTCGACATCTTACTACTCCGCCTTGCACGGTTTGGCCACGCATGATTTGCATGCAGGCATGTCACGCACGTAGTTGTTGAAGTCATGCTCGAAAAAGGGCGACAAGGTCCGCTAGTCCACGTTGGTCCGTGCGCCCGGAAAACAAATTAATCCCAGTCGCTATAAATGTCGTCCATGCTTTAATTACGGGCTAGTGGATGCATGCGAACATGTCGTACAATGAACCGCCCGCTGGCTCCCTAATCTCAAATATAAACTGCACTAGCGCAATCCGAAGGGGCGAGGCCCTGCCGTTACCATCTCCTCTCGTCTAAACCAGTTCCCAAAGGGACAAGGCAGTTCGTCGCCATTGCCATGGATTTGCAAGGTGGTGGTGCTACTCGTCCTCGTCGAGGTTGGGAGACCTTGGACAACAATCCTTTGGGGGATAACGTAAGTCGCTCCGACTTCCTCACATCCGCAAGACTCAGTGCTACTTGCACCAAATATTTTAAGACCGTGCGTAAATATGCATGGGAGAAGGCCATGCTAGTTGGTCTGCCATGCGTCCTCAAGGACAAGGATGTTTCCTAGGGGGTCTCTCCAGCGCAGTGTGGCCGTAGTTGCAAGTTGATGCCCCTAGAGATGCCGACGTTGAGGGCACTTGGATTTTGTGCGATGAGCAGGTCAGTGATGAGTTTGATCATGTAAATGTATTCTAAAGACTACTTTCGTGTTCCATTTTATATTCTCCCGCTGCCCACTATTGCACATGTTAGGATTGGTGCCAATGGAGATTGGCTTGCATACATACAGGAGGGTACCAACTTCAATTTGCACAACATCCACACTAGTGAGACCATTCCCGTCGAACCTTTGTCCAGCATTGGGATCGGCCATGCAATGAGGCACTGCCTGAATTTGTACAATGGAACCATGGTGAGTTTGAAGAAGATAGCAAGCGCGGAAGCCCCGACAAGGTCGTGCGCCAACAAAGATTACTGTCTCATCACGGTGTTCGACATCGCGATTGCTTTCACGAACCATCCTGCACGTGGCGGTTAAAGCTGGACCATGCTGGCTGCGGCCGATTTGTTGGCGTATGAGTACGAAGACGCCATGGGTTTGTGCCCAAGTCAAAGAAGAAGAAGAACAACAAGACCAAGAAATCTCTCCCTCTCAAAGAGGTATTTGTCAAGAAGGGAGAGGGTGCTCATAAGGAGAAGAAGAACAAGGTGGTGGGTGGAAATGTCAAGAAGGACAAACACACTCCATCGAACAAAGCCGGCGACTTTAACCCTTCTTATGTTTTATGCCGTGCTAGTGATGGGCATGTTTATGCCAAATTTGTTGGTTCTTATTATGAGTACATTGAATGGTCTATTTGGGTTCCTAAGACCCTTGTTACTAACATCAAAGGACCCATTCAAAAATGGGTACCTAAAACCAAGCATTGATCTCTTGTAGGAGTTTGCTTCCGGTGGAGGATCATGGTTGCTTGATAGTGAAGCAACAAATCATATGACCGGGAGCAAGCACTTGGTGGTGGATGTGCAACCAAGCTCATCTATACCCACCCATGTTCAATTCGGTGATGCCTCAACATCTAAGGTATTGGGTCTTGGCAAGGTTGTGATTTCTCATGATTTATCAATCGAGAAAGTCATGCTTGTTGAGACCCTTGCATACAATTTACTTTCCGTTCGTCAACTTGCACTTATGGGCTTTGCCACATTCTTTGACCTTGATACCGTGGCCCTTTTGTGGAGCAAGACTCTTAAAGTAGCTTTTGTTGGGCATGTCGAGAACAGTCTCTATGTGGTTAACTTCTCGGAGCGACCCACTAAGACCGCGACTTGCCTAATGGCTAAAGTTGATGTGGGGTGGCTTTGGCATCGCCGACTAGCCCATGTCAATATGAGATCTTTGCAAAGTCTCCTCAAGGAGGATCACGTTCGTGGACTAACAAATGTGAGTTTTGCCAAAGATCGTGCTTGCAGTGCTTGTATCGAAGGAAAGCTACATGAGACGACTCACCGACCCACGACTATCATCTACTCGAAGAGGCCCTTGGAGCTCCTTCACATGGATCTCTTTGGACCTCCATCCTTTGATAGTCTTGGGGGAAGAAAGTATTGCTTGGTGATTGTGGATGACTATTCGAGATACACTTGGGTATATTTCTTCAAGAGGAAGAGCGAGACCCAACAAACTGTCATCGACTTTGCCAATGAAGCTCAACGTCAACATGAGGCAAAGATATTGATGATTAGAAGTGACAACAGTACCGAGTTCAAGAACTACACCTTGGATGAGTTTCTTAGTGATGAGGGGATCAAGCATCAATATGCCGCCAAGATTGCTTCTAAACTCAAGCATCAACAACATGTCTTGGAGAATGTCTATGGAAGCTTGAAAAAAGGGGTAACCACTCGTAGACAATTAACAAACTTTTGTGAGCATCACGCGTTTGTTTCTTGTGTTGAACCCCAAAAGGTAGATGAAGCGCTCGAGGACACGGATTGGCTTGAAGCCATGCATGATGAACTCAACAACTTCGAGCGCAACAAAGTGTGGACATTGGTGCCAAGGCCAACGGAGAATCATAATGTCATTGGAACCAAATGGATCTTCAAGAACAAGCAAGATACGAACGGTGTTGTCACTCGAAACAAGGCAAGATTGGTAGCACAAGGCTACTCCCAAGTCGAGGGTATCGACTACGGTGAAACCTTTGCTCCCGTTGCTCGTCTTGAATCTATTCGTATGTTGCTTGCATATGCTTCTCATCATGATTTTAAGTTGCAACAAATGGATGTGAAGAGTGCATTTCTTAATGGCCCTCTTAATGTGTTGGTATATGTCAAACAACCCCCGGGGTTCGAGGATCCCAAGTTCCCCAATCATGTATACAAGCTCGATAAGGCACTCTATGGCATTAAACAAGCCCCACGTGCGTGGTATGAGCACCTTACCGAGTTGTTGCAAGACCGTGGTTTGAAATTGGGAAAATCGATCCCACTCTTTTTACTAAGAGGGTTAAAGGGGATTTGTTCATATGCCAATTGTATGTTGATGATATTATCTTTGGTTCTCCTAACAAAGCTTTCAATGATGAGTTTGCCGCACTCATGACCGAGAAGTTTGAGATGTCTATGATGGGAGAGTTGAAGTTCTTTCTTGTGTTCGAAGTCAAGCAAAGAAGAGAAGGAACCTTCATCAACCAAGCCAAATATACCCAAGACATGCTCAAGAGATTCAAGCTAGAAGATGTCAAGCCGGCCAAGACTCCAATGCCTACCAAGTGCCAACTTGACATCGATCCCAATGGTAAAGCGGTGGATCAAAAGGTATATCGTTCCATGATTGGGTCCTTGCTTTACCTTTGTGCATCTAGGCCGGATATCATGTTGAGTGTGGGAATGTGTGCACGGTTTGAAGCCGCGCCTAAGGAAAGTCACTTGGTGGCGGTCAAGCGAATCTTTCGATATTTGGCTCATACCTCAAACTTTGGCTTATGGTACCCTAAAGGAGCAAGCTTTGATCTCATGGGATATTCGGACTCGGATTGGGCGGGAGACCGTGTGGATAGGAAGTCAACTTCCGGAGGGTGCCAATTCCTTGGTCGCTCTTTGGTGAGTTGCTCTTCGAAGAAACAAAATTCTCCTAACAAAATTGTGTAGCCGCCGCAAGTTGTTGTGCTCAATTGCTATGGATGAGGCAAACTTTAAAGGATTACGGTGTCACTTGTTACAAAGTGCCTCTTTTCTGTGACAATGAAAGTGCAATCAAGATCTCCTACAATTCGGTGCAACATAGCAAGACGAAGCACATTGAGATTCGTCATCATTTCATCCGGGATCATGTCAAGCGTGGAGAGATTGATATTATTCATGTTGGAACTCAAGAGCAACTAGCGGATATTTTCACGAAGCCATTGGATGAAGCAAGATTTCGCGAGTTAAGGCATGAGCTAAATATCATTGATTCGAGCAACGTGTCTTGAATCTCGTCACACCCCACCACATTCATCATGATTATCTTGTTCTAGATGTAGGCATGGACATAGGGGGAGTGTTGTTCTCTTAATGAACTCTCCCTCCCCCCATTATGAATAAATTGATCAAGTCTTTCACGTTAGCCATTTTTATGGTTCATGTGCTTCATAGATGAGTTTTGGTCATGGGCCCAAGGTTAAAATCTTCGCGGTGCCATACCAATTGACTCAAACATAGGTGACTTCGGTCACCGCCCTCTCTTTGAGAGGCTTTGTTCGTTGGGTTTGAGTTGTGTTTTCTTGTTCTAGGCTTTCTTGTGTTGGATCACTCCATGTGTGCTCTTGTTTTTGGTTGCCTTTAACCATGGAAGATCCCTTCCCATTTGCGGTGTTTTCGAGTCTCCAACCTAAGCCTTTCCTCTCTCAAACCCCTAGTTTTTGCATAAGCCTTTTTTTATTTTCATTGGGCTGTTCTGTCTCCCTGTCTGCGGTACTACCGCTTCAAGCGGTACTACCGCTCCAAGCTAGCGGTACTACCGTTCGAGCGGTACTACTGGGCCTCCTGCCCGACAGTAGTACAGGGGCGGTACTACCGCTACTCCTAGCGGTACTACCGCTTAGAAGGACGCTGTGGGGTTAAGTGTCGGGCAGGGGGAGTTATAACTCCCCCATATCCTTTCACTCTTCCTCCCCACGCCTCTCTCTCTCACAGGCGACGAAGAACTGCCCCGGCCGCCGCTCTGGCTGGCCGATTCCGTGCCGTCTTCCACGTTTCCGTCCGGTGGAGTCCATCCCCACCATCTCCTCTCGCCATGGAACCCGGTATTGCCCTCTTTCGTTGTTCCTACGGTTCTCTCCTTTGAATCTAGGTTTCTAGGGCAATGCATGTTGGTTTCTCGATTTTTGGCTAAATCAGGGCTTGAGTAGGACGTTGGATGACTGCTAGATAGGAGGATTGAAGTTTTAGTGGTATATTTTTGAATTTGTGATCTCCGGTACTACCGGATCTGGGAAGGTCGTGCGTCAGTTCCCAGAGCGGTACTACCGCTCTAGAGCAGCGGTACTACCGCTCTGGCAGTACTACTGCCCCAGGTCCGCGGTACTACCGCTCGAGGCCCCAACTTCCAGAATTATCCACTAACATTTCATTTCTCAGTTTTGTTTCTTCTTGGCTTATGCATAGGTTGTATTCATGTTTTTCCTCGCTGTGTTGTGTCTGGTTCAGGTGGTAGTAGCTCCAAGGCTCGTCGCAAGAATGTGAATCCTGCATCCAAGCGTGGGCGCACCCACTACGCCAGGCATGTCTACTCTGAGGGAGAGGAAGAAGAAGAGGCTGCCCCGACCCCACCACCTGCTCGTCGTCAGTCAGCCAGGAACAAGGGCAAGTCTAGTGCTAAGTCTGTTGCTCGCAAAAAGAAGTCTCCTGTCAAGACTGCAGCTGAAATGAAGCAAAATGAGTATTGGCAGTACCGCGAGCGGAACCCCTATTGTCGTCCTCAAGACGCATCTCTTGTAAGCCGTCCCTTCTAGACCAAGGATCAATCATTGGTGTATTTTGGCAGGATCAAGGCCAAGAAAAATCTGTTTGTCAGGACCAAGTCCATCAACATTGAGCATATGGAGAAGGATCGTGCATACTTTGGAGAAGCTCTTGACCTTTGTGTGCAGTTCAACATTGTACCCATCATGACCTTCAACTATGACTTTGATGCAGAGTTGGTTGCTCAGTTCTTTGCAACCGTGTGGTTTGGGACATATGAGGAAAGGACTATGATTTGGATGTCTCACGGTAGACAGCTTCGTGCCACTTGGGGTGTGTTCATGGGTCTTCTGGGCTATCCCGATGAGGGGCTGAAGAAGCCCCTTGGTCTGCGCCCTCACCATGAGGGTGGACCTTCTCACAAGGACAAGCTGCTTCCCCACATGACCATCACTCCGACAGATAAGGGATCCAAGAAGGAGCTGAAACCTTTCTTTGATATTATGCATCGCATTTTCCGGCACACTCTCTTTCCTCGAGTTGGCAACTTGGACATGGTGCACGGACACCTGGTGGATATGTTGTTGTTGTGCCACTCTGAGAAGGGTACGAGAGCTGTTTTGGACGTCTCTCATGTCATGTGGAAGGAGCTTGTGAATGCAACCTATGGTGATCACGTGCCGATCTATGCTCCCTTCATCTTCAGACTCATTGTGAACACTTGGACTGCCATGTTCCCTGGGGAGCAGCTTGAGACCGAGCCTCTGACTACTCATGAGACGATCAATTTGCGCCAGAAGGAGCTCTGGGCTCCCACGCGTCGTGCTACGGGCGTGCCACTTGCTTCTGAGGAGGATGTGGAGGATTCTGACTATGTGCCCGACCCCGAGCACTCGTCTGGTTCGTCTGGTTGGGCTACCAAGCTCAAGAGCAAGGTAAAGAAGCTGTTTTGTCTTCAGACGGATGTTCAGCACAAGATGTACCTGACACATGTGGATGCCAAGAAGGCACGTCAGCAGAGGAAGGCCATCATGAGGAAGCTTGATATTGCTGTTGAGAGCGGTTCTGAGGCAGATATTACTCCTGAAGACAAGTGGATTTCATCTTACTCCCGCTGGACTGACTCGGATGATTCCATCACCGGCGCATCGGCACCCGCTCCGGAGCAGGAGCACGAGGAGGAGGAGTCTGAGGATCCCGAAGATTCAGAGGAGATGTCTGACGAGGAGTCCTATGCCGAGGACTCCGACGAGTCCATGGGAGGAGACTAGTGCTATCACCTGTTGGTGCGTAGTGTCACTCTTTGCCCTTTTGGTGTCTCGATGCCAAAGGGGGAGAGAGTCTAGGACCGGGGTTTGCATTTGTTTCTGCAGGGTGTTGCTGAGTCACAAGCTTGCCTTTATTTGCTTCGATTTATAGCTTGTGAACTCCTTTATCTTCGTTTGCTTTGGTTTGGTGTGAGACTCTATCATATGGTGTAAGACATATGCTACCCTAGTTATCTTAATTATGTCTCGTTGTGTGTGAGTTTATGCTTATTGCTCGTATTGCAATCATGCTTAGCATTGTATATTATGTTGTTGCAAGTTTTGCCCTATCTATAAAATATATGGGGAGTGTTGATCCTAGTGTGTGCACTTTGCATTCCAAAGGCATACTCAAGTAGTGCACACATCTAGGGGGAGCCTGTCTATATTTTGTAGATAGTTGGTTTGCATTCTTATCTCTTATTTCCTTTTGTGCAAATCCCGTGTTGTCATCAATCCACCGAAAAGGGGGAGATTGTTAGGGCATATTTTACCCCAGTGGTTTCGATGATTGATGACAATGCGTTTTGCGGACTAATCGTGTGCATTGACCTTTTCAGAGATTATATTGACAGGCACGAGATGGTTTATCCCCTCGATAGTAAAGAGTGAAGACGGTTATTTTCCGACGACTTCTTTTTGGTGGATTTGAGTCGTAGGAAACCCGTACTATTAAGAGGGGGTCCGCGTTGGAAAGGTATGGGTGGAATCAACACGTACACAGCCCCATATGCACCCACAGATTCCTTTCCCTTCTCTGGAGCCTTTCCTATGTTTTCTGTGGATGTTCAGTAGCATGCAAGCGGTAGTACCGCTGGTGCCCACGGTAGTACCGCTTATGCGGTAGTACCGCTGGGTACTTCCGTGGCACTGCCGCTTGGGGTTTCCCCGAGCGTGCAACTCTCTGTTGCTGTTCTGCTTTTCACGGTAGTAGCGCGGTAGTAGCACGGTAGTACCGCTCTGGCGGTACTACCGCCCGTACTACCGCCGCCACTACCGCTTGCGGGGGTTCCTCCATGCACGCTTCTGTTTCCATTTTCCCTTAAGCGGTAGTAGTGCGGTACTAGGACGGTAGTACCGCTTCGAACGGTACTGCCGCCCTAGCTGCCTCTACTACTGCTGCCTCACCTGGTCTAAACTCCCTAAGCGGTAGTACCGCCAGGGGCAGCGGTAGTACCGCTCCGGCGGCACTACCGTTGTGCTTTCTGTGTAGTTCAGGCCTGTGTGTGGGGTAGTACCGCCTAAGCGGTAGTACCGCTCCTAGGAGCGGTAGTACTACTTGGCTGCGGGCACAGGGCAGAAAACGGTTGGATTTTTGTCCCTCTATATAAGGAGGGGGTCTTCTTCTTCCTAAGGTTGACCTCTTCCCCCAAGCTCCATTGTTGTTCCAAAAGCTCATTCTTGCCCGATCTCTCTCCCTAGCCAATCAAACTTGTTGATTCTTTAGGGATTGGTTGAGAAGGCCCCGATCTACTCTTCCACCAAGAGAAATTTGATTCCCCCCACTAATCCCTTGCGGATCTTATTACTCTTGGGTGTTTGAGCACCCTAGACGGTTGAGGTCACCTCGGAGCCACATTCCATTGTGGTGAAGCTCCGTGGTGGAGTTGGGAGCCTCCAATTAAGTTGTGGAGATTGCCCCAACCTTGTTTGTAAAGGTTCGGTCGCCGCCTTCAAGGGCACCACTAGTGGAATCACGGCATCTCGCATTGTGTGAGGGCGTGAGGAGAATACGGTGGCCTTTGTGGCTTCTTGGGGAGCATTGTGCCTCCACACCGCTCCAACGGAGACGTACTTCTTCTCAAAGGGAAGGAACTTCGGTAACACATCCTCGTCTTCACCGGCTCCACTTGTGGTTATTTCTTACCTTTACATTGTGCTTGCTTTACTTGTGTTGTATCCTTTGCTTGCTTGTGTTGCCATTGTTGTTAGCATCATATAGGTTGCTCACCTAGTTGCACTCTTGTCAACCTATTTTGTTGCTAACCCTAATTTGTTAAGAAAAGCTAAAAATTGGTAGTTGCCTATTCACCCCCCCTCTAGTCAACCATATCGATCCTTTCACATAGGAAATATCATCATACATGATTGCCTCTAGGGCATATCTTCAACAGTCTCCCACTTGCACTAGAGTCAATCAAATAGACATCGTATGCCTATAGCTCTAACGTGCCCCTTGTGCTTGGGTTGTGGAAGCGGCTTAGTCAACGGATCTACAACGTTCGCATCCATGTGAATTTTGCATAACTCTATATCACCACTCTTTACGATCTTTCATATCGGGTGATATTTTCGATCTATGTGTCTGGTCTTGTGGTGATTCCTCGGCTCCTTGGCTTGTGCGATGGCACCAGAATTATCACAATAAAGGTCCAACGGTTTTACCGAGGCTGGGAAAATACCAAGATCATCCAGAAATTTCTGGATCCAAACACCTTCCTTTGCCGCTTCACAAGCAGCAATGTATTCAGCTTCTGTGGTAGAATCGGCCACCGTATCTTTCTTGGAACTCGTCCAGCTCACTGCTCATTCGTTCATGACGTACACGAATCTGGACTGTGATCGACAATCATCTCGGTCGGTTTGGAAACTAGCGTCGGCGTAACCCTTTACGACGAGCTCTTCCTCACCTCCATAAACTAGAAACATTTCCTTAGTCCTTTTCAGGTACTTTAGAATATTCTTCACCGTCGCCCAGTGACTCTCACCTGGGTTGGCCTGGTATCTGCTTGTTAAGCTTATTGCAAAAGCAACATCAGGACGAGTACATATCATGGCATACATGATGGATCTGATTGCCGAGGCATACCAAATCCGACTCATCCTGCTTCGCTCATCAGATGTCGAAGGACTCTGAGTCTCGCTTAGCCTTATACCATGTGAGAGTGGCAAGAACCCTTTCTTGGCCTCACTCATGTTGAACCACTTCAACACTTTATCTATGTACGTGCTCTGGCTTAAGTCGAGCAGCCTCCTCGATCTATCTCTATAGATCTTAATGCCCAATATGTAAACTGCTTCACCGAGGTCCTTCATCGAAAACTTTCCATTCAATGATTCCTTGACCGAGTTCAGCATCGAAACATTGTTTCCGATAAGCAATATGTCATCTACATATAGGATCAAAAACACTACCGAGCTCCCACTCAACTACTTGTATAAACAAGCGTCCTCTTTGCTTTTCATGAAACCGAGACCAGTGATGACCTTATCAAAACGAATATTCTAGCTCCGAGATGCTTGCCTCAATCCATAAATGGATCTCTTGAGCTTGCATACCTTACTAGCGCTAGTCAGATCGACAAAACCCTCAGGCTGTATCATATACACGTCCTCGGTTAAATTTTCATGAAGGAAAGCCGTTTTGACATCCATCTGCCATATCTCGTAATCGAAATATGCAACTATAGCTAGTACGATCCTCACCGACTTCAGCATCACTACCGACAAGTAGGTCTCATCGTAGTCAATTCCTTGAACTTGTCTAGGCTCCGTCATGGTAGTTGTAGTCGTCGACGGGGTCAGCTGGCTCCGGGGCTCCGTCATCTGATCGCAACAATCGGGTATGGGGAAAAAGGGTAGCAAAGCAACTGTGAGTACTCATCCAAAGTACTCACAAGACTTACATTAGAACTATTCTATTTATGCCTCGGTGTCAAATGAAGGGGTTGTATCTGTGGACTATACTGCAGAAATGTCAGAATTGAGGGGAAGACCTATCCTATCGAAGACTAGCATCTTGCAGCGTCTTGCAGCATTAGAAGAGTGCAGATTAGCACATTATAAAGTAGTAAGTAAGTAGTAGCAACACCCAGAGATCCTTCCTCGACTCCCTGCAAGAAAACGATCCCGGAGCCAACATATTATTAAGCATCACAAGTATCCAGTTCTAGTTGTAGTAGATTGGGATACTCTCCGAGCGTCCTGTTACCGTGGACACGGCTATTCGAATAGATAACTTCCCTGTAGGGGTGCACCAACTTACCCAACACGCTCGATTAATTCTGGCCAGACACACTTTTCTGGGTCATGCCCGGCCTCGGCTGATCGACACACCGTAGTCCTACCTAGGCTCAACAGAGAGGCCAGCACGCCGGTCTAAATCCTAAGCGCTCAAGGGTCTTGGGCTCATTGCCCTTTGCACTCCTGCGCGTTGCGAACGCAGCTGGGACCAGACCTAGCCCTTGTATACACACGCAGGCTATCGCGGTCCACCCGGGCACGCGCCGCTCAGTTGCTGACGTCTGAAGAACTTCGGCTGAAACATACGATGCCGAGTGCCCATACTTTTCCCGCGTGGTGGTTAGTGCGAAAAGGCCAGAGGCCTACTCAGACCACATATCCAAACCCGTTAGTGCATTGGGAGCTCGCGGTGACGATCAATGATCCTATCTCCCCGTCTCGCGGACTTACGGCAAGGGCCAGGCCCATCCCTCTCTAGGGCGGTCTACCTGCCTGGCCGTGCCGTGTAATTATCTCGCGGGTTCTCTCCAGGTCAACCCGACTCCATAAGAGACTGTCGGGAACTCAGGTCCACCTCTACTAGGGTGGTACTGCCTGTCCCTTCAGTCCTGCAGTAACAGTTAAAAAGGGGGCAACAGTTAAAGGTAACAGTGTGTCTTTATCATCAAGGGGGAAGTCCGAGGAATCACCCTCGATGGACTCCCACTCGATGTATCCGTCAAGGTGAATTTGGAGGAATCACCCTTGATGGGTTCACACTTGAGGGGCTGCACGATAGAGGCATCATCGGAGGTGGTGAACAAGGAATCACCCTCGGTAACCCACAACCGACTAGCTACGCTACAGAGATATCATCAGGAGTGAGGTAGGAGGTATCACCCTCGGCACTCGATAGTAACTCTACAGAGTCGTACAACTAAAGGGGTGTGCGTTGCTGTGCCGGTCTCTGCACGTCGATCACACTGATCGAGCATTCGGAAGCTAAGCATAGCAACACGGACAAGGGTGCGGGGCCACTGATGGATCACTAATCAGCCTATACTAAGCTTTTAGGATAGCAGGTAAGGTATCAACAACAATTAAAAAAACAGGCTATGCATCAGAATAGGAGATATCAGACAACAGTAGCAAATTCTAATGCAAGTAGGGGAGAGAAAGAATTGGGCGATATTGAAATGATCAAGGGGGTTTGCTTGCCTAGAAGCTCTGCTGAAAGGGACTGGTCATCAGGGGCGTAGTTGTACTCGGGAGCAGCGTCCGTCTCGGAGTCTATCGGAGAGAGAGGGGGAAGAAACAATAAATATAAAGAAAACAAATGCAGCACAATGCATGACATGGCAATATGCTATGCTAGGGGTGACCTAACGCTGTGCTACACGTTGCAGATGGAGCGGGAAAATATCTGGGAATATTTTCCCGGCTTTAGGCAATTATTGGACAGACGATCCAGAGGGGAAGGTTCCATGTTTGCAGTGTTGGAGGCATGTGACAGGTATGTGGATGGCATATTCGGATTCGTCATATTTTTCTGATCATTTTTCATATATAAATTATTTTCATCCGAGTTACGGATTATTTTATATGATTTTTCAAAATTTTAATCATTTTCTAGATTTTCTGGAATTATTTTAATTTCGAAATAAATGAATAAAATGCTATGGGTACACAGATAGTGTACCCCAGAGAGGTGCATGTGTGGCTGACAGTGGGTCCAGTTGACTGGGTCAACTGCACAGTCAGCAGAGGCTGACTGGTGGGCCCAGCTGCTGACTGGGCCCGCCTTATCCACTGGAACAGTGGCAGGGCCCCACATGTCAGTGACACAGCAGCTAATACAGGGCTTTAATTATAAACGGACTTAATTAGTGGAGGGGGACCCACATGTCAGTGGAACATTTAATTAACATAGTTAATTCTTTTTAAACTAATCCTAATAAGTTGCAGGGGGCCCACACGTCACTGATAGGGGCTAGCCCAGTCAGCACGTTGACCAAGTCAACGTGGTCAACGGGCCCCTGGGACCCACTGGCAGTGACCCAGGGTGGGCCCCAGGGCCAGCCACGTCAGCGGCGGCCGGCGTCTCGCCACCGGCGACCAAAAGCACGGCGGTGCGGCTCGGGACCTCGTCGGAACTCGGCTACGGGCGACGGTTTCGGGCACAGTTGGGCTCGTTCGAACGAGCGGAGCGAGCCGCGTCGAACTGGGGCGGTGGCAGAGGCTGGGGTGGACCGTAGCGACGGCGGCGACCACCGTGGCAGATGCCGGCGTTCAGGCGAGATCGGGCAAGCTGCTACAGGGCTCGGGAGGACTAACAAAGGGCACGGGCGGCACCAGGGAGCTCCCCTGAGCACGTTCATGAGCTCAGCGGGGCATGGCAATGGCGACAGCGACGGCGGCGAGCATGGCAGCGGCGACGAGCTCCGGCAATGATGGCGGCAAGCGCTGGAGTGCACGAACAAGCGCGTGGAGAGAGGGGAAAGAAAGAGGGGCTCACAGCGGTCCTGCAGATGAGCAAAGCGGGCTCGGGGGAGGCTCGACGGCGCCGGAATCGACGACGAACGGCGGTGGGGATCCGAGGAAGAAGACGGCGCCGGCGTCGGCGCTGGTGCTTCTCAGCTCGAACGGCTTGGTGTAGCCGACGTAGAGGACGACGGCGAGGCTCGTGGACACCAAGAGGAGGTGCGGAGAGGTCAGTGGGCGCGGCTGCGGCGAGCCACGGCGACGACGGTGTTCTGGATTTGTGGAGAGATGGCGAGCGAGGCGATGGAGGAGGGGGAGAAGTGGATGAGACCGTTGACGTGGCCGAGGGCGTCGGTCTTATCCATCCAGGGGCTCCTGTGGCATCGCGGTGTCGCCGTTCCGCCGGAGCGCGCGCACGGCCACGGGCGCGGCGACACGCACAGGAGAGAGAGGCGGGAGGTTGAGGGAGAGAGAGAGGTGGGCTGGGCCGGTGCACTGTGCACTTAGGCCCAGTACACAGTAGGTTTTCTTCTTTTTCCTTTTCTGTTTTCTTTTTTTCTTTTTCAGAAACTATTTTGCATTTAGTTTAGCCATCAAATGACTTTTACAAAATATGGAACTAAGCCACTTAAATGCATTGCAATATTTGGCACTGCCACAATAAGTTTGGGAGGCATTTGAATTTGTTTGAATTTTTCATAAATGGAATAGCATTTAAAAATGCTGATTTGACTCTGTTTTAAATGCTATAGCCCATTTAAGCAATTAAGTGATGTTGTTTTCCTGAACAAATAATTGTTATGGAATATTTACTAAATGATGAACTATGTTGCAGCAACTTTTGTGTAACTTCAAATTTCACTTGCAATTTGAATTGAATTCAGTGGTGGAATTTGAAATGAGATATTAATCCAATGTGATCAAGCATTGTAACTCAAGGTGACTTAGCATAATCATTAAGGATCACTATAGCTCATTACATAGAGGTGTTACATTGATGTCTACTACACAACTTTATTCTTGTAGACTTTGTTGGGCCTCCAAGCGCAGAGTCTTGTAGGACAGCAGCAAATTTCCCTCAAGTGGATGACCTAAGGTTTATCAATCCGTGGGAGGTGTAGGATGAAGATGGACTCTCTCAAACAATCCTGCAATCAAATACAAGAAATCTCTTGTGTCCCCAACACACCCAATACAATGGTAAATTGTATAGGTGCACTAGTTCTGCGAAGAGATGGTGATACAAATGTAGTATGGAAAGTAGATATAGGTTTTTGTAATCTGAAAAAATAAAAACTACAAGGTAGCAAGTAACAAAAGTGAGCACAAACGGTATTGCAATGCTTGAAAACAGGGCCTAGGGTTCATACTTTCACTAGTGCAATCTCTCAACAGTGCTAAGATAATTGAATCATATAACAATCCCTCAACGTGCAACAAAGAATCACTCCAAACTTCCTAGCAAACGGAGAACATAAGAAGAAATTGTTGTAGGTAGCAAAACCACCTCAAAGTTATCCTTTCCGATCAATCTATTGAGCCATCCCTATAAGTGTCACAAACAGCCCTAGAGTTCGTACAAAAATAACACCATATGATACGCATCAATTAACTGTAATGTCACCTAGATACTCCAATGTCACCACAAGTATCCGTGAGTTAATTATTCGACATGCATCAAACAATTTTAGATTCATAATATTCAATCCAACACAAAGAACATCAAAGAGTACCCCAAAGTTTCTATCGAAGATAGTAGGACGAAAACATGCATCAACCCCTATGGCTAGATTACCCCGAGGTCACGGGAATCCGGGAGTTGATCACCAAAACATACATCAAGTGATTCAATAGAATACCCCTTTGTCACCATGGGTACCCACATGCAAGACATATATCAAGTGTTCTCAAATCCAAAGTATTCAATCCGACAATAACGAAACCTCAAAGGGAAAGACTCAATTCATCACAAGAAGATAGAGAGGGAAGAAACACCATATGATCCAACTATATTAACAAAGCTCGCGGTACATCAAGATCGTGCCAAATCAAGAACACGAGAGAGAGAGATATCAAACACATAGCTACTAGTACATACCCTCAGCCCCGAGGGTGAACTACTCCCGCCTCATCATGGAAGCAGCAGGGATGATGAAGATGGCCTCCGGTGATGACTTCCCCCCTCCAGCAGGGTGCCGGAACGGAGCTCCAGATGGGATCGCTTTGGAACAGAGGCTTGCGGTGGCGGAAAAACTCATCTAGGTTAACTTTCGGGGGTTTCCGTATATATAAGAATTTTCAGCGTTGGAATCACGCAAAGAGGTGACATAGGGGGCCCACAAGGCATCAGGACATGCCCTGCTGCCTTGTGGGGCCCATGTGGGTCTTGTGGTACTCCCTCCAAGCTTCCCAGGTCTCATTCCTTCCAAAAAAAATCCTCAAAAAGTTTCGTCACGTTTGGACTTCGTTTGGTATGGATTTTCTGGAAAACCAAAAACAAGCAAAAAACAGCAACTGACACTAGGCACTAGGTTAATATGTTAGTCCATGAAAATCATATAAAAGTGCACCAAAATGATATATAATTATTGCAAACATGTGAAAGTGCATTTGCTCCATTGGTGGTTTTGGTAATTCATTACACCATATATCTCATTGAACTAATAAACATTCAAGTGAAAGATTTCAGGAAGTTCAATGATTGACATGACAAGGACTAGGGAATGTGGACCCTTCAAAATGCTAAGGACATACATTGGCAAGAGCTCAAGACTCTTCATTTTTGGTTTAGTGATCCAAGATCACATTGAGTCCATAGGAAAGCCAATACTATTAAGAGGGGATGAGGTTTTGATAATGATCTATTTGCTCAAGTGCTTAGTGATGTTGCTCCAAAACCCTCAGCCACTTCCTTCATCCAAATTTGTCCAAAGTTCCAAAGTCTAACTCGGTTCAACCGAATCCTATTCATCCGGACCCACCGAGTTCATCTAGACAGTGCCACAAGCCAAACCCTAACAAATCGGATCCACCAATATGGATCTCGGTCCCACCGAGATGGCCTCGCCAACTCTCTGTTGCCTATTGCAATTATTTCGGTCTAACCGAGTTTGCAATCGGTGCCACCGAGATGGCTTGACCAACTTTCTGTTGCCTTGTTGCAATTATTTCGGTCTCACCGAGATGTTGCAATCGGTGCCACCGAAACGAGGTTTGCCCTACCATTGCACATCGGTCGCTCCGAGTTGTTCCCAGTCGGTCCCACCGAAACTTCAAATGTTCATATCTTTTGCACAGGTTGGTCTCACCGAGATTTCAAATCAGTGCCACCGAGTTTTGGTCAACAGTGTGTAACGGTTGGATTTCGTGTGGAGGCTATATATACCCATCCACCACCCTCTTACTTGGGGGAGACTATCACTTGAAGCACAAGAGCAAGGACGTTTCTCATCACACAAGTTACCACACTTTTCTATCAATACAATGCAATGCATAACTATGACATCACTTAATTGATATGAGCTAATCTAATAGCAAACATGACATTGACACACTACACTAGAGTGTAGCTATGACATATAAGAACATGGACGTTCCATACTTAAGAATGTAGGAAAGTAATAATAGATAATGGAATTAATAACATAAGTAATGCGCTACTCTAGCACGATTAATCATGATGACATGCATTTCATATCTAGTACCA
The DNA here is from genome assembly GCA_039707655.1 of Elymus sibiricus. Lineage (NCBI taxonomy): Eukaryota > Viridiplantae > Streptophyta > Magnoliopsida > Poales > Poaceae > Elymus > Elymus sibiricus. Next base: position 208,267,238 of record CM077674.1, read on the forward strand.
CCTACACTTGGAACGACATATGATACACAACTAGGCTTGATCCAATACATGAATTGGTACACACAGACATTATACAATCTAGTTATACAAGCACAACTTCATGGCAAGGTATTGACAATAAGTAACCATACTTATTAACAGTATACATGATCGATATATCTCTAACATGTATCTCTACCAAGCAAAGGCTAACCATATGCATGAACATACAATACAAATTAGCAATCCTATAACACATGGTAGGCATACCACGGAAACATGCATTCTACTTCGAGTAAGTACTAACATGACCTATGTCATGCGTACGACCATCTATGGGGCCATCTAGCCCCTTTGCGGTTTGACTAGAGGAATGCACAAGCACAAAGAGCAGAACCAGCAGAGAACGCAAAGGTTTTTACCCAGGTTCGGGCCACCGTGAGGTGTAAAACCCTACTCCTGCTTTGGTGTATTATATGTGGAGAGCTCAAGCACAAGGTGCGCTTCGTCCCGGCAAGATGCAAAGGGATGCAGCTATGCATGCAAAGTGAGCTAGAGTGTCTAAGGATCGATCTTTGTAAAGGTTGCCCTGGCCCTCCTTTTATAGCCTAAAGGGGTAACCACAGTGGCAAAACAGTCATTACAAGTTGATTAGATAGCAAACAGTGCTATCATACCTAACTTTGCCGGTTTAGGACAAAAACATTAAATGCGCTGTTAGGTGTCATGTGGAGGAGGAGCCCCGGCAAGGTTCTTGCACCACTCACCCAACTACCTCATATTATCTTGACACGCCCCCTGGATGGGTGTCATTAAAGTTAAATCTCCTTCCAGCAGGCTGACACGTGCCCCGACAAATCTCACCAAACTGCCTGCGCGGTCGACACCCCACCGATTAGTGACTAGCAGCTCGGTGAGGTGGAGCGCTGACGAGCTAGCGAAGGCTTGCCGGCACGGAGCTTGCCAGGCCTTCATCTTGCCGGCTCGAATCTTGCCGGCGAGTAATGCCTCCATCTTCAGTACTAGTCAAGTACTTATTGATGCTTCGTCTTGATCTCTTCCTTAGTGTTTTCGCAATTAAGCCTTGAATCTTGATCTTGGTAATCCCCGGCAAGCCTGGCCATCAAGAAGGCTGCTACTGTCTATGCATAAGTCAGGGTATAAAATACCCATGTTTTATACACCGACAAGAGCCCCTTTGCCTGGGTCATATGCACGTCCAAAGCATCGTTGGGTTAGGCCCAAATGATGCGCAGACACGAGGCGGGAAATTACCGCCGTAATCTTTGCAATGATGATTTCCCTCCAAGCATGCCCACGCCGCACATTAAATGCGGGATGCAGGAGTGGTGGACTGTAGCGGTTATCTCGCGGTAGTGCGCCTGCAAATGCGCTGCCAAGGCAAACAGTGAAGAGCCAACCCCCTCGCGCCTTCCCCATAAAAAGGCAACCGCGAGGGGACGCTTCTCATTCACCCTTGCCCCCTTTGCTTCATCTTCTTCCTCTAGCCAGAGCCGCTTCTGCCGCCATCGCCGCCACTGATTCTCGCCTCTCCTCGACTCCCTCTTCTCTCCCTAAGCCCTGATGGCACCCAAGAAGACCGACGCAGCAGGGAGGAAACCCGCCAAGCCTATTGATCCCAAGGCGGAGAAGAAGAAGAAGGATTTGGAGGAACTGGAGAAGCGGCGGAGAGAGAACGTGGTGTTCTCACCGCCGGCGTTGGATGAGAATACGCTGATCGAGAGGTACAACTATATGTGGGGGCGAGACACCAAGGATCATAAGGCTCCAGTGGTGCTCCCTGCTGGAGGCAAGACTCCTTCAGATTCATATCCCTTTTTCTGCCCGTACTTTTATTGCGGGCTGGTTCCTCCCTTCTCGGATTTCTTCAGCGCAATGATGTACAACTTTGGGTTCAGACTGTTTGATTTTACCCCAAATGCCATAACTTGCTTGTCAGTCTTTGCCCATTTTTGTGAGAATTTCATCGGCGTTGCCCCCAATGTTGATTTGTTTCACCATTTCTTCATCCCTCGAATCAAAGGCAAGGCGCTTTCCGGCAGTGTCACATGGATCCCCAGGGCCAAGACCAAGGACCAGTACCTTCCCGGGCAGCTACACTTGAAGTGCGAGGAGTGGCGGGCTGAGTGGTGCTGGATCCAGCAAAAGGATTTTCCCAGTTTCTGCTTGCCACGCACAGAGCGAGTCATACGCGGCGACGACTGGAGCAATTTGGGTGCCAGCGACAAGAGACTTGGCCCGGCACTGAACCGTATTGCTCGCCTTAGAGCCGCCAAGCTGACTATAGAGATGGTAGGTGCCGATTTCCTCCGGCGATGCATCACACCGCTGCAGAAGAGGGAAAGATTCACCTGGGAGTACCAGAACACAGGCGACATCATGCGGCTGTACCGAGGCCTCGGCAACAATCTAACCGTCATGGAGCACGCCTGCCTCTGTGAACAACTGTTCAGATATACCAGGACTTTCCACTTGCCGGACCAGATCGTCCCCTTGCATATCAATTCCGCCAAAGACTCCATCTTGGCGATGATGCCAGAGTGCAATGTGCAAGGAGTCGAACCCCACTGGCCAATGCCTACTCTGGAGAACAAAATGGACTGGGCCTCAAACTTGACGGAAAAAGCTTCCCGGGCAGAGAGGGATCTCATTAAGCCACCAAGGATGAAGAACTGGCATATATTGCCAGCAAGGCCGCAGAAGCTGCCAGAGTTAGCGGAGCAGGCGGTTCTCAGGTCACGACAACTGAAGATGATGAAGAAGAACATCCTGAAGAGGAGGTTGCCGAGGAACACCAAGAAGAGCCTGCCGGAGATGAGGCTGCCGGGGAACCCGAAGATGAAGAAGAAGAAGGTCCTCGGGCCCCAAAGAAGAGGGCACGCATTCTCCGAAAGACTGCCAGCCAAGAGCCAGTGCGCGCTTCTTCGCCGAAGGCTGGTCCTGTCGTGAAAAAGACGACCACCAAGACGGGCCGTCAAGAAGAAGTGCGCCAGCAACCATCCCGGCGTCCACGAGCTCAGCACCCATCTCCCTAGCAAGAGGTTGTTGGAGAAGTCGGGTCTTCTCAGCCGGCAAGTTCATCCCCTCCGGCCCTCAAAAGGGCCAGGGAATCGCCCACGCCAGCGAGATATGACCTATCCATCCTCAGTGAGTCAGAAGACGAGGAGTAAGCACAATTGCCTTATACTCAACAATTCTTGACTCCATCTTGGATTATAAATTCTGACTTGATTTGATTTTTTGTTTTTGCAGAGACACAGAGCCACTTGTGCATCGGGCCAAGCAAGCCAAGGCTGTAGCGGGAAGCGATCCTACGACAAGCACTGGGCAAGGGGGCGTGTCTGCTGACACCATCGTCATCAGCCTCCAGCCCAGCCCCCTGTGTGAGGCCGTGACACAATTCCCGCTCGCCGGTACTTGCGCCAAAGCTTCTGCTCCTGGTCTCGACAAGGAGGTAGGAGAAGGCCACCAAGAGGATGAGCGCCAAGAGGCGGATCCTACCATGATTCCTCCGTCAACCACCGTCCCGGAGAGTGCTTCTCCGACATGGGCCTCCAGTGATGAGCCCGCCCGCATTGAAATAGTCCCGGCAAGTGAGGCTGCCGGAGACCGTGCGGCGACAACGGAGCTTGCCGGGGAAGAAACTGTTCTTCCACAACAAGCGCCAACAGGTAATCCAATTATATTTAAGCACTTCCCGAATTTTTTGTTGTCTTGAACTTGACTTGTAACTGATTTCCATTTTATCCTTTGCTTTTGTTTCATTATGTAGCCCCCACCTCTCCCAAAGAAGGGGAGATTCTTGCAGATGTGGTAGATATTGCAAAGGAAGCTGCTGATCAAGCCACCAAGATTGCTATCGAAGAAGCTACCAATCCTGCTATTGAGGAAGTGAGGGAAGTTACCGGGGACATAAGGGAATCTTCTGGTGACACACTTGCCCCTATCCAAACGAGCACGGAAATGGTGGTTGTTGCCGCCGGCCAGCCAGACTCTGCCGTTCAGCCAACTGTGCCAACTACCCAATCTTTGACGGATGCACTCGTTCTTGTCGCTCCTCAACAAGGGTCCGAAGCCCCCAGCTCATCTGGCACCGTGGAGCTGGACTTTGACACAGAGATTGCTCGCATCCTTGCCTCCATCCCCAAGATTACTCTTGAATCTGACAATGCTGCCGATAGCACAGCGGATCTTGCCTTCCTGGAAACCATGGCTGCAGGCCTCAGGGATGTGCAAGAGCACTACGGCAAGCGATGGGATAAGCTCCAAGATGAACACACAACCCTGGAGGTAAGTGAGGAGAAATTGAAGAAGAAGGCTGAGGATATCCAGACTTGGTATAACAACCAATCTCAAAACCTGAGGAGGCAAGAGGAAAGACTTGCCGCTGCCCAAGAGAAGGCGACAGCTCTGGACGGCAAGTTGGCAGAGAGCGAGGCGCAGCTCAATGCCCGTGAGAAGAATCTTGCCGTACAAGAGGAAGCTCTTGCCGCTAAACTTTGCGGCAAAGATGAAGAAATCGAGAAACTCCTCGAGCAAAGGACGAAAGAACTGGAGAAGAAACATAAGGATTTCTTCGAGATCCAGGCTCAGGAAAATGCTGCCAAGCTCAAGGAGGTTACTGATGAAGCTGCTGCTGCTACCACTGCCAAGGCAGATCTTGATTCCCAGTTGACCAAGCTGAAAGAAGAGCTCGCTGACAGCAGTAAAGAATTCGAAACTCTCAAGGGCGAAGCGCAGAAAGCAGCCCTCACCTTAGGGGAACTGCAAACACAACTCTCGTCCAAGAATCAAGATCTTGGTACTACCACCAAGGTAGCTGAGGATTTGAAATCCAAACTTGCCGGCCTGGAAACGGATCTTGAATCCACCAAGGAGCGGGAAAGAATCCTGACGGAGAAGCTTGCCGCGGAAGAAACTCTTCGGGAAGACACCAAAAATAAATTCACGGAGCTGCACGAGGTGATCTCCCTTTGGACGAAGAGGCTCGTTGACATAGACGAGCGCATAACTTCCCAACTCGCTGTCATGGATATGAAGAGCTGGAGCTTCACTGTAAACGATCATGAGACTGCCAGCGCCAGATTAACCAAGTTCTTCGATGGCCTCATCAATGCACCAAAGACATATCATGATGACAGGTCTGCCTCATTTGCCGATGAATCCCGGAAGTTTGCGCGCAACATCCTTTACAAGGTGCTGCTCAAGCTTGCACACTGCCATCCTGACCTCGACCTGTCCGGGATCTTCAGAAAGTTGCCACAGGACACCGATGTCACCGCCGCCGACAAGATTGCTGCTCCTCTTGCCGACAAGGTTCTCCATGTTCCCAGGATCTAGGGCGATCGTCGGGATTAAACTTGTCATTGTATTGTCACAGTGCTGTCATGTCAAAGATACATTTGATCTTATGTTAGATCTGCACCGCTTTTGTGATGTAATATAACTAGTGTTGATGAATGAACGTATGCCATCTCCCTTGTTTCACTTTGTCTTTGTATGATTTGATTTTACACCCTACGCATACCAGAAGCTTGCCGGTGCGTGCACTTGCCGAGAGCGCTTGAGGAACGGGTCCTTAGCAGCCTGCCGGTAGTGTCGCCGCCGACAAGCTTTCCTTTGACGTTTTCAAATGCAGCTACTTAAATTGTTGAGCGGACTCAAAACAAAGTAAGAGATCACGACAAGGTTCCTTCGCATGCAGGTTTTTCATACAAACACAGAATCGTTCAAGGGATACTGCAAATGTAACAAGGAAATTGTTTCAAAGTTTTTCAACTTAGCTTTTCCTTGTACTGTTTTTCTTGTCGCACAAAATGATCACTTGAACATCATTAAGCAGTATCCCCATCATCACTCCCCCCGGGAAACTTGCACGCGAGGAATCCTTCTGTCCTTTGAGAAAAAGAAAGAAGAGAAAAGAGTGGTTTGGAAACCTTGACGGTTCATCAACCATTTCATACAAGTCAAAGCGTAATCACAACATTATATACATTCATACATAAACAAATGTGTACGAAAAGTTGCGAAACACTTAGCTTTATTTCACTTATGCACAAGATCTGCGCCTGGCTTTGTACAAAGGGTTACAAGTCTTGCCGACAAAGCTTGTACAAAAAGGGTTGCCGGGAGGCCCGGCAACTGCGCCTTATGCGTAGAACTTGCAAAGATGCTCAATATTCCATGAGTTTTTCACCGGGATGCCATCTTCGGTCTCCAGACGGACTGCACCAGGTTTGGTGACTCATGCTACTCGATAAGGGCCTTCCCACTTCGGCGTCAACTTGTTTGAATTCTTGGCGGACTGAATGCGCCGAAGAACAAGGTCGCCTTCCTCAAGGCTTCGGGCATGCACTTTGCGGCTATGGTAGAGGCACAAGGCTTGCTGGTAGCGTGCAGCTCACACAGCTACCCAAAGACGATCTTCCTCAAGGAGCGTAGCGTCATCTTGCCACAGCTGCTCTTGCTCTGCCTCATCGTAGGCGAGCACTCAAGGTGACCCGTATGTGAGTTTCGTGGGGAGCACCGCTTCTGCACAATAGACTAGGGAGAAGGGCGTTTGGCCGGTAGCTCGATTTGGTGTTGTCCTGAGTGACCAAAGAACTGCCGGCAACTCATCAATCCTGCGCCTTCCACATTTATGCAGCCTAGCAAACGTTCTTGTATTGAGACCTCACAACACTTCAGCATTTGCCCTTTCTGCGTGACCGTTGCTTCACGGGTGAGCAACAGATGCAAAATGGATTTTGCTGCCAAGGTCTTGGATGTACTGCATGAAGGTGCGGCTCGTGAATTCTGTGCCGTTGTCGGTGATGACCCTGTTGGGAACACCAAAACGGCAAACTAATCCTTTGAAAAACTTGACGGCTGACTGTGTTGTCACCTTCCTCACTGGCTCCACTTCAGGCCACTTTGAGAACTTGTCGATTGCAACGTACAAGAGCTCAAAGCCCCCGGTAGCACGGGGGAAAGGGCCTAAAATGTCAAGCCCCCAGATCGAGAAGGGCCATGAGAGAGGTATTGTTTGGAGAGCTTGAGCTGGCTGATGTATATTCTTTGAATGAAGCTGGCATGCTTCACACTTGGTTACTAGCTCAGTTGCATCCTGGAGGGTAGTGGGCCAATAGAAGCCTTGCCGGAAAGCTTTGCTGACAAGTGCTCTTGAACCTATGTGAGAGCCACATACACCTCCATGTATCTCCGCCAACAGCTTTAGTCCATCTTCCCAGCAAATACACTTCAATTTCACACCGTTTGGCCTCTTTCTGTGCAGAATGTTATCCACAAACTGATACATACTTGACTGACGGGCTACTTTCTCATCTTCTTCTTGGTCATCGAGAAGTTCTCCTGTTTGAAGGAAATGAACTATCTGCTGTGCCCAAGTTGGAGCCTGCGGCTCGACGACAAGGACTAAAGGCATCTCATCGGCCACGGGAGCGCTTGCCTTAGTGGCAAGAACTTGAGGCTCTGCGCGAAGCTGCTGCTCACCGACAGTCGTGTCATTGTCCCTGACAACCTTCTTGCCGGCGGCTTCTGGGAGCTCTGCCTGAAAATACTTGCCAGTGTTCAACTTTCTTCTCTTGTTTGCCTGCGTTGATGGAGTGACTGAGGGTTGATTCAAATGGAGTACAAAAGTTCCCGGTTCCACAGGAAGCTTTTGAGTAGCACGCTTTGACAGGTGATCAGCGATGCTGTTTTCCGCACAAGGAATGTGCTCTGTTTGCAATCCGTCAAAGTGCTCTTCCAATTTCCTCACTTCTTCCACATATGCTTCCATCAACGGGCTTTGATAATCTTTGTTGACCTATTTTACAACAAGCTACGAGTCGCCATGGATGTTCAATTTTTTGATTCCAAGGTCCACTGCGATCCTGAGACCGGCAAGGAGCCCTTCGTACTCAGCAGTGTTGTTTGTGGCTCTCTCCCAGGGAAAGTGCATTTGGATTACATACTTGAGGTGCTCTCTAGTAGGTGCGACAAGCAGCACTCCGGCACCGGCAACTTGCAACGAGAAGGCACCGTCAAAGTACATGATCCATTCTTTAGCTGTTTCTTTGTCGGGGAGAGCTGATTCTTGAATCTCTCCGTCTTGCATTGGTGTCCATTTTGCAATGAACTCCGCCAAGGCTCTGCTTTGAATAGTTGAAGTGCTCTCAAACTTAAGTGCAAAGCTCGACAACTCTAACGCCCACTCCACTATCCTATCGGTTGCATCTGGATTTCTCAAAATGCGCTGCAACGGAAAGCGAGTGACGACGGTAATCTCATGTGCTTGAAAGTAATGGCGCAGCTTTCTCGAGGCCATGAGGAGACCGAAAAGCAATTTTTGCACACCAGAGTACCTTGACCTAGCCCCCAGCAAAAGGGAGCTTACAAAGTAAATTGGGCACTGCACCAATTTCTTCTTAGGCACTATCTGCTGACTTGCTTCGTTTGCTTGCGCTGCTTCCGATTTATCGGCACCAGACTTTGCCCGAAAAGATTTCGGCTTGTCGCTTGATGGGCTTGCCGCTGCTGCTTCTTCATCATCAACTTCCCTCTGTGCCACTAATGCAGCACTGACCACTTGATTTGTTGCCGCCAAGTATAACAGCAATGGTTCTTGTGGCTTAGGCGCAACTAGTGTTGGCACAGAGGAGAGGTATCTTTTCAAATCTTGCAGCGCGGCCTCCGCTTTCGGAGTCCATTTCATTGGACCTGCCTTTTTTAAAATTTTGAAGAATGGCAAGGCACGCTCGGCAGACTTTGAAATGAACCTACTCAATGCAGCCACACAACCAGCAAGACGCCGCACATCCTTGACGCGCTTTGGTGCTTCAATTTGCTCAATGGCTTTGATCTTGTCGGGATTGGCTTCAATTCCACGTTGAGATACAAAGAACCCAAGAAGCTTGCCAGATGGAACACCAAATACACACTTCTCGGGGTTGAGCTTCAGATTGATCTTGCGCAGATTTGCAAATGTCTCTTCTAAATCTTGAATGAGGGTTGATTTGTCCTTGGTTTTGACCACTATATCATCCATGTATGCTTCCACATTTCTGTGTAGTTGGGGCTCAAAACCAATTTGGACAGCTCTTGCAAAGGTTGAACCAGCACTCTTTAATCCGAAAGGCATACGCACGAAGCAGTATGTACCACATGGAGTAATGAATGTGGTTTTCTCCTCATCCTCCTTGGCCATAAAAATCTGATGATAACCAGAATATGCATCAAGAAAGGAGAGTAGGTCGCAGCCGGCAGTAGAGTCAACAATTTGATCAATGCGCGGCAAGGGGAAAGGATCCTTTGGACATGATTTGTTGATATCAGTATAGTCAATACAAAGTCTCCACTTCCCATTTGCTTTGCGTACTACAACTGGATTTGCCAACCATGTTGGATGTAGCACACCTCTAACTAGACCAGCTGCTTCTAGCTTCTTTATCTCTTCGACGATAAATTGCTGCTGTTCCAAAGCTTGCTTCCTGACCTTCTGCTTGACGGGCCGAGCATGTGGACAGACGGCAAGGTGGTGCTCAATTACCTCCCTGGGAACGCCGGGGATGTTAGATGGTTGCCATGCAAACACATCGACATTCGCCCGCAGGAAGGCAACGAGCGCGCTTTCCTATTTGCTGTCAAGGGAGGCACTGACGGTGAAGGTACCGCCCGTGCCGTCCTCCTTTGCCGGCACCTTCTTGGTTGCTGGTGGAGTAGCTTTGGACTTATTCACGGCAGAGCTCTCCGGCAAATCCTCAACGGGCGCGCAGCACTCCGAAGAAGTGCGCTTCCCGGAAGACTTGTCAAAAGTCTTGCCGCTCTTCTTGATTTTCCTTTTCTCGTTGGTGGGAGCGGGTGCTTTGGCAGCAGATGCTGCAACCGCCTCTCTGTACATCTTGTCGACGCAGATAATGCATCTTTCTTGTCAGAGTTGATGGTTATGACACCCATCGGACCTGGCATTTTCAGCGTGTTGTAAGCATAATGGGATGCTGCCATGAATTTTGCCAAGGCTGGGTGGCCAAGAATTCCATTATACGGCAAGGGGATCTTGACGACATCAAAAACAACTTTCTCTGTTCTATAATTCAGTTCCCTGCCAAATGTTACCGGCAAAGTGATCTTCCCTTTGGGTTGGCTTCTTCCCGGATTTACTCCTTGAAACGTACCAGTTTTCTCAAGTTCCTCACCAGGAATTTGCAGCCTCTTGATTACCTCTTGTCGTGGTTTTGTCACGGCAGATGTCCTCGTGAAAGGACTTAGTGGTGAGGCCATCGCAGCAAGGTGGTAGCTTGAACGGGGTTGATCGAAATCGAGAAGACACGAGTTTTACCCAGGTTCGGCCCCTCACGGTAGAGGTAAAAGCCTACGTCCTGCTTGATTGATATTGATGATCATAGTTTCGATTACAAGGGTGTTGTTTCCCTGACTCTGTCTCGAGAGCTATCAAAACGTCTGTCTCTAGACTTTTCTGTCTATCTCTACCTCTAAAAAACTTGTCCCTCTTGGGGTGCCCTGCCCCTCCTTATATAAGTTAAAGGGGCGGCTTACATGAGATTCCGGGTTATACCCGTGTTTGGAGTCCTACTCTAAGTCATCCGTGTCTTCCAAGTTAAAGGGTTTCCATTTGTATTTTGACTCCTCGCCCGGGCTCACTGTAGCAGCCCGGGTTTAACTTCAGGACTGGCACTGTAGCAGGCCGGGTTAACTTCAGCCATGGCACTGTAGCAGGCCGGGTTAACTTCAGGCCTGGCATTGTAGCATGCCAGGTTAACTTCAGCCCTGGCACTGTAGCAGACCGGGGTTAACTTCAGGCCTGGCACTGTAGCAGGCCGGGTTAACTTCAGGCCTGGCACTGTAGCATGCCGGGTTAACTTCAACTCTGGCACTGTAGCAGGCCGGGTCATACTTCGGCCGGGTCTCATCCTCAGGGTGACTTAAGCCCAGAGATGACTTAATCTCAGGGCGACTTAACGTCATGAGCTGGGTCATATCGTGGAGTTATATCCCCGACATTAGCCCCCAGATTAGCTTGGATTTATTCATGCTAAGCTCCTGAGTTTCTTGATGCTGATTCCATGCAGAAAAAAATAACCCTTATGATATTTTTGAATTGTCTTCAAATGCCTTGGCTTGATAAAAAGAAAATCCGTTTGATGTTGTGCCAACTTTCAATGCTTCAGACTTTGATGAAAAAATGAATAAAAAATCCGTATGATGTTGAGCTAACTTGTCTGAATAGCTTGGAGGAGATAACCTGTAGGCCCCAAGTCTTAAGAGTAGAACAAAGTGATAGCTTTAAGACTTGCTTAAATATAAATGTTGCAACTTTGAAGAAAATCCGGGTTGTCCGTCTGCGTCTTCAATTATGAACTGAAAGTTTTGCACTTCACATGTGTAGCCCCCAAGGGCCGGCATATCAGTATATAATGGGCCGGGTCTTCAATTTGGACCTTTTTGATTTATTTAAACAACTGACTGTTGTAGCCCCCAAGTGCCAGGTCGTTTGCTTGCAACGACTTGGAACTTACTTGTACTCCTTTGGAAAGAACATCATATGATGTAACCCCCAAGCTTCGGGTCACTATTAAGGCTTGTGTACTTTGAATTTTTGACAGGAGCAATTGGTAGCCCCCAAGGGCCGGCTTATCATTATGTGATGGGCCGGGTCTTCAATGAGACTAGTAAAAATGACCATGCATTAGCCCCCAAGTGCCGTGGTGCATGCTTGCAGTGACATGGGACTTTCATACTTGATGTAATCTTGATTTGAATAATGTAGCCCTCGAGTGCCGGGTTGTATTGCCTGCGGCGACTCGGGACTATTCCTTCCACTGTAGAATACTCAGTTCCACTTTGTGATGCCTTTGCGATGAAAGAAATCCTTGGCCGTGGTTGCAGTGCAACCCAGCAAATATGTGTGAGAAAAATCCACAAGTGTTGTAGTCCTCTACAAAGCACATGTTGAATAACCAAAAACCCGGTCAATTAATATGACCAGGTATTATATGTGACCCGGCTGGAATTGTACCCCGGGAAAATAGGAGAATTGATATCTCAATCATTTAATGCTGGTTATGATAAACCATGATGAAGATCCAGCCATTTTGGCTATTAAAGATTTGTTTGTTCCTGCAGAGTTACAATGTAACCCGGTTTGAAGACCGGCTCCTGCGACATAAACAAATATAGATATGCATAAATAATGCATTGTATGATGATGCAATGTATGATGATGCAATGTATGATAATGTATGTGTATGATAACAGAGTATAAAGGCGCCGGCTTTCAAGGCATGGCATAAGACCGGCTTTCAAGGCTCGAGTCTTGGTTTCGCTTCCCGTGAAAGCAGGATTTTTGGCCTCTTTTGGTTTGTCCTATCTCTCTGAAAGCCATCTCTCACGCAACCAATCGAGCGTTTTAACTCCGATGAATTCAGGGTCACCTTTGTGATTGACTCATCAGGCGTACGCCGGGTCGCTTTTTAGGGAGTAGCATCTTGCTAACAGGCAGGTTTAACCAAGTATAGTTTGGCATTTCGCCGGGTTAAAAGGGTTTTGTAAGCTAAACTCGATGAGTTGGAAGCCCCCAAGTAACCATATGATCATGGAAAATCTCAGCATAGGATATACAGGAGACAATGCTACTACTGCAAAACATCTGGGGTCCAGATAAGCCGGCATTCCTTTGATCATTATTGAGCAGGCCGGGTCATCCTTGAGGCCAGGTCCTGTAGCAGGCCGGGTCATCCTTGAGACCAGGTCCTATAGCAGGTTGGGTCTTGACTGCGGATAATTCCCTTGATAATACCGATGTTTAGACTGCGCATCATGGCAACTAGTCCTCTTTGGTAACCTTTCTTTCTCGCCAACAAGGCAGCAGCCCCCAGGCACCGGGTTGTCTTCCCTGTAACGACCCGGGGTTTTTGTATTTGTGAAGACCGACCAAATCTGACGAGGCATGTCTGTGTAGCCCCCCAAGTCTTAAGACGACTCGAGGAGTCGGCTTGAGATTCTTCATAGTTTGACTGTGGCATAAGCCAGCATATAGTTGTCAGCTGAGAGCTGAATTTTATTGAAGTCAGATGCGTGTGGCGAGTTGATGATCTTCGTGACGCTCGTTGTATATCCTTGGTGTTGATAACGTGATGTGAATCCGCAGAAGGCTGAGGTCAACTGTGGCGGGTCATAGATGATCCTGTATAAGTTTGTGTCAGTAATCCAGCCGATGGTTTGTCCCAGCTGTCTGTTGAAGTGAACCAAACCGCAGCGGCGGCAACTTGTGTGCCTGTCCGTTTGAGCCATACGGTGCAGGCAAAGGCTGATAATATGTTTTTATTTGCTTCAGAGTTGTCGGAGTAGACCGGGTCACGGGGGCGGCAGCGTCCGTTTGAGCAGTTCATGCAGACGGGCACGAATCCGGTGTGTTGGTGTAGATATGAGAGTCAGCCGGTCACCCGGCGCGGATCCGGGGGTCGCCCGTGGCGTTGTAAGCGCGGACGCGCGAGTCGGCCGCAGCTTGTAAGTCAGCGCGGACGGGCGAGTCGACCGCGGGCACGGACGGATGAATCGGCCGCGGCGTGAGCAGATGAATCGACCGCGTGTTGATGTAGGCGGCGGTTTGCACACACGTTCATGGAGAAGTATGGCATGGTCGGATGCTGGCGCATGATAACGTTGGCGCGAGCTCTATATCCGTGGCACGGCGATCTCCGTTGCAGTGAATAATTGTCCTGCATAAAAAATCATCGCAAGCCAGAGTAATTGTTCTTTTTAAAGAACTTAATATGTGCTATTTAAGACAGACTGGACGGATATCACCTGATGCACTTGAATGACGGATGATCCCTATGTAGCATCCGGATGTCAGATGATCCGTATATAGCATCGTGGATCCCCTCGAGTAATTTCAACGGCGAGTTAGCCACTTTCTTCGGTGGAGACAAAGCGGCTAGCAGCGCGACCATAGCTGAACCGGAGTTGGGTGGCTCGGAATGGACCGGCGGGGCAGACCAAGGCAGCGGAGTCGAGTCCGTGCCTACATCCCGCGTCCTCCTCCAGGTCGTGCTGACCCTTCCACCTTTTTTCTAGGACGGTCGTTGACTGTAATCCATCTCCTCGCGGGCAGCCAGCCCCTCATCCTCTATCGGGCACCCGGACCCGCGAAGGCGACAGCCAGCGTGACGAGCAGCCGGCTGAAGCGGCGGGTAGCCGGTAGGCGCGCGGGGGAGGCCTGAGCCGGAGGCGAAGCAACGAGGCGGCTCGGCGGGGAGGGCGGTGAAGTGAACGCCATGGTGATGACGAGGCGGCGGATACGAGTCCGGATGGCGGCTCAGCGCAGCAAGACGTCCGATTGGGAGCGGCGAGGAGGCCCGGCGCGGCAGCTTGGCGACACCGGCAGGCCAGCTTGCGAGCAGGGGCAAGATGGAGAGGCGCCGGCGACTCGGCGATGCGGCGACGGCGATTTGAGGCAGAGGGGCGCCGGCGACTCGGCAATGCGACGACGGCGATTGGAGACGGAGAGGCGCCGGCGACTCGGCGATGCGGCGACGGCGATTTGAGGCGGAGAGGCGCCGGCGACTCGGCTATGCGGCGACGGCGATTTGAGGCGGAGAGGCGCCGGCGACTTGGCGATGCGGCGAAGGCGATTTGAGGCGGAGAGGCGCCGGCGACTCGGCGAAGGCTGTGCTTGGCGCGACGGCGAGTGAGGCCGCGGGGGCGACTCGCAGGCGGCCGTTGAGTCGAGGCGGCTTGAGGCTGCAGAGGCGTCTCGGAGGCGAAGACCATGGTGAAGGCGGCGGCTTGAGGCAACTCGGCGACTTGGAGGCGAGGCCCTGGCCGCAGAGGCGGCGGTGACCGCTCGCCGTAGAGGCGGCGGCGGTTCAACGAGTCCGCGGAAGTTGCGGCTCACGGCGGCGGCTTGGAGAGAGGCCGCGGCAGGGGTGAGGACGAGTCGACGGAGACCGCGACGGCAGATTGGAGGCGGCCTGCAAAGGCGACTCTTGGCGCGACGGCGAGTAAGGCCACGTGGGCGGCTCGGAGGCGAATGCGGCGGCTGACGGCGACTTGAAGCAGAGGCGGATGTGACTCGGAGCAGCTCGAAGACGAGGCCGCAGTGGCTGTCCGCGGCGACGGGGGAGACCCGGCGAAGCGAGGTTGCGGCGGCTTGATGCAGCGACTTGGAATCGGGCCACAACGGCGGCTCGAAAACGGCCGTGACCGGCTCGGAACGCGGCGGCCTGAGCAGGACCGCGACGGCGAAGGTGGCTACTCGCAGGCAGCGAGGCAAGTCCGGGCCGGCTCGGAAGCGGTTGCAGGGGCGGCTGACTTGGCGACTCCACATCCTTTTTTTTTCTTCAGACTTTTTATCCAACTAGTACTGCTTCAACTGCCACATCTTTCTGAAAGTTATTCTCACCTGAACGTGGCAATGATGACTGAACGCTGTAATTTTCTTTCGCCCCCACAAGCAGTAATCAAGTAGAGTCCTGTCCTTCTAATTTTGATCTGGCTTTGGAAAGGACTGCATGTCGGTCTTGTTAACTCGGCGACTTTGCCGGCGGCGCATCTGAATGTCTGTTGCCAACAAAAAATTTCTAATCTTGATCTAGCGAACTCGGAGTCGGTGTAGATCCTTCTGAGCCTGCTCTTCTTCATTTGTCCACTTGCGAACTGCTCGATCCCTCGAAAAGTTCCCTCCAAGAACTCAACACCACCGTGTGCAGGCCCCACGATGGGCGCCAACTGTCGTGGTTTTGTCATGGCAGATGTCCTCATGAAAGGACTTAGTGGTGAGGCCATTGCAGCTAGGTGGTAGCTTGAACGGGGTTGATCGGAATCGAGAAGACGCGAGTTTTACCCAGGTTCGGCCCCTCACGGTAGAGGTAAAAGCCTACGTCCTGCTTGATTGATATTGATGATCATAGTTTCGATTACAAGGGTGCTGTTTCCCTGACTCTGTCTCGAGATCTATCAAAACGTCTGTCTCTAGACTTTTCTGTCTATCTCTACCTCTAAAAAACTTGTCCCTCTTGGGGTGCCCTGCCCCTCCTTATATAAGTTAAAGGGGCGGCTTACATGAGATTCTGGGTTATACCCGTGATTGGAGTCCTACTCTAAGTCATCCGTGTCTTCCAAGTTAAAGGGTTTCCATCTTGTATTTTGACTCCTCGCCCGGGTCACTGTAGCAGGCCGGGTTAACTTCAGGCCTGGCACTGTAGCAGGCCGGGTTAACTTCAGCCCTGGCACTGTAGCAGACCGGGTTAACTTCAGGCCTGGCACTGTAGCAGGCCGGGTTAACTTCAGGCCTGGCACTGTAGCATGCCGGGTTAACTTCAACCCTGGCACTATAGCAGGCCGGGTCATACTTCGGCCGGGTCTCATCCTCAGGGTGACTTAAGCCCAGAGATGACTTAACCTCAGGGCGACTTAACGTCATGAGCCGGGTCATATCGTGGAGTTATATCCCCGACACCTCTGGTGAAATCAAGTTCAGATCAGCTCCACTGTCAACTAACATTTTTGTGACCTGGAGGTTGCGTATTGTTGGTGAAACCAACAACGGAAAACACCCGACCGCAGTTATGCGATCAGGGTGGTCCTCGGCATAAAAAATGATAGGCGTGTGTGACTATTTGAGTGGCTTTTGCGCACCCATTGCCGGTTCCGCTGCATTGACCTCTCGTGCCCATTGCTTGAGTTGGCGGTGAGAGCAGTGCAGAGATGCACCCCCGTCAATACACATAGCCTCAGTTGCCTTCTAGAATTCCTGTTCACTGGACTCTCCGTCGTCCTCCTCATCACTTCCATCATCATCCTCTTTCTTTTCACGACCTCTTGCAGGCTTCTCTTTTTGCTGCTTGGCCTTGCCGCGGTGGCCTCCTCGACCACCACGACCTCTCTTGCCAGATTCACCAGCTCCATCCTGGCCCTTTTCCTTGTCGCGCTTTTCATAATCTGCTTTTTGCTTTTCGGCAAGTTGCTCAACCTGCCGGCACTCTTGGAGGTCGTGACCCTTAGTGCGGTGAATCTTGCAATATGGCCCGTCAGACTTGCCGGCCTTCTCGTTTGCCGCCGCCTCCTGGCAAGCGGCGCATACAGTAGCCTCCTTGTCACAGTTCTCTGTCTTGGTTTTCTTGGCGGCGTCAGAGTTGCCGGAGCCCTCGACAGCCATAACAGTTTTTCCTTTGCACTTTCTGTTGCGCTTTCGGCCTTTCTTTTTCAGGGTGGCGACGTCGTCGTCTTTTGAGTCGACTTCAGTGCCGACGTCCTCCCCAGGAAGCCTCCTCCCTTCCTCAGCGCGTGCACATTTATCCGCCAACGTGTAGAGCTCGTTGACGGTCTTCGGCAGCTTGATGTTCATCTTTTCCCGCATCCTTCGATTACGCACATTCATGTGGAAGGCGGCAATGATGGATGCAGGGTGCACATCTGGAATGTTGCGGAGCATGCGGCTGAACCTCTGAATGTACTTGCGTAAGTATTCGCCATCTCTTTGCGGGATCACTGGACTGACCAGGAGCCTTGTGGCCTTGGGTAAAAGCACCAACTAACTCGTTGCAAAGATCAGACCACGAAGAAATGGAGTTCTCTGGCAAGTTCACCAACCACGACCTCACATTGGGCTTGAGCACCAATGGAAAGTAGTTGGCGAGAATCTTCTCATCTCTTCTCCCGGCAGCTTGTACAGCAATCGTGTAAATGCCCAAGAACTCTGCCGGGTTCAGCTTGCCGTCGTACTTCTCTGGTACTTCCAGCTTGAAGGCCCGGACGGACGGCCAGCGGACTTGCCGCAGCTCGTGAGTGAAGGCAGGGCACCCGACCTTGTAAGGGAGGTACCCACTAGCCTTGGGCGCAGGCTCATCTACGACTGGGCCGTTGCGTGCATCTGACTAACGGCGCGCCTCCCGGCGCCATTCAATGGTAGTACGGGCATTCTCTGCCCGCCTATCTTGCAGCACTCACTGCTGATCTTGCCGCGCTTGTGAATCCGAAGAGGCCATTGACGTGTCATCGGGCTCGAAGGATCATTGAGTTTGCTAGGGTTGTTGTTGCTGTTGATGTTGACGTTGTTGCCGCGGAGGTGATTGCACCTTTGGCGCAGCACCTTCAACACGGCCACCATTTGGAGCTACTGGTGCTGTTTGCGGACGCTGAGATGGTCCCGCCTGCTGTGATTTGCTGGCTTTGGCAAATCCAATGAGGCTTTGGATGGTGGCTCTCCACTCATCCATCTTGTCTGCTGCTGGAGGAAAGTTTAACTGCATCTGGGCTCGCGCCATTGCCTTTGCTGCTGTGGCTGGCATGGCTGGGAGCAAAGAACGCGATGTTGCTCAACTCCTAGCAGAGCCAGCAGGAGCGCCATTGCGATCTTGCTGCCACAGCACATGTCCAGTAGCGGGCTGATGTGGCGGAGGTCATGCCTGAAGATCTTGAGGTTGATCAACAGGCGTCTTGCCATGCGGATGCCGCCGACCGGAGCCGCCTGCGCCGTTCAGAGCCATGTCGCACCCATCTTGCGATGGTCGCGGTGTGTGTCCCGACGCAGCATCCTTGGATCCTGCAGCACCAGGGTCTTGACTCGCACCGGACCGGATAGTGTTGCTCCAGTGGTTTCGCTCGTCAGTGCGCTGAGGAGGCGGGAGTGGGCCATCCGCGCCGCCTGCACCAACGTGGCATCGATCACCAGAATGGTGATTGTCAGAGTCTGGGATCTGCATCCAAGAAACTTCTCCAAGAACTTAGGATTCGAACTCTGGGGGACTTTGCTTGGCAACCTACGACACGACGGCAACTACGGCGGAATCACGATGAGCTCACTGGCTCTCACCGGACACGAAGGGGATGCGCGAGCTACCCAGATTCGGGCCACCATGCGGTGTAATACCCTACTCCTGCCTATGTTGGATTGCTCTGTGATGGAGAGCTCGTGGCTCGAGGTACGCGAAGTGTGGGGGAGAAATGGGTTGATCCCCTTACATGGAAGCGGCCCTGCCCCTTTGTAGTGCCTTGGTCCTCTTCCCCAAAAATATGAGCGGGAAAGGGTGGCCACAGGGCGGCAATTAAAAGGGGGATAGGCGCGCAGGTCTATCCTGACTAAAGGCGGTCTCCGCCTGATAAAGTAATCTTCATGACGTGCTGGTGGGCTTGGCAATGACCTCCGTCCTGGCGCGCCGATCTGTCCTGATCTTCTTTAAACAAAGAGGAAACGCTTTGGGACTTGCTTTGGGGGAGGCAGATGCTGCTGCTCCCTTATCACCAGAATGGAAGCTGTGCCTGGTCACGCCCCGCTGTCCTTATCCTGACAGCGAGACGTCACCCATGTGCGGAGCGCGGAGCCCCGCGGCTGGAGCCGTACGATCCGCTTCATGAGAAGGCCTCGCGAGGGGAGCCTTGCGAGGCAACCCAGTGCTTGGCGGCCTCGGCAGGGCCTGGCCTGGCGGCGATGGGCCTCACGAGGCTCGCCCCTCACGAGGCGGCTTCCTCCGGAGCGGCCGAGGCAGGGCCACTCTCTTGGGCCGGCCCAAGTGTTGTCCTCCGGGCCCGAGGCAGACGGGCCGTGGTACCCCGGTTCCCACTGGGCTGAGAGTAGCCCCCGGGCCCGCGGTGCGCACGTTCCGCCCGTTAGGGACGAAACGACGCGGGGCCCCATTGAGCTGCCGGGCCCAGAGGTGACACATGGCGGCCTTTGCTGGGCGGGTCGCCCCCACTCCCCACGACGCCTCGGTAACTGCCGTCCTGGCGATAAAGCCTGCCCGCGCAGGGCGCAGGCACACCCTTGCTCCCCTTCTCCATCTTGCTCTTCATCTCGCGTGAGCAGCTCCTCTGTTCCTTCTCCTCCAACTTCCAATCTCTCCACCGCCATGGCCCCAGGCAAGAAACCCGCGACCGCCGAGGCCTCCTCCAGCAAGAGCTCCCCGGCGGCGGAGCTCAGTCCGGCTCTGCTGCCGGCCACCATCAACGAGAACGGGCTAGCCAAGGCCCTCCCCTGTTGGCCTCCGCACACTTCGAGGGAGGTGCCTCCAAGATCTGGCCAGGCTCGCGCCCATGACATGAACTCGGACCCATGGTGGTCCCCATCTTCTTCCACTGGCTCTTCACCGGGCTGGTGCCGCCCTTCTCCGACTTCCTCCCCGCCATCCTTGAGAACTATGAGATTTGTCTTCTCCATCTTCACCCCAACTCCATCCTCGTCCTTGCTCTCTTCACGTACCTTTGCGAGGCCTTCCTGGGGGTGATGCCATCCGTGGTGCTCTTCCGAACCTTTTACAACCTGCGGGTTTTCTCCTCGGGAAACCACCGCTCCGGAGGTGCCTCCTTCCGCATCGACGACGAGATGCACAAGGTCTTCATCGACATGAAGATCTTGAAGAAGGTGGAGAACTTCAGGTCGCGCTGGGTTTACGTTGATGCCCTGTGGGCCAGCCCCCTCCTGGCGGTCCCCACCGAGCCGGCCGAAAAGATCCCCCGCTGGGAGCACAAGAAGCTCAGCGGTGCTGCCCTGCGGCTGATCCTGGCGAGGCTGATGGAGCTGCGTGAGGCCAGGCTCACGGCGGGCATGATTGCCAAGGAATTCCTCTGCCGCCACATCGCGCCCTTGCAGAAGCGCTCGCACCCGGTGTGGGAGATCACCAGCGCCGAAGACCGGATCTTGCCTTATGACGCGTGCCCGGTGCACCGTTGGTTCAACAAGGCTGAGCTGGTCACGGCGATGCCCCAGTTCGACCAGTGGGGGATGGTCTGAACGGATCTCGAGGACCCCGAGGAGCTCCTCGAGGATTCTTCGGAGACGGGGTCCTCCTCGGGCGACGAGGGGGACGCGTTTCGCGTTGTGCCAGCCAGGCCTGTGCCGGCGACGGATGGAGGAGATGGCGCCGCGGAGGCCGATGAGCCCCTCGAGGAGAGGGCGGAGGGGACCACCGTGCCCGCCGACTCCGACGGGATTCATGCCGTGCCCTCGGGCGGTCACCCAGGCGGGCCGCATGAAGGAGGCAGCAGCAGCAGCGCCATCAAGAAGCGGAAGAAGAGGCGTTGGAACCCCAAGGATGAGTAAGTTCCTCCTCCCCCTCCTATCAATCCCTGCTTCCTGGCTGCCGCGGCCCTGACGAGCTTTCACCTGCGCAGGAGCCTTGAGCTGGCCGCCGAGGAGGAGGAGAAGGCCAAGAGGAGGAAAGCCGAGGCCGAGGGGCCCTCCCCTCCTCTGAAGACCGCCTCACCTGTCGCGCCGGCACACCTGGCGGCGAATCCGGCGGGAGGCAGTGAGGAGGCCGAGTGGCGGCTTGAGAGCAGGGGCGAGGCCGCTGATGGTCAGGGGGTGCTCCCCCAGGGGCACGCGGAGGCGACCCCTTGACGCGGGGCGACACCTCCTAGGCCTGCTGTGGCGGTGCCTCCTGAGGCGGCCCCCGCTGCCGGTGTCGAGACGGCGGAAAACGGGGACAAGGCGCCAGCCTCTTTTCAGCGCGCCACGCCCGCTGCGGCGGAGCTCACCGTAGCCCTCGCGGGAACCGTCCCCGGGCCCGAGATCATGCCTTCTCGTCCGCCGATGCAAGCAGATAACGAGGAGGCCCGGGTGAGTCGCGCCTTCGTGCTGGGGGAGAGTGGCCCCGCGCCCTGGGGCGGGGCCGTCAACCGCGTCAAGGCAGCCCTCGAGGCCCTCGAAGGCGAGCTTAGAAAGGAGGCGGAGCTCTGCGCGGAAGAGCGGCGGAGGCTGACGGAGGGGTGGAGCCAGCTTCGGGAGGCGGCGAAGCTTGACCTCCAGCAGGACGAGGAGGCGCAGGCACAGCGCGAGTAGCTCGCCAAAGATGCCCAGGCGTCCCTCGCGAAGGCCCTCGAAGATGCCCAGGAGGCCAAGCGGCGGCGGGAGGAGGCAGATGCTTATAAGAAGACACTCCAGGAGCAGGCTGCCTCGCGTGAGCGCCGGCTCAAGATGCGGGAGGAGGCCGCGGAGGCCGGCGATGGCCGGCTCGCGTCCCGCGAAGCTGAGCTCCCAAAGCGCTAGGAGGAGATCCTGTGGCGCCAGGAGGTGGTCGCTACCCTCGAGGCAAATGCCAAGACCCGGGAACGCAAGCTCGCGGCATCTGTGTCCGCGCAGGAGGCAGAGCGGGAGCACCTACTCGCGAAGGAGCGTGAGCTGGCGGCCGCCCAGGCCGCTCTCGATGAGCAGAGGAGCCTCGCGGCCAGGTGGGACGAGCTCTAGGTCGAGGTTGACGACCTCAAGAAGTAGCTGCAGGATACGGACACCACCGTTGAGGAAGCGTGCCACGACTTGCTGACCCAGGCGACAACGCGACTCTTCAGCAACCTTCTCCGCCTCGACGATCGCATCGACTTCGGGCGGGTGGTGACCCCCATCCCGGCGGAGCTCCGCGAACCCCTCAAGGAGGCTGTGCGGGAGCGCGTGGCCAGCTTCGTCGGGCTGTACGCCTTCGAGCCTGAGATCAGCGGCGGCGGTGGCGAGCCCCTTTGCGACGACGGCGGGAGTGGCGACGGTGGCACCTCACGCACCTAAATTCTGCTTGACCAGTTGCTGTAATATGGTAGACGCGGCCCCGCGGGGGCGTGAGAACATTTGCATGGTACTTTTGTTGTCAAGTACTTGATGATTTATGCGGTTTCGTTTTCCTCTTGAGGCCTTTATTTCCCTTTTACAGTGCCTTCATGCCCTGTGTCGCTGGGACCCAGCCCCCGAGGCAAGCTACAACCGTCGCTGGTATGCTCAGAGCGTGCGCTTGGCAAGGCTAGAGGGTGTAGGGATCTTAGGGCTGGTAGGAGTCCCTGAGGCGCGATGCTCAGGGTCCCCCCCTTGATGCGCAGGAGGCTCGTGCCAAGGAAATCAGGATGCCATGAGAGAGAAATGAGAGGGAAAAGACCCGAGGGGTGCTTTAGACTTAGCTCCTTCGAAGCGTGTAACTTGGGGCGAGTCCTTCGCAGGGCGTGGCTCGTGAGGCACAGTCCCTCATGAGGCCTTCCGCCCGTAGGACCCCGCTCGCGAGGTCTCCTGAGGGGGGCTCTTGAGGCCTTCGGTATCCTGCACCAAGGAAACTGCCAAGTTTTAGCAAGTAGTGCAGCAGGGCGCGCTTGCGAGGTTGCCTGTGGGTGTTAGGCGAGGAGACTAGAGCACCAAGGACCTGGTGAGGTGACGTACACGGGAGCAGGCCCGCGAGCTAGAGCTCAGTCGCTTGGGTTTTTCAGTGCTGCTGGGACTGACCCGAGCACAGACACCGTGCCCAGCCCCCGCTCGCGTGACAGGCACGGGTGACACCATGAGCGCGCGCCCCACAGCTGCAAACACACAGGGTTTTGGAGGAAATAAGCTTTACTAATGCATGAAATAGGTTCATTACATGACAGAAATATACTTGCTTCCATGTTCGACACGGGTCAGCTTGAGGATGTGACGGCCGAGGGCCCCTCAAGTAGGCCGCCAGCGCTGAGCATGGGGCATCCGCCAGCGCTGAGCATGGGGCTTCCACGAGAGTGGGAAGGAGCTCTCAAGTGCCGGAGGTAGCATGGGTAGAGAGAGCCCCGGAGCGTGTACAGCTCCATGTCGCTCGTATCCGTGGGGCACGGATAGAACTTACGGTGATGGCGGGTGTTCCATGTGTTTTGTACCGGAACATCCTCCTCCGTCATGAGTGGGTCCGCGGTGGGCCGGGGGGCAGGTATTAACCGCCTCCGTACTCCTTGCGATGTGGGACTCCAGGCTCATGCGCATCAGCCTTGCAAAGGTGGCTCCGGCACCTTCCAGGCCGAACGGCATACGCATGAGCTAGGGCGAGCGCGCGATGATGCGCGGGGGAGGGAAGGGGCCCGCGGGATGAGCCTGGTTGAGGCCGATGAAGTCGACGCACATGCGCGCGCTACCGCGCGGCCTGGCGACGGGGGTGAGGCTGGCGATCCACTTGGGGTGGGGAGCTTCACGTGCGATTCCAGCATCCTGGGGCTTGTTGACTTCCTGGGTGGTGACTTCCTGCTTCTCGGGCGCTTGACGCCGTTCCTTCTGCTTGACGGGCCGCGCGCTCCGGCACGCGGGTGAGTGGTGCTCGATCACCTCCCTCGGTAGACCGGGCGCGCCTAATGCTGTCCAAGCCAATGCATCAGGGCCTGCCCGGAGGGAGGTCACGAGCGCGCCTTCCTATTTGGGGAAGGGCCCGCCGCTGACGGCGAGGGAGGGTCCTGCTTCGCCCGCATCCAGCGACGCCTTCTTGGACTCGACCCACTCCTGAGAGAGCAGGGGCTTCTTCTTCACGGGCGTCTCCTCGATAGGCCCAGGCACGTCCTCATCGGCCAGGTACGTAGTGGAGGCAGTCTTGTAGGCGTGCTCGAGGGTGTGCAGCGCATCCTTCTCGTCGCAGCGGACGGTGAGGGTACCGCTGCAGCCGGGCATTTTGACGAGGCCGTAAGCATGGTGGGTCACAGCCATGAACTTGGAGAGCGTTGGGTAGCCCAAGATGGCGTTGTAGGGCAGGCCGATGTGAGCCACAGCGAAGACGATGAACTCCGTACGGTAGTTCTTGCGGGTGCCGAAGGTGACGGGAAGGCGCACCTGCCCCAGGGGGACAGTGGAGCCGTCGGTGACGCCCGAGAAGGGCCTGGTAGGCATCATGCGCTCGTAGGGCACTTGGAGCATCTCGAAGGTCTCGATGGAGATCACCTTGAGGCCGGCACGTCCGTCGATGAGGGTCTTGGTGACCGCGACGTTGCTAATGGTGGGGGTGCATAGCAGGGGGATGGCGCCCATGGCCTTCGTGGACTTGGGGTGGTCGCTGGCGTCGAAGGCAATGGGGAACTCAGACCACTTGAGGCGCCCGGCGGACTCGAGCGCCGGGAGGGCCGCGTTCACCTCCCGGGAGAACTGCTTGAAGTAGTGGTTGGATGGAGGGGCCTGGGCCCCGCCGAGGATGCAGGCCACCCTGCGAGGCTCTTGGTAGCCCCCAGCGTTCTCAGCGGGAGGGGAGTCGTTGGCGCGCATTGGGGCGGCGTTGTCCTGAGGGTCAGCCCGCCGTGGCTGGTTCTGCCAGCCTTGACGGTTGTTGTCGCCGGCACCGTTGTTGTTGTTGTCGCCCCAGCGGCCACCTCCGCTGCCGCCAGCGCGGCCCTTGCCGCGCTGCTTGCGGCTGCCGCGGCGCTCGGTGCGGCCCTCGCGAAGCAGCTTGAGCTCATGGCAGTCTTCCGTGCTATGGGAGTTCATGTTGTGGTAGGCGCAGAAAGGACGGTCGTCCTTCTTGGCCTCGCCACGGTCGCGGCCGCACTTGTAGTCCGGTTCCGCCGCGAGCACAGCAGGGCCCTTACGTTTGGTGTCCTTGCCCTTGGGGTTCGCCGCATCAGGCTCAGCGTCGATGTCGTTGTGGAGGAAGAGGTGTCCCTCTTCGGCCTTGGCGCAACGGTCGGCGAGGACGAACAGCTCTACTGCGGAGTTGAGCTCGTCCCTGACCGAGAGCTTCTCACACAACTTCACGTCCATGACGCCATTGGTGAAGGCGGAGACGATCGCGGCGTCGGAGGCCTTCGGGATCCTGTGGAGCACCTGGCTGAAGCGCTGGATGAACTTGCGGAGGGGCTCACCAGGGCGTTGGCGCACGCCCCGCAGGTCTTTGAGCATGACGGGGCGTTGCTCGTGCCCTTGAAGTTGGCGATGAACTGCTTGCACAGGTCCTCCCACGAAGAGATGGAAACCTCAGGGAGGTTCATGAGCCATGAGCACGCAGCGTCCTTGAGGGCCATGGGGAACTAGTTCTCCATGACTCGGTCGTCCCCCTCGCGGCCTGGATGCTGATGGTGTAGAGCAGGAGGAACTCCGTGTGGTCGGCGCTGCCGTCATAGCACGAAGGGAGCTCTGGCTTGAACTTGTCGGGCCACACCACGCGGCGTAGCTCAGGGGCGAGGGCCAGGTAGCCCCCGTTGGTGACGGCGCCACCGTCGAGGGCCGCGCGGTTCTGGCGCCCAGCCATGGCGACGTCGTGGAGGACGTAGTCTTGGCGGTTACGTGCCTTCTGGAGGACCACACGCGTGTTCGGGGGCGCGCAGGGGATGATCTGGTAGCTGTCGCCGTCGCCGCCCGGCATGAACGAGCCGCGAGACGGCTCCGAGGCGCGCGCTGCGGGGTAGCACTCGGCCATGTCGCGGTCCGGAGGAGGAGGAGGAGGCGCGTCGCGCCCGGTCCGGTCGGCACGGGACGGCGGAGCAGGCAGGGAGCGGGAGGGCGCCTGGCCATCGCGCGCGGTGTCAACGAGCTCGGTGATGCGCCCGAGCCAGGTGTCGTAGCCGTCCTCGGTTGGACGATAGCGTAGCAGCTCCTGTGCCATGAGCAACACGGCGTGCGGAGCGGGAGGATCGCGACGCGCAAGTGAGGAGGTGGCAGCGGAGCGGCCATGCACCTGCTCATTCACCAAGGGGTGGGCGGAGGAGGCCACCCGCTCCCCAACAGGCTCGGTGGCAGCGCGAGGGCGCCGCCCAGGGGCACCACGGACGGCGGGTGCCGCATGGACCCTGGCGGCGGCTCGGCGTGCAGCGCGTTCCCGGCGAGCGGTGGCGTCGTCCATGTCGATGCTGGCGTCGAGGTCGAAGGCACGAAGACGGCAAGTCCCCCCTACCTGGCGCGCCAAATGTCGGAGTCTGGAATCTGTGTCCAAGAAACTTCTCCAAGAACTTAGGATTCGAACTCTGGGGGACTTTGCTTGGCAACCTACGACACGACGGCAACTACGGCAGAATCACGACGGGCTCACTGGCTCTCACCGGACACGAAGGGGACGCGCGAGCTACCCAGGTTCGGGCCACCGTGCGGTGTAATACCCTACTCCTGCCTGTGTTGGATTGCTCTGTGATGGAGAGCTCGTGGCTCGAGGTACACAAAGTGTGGGGGAGAAATGGATCGATCCCCTTACATGGAAGTGGCCCTGCCCCCCTTCGTCCTCTTCCCCAAAAATAAGAGCGGGAAAGGGTGGCCACATGGCGGCAATTAAAAGGGGGACAGGCGCGCAGGTCTATCCTGACTAAAGGTAGTCTCCGCCTGATAAAGTTGTCTTCGTGACGTGCTGGTGGGCTTGGCGATGACCTCCGTCCTGGCGCGCCGATCCGTCCTGACCTTCTTTCACCAAAGAGGAAACGCTTTGGGACTTGCTTTGGGGGAGGCAGATGCCGCTGGTCCCTTATCACCAGAATGGAAGTTGTGCTTGGTCACGCCCCGCTGTCCTTATCCTGACAGCGAGACGTCACCCATGTGCGGAGCGCGGAGCCCCGCAGCTGGCGCCGAATGATCCACTTCATGAGAAGGCCTCGCGAGGGGAGCCTCGCAAGGCAACCCGGTGCTTGGCGGCCTCGGTAGGGCCTGGCCTGGCGGCGAGGGCCTCGCGAGGGGAGCCCCTCGCGAGGCGGCTTCCTCCGGAGCAGCCAAGGCAGGGCCACTCTCATGGGCCGGCCCATGCGTTGTCCTCCGGGCCAGAGGCAGACGGGCCGTTGTACCTCGGTTCCCACTGGGCCGACAGTGAGGAAGCTGGGAGTTGGTGTTGCGCACTCCGCCTGCGCCACCGGTGCTAGCTATGCCTCCTGCACCGCCTGCGCCGGCCGGATCATCTCCGCCACCCGCGGGTGTATGCGACGGAGCCTTAGAGGTCGATGGAGCGGCTGCAGACGCGCCCTTCTTCTTGGGTGCCATCACAGATGATGAAGACAAAATTAACGCGCAAACTACTGACTCAGAATCGTGCAAGCGATTCCCCTACCTGGCACGCCAAACATGTCGTGCGTACGACCATCAATGGGGCCATCTAGCCCCTTTGCGGTTCGACTAGAGGAATGCACAAGCACAAAGAGCAGAACCAGCAGAGAACGGAAAAGTTTTTACCCAGGTTCGGGCCACCGTGAGGTGTAAAACCCTACTCCTGCTTTGGTGTATTATATGTGGAGAGCTCAAGCACAAGGTGCGCTTTCTCCCGGTAAGATGCAAAGGGAAGCAGCTACGCATGCAAAGTGAGCTAGAATGTCTAAGGATCGATCCTTGTAAAGGTTGCCCTGGCCCTCCTTTTATAGCCTAAAGGGGTAACCACAGTGGCAAAACAGTCATTACAAGTTGATTAGATAGCAAACAGTGCTATCATACCTAACTCTGCCGGTTTAGGACAAAAACATTAAATGTGCCGTTAGGTGTCATGTGGAGGAGGAGCCCCGGCAAGGTTCCTGCACCGCTCGCCCAGCTACCTCATATTATCTTGACACGCCCCCTGGACGGGTGTCATTAAAGTTAAATCTCCTTCCAGCAGGCTGACATGTGCCCCAACAAATCTCACCAAACTGCCTGTGCGGTCAACACCCCACCGATTAGTGACTAGCTGTTCGGTGAGGTGGAGCGCTGATGAGCTAGCGAAGGCTTGCCGGCACAGAGCTTGCCGGGCCTTCATCTTGCCGGCTCGAATCTTGCCGGCGAGTAATGCCTCCATCTTCAGTACTAGTCAAGTACTTATTGATGCTTTGTCTTGATCTCTTCCTTAGTGTTTTCGCAATTAAGCCTTGAATCTTGATCTTGGTAATCCCCAGCAAGCCTGGGCATCAAGAAGGCTGCTACTATCTGATCATGTTGTGCTCATGGAAGAGGTTTAGTCAACGGGTCTGCCACATTCAGATCCGTATGTACTTTGCAAAGTTCTATGTCTCCCTCCATGATGTAATCATGGATGGAGTTGAAGCGGCGTTTGATGTGCTTGGTCATCTTGTGAAACCTGGGCTCCTTGGCAATGGCAATAGCTCCAGTGTTGTCACAAAAGATAGTCATTGGATCCGATGCACTAGGTATTACTCCTAGATCAGATATGAACTCCTTCATCCAGACTCCTTCTTTCGCTGCTTCCGAAGCAGCTATATACTCCGCTTCACATGTAGATCCCGCTACGATGCTTTGCTTGGAATTGCACCAACTGACTGCTCCACCATTCAATATAAATATGTATCCGATTTGAGACTTAGAGTCATCCGGATCTGTGTCGAAGCTAGCATCGACGTAACCCTTTACGACGAGCTCTTCGTCACCTCCATAAACGAGGAACATGTCCTTAGTCCTCTTCAGGTACTTAAGGATATTCTTGACCGCTGTCCAGTGATCTACTCCTGGATCACTTTGGCACCTCCCTGCCAAACTTATGTCATGGCACACATCAGGCCTGGTACACAGCATGGCATGCAATATAGAGCCTATGGCTGAGGCATATGGGATGACTTTCATCATTTCTCTTTCTTCTGCCGTGGTCGGGCTTTGAGTCTTACTCAACTTCACGCCTTCCAACACAGGCAAGAACCCTTTCTTCGACTAGTCCATTTTGAACTTCTTCAAAATCTTGTCAAGGTATGTGCTTTGTGAAAGTCCTATCAAGCGTCTCGATCTATCTCTATAGATCTTGATGCCCAATATGTAAGCATCTTCACCCAGGTCTTTCATTGAAAAACTCTTGTTCAAATAACCCTTTATGTTTTCCAGAAATTCTATATTATTTCCGATCAACAATATGTCATCCACATATAATATTAGAAATGCTACAGAGCTCCCACTCACTTTCTTGTAAATACAAGCTTCTCCGTAAGTTTGTATAAAACCAAAAGCTTTGATTACCTCATCAAAGCGTATATTCCAACTCCGAGCTGCTTGCACCAGTCCATAGATGGATCGCTGGAGCTTGCATACTTTGTTAGCATCCTTAGGATCGACAAAACCTTATGGTTGCATCATATACAACTCTTCCTTAAGAAACCCAATAAGGAACGTTGTTTTGATGTCCATCTGCCAGATTTCATAATCATAAAATGCAGCAATTGCTAACATAATTCTAACAGACTTAAGCATCGCTACGGGTGAGAAAGTCTCATTGTAGTCAACCCTTGAATTTGTCGGAAACCCTTTGCGACAAGTTGAGCTTTATGGACAGTAACATTACCATCAGCGTATGTCTTCTTCTTAAAGATCCATTTGTTTTCAATGGCTTGCCGATCATCGGGCAAGTCCACCAAAGTCCATACTTTGTTCTCATACATGGATCCTATCTCGGATTTCATGGCCTCTGTCGGGCCCGTGGAACCCAGGGTACCTCAGCCCGTCTGCCCGCGGCCCACAGCGCAACGCTTGGCGGTGGCCCAACATGTGGCCCACCAGCGGGCGCCTCAAGCAAGACCCCTCATGAGGCCTCGGCCTCCTGAGGACCCCACCCCAGGGAGCGGCGAGCAAGACGTAGCCACTTCACCGAGAGCCTCGCGAGGCCATCTCATGAGGCTGCCTCCCGAGGTTGCCTCCCGAGGCACCCTCCCGAAGATGTGCAAGACGAGTCCCATTCGGCTCAGTCACGCGGTCTCGTGCCCATCACGTGGGTGACGCGCACGGCGACGAATGGCGACAGAGGCCGCGCCAGCAGGTGCGGATGGAGAGGGTTTCCCCTTTTGTGCTAAGGGAGCAAGGCCAGCAGTCCGTTTCCCAAAGCAACCCCCAAAGGTTGCCTAATCGGTGAAAGGAGACCAAGACGGCGGACGCGCAGGGCGGAGATCACCACCGAGCCCAACGACGCGTCATGGATAAGCGCTTTGCATGCGAAGACCACGTTTTGTCAGGATAGACTGCGCCCCTGTCCCCCTTCAAAATTGCCGTTGTGTGGCAACCCTTCCCGCCAATGTTTTCGGGGGAAGAGGTCCGAGGCAGGTATAAAAGGAGGGCAGGGAGCTGCTGTAGAGAGGATCGGAGGAAGGGAGATCGATTCCACCTTGTACGCTTGTACTCACCAGAGCAATCCCAACCAAGCAGGAGTAGGGTTTTACACCGCAAGGTGGCCCGAACCTGGGTAAACCACCATGTCTCCGGCCCGCCCTCGCCAGCGCGCTCTCGCCATACCTTCGCCATAGTTTAGCTGGGGAAGGGGGCGAGGTGGTAGGAATGAGCTCACCCCAGTGTTTGAACCTTTGGGTCCCCAGAGCCCGACTTTCGACATTTGGCGCGCCAGGTAGGGGTGCGTTACTGTTCTTCCACTCCGCCCTCCACCTCACCAGCTTCATGGCCGACGCTCACCACGAGCGCGCTGAGTGCAGGGCGGGTCACGTTGCCCAGACGGAGCCAGTGGGCCAAGGCAACCGCCGCCTTGTCGAGGCCGCTGCTGCCACTGACCCTGCTGCCCACGAGCAGCAGGACTCCTCCCTGGACCCCTCCGTGCAGGCAGACGGCTGCACCGCCACGACCTCCTCCTCCCTCGCCCGCCAAACGCGCAGGCCTCGCTACACATGGCGCGTGAGCTGCTGCGCTACTGTCCAGCTGACACTGGCTACGACGCCTGGCTTGGACGCATCACCGAGCTCGTCAACGTCGCCGGGGACGCTCCGGTGGCTACCCACTCGCTCCGCCCTCCACCGTCTCGTGCTGGGGACGTAGCGCATGGTGCTCCCACACCTCCTCCTCTACGTGACGAACCCGTCGGGCACCAGTGCAACGCACGGGCGCGGGAGCTATCCCGCGGTGCGTCCTCTCTGGTCCGAGACGAGGCCAGGTGCCAGATCATCCGCCGAGCGCCGCCTGATGCGCGGGTGCTCCTCGAGCAGCAGCGCCGGTGCCAAGACCGGACCGTCCAGGAGGTCGCGGCGGCTGGGCGCCAGAACCGCGCCACCCTTGCCGGCGGTGTTCCCTCGAGCGTCTGCGCCAAGTGGTGTGGCCCATAAAGTTCAACCGGACCTGCCTCCATGCTACGACGGCACCCCCAACCCCGCGGAGTTCCTTCAGCTCTATGCGCTGAGCATCGAGGCGGCGAATGGTGACGACAAGGTCATGGCGAACTGGTTCCCCATGGCCCTCAAGGACGGCCTGCGCTCTTGGCTCATGAACCTCCCTGAGGCGTCCATCTCATCATGGGGCGAGCTCTGCGACCAGTTCGTCGCCAACTTCAAGGGCACGCACGACCGCTCCCTCACCATCAACGACCTGCGCCATGTGCGGCAACGCCCAGACGAGACCCTCCGCAAGTACATCCAGTGCTTCAGCCAGGTGTGCAACAAGATTACGCGTGCCTCAGACGTGGCCGTCATCTCCGCGTTCTCCACGGGCGTTGCGGACGTCAAGATGCACGAGAAGCTCGCCATCAACGACAAACTGGACTCGGTGCTTGAGCTGTTCGACCTCGCCGACAAGGGTGGCGTCGTAGCCAGTGTCAGCTTCTTTGTCCACAACGACCATGACCGTGATGAGCCCAAAAGAGACGACCGCCCTCTCTGCACCTACGACAACTCGTGCTCCCATAGCACCGAAGACTGCCAGGAGCTCAAGCTGCTCTGCGACGTGCGCCTGGGCCGCCGAGGCGACCGCAATGACCGCGGCGCCGGTCGCGGAGGTGGCCGCAGCGGCAACCGCTTGGACGGCCGCAGCGGCAATGGCAACTTCTGCAAAGGATGGCGCGACCAACCTCGTGAGGCCGCCTGGCATGACCAGCCTCGTGAGGCCGCCTGGCACGACCAGCCTCGTGAGGAAAACCCTCACGCCAACGCCGCTCTTCCACCGCTGCCGCCGCCACCCCGGAGGAATGACGTCAACCAGCCTGATGAGGGCACTGGGGCTACCAGAAGCCTCGCGCGGTCGCCTGCATCCTCGGCGGGGCTCAGGCTCCTGCATCCAACCGCCACTTCAAGCAGTTCTCTAGCGAGGTGAACGCCGCCCTCCCAAAGCCAGAAGCCGCGCAGCCCCTCAAGTGGTCGCAGTACGCCATCACCTTCGACTCCAAGGACCACCCCAAGTCCGTGGCCACCGCAGGCGCTCTCCCCATGTTGTGCACTCCCATCATCAGCAACGTTGCGGTAACCAAGACCCTCATCGACAGAGGCACTGGCCTTAACGTGCTCTCAGTTGAGACTTTCGAGTAGCTCCAGGTGCCCTATGAGCAGCTCATGCCGACGAGGCCCTTCTCGCGCGTCACCGATGGCTCGACGGTGCCTCTGGGGCAGGTGCGCCTCCCCGTCACCTTCGGCACCTGCAAGAACTACTGCACTGAGCTCATCGACTTCGATGTCACCCACATCGGCCTGCCCTACAATGTCATCCTAGGCTACCCCGCGCTCGCCAAGTTCATGGCTGTGTCTCATCACGCCTACAACGTCCTCAAGATGCCTGGCTGCAGTGGCATCATCACCGTCTCCTGCGACGAGAAGGACGCGATCTGCTCCCTTGAGCACACCTACAAGGCCGCCGCAACCGCCCATCAAGCAGACGAGGATGCGGTCGAGCCTCCTGAGGCCGCGCCCACGAAGAAGAAGCAACTGTTCTCTCAGGACCACGCCGAGACAAAGAAGGTGTCGGTTGACGGCAGCGGCTCAGGCCCTGCCTTCACCATCGGCGCCGGCCTTCCTCCTGCATAGGAAAGCGCGCTCGTCACCTTCCTTCGGGCAAATTCAGATGTTTTCGCCTGGAAAGCATCTGATTTGTCCGGTGTGCCGAGGGATTTGATCAAGCACCACTTAGCGGTATGCCCCAACACACGCCCCATCAAGCAAAAAGCGGGGCGCCAGGAGCCCGAGAAGCAAGAGTTCATAGTTCAAGAAGTTCACAAGCTGCAAGAAGCTGGAGTCGTCCGTGAGGTGCGCCATCCCGAATGGCTCGCCAACCCGGTCGTCGTCCCCCAGAAGGGCGGCAAGGAACGTATGTGCGTCGACTTCACGAGCCTTAACAAGTTCTGCCCTCAAGACCCCTTTCCGTTGCCGCGCATCGACCAGATTGTGGACTCCACTGCCAGATGCGAGCTGCTGTGCTTCCTAGATGCCTTTTCAGGCTACCACGAGATCAAGATGGTGGCAGAAGATGTGGAGAGGACGGCCTTCATCACCCCTTGTGGCATATACTGTTACGTCTGCATGCCCTTCGGCCTGAAGAGTGCCGGCGCCACCTTCCAGCGGCTGATGCACATCACGCTGGGGCCTCAGATGGGGTGGAACGTGGAGGCTTACGTCGATGACATCGTGGTCAAGTCTCACGAGGCCGGGTCCCTCATCAAGGATCTCGAGGTGATGTTCGCCAACCTACGCAAAGTCAACCTCAAGCTCAACCCCGATAAGTGCGTCTTTGGAGTCCCTTTCGGCAAGCTCCTCGGCTTCCTGGTCTCCCACCGTGGCATCAAAGCCAATCCAGAAAAGATCAAGGCCATCGAGAGAATGCGTGCTCCCCGGACCCTCAAGGAAATGCAGCGCTTGGCGGGATGCATGGCCTCCCTGGGGCGCTTCATCTCCAAGTTTGGCGAGCGGGCCTTGCCGTTCTTCAAGCTCATGAAGAGATCTGGCCCCTTCAAATGGACTCCTGAGGCAGACGCTACATTTGAAGACCTCAAGAGGTACCTCACGAGCCCGCCCATCATGGTTGCGCCGCGCTCCCGCGAGCCCTTGCTCCTATACTTGGCGGCTACCCCCCAGACGGCCAGCGCGGCGCTCGTAGTGCTGCGAGAGGAGCGCGTCTGCGCTAAGGAAAAGCCTTCCGAGCCTCATGAGCCTCCCGAGCCCTCCGAGCCTCCCGAGCCGTCTGAGCCTCGTGAGCCTCCAGCGCCCGCCGAGCCTCGCGAGCCACCTGAAGAACAAGCTACCACCACGACTACGCGCCTCGTCGAGCACCCCGTGTACTTCGTCAACACAGTGCTAAGGGACACGCGCGAGCGCTACCCCATGCAGTAGAAGCTCCTCCTCGCGCTCCTCGTCGCATACAGGAAGCTGCGCCACTACTTTCAAGGCCATCCCATCAAGGTCATCTCTTCTTACCCCTTGGAGCAGGTCCTGCGCAGCCCCAATGCTGCTGGCCGCATCGCCGAATGGAACATCGAGCTGTTGGCCTTCCAGCTGGAGTTCTGCACCACCAGAGTTATCAAAGGCACAACTCTAGCCGACTTCATGGCGGAGTGGACAGACCCGTACGAGGGGGAGTATCGTGAGGACAAATCGCTCCAGCCTGTGGACGAGGCGCCTGGTGGCTGGACCATGCACTTCGACGGCGCCTTCTCCCGGTAGGGCGCTGGGGCTGGGGTCATGCTCACTTCGCCAACAGGAGACAAGCTCTACTACACTGTCCAACTCTGCTTCAGGCACACCGACAAAGTTTCCAACAACATCGCGGAGTATGAGGGCCTCATCGCTGGCCTCAAGGCCGCTTTCGCTCTGGGCATCAAACGTCTCACCATTAAGGGTGACTCGCAGCTTCTCATCAACTTCTCCAACAAAAGCTACAAGCCCAAGGACGAGCACATGGCCGCCTACTTAGAAGAGGTACGTAAACTCGAGAAGCATTTCCTTGGATTGGAGCTGCAGCACGTTCCCCGCGGCGGCAACAAGGAGGCCGACGACATCGCCAAGCGAGCATCTCGCCGTGAGCCCCAGGGCCCTGGCATCTTTGAGGAAAGGCTCCTCAAGCCATCAGCTGCTCCGCCATCTGCGAGCACCACGCTGCTTCACGTGGAACTCCCACCCGCACCACCCATGAGCGCACCAGACTGCGGCCCAGCCTTAGGAGCCCGCCTGCTGCTGGCGCTCGAGCCCCAAGCAGACAGCTGGGCCACAGAATTCAAGGGCTATCTGCTCCGCGGCACACTCCCGGAGGAGGACTCGGAAGCAGAGCGTGTGGTCTGCCAGGCCACCGCTTACTGCTTATAGGACGGTGAGTTATACCGAATGCGCCCGAATGGTGTCTCCTTGTAGTGTATCTCTGAGGAGCAGGGGCGCGAGCTACTCGCCGACATATCCAGACTACGGCCACCACTCCTCATCACGCACCCTCGTCGACAAGGTGTTCCGCAGCGGCTTCTACTGGCCCACTCCGCTGCATGACGCCACAGCGCTGGTCCAAGCCTACGAGGCTTGTCAGTTCCACGCCAAGCAAATCCACCAGCCGGTGCAAGGCCTCCAGACGATTCCCCTCTCATGGCCTTTTGTAGTGTGGGGGCTGGATATCCTGGGGCCCTTCCCTCGCGCGACTGGCGGCTACCGCTACCTCTACATCGACATCGACAAGTTCACCAAGTGAGAAGAGGTCGAGCCTGTGCGCACCATCCCGGCGGGCTCTGCCGTCAAGTTCATCAAGGGCCTCGTGAGCCGCTTTGGCGTTCCCAACCGCATCATCACCGACAATGGCTCCCAGTTCACAAGCGGCCTCTTCAAGTCCTACTGCGCCAGCCTCGGCACGCAGATCTGCTACGCCTCAGTGGCGCACCCGTGAAGCAACGGCCAGGCCAAGCGTGCCAACGCTGAGGTCCTCAAGGGCCTCAAGACGCGAAGCTTCAAGAAAAAGCTTGAAGCCTGCGGTCTATGCTATGGTCCATCCGCACAACGGCAACCAAGCCTTCCGGCGAGACCCCTTTCTTCCTCATCTACGCAGCTGAGGCGGTCCTTCCGTCGGAGCTTAAGCATGGCTCTCCTCGAGTCCTTGCCTTCGATGAGGCGCGCCAGGACGGCTCGCGGGAGACCGACCTGCTGCTCCTTGAGGAGGGCTGCCGTCAGGCTACCCTTCGCGCCGCATGGTACCAGCAGGCCTTGCGTCGCTATCACAGCCGCAACATCCGCCCTCGCACTCTCGAGGTCGGTGACCTCGTCCTACGTAGGATCCTCTCCAGAGAGGGACTCCACAAGCTCTCACCCATGTGGGAAGGCCCTTTCAGGGTTGCTCTTGTCTCCAGGCCCGGCGCCGCCCGGCTGGAGACGGAGGACGGAGTTCCTGTGCCTAACGCCTGGAACATCCAACACCTTCGCAAGTTCTACCCATGACCCTCACGCGTACGAACGAAATGGGGCTGTACACGCCCCAGAGACTCTCACTGCGTTCTCCTGACGGGCATGCGAGAGCTCCCGCCCACGGCCAAGTGGAAGCTCCATGCTCCGTGCTGGCGGAACGATCGAGCCGCGATCATGCCCATGCCCAAGTGGAAGCCCCATGCTCCGCGCTGGCGGAACGATCGAGCCGTGATCATACCCACACCCCAATGGAAGCCCAATGCTCCGTGCTGGCAGAACAATCAATTGAGGGCGCCCCACGGGCTGCACCAACCTCTAGCTGACCCGTGTCAGACACGGTAGCCGTCTTTTCTCTTTTGGGTGTGTAACTGAGGGCGCCTCACGGGCTGCACCAACCTCAAGCTAACCCGTGCCGGACACGGCAGCCACATCTCTTTTTGGTTGTGTAATGGAATTAATTATCTTTTATCAGTAAAGCTTCAGTTTTCATACATGGTGTGCTTCATCATCTCTTGCCTCACGAGCCGTGCGCGCTCACGGCATCCCTCATGAGCCTCACGCGAGTGGGGGCTGGACACGGTGTCTGTGCTTGGATCAGTCCTAGCAGCGCTGAAAAACCTAAGCGACAAGGGCTCTGGCTTGCGGGCCTGCTCCCGCGCATGTCACCCCACCAAGGTCCTTGGTGTCTTATCTTCTCGTGTAAACCTCATGAGCGAGCCGGCGAGCGTACGCTGCTCCCCTGTGGTGGGACTTTCGGTATGCAGTTATCGAAGGAACAGGTCACCTGGAAGGCCTCATGAGGACCCCTCGCGAGGTGGCTCAGTGGCAGGGCGCCCCCTTTCTCGCGAGCCAACCTACGACGGTCATCTCAGATGGAGATCTCGCGAGCGGAAGCCCCGCAAGACACACCCCACAAGTGGCGGCCCACCAGATGCTACCCTCCGCAAAAGCTAAGTCTACTACCTTGCAAGCCACCCTCGCCTTCTCTCAAGCTTCCCCTTCTAGCAACCTCGCCCAGCGCTGGCGCTTCTCTTTCCATGAGCCGCTCGCACGTTAAAGGGGGGCTCCCTGAGCATCACGCATCGGGAGCCCTTACTACCTCCCAGTGCCCTCACCTCCTAGCCTTGTCCAAGCATCGCGACCTGACATACCAGCGATGGCTGTAGCCGCCCGGGGGCTGGGCCTTGATGACGTAGAGCACAAAAGGCAAGCAAAAAGAGAAAAACATGCCTCAAGGGGAAGCTTCACAAGGGCGCAAGTGTTCGTTACAACAAGACATAATGTGTCTAAGCAAGAGTCATTGTCTTCACACCCCCCGAGGCGACGATTAACTATGTGCAGGATAATAGGAAGGGGCCTAAGAGGATGCGTTGCCATCTCCACTGCTGTTGCCGTCGTCGTCTTTGCTTTCCTCGGCTCCGCCTGAGCTCTCGCTGCTGCCATGGGCAAACTGCGCGTGCAGCGTGTCCACGTGATCCTCCACCGCCGTCCCGAGGCCACCACGGAGCTCCTCCGGGACGGGAGCTATG
Organism: Elymus sibiricus; assembly: GCA_039707655.1. Classification (NCBI taxonomy): domain Eukaryota; kingdom Viridiplantae; phylum Streptophyta; class Magnoliopsida; order Poales; family Poaceae; genus Elymus; species Elymus sibiricus. Next base: position 208,305,454 of record CM077674.1, read on the forward strand.
ACCTTGTCAAAGTCGAAGTTGGGGTCGGCGTGGAGGAGGTGGTTGAAGATGCGCGTCGCCGCCTGGGTGAGGAGATCGCGGCACACCTCCTCGATGATTCCGCCCACCTTCTTGGTGCCTACCTCGAGCCGCTCCATGAGCTTGGTGAAGAATTCGTGGTAGCTGGCATCGTGGGCCTTGAGGGGGCTGCTGACGTCCTCCTTGCAAATGGAGCCCAAGGCACGGCGGGCCCGGAGCTCGAGGGTGCGGAACATCTTGGAGCGCTCGAGCTGCCGCCCCCGCGCTCGGGCCGCCTCATGCCTCGCCTGTTCCACGACGGTGGTAACACCCCCCACCTGCTGCAGAAGGGAGGCCAGCTCAGCCTCGGCGTTGGCCTGGGCCTTCAGCGCGGTCTCTCACCGGGTCTCTGCTTCAGTCAGCACCTCCTTAAGGCCCACGATCTCGTGCTGGAGCTCCTCGCGCCTCGCCTTGAAGCGGTCCTCCTACAGCTTCAGTTTCTTGCTGTGCTCCTCAGCAAGCGTCTTGCGGGCCTGCGCGACCCTCCTGTCAGTGTCCTCCTGAATCTTCTTCTCCTTGGCCGCCAGATTGGCGTTGGCCTTGTCCAGGCACTGGGCATAGGTGCTCTGAGCGGCGGCTACCTCACATTCCAGCACCTCCAGCCATTCGCGCTCCAGATCCTGCGCAGACGCCGTCCGGTGAGCTCCTGCTCGCGGATCTCAAGGTCTGCCTCGCGGGCCGCCAGTCCCTCTTCACGGGCCGAGAAGGCGTCTTTCCGCACTTGGAGCTGCCGTTCCAGCGCAGCGTTCTGATCCTGGAGCTCCTTCCCGCGGGCCTCCGCGGCCTCGCGCCGCCTGTCGTCTGCCTCGGCCTCTTGGAAAGCGTGCTCGCTGGCCTCCTTTGCCTCGGTGGTGGCCTTCTCGCCTCTCGCATGAGCGGCCTCATTCTGGCGCTGGCCCAGCTTGACGGTGACTTCAAGTTGGTGCCACCCTCGGGACAGACGGAGGCGCTCCTTGGCAAGGCGCGCCTCTACAGCCTGAAGCTCCGCCCCGAGCTGGCCTAGCGCGGCCATCGCAGTTTGCAAGACCCCGCGCCTGATCGTGGTGTGGCTGCTCACGAGTGCCAGGGCCCAGTCTGGGTCTAGCCCTTCATCGCACTCCGCTGTCGCGGCTCGCGAGGGCCCGGCGCCGCTCGCTAAGAGTGGAGGGCTCGCAGGGGCCTCCTCCTCGTCTCGCCGTGGCGGTGAGCCCCGCGGGCTTGGCACGCCCCTGGCGGGAGCTCCATGCCCCGGCAAGTCGCGCGGGCCTTCCGCGGCGCCTCCGCCACCCACGGTGTATCGCGGGAGAGCTGGCATCTCTGCCTCTACCATCACGACGTCCGCCCCTGCAGCGGGCGCCTTAGAGACCATGGAGCCGCCTCCTGAGGACGCCTCCCGAGGATCGCCCGTTTGGACCTCCGGAGCCATGTCCTCCTGCGGCTCAAGAGGGGCCACCTGCCCTTCTGCCCCCGCGAGCCCGGCGTCGGCGTCAAGACGGCCCACGTCTTCCTCTCGCTCCTCGACCCCAGCGACCGACGGTGCGGCCTCCAAGCCGGGGGCCCTCTTCTTCTTCTTCTTCATGATCGAAGAGGTCCTGCATAGAGCAAGGATTCAAGCACGCGCGGCACGCCAGATGTAAGGGAAGGGAAGGCGGAAGCTTACTCATCATTGGCGACCCATTTCCTCTTCTTCAGCGGCCGCGGCAGGGCGCTGCCGCCACCGCCCACGCGGGGCCCTTCCTCGCGATCGGTTCCCGGTGCAGGGCCTGGGGGTGCAGTGGCCCGGGCTTCAGCACTGGCCTCCTCCGCGAGGGGACCACGGGATTCGCCCTCGGTGCCGCCCCTGGAGGTTCGCGGCTCCGTGGCCCTCCACACGGGGGCTCCTCACGCTCCCCGTCCTAGCGAGCGCGCCGGGCGCGGCCCCAGGTGGGGTGACGTCATCGTTGTCCCCGAGCCCGCGGGCGAATTGGCTGCGAGGCCGCCCGGATGGGCCGCCGCTGTCCTCTGCGACGGCCGCTGTGGCCCCGGTGTAGCCATGGTCCCCCGAATCAGGAACCACCAACAAAGGGATGTCCCGGGGCCCCTGGAGGCCCTCTGGCAGCGGCCCCCACTGGTCGAAGCGTGGCATCGCGCCGGCCAGCGCTACCTTGTTCTTGTAGCGGTACAGGGGCAGCCCGTCCCCGGGTGGCTCGTCTGCCTCCTGGCCGGTCAGGGTGTGGAACACGTCGTTCAGCACCTCCGGCAGGAGGCTATCCTTGCTCAGCCGCATCGGATCTTCCGGGCCGGTGAAGGCCCACATCGGACGGGAGTGTTGCTAAAGGGGAGCGATGCGCCGGCGAAGGAACTCCCTCACGACTGTGATATCTGTCACCTTCGCGGCCCTCAGCTCGGCTAACCTCCTCCACACCCGCGCCAGCCTTGGGTCGGCAAGCCTCTCATGCCCCCATCCGGAGCTTCTCGCCGCCGGAGCCCGTGGCAGATGCAGCAGGGGCTGAATTGAGCCATATCCACATACACCCATTGCTGCGTGAAGCCCTCTACCTCCTTGGTGAGCCGCATGTCGATACCATCACCGGCCGTCTCTTCCACAACGCGGAACGAGGCACACCCGGAGCATTGGTCCGCCGCCGACAGCCTCAGGCTGAAGAAGTGGCAAAAGAGCGCCACTGAGGGCACCACACCCAAGAAGGCCTCGCATAAAAAGGCAATGCAGAGAGGAGGAGAACGGAGTTTGGTTCGAGATGCAGCGCGTGGACCTGGTAGTGCGAAAGAATTGCGTTGAAGAAGTCGGAAAATGGCGGCAGCAAGCCGGCGAAGAGCGCATGAAGGTAGAGGACGGCGGTGGTAGCATCGAGGTCGGCGCACGGGCGCGATGCCGGCCAGATTCGAGTGGCCCCCCACTCATTGGAGGCGGCTGCGGTCATCGGGAGCACCTTGCTAAGCCCCTCGGTGTTGACGATTGTGGGCCTTCCGAGAGCAGGCTCTGGCACCACCTCCACGACCACCGCCTCCATCGCCTTTCCCTTCCTGCCTGGGGGCACCATGGCGGAGAAGCCAAGATCTGGGACGGCGAAGCTTCGGGAGAGGAAGGGGGAGCTATGCGCGAGAAGGAAGACGCGGGGAGGCAGAATGCGCGAAGGAAGGCAATGATGTCCTCGCACCGTACGCGGGCAGGCTTTATGTCAGCGCGGGCAGTTACCAAGGCGTCGAGGGAGAAGTGGGGGCGTCCCCCGTCACATCATGCGCCACGCACCGCGCCTGGCCCACAGGCGGTTAGGGCCCGCGTCGTTTCACCCCCGAATGTGGGAACGTGCGCGCCGCGGGCCCGAGGGCTACTGTCGGGCCCGTGGAACCCAGGGTACCTCGGCCTGTCTACCCGCGGCCCACAGTGCAATGCTTGGCGGTGGCCCAACAGGTGGCCCACCAGCGGGTGCCTCAAGCAAGACCCCTCATGAGGCCCCGGCTTCCTGAGGACCCCTCCGCAGGAAGCGGTGAGCAAGACGTAGCCACTTCACCGAGAGCCTCACGAGGCCATCTCGCGAGGCTGGCTCCCGAGGTTGCCTCCCGAGGCACCCTCCTGAAGATGTTCAAGACGAGTCCCGTTCGGCTCGGTCGCGCGGTCTCGTGCCCATCACGTGGGTGACGCGCGCGGCGACGAATGGCGGCAGAGGCCGCGCCAGCAGGCGCGGATGGAGAGGATTTCCCCTTTTGTGCTAAGGGAGCAAGGCCAGTGGTCCATTTCCCAAAGCAACCCCCAAAGGTTGCCTGATCGGTGAAAGGAAACCAAGACGGCGGACGCGTAGGGCGGAGGTCACCACTGAGCCCACCGGTGCGTCATGGATAAGCGCTTTGCAGGCGAAGACCACCTTTTGCATGGATAGACTGCGCCCCTGCCCCCCTTCAAAATTGCCGTTGTGTGGCAACCCTTCCCGCCAATGTTTTCAGGGGAAGAGGACCGCGGCAGGTATAAAAGGAGGGTAGGGTGCCGCTGTAGAGAGGATCGGAGGAAGGGAGATCGATTCCACCTTGTACGCTTGTACTCACCAGAGCAATCCCAACCAAGCAGGAGTAGGGCTTTAGACCGCAAGGTGGCCCGAACCTAGGTAAACCACCATGTCTCCGGCCCGCCCTCGCCAGTGCGCTCTTGCCATAGCTTCGCCGTAGTTTAGCTGGGGAAGGGGGCAAGGTGGTAGGAATGAGCTCACCCTAGTGTTCGAACCTTTGGGTCCCCGGAGCCCGACTTCCGACAGCCTCAAGCCATTTGTCGGAATCCGGGCTTATCATTGCTTCTTCATAGTTCATAGGTTCGCTGTTGTCTAACAACATGACTTCTAGGACAGGATTACCATACCACTCTGGTGCGGAACTTACCCTGGTCGACCTACAAAGTTCAGTAGTAACTTGATCCGAAGTTTCATGATCATCATCATTAGCTTCCTCTCCAGATGGTGTAGGCATCATGGGAACTTCTTTCTGTGATGTGCTACCTTCCAATTCGAGAGAAGGTACAATTACCTCATCAAGTTCTACTTTCCTCCCACTCACTTCTTTCAAGAGAAACTCCTTCTCTAGAAAGGACCCTTTCTTGGCAACAAAGATTTTTCCCTCGGATCTGTGATAGAATGTATACCCAATGGTTTCTTTAGGGTATCCTATGAAGATGCACTTTTCCGCTTTGGGTTCGAGCTTATCAGACTGAAGCCTTTTGACATAAGCGTTGCATCCCCAAACTTTAAGAAATGACATCTTAGGTTTCTTGCCAAACCATAACTCATACGGTGTCGTCTCAACGGATTTAGACGGTGCCCTGTTTAAAGTGAATGCGGCTGTCTCTAATGCATAACCCCAAAACGATAGTAGCAAATTGGTAAGAGACATCATAGAACGCACCATATCCAATAGAGTATGATTACGACGTTCGGACACACCATTACTTTGTGGTGTTCCAGGTGGCGTGAGCTGTGAAACAATTCCACATTGTCTTAAATGCATACCAAACTCATAACTCAAATATTCACCTCCATGATCAGATCGTAGAAATTTAATTTTCTTATTACGATGTTTGTCTACTTCACTCTGAAACTCCTTGAACTTTTCAAATGTTTCAGACTTGTGTTTCATGAAGTAAATATACCCATATCTACTCAAATCATCTGTGAAGGTAAGAAAGTAACGATATCCACCGCGTGCTTCAACACTCATCGGACCGCATACATCGGTATGTATTATTTCCAACAAGTTACTTGCCCGCTCCATTATTCTGGAAAACGGGGTTTTAGTCATCTTGCCCATGAGGCATGGTTCACATCTATCAAATGATTCGTAATCAAGATATTCCAAAAATCCATCAGCATGGAATTTCTTCATGTGCTTTACACCAATATGATCTAAGAGGCAGTGCCACAAGTATGTAGTACTATCATCATTAACTTTGCATCTTTTGGCTTCAATATTATGAACATGTGTATCACTACGATCAAGATTCAACAAGAATAAACCATTCACCAAGGGTGCATGACCATAAAAGATATTATTCATATAAATAGAACAACCATTATTCTCTGACTTAAATGAATAATCGTCTCGCAATAAACAAGATCCAGATATAGTGTTCCTACTTCACTTTTGAAATGTGTGTCCGTCCCTTATAGAGACATAAGAGGTTTGTATTTCTATGTGTGGTCTGGTCAGCATGGTTGGGGGATGAACTTTGTATACGCAGGGGTTTGTAGGGAGACACTATTGGAGTAGAATCTGCAATGCATTCCAAAGATAATCTGACTACCTTTTATGTTTTCATGAATCTCAGATACTGAACATCATCATAATGATTATGAGCTTGGGCGCATGAGAAGAATAAAGCAGAACAATGACATGGCTATCAAACTTGGCCTTAAGGGACTAAGATCTAGTCTGGATGCAATAGAATGCGCACGCTCTCCACCTACAGATTCGTGTTCAGAATATGATCCTAACAATGATTCTGAGCTAGAGGGAGACCTAAGTCAATGTAGCTCCCTAGTGGAGGAGTCAGAGGCATATGCCCTATCTTATTCACCCATCAAGGTGCTTGCTCTAACTTGGCAATGTTATATTGGTCGCACATATCTTGCAAATGATGATTTGCATTGCTTCTACTTTGTTACACCGCCATTTGCTTAGTTTACACATCATATATGTGAATATGCCATGCCTATCCATTTTCAGTACATATTCCATCTGTCATCATACCATATTTCTCCATTGAAATGTTGTTCTTGTGTATCAGATGTTCAAAAGGAAGAGGGCGATTGCTGATCACGATGGAGCACAAACAAAGTATTTGGAAAAGGTAGTGACACCTGATAAATCAAATAGCCCATTAGGTGTAGTGGCAATATCACCAGACCCACAAAACACAGCCCCAACTCTAGCAGACTCTACCCCTACCCCACTAGCCATCTCAGATGCCCCAACTCAGCAGACCCCATATGCAGCAAAAAGTATGACAATTCCAGTTGACATAGCACTAGCTCTACGACGCAAAACCCCCATTCCAGCAAAGAGTACACCAACTCCAGTTGCCAATTCCCTTTTCGAACTGGAGAGAGCCCCAATTGCAGCAAATAGGACCCCTGTTCCACTTCTTCCTAGTTTAGAATATGAAGCTTTTATTGTTGTCAGGAACTTTGTGCGCATCTTTCCTTCATGGAAAGATTATACTACAGACAAACAACGATTTCCAATCTTCCTCCGCAACTTACGTGTAAGTAATGTACTAATGTTATTCATGGTAATTAGTGCCTATGTTTCTGCTGACAGAACTCAAGAGACTTCATTCATTTAAATAGGCGACGACCAAACTGGATAGTCAAGACGAGCAAAGCTTGATTGCGCTTTTCAAGCACGCTTTGAGGAAGTATCGTTGCTACCTGAGGCAAGCACATTTCGATGGCAAGCCTCTAAACAAAATTTCTGTAAAGTCTCTGGTGCTTCATTTACTAGACAGTGACTGGAATAAGCTTGTTACATACTGGTCTCGTCTACAGCGTAAGGTACTGTCTATGATTACATCACAATTTGAACTACATTTCTGCATGTGCCTTACCATCTCACTTGTATGAAAACTGTTTGCAGGAGAATATCTATCCTCAAGGGACAACAGGATCTCGCAACTATACTGCACACTGCATTGCTCTTGTGAGTACCTCTTGCCCTGTATCACCATACTTACTTTCATAGCTGGTTGATTATGTAGCATCACTGCACATGTTAGCCTCCTTATCCTCCATTTGGTTGACATTATAAGATCTGTATTGACTCTTACATAAATTTAGAATCAACCCAATGCTTCTGAAGAAGTTTAGCTCTGAAGTCCTCTTGTAAGGCCGAACGTCTTGTATCACTGTACTTACATTAACAGCTACTCCATCCGTCCCATAATATAAGAGCATTTTGTACACTACACTAGTGTACAAAACACTTATATTATGGGATGAAGTGAGTAGTTCCTTGTGTTGCATTACTCTTCAACTTGTCTCCCTCACCCACCATTTCCTAAAAATTATCAGATCTATACTTAATCTTACCAAAAAGTTGAATACACAGACAATGCCAGTGCAGAAATGTAACCCATTGCTCTTGTCAGTACATTTTGTCCTGTAACGCTGTACTTACATGGATAGGTAGTTGATTATGTAGCATCACTGTGCATCTTATCTTCATTATCCTCTATCCCTTCCAGTATTATCATATCAATAATTACTCTCTACAAAATGTAGAGTACATGCAATGCTTATGAAGAAGTTTCTGTTATGAAATTCTTGAGTTATCCCTCCCTTGACATGGAGAAGGGCATTATAGAGCCGATGTTAACTGTTAATGTAAGTCTGTCCTTCTAAAGCCTTTCTCCTTAACTGCTATTTAATTTGCTCATACTCCCTATCGTCAACTGTTGTTTAGTTTGTTGTTTCTATCAAAAAGCATGTTTGCAACAACTGCAAGTTTCAAGTTTTAGTCATGAAACCAAATTCCTTATTCATACCATGCACATTATTCAATACAGATCCATTGATTTTATTTAGCCCTGCATGTATGCTTGTGTTGTTGATCTGTAATCCAGTGTGTGGTGAAGCTACGCACATTTGCACCTTCTCATTTCCTGATCTGGCTGATGATATGAACATGTCATGCACATTAACGAAAAGAGATACAATGATTTTCTTTTGCCCTGCATCTATGCTTGTGTTGTTAATCTGTAATCCAGTACTGTGGTGTAGCTCACCGCATTATGAACAATGCCAAATTATGCTCTTGACTGTCGGGCCCGTGGAACCCAGGGTATCTCGGCCTGTCTGCCTGCGGCCCAGAATGCAGTGCCTGGCGGTGGCCCAATAGGTGGCCCACCAGCGGGCACCTCGAGCAAGACCCCTCATGAGGCCCTGGCCTCCTGAGGACCCCTCCTCCAGAGCAGGCAAGCAAGACTCAGCCACAACTTCACCGAGAGCCTCGCGAGGCCCTCTCGCGAGGCGGCCTCCCGAGGCAGCCTCCCGAAGGTATGCAAGGCGAGTGCTGTTCGGCTCGGTCGCGCGGTCTCATGCCCACCTCGTGGGTGATGCGCGCGGCGACAAATGGTGACAGAGGCCGCGCTAGCAGGCGCGGATGGAGAGGATTTCCCCTTTTGTGCTAAGGGAGCAAGGCCAACAGTCCGTTTCCCAAAGCAACCCTCAAAGGTTACCTGATCGGTGAAAGAAGACCAAGATGATGGACGCGTAGGGCGGAGGTCACCACCGAGCCCACCGGCGCGTCATGGATAATCGCTTTGCAGACGAAGACCACCTTTTGTTAGGATAGACTGCGCCCCTGTCCCCCTTCAAACTTGCCATTGTGTGGCAACCCTTCCTGCCAATATTTTCGGGGGAAGAGGACCAAGGCAGATATAAAAGGAGGGCAGGGTGCCACTGTAGAGGGGATCGATCGACTCTTCCGCCCCAAACCTTGTACTCTCGCACTAGAGCAATCACAACCAAGCAGGAGTAGGGTTTTACACCGCAAGGTGGCCCGAACCTGGGTAAACCGCTGTGTCTCCGGCTCGCTACCGCTAGCGCGCTCTCGCCGTAGCTTCGCCGTAGTTGTGCTTTGGTAGGGGACGAGGCGGTAGGAACGAGCTCACCCCAGTGTTCGAACCTTTGGGTCCCCGGAGCCCGACTTCCGACATTTGGCGCGCCAGGTAGGGGTGCGCTACTGTTCTTCCTCTCCGTCCTCCACTCCACCAGCTTAATGGCCGATGCTCGCCACGAACGCGCTGAGCGCAGGGAGGGTCGCGTGGCCCAGACGGAGCCGGTGGGCCGCGGCAACCGCCGCCGCCAAGTCGAGGCCGCTGCCGCCACCGACCCTGCCACTCGGGAGCAGCAGGACTCCTCCCTGCACCCTTCCATGTGGGCAGACGGCCGCACCGCCACGGCTTCCTCCTCCCTTGCCCATCGTGGGCCGCCGAATGCGCAGGCCGCGCTGCTCATGGCGCGTGAGCTGCTCCGCTACCGTCCAGCTGACACCGGCTACGACGCCTGTCTTGGTCGCATCACCGAGCTCGTCAACGCCATCGGGGACACTCCGACGCCTTCCCACTCGCACCGCCCTCTACTGTCTCGTGCTGGGGACGTAGCGCATGGTGCTCCCCTGCCACCTCCTCTGCGCGACGAGCTCGCCGGGCACCAGCGCAACACGTGGGCGCGTGAGCCATCTCGCGTTGCGTCCTCGCCGTGCGCCGCCTGATGCGCGTGTGCTCCTTGAGCAGCAGCGCCGGCGCCAGGACCGGGCCGTCCAGGAGGTCGCGGCGGCTAGGTGCCAGAACCGCACCGCCCTCGCCGGCGGTGTTCCCTCGAGCGGCGTGGGTTCCCGCGCCTTCACTCGCGAGCTGCGTCAGGTGGTGTGGCCCGCCAAGTTCAAGCCGGACCTGACTCCACGCTACGACGGCGCCCCCAACCCCGCAGAGTTCCTTCAGCTCTATGCGATGAGCGTCGAGGTGGCGACCGGCGAAGAACTGGTTCCCCATGGCCCTGAAGGACGGCCCACGCTCTTGGCTCATGAATCTCCCTGAGGCATCAATCTCATCATGGGGCGAGCTCTGCAACCAGTTCGTCACCAACTTCAAGGGCACGCAGGACCGCTCCCACACGATCAACGACCTGCGGCATGTGCGGCAGCACCCGAATGAGACCCTCCGCAAGTACATTCAGCGCTTTAGCCAAGTGCGCAACAAGATCCCGCGTGCCTCCGATGCGGCCGTCATCTCTGCGTTCTCCACCAGCGTCGCAGATGTCAAGATGCGCGAGAAGCTCACCATCAATGACGAGTTGGACTCGGTGCTGGAACTGTTCGACCACGCCGACAAGTGCGCCAAGGCTAAAGAAGATCGCCTCTTCATCCACAACGACCCCGATGCGGCGCCCGACGCCGCCAAGGCCAAGAGCAAGGACGTCAAGCGCAAGGGCCCTGCCATGCTTGCGGCAGAGCCCAAGCAGAAGCGCGGCCGTGACCACGACAAGCCCAGGAAGGACGGTCGGCCGCTCTGTGTCTACCACAACATGCACTCCCATAGCACCGAAGACTGCCAGGAGCTCAAGCTACTCCGCGACGAGCTCCTGGGCCACCGAGGCGAACACAACGACCGCGGCGCCGGCTGCGGAGGTGGCCGCAGCGGCAACCGCTGGGATAGCCGCAACGGCAACGGCAACTTCTGCCAAGGCTGGCGCGACCAGCCTCGTGAGGCAAACCCTCAGGCCAACGCCGCTCTTCCGCCGCTGCCGCCGCCACCCCGGAGAAACAATGTCAACCAGCCTGACGAGGGCGATGGGGGCTACCAGGAGCCTCGCGCGGTCGCCTGCATCCTCGACAGAGCTCAGGCTCCCGCGTCCAATCGCCACTTCAAGCAGTTCTCTCACGAGGTGAACGCCGCCCTCCCGAAGCATGAGGACGCTCGGCCCCTCAAGTGGTCGCAGTACGCCATCACCTTCGACTCCAAGGACCACCCCAAGTCCATGGCCACCGCAGACATGCTCCCCATGCCGTGCACTCCTGCCATCAGCAACGTCGCGGTCACCAAGACCCTCATTGATGGAGGCGCGGGCCTTAACGTGCTCTCCATCAAGACCTTCGAGTAGCTCCAGGTGCCTTACGAGCAGCTCATGCCGACGAGGCCCTTCTCGGCTGTGACCGATGGCTCCACATTGCCTCTGGGGCAGGTGCGCCTCCCTATCACATTCGGCACCCGCAAGAACTATCACACTGAGCTCATCGACTTCGACGTCGCCCACCTCGGCCTGCCCTACAACACCATCTTGGGCTACCCCGCGCTCGCCAAGTTCATGGCGGTGTCTCATCATGCCTACAACATCTTCAAGATACCTGGCTGCAGCGGCATCATCACCATCTCCTGCGACGAGATGGACGCAATCTGCTCCCTTGAGCACGCCTACAAGGCTGCTGCTACCGCCCATCCAGCCGACGAGGACGCGGCCGAGCCTCCTGAGGCCGCGCCCATGAAGAAGAAGCAGTTGTTCTCTCAGGACGGCGCCGAGACGAAGAAGGTGTCGGTGGACGGCAGCGGCTCAGGCCCTGCCTTCACCATCGGCACCTGCCTTTCTCCTGCATAGGAAGGCGCGCTCGTCGCCTTCCTTCGGGCAAACTCGAATGTTTTCGCCTGGAAGGCATCTAATTTGTCCGGTGTACCGAGGGAGGTGATTGAGCACCACTTAGCGGTGTGCCCCAATGCACGCCCTGTCAAGCAAAAAGCACGGCGTCAGGTGCCTGAGAAGCAAGAGTTCATTGTTCAAGAAGTGCACAAGCTGCAAGAAGCTGGAGTCGTCCGTGAGGTGCGCCATCTGAATGGCTCGCCAACCCAGTCGTCGTCCCCAAGAAGGGCGGCAAGGAACGTATGTGCGTCGACTTCACGAGCCTCAATAAGGCCTACCCTCAGGACCCCTTTTCACTGCCGCGCATCGACCATATTGTGGACTCCACCACCGGATGGGAGCTGCTCTACTTTCTAGATGCCTTTTCAGGCTACCACCAGATTAAGATGGCGGCAAAAGATGTGGAGAGGACGGCCTTCATCACCCCTTGTGGCATATACTGCTACACCCGCATGCCCTTCGGCTTGAGGAACGCTAGTGCCACCTTCCAGAGGCTGGCGCGCCTCGCGCCGGGGCCTCAGACGGGGAGGGGCGCGGAGTTCCCGGGATGCCCCCGGTGCGTCGCCTCCTCAGACCTCTCCCCCACCGAATCTTGCGGGCCCCCCAGGCCCCAGGAGCCCCTCGGCCCCTGAGGAGCGAGCTTCCACGGCACGCCTCGCCAGGCGACCTGCGCGCTTCTCCAGCACGATTCTACCAGGTGCGTTCAAGCGTTACCTCGCGCGGCCCAGGTTCCTCCTCACCGCGCTCTCCACGCCATCGCTTCCGGGATCCTCTTACCAAGGTGATTTTGTTTTACTCAATTGAGGGTGCCCCACGGGCTGCACCAACCTGATGCTGACCCATGCCGGACACGGCAGCCCCCCTTTGTCTCTTTTTGATGTGTAATTGAGGGCGCCCCATGGGCTGCACCAACCTCAAGCTGACCCGTGCCGGACACGATAGCCGCATCTCTTTTTCGTTGTGTAATGAATCTTATTATTATGCCCCAGTAAGTTCAGGTTGACTGCATAATTGTGTATTTGGTACGATGCCATCTCGAGAGCATCGCGCGCTCGCGATCTACCTCCTGACCGTTCCCTGAGCGGGGGCTAGGCACGGCGCCTGTGCTCGGGTCCATCCCTGCAGCGCCGATAAACCCAAGTGACTGAGCTCTGGCTCGCGGGCCTGCTCCCGTGCACGTCACCTCGCCAAGGTCCTTGGTGACTTATCTCCTCATGTAACAGCCACGAGCAAGCTAGCAAGCACGCGCCGCTCCCCTATTGTGAGGCTTGTCGACATGCAGTTGTCTCAGGAGCATGCCACTCGGAAGCCTCGCGGGCGGCGTCTCGCGGGCCGGCCTGCGGCGGTCGCCTAATCAGAAGGCCACGCGATCAGAAAACTTCGAGGGCCAAGCCTCGTGAGGCACGCCTCATGAGCCGCGTGCGCCCCTCGTGAGTCGTGGCTCGCCCGACACCACTCTCCGCAAAAGCTAAGTCTAGCCACCTCGCGAGACGCCCTCACCATCTCTCAAGCACCTTCTTCTTGCAATCTTGTTGAGCGCCCATGTTTTCTCCTTCACACGAGCCGCTTGCACGCCAAAAGGGGGCAATCTAAGCATCGCGCCTCAGGGGTCCTTACCGCCTCAGTGCCCTACACCTCCTGGCCTTGTTCAGGCAACGCGACCGGACATACCAGCGATGGCTGTAGCCCACCCGGGTGCTGGGTCCTGACGACGTAGAGCACCATGGCAAACAAGAAGAGATAAATGAGGCCTCATGAGAGCGCGTCATGAGGAAATATGCGTTACGATAAATTATACAATACTTAAGCACGGACGCCGCCTGCGCCTAGTCGGAGTCTTCGTCATCACTCTTGATGCGCGGAGAGCCTTCGCCGCTCTCGCCCCCGCTGCTGGAGCCCCCGCTGCTGCTGTTGCCGCTCTCATCGGAGGACTCGGAGCCGCTGTTATCCTCGCTCTCCGCGCAGCACCCAAGGCAGATTCCGGAGGCCCCGATGATCTTCATGATGAGTGTGGCGGCCCCGTCATACATGAATTGGAGGAGATGCCCCCGCTTCAGGCCGCGGGCGAGGGCGAAGGACTTCAACCCCTGCTTCAAGAACATGAAGCCGCAAGGGGCGAACTCCGTCGCCACCCAGGAGGGCCCGTTGTAGCAGCCATCCACCTGCACCCACAGCCCCAGGGGCTCCTTGCCCTCCATCGCCTTCGTGAAGGAGTCGGGGAGTCAGAGCCAGCTGCAAGGCCGGCGATGCATCCCTACGATGAACTCGTACGTCGCATCTGCCGAATGGAACCCCGCTTGGGGAGGGCGCGCGGCTGTTCCGCCACGCCTGCCTCGGCCACATGCGCCGCGCCCTCCACGGCCGCGGCCACCGGCCCTCCCTCGAGCGCTTGGCCCAGCTTCGACAACCGCCGAGGGGCGGCCTCGGTCCCGGGGGGACCCTGGAGACAGCAGGAGAAGCGCGTGCTTGCCCTCTGCCTCTCGCCATCACATCAGTGGCTCTGGAAGAAAAGGAAGGAAAGGGAGAAAGGAGCAAAGAGAAGAAGAAGATGGGCGAAGGACCTCGGCTCTTCGCTTCCCCCTCTTTATAATCGATCGTGGTGCTCTCCCGGTCGCTCTGCCTTCTTCGGCGCCAGGAATCGGAGCAGTGGCAGGAAGGCAATGATGGTCTCGTGCCATGCGCGGGCAGGCTTTATGTCAGCCCAGGCGGTTACCGAGGCGTCATGGGAGAAGTGGGGGTGCCCCCTATCACATCATGCGCCACACATCGTGCCTGGCCCGCAGGCGGTTAGGGCCCGCGTCGTTTCACCCTTGAATAGGCGGGAACGTGCGCGCCACGGGCCCGAGGGCTACTGTCGGGCCCGTGGAACCTAGGGTATCTCGGCACGTTTGCCTGTGGTGGACCAATAGGTGGCTGTCACGCCCAATATGCGATCATGTTCTCGAGGAACTCGGAGGCCCCACCAAGAGTAGAAATGCATATTGGAGATGCTTGCAAGGTGGATATCATTACATCGTACCACATACATAATAGATGGGGAAACATAAATACATACAATCATCAAATGAATACATCAATACATAACAAACATCATACAGAAGGGTAGCATCCGACTACGGATGGAATCAAACGAAAAGAAGAACGACATCCACCCTGCTAGCCCAGGCTGCCGACCAGGAACCTATCCCCAGATCGACGAAGAAGAAGAAGCAGAAGAAGAACTCCAAAAGCGAACGAACATCGCTCTCACGTCAGATCATCGCATTACCTGTACCTGCATCTGTTATTGTAGTAATCTGTGAGCCACGAGGACTCAGCAATCCCATAACCATGGGTAGCAAGACTATCAAAGCTTAAATGGGTATGGAAGGGTAAGGTGGTGAGGTTGCAGCAAGCACTAAGCATTGTATGGTGGCTAACTTACGAGTACAAGAATAAGAAGAGTAAACTACGCATAACGGTCGCAATCTAATAATGATCAAGAAGTGATCTTGAACACCTACTTATGAGTCAAACATAGCCCCATCGTGTTCTCTTCTCGAACTTCCTCAAAAAGAGACGGTCATGGTTACGCACACGGTTGGTGTATTTTAATTAGGATTTAGTGTCGAGTTCTCTACAACCGGAGGTTATAAATATCCAAGCGCCACATAACCGCGGGCACGGCTTCGCATAAGATTTAACCCTGCAGGGGTGTTCCAACCTGGCCCATCATAAGCCTACACAAGCTGCGGTGGAAATACCTCAACCTCGAGATAGCCCAAAGTATCATCGGAATCCCGGTGCACAAGACATTTCGACAATGGTAACACAATTCCAGCAAGACCTCCCGGCGTGCCGACACCCTGATAGTAGCCGCGCGTATCTCTTCTCAGGCCACGACCGGATGGGACATCCTACGAGTAAAACCAGATCCTCGAGTTTCCCCGTGGTGGCCCCGCAGTCTACCCGTTTCGGACCAACACCATCGGCACTAGCCCACCTGTATTATGTGGAATTAAAAAAATCCTCGGGTTCATGACGCCCTATGCCAATTAACTATTTAATTCAGTATTATTATGTTGGCAAATGTTAAAACCAATGTTGGGCCTTGCTGGAACCGGTTATTCAAAGCGAACTGTCAAGAGGGTCTCATTCCCCTAAGCATGTTAGGAACGCTAAATATGGATCATAACACCAGCATTACGGAAACTAGGGCAGCTTGAGTGGAACAAAACACTCGGCAAAAGGCCGAGCCTTCCACCCAATACCAAGTATATATATGCATTAATTAAATAAGAGATATTGTGATATCCCAACATATCCAGGTCCCAACATGGAACAACCTGCAACTGCTCCTGCAACTAGCAACACTATAAGAAAAGGGGCTGAGCAAAGCGGTAACATAGCCAAACAACGATTTGCTGGGTAAGGGTGGTTAGAGGCTGTATCATGGCATATGGGAGGCTGACATATGTGTGGTAGGAAGCGCGACATAGCGGTAGCAACGAGACAACTAGCAAGCAAAGATAGTAAAGATATCCAAGGTCATGATCATCTTGCCTGAAATCCCGCTCGGAAGAAGATCGAGTCCATGAAGAAGACGAACACGCGTAGTCGAACGAATCCTCACAATCACAACGAAACCGGAACTATCGAGAATAGGCACAACCGGAAAGAAGCAAAAAACATGGTAAACACACAAGCATAAACATGGCATGATGCACAACCAAATATGATGCATGACAAGATTAAATGTTGTTAAACATGGCAAGAAATGAAGCATAAACAATCCATACAACTAGGCAAGTTTAAATGAGGCCGAAATCACAAACAACAATTCCGGAAGGTCCCCATATGCAAATTTCGAAATTGGTACTGATCTGAATTAAACACAATGTTAAAGTTGTTAAACAGCAAGTTAAGATGCACCATGATGATCTACACGTTTTTCTAGTCAAGTTACATATGTAGAACATTTAATTCGGAGCTACGGTCTAGAAGATACGAGCTAAACAAGTTTAACATGGCAATGATGCAAAATGCATGCAAACATCAACCACACACGCTCAAATCAAGGATGCAACATGACAATATGGAGCTACACACACTTCTAAGCAAGTTTCATATAGAACATGATTAAAACGGAGCAACGGTTCAACAATTACAAGCAACACAAGTTATAATAGCAATCTGCCCCAAAACAGCAACATAGCACTTTGCCAACATCAAAACAGCAAGCTATAGTAACATGATGGGCACAAACTTGATATGCACTTGAAATAGACATGATATACTCCAATTTATCTTAAAGGTTCTGGTTCATAGGCATCAAGGTTAACTCAATATGATCCATGCAAAATGCAATGTTTTGCTAAACAGGGCATATACATGAGCAGAGTTAATAGGATGGCAACTTGAGAGCAAGAAAGAGACATGCTACAGGAACTTTACATGGCAACCAAAGGCATGGCATCAAAGTAGACATTACATAGACCAAATCTCACGAAGGAATCATATGCATACGAGCAATAGATTATTGGCAACCATCAACCAAAGTTGGCAAGTTTTATTACAGACAGCTTTTACTCAGAACAGTAACATTAACTAGGCATGTTTACAAGCTCATGGCACTCACATCAGGGCGTATCACGGCATGAAATAAATACTAGAAGCAAGAAGACATGAAAATGCTCCAAAGTCATGTTGACAAGTTGCTCATATGGTGCATTTTTCTGCAGTAACATCATGAGGCACTTTTGCAACAGGGATTAACACATGTAGATGAAGCCTAACATGGATGCAAATGCAATCATCATGTAGAGCACAGAGAGTATATCATTTACATATATAGAACATTTGCATAGGATGAACAGATGCAAAGATATGGCCCACACAAGATGCATATATGCTGTAAAACTTATCAGGGACTTGGCCGTTTTCAGAAAAAAAATAGACTGAGCTCTGGATAGCAATACTGCGCACAGAGCGGTGGATAGGGCCGGGGCTCACATCAGGCTGGGCCTTGAGCAGCAGGTCGGCTGGCTGGGCTCAGCGTCCTCCTCTCGACAGGGACGAGGCATGCGGCACTCAAGTTCAACGACGGGGCAGCGGCAGGCTCCGGCGAGGCTTGGGAGGCGCGGATCCGACGTGGAGGCATTGGAGATGGCCGGATCCGGGCCGGTTTGGGTCGGGGAGGCGAGGTAGCAGACCGGCGGCGGGGTGGTTGAGCACCTGGAGAGAGAGAGGTCAGAGTAGAAGAGGGAGAGAAGAAAAAGGCGAGGAGCGGGGCGGCGGCGCGGGAGAGGCTGCGCCCGGCGGCTCGGCCGCTGGGGCGCCGCAATGTGGCGGTGGTGGGCTGGAGGCGTGCGGATTTCGAGGAGGAGGCGGCTGGAGGTAGGGAAAGGCTAGGGTTTGGCTAGGGACGCCTAAAAATGGACTAGGGGAGGTGTTTAACTAGGAAAGGGGGGTTAGGAGGAGGGTTTTGGGGCCGCTTCGGAGCCCTCCGATCGCGATCCGACGGTCCAAAACGAAGGGGGTTAGCTGGTGGGTTAGATGGGCTGTGTAGAGGGGGTTGGGCTGAGGAGAGAGGGAAGTGGTGCAGCCCAGCACGGTTTTCGGAATACCAAAAACGTCCGACGTTTTGACAGGGCTATAGTGCCGCTATAGTTATCCGTTGGGGCATCAAATGACCTCTGAATGGAACAAAATTTGGCAGGCGGTCTACCTACAACATAACAAGACCGCACGCCAACTTTCAACCCATTCCGAGAACATTTTTATCCCACTTATAAAAATAATATTTCGGAGGTGCCGCGGGCGCGTGCGAGTGTGGTTGGACTCAGAACGGACAACGGAAAGAACGGGGAGAACGCCAACTACGAACGGATTCAAGTTTTGAAAAACATGCGGATGAAATGCACATGATGACATGGCCAAGTACAACAAGCAAACGAATCACATGGCACCGACGGAAAATAAATGAAAGGAATCTGGAGCATCGGTCTCGGGGCGTCACAACTCTCCCCCACTAACAGAAGATCTCGACCTGAGATCTTAGGAAGGAACTGGAAGATTGAAGAGGAAGATGAAAACAAAGTTGCTCTTGGACAAACGAGTGACATCGAAGAACTTTGAAAGGTAGGAAAAATTGGAAGAAAGAATACAACGGAGATGAACGAAGTCGAGAGCACTCCGGTTAGAACAATATAGAAAAGGAATAAGAACGAAAGAATTCGAATAGCCTCCCGGTAGAAAAGAAAAGCAGAGGTTGACAAGATGAAAGACTTGAAAAGAGGACACCACACTCCGGTAAAATGGATAAGCTAGGAAATAACATGATGTTGGAAAAACGAGATAATGGTTCGAAGAGGGAAACACCACAATGCCTCCGGAACGAAAGAATAGAAGCTAGATCGTTGGAAAGAAAAGAACGGAGAAGAAAATGACAATTTCTCTCACCAATGAATTTGAAAAGCATCCTTACAACGAAAGAATGAACGAATTTGTTGGAAAATCAACAACGAAAAGAATATGCTTGTTGTGGGCTTATGGAGAACATTTCAAAATTATGAGGTGTCAACCGGCCACTAACGGAAACAATTGATTACTTGAAAGCAACATGGAGATGAAAAACTTCTTCCACCGAGAGGATAAAGAGCAAGCTTGGATCATTGATAATCACCCCAAATAGCAACAATCCTTCGGAAAGGCTTTAGGTGGAATCTATACCAAGATAACTCCAACGAAGAGGTAGATGGGTTTAAAATATCTCATTCTTGACAACTGTGAATCATGAAACTCGAAGACGAATTGTCAAGAAGGACATAATACCACCTCAAAAGATAAGGTAGAAAGAATTAGCACTTCGGAATGCAATATGAAGAATGCTTGAGCTCATCGGAGAACACTTCGAGAATGAATTAGATCCTTGACGAACCACCATGAAGAACTCCGGTAAACAAAAGGATGATAGAAACAAAGGTTGAAAAGAACAAGATGAAGCCTTGCAATGATTTGAATGGAGCTTCGTGATGAGATAATGAGAAAAACTTTGAACTCCGGAAAAGAAAAGATGAAACACTTGGAACCGTGAATTTGATATCATGAACGAACTCCGGAAGAAAGAACTAAATCACCTCGAGGAAAACAAGAATAAGATTTCTTGTATGTTTATCCTCCATCAACTTAACTTGATGACAAGCAATGAATTTGTCATACTACTTATTCTTTTGATAAGGATTGAGAAGAGATATTGCGCAACCTTGGGAAGGTCTTCAACGAACCACCGGTTGAATTTGGAAAGAATGAATGAATTGCTACGATAACAAAGGAAGAGAAATCTATGGACGAACCACCGTAAGAATTGAAAACGAACGAAGAAAAGGAAATGAATCGTCGGGAAGAATTCGAAAACGAACGAAGATACTTGAGGGAATTTGGTACAAGAGAACGAAGAGATCACGAGCTTATTAGAGAATACTTGAACGATGCACCGGAAGAATTAGGAGACGAACGAAGAGACATCAATTTTTGGAATAATCAGAGAACGAAAGCTGAAAACTGAGAACGAATAAATCTTCTGAAATGATGGCCTTCGGAGAATCGAAAATGGGAAGAACTCATGAAATGCTCCCGATGGGTATGAGAAGAATTTCTCACGATCGGAACAATTTGAGAGGATAGCATCAAACTTGAACTTCGAATCTTGAAGAGAACGGAAAAGGATTTAAGAGAACTCTCCTTCGGTCTTCAAAGCTGAGAATGACGACGAGAACCACCATGAAGAATTTATGAGATACTCCGGAATAATGACGAATAGAAAGGTTGAGCCAAATTTGAAAAGAATTTGAAAGAGATCTTGGAGAGGCATATGACTGATGAAATCCATTCTTACGTCACATTTAGAAAGAATTTGAGAATAACTCCGGGAAAATTAGAAGAGTCAGGTAAGATCCTGGGAAAAGACCTCTGGGTTAGGGCCCACTGAATGGAAACATCGTTGAAAATGATTATTTAGAAGAGATAATGCACCGGTTGATTTAAATGGCTTGAATGAAATAAAAACCTCAAAATAGAATGAACGGGCCTTGAATGAGAACACGAATCTTCTGAGATATCTTTAGCACTCCGGATAAGAACTAGAGAGAGGTGAATATCCACGAGATTCTTGGATAAGAACTTCCAACATGGGAAAATATTTGAATCAATGAAAGGGAAATGATCAACACCGAAAGCTTGAATTAAATCCACCGGAGAAGAAAACAAGAACGAAGAATGATGAACTTGTAGCTCCTGAGCATCTTCATGAGAATCACCGGAGAAGAACATGAAGGAAAAGAATGAAGAGACTTCACCAAATAAAATGGATACTTGATTTGAGAATTTGACTCTGCAAAGAAAAAGGGTGGGAGGGTGGGGAAAATAAAGACAACTTGGGATGGGTGAAACGAACGCCGTTGAGAAAACTGAGAATTGATCTTGCAAATGTTAAAAGGATTGGATTAACTTGAAGAGAAGCACATCGGGTGAAAAGAATTGTCATGACAATCTCAATGATCAAAAGGATTGGCCTTCACATCAAAATATGGGAACACCGCTTAGGAAAGATATAGAATCCACACTTGACTTCGAAGCAACTCGAATACCACAACAAAAACAACACAAGGATTTGGCTTGTAGAATAAGCCGGAACAAACATATGATAGACCCCATATCGTATCATGTGTCTGTTGGAAAAGATATTCTAGGTAATACTTGAATTCCCACCTAAGAACTCCCGAAACTTCTTGGTTATAAGATCAGGTTGCGGATATGGGAACCTAGTCAGCACACAACATCAATAATATCCTAATCAGCTGCAACCAATCCGCAACCTTCACACACGACCAAGAAACTTCGCAAATTCGTCTACCTCAGACCTTCGAAAGCACAGCGATACTAGTCATATTGGATCATCCACGCTATCTCCACCAGTACTGGGGAAAAGTCACGGCACTATTTGCCACCACAAAAAGTATAGAAGCATTTCGATGTCGGCGTCCTCTGGTATTCTTGGAACCAAAACGATAGCGAGTGTGACAGAACCCCTTGGAGCTCAACTCCCCGGGTCCAATCCATACAGTCAGGAGGCACCACGAACAGAGTCACGCCACACCGGTATCGCAACCATTCCAACAATACCCGCGTGATCCTAAAAAAAATTGAGTGAGAAGAGATAGTAGAATCAAAACACCTACGTCACAATTCCTCACCAGAGCGACGAAGGGGATAAGGAGTAAAAAGAATTCCTACTCTCCGATATATAACTAGGACTCAAAATAGTTTTTCTTCTAGACTCGTCAGCGGTTCGATCAATCAAGGGGGCTCCTATGGTCGGTCGAGGCTCTGATACCAACTTGTCACGCCCAATATATGATCCTGTTCTCGAGGAACTCGGAGGCCCCACCAAGAGTAGAAACGCATATTGGAGACGCTTGCAAGGTGGATATCATTACATCGTACCACATACACAATAGATGGGGAAACATAAATACATACAATCATCAAATGAGAACATCAATACATAACAAACATCATACAGAAGGGCAGCATCCGACTACGGATGGAATCAAACGAAAAGAAGAACGACATCCACCCTGCTAGCCCAGGCTGCTGACCAGGAACCTATCCCCAGATCGACAAAGAAGAAGAAGCAGAAGAAGAACTCCAAAAGCGAACGAACATCGCTCTCACGTCAGATCATCGCATTACCTGTACCTGCATCTGTTATTGTAGTAATCTGTGAGCCACGAGGACTCAGCAATCCCATAACCATGGGTAGCAAGATTATCAAAGCTTAAATGGGTATGGAAGGGTAAGGTGGTGAGGTTGCAGCAAGCACTAAGCATTGTATGGTGGCTAACTTACGAGTACAAGAATAAGAAGAGTAAACTACGCATAACGGTCGCAATCTAATAATGATCAAGAAGTGATCTTGAACACCTACTTACGAGTCAAACATAGCCCCATCGTGTTCTCTTCTCGAACTTCCTCAAAAAGAGACGGTCACGGTTACGCACACGGTTGGTGTATTTTAATTAGGATTTAGTGTCGAGTTCTCTACAACCGGAGGTTATAAATATCCAAGCGCCACATAACCGCGGGCACGGCTTCGCATAAGATTTAACCCTGCAGGGGTGTTCCAACCTGGCCCATCATAAGCCTACACAAGCTGCGGTGGAAATACCTCAACCTCGAGATAGCCCAAAGTATCATCGGAATCCCGGTGCACAAGACATTTCGACAATGGTAACACAATTCCAGCAAGACCTCCCGGCATTCCGACACCCTGATAGTAGCAGCGCGTATCTCGTCTCAGGCCACGACCGAATGGGACATCCTACGAGTAAAACCAGATCCTCGTGTTTCCCCGTGGTGGCCCCGCAGTCTACCCGTTTCAGACCAACACCATCGGCACTGGCCCACCTGTATTATGTGGAATTAAAAGACTCCTCGGGTTCATTACGCCCTATGCCAATTAATTATTTAATTCAGTATTATTATGTTGGCAAATGTTTAAACCAATGCTGGGCCTTGCTGGAAGCGGTTATTCAAAGCGAACTGTCAAGAGGGTCCCATTCCCCTGAGCATGTTAGGAACGCTAAATATGGATCATAACACCAACATTACGGAAACTAGGGCGGCTTGAGTGGAACAAAACATTAGGCAAAAGGCCGAGCCATCCACCCAATACCAAGTATATAGATGCATTAATTAAATAAGAGATATTGTGATATCCCAACATATCCAGGTCCCAACATGGAACAACCTGCAACTGCTCCTGCAACTAGCAACGCTATAAGAAAAGGGGCTGAGCAAAGCGGTAACATAGCCAAACAATGGTTTGCTGGGTAAGAGTGGTTAGAGGCTGTATCATGGCATATGGGAGGCTGACATATGTGTGGTAGGAAGCGCGACATAGCGGTAGCAACGAGATAACTAGCAAGCAGAGATAGTAAAGATATCCAAGGTCATGATCATCTTGCCTGAAATCCCACTCGGAAGAAGATCGAGTCCATGGAGAAGACAACACGCGTAGTCGAACGAATCCTCACAATCGCAACGAAACCGGAACTATCGAGAAGAGGCACAACCGGAAAGAAGCAAACAACATGGTAAACACACAAGCATAAACATGTCATGATGCACAACCAAATATGATGCATGACACGATTAAATATTGTTAAACATGGCAAGAAATGAAGCATAAACAATCCATACAACTAGGCAAGTTTAAATGAGGCCGGAATCACAAACAACAATTCCGGAAGGTCCCCATATGAAAATTTCGAAATTGGTACTGATCTAAATTAAACACAATGTTAAAGTTGTTAAACAGCAAGTTAAGATGCACCATGATGATCTACATATTTTTCTAGTCAAGTTACATATGTAGAACATTTAATTCGGAGCTACGGTCTAGAAGATACGAGCTAAACAAGTTTAACATGGCAATGATGCAAAATGCATGCAAACATCAACCACACACGCTCAAATCAAGGATGCAACATTACAATATGAAGCTACACACAATTCTATGCAAGTTTCATATAGAACATGATTAAAACGGAGCAACGGTTCAACAATTACAAGCAACACAAGTTATAATAGCAATCTGCCCCAAAACAGCAACATAGCACTTTGCCAACATCAAAACAGTAAGCTACAGTAACATGATGGGCACAAACTTGATATGCACTTGAAATAGACATGATATACTCCAATTTATCTTAAAGGTTCAGGTTCATAGGCAGCAAGGTTAAGTCAATATGATCCATGCAAAATGCAATGTTCTGCTAAACAGGGCATATACATGAGCAGAGTTAATAGGATGGCAAATTGAGAGCAAGAAAGAGACATGCTACAGGAACTTTACATGGCATCCAAAGGCATGGCATCAAAGTAGACATTACATAGACCAAATCTCACGAAGGAATCATATGCATATGAGCAATAGATTAGTGGCAACCATCAAGCAAAGTTGGCAAGTTTTATTATAGACAGCTTTTACTCAGAACAGTAACATTAAATAGGCATGTTTACAAGCTCATGGCACTCACATCAGGGCATATCATGGCATGAAATAAATACTAGCAGCAAGAAGATATGAAAATGCTCTAAAGTCATGTTGACAAGTTGCTCATATGGTGCATGCATTAAATCACACAAAAATGACAAAATGACAAATATTAACAGTTTTCTGCAGTAACATCATGAGGCACTTTTGCAACAGGGATTAACACATGTAGAGGAAGCCTAACATGGATGCAAATGCAATCATCATGTAGAGCACAGAGAGTAGATCATTTTCATATATAGAACATTTGCATAGGATGAACAGATGCAAAGATATGGCCCACACAAGATGCATATATGCTGTAAAACTTATCAGGGACTTGGCCGTTTTCTGAAAAAAAATAGACTGAGCATTGGATAACAATACTGCGCACAGAGCGGTGGATAGGGCCGGCGCTCACATCGGGCTGGGCCTTGAGCAGCAGGACGGCTGGCTGGGCTCGGCGTCCTCCTCTCGACAGGGACGAGCAGGCGACACTCAAGGTCAACGGCGGGGCAGCGGCGGGCTCCGGTGAGGCTTGGGAGGCGCGGATCCGACGAGGAGCCGTCGGAGATGGCCAGATCCGGGCCGGTTCGGGTCGGGGAGGCGAGGTAGTAGACCGGCGGCGGGGTGGTTGAGCACCTGGAGAGAGAGAGAGGTCAGAGTAGAAGAGGGAGAGAAGAAAATGGCGAGGAGCGGGGCGGCGGCGCGGGAGAGGCTGCGCCCGGCGGCTCGGCCGCTGGGGCGCCGCCAAGTGGCGGTGGTGGGCTGGAGGCATGCGGATTTCGAGGAGGAGGCGGCTGGAGGTAGGGGAAGGCTAGGGTTTAGCTAGGGACGCCCAAAAATGGACTAGGGGAGGTGTTTAAATAGGAAAGGGGGGTTAGGAGGAGGGTTTTGGGGCCGCTTCGGAGCCCTCCGATCGCGATCCGACGGTCCGAAACAAAGGGGGTTAGCTGGTGGGTTAGATGGGCTGTGTAGAGGGGATTGGGCTGAGGAGAGAGGGAAGTGGTGCAGCCCGGCACGGTTTTCGGAATACCGAAAATGTCCGACGTTTTGACCGGCTATAGTGCCACTATAGTTATCCGTTGGGGCATCAAACGACCTCCGAATGGAACGAAATTTGGCAGGCGGTCTACCTACAACATAACAAGACCGCACGCCAACTTTTAACCCATTCCGAGAACATTTTTATCCCACTTATAAAAATAATATTTTGGAGGTGCCGCGGGCGCGTGCGAGTGTGGTTGGACTCAGAACGGACAACGGAAAGAACGGGGAGAATGCCAACTACGAACGGATGCAAGTTTTGAAAAACATGCGGATGAAATACACATGATGACATGGCCAAGTACAACAAGCAAACGAATCGCATGGCACCGACGGAAAATAAATGAAAGGAATCTGGAGCATCGGTCTCGGGGCGTCACAGTGGCCCACCAGCAGGCACCTCGAGCAAGACCCCTCATGAGGCCCTCGCCTCCTGAGGACCCCTCCTCCAGAGCAGGCAAGCAAGACTCAGCCACGACTTCACCGAGAGCCTTGCGAGGCCCTCTCGCGAGGTGGCCTCCCGAGGTTGCCTCCCGAGGCAGCCTCCCAAAGGTATGCAAGGCGAGTACTGTTCGGCTCGGTCGCGCGGTCTCATGCCCACCACGTGGGTGACGCGCACGGCAACGAATGGCGACAGAGGCCACGCCAGCAGGCGCGGATGGAGAGGATTTCCCCTTTTGTGCTAAGGGAGCAAGGCCAGCAGTTCGTTTCCCAAAGCAACCCCCAAAGGTTGCCCGATCGGTGAAAGAAGACCAAGATGATGGACGCGCAGGGCGGAGGTCACCACTGAGCCCACCGGCGCGTCATGGATAATTGCTTTGCAGACGAAGACCACCTTTTGTCAGGATAGACTGCGCCCCTGTCCCCCTTCAAACTTGCCGTTGTGTGGCAACCCTTCCCGCCAATGTTTTCGGGGGAAGAGGACCAAGGCAGATATAAAAGGAGGGCAGGGTGCCGCTATAGAGGGGATCGATCAACTCGTCCACCCCAAACCTTGTACTCTTGCGCTAGAGCAATCACAACCAAGCAGGAGTAGGGTTTTACACCGCAAGGTGGCCCGAACCTGGGTAAACCGCTGTGTCTCCGGCCCGCTCCCTCTAGCGTGCTCTCGCCGTAGTTGTGCTGTGGTTGGGGACGAGGCGGTAGGAATGAGCTCACCCCAGTGTTCGAACCTTTGGGTCCCCGGAGCCCGACTTCCGACATTGACATTTTGAATCGTCTCTTTATTTTGTAATATGAAACTGGATGGAATTGACAGCGCAATTACCACGTTTGTTTATATACGTGCAAAACCTG
This sequence comes from Elymus sibiricus, assembly GCA_039707655.1. Taxonomy (NCBI): domain Eukaryota; kingdom Viridiplantae; phylum Streptophyta; class Magnoliopsida; order Poales; family Poaceae; genus Elymus; species Elymus sibiricus. The sequence continues at coordinate 208,332,577 of CM077674.1, forward strand.
TCATCTGTCTTGTTGTTTCAGGGTGATATGCCTGATGGCACGCACAAGTCTGCTGAAGACTCTGAGACAAACCCAACGTATATTGCAGCAAAGAAGGCAAAACATCTTGAAGATAGTGAGACAACCCCAAAGTCTTGTCTTGATGTAGTGTTCAAGTTACTTCAGACTAGCAGTCACACAAGCTCACAGAAGTGGCTGCCTGAATCAGTTCGACTTCTTCAGTCTCAGCTGCAAGCAGAAAGGCATAGTGCAACTCAACTTCGACTTGAAGTCCAATCTCTAAGGAAGATCGTAGAGAACTCCAATGAGAACCTCATTGCTAAACAGCTAGAGCAGAAAGATATGACCGACATGCTAGGCCGTTCGCACTGCCTTGCTTAGCTGCTTGCACAGCAGCTCCCGCGCAAGGCTAATGTTTCTTGAACTGTGTTCAAGTGGTCTTGGTTCAGTATTAATTTGTTGCGCTGCAATGGCAGGGCCTTGGACGCCTAGGTTTTGTAATCTGCTTCTTGGTTGCGCTTTATGATCACTGGTGGTGAACTTTGATGCCCAGTGGATGTAATATGCCCTAATTCCATTATTTTATAGTCTAGGTTTAGTCTAAGTTACTATGCCGTTATTTCTTTATTGTATAGTGTAGGTTTGTTCTTAATTCGTATTTACCGTATATGTCATCATTCGCTATCAGAAAAAGGGTGAAAATCTGATTCAGGCAAACAGGCTGAAACATGCGCCTCTAACGGGCCTGCGATTTAGTGGGCCATTAATGGGTTCCACACAACAGGCTTTACTCCGGCCTGCGCGGACCTGCCGTAATGGCCCTTTGTGGACACGGTATGCCTAGGCCCATAACTCATATGGGCCTCTAGTGGGCCCAAACTTTAGGTCAGGCCATGTAGCTTCGGGCCATTAACCCTGAATATTCTGCTGGCCTATTATGGCCCAGAAGACAGCACGGGCCTTTAGCAGGCCGAAAAGCTTATTGGGCCTCAATTTTCATTTGTCGACAACAAGCCTTTAGCTGGCTGAATTATACCTCGGACCATTATTGGCCCAGTTACATGATGGGCCGCTACCAGGCCGAAACCTATCCCGGCCTTGGTTCGCCCAATCATATCATGGGCCTTTAGTAGGCCGAAAACTTTGTAGAGGACCAACGGGGCGAATTGTACGATAGGCCTTTAACAGGCCCAAAGTCAGGTTGGGCTGAAATTATGCCACCGAGATCACAGGCCGTTAAGTGGCTGAAAGGCACACCGGGCTGAAATGGGCCCATTTCTACATCAGGCCTTTAACAAGCCGAAAACTCACTGGGCCGTAATGGGGCCCAAAGACTGAGTGAACAATTTACGGGCCCGATCTAGCGGTGGGCCATAAATGGGCCATGTTTAAGCAGGCCTCTAGTGGGCCGGCCCACTAGTACCTGAGTAAATCTTATGGGCCTTTGACTGGGCTGGCCTTTTTAACCTAAATGGGCCACTATTGGGCCGTGCCACGTGTCGACATGTCATAGGCGTCTGCCGTCCAATGAATGGATGACATCTGTCGCAACGCCGAGCTGACACATGGATCCGCCGGCGAATGAGAAATTTACACGTGGAAAATCGCCATTGGTCTGGGCTGCTAACGGGTTATCAGATCCAAACCCACACCCGATAGCTTAACGGCGACCCGTTATGGTGGATGCCACATGTCGGTCACCCTTGATGAAAACACTTCCATGACGCGACATTTATCGTCATGGAAGTGGACACTTCCGCGATGATAATTTCAGTATTGTCATGGAACACTTCTACGACAACACAGGTATGACTATCTTGATTCTGTCATAAAATTGTCACAGATGTACATGCATGATAGAAAACTTGACCTACTGTGACAAAGACGTATCATCATGGAAGTGTTTTTTTTGTAGTGAAAGTTGGTATTCGTTCGATATTTTGATGATGTGTATGTTGTATTTCTTCTAGTGGTGTCATGTGAACATCGACTACATGACACTTCACCATAATTGGGCCTAGGAGAATGCATTGGGGAGTAATAAGTAGATTATGGGTTGCTAGAGTGACAGAAGCTTAAACCCTAGTTTATGTGTTATTCCGTAATGGGCTGATTTGGATCCATGTGTTTCATGCTATGGTTAGATTTATCTTAATTCTTCTTTCGTAGTTGCGGATGCTTGCGAGAGGGGTTAATCGTAAGTGGGAGGCTTGTTCAAGTAAGAACAACACCCAAGCACCGGTCCACCCACATATCAAATTATCAAAGTAGCGAACGCGAATCAACTAAACATGATGAACGTGACTAGACGAAATTCCCATGTGTCCTCGAGAACGCCTTGCTTTATATAAGAGTTCATTCCGGCTTGTCCTTTGCTAAAAAAAGGATTGGGCCACCTTGTTGCACTTTTGGTACACTTGTTACTTGTTACTTGTTACGAATTATCTTGCTATCAAACTACTCGTTACCGCTACTTTCAGTGCTTGCAGAAAACACCTTACTGAAAACCGCTTGTCATTTCCTTCTGCTCCTTGTTGGTTTTGACACTCTTACTTATCGAAAGGACTACGATTGATCCCCTATACTTGTGGGCCATCAGCCACCTAAGCTTGTGTCTCACTGGTGGGGCCCCTCCTGGTGATTCTTCTTCCAATATTTTTTATTTATTCCAAAATAATTCTCCATAAAATTTCAGGTCATTTGGAGCTCCGAAAAATAGCTATCTCTGTTGTAGCTCTTTCCAGGTCAGAATTCCAGCTACCGACAATCTCCTCTTGTGATGAAAATTGCAAATTAAGAGAGAAAAGTCATTAGAATTGCATATAAATTTGAAATATAACTTTAAAACAATATAAATAACAGTAGGAAAACATGATGCAAAATGGAAGTATCACACAACAACACTTGCTAAACGCGATGGAGGTGGTAGGTGGTTAGGCAGGAAGAGGTGGGTGGGTCAATAGGCTGGACGAAGATAAAAGTAGCGGCATGACGAGGAAGAAAATAGTAGTACTAGTGGGTCATCGCAAGCGGAGGAGAGGCAACGGGTTAACGAACTTGAGTACGGGGTGCGGGAGGTCGCAGGTACTGGAGATGGGGGCATGGTTTAGAGGGATGGTGACATGATCGATGAATAAAAAGGCAGAGGTGGGAGGAGAGGAAGAAGAAGAATAGGAGCAGAGGTGGGTCGTTGCTGGTAGAGGGGGGGTAGTGGATTAACAGATTCGGGTGTGGAGGGTTGCGGGAATAAGTTATGTAAAATTTGGGCCAGGTACCCGCCGGATTGCATTCGTGATGTTCTGGACTCGGATCGTTCCGAGATGACTGAATAATACTCAACCCATTCCAACTAAAAAACATTTTTTTTGAGTTGTCAATAACATTATTGTGTTTGATAATATGATGTGTTAGCTGATTGTAAAAAAACGATGTGTGTTAGCTGAGATGACATTATTCTCGGTTATTTTAACTCCGCGAGTAGCATCTTATTTTTTTAGAAGCCCGTTGGAACGCACGGGCATTCTACTAGTACTAGCAGTAGCATACGTGTACGTGCAAATGCATGCATTGACTTCACTCATTACATTGGATCGGCTCTAAAGTCGCACTACAATCAGCTCTAAACTCTATAAAAAAAACCTCCTCGTTGACGTGATTAGTGTGGACGTCACCGTCGCTGATGAACAGGCTGCTAGTGTGTGCGTGAGAGGAGCGGCTGAGTAAGCCAGCTACGCGTGTGAATAGAGCAGCAAGCAGGTCTGCAGTACGCACGTAGGTGTACTTTCCCTGCATTGATAATCCACCGATGGTTCTACAGAACAGGAGTGCCCTCCACTTGCATCTGTAGCTATGAATCGTAGCATTCTGAACCATCCGATTAGCTCTATCAAAGGTTCATGTTTCTCCTTGGTCTTGAGATTTAAAAGTTCAAAACGCGGAGGCTTAACTGAAGGTGCGAGGTTTTGCTTAATGTGCGTGCCGCACATGGCACCAACACGACACGAGCTTGGTCTGCCTGGTGCGCAGTCGGGTGCAGCTCCGTTTGAGAATCAAAATAATTTCGTTTGTTTATTATAGTCGTTGGCAAATGAATTTTGTTTACTATAGAGTATAGAGGAAATTGAGTGGACGTGAGGGAGGAAGTAGTTGAGAGTGTCAATATCATCCACTTCATGCATGCGAGTAGTTAAATCATGGGTTGCTAGTACGAGGCAACAACAACATCAATTTTTGCCTCGATTACTGCTGGTGGCCTTATTTAAAAATGGAGCAAATAGTGTATTAGGGCTCACCCACTGCCTACGCTCGCCTCCCCGCCTCACCCATCAGATTCCAACATGGATAATCCCCTAGATCCCAGCATCCCGTGCACTTCCCTCTCGCTACGGCCCGCAGCACTGCCGCCGTTGAGCGAAACCCACGTATCTATCAGAGGAGATCCATTGCTCTAGAATCACAGATCGGTGGCGTCAAAGGACATGCCGGGGCTGCGTTGGAGGTGGTGGGCAGCAAGGGCAAATCAGATCGAGGATGCGAGGCATCGATTGGAGACAAGTTCGAAGGAGCTGTGCCTGGCGAAGCATAAGCCGGAGTCACAAGTCAATCTCAGGGCAGAGATGCTGAGGGATGTTAGCATCTAGCATCGTCGCATCGACTTGGAGCTAGGGCTAATGGGAGAGATCATATTCACGGAGTCGACTACAGAGGAGAGAAGGCGCATGCCTGCAGAATGGTATCCGGACCCGGTGTAGCTGTTCAAATGGGCGGTAGAAGAAGCCAAATCGCCCAACCAACTGCAGCGGTGGTGTTGGGCATGCATCCTAGGTGAGGCGACCTGCCCTCCTTCCCCGCTAGTGATGTAGTGCCTGCTCGGTTACTGCAGAAGTGAACAGGCGCCGCCATGGGGATTTGCAACCGTGACAATCACTCCATCTATATGTATTACTACCGTGCTCGTATTTCCATGAAAATACTCGGTTGTTTGAAAAAAGATGGTAATTGATTTATCACGAGTTTTTGAATGCTTAATCGTGACAATCACCCAATATCCACAAGATTTATATTTTTCACGCATTTTTCCTCCTTGCTAAGATGTAATGCGCGGTTCCGGGCTCCTCCGCGGTCATCGGAAATATCTCTACGTGCTTCCTTTCGCCGACATGTGGGACATACAACACGTGGGTCCACGTCCATGCACGACTCGGGGCATCTCCAACGGTAACCCCCAACCGGTAGGGAGGAGTCCGCGGACAGTGATGTGGGAGCGGGCCATCCAACCATGCCTGCGTACATTTCAAACCAGACGAATTACATGCAACCCCCCCCCCCCACACGCGCGTGCAAAAAATTACATGCAAACTGGATGATTTTCATTTAAATCAGAGCAAATTCATTACATTTTGGACATATTTCATTTAAAAAAGCGACCGGATCTAAACCAGTCTAAGGGCCTCTTTGATTCGCAGGATGGAGTGGCATCTCTACTTAAATCCAATAGGATTAGCAAGGAGTGTTCAATGCCACAGGAAAAACAAAGGAATTATAAAAAAAGGTTGGAGAGGAGTACAAAAGATTACATAGAAAAACTTCCTATGGAATCCGATCCTATATGGGGACTAACTAAGTGGCGACGACGCTCTTGCTCCGCTGATGGCAAGAAACCGATGGGTAGACCGGTAGAGGAGGGAGCGGTGGCGTGTTTTTTATGGGACATGCTAAGAATGCCTGCTGGTTCACTGGGCTGCCGTGTTTCGCACTCCTCCGTTGTACTAGTACTCAAGTGGAATATTAGAGTATACTGCACGGTTCTTTGCTCCTCCTAGGTCCTCGGCAATAATTATACTTCCTTTCGCCGACATGTGGGACAAACAGCATCCGGGTTGACATGTCATGTCATGTCACCCCGGTCGTAGCGCCGCTGTAATAATGACTATAATGCGCAATCAAATCACAAGGCCCCACCTTTCCAGCAGTAATGAGCCGTCAAATTACATAGCCCCACCTTTCCAGCAGTAAGTTGTCAGTGTACTAAAGCATGGGTGCCCTCGTACCCTGACTTGTGCACAGGCAGTTGTAGCCTTCCTGACGGCAAGGGCTTGCCGGTGGTTTGGTATGACCCAAGACTTAGATTAAACAAGACCGTGAAGAAGACCTCAAGGCAGGTCATTGAGAAGTACTGTTCTAGTACTGAAGATCAACATTGCCCTTGCCGGCAAGCTTCGTACCGGCAAGGTGAAGACCAAGACTCTGGTTGCCGGCAAGCCTCTTGCCGGCAAGCAAAGGCCCGACAAGCTCCGCGCCGGCAGGCTTGTTCTGTCCCGTTACCGCTCCACCTCACCATCGTCTAGATAAGCATGTATGATAGGTGTCTAGCGGGCAGGCAGTGAACATAGTTGGCCAAGGCACGTGTCAGCATGCCACGCCAGGATTAACTTTAATGACACCCGTCCCTGGGACGTGTCAAGGTAACAGGAGGGCGCCAGGACCGGTGGTATAGATCTTTTACCCAAAAGCCTCGCCTTCCGACGTAGCACCTAACGGTGCATTAAATGCGCTTGTCTTACCCTGTTAGGGGATAGACGTGGTGACGGTATAAGTCACTATTCATAACCTGTAAATGAGCGTATTAGCCACCGTGGTAACCCCTTTGCCTATAAAAGGAGGCCCATGGCTACACTTAGAACGGTCGACTCTTACTTAAATTACACGCTGTAGCTGCACTTCCCTCGCACCTTGCTGGCAAGCTACGCTCTTTGTAACCTTGAGCTCACACACAATCAATCCACAAGAATAGGAGTAGGGTTTTACGCTCTCAGCGGCCCGAACCTGGATAAATCGTTGCTTGTTCTCACATCTATTAGCCCAGCTCTTTGTAGTACATTGATCCCACAGCCGAACCGCAAAGGGATCCTCTCGATCCTATAGATCATCGTTTTCCCATGACATAAGTTGAATCCACTACTCCCTCATCCTCCTTGCCTCTCTGTCAAACTGACTAGGCGAAACTGCCCCGCCTACCGTGCGGGAAAAGCCCCGCCCTCGCCTTTTAAATATAATTTAGTATCGATGGATTGCGCCATGGAGAAAAACCAAAAGAAAAAGGTGGTACCTATACAACATGCCCGTCACATTCACGTCGCACCCATACGGTTGGTCGGCACACCGCTCACCGAATGGAACGCACGTCATCTTGCGTTTGCACTCACATGTGGGACCGCAATTGTGTAACCGACCTTAGGCGGAATCCCCCGCCCCCGCGCGTCGGCTGAGTTATTTTTTTAGGCAGGCTGTGTTACTACTATAGTATGTACTAACATACGGGGTGTAGATTTATTGACAAATCTAAAAAAAAGGGTAGGAGCACCAGGTATATATTACAGTACCAATAAAATTCAAATCCATTTTTGGTATGAATACAAATCTACTCCCCCGACCCTAGGCAGCTAGGGCAACCTCTTGTGACGCCCCAAGACCGATGCTTCAGATTCCTTCCATTTATTTTCCGTTGTTGCCGTGTGATTCGTTTGCCTGTTGCCCTTTGCCATGTCATCATGTTCATTTCATCCGCATGTTTTCATAAAACTTGCATCCGTTCGTAGTAGCCGGATTCTCCCCGTTCCTTCTGTTGTCCGTTTCGAGACCCGACACACACGCACGCGCCCGCGGCACCTCCGAAATATTATTTTATATGTGGGATAAAAATGTTCTCGGAATGGGTTGAAAGTTGGTGTGCAGTCTTGTTATATTGTAGGTAGACCGCCTGCCAAATTTCGTTCCATTCGGAGGTCGTTTGATGCCCCAACGGATAACTATAGCGGCACTATAGCCGGTCAAAACGTCAGATGTTTCGGTGTTCCGAAACCTGTGCCGGGCCGCTCTTCTTCCCTCACATCTCAGCCAAGCCCATCTACATAGCCCACCAAACCCACCTAGCTACCCCCACCATTTCGGACAGTCGGATCGCGATCGGAGGGCTTCTAAACGCCCTAAAATCCCTGCCCTAACCCCTCCTGCCTATAAAAGGAAGGCCCTCTCCTTCCTATTCTGGAAAACCCTAGCCCCGCCACGAAATCAATGCTGCCGCCAGCCTCCTCCACTCCTCAGCCGCCACCTCCCACCTCCCAGCCGCGCGGGACCGCGAAGCCCATCTGGAGGCCCGCCCGGGCCCGAACCGCCAAGCCGCCGCCACCACCAGCGCCCGCAGAGTGCCCGATCCCGAGCTCCTCCCATGGCGCCCGAGTCCCCGTCCCGCTGCCTCGACCCCGCTGCCTTCGCGCCACCGGCCGGCGAGCCACCGGAGCCATCCGCCACCGGCGATCACGCCGGGACCCCTCTCCTTTTCCCTTCCCTTCCTTTCTCTTCTTCTCCATCTCTCTCACTCACGATCTCTCTCTGGAACGAACCTCGCAGGACCTCCATGGCCGCCCCAATATCCACGTCCGCGCCGCCCCAGGCCTCCTCGTCACTTTGTCACTTTGTCATTTTTGTGTGATTTAATGCAAATGTCATATGAGCATCTTGTCAACATGTCTTTGGAGCATTTTCATGTCTTCTTGCTGTTAGTATTTATTTCATGCCATGATATGCCATGATGTGACTGCCATAAGCTGCTAAACATGCCTAGTCAATGTTGCTGTTTTAAGTAAAAGCTGTCTGTAATAAAACTTGCCAACTTTGCTTGTTGGTTGCCACTAATCTAGAGCTCATATGCATATGGTTCCTTCATGTGATTTGGCCTATGTGATGTCTACTTTGATGCCATGACCTTGGTTGCCATGTAAAGTTTCTGTAGCATGTCTCTTTATTGCTCTCAAGTTGCCATCATATTAACCCTGCTCATGTATATGCTATCATAATCTGTAGCAGAACATTGCATTTTGCATGGATCATATTGACTTAACCTTGATGCCTATGAACCTGAACCTTGAAGATGATTTGAAGTATGTTATCTCTACTTTAAGTGCATATCAAGTTTGTGCCCATCATGTTCCTCTAGCTTGCCATTTTGATGTTGGCAATGTGCTATGTTGCTGTTTCGGGGCAGATTGCTATTATAAGTTGTGTTGATTGTAATTGTTGAACCGTTGCTCCGTTTTGATCATGTCCTATATGAAACTTGCTTAGATTTGTGTGTAGAATCACATTGTCATGTTGCATCCTTGATTTGTGTGTTTGTGGTTGATGTTTGCATGCATTTTGCATCCTTACCATGTTAAACTAGTTTAGCTCATATCTTCTTGCCCGTAGCTCCGAATTAAATGTTCTACATATGTAACTTGATTAGAAAAATGTGTAGATCATCATGGTGCATGTTAACTTGCTATTTAACCACTTTAACATTGTGTTTAATTCAGATCAGTACCAATTTCGAAATTTGCATATGGGTTTTTTCTGGAATTGTTATTTGTGTTTCCGGCCTCATTTAAACTTGCCTAGTTGTATGGATTGCTTATGCTTCATCTCTTGCCATGTTTAACATCATTTAATCTTGTCATGCATCATATTTGGTTTTGCATCATGCCATGTTTATGCTTGTGTGTTTAGCATGTTGTTTGCTTCTTTCCGGTTGTGCTTCTTCTCGATAGTTCCGGTTTCGTTGCGATTGTGAGGATTCGTTCGACTACGTTGGTTCATCTTCTTCATGGACTCGATCTTCTTCTGAGCGGGATTCCAGGCAAGATGATCATGACCTTGGATATCTCTACTATCTTTGCTTGCTAGTTGTCTCGTTGCTATCGTTATGTCGCGCTTCCTACCACGTATATGTCAGCCTCCCATATGCCATGATACAGCCTCTAACCTCCACTACCCAGCAAACTATTGTTTGGCTATGTTACTACTTTGCTCAGCCCCTTTCTTATAGCGTTGCTAGTTGCAGGTGCAGTTGCAGGTTGTTCCATGTTGGGACATGGATATCATGGGATATCACAATATCTCTTATTTAATTAATGCATCTATATACTTGGTTCAAAAACTAGATACAGGTGGGCCAGTGCTGATGGTGTTGGTCCAAAAACTAGAGCACTGTGCGGGGACGCCCCTTGGCAACTTGGGGTCTTTTGGTACCTGTACGCGTAGCTTATCCGGACGTGGCCTGAGAACGAGATACGCGCGGCTCCTATCGGGGTGTCGGCACGCCGGGAGGTCTTGCTGGACTTGTTTACCATTGTCGAAATGTCTTGTGCACCGGGATTCCGAGGATACTTCAGGCTGACTCGAGGTTGACCGGGTTTTCTTGAGGTTGAGGTATTTCCACTGCAGCTTGTGTTGGTTTGTGAAGGACCAGGTTGGAACACCCCTGCAGGGTTAAATCTTACGCGAAGCCGTGCCCACGGTTATGTGGCGACATGGAAATTTATAACCTCCGGTTGTAGAGAACTTGACACTAATTCTAATTAAAATACACCAACCGCGTGCGTAACCGTGATTGTCTCTTTTCGAGGGAGTTCAGGAAGAGAACACGGTGGGGTTATGTTTGTACTCGTAAGTAGGTGTTCAGGATCACTTCTTGATCATTATTAGTTTGCGACCGTTATGCGTAGATTACTCTTCTTATTCTTGTACTCGTAAGTTAGCCACCATACAATGCTTAGTGCTTGCTGCAACCTCACCACCTTACCCCTTCCATACCCATTTAAGGTTTGATGGTCTTGTTACCCATGGTTATGGGATTGCTGAGTCCTCGTGGCACGCAGATTACTACAACAACAGATGCATGTACAGGTATGCGATGATTTGACGTGAGAGCGATGCGCGTTGCTTTCGGAGTTCTTCTTCTGCTTCTTCTTCGTCGATCTGGGGATAGGTTCCGGGTCGGCAGCCTGGGCTAGCAGGGTGGATGTCATTCTTCTTTTCGTTTGATTTCATCCATAGTCGGATTCTGCTCTTCTGTATGGTGTTTGCTATGTATTGATGTATTCATGAGCTGATTGTATGTATTTGACTGTATCCCCATCTATTATGTACATGGTACGATGTAATGATATCCACCTTGCAAGCGTCTTCAATATGCGCTTCTATCCTTAGTGGGATTTTTCAGTCCCTTCAGAATAGGACCGCATATTGGGCGTGACACGTCTCCCCTCCATGCTTCACCAGTGATCCCGTGGATTCGCCCCTCCCCTCTTCCTGCCACTCTGGCCACAGGTGGCGAGGAGGGTAACCCTGGTGCCTCCGCTCTAGTTAGTAGTTTACATTAGGGTTTTTTAGTCCACGCACGCGCAACCCTCAATCGGATGGCAGGGCTTCTCATCCGAGTTTGTCTTTTGGGCTCTTATCCTCCTCGAGGTCGTCCGTCTAGACATAGTTGATGGAACATTATTGTATTGTCATGTGGCAAGATTAGGTGTCTTGTGCTTCGGATCAATGCAAGGGTTCAACGGCGACAACTACAACTCTAGGGCGCTAGTCCTTATGGGCATGTGCACGAAGACTTCCCGACTGCTGTCAAAAAGGTCAAGCCGGCTCCGGTAGGACAGTGGTGACATCGATCGTAACTTCTTCTTTGAGTTTGTCTTTCATGCTCCGATCCTCGTCAGGGCGTAGTCGATGGAGCTCTGGCGTAGATTCATGCCGTCTTGTTGGGGTGGTGAGGTTAGGGTGTCTTGTCATGTGGCAAAATTTTGTGTTATATTAATTAGGTGCTTCGGATCAATTACGACAACTGCGGCTCTGGGGCACTGCTCCTTAGGGGCACGTGCACAAAGACTTCCCACCTGTCATCGACAAGGTCAAGCCGGCTCAGGTAGGATGGTGGCAACAGCGATGCGTCGACAGCTCATTCTGATGGCAATAGGTCGTTCGGTGGTCTCAAAATCTTGATGTAATTTCTATTATGTTTGAGATGCTTTGTACTCCTGGTGAACTTTTATAATAGATTTGGTCATTTTCAAAGGTTACATATATTGTAGTATGTTCAAAAGTAGAACAAAGATTGATGGCCCTTTATTTTTTTGTGCAAATGCTAAGATCATGAATTCAAAAATTTGATTCCACTTTATGATTAAAACAAATACAATTCAAGCTCTATCTAGCGATTTGGAATGTAAACTGTGCATGTGTTTATACGTATAGCGTGGATATCAAACAAAATGTATGGTGTTCCCCCATTTAGATGTGAACTGTAAAAGCCACGCATTACGTCAAATTCAAACTACTGAGTCCATGGATGCAATCTGGTCAAACGGTACCATCGATATCTCAAAGTCAAAAGAATGCTCGGCGGGCCACCTAGCCGGCTTTCATGTTGGTGAACTCCTGTTCCAGCTCGCTGGGTGCCATGGAGATTGTGGAGAAAATGGTGTAAGGAGGAGATGGGAGCAGAGGTGTTGTGCGATTGCCTCGCGTCTGGCATCATTTAAATAGCCGGTGGACGGGAGGAGCTTGCCCGGCGTTGTGTAATGCCGACCCACTCATGGATGGACGTGTAGCCGCAATAGGTTTCTCGGCTTCCACCCAGGTTTAATGGAGGCGTTTGAATGTGGCGTCGAGGCGTGTTCTGCCGGGCATGCAGCGAGCGGCGTCCTCGGCCGGCGTGCCGCTTCAATGGTGGAGGCAGTGAGAGTGTCGGTACCAAAACTGGCAGATCTCGGGTAGGGTGTCGAGCTGTTGATCGTGGAGTCAATGGGTAACAGGGAGCGTAGAGACAGCGATTACCCAGGTTCAGGCCCTCTCGAGGAGGTAAAACCCTACGTCCTGCTTGATTGTATTGATGCGATAATATGCCGATTACAGAGTTGATCTACCTCGAGATCGGATGGCTAAACCCTAGGTGGGTAAGATGATGGTTCTCTCTCTACGGACTAACCCTCTGGTTTATATAGACACCAGAGGGGCCTAGGGTTACATATGGTCGATTGCCACCAGGGGATAAACATGCCGCTAATTATTTCTTGGAGGAGACGCCAAGTCTTTGGAGGTTTCCTTCTGGTGCACGGGGTCACCCGCAATCCAGCCTTCCTTTGATGAGTAATGAGCGGCCCACTAGTCTGGCCTGCGAGAGATAGGCCGGCAGCCCGAGTACCCCCTAGTCCGGGACACCCTCAGTAGCCCCCGAACTAGTCTTCGAAGCCGAGGTATATGCCGAACACCATCAGTTTTGTGGACCAGTTCCTTCCCTTTCCGTGATCCTTGTGTTGCCTAGCCGCATGCTCCCCGAACTATGCTTCAGTTGCCGAGGAGTACTGATAACTTAGCCCCGAAGGCTAGTCGCATTGGTGTGAACAATGACCCCATCTGACAACTTTTACCGAAGGGTCACAGCCCGCCACGACCACGAGTTGGTTTATAAAAACTCAATTCGCGGTTCGAGGCGGTTCCTTCATTGGCGCATCCCATTGATATGGAGATCGTGCCCTATTTTCAAGGGATATGATCAATAATTTGCCTCATCCCACGTGCTCATAATAGCATGATTACACGGGGAAACAGCGAGGACTGCGGCGCACTAAAGGGACCTTAGGTTCTACAGCACATAAAAGGGGAGCGGCCTTCATTTCCTTCGCACGCTCTCACCTCTCCCTTCGCCGTTACCCTCCCAATCTCTTGAGCTCCAACACCCAAATCTGCTCTCCCTTCCAAGAACCTCTCCAGCCACCCGTTCAATCTAGCAATGGCCGGTTCCGGGTCCAAAGGCAAGTGGGAGGTTTCCATCGTCACCGAGAGCGCTATTTTGGAGCTAAAGAGCGCAGGCTATCTCCCAGCCAATGTCCCTCACCGCGCTCCAGAGGCGGGCTAGCTCATCCCCACGCCACGACAGGGCGAGAAGGTGGTGTTCTGTGGTGCTCCGCCTGATTACCACTGTAGCCAGACGGTCGCCGCACACACCAGCCCAGGAAATCACTCTGGCATGCGCTTTTACAACAAGTATCATGAACACAGACATTTCTATTAATGGATAAATAAGTCTTACATGATATTTTACAAGGGTGATGGCAGCGGAAAAGCTCTATCTAAGGCAGCATGATCTTGGCACGGCTCCAATCCACAGGGATTTGACTGGGTTACGCTTCTAGCCCGCGAACACTCCGGCTCCTCGCTAGAGGGCGTCGAATCCTTAGGTGAACCTGGCCACATTGAAGGCCGCTGAGTACTTTTTAATGTACTCGCAAGCAAACCAAACCAACATATACACCAAGCAAAGCAATCCATGGCATTCAAGCATGCACTTGTTATCTTCACAGTATTATCTATCATGTTATGGCAGGATTATCTAGCAAGATTAGTTATCCAGCAGCATTAATCATCTTGTCATAGCAGGATTATCTAGCATCATTTTTACGGATCATGTCCTAACAGTATTATCTAGCATGTAAACTATCAAAGTAACTGTAGTATGATGAAGATAAAGCATATCAAGTAATTTAATCCATACTCCTAATAATCTTAGGATCCAATCCAAACTCGATCCAAATCAAATCCAAGTCATGCGGTCATCCGACCACTCATCTCATAGCCATCGCATGGCTAACATCCCATAAACTTGACATCATCCGATACCCTGCATCTGTACCATAAATCTGGCAAATCATACCTTTCTCTGGTTCATTCTTGGTAACAACATTATGTAGTTTGTCCTCCAGACTCGACACAGACCAAATAGTGTGACCTAGTACGAACTATGTCCCATGACCGAGAACACGGCTCTTCGAATAGATTTACACTCTACAGAGGTTGTGCACTTTACCCACACTATGGAGCTCCTAGCCTCGTACTCCCATTCGGGTGGACCAGTGCTGCTCCAACAAAACTTGTCTATTGCCTGGCACTCTTACGGTCCCACCGACAATCATACCCTCCCAGGGTCATGTCCTGGGTGGCCCCTGTGTCACCCCGTGACACCTGCCACCGTCGTGGCCAAACAAAATTGTCCCAAACGGGGACCTGGATCCATATAACTCAACTGGGCTCACAAGGTTATCACCACCTACCGGGCCAGGGTAGCACGCACGCATAACCTCCCCTCTTTGGAGGTACCGACAAGAGGCAGGACAATAGACCAAGCCCCATCCAGGCAAGTGTGGTTGCACTCGATGAGCTCGGTTCGGTGGCACTATGACTCGATCCAGCCGACGGAGGAGGTTGTTGTCATTATATCACATTCTTTATCATTGCAACAATGACGATAATTCAAGATGTAAACTAATATATCAACATAACAACCTATCTACGAGTCACTAGTGCGATAATATGATAAACATTAGCAGGTAATGTAAATAGCAAATGCAACTAGCAGGAGTTTAATTATTTCTAACACAGGAATATTCATTAATTAAACACGCAAGAATAACACAAAGCAATGCTTTAGGGCATATATCAGATGGTCAGCTTGCCTGGGGGTCGATGAATTCACCGGAGAGAAGTGCGATCACCTCGCAAAAAATTCGCAGGAAAGGGTTCCCTCTCCGAAAGGCTGGATATAGGGCAGGGGCAAAATGGGCATTTTTAGAAAGTGACAATACCACGAGAAGGGAATCATCGGAACGGGCTCAATGACCTGAGAAAGTGGGCTTTGGATTCACTTGATTTGGAGTTGCGGATAAAAAGCTAGAAGAGTTTAAAGACTAGGGACTTATCTGTAAATAAAGTATTTACCATTGAGTCCCTGACCGATTTTCTGCGGAAAAAGAAAAACGGCACTGTCGCCCTGGGCTGCATGGGCCGAAAGTGCTGCGGCTGCTGCTACTGTTCCACTGGGCCAACCCAACCGCGCTCCCGCCACTTAAAAAAACGGAGGGAGGGCGCTGAGCCGCTGCCAGGCCGGCCCCACCCGCAGGGTCTTCTTCATCCTCCCGCACCCGATGGCAGAGACAACGCCGGTGCTGATTCCCGGCGATGGAGGCCGCGGCTGCTCCGGGCGTCGACAGAGATTGATTCCCCACTTCACTCCGCGCTCGGGGAATGTCCTCTTGGCCGCGGGGGCGGCCGGAGTGAGGCGCTGCATTGGCGACAGAGGCGCGGCGGCTTTGGGCAATGGCGGGGCTCCGGTGAGAGATAGGGCTAGGCGAGGGCATGGGAGGGATCGCCGGAGAGTGGCGCGTCCGGTGGTGCAGTCCACGGGCACCGGGCAGGACTGGGTGCAAGGGTGCGGTGGTGGCAGTGGGCGGCGGCCGCGGCTAAATTGCGGCACTCCAGCGAGGTGTTGGCCGGGCGAGGGCGTAGGGGTGCACCATAGGGAGTGGGGAGGAGGTTGAGGAGCTCGGGGATGCCCGGGGAGGCTCAGGCCGCGGCTATTTATAGCCGGCCGGCCGGGGCGACAAGGATGGCCGCCATGGCATCCCTATCGTCGTCCTGGAGCTCCGGGCGAGGTGGCGAGCTGCGGGCGGTGCCGACCTGAAGACCGGAGGAGGACGGGGCTGCGCTGGCTCGCTCGAGAAGACTCGGGGAGGAAGAGGACAGCGGAGGGGAAGCGACGACGGCGGTCACGGATAGGACAGTGTGGTGGCGGGGCTCGCCGTGGTGCAACGAGAGCGAAGGAGGAGGGGGAAGCTGCGGGAGAGGATGCACGCGGCTGCCGCGGAGCCACTGGACATGCCCGGACAAGCCAGGGCTGGCCGGAGGCGACCGTACGGAGCTGACAGAGTGCAGAGCGCCGTTTTGGCGTGCTCTCCTGCGTGGTCACCAAGGGCACCGTGTGTCCAGGGCACCGGATGGCTCTATCACCTTGTCAATTAGATTTATCATAGGCCAATGAGCTATCCTATGAGGGTTTGGATGGAAGTGGGGGCAAGAGTTGACTGATTGGAGATGACCTAGGTTCTGGACAAAATTTTGGGCAGGCTGCTGTGGTCAAATAGAGGTGCCAATGAGATGGCCAGGTTGTCACAGGGGAAAGAGATAAGAAGGAGCATATTCTGGAAAAATTTGAGGCCATTTGGACCTTGTTTGCATGCACTTGCTGTGCAATGCAATTTTTGGTCCAGAAAAGGGATTTTGATGTTGTGCTCAACTGGCGTGGTGAAATGAGCTGAATTTTGGTGCAGGGGATTTATTTCGATGCATGGAGGTACTGGAAAAATTTCAGCTCATTTGGAAATGCCAAAGTGGTACTTCCTTCACAAAGCTTTCTGCTGGACAGAAACTAGATGGAATTTTTGGGAGAAAATGGCTAAATAAAATGATGTGAATTTTTTCATGGTCACTTCATATAGGGAATGTGAGATCCTGGATTAATTTCAAGATTTTTGAAGCAATATGAAATATAGTTGCTTCACAACCTCAAAATAAGTCCAGAGACAAGAAGTGGATGATGTGCTCAAAAGTTGAACTTTGGAACTTGGGTTCTTGATGGAAATGGTGAATATATGGATAGGATAAGCTCCACAAATTATTTGGGAATTTTCCTGGCTACCAAAATGGTAGTTCCTTTGGAAAGTGCCCAAAGTGCAATATTGGCTTTAAATAGGAAAATGCAATTTCCTTTATTTGATTATGGCCAATATTTTTATGGGAGCTCAATATGATCACAAAGAATATCTCCACAAGTTTTCATGAACTTTGGAGATGGATAGATATTTTCCTGGATTTAATTCCTTTAACTGGCAGAAAAAGGAATTAATTTTAAATGAAAAATATTGCAAATGACTTGGCAATATTTTTGCATATCCAGGGTTTATAGATATGGGATGATCATTGGGAAAAGTTTGGGAGGTAACAGATCAAAGGAAATTAGGGTTCCTTTGTAACCACAAAAATTAGGGTTTCCCTTCCGGTAAACCGGAGAGTAGGGTTTCGGTGGAAAAATCTTGAGAAAATATTTTGGGTGGCAAGATTGGACTGGAGAGAATCTCGGGTTGGATAGGATAGGCAAGCCTAATGACCATCTTCATATACCCAAGAGCGAGAGAAAATCCGATAACACCGAAAAAAAGACGGGAGTCAAATCCCACGAAGGAAAAAAAACAGGGAGCGAAAACCCGGGTGTTACAAACCTACCCCCTTAAGAAAATCTCATCCTCGAGATTTCCGGGCTTACCTCCCGGCTAAGGGGAACATACCGGTGTGCGACTTGGATCCATCAACTGTTTTGTCTTCATTGGTTTACTGGCCTTTTAACTGCCTCTTCTGACGGCTCAGGTGTTGTCTTTCCACACAGCTACATTAAATCCTTCTCTTTCCTGACAGGCAAACCTTCTCTCTTGGTAGTTTGTAGCCTGCGGTTGGTTGGTAGCGAGTAGTATCCATAGAATAGCTCATTTTCAAGGCTTGGAGCTAGCTGCTTTGGGTTTTATTGAGATACTTCGTACACCGACTCTTATGGGCAGGACATCCTTCTTGGTGCATGCTATTGCATGCATACATCCTCGGTAATCCATGTTAAAACCTCTGAGCTAAACATAGTGTGGCTGTCATTCAGTGCATCTTTTGGAGCATAGTCTTTTATCTTGGCTGATGGCCCATATTCATGATGAGTATGACATGCTGGCTGCATTGTTGTGGCCGTATATGCAAGAGTCCGAGAAGGATTGGAAATATCACCTTGTCTGTGAAGCTTTACTTCATTGACCGTCGCAGAGATTGTTTATTCAAAACTTCCTTGTTCTTGAGGGTTCCTTTTGGGGAACTTGTCATGACCTACCATCATGGCTCCTTGGTTATATCCCAGCTTGTTGGGCTTGTAATCACAACTTACTCTTGCATATCTCGTAGGGGTGGCTGTGCTCATATCCTTGCTTTGAACTATGGGGCCAATGTTTTCCTGAACACAGTCATTCCTGTGTACGAGTGGCTTGCATGAACTGATCCACTGGACTGCATGCTCACAACATATGCAAGTGTAGGATAAATCCTTTCACAATCAACGGAGCTCTGAGGTTGACGTGTGTCCGGACTAGTTCGTGCTTCTGACAAGATTGTTGTGGTCACGATGGCATGCTGAAGAAGGCTGAATTCCTTATGCCCGAAGCTTTGCCAAGGTAGCATGCTGAAGAAGGCTGGATATCGTACCCCAGAAGCTTTCCTTCATGTGGCTTCTGCGGAAGGTCAGGTGACTTATGCTGGAAGCTTTCCGCGGTAGCGTCTGAGGGAGATTGGAGTGCCATACCCCAGAAGATTTTCTTGCCAAGTGGTGTAGCGAGGACGGTTGGGAGTCTTGCGTCCTAAGCTCTTTCTGATAGGTTGCGGAGGAAGGTTGGGTTTCTTCTACCAGAAGCCTTTCACTGTGATATGCGGTCGGACCTGTGGCGGATTCTGGCTTCCTACCAAAGTATCCGGAATTTACCCATAGTGAAGCCACAACTTGTTATAGGCCACATCTTGACTGAAGATATTTTGTTATTCATGCACACCACTTGTCCTTCTGCTAGTCCGATCATTGCTACTGTAAAGGTTGCACAACTGAAGCAGACTTCGTGTTGATAATTAATTCAGAATACCCTTTGCATTCGAACCAAGTGTTGCCGGTAGTAAGCAGTTGGCGGATAATTCCATTAGGTTCAGCTGAGCTTCCAAGCATGTGAAGTTCTCATTGATTCTGGGCAACCGCGAACTTATCCATATTCCTCATAAACCTTGTTCATGGTGCCCGAAAGATTTTGTATATGCACCGATGAATTCCAGAATATGCTTCGAAATTTATATTAACATACCAGGATTTTGTGGTGGCTTTCGGCACATTCACATTCTTGAAATATGTCTTCTAGGGAAATAAATGATTCTTGTGTCCATTGAGAAAAGACTCAAGGTTCACCCCTCTGACTGAAATAGTCCTTGTATCGAGGATGGAATAATTTGTCCTTACTAGCGTCCATCCCTGATAGCTCATCTCACTGTTCCTTTGGTGTGATTAATTCTGAAGCAGACCCTCTTAGGTATATTCTAGCCTTGTCGGTTGCTCGCAAATTCTGCTTCTGACCCATTCTTCGTCCTTGACAGATCCGGTGATAATGTTCTGAATATCAGGCAGTTGGCTTGGCTTGACTCTTTCTGAATTTGGATTATTGGGTATTATCCAAGTTGTGTGTTGGTCTTCTTAACAGCACTTGCGGATGGATCCAGTCGGAGCAAGAGAATGGAAACAAGAACCGCGAAAAACCAAAATACTAAAAAGGCAAATAAAGCTCAAATTTTGCGGACTTTACACACGTGGCCAAAGATTCACTAGTATAACTAGCCTAGCACACTCGATGCACCTCTAAGGACTTAGAAGCAAAACCACACAATGCTCCTGGTAGCAATTGGGGTCAATCTCCTACTACTTCCTTAGGGAACATCAAACTCGACGCACGACCATAGCCAAAGTGGCTTAGTCAACGATCCTAGGGTTGTCAGGGAAACGATGGAATTTATAAGCGTTTCCCAAAGGAAACTAGATTTGAGAAGAGAAATGCCATGCTTAGCAAGCAAGGTGGGGATATCTAGTTTACCTAGAGGTTCAGGGCTCACGGGTCATTGCCTGGTGCGGACATTTCATCTCGAAGACAAAGACCACGAGAGTTGGGGTCTGATGGAGCCAAAACCTATGGGGTTGCCTTATGATCAATAGTAGCCGTGCCTGTTTGGCAAAGATGGCTAAAATCCATCTAGGCTTCCTACTGATCAAGGGGCAATGAACTCTGGCTAGGGTAACCTATAGTCAGCCTGGCTCTGATACCATCCGTTGTGGCACTCCGCCTGATTACCACTGTAGCCAGGTGGTCGCCGCACACACCAGCCCAGGAAATCACTCTGGCATGCGCTTTTACAACAAGTATCATGAACACAGACATTTCTATTAATGGATATATAAGTCTTACATGATATTTTACAAGGGTGATGGTAGCGGAAAAGCTCTATCTAAGGCAGCATGGTCTTGGCGCGGCTCCAATCCACAGGGATCTGACTGGGTTACTCTTCTAGCCCGCGAACACTCCGGCTCCTCGCTAGAGGGCGTCGAATCCTTAGGTGAACCTGGCCACATTGAAGGCTGCTGAGTACTTTTGAATGTACTCTCAAGCAAACCAAACCAACATATACACCAGGCAAAGCAATCCATGGCATTCTAGCATGCACTTGTTATCTTCACAGTATTATCTATCATGTTATGACAGGATTATCTAGCAAGATTAGTTATCCAGCAGCATTAATCATCATGTCATAGCAGGATTATCTAGCATCATTTTTACGGATCATGTCCTAACAGTATTATCTAGCATGTAAACTATCAAAGTAACTGCAGTATGACGAAGATAAAGCATATCAAGTAATTTAATCCATACTCCGAATAATCTTAGGATCCAATCCAAACTCGATCCAAATCAAATCCAAGTCATGCGGTCATCCGACCACTCATCTCATAGCCATCGCATGGCTAACATCCCATAAACCTGACATCATCCGATGTCCCTGCATCTGTACCATAAATCTGGCAAATCATACCTTTCTCTGGCTCATTCTTGGTAACAACATTATGTAGTTTGTCCTCTAGACTCGACACAGACCAAATAGTGTGACCTAGTACGAACTATGTCCCATGACCGAGGACGCAGCTATTCGAATAGATTTACACTCTACAGAGGTTGCGCACTTTACCCACACTATGGAGCTCCTGGCCTCGTACTCCCATTCGGGTGGACCGGTGCTGCTCCAACAAAACTTGTCTATTGCCTGGCACTCTTACGGTCCCACCGACAATCATACCCTCCCAGGGTCATGTCCTGGGTGGCCCCTGTGTCACCCCGTGACACCTGCCACCGTCGTGGCCAAACAAAACTGTCCCAAACGGGGACCTGGATCCATATAACTCAACTGGGCTCACAAGGTTATCGCCGCCTACCGGGCCAAGGTAGCACGCACGCATAACCTCCCCTCTTTGGAGGTACCGACAAGAGGCAGGATAATAGACCAAGCTAGGGCCTCCCCATCCAGGCAAGTGTGGTTGCATTCGATGAGCTCGGTTCGGTGGCACTATGACTCGATCCAGCTGACGGAGGAGGTTGTTGTCATTATATCACATTCTTTATCATTGCAACAATGATGATAATCCAAGATGTAAACTAGTATATCAACATAACAACCTATCTACGAGTCACTAGTGCGATAATATGATAAACATTAGCAGGTAATGTAAATAGCAAATACAACTAGCAGGAGTTTAATTATTTCTAACACAGGCATATTCATTAATTAAACACGCAAGAATAACACAGAGCAATGCTTTAGGGCATATATCAGATGGTCGGCTTGCATGGGGGTCGATGAATTCACCGGAGAGAAGTGCGATCACCTCGCGGAAAAATTCGCCGGAAAGGGTTCCCTCTCGGAAATGCTGGATATAGGGCAGGGGCAAAATGGGCATTTTTAGAAAGTGACAATACCACGAGAAGGGAATCATCGGAACGGGCTCGATGACCTGAGAAAGTGGGCTTTCGATTCACTTGATTTGGAGTTGCGGATAAAAAGATAGAAGACTTTAAAGACTAGGGACTTATCTATAAATAAAGTATTTACTAGTGAGTCCCTGGCCGATTTTCTGCGGAAAAAGAAAAACGGCACTGTCGCCCTGGGCTGCACGGGCCGAAAGTGATGCGGCTGCTGCTACTGTTCCACTGGTCCAGCCCAACCGCGCTGCCGCCACTAAAAAAAACGGAGGGAGGGCGCTGAGCCGCTGCCAGGCCGGGCCCACCCGCAGGGTCTTCTTCATCCTCCCGCACCCGATGGCTGAGACGACGCCGGTGCTGATTCCCGGTGATGGAGGTTGCGGCTGCTCCGGGCGTCGACAAAGATGGATTCCCCACTTCACTCCGCACTCGGGGAATGTCCTCTTGGCCGCGGGGGCGGCCGGAGTGAGGCGCTGCATTTGCGACAGAGCCGCGGTAGCTTTGGGCAATGGCGGGGCTCCGGCGAGAGATAGGGCTAGGCGAGGGCATGGGAGGGATCGCCGGAGAGTGGCGTGTCCGGTGGTGCAGTCCACGGGCACCGGGAAGGACTTGGTGCAAGGGTGCGGTGGTGGCAGTGGGCGGCGGCCGCGGCTAAATTGCGGCACTCCGGCGAGGGGCTTGGCCGGGCGAGGGCGTAGGGGTGTACTATAGGGAGTGGGGAGGAGGTTGAGGAGCTCGGGGATGCCCGGGGAGGCTCGGGCCGCGGCTATTTATAGCCGGCCGGCCGGGGAGATAAGGATGGCCGCCGTGGCATCCCCTATCGTCGTCCTGGAGCTCCGGGCAAGGTGGCGAGCTGCGGGCGGTGCCGACCTGACGACCGGATGAGGACGGGGCTGCGCTGGCTCGCTCGAGAAGACTCGGGGAGGAAGAGGACAGCGGAGGGGAAGCGACGACGGCGGTCACGGACAGGACAGTGCGGTGGCGGGGCTCGCCGTGGCGCAACGAGAGCGAAGGAAGAGGCGGAAGCTACGGGAGAGGATGCACGCGGCTGCCGTGGAGCCACTGGACATGCCCGGACGAGCCAGGGCTGGCCGGAGGCAACCGCACGGAGCTGACAGAGTGCAGAGCGCCGTTTTGGCGTGCTCTCATGCATGCTCACCAAGGGCACCGCGTGTCCAGGGCACCTTGTCAATTAGATGTATCAGAGGTCAATGAGCTGTCCTATGAGGGTTTGGATGGAAGTGGGGGCAAGAGTTGACTGATTGGAGATGACCTAGGTTCTGGACAAAATTTTGGGCAGGCTGCTGTGGTCAAACAGAGGTGCCAATGAGATGGCCAAGTTATCACAAGGGAAAGAGATAACAAGGAGCATATTCTGGAAAAATTTGAGGCCATTTGGACCTTGTTTGCATGCACTTGCTGTGCAATGCAATTTTTGGTCCAGAAAAGGGATTTTGATGTTGTGCTCAACTGGCTTGGTGAAATGAGCTGAATTTTGGTGCAGGGGAGTTATTTCGATGCATGGAGGTACTGGAAAAATTTCAGCTCATTTGGAAATGCCAAAGTGGTACTTCCTTCACCAAGCTTTCTGCTGGACAGAAACTAGATGGAATTTTTGGGAGAAATTGGCTAAATAAAATGATGTGAATTTTTTCATGGTCACTTCATATAGGGAATGTGAGGTCCTGGATTAATTTCATGATTTTTGAAGCAATATGAAATATAGTTGCTTCACAACCTCAAAATAAGTCCAGAGACAAGAAGTGGATGATGTGCTCAAAAGTTGAACTTTGGAACTTGGGTTCTTGACGGAAATGGTGAATATATGGATAATAAGCTCCACAAATTATTTGGGAATTTTCCTGGCTACCAAAATGGTAGTTCCTTTGGAAAGTGCCCAAAGTGCAATATTGGCTTTAAATAGGAAAATGCAATTTCCTTTATTTGATTATGGCCAATATTTTTATGGGAGCTCAATATGATCACAAAGAATATCTCCACAAGTTTTCATGAACTTTGGAGATGGATAGATATTTTCCTGGATTTAATTCGTTTAACTGGCAGAAAAAGAAATTAATTTTAAATGAAAAATATTGCAAATGACTTGGCAATATTTTTCCATATCCAGGGTTTATAGATATTGGATGATCATTGGGAAAAGTATGGGAGGCAACAAATCAAAGGAAATTAGGGTTCCTTTGTAACCACAAAAATTAGGGTTTCCCTTCCGGTAAACCGGAGAGTAGGGTTTCGGTGGCAAAATCTTGAGAATATATTTTGGGTGGCAAGATTGGACTGGAGAGAATCTCGGGTTGGATAGGATAGGCAAGGCTAAATGACCATCTTCATATACCCAAGAGCGAGAGAAAATCTGATAACACCGAAAAAAAGACGGGAGTCAAATCTCGCGAAGGAAAAAAAAACAGGGAGCGAAAACCAGGGTGTTACATGTTCCTACCCCATTTCATCCGAGGTTTGGGTTTTCCCTTCGACCCCTTCGTCACAGGCCTCATGTTTTTCTACGGGCTCAATTTCCACGATCTTGCCCCAAATTCCTTCCTACACATCTTGGCCTTCATCATCATCTGCGAGGCCTTTCTTCGGGTCCGACCACACTTCGGCCTATGGCTGAAGATCTTCAATGTCAAGCCGGAGATTGTTGACGGCCAGCAGGTGGACTGCGGGGGAGCGATGGTCAGCAAGCTTCGTCGTGTGGAGTGGCCAGAGGGCACCTTCATCGAGACCGTCAAGATCTGGCAGAAGGAGTAAGCCAAGGAGCGCGGATTGGGGGGTGATTGCTGCCTTCCGATCTGGACCCCCCATGAGGCTGGTCTCATGGACCAAGAAAGGCCTCGACTGGGGGTCAAACAAGGAGGTGACACTGCTGCAGAGCCGGATAGCAAGGATGATAGAGCGGGGGGTCAAGCTGCCCAACGTTATCCAGATTATGCTCTGCCGCCATATCCTCCCCTTCCAGGACCGGGCTTCCCCCATGTGGGCCTGCAAGCCCGAGGACCCCGCCACCGTGCTCAGCTTCTACCGCACTTCCCACACTCAGCTGTGGAAGGTGCTGTTCAAGCCACAGAAGGACTGGCCGGCCGAGGAGGAAGACATCGGCCTTGACGCCGCAAACCCCCCTCGAGAGGTATGTTAACTGTTACTCTTGCATTCGGATTATTCCCGTTTGATAAGGTACTCAACTTTGTAATTTCTCATCCGCAGAGATGGATGAAGAAGGCCGAACGGATCGACAGCCCGGCCCCGCTGCCAGAGGGCCCCAGGATGCCCTTGCAGATGGCCATGTTGGCCGTGGAGCCGTACGAGGCGCCGGAGAGGAAGGAGAAGAAGAAGGAAAAGAAGAGGGAGGCCAGAGAGGGCCTCCGTTTCTGAGGACCCCCGGACACTAGATCCGTGGACACCCATGCTCCCTCCACACAAGAGGAGGAGAGGGAGCAGGGAGAGGAGGGGGAGGAAAGTGATTCCTCCCGAGCAAAGAAGAGGGCGGTGTCCGAGGACGCCGAGGAGGAGCAGCCTCACCCCGCCCCCAAGAGACCATGCAGGGCCAAGGTGGCCCTGTCCAACAACAGCTCGGCTTCAGCCGAGGACTCCAGGCCTCCGAAGAGGTTCCTCAGAGGACCCCCAGGGTCAAACCGCTGGCCCAAAGGTAAGCATCCTAAGATCCGCTTATGCATTTTTGGCTGGACTAGGTTCAATATTGATCACACCTTTGCCTCTAACATCGCAGCCCACTACGTGACCTCCCCACCGATCGAGTCTCGGAGGGGGATTCTCCACCGGCCGCACTGGCGGAGAGCAGGACCGAATCGCGCGCCTCGCCTCCTCCAATCGTCGAGGAGGCCGAGGAGGTTCTGTCGACGAGGACCCCTCCCTTGCCGCACACAGGGGGAGGGGGCGACACCGTTATGGCCGAGGTGCATACCTCAGCCATCGAAGACCAGGAGGGGAAGAGCCCTCTGGTAAATGAAGAGGAGGAGCCCGGACGATCCGAGCTCTCTCCGAGAATGGCTCCGGAGCCGTCAAGGTACCCGGAGTCAAGCATTCCGGACTCCTCGAGAGGAGGAGCCGAGGAGCCCCCGCCACCCTTGCCCGCCCCAGAGCGGGCCTCGACTGGGTGGCCGGATGAGATGGAGGACGCTTTAACCAGCTCCTCTATCGCTGAAGAGCACCGTGTCCTTATGGGCGCGGTGTTGCAAAGTCTTCGGTCCATGGACAACGGACTGAAGGAGGCCTTCAATGGCCTTCTCACAGGCTTCAAGGTAGGCCAAGTAATGTTTTTCCCTTAGAAAATTTCTTTTATACGAGTGCGTAACCTCATACACAGTAGCCCCCGAGACTCTGACTGGCTTGAGCAAAGCTGGTCAGAGGATCGAAAATCTATAACTCGGATCCTAATGTGCGTAGAGTGATGTGCAGGCGTCATCCTCGGCGACAGCCAACAATGCCGAGGAGTTGGGCGAGCTAAATCGGAAGCTCAAGAGCTCTGAGGACGACCTCGGCCTGCTGAACAAACGGTTTGACGAAGCGCAAGGCAAGTCCGAACTATAATGTTTACTACAACAGTTTTTTGTTGTTGAGTAAGGTTTGAAGTAAGTAGCCTAAATGGAGTCAACTGATATGACTGCAGCTGCTACCGCGGAGGTCGAGAACCTCAAGCCCGCGCTGAGGAAGGCTCAGCTGGAAGCGGCGGAGCAGAGGTCGGCGGCTGAACAGGCAGCTGCCGAACTGGCTACTGTGAGAACCGCTAGCCAGAAGCACGAGGCCAGAGTGGCTGAAGTGCAGCAAGAGCTCAAGGATGCCGTCACGAAATGTGAGGCCCTTGAGCAGAAGAATAAAGAGCAGGCCGCCGAGCTAACCTCATTGGGGTCAGCGGCCAAGGAAGCGCGGACGGAGGTGCGCGGCTACCAAGAAGAACTCCGCCAAGTGAAACTCATTGCGGATGGTAAGCCGTACTTGCTGCAAAGTGTCTTTGGTGGTAACAGGTTCGCTTTGCTCACGCGAGTGTGGTGTTCCCCAGGCGCCTTTGCGGACCTCCCAAGGAGTGCAGCTGACGAGGCCAGGTTCTTCGCCACCCAGGAGGGTCGCGCCGAGCAGAGGCTATTTTGGGCGCAATTTCAAGCACCCAAACACCCTCCCCTCCTCAACAACCAGATGAAGCAGCTGATGGAGTTGCATCGGATGGCAGAGCCAGTGATGAAGGACCTTTGCGTCAAGCTATGGCCTTCGGAGCCGCTGCCGAGCAGCTACTTCGGTTTGGTGCAGAGGCTGTACGACGCCACTCCCCGGATCGATGCCTGGAAGCGCTCCGTATGCATTGAGGGAGCTCGGATGGCCTTCGGAAAAACCATGGTGCACTGGCCGAAGATCAAACCAGCCGAAGTAACCACCGGACCTCCGCCTCCTGGGAAGGAGCATAGGCGCCCCGAGCAGTACTTTCCCATCGTTATGGATGGTGCTCGGGCAATAGAGGCCCAATGCTCAAAAGATGTAATTTATGAGTAGATTTATTTTCCTTGTATCCGAGGAGTTGAAACTTTTGTTTTGTTGAAATGCAACTGGTTGGCTGTAAATATAATGCCTCATGTGTTTTATTTTGACTCCTGTGCGGCCGTTTAAAACTGAAAGTTACCAGTCGTCGGCTTCAGCCCCCTTACAGATACTGCATGGGGTGTCTCTCCCGAACACCTTAACCCTTAGCCGACGTCTCGGTGCCCGGAGGCGGCTATGTGTAAGGAAAAATGAGGCAATCAGACTATGCGGCTTTATTGCTTTCACTTAGCCATAGGAGCTTATTTGCAGGGGCTGGTGACTAGCCCCCAGTGTATGTGATATCCGGACGGACCGCGGTTGACACCATTATCACATGGTTCCTGTGACAGAGAACCCTTCGTTTAACATGGACTAACCTCCAACGATTTTTAGTTTAACACTAGTCATCGGATCGCCGACCAGTTC
Source organism: Elymus sibiricus (assembly GCA_039707655.1). Lineage (NCBI taxonomy): Eukaryota > Viridiplantae > Streptophyta > Magnoliopsida > Poales > Poaceae > Elymus > Elymus sibiricus. The sequence continues at coordinate 208,360,842 of CM077674.1, forward strand.
TCGCTTATTATGATAGTCAGTTTTCGGCTTTCTCCACTGAGGTACTTAACCAGGCTAGCTAGAAGTACAATCACAGTGGTTCTCCCTTTACCCTCCTAGCCGAACAATGCGGAACGTAAGAGGGCAAACACAGGAGCCGGGCAACCCAACTATTGACCAAAGACACAATTCGGAACTAATTCATATAATGCAATATCCATGACGCCGAGCACATATAATAAAAATTGGTGCCGGAATGATGTTTGAGGCAAGATTTAAGATCGAGCCCCCGGTCTATTAGCTGGTCACACAAAAAAAAGGAACGTATCGTAATAGTTTACTTTGGCCTAAAAAGCGGAAAGGAATATGCAATACGAATGACTGCACAATTACTAGAATAGAATTGGTCTTTATTTCCTTTGAATTTGTGACGTCTATCCGTACAATCCGAACTGCCGAAGTAACTTTTGCAGATACTTTAAGAAATAAATACATTAGAGGAAAGGTTTACACAGGGCCTTCACGAGTGGTTTGATGTCCTTACTGCGCCCTGCCGCACGTCTGCGCCTTTGCTCTGTACGAGGCTTCCGTGTGAGTGTAGCTATCGACTGTATGCCCGGCGGAAGTGGTAATGTTCGACGGACGAGCCCTTGAGGGCTTTGAGAAGTCGCCGCGCTGTATCAGCTTAACACTGTTCAGGCCCTAGATGGTGCCTGTAGTTTCGTAGTGTCCCGAGGACATCTTCGGCCATGGCCTGGTCGAACCGAGCTCTCGGCCCTTGAGTTGTTTTGCCCCCACAACAGCCCATGGAATCTTGAGCGCAAAGTTGTGCACTCGAGGCACATATTTCGTGGCTGGGCGGGTCTTGTTGTGGGGCGCGTATCTCTATTTAGGGTGAGTATGGGAGTGCTCCAAGACCGAGGCCATAGCTCAGGCGCGTTTGCATGCATCCAGTGCCTTGCTGGTAGACTGGGCCTGCGACGCTTCTTCGGTGGCCTGGACTTCGGCGGCTAAAGCCGCTATGTGTTCCTCTGTTCGGAGCGAGCACTCGGTGATACCATTGACGGTAATAACACCCTTCGGTCCTGGCATCTTGAGCTTTAGATATGCATAATGCGGGACGGCGTTAAAGCGGCGAACGCTGTCTGGCTGATTAGTGCGTGGTAACCGCTGCGGAAGGGAACAATGTCGAAGATTAAGTCTTCGCTGCGGAAGTTGTTGGGCGAACCGAAGACTACCTCCAATGTCATGGATCCCGAGCAGCGTGCCTCGACGCCTGGGATTACACCTTTAAAGGTGGTGTTGCTGGGTTTGATCCTTGACGGGTCGATCCGCATTTTCCTCACTATATCTGAATAAATCAAGTTGAGGCTGCTGCCTCCGTCCATGAGGACTCTGGTGAGGTGAAATCCATCCACGATGGGGTCGAGCACCAGAGCCGCCGTTCCTCCATGACGGATACTGGTCGGGTGGTCTCGACGGTCGAAAGTGATCGGGCAAGTCGACCATGGGTTGAATTTTGGGGCCACCAGCTCTAAGGCGTAGACATCCCGGAGTGCCCGTTTCCGCTCCTTCTTCAGCATATGCGTGACGTAAATTATGTTCACGGTCTTTACCTCGGGAGGGAACTGCTTTTGGCCTCCATTGTTCGGCTCGCGAGGTTCGTCGTCATCCTCGCTGTGGGGACCCTTGCTCTGTTCCTCGGCTATGATCTTGCCGGCTTGTTTGATTACCCAACAGTTACGGTTGGTGTGGTCGGCGGGCTTATCCGGGGTACCGTGAATCTGGCAGGGCCTATCCATGATTCTGTCTAGTCCAGATAGGACATCCCGGTTCCCTTTAGAAGGTTTTTTCCGCGGTCCTGATTTTGAGCCGCTGAACCCGGCGTTTACCGCTGCATCATCGGCTTCACTGCCATTGTTTGTGTGCCGGCGGTTATTATTCTTGTTGCGCTGGGGTTTCCCGTTCCCGTCCCGGGCCTCTGAAATGCCGGGGTCTTCGAGATGGTTGCTTCGACGAGCTAACCAACTATCTCACCCGCGCAAAAGCGGGTCATTAGGGAGGTGAGGGCCGACATTGTTCGCGGCTTATCCTGGCCGAGCTGGCGGGCGAGCCACTCGTCCCGAATACTGTGCTTGAATGCGGCGATTGCTTAAGCATCCGGACAGTCGATGATCTGGTTCTTCTTAGTCAAGAACCGGTTCCAGAATTGCCGAGCTGACTCCCCGGGCTATTGAACGACATGGCTCAGGTCGTCGGCGTCCGGTGGCCGAACATAGGTGCCTTGAAAGTTGGCTCGGAATGCGTCCTCGAGCTCTTCCCAGCTCTCGATGGAGTTTTCGGGTAGGCTATTCAACCAATGCCTTGCTGGTCCTTTGAGTTTGAACGGTAGATATTTAATGGCGTGGAGGTCATCTCCTCGGGCCATATGAATGTGGAGAAGAAAATCTTCGATCCACACGGCTGGGTCAGTTGTCCCATCTTATTGTTCTATATTCATGGGTTTAAACCCTTTGTGGAACTGATGCTGCATCACCTCATCTATGAAACACATTGGGTGTGCGGCGCCCCTAACCCGGGCCACGTCATGCCGGAGATCGGTTGTCATCCGGGCACGGTGCTGCTCCCGAGCTCTATCGTTCCTATTGCGCCAGACTTCGTATCCATCCCGTCCAGCGAACGTGTATCCTCTGGATCCATAGATGGATCTTGACTGGATCCCTCTGGCATTCAGGTCGTGGCGCAGATCATGTGGGTCATCCGGCTGAACCGGGTCCTTGCCCGCCCGGCGAGGGGGCGCGGGTGGGTATTCGGCTTCTCCAGCCATCCTATCCCGTCCTCGAGGGGGGCGGTCGGGTTGGCTTGTGTAAGTCCGTCTGGGAGGCATGGGCTCAAGGGCCTCGTCCTTGAATGACGGTAGCAAACGCCGTCGTGGATAGCTTTTGTATTGATCCTGGCGCTGATTGTCGAAGCCCTCTTCGGCTGCTAAGACCATTGTCCACCTATCGTTAAGTGTATCTTGTTCGGCCTTTAGCTGCTGCTGCTTCTTCTTCAAGCTTCGAGTGGTGGCTATGAGTTGCTGCTTGAATCTTTCCTGTTCCAGGGGGTCCTCTGGGACGACGAAATCCTCGGGTCCGAGGCTGTCCTCCTCTTCGGACGGAGGGAGGTAGTTACTGTCCTCGGAATCCTCGGGGTCCTCAGGGTTGCCCTGGTCCTCGTGAAATTCAGGGGCGTCATGGTGCTGTTCGGGGGTGTTGTCGCCGAGCTCCCCCATGTTATCCGGAGTGTCGTTATCTCCGGTGCCGTTCGTGTCTGTGTTATTTTCCTTGCCCTTTCCCCGCCCTCTAGCTTGCCTTTGTCGGCATTTGGGCGGTTCCTCTGTGGGGCCGTCGCCATCCTTCTTGGTCGTGTCACCATCCTTCTTGGGGGTATCGACCATATAAACATCGTAGGTGGAGGTGGCGGCCCACTTTCCGGTGTTGGAGGTGGCAAGGGAGGGAGCCATATAAGGCGGGACGTCAATATCCTCGTCCATGTCATCAGCCTCCTCGGAGGCGTAGTCCAGCATGTCGGTTAAATCTTCGACAGTGGCTACTAAGTGGGTGGTGGGTGGGACGCAAAATTCCCCGCGGTCGGCCTCAAGTCCGATCTGCTCATGGGCTGAGGATGGGCCATCCGCGATACTCATCTTCTGGATCCGATCTAACATCTCGCTTAAAAGTGAGAGGTCCACCAGATCCATCCTTGGGCATACTTCGGAGTCAAACTCCGGTGCGCCGGCGTCGGAAGTGTGTTCGGCAAAGGGTGACCCTTGGTTCTCTGGCGCCAGGGTCGGATCCGAACTCGAGGCCAGATCCGAACTGAGAACCGGCCCGGAGACGGGGCCGAGGAGAGAATCTGAGGTTAAGGCCTCGAGATTATTAGGCTCCTCAGGTAAAGCTAAGAACCCAGTAAGGACCAGATCGCCCCGAGAATCGGTGACGTACTCTAGGTTGCCGAACCTGATTTCCTGCTCAGGGGCGAAGCTGTTGACCTGGTCAAGGTGACCGGTCGGGTCGGCGTGCAGCACAATGCTGCCGAACGCGAAGAGCTAATCGGGGACGAAGATGTCCCCACTGCGGATGCCATTGCGGATGACAAGGCGAGCCATTGATCCTTGGTGACCCAACGGCGGAACTGTCAATGAAAGCACCAATGTCGGTACCAATACCGGCAGATCTCGGGTAGGGGGTCCGAGCTGTAGATCGTGGAGTCAATGGGTAACAGGGAGCGTAGAGGCAGTGATTACCTAGGTTCGGGCCCTCTCGAGGAGGTAAAACCCTACATCCTGCTTGATTGTATTGATGCGATAATATGGCGATTACAGAGTTGATCTACCTTGAGATCGGATGGCTAAACCCTAGGTGGGTAAGATGATGGTTTTCTCTCTACAGACTAAACCCTCTGGTTTATATAGACACCAGAGGGGCCTAGGGTTACATATGGTCGGTTTCCACCATGGGATAAACATGCCGCTAATTATTTCTTGGAGGAGATGGCAAGTCTTTGGAGGTTTCCTTCTGGTGCACGGGGTCGCCCGCAATCCGGCCTTCCTTTGATGAGTAAAGAGCGGCCCACTAGTCCGGCCTGCGAGAGATAGGCCGGCAGCCCGAGTATCCCCTAGCCCAGGACACCCTCAGAGAGGTCGCGCCGGCTTCAATGTGGGGCAGCCGCTCTATAGCGGCATGAATAATGGCAGCTGGCGCTGGGCGGGAAGACGCACGGGCAAGGGAGGAGGGGGTAGTAACTGTTGTCGCCGCCTACCCAGTACGTTCACTTGCGATTGCAGTTCCCCAAGAGTGGAAAAACTAACTGCTGATGCCGCCACCCACTACCCCACTACACACCGATCCCTAGTGTAAATAAGGAGCCCTCTGCTCTCCATATCTCCCCATCGTCTTTATCTTCCCCCTGCCCCCAATCCCCACAAAACGAGAACCGCCCCATCAACTCTACGTGAGAAGAGACCCCAATGGCGATCCGAGGGGTGAGCCATGATTTGGACTTCAGCAAGGAGTTATCCATTGAGTTCGCCATACAGCACCATGGTGAAAGTGATGTACACCAACGGTTCGGACTCGGTGAACCGCTGCCTCGCCAAGTTGAAGTAGTAGCCATAGGAGGAGAAGCACAAGGTCGCGGGACTAGACCTTGTGCCCATCCATCCATCTCCTCACAGGGACTAGTGAATCGCCATCGCCCAGGTATGCATGCATGACCAGGCTCTTGTCTCACGAGGGCTTGTGGAGAGTTCGCCACCTTCCTCTACACCGCCGGCTGCGCCTTCGCTGCCGTGGAGAGCAGGAAGAAGACGAGGGTGCTTCATAATTCAGCCAACTTGTGCAACAAGCTCTTTGACATCCAGGAGCTCATCGAAAATGGGCAGGAGAAGAACTCCGTGGTTGATCTCGCCACAACCATCATCGACCCCTGCTTCACCAACATGAAAGAAGACGTCGATATGAAGGACTTGAACATGTGGGAGGTACCTTTGAATCCAGACTGCATTGCCTATGCGGCCAAGGATGCATATGCATGATACGAAATGTACAGGCGGATCTTGGACCAGAGGGCATGTCTGCTTCCCATGACTGAGGGGTACGAGGACAGCTGCAGCACCCTGATCAAGAGTACCAGGAAGATCTAGATGGTGTAGTTTGTTCATTAAAAGATGGTTTGTACTCCGTGTTTAAGCACTTTATCATCTGACTGTTTTGTGTATTAGCCTTTTGGCCTTCATATTTACTGTAAGAACCCAAGAACCTATTTGCTTGTATCGATCTACGTATGTAGTATCTATTTTTAGTGCGGTTTTCTGTAGGTTGCCTAGTCCAGAAATGTGTTGATTAATTCGTTATGCCTAGATTATCTGAGAATTTCACTCAGGGTGGCCATCTTTGTTCATGAATGACAAGAACAAATTAGGATGCACATTGATTAACTTAATTTGGAGTGCATGCCCAGCCCAGCTTTGTTTTTTTTGAGATAAAAGCCAGGCCGAGCTTTATTTTCTCGAGAAGAATGCGCGGCCCAAATCTACTATTTTTTTTCAACCACCACAGCTCTCAATCTTTCGACGGGAGCAATTGAAGGAAGTTTAGACTTTATTTTTAGCCGGCTGAGCAATTGGCATGGAAATAAAAAAGGGGATGCATGTCCATGGCCATGGAGAGGCTGGCAGTCAGGACCCACCAGGTCCATGGCCGTACGCAAGCAAGTGCCTCCTTATTGCATAAAAAGCTTCCTCCTAATGGTATACTGACATCTGGGGCCCACGGGAATGTCAACGTAGTCAATAAACGAGATAAATTTACAAGACTGTCATCGGGGAGCTAGCAGGTATTTTTTTTCCAGAGGTCAAACAAGTATCAGCTGGGTTGTGGCCTGTCCAGCCTAGGTTTTGTTTTTTAACATGGGCAGCCCACGACATGCTGACACAGTGGTTTCAACTTATTTTTTGTGGTCCAGCATATATCTATTGGCCTCAGGGCCTCCCAGCCTAGGTTTTATTTTTTTCTTAAACATCCACAACGCAACTTATGTTTTTTTTGAAGAAAACGCAGAGCTCTGTTCTATTTTTCTATAAGAATAAGAATGCCAGGTCCAACATATGTTTTTAATTCTAACTATATTATATATATTTATATTATATTTATGTTGTTATATATTATTATGTATTTAATATATACTTATATTATTGCATTAAAAATAAATAAGCTTCCCGTTTCACCCTTTCTTCGTCCAACCTTTCTATAGACGTTCCCGCTTCCTTTAATTTTTGTTTTTATTCCTCCCATCTCAGTTTTTCTCCCAATGGGTTTCCCTAAAACCAACCCAATTGGCCCACGTCTAGTCTAAAAAAATATCCCACGTCTTATTAACTTATAAAAATAAATGTCTAACAATAAGTTGGCAAGGAAAATCCTGGTGATTGCGTATAAAAGCTTGCTAAGATTTACGGACCAATGAAAAAATAACACACTCATTATCTAGTTTTATTTATGTAATCGTGTGCGAGATTCACATAATAAAGAGTAGTTTGAGTTTGTTGCTTTACTTTCCTGTTTTGATCATAGCAATAATAATAAAAGTTCATATGCTATTCCAATGGGGAGTAATGACTTCACATATAAGGAGTATAATTGGTAAAATTTATTGGAAGTTAACAAATATAGCATTGGTCATTGTTGCTATTCATGAAAGAATAATAAAGGAAGAGAGGTTGAAAATATAAATATACTACCTTGGACATCTTCTATGATTGAGAGCCCCCATTAATTATTTTCAAGCTTGATCAAATAGTTGATGTTAGACAAGGAAGACAATGTAATGAGTTATGTTTGCTTATATTCACATAGAAGTTATATTGTCATGGATCCTCTAACATGTGGTGCTTGCTCATAATCTTTTGCTAGCCAAAACTTTGTACTAAGTAGAGATACTACTTGTGCATCCAAAAACACTTAAAACCCGGTTTCTTGTCATGAGAGTCCACCATATCTACCTATGTATTGAATAAGATCATTCAAGTAAGTTGTCATCAGTGCAAAGCAATAAAAATTGCTCCAAAATATGTATGATCTTTTATTGGAAGGGAAAATAAGCTTTGTATGAACTTGTGATGGTAAATAAATAAAAGCAACGGACTGCATAATAAAGGTTGTTATCACAAGGGGCAATATAAAGTGACGTTCCTTTGCATTAAGAGCTTGCACATCCAAATGAAAAGAAGCGCATTACAACCTCTGCTTCCCTCTGTGAAGGGCCTATCTTTTACTTTTTAGTCTATAATATTATTCAAGCATTAATAATATTCACTCTTATTCCGACCTCAATTACTCTCCACTTGGCAAGCATCATGTGGTAGGGAAAGATCCTGGCACATATATCCAGTTGGATGTGAGTGATCATGAGTTATTATTATTGACATTATCCCTGATATAAATAAGTTGAGAGGTGAAACATTAAACCCCCATCTTTCTCCATGTCTTATTGAAACGTTTGCTCTAAAAATATGCTTTGAGTGTCAGCAATCATGGAAGACTATATGATAGTTGAGTATGTGGAATTTGCTAAACCAAAGCTCTTACATAGACTCTTCCTGGAAATATGATGAACTGTAATTGTTTCGATGACTGAGAACATAGTTTGTTAGTTTTCAAGAAAGTTTATTGTTTATACTTGAACTTGTGAATGAATTGTTACTTGATCATGAGAAGTTCTATGATGAATAATTGTTGTTATAATAATGACCATGATGCTACCATGTCCGTATTTTGTTTTATCGACACCTCTCTCTATAAACATGTGGTCATGATTATCGAGTTCGACATTCGCTTGTGGACAAGTGAGGTTTAGCTTGGGGGAGTTGATACGTCCATTTTGCATCATGATTTATTACTGTTATTTATAATGTTTTTGATCAATATTTCACATTATGATGCAATCCTAATGCCTTTTCTCTCTTAATATGCAAGATATACATGGAGAGGGAAATTGCCGGCAGCTGGAATTCTGGACCTAAAAGAGCTACAGCAGAGATAGCTATTCTCCGGAGCTCCAAATGACCTGAATTTTTTTGGAGAATTATTTTGGAATATATAAAAAATAATGGAAGGAAAAAGTACCGGAGAAGACCAACCATGGGCCCACAAGGCGGGGGGCGCGCCCTGCCCCCTTCTGGTGCCCACAGAAGCCCTCCGGTCCGCATCTTCTGCTATATGAGGCCATTTGCCCTAGAAAAAAAATTAGAAGAATACTGTCGGGACAAAGCACCGCCGTCTCGAGGCGGAACCTGGGCAAGAGCACTTTTGCTCTCCAGCGGAGCGATTCCACCAGGGATACTTACCTCAGGGAGGGGGAAATCGAAGCCTTCGTCATCACCAACGTTCCTCTCATCGTGGGAGGACTCATATCCATCAACATCTTCACCAGCACCATCTCATCTCAAACCCTAGTTCATCTCTTGTATTCAATCTTTGTCTCAAAACCTCAGATTGATACCTATGGGTTGCTAGTAGTGTTGATTACATCTCGTAGTTGATGCTAGTTGGTTTATTCGGTGGAAGATCATATGTTCCGATTGTTAACCATATATTATACTCCTCTGATCTTGAAGATGAATATGATTTGTGAGTAGTTCCGTTTGTTCTTGATGACATGGGAGAAGTCTTGTTATAAGTAATCATGTGAATTTGGCATTCGTTTAATATTTTGATGATATGTATGTTGTTCTTCCTCTAGTGGTGTCGTGTGAACGTCGACTACATGACACTTCACCATGTTTGGGCCTCGGGGAAAGCATTGGTGAGTAGTAAGTAGATGATGGATTGCGAGAGTGATAGAAGCTTAAACCATAGTTTATGCGTTATTCCGTAAGGGGCTAATTTGGATCCATATGTTTCATGCTATGGTTAGATTTATCTTAATTCTTCTTTCGTAGTTGCGGATGCTTGCGAGAGGGGGTAATCATAAGTGGGTTGTTTGTTCAAGTAAGAACAACACCCTAGCACCGGTCCACCCACATATCAAATTATCAAAGTAGTGAACACAAATCAACTAAACATGATGAACGTGACTGGACGAGAATTCTCGTGTGTCCTCGAGAACGCTTTGCTTAATATAAGAATTACTTCCGGCTTGTCCTTTACAATATAAGTATTGGGCCACCTTACTGCACCTTATTACTTTGGTTACTTGTTACTTGCTATCAAATTATCTTGCTATTAAACTATCTGTTACTACTACTTTACAGCACTTGCAGAGAATACGTTGCTGAAACCGCTTATCAATTACTTCTGCTCCTCGTTGGGTTCAACACTCTTACTTATCGAAAGGACTACGATTGATCCCCTATACTTGTGGGTCATCAAGACTCTTTTATAGCACCATTGCCGGGGGGTGAAGCGTTCTTGGTAAGTGGAAATTGGTAAGTAAACATTTATATTACGTGCTGAATTTATCTTCACTTGTCACTATGGAAGATATTCCTTTGAGGGGCTTGTTTGGGATATCTTCACCTCGACTGGAAGTGGTAAGAGGCGCTCCTCAACCAACTGAACCTATTGAAAATATTTATTATGAAATTCCTTCTGGTATTATGGAGAAACTGCTTGCTAATCCTTATATAAGAGATGGAACAATACATCCTAATATGCACCTGATCTATATAGACGAACTTTGTGGATTGTTTAAGTTTGCAGGTTTATCAGAGGATGGAGTTAAGAAGAATGTGTTCCCTTCATCTTTGAGGCGAAGGGCATTGTCATGGTATAGGATATTATATGAATCTGGAATATGGGACTGGAACCGATTGAAGCTTGAATTCCATCAAAAAAATTATCCTATGCACTTGGTTCATCATGATCGGAATTATATATATAATTCATGGCCTCGTGAAGGAGAAAGTATCGCTCAAGCTGGGGGGGGGGCTTAAATACATGATGCACACATGCCCCAATCATGAGTTCTCGAAAGATACGATTATTCAAAGTTTTAATGCTCAGCTTTCTCATTATGATAGAACAATGCTTGATTCTTCTTCTACTGGTTCCTTCATGAAAAGAAGCACTGAATTCAAATGGTATCTTATTGAAGAATTAAACGCAACTCTGAAGATTGGGAAATCGACAAAGGTAATGAGTCAGGTATAAATCTTGAATTTGATTGTGTTAAGTCCTTTATAGAAACAGATGTTTTTCATAAGCTTAGTGCAAAATATGGACTTGACACTGACATAATAGCTACATTTTGCGAATCATTTGCTGCTCATGTTGATCTCCCTAAGGAGAAGTCGTTTAAATTTCATCCACCTATTGAAATTTTTTGTGAAGTACCGGTTATTGCTAAAACTGAAACAATAGCTTATACTGCTAATCCTGTTGTGCCTTCTACTTATATTGAGAAACCACCTTTCCATGTTAGGATTAAGGAGCATGCTAAGACTACAACTATGATTCATAAAAGTAATATTAGAACACCAAAACCCTTTGAACAAATTAAATTAGAACCTCCTATTGCAATGGTTAAAGATCTCTTGGTTGATAATATTGGCGGACATATCATTTATTTCTGTAATGAGGCTACCAGAATTGCTAAACAAGTTATCACTGAACAAGATAAATTAGATAAAGATAAGCCAGTTGTTGGCATGCTTGTTGTTTTTGTTAAGATTGGAGATCATTGCTATCATGGTTTATGTGATGTGGGTGCTAGTATAAGTCATATTCCATTTTCTCTATATCAAGAAGTCATGCATGATATTGCACCTGCTGAAATAGAAGAAAATGATGTTACTTTTAATCTTGCAAACTGAGATACTATCTCACCGCTTGGGATTGTTAGAGATGTTGAAGTCTTGTGCGGTAAGATTTTTGTCCCATTGTATTCGGTAGACCTTTCTTGAATACTGTTAATGCTGAAATTGATTGTGTCAATGAAAAGGTTATGGTTAAATTTGGTGATGTATCTCATGAGTTTAATTTCTCTAAGTTTAATAGACAACCTCATTGTCAGTACTAAAACCGGCAGAACTCGGGGTAGGGGGTCCCGAGCTGTGTATCTCGGATCTATGGTAATAGGGGACAAAGGAGACGATGTTTACCCAGGTTCGGGCCCTCTCGAAGAGGTAAAAACCTACGTCCTGCTTTGATTATATTGACGATGATGTATCCAGTACAAGCTTGATCTACCTCGAGATCGTAAGTTTGTGTTCTAACCCTAAGGCTAGGTGGTTGTAATTGTGATCATGGTCTCTATGGATTAAACCCCTCAGCTTATATAGACACTGGGGGTACCTAGGGTTACACATGGTCGGTTGCCCATCTAGGGATGCACACGCCGGCGGCCGAAGCTGTCCTTGGAGTACACGTCAAGTCTTCGGCAGAGTCCATCTTGATCACGCCAGACTGCAAGGCTTCCAGAGTCCTTCCTTGTAAGAGTGGTGGGTCGTGGGTTCGGCCCATGGACTGTAGGCCAACTAGGTTGGTACCCCCTAGTCCAGGACATCGTCAGTAGCCCCCAAACTGGTCTTCTACGCCGAGGACGACGATATACTTCGGATATATGACTTCGGCCTTGGAGTCTTCGGCTTGACAGACGAGTTCCCCTTAATATCTTGAATTCGGCTATGGAGTCTTCAGCTTGACAGACGAGTTCTCCCCCAGATGAGTCTTTCCATAATTTGGGATCTTTTTGTTGATTGCAAGATTCAACTGGACCTGCTCTTAAAGGAATCCGCCCTCCGACCATGGTTTTAATCAAATTCATTTGCATCCGGAGACACAAGATAACTTAGCCTTGAAGGCCAACCAGGTAGGTGTGAACAGTACTACCTGCCCTGGCAACTTTTACTGAAACGTCACCACTCAAACGTGGGCGGGGCAGTTACTGTCACTCGAATCGCGACCCGAAGCAGTTTTCTCATTGGCACGTCTCATCAAAGCAGAGATTGTGCCCATATTTTGGGGGAAATCATTAAGATTTTGTTTCACCCCATGCATGTAATGGCATCTTTTGTGGGTTCGTGGTGATTTTTTTGGCGTAGCTAGAGGGGGATTCTTGGCCTTTCACAGGCCTATAAGGGCAAAAGGGAGGCTATTGTAGTCTCTCATGCTCCCATTCCACCTCCTCTGCACATTGCCTCCTGAGCTTCAGCGCCCAGATCTAGTTCCAAACCCACTCATCCCCTTCAGCGCGCACAAAGCTTCCGCCTCCAGCAATGGCAGACGCAACGCTGAAGGGACACTGGGCCAGCTCTCTCATTGGCTAGTTCCAAGCTTGGGGGAGGTGCCCCGGTATTGTATCACCATCACTTTTTATTATCATTATCTATCCTAGTTCTATCCTTTGTTATTTCGTGATCTAGAGGAATAAAGTTTTAGTATGATCTAGTTTCGAGTGCTTATTTCATGATTTATCTATCTATGTAATCGTGTGTGAGAGTTATATAATAAAGAGTAGTTTGAGTTTTGCTTCTTTACTTTTATGTTTCAATCTTAGCAATATATATAAAAAAATGATGAAAAGATCATATGCTAATCCCTTAGGGAAGTAATGACTTTATATAAGAAAAGTATAGTTGATAAAATTTATTGGAAGTCAACAAACATAGTATTGGTCATTGATGCAATTCATAAAAAAAATTAATAAATTAATAAAGAAGAGAGGATTCACATATAAATATACTATCTTGGACATATTTTATGATTGTGAGCCCCCATTAAATATTCTTTGTCAAAGAGTTGACGTTGGACAAGGAAGACAACGTAATGAGTTATGTTTGCTTATATTCACATAGAAGTTATATTGTCATGGATCCTCTAACATGTGGTGCTTGCTCACTATCTTTTGCTAGCCAAAAATACGCACTAAGTAGAGATACTAGTTGTGCATCCAAAACCCTAGAACCCAGTTTCGTGTCATGAGAGTCCTCTATATCTACCTATGGATTGAATAAGAACCGTCAAGTAAGTTGTCATCGATGCATAAAGCAATAAAAATTGCCTCTAAATATGTATGAACTTTTATTGTAAGGGAAAATAAGTTTTGTACGAACTTGTGATGGTGAATAAATAAAAGCGACAGACTGCATAATAAAGGTTGCTATCACAATGGGCAATATAAAGTGACGTTCCTTTGCAGAGTTTTCACATCAAAAAATAAAAAGTGCATGACAACCTCTGCTTCCCTCTGCGAAGGGCCTATCTTTTTTACTTTTCTGTATTTACTTTTATGCAAGAGTCAATAATGTTCATCTCTATTTCGTTTTTATTTTTCTCCTTGCAAGCATCATGTGGTGGGGAAAGATCTAGGCACATATATCCAGTTGGATGTAAGTAATCATGAGTTATTATTGTTGACTTTACTCTTGAGGTAAATTGGTTGGGAGGTGAAACTATAAACCCCCATCTTCCTGTGTGTCTGACTAAAGCTTTCGCCCCATAAATATGCCGTGAGTGTCAGCAATTATAGAAGACTAAATGATGGTTGAGTATGTGGACTTGCTAAACAAAAAGCTCTTATATAGACTCTTCCTGAAAATATGATGAATAGTGATTGTTTCATTGACTAAGAATATAGTTTGTTAGTTTTCAAGAAAGTGTATGCTTTATACTTCGATGTTGTAATGAATTATTACTTGTTCATGAGATGTTTTATGATAATATATTGCTGCTATAGTATTGATCATGATGCTTTCTTGTCTGTATTTTGTTTTATCGACACCTCCCTCTCTAAACATGTGGTTATGATTATCGATTTCGGTTTTCGCTTGAGGACAAGTGAGGTCTAAGCTTGGAGGAGTTGATACATCCAATTTGCATCATGTTTTCCTATTGATATTTATAATATAATTGGTCATTATTTCACTTTATGATGCAATTCTTATGCCTTTTCTCTCTTAATTTGCAGGATTTATATGAAGAAGGAGATTACCGGCAGCTGGAATTCTAGACTTGAAATAGCTATAGCAGAGATACTTATTCTACAGAGCTCCAAATGACCTGAAACTTCACGGAGATTTTTGATTGAATATATAAAAAATATTGGAAGAAATAAATACCAGAGGGGGCCCACCAGTTTGTAACACCCCTATGTAATGAGCTACATTGATCCTTATGATTATGCTTAATCACTTTGGTTTGCAATGCTTGATCACCTTTGGAATCATATCTCATTTCAAATTCCACCACTAAAATCAATTCAAATTGCAAGTGGAATTTAAAGTTGCACAAACATGGTTGCAAAATAGTTCATCATTTAGCAAATATTCCATAACAATTATTTGTTAAGGAAAACAACATCACTTATTTGCTTAAATGGGCTATAGCAATTAAAACAGTGCCAAATCAGCATTTTTAAATGCTTTTCCAATTATGGAAAATTCAAACAAATTCAATTGCCTTCCAAACTTTTTGTGGCAGTGCCAAATATTGCATTGCGTTTATCTGGCCAAGTCCCACATTTTACCAAAGTCATTTGATGGCTTAAATTAAATGCAAAACTGTTTTTGAAAAAGAAAACAGAAAACACAAAAGGGAAAAAAGAGAAAACCCCCCTGTACACTGGGCCTAAGTGCACAGTGCACCGGCCCAGCCCACCTCTCTCTCTCCTTCAACCTCTCGCCTCTCTCCTGTGCGTGTCGCCGTGCGCGCCCGAGCCGGCGATGGGCACGCGTCGGCCATCCACCGTCGCCGCCGGTGCCCTTGAGTGGATAAGAGCATCACCCCGTCCCCCCTGGCGAACCCTAGACCCCTTTCTCCCCTCTCTCTCGCTCGATCTCGAGCTCGCCCAAGACGCCGTCGCCGTCGCCGCGTCGATCCCGCGGCCACTAGCCTCACCGCGCCGCGCCGCCATGTCCATCCTCTCCGCCGTCGTCCGCTCCGTCGCCTGGTGCCAACCATTGGATCCGGGAGCCACCGCAACGACCGCTACGACCTCTTCTTCTTCCTTGGTCGCTGGAGATCGCCGTCGCTGCGCCGTCTGCGCCAGGCCTTCCTCGAGCCCGCTTTGCTCAACTACAGGCTCGCTGTGAGCCTCTATCTCTTTCCCCTCCCTTAGCGCTGCCTCCCGTCGCCCCTAGCCGTAGCGGCCATTGTGCCCGAGCTCGCCGCCATTCCCCTGCTTCGCCACCGCGGCCACAGTCGCCACAGCCCTCGCTCGAGCCCAGCAACGTACTCCTGGTGCTTCCAGGAGCCCAGCGAGCCCATGCGCACATCCTCCCGTGCCCCGCAGCCATGCGCTCGATCTCGCCCAAACACCAACAGCCGCCCCGCCCGTCGCCGGTGACGCTATGGTCCACGTCCAGCGACGCCACCGCCACCATTCGACGCGCCGTCGTGCGCTCATTCAAACGCGCCCAACCGCGCGCCAAATGGCCCCCTGTAGGCAAAATCCGACGCCAACCCGAGTCCCTCCGCCGCGAAATGAGGTCGCCGGCGTTTAAACGCCGGTGCCGCTGACGTGGCCGGCCATGGGGCCCACCCTGGGTCACTGCCAGTGGGCCCCGTTGACTTCGTTGACCTGGTCAACGTGCTGACTGGGCTAGCCCCAGTGAATGACATGTAGGCCCCACCGTAGTAATTAACTAAACTGCTAATTAATTTAATCTGTTAACTAAATGTGTCACTGACAGATGGGTCCCACTAGTTAATTAACTTAATTAGTTAAAATAAACCTCTGTTAAATAACTCAGTCACTGACATGTGGGGCTCTAGCACTGTTTAACTGGATAAGGTTGACCCAGTCAGCTGCTGAGTCAGCAGCTGGGCCCACCAGTCAGCCTCTGCTGACTGGGCAGTTGACCCAGTCAACTGGGCCCACTGTCAGCCACACATGCACCTCTCTGGGTACACTTTCTGTGTACCCATAGCATTTTATTCATTTATTTCGAAATTAAAATAATTCCTGTAATTCCAGAAAATCATTTAAAACTTTGAAAAATCATATAAAATAAATCGTAACTCGGATGAAAATAATTTATATATGAAAAATGATCGAAAAAATAAGATGAATCCGAATATGCCATCCACATACCTGTCACATACCTCCAACACTGCAAACATGGAACCTTCCCCTCCGGAAAATTTGTCCGATAATTGCCTAAAGCCGGGAAAATATTCCCAGATATTTTCCCGCTCCGTCTGTAACATGTAGCACTGCGTTAGGTCACCCCTAGCACAGCATACTGCCATGTCATGCATTGTGCTGCATTTGTTTGCTTTATATTTACTGTTTCTGCCCCCTCTTCTCTCCGGTAGACCCCGAGACTAACGCTGCTCCCGAGTACGATTACGCTCCTGACGTCCAGCCCCTTTTAGCAGAGCTTCCAGGCAAGCAAAACCCCCTTGATCATTCCTATATCGCCCATTATTTCTCTCTCATGCTTGCATTAGATTTTGCTACCGTTGTTCGATAGCTCCTATTCTGATGCACAGCCTGATTTGGTAACCTGCTGTTGATACTTTACCTATTGTCCTATATGCTTAGTATAGACTGGTTAGTGATCCATCAGTGGCCCCGCACCCTTGTCCGTGTTGCCATGCTTTGCTTCTGGATGTTTCGATCAACGTGATCGATGTGTAGAGACCGACACAGCACCGCACACCCCCATAGTTGTACGACTCTGCAAAGCTACTATCGAGTGTCGAGGGTGATACCTCCTACCTCACTCCTGATGATATCTCTATAGCGTAGCTAGTCGGTTGTGGGTTACCGAGGGTGATTCCTTCTTCACCACCTCCGATGATGCCTCTGTCATGCAGCCCCTCAAGTGGGAACCCATCGAGGGTGATTCCTCCAAGTTCACCTTGACGGTTACATCGAGTAGGAATCCAATGAGGGTGATTCCTCGGATTCCCCCTTGATGTTATGGACACACGGTTACCGTATTTTTACTCAGTCCCTTGTTGAAGTCGGGTCGACCCCAAGGGGTACCCGCGAGAGATGTGAAGTCGGGTTGACCGTGAAGGTACCCACAAGATAATTACGCGGCACGCCCGGGCAGGCAAACCGCCCCAGGAGAGGGATGGGCCTAGCCCTTGCCGTAAGTCCGCGAGACGGGGCGACAGGAGTACTGGTCGTCACCGCGAGCTCCCAATACACTAACGATTTGGATATGTGATCCGAGTAGGCCTCTGGCCTTTTCGCTCTAACCACCACGCGGGATAAGTTACGGGCACTTGGCATCGTACGATTCTACCGAAAGCTCTGTCAGACGTCCAGTTCAGCATTGTGGCACGGTCGGATCACGCCATCCAGGACAGAGGTGGCACTGGTATTCACCGTCCTCACAATGACCCGGAGTGCTTAGGGTGATGGGCCCAAGACCCCTGAGTGCTTAGGATGTAGACCGGCGGGGACCTCTCTACGGAGCCTAGGTAGGACTACAGCGTATCGATCAGCCGAGGCCGCACATGACCCAGAAAAGTGTGTCCGGCCAGAGTTAATCGAGCGTGTTGAGTAAGTTGGTGCACCCTTGCAGGGAAGTTAGCTATTCGAATAGCCATGTCCACGGTAACAGGACGCTCGAAGTTGTATCCCGATCAACTACAACTTGAACTGGATACTTGTGATACTTAATTGATATTATGGCTCAGGGATCGCTTTCTCACAGGGAGTCGAGGAAGGATCTCTGGGCGTTGCTAATATATACTTATTACTTTATTATATGCTAATCTGCACTCTTCTAATGCTGCAAGACGCTGCAAGATGCTAGTCTTCGATAGGCTAGGCCTTCCCCTCTATTCGGGTATTTCTGCAGTCCAGTCCACAGATACAGCCCCTTTCCATTGATACCGATGCATATCTAGCATAGTTCTGATGTAAGTCTTGCGAGTACTTTGGATGAGTACTCACGGTTGCTTTGCTACCTTTTACCCCCAACCCCGTCGACGACTACTACTACCCCGATGGAGCCTACTACTACGAGGAGACCGATGACCAGGAGTAGTTCGGAGGCTCCCAGGCAGGAGGCCTGCGCCTTTCCGATCTAGTTGTCATTGTTTTGCTCAGCCATCTTAAGGAAACCTTTGTCTAATTATGTCTGTACTCAGATCCTGGTGCTTTTGCTGACTCTTTTATTCGAGCTTATGTATTCGAGCCCTCGAGGCCCCTGGCTTGTAATATAAAGCTTGTATTATTTTATTTTGTGTATAGAGTTGTGTTGTGATATCCTCCCATGAGTCTCTCTTGATCGTGTGCATTTGCGTGTATGATTAGTGCACGGTCGAGTCGGGGGCGTCACACAGTTGCCCACAAGGCAACAGGGCGCGGCCACCCCCCGTGGGCGCGCCCTGATGCCTTGTGGGGCCCACAGCAGGCCTCTGGCCCCCTCCTACTGCTATATAAGGTCATTTACCCTAAAAAATTAAGAGGAGGACTTTCGGGATGAAGCGCCGCCGTCTCAAGGCGGTGGGCGGGAGCACTTTTGCCCTCCGGCAGAGCAATTCCGCCGTGGATACTTCCCTCCGGGAGGGGGAAATCGAAGCCATCGACATCACCAATGACCCTCTCATCGTGGGATGACCAATCTTCATAAACATCTTCACCAGCACCATCTCATCTCAAACCCTAGTTAATCTCTTGTATTCAATCTTTGTCTCAAAACCTCAGATTGGTACCCGTGGGTTGCTAGTAGTGTTGATTACATCTTGTAGTTGATGCTAGTTGGTTTATTTGGTGGAAGATTATATGTTCAGATCCTTAATGATATTCAGTACCCCTTTGATCTTGAACATGAATATGATTTGTGAGTAGTTCCGTTTGTTATTGAGGACATGGGAGAAGTCTTGTTATAAGTAATCATGTGAATTTGGTATTCGTTCGATATTTTGATGATATGTATGTTGTTGCTTCCTTTAATGGTGTCATGTGAACGTCGACTACATGACAATTCACCATACTTGGGCCTAAGGGAAGGCATTGTGGAGTAATAAGTAGATGATGGGTTGCTAGAGTGACAGAAGTTTAAACCCTAGTTTATGCATTATTCCGTAAGGGGCTGATTTGGATCCATATGTTTCATGCTATGGTTAGATTTATCTTAATTCTTCTTTTGTAGTTGTGAATGCTTGCGAGAGGGGATAATCATAAGAGTGTTACTTGTTCAAGTAAGAACATCACCCTAGTATCGGTCCACCCGCACATCAAATTATCAAAGTAGCAAACGCGAATCAAATAAACATGTTGAAAATGACTAGACGAGAATTGCCATGTTTCCTCGAGAACGCTTTGCTTTATATGAGAGACCGTTCCGGCTTGTCCTTTGCTGTAAAAAGGATTGGGCCACCTTGCTGCACTCTTGTTACTATTGTTACTTGTTACTCATTACGAATTATCTTGCTACAAAACTATCAGTTACCGCTACTTTTAGTACTTGCAGAAAACACCTTGCTGAAAACCGCTTATCATTTCCTTCTGCTCCTCGTTGAGTTTGACACTCCTACTTATCGAAAGGACTATGATTGATCCCCTATACTTGTGGGGCATCACCGTTGTCAGTAGCACCCGTGTTGTGCCCGCTTTGGTCGCCCCAGTACCTTTCGGCCACCGACGTCGGCATCTCGGAGGGTTCCTGGGGGTGTCGACCGTATAGACGTTGTAGGTGGATGTAGCGGTCCATCTTCCCTTATGAGCTGAGGGTGGGGCCGCTTCTGGTGTGACACTGACATCTTCGTCCATGTCGGTGGACTCTTCGGAGGCATAGTCCAGCACGTCGGTTAAGTCATCGACCGTGGCGACTAAGTGGGTGGTGGGTGGGACGTAAATTTCCCTGTCATCGGCTTTAAGTCCGATCTTGTCATAGAACGAGGTCGAGATTGATAATCTCTGACTGCGATCCAGCATCTCATTAAGGTGAGATAGATCCTCGGAGTCCATGGCCTGGCCATATGCCGGGCTGACCTGAAGCGTAATTTTTGAGTCGCTTGACGCGGCCTCGGTGTGTGGGTCGGCCAGGGTTGATCCCTGGCCGTCTACAAGGGAGATCGAATCCAAGCTTGACACTGGGTTCGTGTTCGGGCTTGGCTCGAGGTCCTTGCCCGGTGAGAGGATAAGGTCCACGCCTGAGTCAAGGCTCGGCATAGCAGCGATCTGTTCCGTGCTCGAGGCTAGACCTACCGCGGGGTTGGATCTGTGGCTCAGATCCGAAGTTTGCTCCGCGGCTACGCCTACGGAGGCCGAGGAGTTCTCAATCCGACCTAGCATCCTGCCAGAGAGGACGAGTTCACTGCGTGAATCCGCGGTGTATTCCAAGCTCCCGAACGTGTGGTCCGGGGCGAAATTCTCGATGCGGGCAAGATGGCCCGCCGAGTCGGCATGCAGAATGATGCTGCCAAACACAAAGAGTTGGCCGGGAACGAAGATGTCACCGCAGCCGGAGTTGTAGTTGATCTGCAGATGAGCCATATCCTTCTCTCGATCACACAACGGAACTCTCAATGAAAGCACCAATGTCGGTACTAAAACCGGCAAACCTCGGGGTAGGGGGTCCTGAGCTGTGGATCTCGGATCTATGGTAATAGGGGACGAAGGAGATGGTGCTTACCTAGGTTCGGGCCCTGTCGAAGAGGTAAAACCCTACGTCCTGCTTTGATTATATTAACGATGATGTATCGAGTATAAGCTTGATCTACCTCGAGATTGTACGTTTGTGTTCTAACCCTAAGGCTAGGTGGTTGTAATTGTGATCGTGGTCTCTATGGATTAAACCCCTCAGCTTATATAGACGCTGGGGGTACCTAGGGTTACATATGATCGGTTGCCCATCTAGGGATGCACACGCCGGTGGCCGAAGCTGTCCTTGGAGTACACGTCAAGTCTTCGGCAGAGTCCATCTTGATCACGCTAGACTGCGAGGCTTCCGGAGTCCTTCCTTTTAAGAGTGGTGGGCCATGGGTTGGACCCATGGACTGTAGGCCAACTAGGTTGGTACCCCCTAGTCCAGGACACCGTCACTCATGATAAATAATTGCCTAGTAAAGATGATATTAGCTTCTATTGTTGTGCCTCCTACTGATCCATTAGAGCAATATTTGCTAGACCATGAAAATGATATGCATATGAATGAGAGAAATGAAATAGATAAAATATTCTTTAGGCAAGCACCTATCCTTAAGCATAATTTGCCTATTGAAACTCTGGGAGACCCTCTTCCACCTAAGAGTGATCCTGTGTTTGAATTAAAGAAACTCCTAGATACATTAAAATATGCCTATCTTGATGAAAAGAAAATATATCCTATTATTATCAATGCTAACCTTTCAGTACATGAAGAAAAGACATTATTGAAAACTTTGAGGAAGCACTGAGCAGCAAATGGATATACTCTTGATGATCTTAAAGGCATTAGCCCTACTTTGTGTCAACAGAAGATTAATATGGAGCCAAACGCCAAACCATTTGTTGATCATCAAGGCCGCTTGAATCCTAAGATGAAGGATGTGGTAAGAACAGAAATATTAAAGCTTCTGGAGGCAGGTATAATTTATCGTATAGCTGATAGTAGATGGGTAAGTCCTATTCATTGTGTCCCTAAGAAAGGTTGCATCACCGTTGTTCCTAATGATAAAATTGAACTTATCCCACAAAGAATCATAAATGGTTATAGGATGGTAATTGACTTTAGAAAACAGAATAAAGCTACTAGAAAAGATCATTATCCTTTGCCTTTCATTGATCAAATGTTAGAAAGATTGTCTAAGCATACACACTTTTGTTTCCTAGATGGATATTCTGGTTTCTCTCAAATACCTGTGTCACAAGAAGATCAAGAGAAAACTACTTTTACTTGTCCTTATGGAACTTATGCTTATAGACGTATGCCTTTTGGTTTATGTAATGCACCTATTACCTTTCAAAGATGTATGACTGCTATATTCTCTGATTTCTGTGAGAAAATTGTTGAAGTATTCATGGATGATTTTTCCATTTACGGAACTTCTTTTGATGACTGCTTGAGCAATCTTATAAATTTTTGTAGAGATGTGAGGAGACTAATCTTTTCTTGAATTGGGAGAAGTGCCAGTTTATGGTGAATGAAGGTATAGTCCTTGGTCATAAAATTTCTGAAAGAGGCATAGAGGTAGATAAAGCTAAAGTTGACGCAATTGAGAAATTGCCATGTCCTAAAGATATTAAAGGTATAAGAAGTTTCCTTGGTCATGCTGGTTTCTATAGAAGGTTCATTAAGGACTTCTCTAAAATTTCTAGGCCTCTAACTAATCTCTTCCAAAAAGATGTTCCCTTTGTTTTTGATGATGATTGCGTAGAAGCCTTTGAAATACTTAAGAAAGCCCTAATAACTTCACCAGTTGTGCAACCACCTGATTGGAATTTTCCCTTTGAAATCCTGTGTGATGCTAGTGACTATGCTATTGGTGCTGTTCTAGGTCAAAGATTTGATAAGAAACTAAATGTTATCCATTATGCTAATAAGACCTTGGATAGTGCTCAAAGAAATTATGCTACCACTAAGAAAGAATTTTTTAGCAGTTGTGTTTGCATGTGATAAGTTCAGACCTTAATTATATTGTTGATTCTAAAGTTACTATTCGCACTATCGTGGTTTTGTCATGGTAGATGTCCTCGTGAAAGGACTTAGTCGTGAGGCCATCGCAGTTGCGTGGAAGCTTGAATGGGGTTGAACAGAAAAGAGGGAGACGGGTTTACCCAGGTTCGGCCCCTCACGGCGGAGGTAAAAGCCTACTTCCTGCTTGATTGCTTATTGATCTGGATCTCGATTACAAGGGTGCAGATTCGCTAACCTAGCTCTCAAGAGATTGCAACTTAGTCCTTTCTGCCCTAGGCTCACCCCTTTATATAACAGGTTGAGCCCCTAGGTTTACATAAGAGTCTGGGTCGTTCTATTAACCCGTATCCTAGTCTAACTCTGCTATTTACATTGCCTTGTCGGTTTAGGAAACCTTCTCCTGGGCTTCCCTCACGAGCCGGCCCATGAAGCCTTTGGGAGAGCCGGCCTTCATACCGGGTCTCGCCTCTTGACCTGCTAACCCGCCTTCCGTCATTCCAAAGGCCCAGCAATAGTATGACCCACTGAGCCTCAAGGCCCAGGGCCGGGTCACGGTTTTGCCGGGTCTCAACTGTGGGGAACATCCCCAACATTAGCCCCCAGTTTAGCTTGGATTAATCCATGTTAAACTCCATCCTGAAAATAAGAACAAGAAGTTTTACGAAGACTAGGCCATAGTCCAGATTTTTTTGAGCCGCCATTTGCTCATCCTTTTGGTCTTGCCTTTCTTCAAGCTATTCATCCGGGTCATACTTTCACCGGGTCTCATAAATCCTCCACACTTGGTGATTTTTGCAACCTCATGCCATGACATCACCTTCTCTGCTCTGACATGCACATATGTCATCATAACGAACCTTTGACTGGATATGTCAAATCTTTTCAACGCGAGAATCGAGGCAACTTTTTAGCCTAAATTTACCGCGCCGCCTGGGGTTTCACTCCTGCCGTTTCGGGTTCCGCCTCCCCTATAAATAAGTCAACAGGGCCCCGAGACTCATTCTTACTTCTCACGTGCCACTGCTTCTTCTTCCTCTCACCTTCGTCGCCGCCACGCCTCCTTGAGCTCGCCGAACCAGAGAACAAGAGCAACGCCGTCATCCAAACCAGCGTCTACAGTAGCCTCAACACCGCCGCCGGAGCCTGTCAAGCACGCCGCGGCCACATTCGCAGAGCTCGAAAGCCTCAAGCCTTTCCTCCCGGATCTGTAAGCTCCTCATTTTCCCTTGCCATCTTCCATTGCTATTTCTTGTCAAGTTCATTGGTGTTCTTAGATAATGAAATGGTAGATCTAGCTTTTCCATGGACAGTTCATCCGTAGATGTAATATTACCCCCGCGGCATATTAGGTACCTTTTTAGATCCCCTCTGTAGTTGAAATGGATCTCTTTTTACATCATCTTCGCGAACACTGCCATAGCTAGGTCTTTTAATTTTTCTTTTGTAACTATTTTGTGGATCCAAATTGTCATGTAATCTAAACAGTAGTTGTTTGTGACACCCTGACCCAGATCTTTACTTCACATTCTTTTCCTGGGTTTCAATCTTCCGTTGATAGGCTCACTGGCTCATACCTTAGATAATTTTTTAGCGGCTCTCAGCTACTTTGGCCGACTCAAGATCTGCATTATTGTTTCGCTGACTCTCAAACCATAATTGTCATGAATATCCATTCTATTTCTGTGACCCGAGTTACAACCGACTTGTAACCCACTTCTCTTATTTTCAGCAACCAATGGCTCCCAAAGTAAGCAAGGCTGCCAACTGGTCAAAGTCATGTATGTCCAATCTGATGCTGGAAGACCTACTAACCACCGGGTTACTTCCCGCAAAGAATCAAATCAATTGGCAGGCTCCTTAAGAAGAGACCCAGCCTACCCCTGGCCCCAATGAAATAATAATCTTTAAGGATCACTTGGACAGAGGGTTTCGACTTCCGGGTTTGAAAATTTTCCGCGATGTTCTCCATCATTTTAACATCAGGTCACAAGACCTCGGACCTAACTCGATCCTTAACCTGAGCAACTTCCAGGCCTTCTGTGAAATATATCTGCAGATGGAACCCTCAGTCGACCTGTTTCAAGACTTCTTCTATTGCAACCGCCAAACTGAATGCAAAAATGGCTCTAGCCTAGAATGCGGTGGAGTCACCATTCAGCGGAGGAGAAATTCATATTTTCCTGAGATGGCACTGGCGAGTCATCCGAAGGATTGGCACAAGACATGGTTTTATTGCCAAGACACTTCCCGAGCTGACGAACACCCATTGTCGGGTTACATATTGGACCGGCTTCCAGCCTCAATTAAGTTTGACGCCTATGCCCTACCAGAAGAACGAGAAACATTCCAGCCTATCTACACCAAAATCAGCGCCCTCATAGCTCATGGGCTAACCGGGGTCGACATAACCCGGACATGGATGGACTGGAGGGTTCAACCACTTAGTTTAAGGACCGGCTTCAGTACACATATACTGGTGAGACAAACGACGAGTTGCCTTTTAGTATGCAAAACTTGACCAACACAGACTTAATCAAGGCCACCAAGAAGCTGCTTGGCGAGAAGAAAGAGAAGATCGCACTAGTCGGTCTTCCTCCCTTTTATGCTGGTATCCCGACTCCACCTGTGAGTCACCCTCCTTCATCTTTTATTAAGCAAGTATTGTTTCTCTTTGATTGACAAACTGGCTCTTTGTTTTAGGAGGGCTCTGAATGGTGGCAAGCCGGAACAGAAGCCGCCACTCCTCCTCAAGATCAAAATGAAGAGGAAGAGGAAGAACCTGAGGTAGAACTCGACTCTCTTGGCCCTCTTTTTAACGAACTTGCTGACACTGACTTGTCCCAGGACTAGACCGAAACCAGCAGAGTCGGCATCATAGAGGTAACCCTGATTTCTTTAGACTCAGATTCAGAAACATTTGGTCAAAGGAAAATCCAGGTTGCGGTTCGTAAAGTTCCGTTTTCACATCCATCTGCTCACCTGGACTGTCATTTGTCTTTGAAGAAAATGCAGCACACTGCCAATCTGAAGCGGAAGACCCGGAGCAGCTCAGGCGACCTGTTAGAGGGCTTATCTCATGATAGGTCTCGTCGACCTCGTCTTGACGTTCCAACAAGTCCTATGGTGAGTCATCCACAAGCCGGTTTATTCAAACAACCAATGCCATGGGAGGACTCAGCTTATTTGACTTCTCCATCCTCTGACGAATCTAGCGCCACTCAATTGCCGGCTTTCACCATCAACAAGGGGTAAGAACAAAAATAACTTGCCTTGCATTATGAATCATGGTTTGTTCTTCCCTTTGAAGCTATTAATGTCTTTCATTAATATAGTGCCAAAGCTATCATCAAGAAGAAAACTGGCGAGTCTTCTGGCACTGCAGTAGAGACTGAAGCGAATCCATCTCACGGCTTGGAGATGGACAACACGGAGCTTCAAAATAATCTGGCAAGTCAAGACGAGGCGCCGATCCAAGACAATCAGGCGGGTCAAGATGAACCGCCCCTCCAAGACAACCCACCAAGCCCTTTTTGAACTTCCACTCCAGTGGCAGAAACAGAGACTCCCTTAGTTGAGCAGCCAACAGGCCAGACTCAAGATGATATGGTTATCACTGGCGAGAGTCAGAGCATTCCTCCAGAACCTTCCAATGTCTTGGTCAAAGTTGCGGCAAAGAATGAGTCGCCAAAAAATAAGGGTAAGGCCAGTCTTGAGTTCCCGTCCTTTGAAGATCAAGATGTGGATGCTTTGCACCAAACTTTCCTAACCCGGCTCTCTGAGAGCTGGGAAACTGAAGCAGCCATTTTCAACAGCTTAAGAAGAAAATACGAGGTAATTTTCATTGCTTCCTTGCTAGTATGCATGTAACCTCAAATCATTTCTGTCTCGCCTTGTCTTGTAAACATAAGTGTAGTCATATTATAGCCCCCAAGAGCCGGGCCACTATGCAATAGTGGGCTGGGTCTTACATACTTGCAAGATGTGTCTGTAGAACAAGTGGTAGCCCCCAAGGCCCAGCTCATCATCCTGTGATGTGCCGGGTCTCAATAATAGATGTGCTTAGGCAAAAAATGTCAATGCATTAGCCCCCAAGTGCCATGTAGAATGCTTGCAACTGCATGCAACTTGTATATAACAGAAGTTTGAAAACTGGCTGATGTAGCCCCCAAGTGTCGGGTCAGTCAACTACAACGGCTCGGGATTATCAACTATGCCTTCTGCAGGATATGCTAAACCAGGCCGAGTTACAAGCGGCCGGCATGCAAAAAGATCTCAAAACCGAAAAGAAGCTGCGCGAGAAGGCAGAACAACTATCTTCAGATTTTCACAAGTCGTTGCTGACCGTGACTGATACCCTGGAGAAAACCAAGGCATCCTTTGAAGAGGAAAAGGCCATTTTATTGAAGCGTGCTGAAGAGGCCGAGTCAAAGCTCGAGCCGGTCACACAGGAGCTGTCCACATTGAAAGGCCATATAATAGCTATGTGCAATGCCATATTTGGTAAGCATAAAACTCTGGAAGTCATCAAAATGTGTCGGCTTAATATGTTGAGCCAGGTTACTAATACTTGCTGACATCTGTTTGCAGGCAGAAAAAATCATAACTTGGTTGAACTTCCTCTGGTAAAATTGAAGGCAGTGTACAAGTTTCTAGAGCAGCTGTATGTGGGTGGTGCCTATTGTGTTATGGCAGTCCAAAATACTAAGGCCCCACCACACTACATCATGGACATGCTGAAAGAACTATCCACGGTTCCTCAATGGATCCAGGAACTGAAGAAATCAGCAAGCCGCCAAGGATCAATGTATGCCTTGGCTCGTGCAAAGGCTTGTCTTCCTGAAATGGAGCTGGCTCTGCTAGCTGATGGTTTTCCAGAATTCAATGCGGACGACTCAGAGTTCAACAATGAAGACTATGTGCATTGCGTGAAGGAGACCCAGGTAGCAGCCATCAGCATTGTAGTAGAGGTAGACTCAGAGAAATACCAAGCCGGCTATGCCGAAGATGGCAAAAGCATGAGCCTTCCTAACCCCAAGCCGGTCGATCTTACATCGCCGCGCCGTAAGCAAAACTTTGCCCCTGACGTCAATCCTTCCACTGTGATGAAAGCAGACTCTGTATTTGAAGCGTTGCATTCTATTCAGTGGGTAGTAAACGAGCCGGCAACTCAAGTAGAGGCGGCTGCCCCTGACGTTGGCGAAGAGCCGGCAAATGTCGACCTATCTTCTTCTGGCATAAACAACGACCCGGAGGGCCATGCTGCCGGCTCACAACCATGATCTTCTGTAATACTTCAACAAAACTTGCCTGACTATGGTGATGTAATAACTTTAGTTATGAAACTTCTTCTGCTGGTGTTGGTGCCATCGTGCATGTATCACTTTGATTGTAAAACTTTTGATGACTGCAATGAATGACCAACTTTTGCTGTGTTGAAAACCAAGCATCAACCTTACTTTTGAAGGGCTAGATAGAAAACCCGGTTTCATAAGCCAACAACAACCATGATTGGCATAGGACATGCCCTTGTTTGATAACTACTGGACCGGGTTCTGAGGCCCGGCCTCTGTGGCGAGTTGCTGTAACATTTCTAGCACTTACTATGAAGTTTGAATAGCTGTGTCCGCTATGCAACCCGGCAAATAATGCTGCTGTTATAATATCACAAATAATGTGAATTAGTTTCTGCAAAAAATATGCACATGTATATATAATATAAATGCATGATATAAAATTATAACAATGCAATAAAAGCCGGCTTTCGAGGCACGACACAAAGACCGGCTTTCGAGGCTCTAGTCTATTTGCTTCAGTGAAGCAGGCTTTTTTTAGCCTTTTTTGGTTTGTCCTAGCTTTCTAAAAGCCGGCTCTCACGTGACTTAACCAGTGTTTTAACTTTGATGAGTTCAGAGTCACCTCTGTGATTGACTCATCAGGCGTACGCCGGGTCACGTTTTTGGAGTAGCATCTTGCTAACAGGCAGGTTTAACCAAGTAAATAATGGCATTTGCCGGGTTAAGAGGGATGTTAATAGCTAAACTCGATGAGTTGGAAGCCTCCAAGTAACCAATGATCAAAGAATAAAGACTAAACACACAATTTGAGGCGAAACAACAAACTTTCTTAGGTATAATACGGCCAGAGCTGTGCGATATTCCAGGGTCGGCTACCCTCCTCCTCAGAGGTACGTGATTTATTTGCCTCACGTATGTCAACAAGGAAATATGACCCATTGTTGAGATTCTTGCTGATGACGAAGGGTCCTTCCCAAGGAGGTGAAATCTTATGCATGCCTATCTGGTCTTGTATCAGACGGAGCACTAAGTCACCTTCCTGAAAGGTATGGCTTCGAACTCTACGGCTGTGATAGCAGCGTAGGTCTTGTTGATATATGGAAGATCTGGATGCGGCAAGTTCGCGTTCTTCTTCCAGAGCATCAAGAGCATCTTGGTGAGCTTGTTCATTATCAGCCTCCACATAAGCTGTGATTCGGGGAGAGTCATGACGAATATCACTTGGAAGCACAGCCTCTGCACCATAGACCAGGAAAAACGGCGTATAGCCTGTTGACCTATTGGGAGTGGTCCGTATGCTCCAAAGTACTGCAGGTAATTCCTCTTCTCGGCAACCAGGAGTACGTTGAAGATGCACCATGAGCCTTGGTTTTATTCCTTGCAGCAATTCCTGATTAGCTCGTTGCGCCTGTCCATTGGATTGAGGGTGTGCGACAGATGTTAAGTCAAGTCGGATATGCTCCTGTTGACGAACTGGTTCATGACCCCCTTGGATAGATTGGTTCCATTGTCTGTAATTATGCTATGTGGATAGCCAAAACGATAGATCAACTTTTTCAGGAATTTAACAGCCGTAGCAGCATCACAACGGCTGATTGGCTCTGCTTCAACCCACTTGGTGAATTTGTCAACTGCAACCAACAAGTGAGTATGCTTATTCTTGGATCTCTTAAAAGGTCCGACCATATCAAGCCCCTAAACTGCAAAGGGCCAAGTTATTGGAATCATCCGTAACTCTTGAGCCGGCACATGTGCTTGACGAGCAAACTTCTGACAACCATCACACTTGCGAACAATTTCCACTGCATCTGCGTGAGCTGTAAGCTAGTAAAAACTGTGCTAGAAAGCCTTTGCAACCAGAGACCGTGAGCCGGTGTGATGTCCACAATCACCTGAATGTATCTCATTAAGGATCTCTCGGCCTTCCTCAGGGGAAACACAGCGTTGAAAAACGCCTGTGACGCTTCTTCTATGTAACTCGCCATTGACAATAGTCATAGATTTGGATCTCCTGGTGATCTACCGAGCAATGATTTCCTCTGCTGGAAGCTCGCCATGACTAAGATACGCCAGGTAAGGTACTATCCAATCTGGTATAGCATGAACAGCAGCCACCAATGCTGCTTCTAGATCAGGAATAGCAAGGTCCTCCTCCATCGGTAATTTGACCGACGGGTTGTGCAGAATGTCCAAAGAAACATTGGACGGGACAGGCTTTTGCTGAGAACCCAAATGAGACAATGCATCTGCCACCTCGTTAAGACGACGATCAATATGATCAACCTGTTATCCCTTGAAGTGTCCAGCAATATTAGTGGCAGCACATCTATAAGCCGCCATGAGGGGATCTTTAGAATCCCAAGTGCCAGAAACCTGTTGGTCCACCAAATCTGAGTCGCCCAAACACCGGACCCGGCTTATGTTCATTTCCTTAGCCATATGGAGCCCATGAAGCAAAGCCTCATATTCAGCTGCATTGTTAGTACAGGGAAACATAAGCCTCAAAACATAACAAAATTTATCACCTCGCGGGGAAGTTATCACAACCCTAGTCCCCGAGCCTTCCAATTGCCTGGAACCGTCGAAGTGTATTAACCAATATTTGGTATCTGGCTTCTCCTCTGAAGCCTGCAACTCAGTTCAGTCATTGATGAAATCCACCAACGCTTGAGACTTAATAGCAGTCCGTGGTACGTATTTGAGATGATGTGGACAAAGCTCAATAGCCCACTTTGCAATCCGTCCAGTTGCTTCCCTGTTCTGAATTATGTCCCCAAGAGGTGCTGAACTAACTATAGTGATTGGGTGCTCATGAAAATAATGCTTCAATTTGCGACTTGCCATGAACACGCCATAAACCAGCTTTTTCCAAAGCGGATACCGCTGCTTGGACTCTGTTAAAACTTCACTGATATAATACACAGGGCACTGGTCTAGGTACTCTTTGCCTTCTTCCCTGCGCTCTACAACCACTGCAACACTGACGCCTTTACTGTTAGCGGCAATGTATAACAACATCGGCTCCTTCTCCTGAGGGGCAGCAAGAATAGGTGGCTCAGATAACTGTTTCTTGAGGGACTCAAAAGCTTGATCTGCATCATCACTCCAAGTAAAATTATCTGACTTTCGGAGCAATTGGTAAAGAGGAATTGCTTTCTCCCCAAGCCGGCTGATGAACCGGCACAATGCCACGACCCGCCCTGCTAGTTTCTGAACAGTGTTGATATTGGCCGGCTTGGCCAAGGTCGTGATGGCTTTGATTTTTTCTGGGTCGGCCTCAGTTCCACGCTCAGAAACGAGGAAGCCTAGTAATTTCCCTGCAGGAACACCAAACACACATTTTTCGGGGTTGAGCTTCATCTGGTAAACTATCGGTTTATCAAATGTCTCCTTGAGGTCGTCCGACAAAGTCTCTTTCCTCCGGGATTTTACCACGATGTCATCCACATATGCATGAACGTTACGCCCAATCTTCTTATGGAAACAATTTTGGACATAGCACTGATAAGTCGCCTGTGCACATTTCAGACCAAACGACATCATTGTATAGCAGAAAGCTCCAAAGGGCGTGATAAAGGTTGTCTTTTCTTGGTCCTCCTCCTTCATCTTGATCTGATGATAACCGGAGTAAGCATCCAGGAAACATAAACACTCGGAGCCAGCCGTAGCATCAATGATCTGGTCAATACGGGGCAGAGCAAAAGGATCAATGGGACAGGCTTTATTCAAGTCTGTGTAATCAACACACATCCGCCAAGTCCCTTTTTCTTTAGAACAAGGACTGGGTTAGCCAACCATTCTGGATGAAAAACTTCAATGATGAACCCGGCAGCGAGGAGCCGAGCCACCTCTTCTCCTATAGCTTTGCATCTCTCCTCATTAAAACGATGGAGGTATTGCCGTACAGGTTTAAATTTAGGATCCACATTAAGGGAGTGCTCAGCGAGTTCTCTCGGTACACCTGGCATGTCAGAGGGTTTCCATGCAAAAATGTCCCGGTTCTCACAGATGAACTCGATGAGCGCGCTTTCCTATTTAGGATCCATATTCGCCCAATGGTGAACTGCTCAGAAGGATCACCAGGGGTGAAATCAACTTGTTTTGTATCACGAGCTGACTTGAACTTAAGTAGAGAGTCGGGCTCTGTTGTTGGCTTCTTGAGAGATGTCCTATCGTTCGGGTCAACATTGTCCTTGCAGAATTTCAACTCTTCGGCTGCACAGGCCGTCTCAGCATAGGCTGCATCGCCCTCCTCGCACTCCAGGGTGACTTTCCTGTTACCATTGACAGTGATAGTGCCTTCTGGTCTAGGCATTTTGAACTTCAGATAAACATAACTTGGACGTGCCATGAACCATGCATAAGTCGGCCTCCCAAAAAGGGCATGATATGTACTTTTAGGCTTAACCACCTCAAATGACAAGAACTCTGAGCGGTAGTTGTACTCTGTGCCAAAGGCGACTTCCAGAGAAATCCTGCCAATAGGGTAAGCCGACTTGCCAGGGACGATGCTTTGGAAGACTGTAGTGGAAGGGGTGAGCTGCTTCTCGGACAAGTTCATCCGTCAGAAAGTATCATAATAAAGGATATTAATGCTACTTCCACCGTCCATGAGTACCTTTGTCAAGGTGTAACCGCCGACTTGTGGGGCTACCACCAAAGCCAGACCTCTTGGATTATCAATCCGTGGGGGGTGATCTTCCCTACTCCAAGTTACTGGCTGTTCAGACAAGTTTAAATAGTAAGGAACTGCCGGCTCAACTGTATGAACAGCCCGCCTCTGGAGCTTGCGGCCCTGCTTACATGTACTTGTGGTGAAGACGTGATACTGACCACTATTCAACTACTTAGGATTGCTCTGAAATCCAGACTGACCTCCCTAATTCTGATTTCCTTGGTTATTGCGCTGGTTATTGCCTCCGCCATTGCCAGCCCCCTGAAACCTGGAGTTTTGACCGCCGTTCCCTTCGAACCCGGGGCCTATGAAGTGCCCCTGTGAGCCGGCTCCCTGAAAGCCGGCTCCGTGGTTGTCGGGTCCCGGATTGCCAGGGTGTCCACCATTGCCGCCTCCATTGTGATGATTATGAAAAAGTCGCTTGGAACACTCTTGCATGATGAAGCAGATTTCCCATGAAAGGCTAGACGGCTTACCATCAAAACTATGTTTTGGACATGGACCCTTGAGAGCCTACTCAAAACTACGAGGGCGATTACCAGAAAAGGGCTTCCTGGAGCCATTGTTCCTATGCTGGTTTTTATTGCCTGTATTGGTGTTTGACACAAGATCAGAACTTCCCTCGTAATTCTTACGTTTGTTGTTGTTATTGGTATGCCCATTGTTGTTCTGCTGTTGACTCTTCCCACCATTTTTCTTGCCCTTGCCAGACTTCTCATCATCAGAGGTTGGATCCTTTGTACTATCAAACTCGGTATACCAAGTTAAAACATCCATGAGATCACCCATGTCCTGGACCTTCCTCTTGAGACGCCCCAATTTCTGGACCAAAGGCTAAAACTTGCAATTTCGTTCCAGGACAAGTACCGCCTAGCTGTGATGCTATCTGAAGAGTGTATGACTTCTGCAATCCGGCGAGACCAATGATGTGCTGACTCATCCTCCTGCTGAACACAATGCTCGAGATCAACGATTGTGGTCGGACGCTTGCAAGTCCCTTGGAAATTCTTGATGAAGTGCTCCTTCAACTCCTGCCAAGTGTTAATGGAATTTGTAGGTAAATTTTTCAACCAAGTACACGCTGGACCTTCTAACATGAGGGGTAGATAACGCGCACAGACAACATCACTAGCTTCCATCAGATCCATGGCTAACTCATAGCTTTTGATCCACTCGGCCGGCTCCAAATCAGTTGTGTAATTAGGGACCTTGCGGGGATCCTTAAAGTCCAGGGGCATCCGTGCCTCTTGTAAGGCCGGGACCAAACACGGAGTCCCGATAGTCCAGATTGTGATGCCACTGGTGCGGACTGCTGGCTAGGCTGAGGCGGGTGGGGGTTGCACAATGGGCTGAACATATGTTGTCCCTGTATTCCTTGCCTCCAACTCTCACAAAGCATGAGCAGCGTCAACGATCGCCTGTGCATTTGGGACTTTAGGCTGTGGTTGCTGAGCCCTTCTTCTCTATGCACTGCTAGAGACTGCTGGGGATTCCATGTGCCGGCTCCTACTACGGCTTGGATGAGGGGTAGAGTGCAGCCAGTGCTGACTATGAGAGTAATTTGCCTGCTGAGTTACTGCTGTCTTCAGCATCTCGATGGCGTTCCTAGCTTCAATCTGAATAGGACTGTTCCCTTCAATCGGAATTGCCGCTAAGTTATGGGTTGCCGCCAGTACATTATCCATCGGGTTAGAGTAATGTCCAATTGGGGTCTAGAAACGGCAAGGCGGCAACTGTGGCGGTGGCTGAACCGATGGCTGAACCAGCGGCTGTTGCTGAGCTGGCTGCTCCAATGAGGGCCCGTCTGGGGACACAACACCAGCCCCTGGGTTTACCGAAGCAGACGGATCATGCGGCGTGTTAAACAGCTGAGTTGGCACAATATGGGCTGGAAGCCGGCTCTGGTGCCTTCTCCGGTGAACCACATCCGACTCACTCTGACGGCGGCTAAGATAAAGGGCCTCTGCCTCCAGGCGCTGCGTTTCTGCAGCGATGCGAGCCTGTGTTTCCATCATACAGGTGTTTTCTGCATTGATATCCTCATGTATCTTGATTAACTGCTTGCGGCACTTCGTATTTTCTGTGTTGCGCGCTGCAGCATTCTCCACAGTTACCGTCTCTGCCAAAAGAGTCCCGAGGGTGGTCATCATCTCGGAGAGTGCCTGTGCCCTGGTTTTTTGAGCGCCGGCCGCACCTGAGCCGGTTGCACCTGAGCCGGCAATGGTAAGATTTTGTCCTGCCGCCGGATCCACCGGGTCGCGGACCTGATTCTGGGCTCCAGCCATGTAAATCGCAGCAAAACAAGCCAGCTCATGGGACTCCGAAAAAAGTTCCTCCTCGGAGTGACCCCCCAACTTGCCATCAAATAGGGGACAGATTGACTCTGTCTCCCCCATAGACGACTCGCCATCAGAATAGGGGAGCGTGTCATCGCCAGACACTGAATTTTCTGATAGGGCCACCCCCTGGGTGAAGCCCACAAAGGCGTGCGTTCGGCCGGCTCTCGGCGGCTGTGGCGCCCCTCCTGATTACCACTGTAGCCAGACGGTCGCCACACACGCCAGCCCAGGAAATCACTCTGGCATGCATGTTTACAACAAGTATCATGAACACAGACATTTCTATTAATGGATATACAAGTCTTACATGATATTTTAGAAGGGTGATGGCAGCGGAAAAGCTCTATCTAAGGCAGCATGGTCTTGGTGCGGCT
Organism: Elymus sibiricus; assembly: GCA_039707655.1. Classification (NCBI taxonomy): domain Eukaryota; kingdom Viridiplantae; phylum Streptophyta; class Magnoliopsida; order Poales; family Poaceae; genus Elymus; species Elymus sibiricus. The sequence goes on from CM077674.1 coordinate 208,396,568, forward strand.
CCAATCCACTGGGATCTGACTGGGTTACTCTTCTAGCCTGCGAACACTCCGGCTCCTAGCTAGTGGACGTCGAATCCTTAGGTGAACCTGGCCACATTGAAGGCCGCTGAGTACTTTTGAATGTACTCGCAAGCAAACCAAACCAACATATACACCAAGCAAAGCAATCCATGGCATTCAAGCATGCACTTGTTATCTTAATAGTATTAACTATCACATTATGGCAGGATTATCTAGCAGGATTAATCGTCTAGCAGCATTAATCATTATGTCATAGTAGGATTATCTAGCATGATAACTATTGGAGTAAATACAGTAAGGTAAAGCATATCAAGTAAATAATCGATACTCCGAATATTCTCACGATCCAAATCCGATCCAAACTTTGCGGTCATCTAACCGCTCATCTCATTGCCATCGCATGGCTAGCATTCATACTCCTGACATCATCCGATGCCCATGCACCTTCGCTGCAAGTCTGTCCCCGCTTACCTTTCTCTGGTTTATTCTTAGCAAGACATTATATAGTTTATTCCTCTGGACTCGACACAGACCAAATAGTGTGACCTAGTACGAACTGTGTCCCATGACCGAGGACGCGGCTATTCGAATAGATTTACACTCTGCAGAGGTTGCGCACTTTACCCACACCATGGAGCTCCCGGCCTCGTATTTAGTACATGTTCCCATTCGGGTGGACCAGTGTTACTCCAACAAGACTTCTCTATTGCCTGGCACTCTTGTGGCCCCACCGACAATCATACCCTTCCCGGGTCAAGTCCTGGGTGGCCCCTGTGTCACTCCTGACACCTGCCACCGTTGTGGCCAAACTAAACTGTCCCAAACGGGGACCCCGGGTTATACAAACAAGTGGGCTCACAAGGTTATCGCCGCCTACTGGGCCAGGGTAGCATGCACGCATAACCTTCCCTCTTTGGTGGTACTGACAAGAGGCAAGACAATAGACCAAGTTAGGGCCTTCCCATAAAGACAAGTGTGGCTGCACTGATGAGCTCGGTTCTGTGGCACCATGACTCGATCCTGTCGACGGAGGAGGTTGTCATTATTAAATGACATTCTTAATCATTGGAATAACAACAATAATGCACGATGAAACATAACAACCTATCTCCATATTATCACATACGAGTCACTAGTGCTATAATATGATGAGTACTAGCAAGTAATGTAAATAACAAGTTCAACTTAGCAGGAGTTTAATTATTTCTAGCACGGGCATATTTATTAATTAAACACGCAAGAATAACATAGAGCAATGCTTTAGGGCATATATCAGATGGTCGGCTTGCCTGGGAGTCGAGGAGTGCACCGGAGAGGAGTGCGATCACTTCGCGGAAAAATTCGCCGGAGAAGATTCCCTCTCGGAGGGCTGAATATAGGGCAGGGGCAAAATGGGCATTTGCAGAAAGTGTCAACAAGGTGAAAGTGATATCATCGGAACATGCTCGACGAACAGAGAACGTGAGCGTTGGATTCACCTGAATCGGAGTTGTGAGCGAAAAGATATGGGTAGTGGAAGTGGAAGGACCTTTCTGTAAATACAGTATTTACTTCTAGGCCCCTGGGTGAAAAAACTGGTGGATAAAAGAATAAAACCAGCGCTGGGCCGGCCTGGGCCGATAGTAGCCAGCCGGCCTGCTACTGTGCAGCTGGGCCGAGCCCACTGTGGCTGGCGCGGGGACGACGAAGGCGTATTCACTGGAATGCGTCTTCACAGCGGGGAGGCGGGTTTTGGACAAAAACCGTCTCCACTTAATCCGACGTGGCGGCCCCCAGCCGCTGACGGCTGGGCCCCATGCCGCCTTCTCTATCCTCCTTCCTCTCTCTTCTTCCTCCCTCCCTCTTCTCCCCGACGCCGCGGCTGGACTCTCCTGTCCCGGTGGCCGCCGGTGCTCGAGTGGCTCTCGCAGGCAGGCGAGTGAACGAGCGCGATCGCCGGCGTGTGCCGCATCCAAAGGTGGGGTCTACGGCTGCCGGGGTGGGCTGGGTAAGCGGCGGCGAGGCATGGCAGAGGGCGGCGGCCTCGGGCAATGGCGAGGGCCCGGCGAGAGATTCGGCCGGGCGGCAGCACTATTGGAACCGCCGGAGAGCACCGCGTCCAACGGTAGGTCGCCCGAGCGGCGGGGGTGGCTGGTGGCAGGGCGGCGTCCATGGCCGTGGGTGGTGGTGATTTGGCCGGAGAGGTGGAAGAAGGCTACGGGAGCTCGATTCCGAGTGTGGGGAGGATCACAAAGGAGAGGGAAGGATCGGTGAGTGCTCGAGGAGTGTGGGGGGGCTATTTATAGGCAGCCGGGGCACTCGGATCAGCGGCCTTATCGGCGCACTGGAGCTCCGGGGAGACGTGGCTGGCTGGTTGCGGCGTTGGGTGACTTTGCGGGGAGTGGAGTGGTCTCAAGTGCACTCGAGAGAGCTCGGGGAAGAAGGATACACATGGGAAAGCGACGACGGCGGTCACGGGCAGGACAGTGGCCATGGCGGCACTTGCCGTGGCATGAGGAGGAAGAAGGAGGAGGGGGAAAGAGCTGGAGAGGGAGTACGTGGACGGTGCGGAGCCACTGGACACGCCGGGACAAGCCGCAGCTGGCCGGAGCGAGCTGGTCGACGCGACCATACGCGGTCAGCGCGCAGAGCGCGCGTTTGGCCTTGTCCGTGGTGTGGTCACCACATCAACACGTGCTCTGGCGTTTTCCTGGATGCTACATCGTGTCAACGGGTGTCTCATTGCTCATATAGATGAGAGAAGTGGCTGGGATCATCTAGATAGCTCTGAGGTGAGAGAGTTGGCATGAAGTTGTTTCTGAACAGAAACTTAGCTGGATCTTTCTAGAGAAATGGGTGAAGAATTGGAGTTGAACCTTTGTCAGGATGAAATGAGGTAGGAAGGTGTAGGTGCTTGCAAAATTTGAAGGCATTTGGACCTTGTTTGCATGCACTTCCTTTGTAATGCACAATTTGGTCCAGAAACTGGATTTTGATGTTGTGCTCAAATGGCTGAATGAAATGAGCTGAGTTTTGGTGTAGGGAAGTGATTTCGGTGTGAGACTGCCATGGTAAAATTTTAGCTCATTTGGAAGCACTACGAAGGTACTTCCTTCATAATGCTTTCTGCTGGGCAGAAGCAAGATGGAATTTTTGGGAGAAATTGGCTAGATAAACTGATGTGAATTTTTGCATGCTCACACAATATAAGGAAGGTGAGGTCCTGGATTAATTTCAAGAATTTTGAAGCAATATAAAATATAGTTGCTTCACAATCTCAAACTGGGTGTAACACCCCAAAAATTTAACCATATTTTTATTAAGTAAAATTTGGCTAGAAATAATTTTTTTGAATTCTACTAGGTCATTTTTTATTTTCAGAATCTTTTCTGTCCTATTTTTCAAAATACTTCCCTCCATATAATTTTTTTTGTAGAATATTGTGGGCTTTGGTAGTTTTTCTAAATCAATTCTTTTATATTTTAAATAACAGTAGGAAATATTTTCGGAATAAAATTTGCCCTAAAATAATTCTTTTAATAGCATTTTCAATACTTGAAATACCTCTGTTGCGCTACAACTATTTTAAATAATTCTCCTAAAATTCCACAAAAATTATGAGGGGTCATGTGATGCCTATAGATCACTTTTGTGCAAAAACCCATCATAGTCCTTTGTAAATTTTGAGCACAACTTCCTCTTTTCAATTATGTCCCATTCCTAGGTTATAACTACAACCTCAACTTTCTTTGCTCCAATAATTCTGAAATTATTCCCACTTATAGTCTTTCCAACCAAACCCTTAAGTCTAGAATATTAGCTCCAATTACCACTTTTTAGTTCACCAAATAAATCCTCCAAGTTTGGGTCCAGAACTGACTTTCTCCAAAACTTGCACTAACAAGTTCTTCTTTTTGCCAATCCAACCCCACCATCATCTCTATCATCTAAAGAGACACCATCATGTCAATTTCCACACCCAACAAAATTCCCTAGCTAGCCCTAGCATTTTATCAAACACACTGTGTGCATGGCAGAAACTTGCATCCTCCTATACTTGCATTACAAACTTACTCCTCTAGCCAAAACATCATGTCCAGCACCCCTCTAAAGATCAGAAGCACCGTCCTGTTAAATTTTAGCTCGTTTGGATCCCTGTAGATGCCTTTGGCATTTGGTCGAGCACATGGCGCGCTTGTCCAGAGCGCGGCCAGAGCACGCATTTTGCAGCCCTGGCATCGAGCTACTGCCGTGCCTCTGCTGCCTCTCCTACTCGCCCTAGTCTTCCGCTAGATCACCCAGTCCACCCTGAGCCCTGCCGACACCCTCCCTTGGCCGCTAGCGCCGGCCACCGCTGACCACCGCCGTCCAAACTGCCGCCCGACAACGGCCACCCTGCCACATCTCTCCCCAGACCCCTCTCTCTTAATGGCCAATGGCCGAGCCTATCCGCAGCTCACCAGCTCCCCACCGACCCCCTACCGGCCTTGCTGCCCCTCGCCACCGACCACAACCACTTCAATGGCGCAGTAATGGCCACCGCCGCCGAGCCTTCTTCGGGAAGCCATGAAACCGACCTCCCCCGCCTATTTAAGCTCCCTTGAGCTCGTTCCTCTACTCGGCAGTCCTCCACCTCTCCCTGTAAGCCTCCTCAAGCAACCACGCGGCCAGGAACGGCCGCCTTCCTCGTCTCCAGCAGCTTCTGCCGCCGCCCTTGCCTTGAAGATTCCCATGCCACCAGAGCCTCCCTCTCTCCACTCTATCCATCAGAAGCTTCCTCTTGGTCCCACGAATCCATCCCCGCCTCCAATTTTCCCGGAGAAGCACCGTAGGCGAAAAGCCCCTTCCACCCGACGCCGCCGTCTGCCGGGAAGCTTGCCGTCGGCGACTCCGTCCACTCCGGCGACCAAGGAGGGTACCCCCGGGACCGCCTTGGCCTCCTGAGCTCGAAGGTGGCCTTGGTTTTCCAAATGGCGCTGCCGTTCGCCGGCGAGCCTCGCCGGAGCGCCACCTCTGTTCGGACAGGAGAGAAACGCGCGCGGGCACCGGTCAAACCTGACCAGTGGGCCAGGTGGGCCCACTGTCACTGACCCAGCGCCGTCCGTAAGTGGAGACGGTCTCCCGAGAAGCTGCGTTCGCGTGGGGGAAACATATTCCATGAGTACGTCTTCAACGTCAGCTGATTCCCCGTGCGGCTGGGCCCGGCCCAGTGACGCCAAGCGGCTAAACCGCGCTCAGGGCGCGCCCCTGGTCTTTTCCTTTTCTTTTCCAACAAAAATCTCAAATAATTCCACAGCACTCATTTCAAAACCAAATTTGGTCATTCAAATTTCTTCATGCTCATAAAATCATGCTCTATTAGTCCAGCTAGGGTGAACATTTTTCGTAAGCATAGTTTTTGTTGGATCTATTAAACAGTTCATTTAGTCATTTATTTCAGCTTAGAAATTCCCTAGGAAAATCATCTTGACTCCAAATGAATTGATTATTTTTCTGTTATTCTTTATTTTTCCTCTAGTTTATTTTAGTATTTATTTCAAAATTTTCCAAACAACTTTTTAGAACTGTTTTAGCTCTATGTGGTAATTTCAATATTTTTGAAAATAGGAAATGGAGGGAAGATAAAATTTTCAAAGTTTTGGAGTGCAGCAACACTTCTGCATGCTCAAGGCAAGCATCTTGAACACTTGATATGGTGAATGCATAGTTGTTTGGTTGCAAGAATAATTGAATTATGCATATGTTGAATTCAAATAAAATTTACATGCATGTAGTGTTGGCACGTTTCCTCGTACCGTGCAACGTGTGCTTGTCATGACTAACTTGCAGGAGCAGGTATAAGAGAAATACCGTTACCGGCAGAAGGGTGATCATGTCGGAGTGTGATCATGCCTTGTTGGTTATGCATGTTGGGACATGCAAGGGCTGTGGCCCTGTTTTGGTGTTACTGTTGAAAAAACACTTTATTGTGCTAACCACTGCAGGAAATACATAAGCCTCCTGAGTTGACCGTAGATCGAGTCTTGTTCCGGTAACCCCCAAACTTGATCTGTGCTACCACATGTCCCTGCCACAAGTAGGGTATGGTTAAGTAAGTTGTTAACCCCTTTCCCGCACACACCGTACAGAGAGGCCATAGTGAAAGATACCATTGATCACTGTTAGGCATGTCACTTGGTCAGGGGGCATGGGTGTATTCGGCTGGGCCGAGAGGGGTAGCGCCCCTGATCTTTGCGCACGTTATATATGAGATTGTGATCCCATGCTATTTGAGATTGTAGTCTCCCCGTCTTAGAGTTTATCTTGAATGATGCCTTGTGTGATTCCTGGCATCAGGAAAGTTAATCTGGTGTGTGTTGGTCAGGTGTGTTTTTAACCCAAAGGCCGTAATAGGAATTAGTCAGCGTCTCAGTGCTGGCTAAAGAAATCCTTTACTTGTGGGTAAATAGTACACCCTCTGTAGAGTTATACCTATTCGAATAGCTGTGTCCGCGATTAAGGACTATAGTCTGGGTTGGTCAAGTGTCGGTCTTAGTGTCGGTCTTCGGAGGAAATAATTAAAATTGAGCATGATTTATTTTGCAGGATAATTATTGTCACCACTGATGCCAGCATGAATATTATGGTTATTATGAATATTATTGTTATCATGAATATTATTATGGACTAACCTTTTCTTTTATGTGTATCTCTGAATATCTCATGGGATGGCTAGACTACCCGAGATATTCATTTTCTTTTCTGGGTATCCCATGGGATGGCTAGACTACCCAAGATATTCATTTTCTTTTCTAGGTATCTCATGTGATGGCTAGACCACCCGGATACTCGGTTTATTTTCTTTCTGAATATCTCATGGGATGGCTAGACTACCCGAGATATTCATTTTCTTTTCTGGGTATCTCATGGGATGGCTAGACTACCTGGATACTCAATTCTTTTCAAGACCTCTCGAGGCGTCGCTTTTAGACACCCGTTTGGCATTTCTTTTCAAGACCTCTCGAGGCATCGCTTTTAGACACCCGTTTGGCATTTCTTTTCAAGACCTCTCGAGGCGTCGCTTTTAGACACCCGTTTGGCATTTCTTTTCAAGACCTCTCGAGGCGTCGCTTTTAAACACCCGTTTGGCATTTCTTTTCATGACCTCTCGAGGCATCGCTTTTAGACACCCGTTTGGCATTTCTTTTGGATTCGCGGGCGGACCTGTCTCGCCCGATTCTCCACATTTATATTTTCTTCTGGACTCTCGGGCGGTCCAGTGCCCGATGTTCCATTAACTTTCTTTGCTTGTCACTAAAATTTTATATTTATTTTTCTGCACCGTATTAATATTTATCATTCCATGATTAAATTTTGGTCAGGATATGCATAACATTTAATCCATCATGAGCATATGCATTCGGTATATCTTTTGTTCATAATGTTTGCGAGTACATTCAAACGTACTCACTGGCATGTCCCTGGCTATTTAATTGGCCAGGTCAGGAGTTCAACGAGGAGTACTACAACGACATCCATGCAGACTAGGAGCCTAAGATAGCGGCCACGCGAGATAGGAGTTATCCCAGTCAGCCATTCCTATGGGATTGGAGCTTCCACCAGTATTGGAGATCCGCTACCCGCTTCTGCCATCCACTGTTAGAAATCACTGTTGTTTCATTAGACCTTTATGGTCTTGTATCCAATTCTTGTAATTGCTTGGTAATCTGTATCAAGGATGTGTCCACCAGTAAAAAATGATCTTGGGGCTGGTGGTGACACGAGGGGTTGATTCTAGGATTTTTATATCCCAGAAATCCGGCCCCGACAGCCTTGGTATCATAGCCAGGCTGACCACTGGCTAATCCTATCTTAGCCTGGTCATTATCCTTAGGTTTCCACACTATCTAAATCTTTTCTGTCCGTAGCTAAGCCCATCTCATCCGATAAGTCTGCACAGTAGCCAGTCGACACCTTTTGGCAGTCGGTGCCCAACCTATCAGTCCTGCCCATAGGCCGTGTGCCTGTGGCCGGCACCTGAGTTGTCCCATCCACAAGCGTGCGATGGAAGACTCTGCTGGCTTATAAAGGAAGCCTTGCCCCAACTCAGCACATCATAGCCTCACTCTTAGTTCGATATCCAACCACTAAGATGCCTGGCCCCATCGTTCACAACGAGACCACCGCAGCCGAGCTTGGAGGCTTTGTAGCCATTCTCACCAATCTCACCCGTCGTGCTTTCAGCATCAAAGAGCCGCCTGAATATGTTGTGTACCAGGAGCACACGAGTGATGCCATCCATCACTTCTGGGCCATGGTGAACATCTACGAGAGGGGCACCACACCCAAACGCCCCTACCGGTTCACCAGGAGGACGACCTCCGATGAGCCCCAAGCCATCCAACTTGCAGCCCGAGAGGCTGTAGTTCAACTCCGGCATCTGTCGCCGAGAGTTAACATCCGCCCCTTCTACTACTACCGTAGCCGTGAAGGCTATGGTAGCCCGACCCAGGTCGCCAACGGGAACCATGAGACGGATCTTGCCCTGGTGCATCTGGTGCGCTACCTGAGAGCGCAAGAGGCACTGTTCGATCAGGTCACCCTTGATCTGATTGCGACCCGCGGGACGCTCGCTCTCCTGACCCCGGTGAGAAGTGAAGCCGCACCCGCCACCGACACCCCGATAGTGCTACTTGGGAGGCCAGTTGAGCCCCCAAGATCTGCCCCGGTTATCTTCCCGGGCAATACCTTCGCTCCCCCAGGGGAACTCCGTCGTCTCTTGGAGACCTACTCCAACGGGACGGTGACCTCGACACCCCGTGAGGGACACCACCGCTACCCCAGCCCAGTAGCTCCCCATCCGACCCTGGTCAGCTCCGACACTGAAGCTCATGGAGAGGCCTCGACATCTACAAGACGCGCCCGGCTAGACGTCAATGAGGTGGACTGAGTCCACCAGAATTGTTGTCGAGCCTTAGTGGCCCGGTTTCCCTGTATTTTCGTAGTGGCAGTTGTATGGCGGGGTAAGTTTGTAAACCACTTGTGTGCCAATGGTAGTATGCGTGCTCTGGCATAAATTGTTAACATGTGGTAGCTAAGTAAATTCTAGACGTGACTGCCGAACTCCCCCTAACCGACACGCACAGTAATACGTCACTTTCCTTTTGGGAAGTGGAGTCTGAAATTTTGACTCTGACCACCCCACGCCGGAGCCAATACACAAGTCGTACTGGTGCCGCCTCATGTCTTCCTAACCTAGGCACTCTATAAGAAACCGCTTCCATATCCAACACCAGCAACCATCAACCTTGAGCACTGCTTTTCCCATTCATTCCTCCATGTCGCACCCCGGAGTCTACCTGAGAACCCCAGATGCAAGCCCTGGTAGTTTTGTTAAGATTTTGTGGGATTTTACCCACAATACCCTTGGTTCCATCCACCCACCCCAGTATGAGTTGTACAAGATGAGGATCACCTCTGATTGCTCGAAATACTGGGCGGTTGTGCACATCCCACCAGCGGATTTGAACCAAGGCCCTCCGTATGTTGTCTTCATCGGGAGATCCATGCCAACCTCAGGCATGGCCATCGAAGCTGCTGCTTACGAAGCACTTACCCATCTTCGATTTGCGGTACCCTGTGCCAGCGGAAGGGAATACTGCTATTTCCCGAGCCACGCAGCTTTTGGAGCAGAAGCTACGTTCCGCTGTGAACGTATAGAGAGCGATCCAGCACTGGTCTATCTCATTCAGTATGTGATGGCCCAGGAGCGTTTCACTCAGCAACTAATGCAGTATCTCCATTATCTTGCTGTTCTGAATCCTCGGATCACCATTGGCGGACCACCTCTGCCAACTCAGGAGGGACGCATTCTTCGTCTGCTTCCTCCACTTCCTCCGCTTCCTCCGGAAGAAGAAGAATGTGCTCCCGCACCAGGAACCCTTCCACAAGACCCCGTATATCTTACCTTCGAACCGTAGACGGTTATGAGCATGGTTGCTGCTGCATCCAGCACTTATTTTCGTGATGCAATTTTTGCTATGTATTTTAGGGCATATGTCATAAGTGCATTGCCATGATTGCATTCTGCATATGGTTGTTTGTTGTGATATGCATTTAATTCTTCTGCCCTTAACAAATCTCGAGGACGAGATTTTCTTTAGGGGGTAGAGTTTGTAACACCCCAAAAATTTAACCATATTTTTATTAAGTAAAATTTGGCTAGAAATAATTTTTTTGAATTTTACTAGGTCTTTTATTATTTCCAGAATCTTTTCTGTCCTATTTTTCAAAATCCTTCCCTCCATATAATTTTTTTTGTAGAATATTGTGGGCTTTGGTAGTTTTTCTAAATCAATTCTTTTATATTTTAAATAACAGTAGGAAATATTTTCATAATAAAATTTGCCCTAAAATAATTCTTTTAATAGCATTTTCAATACTTGAAATACCTCTGTTGCGCTACAACTATTTTAAATAATTCTCCTAAAATTCCACAAAAATTATGAGGGGCCATGTGATGCCTATATATCACTTTTGTGCAAAAACCCATCATAGTCCTTTGTAAATTTTGAGCACAACTTCCTCTTTTCAATTATGTCCCATTCCTAGGTTATAACTACAACCTCAATTTTCTTTGCTCCAATAATTCTAAAATTATTCCCACTTATAGTCTTTCCAACCAAACCCTTAAGTTCAGAATATTAGCTCCAATTACCACTTGTTAGTTCACCAAATAAATCCTCCAAGTTTGGGTCCAGAACTGACTTTCTCCAAAACTTGCACTAACAAGTTCTTCTTTTTGCCAACCCCACCATCATCTCTATCATCTAAAGAGACACCATCCTGTCAATTTCCACACCCAACAAAATTCCCTAGCTAGCCCTAGCATTTTATCAAACACACTGTGTGCATGGCAGAAACTTGCATCCTCCTGTACTTGCATTACAAACTTACTCCTCTAGCCAAGACATCATGTCCAGCACCCCTCTAAAGATCAGAAGCACCGTCCTGTTAAATTTTAGCTCGTTTGGATCCCTTTAGATGCCTTTGGCATTTGTTCGAGCACATGGCGCGCTTGTCCAGAGCGCGGCCAAAGCACGCGTTTTGCAGCCCTGGCATCGAGCTACTGCCGCGCCTCTGCTGCCTCTCCTGCTCACCCTAGTCTTCCGCTAGATCACCCAGTCCACCCTGAGCCCTGCCGACACCCTCCCTTGGCTGCTAGCGCTGGCTACCGCCGACCACCACCGTCCAAACCGTCGTCCGACGACGGCCACCCTGCCACGTCTCTCCCCGGACCCCTCTCTCTTAATGGCCAACGGCCGAGCCTATCCGCAGCTCACCAGCTCCCCACCGACCTGTTGGGGAACGTTGCATGGGAAACAAAAATTTTCCTACGCACACACAAGATCTATCCATGGTGATGAGCATCTACGAGAGGGAGAGTGAATCTACATACCCTTGTAGATCGCTAAGCGGAAGCGTTAATAAACGCGGTTGATGTAGTCGAACGTCTTCGCGATCCAAATCGCCGAGCGTCCCGCGATCCAATCACGATCCTTCCGATCTAGTGCCGAACGGACGGCACCTCCGCGTTCAACACACGTACGGCTTGATGACGCCTTCACCTCCTCGATCCAGCGAGCGATGATGAAGTAGTGGTTGAGTTCTAGCAGCACGACGGCGTGGTGATGGTGGTGAGGAACAATCTCTGCAGGGCTTCGCCAAGCACTACGGAGATTATGACGGAGGAACTAGAGGGTTAGGGTTGCCGCACACGGCTTGGGGAAATCTTAATGTGTCCCGTGTGCTAGCCCTGCCCCTCTATTTATATGTTGAGCCTTGGGGTCTAAACTTGGAGTAAAAGCCTCCTCCGGGTCGGTTTTGCCCGCACAAGGTCGGTTTGGCCCGCAGGGAAAGAGTCCAACTCGGATCCCTGCCGAACCGTGCACAGCCGCGCACAAGCGGTAGTACCGCTTCACACAAGCGGTAGTACCGCTTGGGCGGTAGTACCGCTTCACACAAGCGGTAGTACCGCTCGGGCGGTAGTACCGCTTCACACAAGCGGTAGTACCGCTCCGGCGGTAGTACCGCTTCACCAAGCGGTAGTACCGCTTACGCGGCAGCAAAACTACTTTTGCACTTTCCAATACCTTGTGGGCTTTATCCCTTTGGCTCATATAAAGTGTTGCTGCACCCGAACACTTCGGTAAACATCCGGAACCCCTTCCGGTGAACTTCGGAACTGTTCCGGAGATCAAAACACTATTATCACATATATCAATCTTTACCTCCGGACTATTCCGGAGATCCTCGTCATGTCCGGGATCTTATCCGGGACTCCGAACAACTTTCGGTCACCAACATAATAACTCAATTATACTAATCGTCACCAAACGTTAAGTGTGTAGACCCTGCGGGTTCGAGAACTATGTAGACATGACCGAGACACCTCTACGGCCAATAACCAATAGCGGGACCTGGATGCCCATATTGGCTCCTACATATTCTACGAAGATCTTTATCGGTCGAACCTCTATGTCAAGGATTCAGTTAATCCCGTATGTTGTTCCCTTTGTTCTTCGGTATGTTACTTGCCCGAGATTCGATCGTCGGTATCACTATACCTAGTTCAATCTCGTTACCGGCAAGTCTCTTTACTCGTTCCGTAATACAAGATCTCGTGGCTAACACTTTAGTCACATTGCTTGCAAGGCTCATTGTGATGTTGTATTACCGAGTGGGCCCTGAGATACCTCTCCGTCACACGGAGTAACAAATCCCAGTCTTGATCCATGCCAACCCAACAGACACCCTCGGAGATACCTGTAGAGCACCTTTATAGTCACCCAGTTACGTTGCGACGTTTGATACACACAAGGTATTCCTCCGGTGTCAGTGAGTTGCATGATCTCATGGTCAAAGGAACAGATACTTGACATGCAGAAAACAATAGCAATAAACTGACACGATCAAATGCTACGTTTACAGTTTGGGTCTTGTCCATCACATCATTCTCCTAATGATGTGATCCCGTTATCAAATGACATCTCATGTCAATGGCTAGGAAACCTTAACCATCTTTGATCAACGAGCTAGTCAACTAGAGGCTTACTAGGGACACAGTGTTGTCTATGTACCCACACATGTATTTGAGTTTCCAATCAATACAATTATAGCATGGATAATAAACGATTATCATGAACAAGGAAATATAATAATAACCAACTTATTATTGCCTCTAGGGCATATTTCCAACAGTCTCCCACTTGCACTAGAGTCAATAATCTAGTTCACATCACTATGTGATTTACATTGTAATGAATCGAACACCCATGCAGTTCTGGTGTTGTTCATGTTTAGCCCTTGGAAGAGGTTTAGTCATCGGATCTGCAACATTCAGATCCGTGTGTACTTTGCAAATATTTATGTCGTCCTCCTTGATGTAATCGCGGATGGAATTGAAACGTCGCTTTATGTGTCTGGTCCTCTTGTGAAATCTTGGTTCCTTGGCTAGAGCAATGGTACCAGTATTATCACAAAACAGAGTCATTGGGTTAAGTGCACTAGGCACTACTCCAAGATCTGTCATGAACTCCTTCATCCAGACACCTTCCTTCGCCGCCTCCGAGGCTGCGATGTACTCCGCTTCGCATGTAGAATCAGCTACCACGCTTTGCTTGGAACTGCACCAGCTAACCGCACCCCCATTAAGAATAAATACGTATCCGGTTTGCGACTTAGAGTCATCCGGATCAGTGTCAAAGCTTGCATCGACGTAACCCTTTACGACGAGCTCTTGATCACCTCCATAAACGAGAAACATGTCCTTAGTCCTTTTCAGGTACTTCAGGATATTCTTGACCGCCGTCCAGTGTTCCATTCCTGGATCACTTTGAAACCTTCCGGCCATACTTATGGCAAGGATGACATCGGGTCTTGTGCACAGCATTGCATACATGATAGAGCCTATGGCTGAAGCATAGGGGATGACACTCATCTTTTCTCTATCTTCTGCAGTCACTGGGCATTGAGTCTTACTCAACTTCACACCTTGCAAAACAGGCAAGAACCCCTTCTTGGACTGATCCATTTTGAACTTCTTCAAAATCTTATCAAGGTATGTGCTTTGTGAAAGTCCTATTAAGCGTCTCGATCTATCTCTATAGATCTTGATGCCTAATATGAAAGCAGCTTCTCCTAGGTCCTTCATTGAAAAACTCTTGTTCAAATATTCCTTTACGCTTTCCAGCATTTCTATATTGTTTCCAATCAGCAATATGTCATCCACATATAATATTAGAAACGCTATAGAGCTCCCACTCACTTTCTTGTAAATACAAGCTTCTCCGTAAACTTGTATAAACTCGAACGCTTTGATCACCTCATCAAAACGAAGATTCCAACTCCGAGATGCTTGCACCAGTCCATAAATGGATCGCTGGAGTTTGCAAACTTTGTCAGCATTTTCTGGATCGACAAAACCTTCTGGTTGCATCATATACAACTCTTCCTTAAGGAAACCGTTAAGGAACGCTGTTTTGACATCCATCTGCCAAATTTCATAATCGAAAAAGGCAGCTATTGCCAACATGATTCTGACGGACTTAAGCATCGCTACGGGTGAGAAGGTCTCATCGTAGTCAACTCCTTGAACTTGTGAAAAACCCTTTGCCACAAGTCGAGCTTTATAGACGGTGACATTACCGTCCGCGTCCGTCTTCCTCTTAAAGATCCATTTGTTCTGAATGGCCTTACGCCCTTCAGGTAATACTTCCAAAGTCCATACTTTGTTTTCATACATGGATCCCATCTCGGATTTCATGGCCTCTAACCACTTCTCGGAATCCGGGCTCATCATCGCTTCTCCATAGCTCGTAGGTTCATCGTTGTCTAACAACATGACCTCTAAGACAGGGTTGCCGTACCACTCAGGAGCAGTACGCGTCCTTGTCGACCTACGAGGTTCGATAGCAACTTGATCCAAAGCTTCATGATCATCATCATTAACTTCCTCTTCAGCTAATGTAGGCTCCACAGAAACAACTTTCTGCGCTGCGCTACTCTCAGGTTGAAGTAAAGGTTCAACAACCTCATCAAGTTCTATCTTCCTCCCACTCAATTCTTTCGAGAGAAACTCTTTCTCAAGAAATGTTCCGTTTTTAGCGACAAACACTTTGCCTTCGGATCTGAGGTAGAAGGTATACCCAACTGTCTCTTTTGGGTATCCTATGAAGACGCATTTCTCCGCTTTGGGTTCCAGCTTTTCAGGCTGAAGCTTTTTGACATAAGCATCACATCCCCAAACTTTAAGAAACGACAGCTTTGGCTTCTTGTTAAACCAAAGTTCATAAGGCGTCGTCTCAACGGATTTCGATGGTGCCCTATTTAAAGTGAATGCAGCTGTCTCTAATGCATAACCCCAAAACGATAGTGGCAAATCGGCAAGAGACATCATAGATCGCACCATATCCAATAAAGTTCGATTACGACGTTCGGACACACCATTACGCTGTGGTGTTCCAGGCGGTGTCAATTGTGAAACAATTCCACACTGTCTTAAGTGACTGCCAAACTCATAACTCAGATATTCTCCCCCTCGATCAGATCGTAGGAATTTAATCTTCTTGTTACGATGATTCTCAACTTCACTCTGAAATTGTTTGAACTTTTCAAATGTTTCAGACTTGTGTTTCATTAAGTAAATATACCCATATCTACTTAAGTCATCAGTGAAGGTGAGAAAGTAACGATAACCACCGCGCGCCTCAATACTCATCGGACCGCACACATCAGTATGTATGATTTCCAACAAGTCACTTGCCCGTTCCATTGTTCCAGAGAACGGCGTTTTAGTCATCTTGCCCATGAGGCATGGCTCACATGTGTCAAGTGATTCAAAATCAAGTGACTCCAAAAGTCCATCAGCATGGAGCTTCTTCATGCGTTTTACGCCAATATGACCTAAACGGCAGTGCCACAAGAAAGTGGTATTATCATTATCAATTCTACATCTTTTGGCATCAATGTTATGAACATGTGTATCATTACTATCGAGATTCAATAAGAATAAACCCCTCACATCGGGTGCATGACCATAAAAGATATTACTCATATAAATAGAACAACCATTATTCTCTGATTTAAATGAGTAACCGTCTCGCAATAAACAAGATCCAGATATAATGTTCATGCTTAACGCAGGCACCAAATAACACTTATTTAGGTTCATCACTAATCCCGACGGTAATCGAAGAGCGAGCGTGCCGACGGCGATCACATCAACCTTGGAACCATTTCCCACGCGCATCGTCACTTCGTCCTTTGCCAGCCTCCGTCTATTCCGCAGTTCCTGTTTTGAGTTGCAAATATGAGCAACCGCACCGGTATCAAATACCCAGGCACTACAACGAGAGTTGGTAAGGTACACATCAATAACATGTATATCATATATACCTTGTTTGTTGTTGGCCGCCTTCTTGTCAGCCAAATACTTGGGGCAATTCCGCTTCCAGTGTCCAGTTCCCTTGCAATGAAAACACACAGTTTCTGGTTTGGGTCCAGCCTTGGGTTTCTTCACGAGAGGAGCAACTGCTTTGCCACTCTGCTTGGAGTTACCCTTCTTACCCTTGCCATTTTTCTTGAAACTAGTGGTTTTATTGACCATCAACACTTGATGCTCCTTCTGAATTTCAGACTCAGCGGCTTTCGGCATCGCAAACAGCTCGGCGACTGACTTGTTCATCCCGTGCATGTTATAGTTCAACACGAAGCTCTTGTAGCTAGGTGGCAATGATTGAAGAACTCTGTCAGTGATAGCCTTTGGCGGAAGGGGCATCCCTAACTCAGCCAGACGTGTGGAGTACCCAGACATTCTGAGCACGTGATCACTGATAGACCCGTTCTCCTCCATCTTGCAAGCATAGAACTTATCGGAGATCTCATATCTCTCGATCCGGGGATTCTTCTGAAAGATAAACTTCAACTCCTGGAACATCTCATATGCTCCATGACGTTCAAAACGTCTTTGAAGTCCCGGTTCTAAGCCATACAACATTGCACATTGAACTATTGAGTAATCATCAGAACGAGCCTGCCAGGCGTTCACAACGTCTAGAGACTCAACTGGAGCGGGTGGATCACCAAGCGGTGCATCAAGGACATAAGCCTTCTGGGAAGCCGTAAGGATAATCCTTAGATTACGGGCCCAGTCCACAAAGTTACTTCCATCATCTTTCAACTTAGCTTTCTCTAGGAACGCATTAAAATTCAGGGGTGCTACTGCGCGAGCCATGATCTACAACATAAATATAGCAAAGACAACTTAGACTATTGTTCTTAGATAATGAGTTTAGTTAATCATATTACTTAAAAAACTCCCACTCAAATTGACATCCCTCCGATCATTCGAGTGTAACATGATCCAAATCCACCAACTCAAGTCCGATCATCACGTGAGTTGAGGTGGTTTCAATGGTGAACATCTTCATGTTGATCATATCTACTATATGACTCATGTTCGACCTTTCGGTCTCTTGTGTTCCGAGGCCATGTCTGTACATGCTAGGCTCGTCAAGTTTAACCCGAGTGTTCCGCACGTGTAACATGGCTTACACCCGTTGTATGCGAACGTAGAGTCTATCACACCCGATCATCACGGCGTGTCTCGAAACGACGAACTTTCGCAACGGTGCACACTTGGGGAGAACACAATTTATCTTGAAATTTAAGTGAGGGATCACCTTATAATGCTACCGTCGTCCTAAGCAAAATAAGATGCATAAAAGGATTAACATCACATGCAAATCATAAGTGACATGATATGGCCATGAACTTGTGCTTTTGATCTCCATCTCCAAAGCACCGGCATGATCTCCATCGTCACCGGCATGACACCATGATCTCCATCATCTTGATCTCCATCAACGTGTCGCCATAAGGTTGTCGCGCCGACTGTTGCTTCCACGACTATTGCTAACGTTTAGCGATAAAGTAAAGCATTACATAGCGCCTAATGATTGACACGCAGGTCATACAATAATTAAAGACAACTCTATGGCTCCTGCCAGTTGCCGTATTCATCGACATGCAAGTCGTGATATTCTATACAAAACATGATCATCTCATACATCACATATATCTCATCATGTAATTGGCCATATCACATCACAACATACCCTGCAAAAACAAGTTAGACGTCCTCTAATTGTTGTTGCAAATTTTACGTGGCTGCTACGGGTATCTAGCAAGAACGATTCTTACCTACGCAAAACCACAACGTGGTGTAGTGATTGCTTTTTGATCTTTCTAAAAGAACCCTCTTCATTGAACCGATTCAACTAAAGTGAGAGAGACAGACACCCGCCAGTCACCTTTATGCAACAAGTGCACGCAGCGGTAAAACCAGTCTCGCGTAAGCGTACGCGTAATGTCGGTCCGGGCCGCTTCATCTCACAATACCGCTGAATCAAGTATCAACTAGTAACGGCAAGCAATATGTATACACCCACGCCCACAACTCGTTTGTGTTCTACTCGAGATCTCATCTACGCATAGACCTGGCTCATGATGCCACTGTTGGGGAACGTTGCATGGGAAACAAAAATTTTCCTACGCACACACAAGATCTATCCATGGTGATGAGCATCTACGAGAGGGAGAGTGAATCTACATACCCTTGTAGATCGCTAAGCGGAAGCGTTAATAAACGCGGTTGATGTAGTCGAACGTCTTCGCGATCCAAATCGCCGAGCGTCCCGCGATCCAATCACGATCCTTCCGATCTAGTGCCGAACGGACGGCACCTCCGCGTTCAACACACGTACGGCTTGATGACGCCTTCACCTCCTCGATCCAGCGAGCGATGATGAAGTAGTGGTTGAGTTCCAGCAGCACGACGGCGTGGTGATGGTGGTGAGGAACAATCTCTGCAGGGCTTCGCCAAGCACTACGGAGATTATGACGGAGGAACTAGAGGGTTAGGGTTGCCGCACACGGCTTGGGGAAATCTTAATGTGTCCCGTGTGCTAGCCCTGCCCCTCTATTTATATGTTGAGCCTTGGGGTCTAAACTTGGAGTAAAAGCCTCCTCCGGGTCGGTTTTGCCCGCACAAGGTCGGTTTGGCCCGCAGGGAAAGAGTCCAACTCGGATCCCTGCCGAACCGTGCACAGCCGCGCACAAGCGGTAGTACCGCTTCACACAAGCGGTAGTACCGCTTGGGCGGTAGTACCGCTTCACACAAGCGGTAGTACCGCTCGGGCGGTAGTACCGCTTCACACAAGCGGTAGTACTGCTCCGGCGGTAGTACCGCTTCACCAAGCGGTAGTACCGCTTACGCGGCAGCAAAACAACTTTTGCACTTTCCAATACCTTGTGGGCTTTATCCCTTTGGCTCATATAAAGTGTTGCTGCACCCGAACACTTCGGTAAACATCCGGAACCCCTTCCGGTGAACTTCGGAACTGTTCCGGAGATCAAAACACTATTATCACATATATCAATCTTTACCTCCGGACTATTCCGGAGATCCTCGTCATGTCCGGGATCTTATCCGGGACTCCGAACAACTTTCGGTCACCAACATAATAACTCAATTATACTAATCGTCACCAAACGTTAAGTGTGTAGACCCTGCGGGTTCGAGAACTATGTAGACATGACCGAGACACCTCTACGGCCAATAACCAATAGCGGGACCTGGATGCCCATATTGGCTCCTACATATTCTACGAAGATCTTTATCGGTCGAACCTCTATGTCAAGGATTCAGTTAATCCCGTATGCTGTTCCCTTTGTTCTTCGGTATGTTACTTGCCCGAGATTCGATTGTCGGTATCACTATACCTAGTTCAATCTCGTTACCGGCAAGTCTCTTTACTCGTTCCGTAATACAAGATCTCGTGGCTAACACTTTAGTCACATTGCTTGCAAGGCTCATTGTGATGTTGTATTACCGAGTGGGCCCTGAGATACCTCTCCGTCACACGGAGTAACAAATCCCAGTCTTGATCCATGCCAACCCAACAGACACCCTCGGAGATACCTGTAGAGCACCTTTATAGTCACCCAGTTACGTTGCGACGTTTGATACACACAAGGTATTCCTCCGGTGTCAGTGAGTTGCATGATCTCATGGTCAAAGGAACAGATACTTGACATGCAGAAAACAATAGCAATAAACTGACACGATCAAATGCTACGTTTACAGTTTGGGTCTTGTCCATCACATCATTCTCCTAATGATGTGATCCCGTTATCAAATGACATCTCATGTCAATGGCTAGGAAACCTTAACCATCTTTGATCAACGAGCTAGTCAACTAGAGGCTTACTAGGGACACAGTGTTGTCTATGTACCCACACATGTATTTGAGTTTCCAATCAATACAATTATAGCATGGATAATAAACGATTATCATGAACAAGGAAATATAATAATAACCAACTTATTATTGCCTCTAGGGCATATTTCCAACACGACCCCCTACCGGCTTTGCTGACCCTTGCCACCGACCACAACCACTTCAACGGCGCAGTAATGGCCGCCGCCGCCGAGCCTTCTTTGGGAAGCCATGAAACCGACCTCCCCCGCCTATTTAAGCTCCCTCGAGCTTATTCCTCTCCTCGGCAGTCCTCCACCTCTCCCTGTAAGCCTCCTCGAGCAACCACGCAGCCAGGAACAGCCGCCTTCCTCGTCTTCGGTAGCTACTGCCGCCGCCCTTGCCTCAAAGATTCCCATGCCACCAGAGCCTCCCTTTCTCCACTCGAATCCATCCCCGCCTCCAATTTCCCCGGAGAAGCACCGTAGGCGAAAAGCCCCTTCCACCCGACGCCGCCGTCCACTGGGAAGCTCGCCGTCGGCGACTCCGTCCACTCCGGCGAGCAAGGAGGGTACCCCCGGGACCGCCTCGGCCTCCTGAGCTCGTAGGTGGCCTTGGTTTTCCGAATGGCACCGCCGTTCACCGGCGAGCCTCGTCGGAGCGCCGCCTCTGTTCGGACAGGAGAGAAACGCACGCGGGCACCGGTCAAACCTGACCAGTGGTCCAGGCAGGCCCACTGCCAGTGACCCAGCGCCGTCCGCAAGTGGAGACGGTCTCCCGAGAAGCTGCCTTCGCGCGGGGGAAACGTATTCCCCGAGTACGTCTTCAACGTCAGCTGATTCCCCGCGCGGCCGAGCGGCTGGGCCCGGCCCAGTGACGCCAAGTGGCTAAACCGCGCTCAGGGCGCGCCCATGCTCTTTTCCTTTTCTTTTCCAGCAAAAATCTCAAATAATTGTACAACACTCATTTCAAAACCAAATTTGTGGATTCAAATTTCTTCATGCTCATAAAATCATGCTCTATTAGTCCAGCTAGGGTGAACATTTTTCCTAAGCATAGTTTTTGTTGGATCTATTAAACAGTTTATTTAGTCATTTATTTCAGCTTAGAAATTCCCTAGGAAAATCATCTTGACTCCAAATGAATTGATTCTTTTTCTGTTATTCTTTATTTTCCCTCTAGTTTATTTTAGTATTTATTTGAAAAATTTCCAACCAACTTTTTAGCACTGTTTTAGCTCTATGTGGTAATTTTAATATTTTTGAAAATAGGAAATGCAGGGAAGATAAAAATTTCAAATTTTGGAGTGCACCAACACTTCTGCATGCTCAAGGCAAGCATCTTGAACACTTGATATGGTGAATGCATAGCTGTTTGGTTGCAAGAATAATTGAATTATGCATATGTTGAATTCAAATAAAAGTTGCATGTATGTAGTGTTAGCATGTTTCCTCGTACCGTGCAACGTGTGCTTGTCATGACTAACTTGCAGGAGCAGGTATAAGAGAAATACCGTTACCGATAGAAGGGTGATCACGTCGGAGCGTGATCATGCCTTGTTGGTTATGCATGTGGGGACATGCAAGGGTTGTGGCCCTGTTTTGGTGTTACTGTTGAAAGAACACTTTATTGTGCTAACCACTGCAGGAAATACATAAGCCTCCTGAGTCGACCGTACATCGAGTCTTGTTCCGGTAACCCCCAAACTTGATCCGTGCTACCACATGTCCCTGCCGCAAGTAGGGTATGGTTCAGTAAGTTGTTAACCCCTTTCCCGCACACACCGTACGGAGAGGCCATAGTGAAAGATACCATTGATCACTCGTAAGCATGTCACTTGGTCAGGGGGCATGGGTGTATTCGGCTGGACCGAGAGGGGTAGCACCCCTGATCTTTGCGCACGTTATATATGAGATTGTGATCCCATGCTATTCGAGATTGTAGTCTCCCCATCTTAGAGTTTATCTTGAACGATGCCTTGGGTGATTCCTGGCATCAGGAAAGTTAATCTGGTGTGTGCTGGTCAGGTGTGTTTTCAACCCAAAGGCCGTAATAGGAATTAGTCAGCGTCTCGGTGCTGGCTAAAGAAATCCTTTACTTGTAGGTAAAGAGTACACCCTTTGCAGAGTTATACCTATTCGAATAGCTATGTCTGCGGTTAAGGACTACAGTCTGGGTTGGTCAAGTGTCGGTCTTAGTGTCGGTCTTCGGAGGAAATAATTAAAATTGAGCATGATTTATTTTGCAGGATAATTATTGTCACCACTGATGCCAACATGAATATTATGGTTATCATGAATATTATTGTTATCATGAATATTATTATGGACTAACCTTTTCTTTTATGTGTATCTTTGAATATCTCATGGGATGGCTAGACTACCCGAGATATTCATTTTCTTTTCTGGGTATCTCATGGGATGGCTAGACTTCCCGAGATATTCATTTTCTTTTCTGGGTATCTCATGGGATGGCTAGACCACCCGGATACTTGGTTTATTTTCTTTCTGAAAATATCATCGGATGGCTAGACTACCCGAGATATTCATTTTCTTTTCTGGGTATCTCATGGGATGGCTAGACTACCTGGATACTCATTTCTTTTCAAGACCTCTCGAGGCATCGCTTTTAGACACCCGTTTGGCATTTCTTTTCAAGACCTCTCGAGGTGTCGCTTTTAGACACCCGTTTGGCATTTCTTTTCAAGACCACTCGAGGCATCGCTTTTAGACACCCGTTTGGCATTTCTTTTCAAGACCACTCGAGGCATCGCTTTTAGACACCTGTTTGGCATTTCTTTTCTAGATCTCTCGAGGCGTCGCTTTTAGACACCCGTTTGGCATTTCTTTTCAAGACCTCTCAAGGCGTCGCTTTTAGACACCCGTTTGGAATTTCTTTTCAAGACCTCTCGAGGCATCGCTTTTAGACAACCGTTTGGCATTTTTTTTGGATTCGCGGGCGGTCCTGTCTCGCCCGATTCTCCACATTTATATTTTCTTTTGGACTCTCGGGCGGTCCAGCGCTCGATGTTCCATTAACTTTCTTTGCTTGTCACTAAAATTTTATATTTATTTTTCTTAACCGTATTAATATTATCATGCCATGATTAAATTTTGGTCAGCATATGCATAACATTTAATCCATCAGGAGCATATGCATTCGGTATATCTTTTGTTCATAATGTTTGCGAGTACATTCAAACGTACTCACTAGCTTGTCCCTGGCTATTTAATTGGCATGTCAGGAGTTCAACGAGGAGTACTACTACGATGTCCATGTAGACTAGGAGCCTAAGATAGCGGCCACGCGAGATAGGAGTTATCCCGGTCAGCCATTCCTGTGGGACTAGAGCTTCCACCAGTATTGGAGATCTGCTACCCGCTTCCGCCATCCACTGTTAGAAATCACTGTTGTTTCATTAGACCTTTATGGTCTTGTATCCAATTCTTGTAATTGCTTGGTAATCTATATCAAGGACGTTTCCACCAGTAAAAAACGATCTTGGGGCTGGTGGTGACATGAGGGGTTGATTCTGGGATTTTTATGTCCCGGAAATCCAGCCCCGACACTGGGTCCAGAAAATAGAATTGGATGATGTGCTCAAAATTTGAACTATGGAACTTGGGTTCTTGATGGAAATGGTGAAGATATGGATAGGAGAAGCTCCACAAATTATTTGGGATTTTTCCTGGCTACCAAAATGGTAGCTCCTTTGGAAAGTGCCCAAAATGCAATATTGGCTTTAAATAGGAAAATGCAATTTCCCTTATTTAATTATTGCCAATATTTTTATGAGAGCTTAATATGATCACAAAGAATATCTCCACAAGTTTTCATGAACTTTGGAGATGGATATATATTTTTCTGGATTTAATTCCTTTAACTAGCAGAAAAAGGAATTAAGTTTAAATGGAAAATATTGCAAATGACTTGGCAATATTTTTGCATATCCAGGGTTAATAGATGTGGGATGATCACTAGGAAAAATTTGGGAGACAACAGATCAAAGGCAATTAGGGTTCCTTTGTAACGAAAGGAATTAGGGTTTCCCTTCCGGTAATTCGGAAGGTAGGGTTTCGGCGGCAAAATTCTGAGGATATATCTTGGGTGGCAAGGTTGAAATGGAGAGAATCTCTGGTTGGTTAGGAAAGGCAAGGATAAAATGACCATCTCCATATACCCAAGAGCGAGAGAAAGTCCGATAACATCGAAAAAAGACAGGAGTCCAATCCCACGAAGGGAAAAAAACAAGGAGCGAAAACCAGGGTGTCACAAACCTACCCCCCTTAAGAAAATCTCGTCCTCAAGATTTCTGGGCTTACCTCCCGGTGAAGGGGGACATACCTGTGTGTGACTTGGATCCATCAATTGTCCTGTCTTCGTCAGTTCACTTGCCTTTTAATTATCTTGTCTGATGGCTCAGGTGTTGCCTTCTCAATGACTGCATTGAATCCTTCTCTTTTCTGTCAGGTGGACCTTTTGTCTTAGTAGTTTGTTGCCTGGGGTTGACGGGTAGCAAGTAGCATTGACCAATAGCTTAGTTTCCATGACCTGGAGCTAGCTGCTTGGTACTTTGTTGCGGTACCCCGTACACGGACTGCCAGGGGCGAGACATCCATTCTGGGTACAAGGCTCACGTGATCTAAAGGCCTTGGGTGACGGGTGGCTTTCTTTCTACCTTGTCAACATGCTTGGCCTGACTGCGGGTTCCGTACGAGATGTTTCCGTCTGGCTCATGCATTCGGACTTCGTCCTTAGGTGATCCACAATCCAAGGAACAACATGACCGAGCTACTGCTGCTATACCCCAACTGGAATGTCAGGCTTGATCACAAAGTAATCATAGACAGTAATCTCTTTATTCCAATGACATCATGGCATCTATGAACTATTGATGCCGACGTGTATGTGCTTTTAGCTATTCTATCTTAATGTCATATTTCCAAGTGAATTCAGACTGTCGAACTTTGTCAATTACTGAAGTGGCTCTGCCATATATAGCCTCTATAGTCCTTGTTATGACCACTGAGCTGAACATTGTATGGCTATCATTCGGTGCATCCTTCGGGGCATTTCCTCTTATCTTGGCTTACGGGCCCATATTCAGGATGAGTGCTGCAAGCTCACTTGTAACCATAAATAGTGCATTGTTGTGGCCGCATATGCAAGAATCTGACAAGGATTGGTAATATCACCTTGCTTGTGAAGTTTCTTTTTATTGACCATTGCGGAGACTATTCATCCAAAACTTCTTGGTTTTTACAGGTTCCTTTTGGGGCCCTATCATGACCTGCCAACACGGTTCCTTGGTCATATCCCGACTTGGTGGGCTTGTATTCTCAACTTACTTTTGCATATCTCGTAGGGGTTGCTATATTCATATCCTTCTTTGATCTATGGGGCCAATGTCTCTCTGAACACAGTCATTCCCGCGTACGAGTGGCTCGCATGAACTGATCCACTGGACTGCATGCTCACAACATATGCAGGGGTAGGATAAATCCTTTCATGACTAGTGAGTTCTGAAGCAGACGTGTGTCTGGGCTAGTTTGTGCTTCTGACAAGATTGTTGTGGCACGAGGGTGTGTTGAAGAAGGCTGGGTATCGTACCTCAAAAGTTTCCCCTCAGGTTGCTTACTGGGTAAAGTCGGGTACCTTATGTTGGAAGCTTTCCGTGGTAGCGGGCTGAGGAAGATTGGAGTGTCGTACTCCAGAAGATTTTTCCCTTTAGTAGCGTAGCAAGGAAGATTGGGGGAATCTTGCGTCGTGAGCTCCTCTTAATAGCTTGCTGAGGAAGGCTGGGTTCCTTGTACCAAAAGCCTTGCGCTGTGATACGCAGTCAGACCTGTGGCCGGTTCTGGCTTCCTTCCGGAGTATCCAAAATTTTCCCATGGCGGAGCCAAAACTTGGTATAGGCCATACCTTGACTGAAGATATTCCGTTGGTCGGGCACACCGCTAGTTCTTCTGCTGGTCTGCTCATTGATGCTGTAAAGGTTGCACAACTGATGCCGGCATTACATTGACAATTAATTTGGAATACCCCTTGCATTCAAACCAAGTGTTGCCAGTGGTGAGCAGTTGACGGATAATTCCATTCGGTTTAGCTGAACTTCCACGTATTTGAAATTGTCATTGATTTCGGATAGCTGTGGACTTATCCATGTGTCTCGCAAACCTTGTTCACAGTGCCCGGAAAATTTGTATGTGCACCGGTATACTTTGAAATGTGTATCCACATACTAGAGTGTTGTTGTTGCACTCGGCACCTTCACATTCTCGAAATGTGTCTTCTATGGGTAATAAATGATTCTTGAGTCTAGTGAGAAAAGACTCACGGTTAACCCCACCGTCGGAAATAATCCTTGTGTCGAGGATGGAATAGTTTGTCCCTATTGGTGTCCATCCCTGTTAGCTCATCTGGTTGTTCTTTAAGTGTCATCTATCCCGGGGAAAACTCCCTCAGGTATATTCTGGCCTTGATTATTGCACACATATTCTGCTTATGACCCATGCTTCATTCTTGACAGATCCGGTGTTGGTGTTCGGAATATCAGGCAGTTGACTTGGCTCTTACGGAATTTGGATTATTGGGTATTATCCAAGTTGTTTGCTGGTCTTCTTTGCCAATTCTTGCAGATGGATCCAGTCGGAGCGACAGAACAGAATCAACAAAAGAAGCAGGAATCGCGAAAACAAAAAATACCAAAAAGAAAATAAAGCTCAAATTTTTGCGGACCTTACACATGTGGCCGAGGATCCACTAGTATAACTAGCCTAGCGCACTCGATGCACCTCTAAGGATTTAGAAGCAAAACCACACAATGCCCCTGGTAGCAGTTGGTGTCAAGCTTCTACTACTTCCTTAGGGAACATCGAACTTGACGCATGACCATAGCCAAAGTGGCTTAGTCAATGATCCTAGGGTTGTCGGGGAAAGATGGAATTTACAGGCGTTTCACAAAGGAAACTGGATTCAAGGAGAGAAATGTCATGGTTAGCAAGCAAGGTGGGGCTATCTGGTTTGCCTAGGGGTTAAGGACTCACGGGTCATTGCCTGGTGCGGACGTTTCCCACTGGAGGCAAAGGCCACGAGAGTTGGGGTCTGATGGAGCCAAAAACCTATGGGGTTGCCTTATGATCAATAGTAGCCCTGCCAGTTTGGCAAAGATGGCTGAAATCCATCTAGGCTTCCTACTGAGCACAAGACAATGAAGTCTGGCTAGGGTAACCTACAGTCAGCTTGGCTCTAATACCATCCGTTGTGGTGCCCCGCCTGATTACCACTGTAGCCAGACAGTCGCTGCACACGCCAGCCCAGGAAATCACTCTGACATGCGCGTTTACAACAAGTATCATGAACACAGAGCTTCTCTCAGGAAGGCTCATGGTTTCGATAGGGAACGTGTCACCTTTGTGGGCGAAACGACATACGCTCCCTCTTCCTGCCTTGATTTTTTTATATAGGCAACATAGACCAATAGGAGTGCCGTGCTAAAATTTGGAATTATTCCGGGTTTGTTTGGCCTTTTTTATACATTAATTGAGTTTCTAGGCATTTAATGTGCATAATACAAATTTGAACTACATGCACATGCTCCACTGCACCAAAATGGGTTAGAAAATCATATATGTGTCCTTGGCTGAATGTTTAGGTCCCATACAAGAAATGGGAATGAATTTCAAACATTTGGGTGTCGTGGCTCGTCCGAAAACATTGAGAAACTTGGTTTTTAAATTCCTGTAAATCCAAAAATTGCCTGAAAATCACGGGACTTGCCATGGTGTCTTGGCATGGCACCAACATGCCATGGTAAAAATTTTGTTCGATTTGGGACAAGTTTTGTTATAAGCATCTTACAAAACGGAGCTTCTCTCAAGAAGGCTCATGGTTCCGATAGGCAATGTGTCACCTTTGTGGGCGAAACGACATACGCTGCCTCTTCCTGCCTTGATTTTTTTTACAGAGGCAACAAAGACCAATAGGAGTGTCGCGCTATAATTTGGAATTATTCCGGGTTTGTTAGGCCTTTTTATACATTTATTGAGTTTTCTAGGCATTTAATGTGCATAATTCAAATTTGAACTACATGCACATGCTCCAGTGCACCAAAATGGGTTGAAAAATGGTATATGTGTCCTTGGGTGAATGTTTAGGTCCCATGCAAGAAATGGAAAGGAATTTCAAACATCCGGGCGTCGTAGCTCGGCCGAAAACATTGACATACTTGGTTTTTAAATTCCTGTAAATCCAAAACTTGCCTGAAAATCATGAAACTTGGCATGTTGCCTTGATATGGCACCAACATGCTGTGGTAAAAATTTAGTTTGATTTTTTTAAGGCGCACACATTAACAACCAACAAAGTCATTTTGGAACAAAGAGCTGCCACGTTACAATCGGAAACACAAGTGTTCTTCAAACCGTGGGCGTTGTACTAACCATTTACGTGCCGCCATGCGTCCCCATTTTTACTGGCTAGGAGGCGCTGTGCGGGGTAGCTATTTGATTAGACGGGAGGCGTGGAGCAGACCGCTGCGCAGGCTTACCGGGAGGTGAGCCCTTTGACCTCCATCCGCTGCCCAACTCGCTCCCAACTTCTCCATTAATGGTGCCCGAGCCCCTATTTTATAGGCGCTTAATGGTGTGGCTAGGTGTCAGTCGACTGAGATTTAAGGGAGAAAAAATAAAATTTGAAAACAAAAATTTGCACGGATAACTCACGGACATAGCCTCGACTGAAACTTAATGAAGACTTAGCAAGACTGTTATATATGATGACAATGGCAATGGATAGTAATTGTCTTACATACTATTTAGGAAGACAATTAAAAATGCCACACGCGGCAACGCCCGAAAGACACAGGGGCAAAAGAAGAAGGAAGAAGACGCAGACAACAATCTGGGTCGCTGCTCTACTCCTTCTTGATGGGTTGCTGCAGGGCACAGAGTTCCTCCAACTCCTTCTTCATCGCCTCCACGACCTTCACCTCCTTTCACCTCTCCGCCATCTTCATCATTGCATCCATGGCGACAGAGTTCTCACGGCAAGCTGCAATGATCTCTTTCACGTCCTCAATACTTCGCTTGACAGCAGCTGTGGATTCCCGCACCAGCGTTTTGCGCTCGATGCGGAGGTTGGCATTATCGTCCATAAGTTTCTCGACCATGGCGGCCGTCTTCTTCATCAAGGCAGTGCTCTCCTCGTGCTGCTTCGCACTACTGGCGATCTTCGCCCTCAGCAGGTCGCGCTGGGTGCGCAGCTTGGCCTTGTCATCCCTTAGTCCCCGGATGATGCCGATCGCCTTATCAAATGAGGCATTGATCTCCTCATGTAGCTTCGCCCAGCCGGAGATCTCATCCTTCAGCGTATCGAGCTTAGCGCGCATGAGACTACGAGAGCCCTCGCCTTCCCGGAAGAGATCTTCCTAGGCCGCCGCGGCACGGCAGGACCTCTCTGCTGATTCCGCGGCACGGCGGGTCATCCTTGCTGCTTCCACGGCGCGACCGGACCACTGTGCTGCTTCAGCGGCATGGCGGGACCTCTGTGCTGCTTCGGCGGCGCGGCGAGACCTCTGTGCTGCATCGGTGGCGTGGCGGGACCTCGCGGTTGCTATCGCGGCGAGGCGGGACATCTCTGCTGCTTCCGCTTCCATGCTCGCCCTTCCCTGGTCAATTCTCGATGAAGAACTCCTACGGGCCATGGCAGACGCAAGGAACGACGAAGGAAGATTTGTTTGTTTGTTGATGAGGAATTGAGGTGGACTGTGCAGTCATTTTCCAGTAGGTAGTATTTATAACCTAGTAGTAATAAGCTGCTAAGAGCATCTCCAACAGCCTTGCTATATTTGGCTAGGATTTGTAAAAACTGAAAATATAGCAACTTGACCCAAAAACATTGCTCCAACAGCCTTTGTATAAGTGGTCCCCCCACAGAATCTTTTACAAAGCTTTGTATATTTGCACCTCCACTTGGTATATTTGCAAAGTCTAGAGTCACTTTGTATAATTTTTAGCAGCCCACTTTTGTTCCATTGACAAGTGGACCCCACTGCCCCCCTAGATTCCTGCTGGCCCGCGCTTGGCACATGTCCCCACGTGTCATTGAGAGGCTTGCTAAATTTTATAGCAAGGCTGTTGGAGCAAAAAATTGTTGGGGTTGCTAAATCTTCTCTCTCCTCTTGCTATACCCAGTTTTTGGCAAGTGAGGATAGCAAGGCTGTTGGAGATGCTAAGTGGGAAAACGTTTAGGTTTTGATTGGTCTGAACAGGTTTGCAATTAAATATAGCGTGGTAATTTGGAATGTGACGGGAAACAAGCTCAAAATTTATTGACGGTTCCGGTTTCAAAGTGCGGCACGATTCCCGGATGGTGTAACGTGGGCAAGCGTTCTCGGATGCGTACGTGGCATGTGCAACGCAATCGGCGATGTCAGCGCATGACTTATTCCATCAACCGTATGCGCTTGTTATTACCATCGCGCATAATTCTTTTAATTAGAATGTGTGCCCGTATATCGCAGACTCCTTCATCTGACCGTTTCTGTTGTTTTGGCTCATCGGAAACAGTTCATCTGAGTGAACTGTTTGCTGTCTATCGCATACACCTTGATCCGGCTGACCGTTTCTGTTGTTTCGGCTCATCAGACATAGCTCATCCGAGAGAACTGTTTGCTGTCTATCGCACACACCTTGATCTGGCTGACCATTTCTGTTGTGTTGGGTAATCAGAAATAGTTCATCCGAGTGAACTGTATGCCTTATATCGCACACACCTCGAACTAGCTGGCCGTTTCTGTTGCTCTGGCTCATCGCAAATGGTTCGTATGGATCAACTGTATGCCACGTATCGCACACACAACTCTAATCTAAATCGTGCTTGATGTCTCCGCCATCGCACACAGTTCGCCTTATTGGTGACGGTTTTAATATGGCACCGTTTGCGATTAATGCATCGCACACAGTTTGGTCGAGGGGTCTCTAATGCATGTATCGCGTTAGGACCATCCTATAGTAGTGTCTCACACGCACGCGCACACACAGACACACATCCCCTCTCTTATTGATATTGCAGTCGTACCCTCCATTTGTCTAGTAGGCCTCTCCCACCATCTCCGAGAAGCAACTCCACCACCACCCCTCCGGCACTCTAGCTTCGTCTCTCTCCAAACCTTATTCCTCTCCTACAAATATTTATGGATGCCGATCGTTCTCCCTCGATACGTAACTAGGTATTTCCTTCTCCACACATATACCAGTCGATCTACCTCTCTAGTTAGGTCTCTGCCCCCCTCCCCCCATACACACACTGATAGTCGAACGCTCTAGTTAGGTTTCCCTGCGACACACAAACTGCACCTGTCCCCTCTCACGTTCCAGTAGGCCAGCCACCCTATATCTTTGACGTGCGCACACACAATTTTGCTGGCTCTCTTTATCGATCTTGCACCCATACACCTTCATCCCTCTCTTCGATTATATCGATATATATCTCACACCGATGATCCCTCTCCTCTCTTCTCGTGGATCGCCCCCTCTATATATGATATATCTAGGCCTTCATTTCACACACATTGCATATGTTACATTTTTTTTTGAGATATCATCGACTCATATTCCCTGTCTATCTCTCACGCACACAAATACAATTATGACATCACCCCCCCTAAAAAAACACTGACGAACGCACTCACCATCTCTCTCTATGTTTGTATCTCTCTCACACACACCCACGTAGGTGGGGTACGTGCATGAAGAGAAGAGGTGCACGCACGTACTCACGTTTCGTTCCCAGCCACACCCACGCAGGTACACGGCGGAAATCATTTTTGTACGAAAAGGCAGCCCACGTGATAATTTGATGCGTGTAGCGGTTGTTCACTTGATGGAGGGTCGTGTACTACGCTTGAACGAAACAAAGTGTGACTTGACGCGTTTGCGCGTTATTTTTAAATAAAGTTTATTCCTCAATGGCACATACAGAATATAAAACGATTGTTATCGACAGACAAAAGAACACCGCTCTACTATACTATAAAATATAGGCAGGAGCCTCAATGCTTGCTTGCTGGGGTTCGTCTCTTCACACTTTCTCACACAAGATGGCGGTGGCCAATCTCTCTTTCTCTCACCGCTGGTCACTGATCCGGCCGGATCCCGTCCGCCGGCGGAAAGGGAGGATGTGCAGCGTTGCTCCGGTCATTGGCGTTGAGGTAGGAAACTCACTGCCGGCACGTCCCGATCTGCGGTACCTGCCGTTCTCTCTGACCAAGCTCCAGCGTGGTAGGGCCTTCGCCCCTTGCTCACTGCCGCAGCAGATCCCGGCCGCCGCCACCCTCCTAGTTACACCCCGACGACCCTCAGGTAAAACTTCCTCTGGAACCGGCCTTGCTCCACTTCCCAACTTCCCAGGTCGCTGCATGTGGAAAATCTTACATGTGGATCTTCTCTATTTCTTTGCCTAAAACGTAGCTCGGCCGGCTTAGTACTTCCCATTATGCAATCTCGTCCTCACACTGTTTGAGAGAAACCACTGTGCTGATATCTCCCCCTGAAGACAATGAATATGCTTCTTTTTGTCGGCGTATGTGTCATCAACTGTTATTGACCAGTAATTTTTTCCTTTCTACCTCTTTTTGCAAACAGGGCTATCCATTTCACCTCGTTGCTATTGCGACCTTTTGGTGAACTGCACAAATCACTTTTTTCTTAAGAGTGTTTTGTGCAGTTCCATTAAAGTGTCACACGGGCAACGTTTCTACATTTCAGTGGGACTGCACAAAGGGAGATTGGTTGTGCTATCCTCCTCATCCAACTCCGAGCCTAATCTTCTCCAACAAGTAGTTAGTTTTGTGAGAGATTGCAAAGGTGATCGGCTTCTATTTGTGTGTGTATGTTTCATCAACTAGTGCCGCTATTATTGTAAAATCACTTATTCATATCTTTGCAAACAGGGATGCTCAGCTCGATTTTAGTGGAACTGCACAAAATGATCGGATGGTCCATGTCCTCCATAGACTTCTTTCTTGGCTAACATGTCTTGTTCAGTTCGACAGAGCTGCGTGAAACTAGCTGCCGACCAATGAACACCGTGGCCAGGAAATGGAACCATGCCTACGTAGAGCATCGATCAATTTTTAAATTTTCTTTATTTGTAGACCTTCTCACAACTTTTTCTTCAGTTGTGATGTAAATATTGGGGCTGATCTGCGAATCATTGTGATGCATTAGCATCCATGTTAGTTTTCTTTGTATTTGATGGAATGTTGTAACGAGACAACCTTGTATTTGATGGAATGTTGTAACGAGACAACCTTGGAGGCAAGTGGACACAAGAAACCAAAGTTGAAAGCTTCATAGCATTACAGTATAATTTATTATGCTGGAAAATGTATGTGACATATAAAAAAAATCCTGAAAGCTTGATAGCAATGCCAGAAACCATTGAACTTCCTTTCGCCGACATGTGGGACATCCAGCATCCTGGTCCATGTCCCATGCACCAATATTGAGTGCAAAACCACAGGGGAGGTTCGCCGCAGTAATATTGACTATTGAGCAATCAAATCACAGAGCCCCACCTTTGCCACAGTAAGTTGCTCGGACGAAGCAACCATCATTTCACTATTCATTGAATCCGCTCGTACTCCAATATTTCCACAGTAAGTTGCTCGGATGAAGCAACCATCATGTCACCTTTCCCACAGTAAATACCTCCTTTTTATTCTAGAAACCACCACATGCGAATATTGGATGGTAGCAGCACAACATCAAGTGTATTGGTTTATGGGGCTCAAGTCAAAAATTGAAACCAACCAATGAACTACTAGATGGTGAGCGTTTGGAGTATACTGTAGTACTAGTAGTAGTACGTATCAACGCATGCATGCATGAGTAGTACAATGACCAATAACATTTACATGCGTTGGTTAGTTTTCTGTTAATTCTTGCAAGCAACAATTTAATGTGCTTTGAAATCTAAACATGTGAATGTGACCAGTAAAATTTAGACTGACAAAATGGTATAGTAATACAAAAATTTGAAGATTAAGCTCTATAAACCAGATGTGAGTGATATACTGTAGCAGGACAGTTGACAGGATTAGTAGAAAGCGAAGCGCCTTTTTAGCGGGGATTTGCATCAATCTACGAAGGTGCAAAACCAAGTGTTACTACTACACCAAACAAGTTCAAAACGAGAAACTGGACTCACTCACGGCACGCCTGTCGCGTTTGGTCCGTCGGTCAAAGCGCTTCCTCTTGGCATATATCTTTTTTTTAGAATGCTCTTGGCATATCACTAACATGTGAGAGGGAGTGGGAGCAAACCGACCTCAATTGATGGCAAAATTGCCAACCCGCTGCACTTTGAGAGAGAAGAGGAGCTAGAAGTGATACGGGCTGGTGGAGCTAGGTTTCGCACGGAGCCCAAGAATATGGTGATAGCGTGAGGTGGGCCATGTATGATGTAACTACACTGGGCTATCGTGTTTCGGACTCCTCCTGTCTAGTACTCCACCACATGGTTCCTGGCTCCTTCTCGATTGTCGGAATTCGTTCTTCTTCCTTTTGCCGACACGTGAGACATCCAGGTCCACGTGTTATGCAAGAAAATGGAGATAAGTAGTGTAAGTGAGAGTTACCAACGGTCACCAACGTAGGTGGAGTACGTGCACGAATCACCCGCAAAAAAAGGAGTATGTGCATGAAGAGAAGAGGTGTACGCACCGACGCACGTACTCTTTGCCTCTTTCCCTAACACACGCGCAGGTACACGGTGAAGCTCATTTCTGTACGAAGAGGCATCTCACGTGATAATTTGACGCGTGTAGTAGTTGTTCACTTAAGTGGAGGGTCGGGAACCACGCGTGAACGAATCAAAGTTCGACCATGACGCGGTGGCGCATTATTTATAAATAAAGTTTTTTCCTTCAATGGAACGTACGCAAATTTTTCGGATTGTCTAAATATGAAATTTTAGTGTTGATCCTACGATCTCACCTAAAGGTCCGATCCTATACAAGTCTACCCCTCCATTTTGAGCCAAAGTTTGACCATGAATTTAACTAATAAAATATAAAATATATGTTACAAAAACTATACCATAGAAAACCTCTTTCAAATACAAATCTAACAATATATTTTGGGTAGCATATACTACTTTATATATTTTTAGTTAAATACATGGTCAAACTTGGACCCAAAATACAAAGAGGCCTAATAAACCAGGACGAAGGTACTTAGTAGTTACCATAGCATCACACATTCCAATGCAATATGAGCCTATAGCCTAATAAATGAACATTTGCATGACAACACATATATGTTACTCCCCACTGCTAACATATACTAGTAGTAACATGTGCATGTTACTAAGTTACTACTTTTTCTTTTCGAAATGGCACTACAACCCACTATGACCAGCCTTACTACGCCCTCTCCCTCGCCCACGCGCGCTCGGTGGCTCGCAGGACGAGGAGAAGCTTTTGCTTACTACGCGATGGACGTGCAGCAGTTCATTCGGTGTCAGATTGCCAGAACTATATACTACTACTAGTAGTAGGAGTACGTACTACAGTAGTACTAGTAGTACTACCATCATCATTGTTCGACTTCCGGAAGAGGCGAAGAGCCAAGCGCAAGGTCAGCTTTAGCCAAAGCTGTGCCACCTTTTAGTAATCTCACAAAGCGTGTCGGAGCCCGTGCAACAACCACACAAGTAGCACGTACACATTTACTGTAGGAAGTTCTAAGGGACATATGCTAACATGCCACACAAGTTCAAACCCCATTCCTGTATTAAAATTTGTGCACTACTGTACATAGATTAACAGCGCTCCCATAATTTTGTGCATGACTACTCCACTTAGACATTATCGATGGACTCCATGTACACCACCTGGTTCTAGTCCCAGGCGTTCTTCATAGAAGGCACGATCCATAGCGGCGGGGAACGGGAACCATGGTCGCATCTTTCTAGTGTGGTTCCACATGATGGAGTTTCATCCTAGCTGAAGCAGCATAGATCAAGAGTCTGGACCAATCCCAAGCCCCGTTCTGAGGTTCTGACCGCCCTGGGCCACCAAAAACCCCTCCACCTCCCGCGCGTGCTTCCCGCCCGGCGCCAGCTGCCCGCATTCACGCCGCTGTAGAGCGCGCCGATCCACATTGAAGGTGGCTCAGAGCAGACGCATTGAGAGTGAGAGGTCGCGTCCGCCATTGAAGCAGCATGCCGGCCGAGGGCGCCGCCCGCTGCACGCCCGGCTGAACGCGCCTCCATGCCGCATTCAAACGCCCCCATTAAACCCACGTGGAAGCCGAGAACCTACTACATCCACACGTCCGTTCAGGAGCGGGCCGGCATTAAACGCAACGCCGGCCAAGCGCCTCCTTTCATCATTTTCTCCACTCTTTCGATGGCCTCCGACGAGCAGGAAGAGCAGTTCTCCGGCATAAATGCCGGCTGGGTGGTCCGCCTAGCCCGGCGGTTATGAGCGAGGCAGCTCGCTGCTCCACCTCCCTCGCCAAGCCCGACGAAGCCAGTTGCCACCCCCAGCCAGCGTGTGGTTCAGCAACTCGACACTCTAGGCCAGCTCAAGGAGGACTGGTGAGTTGCTCCACGCCCGCACGGCGCCTCCAGTGCCTGCGACCGCAACATCCGCCATCGACGCGCGTGTAGCCGCGCCATGCAGGCAGAGAAAGAAGTCGGTTGCGCGGATGTCGATGAGGTGGCGGCCAGCACGTCCGCGCCCACCGCCATCATCGAGGAGAAGTAGAACACGGGAGGCCGCCGCCGGTTGTATCCCATGAAGACCACCGCCGAGGCGACGCCGGCGTACACAGCCGGTGTCTTGCACGGTTCTTCTTCAGTGCAGACCATCGTCGACCCCGCATGGGCTCCACGGAAGCGGAGGTGCCCCCTTCCCCTCTGGCTGAAGCATTAGCCGGGGGTTCGACTCTGATGAGCGGTGGGGAAGCGAGCCGCCCTTTTCGCTGAAGCATATACCTCCGGGGCTCCCGGTAGTCCAGTGATCGGGCTGCCGGACATGAGGAAGACAAAAGGAGCCGCCGACGACCATTTAGGTTAGGTATTAATTATACCTCTAGAGCCGGACTAGCACCTCTTAGTTGATGTAAATGTAATGAAATCCGTCATGTTTATATGAAATCTGGCCATGTTTGCACGATTTTCATCTTGTTGGTTTGAACTGTCGTCAAAATGTATGTGGCTACGGTTGGATGGCGTCTTCCCACCTTCGTGTCCACTCTCACGCACATGCGTGCACGCACACACACA